>JAZHEH010001979.1:11410000-13810000 GCA_036589455.1 Ateles fusciceps
TGTTGAGGGAGGGACCTCATGGGAGGTGATTAGAGCATGGGGGCAGTTCCCCCCATGCTGTTCTCATGACAGTGAGTTCTCATGATATCCGATGGTTTTATGAGGGGCTTTTCCCAACTTCACTCTTCACTCATTCTCTCTCCTGCTGCCCTGTGAAAAGGTGCCTTCTGCCATGACTGTAAGTTTCCTGAGGCCTCCCCAGCCATGCAGAACTGTAAGTCAATTAAACCTCTTTTCTTTATAAATTACCCAGTCTCAGGTATTTCTCCATAGCCACATGAGAACTGACTACAACGCCCTACAACCTAATCTCCGTATCAGAGTCAGCTCCCAGGCAATACAGCCTATGACATACATAAAGGCCCATGACTTGCAATCCAAAATTTCAAAATTCTGAAAAGCCAAAGTTTTTTTTCTTTTTTTCCATGAGTTTTGTGCCAACATTCACTTGGGAACAAACTATGACGTGAATCAGTTGGAGGCTGTTTTGATGTATCCTACTGAGTTTCATTACAGAAATATCAGTATGTTTGATTATGTAGTACTGGTCCTGACCCCACTGGGTTCTGGGGTCTATGAAATATTAAGTAATATTTAGGATATGACCAAATTACCTTTCTAAAATTCAAATTCAAAATTTGCAAACATATAGCCCCAAGAATTTAAAACAAAGGACAGTGGGCCTATATGGGATATACTTTGAAATTCACCTTGATTTATCTGCTGTTTTGATGGCAAAATCAGCATTAAGCATTTAAAAATCTCATAAGTTAAGGTATCTCCCTTAGCATTGCTATTCTTTTGCAAAATACTTTTTGCTATTCCTATCTGTTTACTCTTTGAGATGAACTTCAGAATCATTTTGCCAAATTATCTTCCCAAATTGAGATTTCCCTTGAAATAATGCTATGCCTAAAAGTTAATGCAGGGAGAATTAATATCTGTAAAGTATTTAACTACCTCCTATAAGAATTTGATAAGTTTATCTCTTTGTTGATGTTGACTTTTATAGCTCTAGGTGAGTTTTAAAACTTCTTCAGAAAAGCTTCACATGTATTTCATTAGGGTTATTGCAGTGACCTAGATTTTTGTTGTTATTCTGAAAGAAACTATGAAAGTTTTTTTCCTACTAATTATACTAATTGATTATTTGCTTATAGAAAAAATAATCCTTTCATAATTTTACATTTTACTGCCTTGCTTCTGAAATTACATTAATTCTAAGAGCTTTTCAGTTGAATATTCTTGATTTTTTTGTATTTAATTATGTCATCTGCAAATAATGATAATTTTGTCCTCTTTTAAAACATTCATGCATTCTCTTTCCATTTTATACCACATTGTGCTGGACAGTATGTTCACTGGTGAGAATGTGAAATAATGATGGCAGTGGCAAAAATTCTGGTCAGCTTCCCAGTTTTAATTGGGATTGTCCCTAGTGCCCCACTATTAAGCATTAGGCTGGCTGGTGTTTTATGACACTTATTTTTAGTCAACTATAGAAATATTCTGTTCTTAGTTTTCTAAGGGTTTCTTTTTCATCTGTAAGAAATATGTTGCATTGTATCCTGTTTTTTGACATTTGTTGAAATTACCATGTATTTGTCTCTTTTGAAATATTGGTATGATGCAATATATTAATAGATTTCCTAATATTAAAAACATTCTTAAACTTTATGAGATCCTTTATTTCATTGTATTGGGTAAGTTTCACTTAGTCTTTATAGAAATATGGATTTTTACATATATATTTACAACTGAGATCAGTCTATAGTAATTACTCTCAAATGTCAGAGCAGATGTTATCACCTGGGGAACTATTTTAAAATGAAAATTACTTAATCCAGTAGCCATGAGAGAAGAGAGAGATGAATTTAATTCTCAATTTTAATTTTCTAATAGAATATAATGCTCTATAGTTAAAGAAAAATAGTCGTGTGTTAAAAATAACAAACGGATAGGAGATTAATTTTATATTCTACAAAGTGATCAAGAAATCAATTATGAAGAGAAACAATCTAACAGTAAAGTGAATAGTGGTTATGAACAGGCATTTTACAGAAACAAAATTATAAATGAACAATATGATTTGAAACAATGTCCATCCTCTTTGATAATTACAGAACTACAATTCAAAACTCTAATAGGCATTGTTTTATGGCTATCAAAAATAGCAAAGTTCACAATATTTGATGATGATACCCAGTCCTGGCAAGAGTATGGGGAAATGGGAACTCCTATTCCTTGTTTCCAGAAAAGAGTTTGGCATTAGTTACCAAATTAAAATCTATGTCCATGAGATCCAGCAATTCTGCGCTAATAATTGACCGTATGGATTTATTCACCAAATATACATAGAAAGTACAAAACTAAGTCAAAACCACTGTTATATCCACCAATAGAAAACTGACTGAATAAATTAAGACATTTATCTGATGGATAGTATGTTGCTAGGAAAAAGAACAGATAGATCTGTGTGTACTGATATGGAAATTTTCAAATATAAATTATTAACTGAAGGAAAAGCAAATTGCAGAGGAATAAGCATATCCTGACCCTTTTTGTAGATAAGTTGAATGATGGACAAATACAGATGCTGGTATGTACAACTTTTTTATTCCTCATGCTACACTGTTACCTAGGAAATAGGTATAAGAATAAGATTGTAAGGTTGGGCATGGTGGCTCATGCCTATAATCCCAGCACTTTGGGAGGCTGAGGTGGGCGGATCACCTAGGGTCAGGAGTTCCAGACCAGCCTGGCCAAAATGGTAAAACCCAGTCTCTACTAAAAATACAAAAAAATTAGCTGGGCATGGTGATGGGCACCTGTAATCCCAGCTAATATGGAGGCTGAGGCAGGAGAATCGCTTGAACTCAGGAGTCAGAGGTTGCAGTGAGCCGAGATCCTGCCATTGCACTCCATCCTGGGGAACAAGAGCTAGACTCCATCTCAGAAAAAAAAAAAGAAGAAGATTGTGAGAAGGAAGGAGGTCAAGGACACCTTTTATTGTGGACTGTTTGCACTATCTGAATCTTCTATTTAACCTCCACTAAAATGTAATATCAGCAAAGGTTTTCTGACATTTTCAAAGTTTGTTTGCTTCTAATGCTTTTTAATATTAAATTTATAATAAGAATTTGGTATCATACTCCCAGGTTCTACCCTTAATGATTCAAAATATGAGATGTGGAACCCAGGAAACTGACATTTTTACAAATATTCCCAGAAAATTCGATGTAGGTAGTTGGGAAACACACTGAAACTCTCAGTTGTGTAGCTATGCTGTTTTGCTTTAACTCATTCAAATATGAACAATAAGATGAAGCCAGGATAATACCTGTCCATGATTTTCTATGGTCTGGAAAAGTTACATAGCATATAATTATCAATGTCTTGACAATATGGGGGAAAAAAACCCAATAAAATAAGAACCCTTGTAGAAATAATACATTGATACCTTATTTATTTTCTTTAGAAGCTAATTTTATAGTCTACTTTTTAAAAATCACATTGAATCAATTATGTTTTCGTTCCAAAATACCCCAGATTTTCAAACTTTTGCCATAAACAAATAAATCTCTAATAATTTTCTTCTCTACCATATCTGTTATATAACCCCTTTCTGACTTCTTAATACTCCTTTTTTTCCTTTATTATCCCCTATTTTATAAGTATTAAAAAGCCCTTGAACTTTTTGATTAGTGATAATTATTCTATTCCTGTTCTCTATTTAACATCTGCTTCTATCTTTATTATTTCTTTTCGTTTCTTTTTTAATTAAATTAGTTTTATTGGTTTTTGCAACTTAAAACAGTCATTTTCATTCTTTTCTACTTAATTATAAAAGCATATAAAGTAATAAATGTCAGGAGAAGTATAATCCTCGCCACATAAAATTTTCTAAGTAAGTTTCTTAATATGATTTCATGGTCTTTAGCAATAATTTTACTTTAGCACAGTGGTGAAGAAATTTTAAAGAAACTGTCATGTAACTGGGGCTCACACCTACAATGCCAGCACTTTGGGAGGCCAATATAAGAAAATCACTTGAAACCAGAAGTTCAAGACCAGCCTAAGCAACAGAAAGACTCTCATCTCTACAGAAAATTAATAATAATAATAATAATAGCTGGGTATAGTGGCATATGCCTGTAGTCCCAGCTACTGTAGAGGCTCAGGTGAGAAGATCATTTGAGCCCCAACCCAGAATTTGAGGCCGCAGTAAGCTTTCATCATGCTGCTACACTCCATTCTAAGCCACAGAGCAAAACATTGCCTCCTAAAACTGAATAAACTATCATGTAATTTGATGTTTGTTTAAATTTTAATTAATATGATGAAAATATAAAGTTGTTAGAAAATGTAATTATGCTACATCTGTGTTTTTAAATTTTTTGAGGTTTTCTTCATATATTTAATCTGTATGTAACTATTTTAAATATATATTCTATTTATTCATAGATATGTATGAACTCATTCTTATTAAATAGTATTTATTAGTTTAAATTTGTTAAATTATATTGTCAGTCTATCTTTGTCTTTGATTTTTGGCTACCTAATCTTTCAAAGTGTGAGAGAGATGTGGTAAATTTTCCTACAACAATTTAGTTCAATTCATTTCTGTGTCGTCTCTGTGTTCTTTAGTCTTAGGTGTATCTTTTGTTTTTCAGGTAAATTTTAGAGGCTTTTACTTATTAAAATATATGCTTGGGTTTACTTTATGCACTTTGTTTTATTCATGTAGTCATTTAGCAAATATTTATTCAATAGTCACTCTGTATCAGTAGCAGGTGGCAGAGCCATGTGACAGAGTTCTGGCCAGTAAGGTGTAGGCAGAAGTCCACTTGAATGACTGCTTCATTTTTTTTTTCTTTTTTGAGAAAGAGTCTAGCTCTTTTGCCCAGGCTGGAGTACAGCGGTGCAATCTCAGCTCACTGCAAACCCCACCTCCAAGGTCAAGTGATACTTTTACCTCAGCCTCCCAAGTAGCTGCGATTACAGGCACCTGCAACCACATCTGGCTAATTTTTGTATTTTAGTAAAGATGGGATTTCACCATGTTGGCCAGGCTGCTCTTGAACTCCTGATCTCAAGTGATCTGCCCACCTCAGCCTCCCAAAGTGCTTGGATTACAGGCGTGAGCCACCGCATCTGGCCCTTTCTCCTTTCTTCTTATTGGATGCAGTCAGCTAACTGGAGCTACAGCAGTCACTTTGTAAGCTTGAGGGAAGGAGCAAGACTTGTACTTATACCTTCCAACATGATTTACTTACTGAAACAACATAAACAAGTATCCACCTCTGGAATTCCTCTTATCAAAGAAAAATAAATTTCTGTTGGTTGAAGCTACTGTTAGTTGGCTATTGTGTACTTGCAAATGAATACAGTTTTAATGAATCTATGTCTTTAATTCTGTACTTCAAATTTGTAACTACACATTTCTAATTATTAGGTTGGTGCAAAAGTAATTGTGGTTTTTGCTATTACTTTTAATGCAGTTTTGCCATTACTTTTATATTTGTAATATAAAAAATCAAGTACCCTGCAATAACTCTGTAGGTAATAAAAGAAATTAGAGTGTTTTAAACTCTACTGCCTTTCCTCCCATTTTCCAATTTTTATAACATTTGTAAAAGCAAAATTTCATTTTGATTGAATTGCTACGTTAAGTATCTTTTTCATATGTTGCTCTCCATTCAACTTATAAACCATAATTACAACAATTATTTAGAATTAACATTTTGTGTTCAATATTATCAGTTTACACTAAAGATTTTTAAGAGTTCAGTTTGTTTATTTTTGGATAAAAGCTTTTGACCATCTTTTGGCCAGTGGACCGATGTCTTCAGGCAGTTTTCCTAGAGGATCCAAGAGTGCTATTTTTCCTTTAAATCCTTCCATAATTAAAAATGCCTTGCTTTTGCCTTTAAACATGAATAACACCTAAGACAACAATATCTTGTTAAACTGTAGATTTATCGAGTTAACATATTCCATAAAAACTCTAGATTTAAAAAACTATCTGATGAAGTTTTTAGGTAGTATTATGAAGAAAAGCCTATGAGCAGCACAGTTTTTTTCCTTGCTAAAGTACATTTTAAAAATTCTTTCTGAAGAAGTGTAAGCATGTGACTCTTTCAGCAATTTACCCTGGAAAATGTTAAGCTCCTTGGATCGCAGCTCACATGATGATGATGATGGATGGGTGATGGTGATGACGGTGATGATGACATTGGCAATGACGGTGGTAGCAATAGGGATGACGATGATGACGACTTTACCTCAGGAAAGTTTTCTTCTGGGTCTCTCTCTTTCCTCCTTCCTGCTTTTCTCTCGGTTTATTTCTTCTGAATGCTGCCTGTTTAAAACTGGCTTCTGTTCTCTGTATCAATTTTCTCTCTGTTTTTAAACCTATTGCCTTAGCATTCATAAAAAGACGTAGTTTGCTTTCTACGCGATTGAGTTGATTTTCCGTAATATCTATTCTGCTATTTATTACCTTCAAGGTATATTTTAATTCTGTTATTCTATTTTTAAGTTACCAGAATTCTCTTATTGTTCCCATAAGATCTTTTTAAATATCTACTGGCATTCCAGAGAGCCACTCTAATCTCATCTCTCCACTCTTATCTCAAGCCCATGCTTTCTCTTATTTATTGAGAAATACACAGAGAACATCATCTAGTTTATTTTTCTTCATTTATTTTATTTTTTAAGAAAATGTTATTTTACTTTATTTTTTTCTTCCAATTTGGTTTTTTTTTTTTTTTTTTTTTTTTTTTGAGACGGAGTTTCGCTCTTGTTACCCAGGTTGGAGTGCAATGGCGCTATCTCGGCTCACTACAGCCTCTGCCTCCTGGGTTCAAGCAATCCAATTTTTATTTTGGATTCAGGGAGTACCTGTGCGTGTTTGTTACATGAGTAATTTGCATGTTGCTGGGGTTTGATGTACAAATGATTTTGTCATACAATCCTCACCCTCCACCTACCCTCCACCTTCAAGTAGGCTACAGTGTCTACTGTTCCCTCATACAATCCTCACCCTCCACCTACCCTCCACCTTCAAGTAGGCTACAGTGTCTACTGTTCCCATCTGTATGTTCATGTGTACTCAGTGTTTATCTCCCATTTACAAGTGAAAACATGCAGTATTTGGTTTTCTGAACTGTGTTAATTCACTTACAATAATGGCCTCTAGCTTCATCCATGTTGTTGCAAAGGACGTAATTTTGTTCTTCTTTTTGGCTGTGTAGTATTCCATGGTACCTATATACCACATTTTCTTTACCCCGTCCACCATTGATGGGTATGTAGGTTGATTCCATCTCTGCTATTGTGAATTGTGCTACAGTGAACATATACATGCATGTGTCTTTATAGTAGAACGAGTTGCATTCCTTGGGGTATATATCCAGTAATGAAACTGCTGGGTCAAATGGCAGTTCTGTCTTAAGTTCTTTGAGAAATCTACAAACTGCTTCCCACAGTGGCTAAACTAATTTACATTCCCAGCAGGAAGTGTATGTGTTCCCTTCTCTCCACAACCTTTTCAGCATCTGTTTTTGTTTTTGTTTGTTTTTCAGAGTCGAGGTTTTACTTTGTCACCCAGACTGGCATGCAGTGACATGATCATGGCTCATTGCAGCCTCAACCACTCAGGCTCCAGCAATCTTCTGCCTCAGCTTCCCAAGTAGCTAGGACAATAGGCGCATGGCACCACACCCAGCTAATATTTTTTAAATATTTTCTAGAGATGCAGTGTCCCTGTGTTGCCCAGGCTGTCCTCAAATTTCTGGGTTCAAGTAACCCTTCTGTCTTGGCTTCCCAAAATACTGGGATTACAGGGGGAAGCCACTGTGCACTGCCAGTTTTGTTTGTTTTTGTTGTTTACTGTTTAATCACAGCCATTCTGACTGGTGTGGGATAGTATCTTATTATTTTGATTTGAATTTCTCTAATGATTATTGATGTTGAGCATTTTTTCATATGCTCAATATCATATGCTGACTGTATATATGTCTTCTTTTGAGAAGTATCTGTTCATATCTTTTGCCATTTTTAAATAATTTTTGTTGAGTGTTGATTTAAGTTCCTTATAGATTCTGGTGATTAGTCCTTTGTCATATGCATAGTTCACAAATATTTTTACTAAAAGAGGGAGACTTCCTATTTCATGAACTGCATGGATTTCAAATGCATCTAAAAGTGATTTTAAAAATAAATGTGTAAGTTTGATTACTGGTACATTATATTCAACATGCAGCAGAGAAACAATACAGCAGTATGGTTAAAAGCATAGGTTTGAAGAATGAGTTGGGTGCCTTTCCACAGTGTGACCTCAGGAGACCCACATCTATGAGTCTCTGTTTCCTCATGTGTGAAATGGTGCTAATAATACCTATGTTGCAGAGCTACTGGGAAAATTAAATAATATATATTATTTGCAATGTATCACTAACATATGTTAGGTATTGCTAATACAGAATCTAATACATGACAAGTATTCAATAAATAGTAGCAACTATAAATATTTTCTTTGTTGCATAATATTTTGTAAAACCTGCTGTTTTCTATTCCTTTTCTCTCCCCCTCCCTTTTATTTTTGAGACAGGGTCTCACTATGTTGCCCAGGCTGGAGTGCTGCAGTGGCATGATCTCAGCTCACTGCAGCCTCCACCTCTCAAGTGCAATTGATCCTCTCACCTCAGCCTCCCAAGTTGCTGGGACTACAGGCAAACACCACCATGCCCACCTAATTTTTGTATTTTTTGTAGAGAGAGGATTTCACCATGTTGCCCAGGCTTGTCTCAAGCTCCCAGGCTCAAGCAATCTGCCTGCCTTGGCCTTGCAAAGTGTTGGGATTAGCCTCTTTTTCTTTCTAAGCAAATCATCTGTAATAATTTGGAGTTCCTAGTAATAAAATTTCTAAATGAATGCCATGCTGCATTTTAAAACATTTAATTAGCTTTATTCACATTAAAATATACGATTGCTGGTCCATCACTAGCCATTGATAAATTTGATCAAGTAAACAACAATCCTGAAGTATTTCAAGAACTGTAGGATGTATTCAGTCAAAATATAAGGTTGAGTCAATTTTACATACTGATAAATAACTCAAGAGTTTCATGATAAAGTCTTTTCACAGACTAAGAAAGATGAAAATATTATCCAGAATTTGGTTTCATTTTCGTCAGGTGAAAAATGCTTTCACTGTTGACATTTTTATCCAACTTAGGTTCACAGAAGGAATGTTTTCAATTGATTACAAATATCAAAAGGAACTGTCATCTGCTGGGAGGGAAATAGAGAACCAGAGACATGGGGGCTGAGAAGAATTCAGAAAGCACCACTTGCTTTTATCTGGCTAGTTCACAACATAAACTTGACCGAGCTACAACCAAAGTTTGGAATGTTTTTTCACATGGAAAAATTAGAAATAATTTTAGTAACTGTTTGCTTTGTAATTAAATGGGTTCCTTTACAACTTTGTGGAAAGTTTTTATATTGAAAATCTCTGCCAAGTGTGGTGGCTCATGCCTGTAATCCCAGCACTCTGGGAGTCCAAGATGGGCAGATCACTTGAAGCCAGGAGTTCGAGACCAGCCTGGCCAACATGGCAAAACCCCACCTCTACTAAAAATACAAAAAAAATTAGCCGGGCGTGGTGGCAGGCACCTGTAATTCCAGCTTCTCCAGAGGCTGAGGCAGGAGAATCGCTTGAACCTGGGAAGTGGAGGTTGCAGTGACACGAGATCACCACTGCTCTCCAGCCCGGGTGACAGACCGGGACTCGTTCTCAAAAAAGAAAAGAAAACAAAAGGCTGGGCATGGCGGTGGAACACGACTGTTATCCTAGCACTTTGGGAGGCCGGGGCGGGCAGATCACGAGGTTAGGAGTTCGAAACCAGCCTGGCCAAGATGGTGAAACCACATTTCTACTAAAAATACAAAAATTATCCAGGCATGGTGGTGGGCACCTGTAGTTCCAGATACTCAGGAGGTTGAGACAGGAGAATCACTTAAACCTGGGAGGCGGAGGTTGCAGTGAGCTGAGATCATGCCATTGCACTCCAGCCTGGGTGACCGAGTGAGACTCTGTCTTGAAAGAAGGAAGGAAGAAAGGAGGGAGGAAGGGAGAAGAAGAGAGAGAGAAAGAGAAAAGGAAGGGAGGGAGGGAAAGGAAAGAGAAGGAAAGGGAAGCAAGGGAAGGAAGGAAAGAAAGGAAAATCTCTACAGGTGAGTTTTCCATAGTCGCTGAGTTCTGAATTATAGCTGGACAGTACTGGAGGGAATGTATTGTTTTATGCTGTTCACCTTTGATAAGCAACCCCTGCAGGCAGCCTGAGGGATCGCTAATTCCTAAAGCCACAGGTGTTCTCATCTATTCTAGAGGAGCTGCAGGAACATAGTGAATTAAAATGGTTTCACTTTTGCTCAAGGGAGCCACCTACTGTGTCACTTTCACATTGTCCAGATCCAGCCTCGGTAAAGACAGGCCTTTTGGGGGAGCTAGGGGGATGATATTTTTAATAATTCAAACTTTGTTGGCACTTTTTTCATTCTTAGAATATAAAATGTGTCCATGACTTTAAGAAAGGGGTTCTTTCTATCTGCATTATAATTCTTAAAGAAAATGATTTAACTAGATATGTAAAATGCCAGAAGGCTCTAGAATTAAAAATCTAGCCAAAATAAAGTATCTTTCCAATGACTGTGTAAGTCAATGAACTATGGAGAAGGAGGAGATGAAAGCCATCCAAAATGGGCCATATCCTTCCATTTTACATTCAGTATCAGCTCTACTGAGAACCCTATATGTAACATTTATCCTGATATTTGGAAAATGGTATGGTGTGTTTGAAGACCACCCTCCAGGCAGTCTGAAACTCCAGATTCGAGGTTCAGCTCAAACCAACCATCACAAACTATATGACTGCACAAATCAATTTCTCTCTCTTAACCTCAGTTTAAACATCTTAAATGTGAGTGCAATAGACTAAATCAGAGGCCTCGAACTTCTTGTTTAATATGGTTAGAATGCAAGTATATGAAAGGAGATAAGACTGGATTGGCCCCAGAGCACTCCTGAGGAACCCCAGAGCTCTGTGGGACTCAGTTTGCAAACTGCTAGATCAAGGGATTCTAGAGACATTCTCCAGCTCTAATAGTCTATGATTCAACATTGAAAATGTTGAAAAAGAAAACCAGATCCCTATGTCTCCATCTATGTAATATGTCCCTGAGGTTCAATTCTATGGAAATTCCAAGTTACATCACTGGAAGAAGGTGAGAAAAAGAAAATAACAAAAAAGGAAAATTGACTTTGCTCTAATGAGCTGAAACAGGAGGTGGTTAGTATTTCCAAATCTTTGCCAGGGCTCCAGCCTCCCCCTCTGAAAAAGTACACGTGGGGAACACAGAGCCCCATCAAATGAAAAGAGATGGAGTGCACAGGAGGACTTTCCAGAAGAAAAGTTCTTCCCCTTGAACTCTTCAGGATCCATTTACACTACTGGACATTTCTGACATTGGAGAGAAAAAGTGCTTAGCAGGAACCCTTTGTCCTCATAACAGGTTTCTCCTGTTGTTGCTTTGTGAACTAATGTAAATCAAATAAAGCAATGTACTCAAACCACAGTGGACCTGAGTGTATAAATGAGGAACAGATGGTGACTAAATGTGTAGTGTCCTTTCTATTTTGCGAAGGTAACAGATCACAAAAGCACGATAGTCTACATGGCAGGAGTGGTCACAGCCGCTCCTCAGACATCTTCTTCTAAATGGGGCCTCCAAATATCCTTTCCTTCTCATCTCCCATTCAGTTCTGGGAAATCCAGACAAATGTGTAATAGTTAATGGTAGAAAGAGCCACTGTCCTAAATACATAGTGGTCATTTATTATGCATGGCTTCTGATCAAGGGGTTGAAGAGTTTACATTGAATCTTTGTCTTCAGCCATTCAAGTTCCATTTCCCTTGCTTTATTTAGTCTTGACAAAGACTGTTTCTATATTTATACTTAACATGCCCAGTTTCCCTAAATATTCAAGGATACCGTCAACCCTTACTGGAAGCCTCTTTGATAACGGCAGGTATAATTTCTGTATTAGTCTTGTTGCATAACAGATCACCCCCTCCCCCACCAAAAAACAACTTAGTGGCTTAAGCAATAAGCATGTATTATCTCACACAGTTTCTGTAGGGTTATGAATTCGGAAGCTGGGTAATTTTGGCTTGAAATCTGATGAGACCGTAGTCAGGATGTCAGCAAGAACTCCAGTCATCTGAAGGCTCATCTGAGGTGGGAGAAACTGCTTCTGAGATGGCTAACTCACATAGTTGTTGGCAAGAAACCTAGGTTTCTCACTAGAATTGACAGGAGGCCTTCACACCTTACCACATGAACCTCTCAGTAGGGCTGCTTGAGTGTCCTCACAACAGGGCAACAGGGAGGCCAGTGTCTCCTAGAGGGAGTGATCTGAGAGAGAGACAGAGGGGAGAGAGAGAGAGAGAGAGAGAAGGGGAGAGAGAAGGGGGAGAGAGAGAGAAGGATGCTATATGATATTGATGACCTAGTCTCATAAATCACACATCATCACTCCTAGTATATTCTGTTTATCAGAAGTGAGCCACTAAAGCCGAACCCATGCTTAAGAGGAAGGGAATTAGACTCCACATGTTTTAGGGGAGACACACCAAAGAATTTGCACACGTATGTTAAAAACCACCAAACCTTAGGATGGCCCACAATCTGAAAATGGAAACTTTGAAAAATTACTGCAAGAGTAACAATTCAAATGTCAACAGTACTGTCTGCAGGATTTTGTTAGTTGGCAGTGTCAGGGAGCCAGAGATCACCTCCAAACACTTTTTAACTCTTAGTGAGCTCTTCGGCGTGATCTAAGAGCCAAATTGACATCAGGTAGATAAGACAAAATCATACAAACTTTATTAGTTTTACATGTACATGGGGATCTTCACAAGAGTGAAGAAGTGGCCAGAGCAAGATGCTTTCATGCTTTTTAGACAAAAAATAAAAAATAAACTTGAGAAAGAAATGACAGGACAAAGATGATCTGGCTGGGGCAGTAAATTTTTTCGGGATCACTAGGAGATATATGAGGGGGTGGAGAAGTGGTGGAAGACAAGGGCTACTTTTGTAATTACGTTTATCATGGTCCATTGCAGCCCCCAATTCCCAATCTCTGTGATAAGGGCTATTTTGTCTCCCTGGTACAGGGAGGGTGCCCTTTCCAGAGGAATCTCTGTGACTTGATGTCTGCCAAAAGAGACAGCTCAGCTCACCCTTTCTGAAACTACAATTTCTTCAATGTTTTTAACTCAAAATAATCACTATACCAAGTCAGCATATTTTGGGATAGCACGTCCTTCACTCCTTCAGGAGTGGCACACCAGACATAAGTATTGATTTACAGATCATTAATTACTTGATAAGATTAGAATCAGAGGCTCCTTAATGTAAATGTCAGAAAGAAGGAGTACTTAACGTTACAGATATCTCTTAAGGACTTTCAGATATCTCTGTCATGATATTGTAAGCTAATGTGGAAAATGGTTTAATTCACAGAGCTTTTCAGGAACACATCTGAAGTATACAAGAAATTGGCTTTAGATTTCTCTGCTGTGAAGATGCGAGGAAGTCAAAGATGAAAAAAAAAGATGATGACAAACATAGATGCTAATGAAAACGTTAATGCTTCTAGCACAGCTGGTGGTAAAGAAGATAAAGAAATTGAAGTGAATTCTGAAGTGACTACAGTAATTTTTTTAGAAATGCTTCCATGATTTTGCTAAATTTTATAATAACTCTTGGAATAAAAGGAATGGCAATGATTGTGCCATTTTTATTATGTGTTGAAGACAGAAGGGAGAGAGTGAAGCTTAATATTCATATTCCAAAACCAAAAGTTAATTCTTGCTGAAAGTAAAAAGTAAAAAATCAGTCAGACTGGTTTATTGGTATAGAGGCAAATAACCAACTTATTTGTGTAATTTTTTTTCATTTCCAACGGGTTATTTCAACATCACACAAATATAGCGCCTTCCCCATTCCCCCAAAAATGTAAAAGCTTTTCTGACAGAGTCAATAAAATTTACACTTATGAAACAAACTATTTAGGTTGGTGCAACAGTAATTGTGGTTTTTGCAATTAAATTTAGGTTGGTGCAAAAGATGGTAGTTTTTGCCATTGTTTTAAAAGTTAGGTTGGTGCAAAAGTAATTGTGGTTTTTGCCATTACTTTTCATTGCGAAAACTGCAATAACTTTTGCACTAGCCTAATATTGCTAAGTTCCACCGATAGGGAAGCAGAGTCTTGTGCACAAAGTTTCCAAATAAATATTTCTCATTGTAACAAGTGATTAGGTGTGCTTAATTAAAGAAGTAGTAAGAAAACAGAATAAATCGTGGCTGGTATCTTTAAAGGTTGCATTCTGGCATTTGTTTCTTCATAGTGACCATTGACCTATCCCTTCTTGAGCTGTCTAGCTAGAGAACTCTGTATTTCAGCAGTGAGTGACAGTTTTCTCATCTGTACTTCTTATTTGCCTCCTATTCAAATATACAAAATGTATTGCGAATACTGGTATATATTTCGCTTTGGACAGGTTTCTACCCCTGAATTACAAGCCAATTTAGCATCTACCAGGGGAAAAGAAGGCTGTGGTGTTTGGTGTTGCGTGGTTGTAGAAAATTTTGTGAATGGGAGAGTCTCTCTTACAAAGCTTGTTATCTATATAGCCTTGCTCTTTCAAGTATGGTCCATAAAATAGGTGTATGGAGATTGTGAGTAATGTAGACAGAAATCTCAGGTGCCACCACAGACCTACAGAATCAGAATCAATGCTTTTTAAGATGACCCCAGGGCGATTCCTCTGTGTATTAAGTTTGGTAAGCACTGCTTTGTAGAAGTCAGGCCAAAATATTTGCATTCTGGATAAACAAGAAAACTTTACACAGAAGCTAGTCCCAACCACTGTTTCCCTCTCATCGGGTTACATTACGAATCTCACCCTAGACTCAGACTGCAGAAGAAAATTGCTGGATGCCAAATGTTCACCTCCTTGTAGCTAATTTCCATGTGCAACAGCAACCTGAGCTATCTCGCCAGGCCATCAGAACCAGCAGGCCCAGTGATCAGTTAAGGATTCCTAGCAGAGGTTTGCAAATAAAATAATTCACACAGACTAATCTTGGTTGGAAGGAAATGCACAAGGCCTAAGGTCCACCAAGGTGCAGAAAGGGGAGCTCAGTTTAGACATATTTAGCCCAGTTAGCTTTCCTAGGCTTACTCAACTTTTTTTCTCTTCATTGATTTATACATGATTAGGATGACAACTTACAAATATACGCACAAAAAGCCAGTGCTTCAATACTGAACAGGAAAAAACAGTAATACTGCTTTTCCAAAACTGAAATGCTCCATTTGAAAATGACTTGTTTTCAGAGTCATACGCTCACATCAGAAAATGGCAAACACTCTTTACACTCAAATATTGGAAAACAAAACACCCTAATTACTAGCTCATGAGAAAAAAAATACAAATTCTATATAGTTCTCAGCAGACCTGGAGACTCTTCCTTTCTTATACAATGTTCCCTGACTGCCACAAGGCCTGTGAGAGACTTGGGATATTATCACCCTCTCCATTTTACAGGTGAAGAGAAAGGCCCTGACCTGCTCCCCTTTATGACAAACCTTCCATTGTGACAGCTATCAAGGGGCTGAACGATAACTACATGCAGGCTCCCTGATTCCAAAACAATGTTATTTTCTCTTCTATGCATGGTTTGACTATAGGAAATTGTCCCTTTGCACTTTGAAAGACTGCTAAAGGCTTATGTTAGCTAATCTTATGAGACTATGCCATGTGATAAAATTGTATAGTGATTTGGAAACTACAGGAAACATAGCCCCACCGCTATGTCACTGCTCAAAAGATGCATCCATTCATTTTCTTATTTTTGTGATAAGAACACTTAAAATGGGATCTACCCTCTTAACAAATTGTATACAATATATTATTGTTAACTATCGGTACAATGTTATAAAACAGATCTATAGAGCTTATTCATTTTGCTTGACTGAACTTTCATGCCAGTCAATTAGTAACTCCCATTTTCCCCCTCCCCCAGCCCCTGGCAACCACTATTTTACCTTTTGATTCTATGAATTTGACTATTTTAGACACCTCTTATAAGTGAAATCATGTACTATTTCTTTTTCTGTGACTGGCTTGTTTCATCTAACACCATGTCCTCCAAGTTCATCTGTGTTGTAGCATATTACAGAATTTCCTTCTTTTTTAAGGCTGAGTAATATGCCATTTGATGTACATACCACATTTTATTCGTTCATCTATCAATGGACATTTAGGTTGTTTCCACATCTTAGGTGTTGTTACTAGGCTAGCATTGCAGTGGACATGAGTGCAACTTTTTTTCTAAGATCCTGATTTTAATTCTTTTGGATAAATAATCAGAAATGAGATTGCTGGATCATAGATCATATGGGAGTTCCTCTTTTTTTTTTTGTAGAGACAGAGTTTTTCTGTGTTGCCCAGACTGGTCTTGAACTACTGGCCTCAAGCAACCCTCCCACTTCAGCCTTCAAAGCACTGAGATTACAGGTGTGAGTCACGATGCCTGGCTGTATTTTTAATTTTTAAAGGAACCTCCATACTGTCTTCCTAAGCGGCTGCACCTGTAGAGATATTATGACTCTTGCCAATGAAAAAACAACAAAAAAATCCAGCAAAGTGGCTGTACCATTTTGGATTTCCACCAACAGTGTACAAGGTTCTAGTTTCTCCGTATCTTCTTGCTTTCTATTTAAGCTGGAACTTCCACAGGGGTCTTCAGGGTTAGGCCTAACTATCCTGCTTTTATTTTTTATTCAGTTTTGTAAATGTGGCTCACAGTATTCTATGTATCACATCAAACTCAATGGACTGAACCCATTCTAATCCTATTTTACTTGAGATTCTTCCAAGAACAACCTACTTTTTTGCAGAAAAAACTGAAGCTAATGTTCATGGCCTCACCAGAGCTGTCTGCAAAATGCACCAGCCAAATGGAATTATGCAAAGCTTATGGGAGAAGGCTCAATTAAATTCAAAAAGCTGGTATTGTGTCCTCAATTGTGCCAGCATGGTGCTAGGCACTGGGGATACTCAACTAAGAATACAGCTTAAACAAATAATGACATAATGTAAGTAATGTGGTATAATAGACATGAAGTATATGGATATTAAGGGGGAAAGGTATGAATAGTGATCTTTAAAAGTTATATTGGAGGATAGACAAGCAGTTGAGCTAAGCCTTGAAAAGTCAGTACCAGGCCAGCATGGGGAGGTATTCTATACTCTGTACCACAGATGACAAATATGGGCACACTTGACACCATTCCCATTACTATGCCCAGGGGAGACATTACTAAATGAATGTAATGTTCAAGCAAGATATGGTCTCAGAATCTTTATTAATGGTGTTTCAAAGAGCACTACCAGATGCAACCTAAATGGTGCGCAAGATCTTTGCCATCTGCCCTTGATTTTGAACAAGCCAACCTTAGTGACGTGATTAGTATTCCAAGACGGCTTCAGTGAGCCAAAGTTTGAAAACATATGTCTCCCTTTTTAATGTTTCCTTCCAGGTGGAAAGAACTCCACTCATGTGAAACTTCTGGTCCCCTATGCCAGTGTTATTTATTCTGCTTCAGTAAATGGGGACTGAACTATCTGATTGCTAAATTTGCAAAGAATAATTTGTCTGTATATAGCTCATCTCCCCATATTTTCCTTTTGGGAAGAGGAGTTCTCAGTATCTCCATCCTGTATGTCTTTTCAAAGTAAGTGTTTGTCTCGGTGAGCCTGCCCCCACCCAGCCTGAATGCCATTCAGTGGGCTTTTTGGTTTTTACTCAAAAGTATATCCTTTGAAAAAATGAGAGGAAAATAAAGTTGTGTGTCAGCAGATTGCATGTAATAAAGAAATAAAAGAAATGTCACTTGATGAAGAAGAAGGCAAAGCTTCTTTCTGCATCTGTGTCATGGACTTTCATGCTGAAAAGGGATCATTAAGTGTACTCCAAAGAACCATGCGTGGGGCTAGAGGTAAGTCTGAAAGAACTGTCAGTCTTAATCTTAAGGAAGAGCTGATCATTCAATCCCAAGCTTTGGTGTTTGGCAGAAGGAATGAGGATACTACATTTCAAAAGGTGAGTTACTGACCAAGGCCAAGTCTGTCCTTCTAGGATAGGGTCATGCGGCTAACACTTCCCACCATGGGAATGCCACAGTATGTACACAATTTCCCCTAGCTTTATACATTGGAGTAAAAGTGTGCAGATTGTTTTCATAACGGCTCGCACTATATCATGTCCCCCGTGTCCATACCTCTTTGCATTGTGATTTTTGTCACTCCTCCTATCAAGAGATGAAATTGATTTCCTAACCCTTTGAATCTGGGTTGACCTTGTGACTTGCTTTGACCAATAGGAAGTGGCAGATGTGATACTGCATGACATTTGAGGATAAGACATATGAGGCCTTGAAGCTTCCATTTTCTCCCTCTTGGAATTCCCATCACTATGTAAGGAAGCCTGAGAGAGACTACCGCATGATAAAAACCATGTGGAGAGAGCCAAGCTCGCAGCCAGTACCTAAGCTCCAAACGTGAGTGAGGCCATCTCAACTCCTTCAGGCCCAGTTAAAGTGCCAGATGATTACAGTCACACAGACAACCCCAGGTAACACCAGCAGAATAACCACCCAGCTAACCCCAGCAACTCAAAGAATCAGGAGAAATAATAAACCATTGTCTTAAGCCATTATATTTTGTGGAGTTTTGTTGTAATGCAAAGGCTAACTGGTATAAGGAGTGTGTTTCTCTGCAGATATAAAGGCTTTCCCCAGAACCTAACCCACACAGAACATGAAAGTCCTGTATCTTTAACTTCTTAAAAGTGCCAGTCTTCTGTGTGTGTGTGTGTGTGTGTGTGTGTGTGTGTGTGTGTGTGGTGTTGTTGTTGTTGTTGTTATTGTTTTTAAGAGCAATACCTTTTCCTTCCCTCACTGCCTCAGGCGCCTTTAGTGAGAATCTACTTAATTTTGCATCAAGAATTTTTAGGAGAAGCTACAGTCGACTAAACTCATTTCTCTTTTTTAATTATCCTCTTAATGAAAGGCACATCCTTTCTCCCAGATTCCTATTCCACCACTTAAAATATCTTCTCTTCCTCCCATATTCTCCAAAGTAATTGAAGTGTAATAGGGGAAGACATACATTTCTTGCAAGAGAAAATTCATTTTTTTTCCAGACAAATCCTTACCATGCCAGTGGTGTGCTTCACTCTGGCTGTTTGTAGCTGGGCACAGGGACTAAACCGCTGCTAATTAGAGATATGCGAGCCTCTAAGGGATTTGACTCAGACTCCAATTTGCAAATAGGGTTTGTGTGTTTGGATTTGGATTTCGATTGGACTAAAACTTCCCTTTGCACGTTAACTTAAAGCTTTTGTTCTTAAATCCAGCCAAAATATTGCACTCCCATTTATGCATGGGAACACACACTAAGCAGAAATGACAAACTCTTTTCAAGTCAAGGTGAGGGTTTGTGTTGATATATCCCAGTACGGAGAATTGGACATTCTTATTTGGAATTGTTCTGCCTTTCTAGACACTCACTAGAGCATCAGACCTTCATGGTTGTTTTGCTTTTTGTCTTTCAGATTTGCTGCTGTTATTGTTGGTGGGGTGGGGGTAGTTTTTGTATTTTGGACATTTTTTGGTGAGCCACATTGAATGGAAATTTGAAAAGTATTCACAGAATTCTTTTTTGATCTATGTGATGGCTAACAGTCCAACTATATTTTCACAAATTCACTGGATAACTTTGGAAGTCTTATACACTGACATCAGTTGACAGCTTACCGTGTGTTTGTGTTCATTTAATCCTTAAGACAATCATAAGAAGTGGGGCTAATATTTATTACTCCTGTTTTTCAGATGGGTTATGTATGGTGTGAGAGGTTACAAAATTAACCATGCCATGTTGCCACCCTGTTCTTGATCTCAGTCCATTAAAAAGCAAACCGTGATAAAGCAAGAGTCATCTATAGGAAGTTCTTCTGTCATACATACTTAGATGTTAATTGTGTTATTCTGAAATAAACTGCAAATAACTAGCCCTGCATTAATAAATCACAACTTAGACATGAAATCCAGAATATTAGAGTTTAGATATTATCTAGTCTCCAATTCCTTTATTTTGCATGTAATAAGATTTTTAAAACTCAAAAAACATGTTACTTGTTGAAGGTCAAAGGAAGGGCTGTTGGGAAACATGGTTTAGAACCAGCTGCACTTTTCACATTACAGCACATGGTGCTCAGCAGTGAGTTGAAAGTAGGTCGTCCCCTTGGGAAAAGTTGGCTTGATTATCCAGGAGGTTCACTCTTGAATGGAATTGATCTTTCTGAATTCACGATTATCCAGGGCATGGCCTTCAACCTTACAGACGCAGGAACTTCTATTTATTGTTTCAGCTTTAGAAAGGGGATCCATCTTTAAGGGGTAGAACCACATTAACCAAACTCACAGGTTGAAATAATATAAACCAGAGTGTAAGTGTATTTACACCAAGTAATACCATTATTACTGCCTAATACACAGTATGATAGTTCAAATGTTGAAATAAAGCTCTAAATTTGAAAGGCATAGCATGCTCAAAGGTAAGACAAGCATATCAACAGACCCAAAGGAGAAGGAAAAAGCCCAGAGATACATGGACATAAAAGCCTCCTATAGATCCCCAGGACCAGAAACAAGAAAAGGCAGCTGAGAGTTTCTCAAGCTCACAGCACTGGTATTTGAGGCCAGATAATTATTTGTTATAAGAGGTTGTCCTGTGCACTGTAGCATGTTTAGCAGTGTCCCTGGTCTCTACCTTCCGCATGCCAGTGGCAATCTCTCTCTCTACCTTCCACCAGTTATGATAATCAAAGATACCTTCAGTCACTGCCAAAATATCTTCTAGTTGAGAACCACCAAGGAAATCTAAATGCACATTACAAATGGTGGGACTCCAGAGACAGACTCACTTTGTAAAACCAAAGGCTGAGGTAGGGTGTTGATTTATGAACAGAAACAGACAAGATGCCATCACTATCCAGGTTTGACCAGCTGTTGTCACACCAGGACTAAGGAACAGGAGGGACAGAGACAACCATCCTTCCAGAGTCCTGGCCAAGTCTTCCACTGGCACCAATGACTGGATCACTGATCCCTTGATATCCCAGTGAGCTGTCTATTTCTCCAAGTTTTGCAAGGGCACCTTTGTGCCACTTGCATCTCCCACAGACTTTAACCTTGATTCCTGACCCCCCAATACAGCGTTCTCTGCACTAGACCACACTGCCTGAAGCCCTCTCAGAATATGATTTTTAAGGCACAAACTGTGCGTTATTCATTATTGCATTGTCAGTTCATATGAGCATCTGGCACAACATAGGTGAACAAAATGTTCATTGAATGAACAAATGAACAAAAAGATGAATGGACTAGTCTGGAGTGAGCATCTATTTTGTACTGGGTTCTCTGCAAGGCCTGTTAGAGCAAGAGCTCTGGCATCCTACAGAGCTGAGTTTGAATCCCAGTGAAGCCTCTTGCTAGCTGTGGGACTCTGGGAATGTCACTTAGCTTCTCTGAGCTTTCATTCCTTTAGTAGTAAATAGGAAAAACAACGGAGCTTTTAGCACATTGCCTTACAGACAGTATGGTTTTGACATTATTTTTCTTATCTGCTAGTATAATGGCCATTAAATTCTTACAACCTATAAAATGAATCCTTTCAGTAGTCTCATTTTACAGATAACAGAAAGAGGGTCAAAGGGCTTAAGTGATTTCCTTAGGGGCAAAGTCCTGTTAGTGGAAGAGGCAGGAACCACACCTATTCTGATCAGTTGAGTCCTGGTGCTTCTCATGACACCCCAGCCTTCCTCAGTTCAACTTCTGGAGGCCTTGCCAAGGAGACGAGAAGTATCCTTGATTAGTGGAGGAGTATGTTACAGTTTGAGTCAAGGCATTTTTGTTTTGTTGTCTGAGAGACTTCACTTTCCTTATTCTATGTCTAAGAGGATGCAGGGACATCATTTCCTCCTTGAGCAGAGTTGACGTCTCTAAGCTCTACCGTCCAACTCACATAATCAGTACAGACCTTCTTTAACCTCCTATAGCCAGGATTAGGAATTTTGGTTTTATTAAGATCATTGAAGTTGTTTTTTTTTTTTTTTTGTAATTCAAAACTGCAAATAAATCTCTTAGTTTGGTTTCTTTTTCAGAGTTTCTCTACTTTTTTAGGTAAAATTGTTGGATTAGTTTGTACTTTGGGTTCACAGAATTTGGTCATTAAAGGGTTGACTGGACATGACCAGAGTTGGCTCTATCAGCCTCCTAAACTCATGACATCAGCTCCATCAGGATGTCAGGAAGCTGGGTGGTTTTCACTGTAGCGGTAGATTCCGGGACCACCAAAATGAATTTGAATGCCTGAGAACAGGGAGGATTGAGTAATTGTGGGATCTTGACTCAGCACTCAAACTTCCAACACTCTAAATGAGAAAATGTCACTTTACCAAATTAAAAGAGTAGCTTAATAATGTTTAAATCAAATACAACTCGCCTGTGATACCGGCAAGCTTTTTCATCAGTAGGAGACAGACTAGTGATGCAGAAACACTTTGTGGAGTTTCAAGCTCAAAATCCACAACAACAACGAACACTTATGGAGAAAGTCACACCCACAAAGAAGCCATGATGCTGTCACAGATTCCCGTGTGAGGGGACAATGACTGAATGGAGGCCTCAGCTCTCCTCTGCTTTCTGGTAGTTTACTTAACACAGTATTTCTTCCCTAAGAACAGCTATTTCTTCTTCTTCTTTTTTTTTTTGAAACAGCATCTCACTCTGCTGCCCAGGTTAAGGTGCAGTGGTGTAATCTTGGCTCACTGCAACCTCCATCTCCTGGGTTCAAGCAATTCTTGTGCCTCAGCCTCCCAAGTAGTGGGAACTACAGGTGTGGGCCATCACGCTCGGCTAATTTTTGTATTTTTAGTGGAGACCGGTTTCACCATGTTGACCAGGCTGGTCTTGAACTCCTGACCTCAGGTGATCTTCACCTTGGCCTCCCAAAGTTCTGGGATTACAGGCATGAGCCACTGTGCCAGGCCAGAGCAGCTATATCTTCTGATTCCAAGTAAGCATGTAAACCAAAGGCTCTCTTGCTTTCCCTTCCTGGGAAAAAGTTTCTTTTGAACTCCTCTAAGTGTGAATCTCTGTTGTGTTGTTTTTCAAGAGTTGCTGTCCTTCTCCCTGCCTGTCCCAGAAGATCAGCAGTGATGCTGCCCACTATTCACAGTGGCAAACGTATGAAATCAACTTAAGAGTCCATCAGTGGATGAAATGTGTCAATCAAGAAAAATGTTGAGACAAGTCTCAATCATTTAAGGAGGTTTATTTGCCAAAGTTAAGGATGTGCGCCTGGGAGGCAAAGTTAAGGACTTGCACCTGTGCCTCTCTGAAGATGATTTTGAGGGCTCCAAATTTAAAGGGGAAAGGGTGGGATATTGAGAGGTACACAATTTTATGTAAGAGGCAGGGTAGGGAAAAATAGCATTCATGCTTTTATCTGGCTCAGTGAATCTGCATTTCTTTACATAAGGTGACACAGACAAATGGGGCAGGGGGAAAAAGGTGGGGGAATCTGCATTTTACATAAGATAACATGGACAAAATGGGGCAAGGGAACAGTCAGATATACATTCATGTCTGGTGGGCCAGGAGGTGACTGCACCTGTAAAGATAAGCTATCAATTTACATTGCCATGGTGAAATTTTAATAGAAACACCTTAAAAGATCTTGCAGCTCACTAGGAATTTCCTTGCGGGGAAAATATGGGGGGGGAGAAGTGTAGCTTTGCACCTTGTAGCCATCTTATTGAGAAACCGAAAGGAGGTAGCAGGTTTGGGTGACCCAGTTCCCAGCTTGACTTTTCCCTGGCTAAATGAGCGTGGGGTCCCAAAATTTAATTTCCTTTTACAAATGGATAAAGAAAATGTGGTCTGTACACACACTGGATACTATTTGGCCATAAAAAAAGAACAAATCCTGTCATTTGTAGTGATATGGATGGAACTGGGAGTCATTGTAGTAAGTGAAATAAACCAGGCACAGAAAAATATCACATGTTCTCACTCATAGGTGGGAGCTAAAAAAGTTGATCACATGGAGATAGAGAGTGAATGAGTGGTTACCATAAGCTGGAAAAGTTGTGTGGGTGATGGGAGAAATGAAGACACATTGGTTAATGGCTATAAACATTCAGTTAAATGGAAGGAATAAGTTCTAATGTTCCACAGCACGATAGGGTGACTACAGGTAACAACAATGTATTGTATTTTTCAAAATAAAGACAGGCCCTGAAACATTCCCAACACATAGAAATAATACTCAGGTGACAGATACGCTAAATACTCTGACTTGATCATTACATATTTGATGCAGGTAACAAAATTTTATGTGTACCCTATTAATATGCATACGTATAATGTATCAAAAAAAGAAGTAATGCTGCCAAAGCCTGTCTTCCTCCCATCTTGATTCTCGCAGCTCCCCAGCTGCTGCTCCTGCTGAATCCTGCTCCTGTTGCTCCTCCCAGCCCTGCTGAGGATTCAAGAGGCAGCTGGCTTGTGAGGCCTCATGGCAAGTTTCCCTAGGCCTCTGCTAACATGCACTGAAATGAATGAGGCAAATAAGCAATATGGCACCACAGTGATGAAGGTAAGATGCCCCTTGTGAGGACCCTATGTGCAGAAGCACCAAACACACCTGGCTTCTCAGCCCACTGGGCATTTACAGGCAGTAGCCATGTCATCAGGGATGGGAGAAGAACGATAATGATGGGTGTACACTACAGCCGCTATTGTAAAATAGTGACCTTGGCATAACGATCTGGAAGTGGTTTCCATGATTTAATTATTTTTATAAATGAACCAAACCCAAATATTTTTCCTGATTTTTCATGATTTACTTTGCATTCTTCATGCATTCAAGAGGTTATTCTTCACATGCTGAGCAATTGCAGGATATGTTTAGAAGCCAGTATACTACAACAGTCTCTGTCTCTGTCCTTGGCTTCTCTGGGTGTGTACATGCATCTTTCAAGCAGGAGGTGGACTTTTCCGTTTATCAAAACCTCTTGATCTTTTTTTCACCGCTGCTGCCTGTATCTGGGTTGGAATGGCCAAGTTCTTGGAGGTAGGTGGAAGATGAAAGAGATGAAAGAAGCCCCTTAGATAGCGTTAGACCCCAAACAGGGAAGTTCAGCGTCCTTCCTCATAGTCGTGTTTCTAACAAAATAAAATTCAAGAGTCTAAAATGTTTCTGATGAAAGCACAAAGAAAATATCACTGCATCCTAATGTAGCCTCAATTTCCTAATCGTAAAATCCCTCAGTAAAAGGGGGAAGAGCAGGAGGATAAAAAGAAGGCTGAGCACACTGAATTCTTTGGGGCCAACTGTTGGACTCCAGCATACCCTGGGCCCAGTCTCTTACTCATCCAGTAAACACTGCCAATCTGAAGATCCATGCTGGGGTGAATTTAATGAATCTGATCAAGAAGGTAGCACTTTAATTTCTTGCTCATCTCTGGAGAAGGTTGGCCTCATAAATATATTGTTTAAACAGCAAACAAATAATAATCTGGTGTATTGAAGCCCTTGCTATCTCAGACTCTGCAGGAAGGACTTGTATTTGTTCCTGGGAAATTGTTTCCCAACTGTGGAGGGTTTGCTCCCTCCAGAACTAAAACTGGTTTTGCTTCATCCTTAGGCATCCATGAGTCTCTTTTGTTGTAAGAAATAGAGAGCAACAACCCATTACCTCAAGCAGAGTTTACATTAACGCATAGAGATATTAAGGCAGGCAAGAAACTTAGCGACTGAAGAGAACAGAACCCACTCCGTCACTCCCTTGACAGCAGGTCCTTCATAATTTTCTTTCACTGAGGATATTCAGCCTTTTAAGGCTGTTTCTTGTGTCCCTGCCTCTATTCATCATCTAGTTTATGCTTTTCCCCCGATACTCACATTCTTTCTCTACCTCAATAAATTTGTGAGTGAATGGATAAAGAAATGAATAAATGCTCATAGTTTCTAGTCCATTGTCACACTGCCTTGTTCACAGCTTTGACTTACTCAGAGCCCATCTTGGCTGTTGCTGCTTTGTGGGGTGTGTGTGTGTGTGTGTGTGTGTGTGTGTGTGTGTGTGTGTGTGGTGGTGGTGCCCATGCGCTGTTTCTTACATCCTTCTTATTTCTGATTCTCAAGTCAAATTTCAGGGACCTAACAAATCACTATTGTCACTGCTTAAGCAGAGATGTTTTTCATACCAGGTCACTTTTTATATTAAGTCACTGTAGTGCAGTCAGCTTTTTCATTGTTCTGATTTATTTTGCTTTGTTTCCTGGTGGTATTTTGTCCTCTGATGAAAAGGGGCAAGATCCTGTGGTATAGAACAGGATCTATACTTACATTAGGCTGTTCTCTCTAAGGACTGCCAGCTTCAACAAATAAAAATGCAGGATGCAATATTTGGGAATCCTTTTAAAATTACTTATCTGAAATTCAAATTTAACTGGCTGTCCTATATTTCATCTGGCAACCCTACTTTCCTCCCAAGCAGTTGAATGAAGCAGCTTCATATAGATGGGATTATTGGGTGCTGTGATAGATAGGTGTGTCCAGCCCCCAGTTATTAATGGAAATCTGTCTTAAGCAAAGATAGAATCACTGTCTTAACAGAAAAAGGACATGAAACACAATTTGCCATGTCTTCAGAATAAAGGGTCATCACTATGTCCGTTTTGGTTCGGTGTTCAAGGCTTAGTGTGGCCTCTAGCTGTTAGCCCCTGCCCTGGAATTCCCATTTCTTGGTTGCTCTTTTTATATTTAAACTGTTCCCTTTCTTTAGTTGTCATTGCTCACCGCTGGGCATGTGCTTGCCTCTTTTTCTTTCAAATTTATATTTTGTGGTTTTGTTTCTATGCTTTCTCTTTCCTATTAGGCTAAAGCAAAGGTGAATAGAGACACTGAGGATTAGGGCAATTTCCAAACCTATGAGCTGTAATACGTGGATTTTATGGCATTGGCCGTTCAGAAGTATTTTGTTATGCCAGGCTAGGGGAAAAGAAATGCATTTATTGTCACTGAGTAGTGTTCCAGGCCCTCCGCTAGATATGACACATAACTTAGTGTGTTTCAAATACGTGCCATTTGGACATATGGCTACGTTCCTAACAGAGAGTTCTATTACTCTATTTAAAAATATATGATAACATTGTGTAATCCTTGCTTTAGCAGGCCTTTCCTGAATGGGCAAACATGAATAAGTTTAAAAATAATATTTAAAATTGTATCTTTAAAAACAATTCTGAGCTTCCACTAGTGTAATTGCTGACACAGTATTACACTTTGCCAAGCTTCCCCAAGACTGCTCCTCCTCCCGTGTCTCCAAGTTCAAAGAATGGCAGCGCAATCCACACAGTTGCCCAGTTCAGAAACCCAGGAGTCTCACTGGACTTCCCACTTTCCTATAAATTCAATCCATTATGAGTCTGGCCAGCTTGACCGTCTGGTTCTGTTTTTAATCTTTTTCTTCTTTCCACCAATACCAACTTGTCCCTGTTTGGGTCTTTTTAAATCTTACTGGCACAGTGAAAATAGCTTCTTTATTTATCTCTCTCTTTTAGTTTTTTCTCCTCTTACCCACAAATCAATGTACATTGTTATCAGGATGTTTTCTCTAAAATACAAATCCATCCATGTCACAGATCTACCTGCAACGAACTCTCTACTGGTCCCGGGAGCCAAATGCTCCCAGAACCACAGTCTCCTCTCCCACTGTGCTTCTTTCACTCACCTTGAACTTTACACTCAAAACAGTTTGTATTCCATCTCCCATGCGGCACTATTTCACACCTCAGTAGCTTTGCTAATACTGTGTTCTCTGCCAGAAACACTCTAGCGACTCTATTGCTTAGCCAGCTCCTACTAATGTCTTTCAAAATTCAGTCCAGTCATTCTCTCTTTCATCCTCTCCTGACCTAAACCCCAAGCTGGATTATGTGTTTCTCCTTTGTGTCCCCGTAACTTCCAGAATATCTCTTTCTCACAATATTTACTGTACAACATCAAAATCACTCATGTGACCTTTTCTTAAACCAGACTATCAGCCTCTCGAGGGTAACGGTATTGCTCATTTATGTTATATCTTAGGTCCTAAGGACAGCGGCTTTCATGTAGGAGATGATGCAGGGTCATGAAATTGATCTTGGAAATTAGCGCATCTAACATGTTCTTGGAAGGTTTTGAGTTCCCCCTCTCCACCAACAGCACAGTCTCTGCTCACCTCCAGGCAGCCCCATTTTGCAGCTGCTGCTGTCCCTGCTGATGTGGGTAACATAGCAGTAGATCTGGGCCGTTGGCTGCGTGTTGCTTTTGCTTTGTAAAGGCTTCTTTCCACTGCTGCTACATCTCTCCCAAGGCTCCCTACCAGAGGGACTTTGCATTTCTCTTCTTTATAGTCCCAATTATATTTTTAAAATATTTAGTTACACTCATAATCTCAGCTCTCTACACTCCAGAAGAGATTTTGTTACACTTATAATCTCAGCTCTCTACAGTCCAGGAAGAGTTCCCCGATAATTAATGTGAAGGACAGCGTGAGTGGCATCCTCCAGTGCCTATGGAAAACGCTTCTTACCACTGACCAACCCTTGTCCCTCAGGGAGTCCAGGAGTCAGCTACCTCACTTTCCAGATGAATGTCCATCTTGCCCATCTGGACAGTATGGAGATGATAGAGCTCAAGTTTTTCATTGTGGTTCATGCCAATGCTTAAACACTGTATAAACTCTTAATCTCACTCTTCCGGGCCTCTTAATACTTGTACCTTAAAATTCCAACCATTGTCTCTCTCAGAGCTCCACTGATTTTTACACAAACATTCCTCTAGACCTCTATCTTGGGCATCCTATTCTTTTTTCTGGGGGGATTTCTCCATTTTCTAACCTTTCACATTTTGTTTTCTAGAAATGGCCTTTTCTACTGTAGTAAAGCATCTGAGTCTCTCCAGGGGGACCAGAGCCTCTCCCGAACTGTGATGCTCCTAAAGCATTATTCCCAGCTCTGCCAACAGTGTACATCCATGTTCTTGATGGATGACAATCAGGTTATACAGTGACTTCAGACCTATTGCATAAAATCTGGATTTTCCTCACTCACAGACCATGCATGTGTCTGAATACCTTATAGTCCACAGCCAAGTGTTCTTGTTCAAACAAGCTCCCTGCTTACTCTAGAGAGGAGAATTTTAAAAGTAATTAAATAACCTCATAGCCTCTTAAATTTGTTCTTCATGGTCAAATTATTAGCACATTGAGAAACCAAAGCCCAAACCTCATATACAGTTTGGGCTCAAACGTTGTACCCTTTGGTGACTGTTCTTTTCTTCCACATTTATCCAGACTTCTTTTTCCTGCAGATAATGCATACGGAATTTATAAGACAGCTTCTGCTTCCTTCTTCAAAGCAAACCATAATGAAGTTCATTAGCTGATAGTGATACATAGTTAGATAAATTAGAAGCTAAATGAAGAAGTTTCGAGTATGTAGCTATCTATGAATGCATAACAAACTCCGCCAACACTCGTTTAATACAACAAATGTTTTATTATACCTCACAATTGTGCGAGTTGGGAATTCACACAGGGCTCAGCTGGGCAATTCTTCTGTTCTTCAAGGCATGAAGTACATATGGGACATCCTCAGCTGGCAAATGGGCTGTTCTGGAGAGTTGAAGGCAGCGTCATTCATATGTCTGACGCCTTGGCAGGGGTGGTCAGGAGGGTGAGCTCAGCTGGGACTGTCAGTTAGAGCACCTGCACATGGTCTTCCCAGGATGGCATGGTCAGGGAAGTTGTTTATGGGACTAGCTTCCCGCACAACAAGTGTTCTAAAACGCAGGAGGTGGAAGCTTCCATTCTCTTTAGGCAGCACAGTGTCACTTGCACCAAGACCAATTGGTCAAGCAGTCAGAGCTTACCTGGCACAAGGGAGAGGACATAGGCCCTGCCTCTCATTGGGAAGAACAGAAAAGAATTTGCAGCCATTTTTTAATGAACCTCCTCAGATATCGGCAGCGAGATTAAGACATCTTTCATTATCTCAGCAAAGACTTATGAGGTGTCCACGACTGAGTGCAGGATGCCACGCCAGGTCCTACAGTGTGACCGCAAATGAGCGGGTCATAGGCCTCAGCAGTCCGCAGACATGGGTCTGCAGATCTGCAGTGTTTAGATTTAAATATTTGCATTCATTGCCAATGTTTCAAAATCGTGGGATTTCACAAAAAAATCAGAGTTTTTAGCTTTTCTGGAAAGAGATTAATCTGGTTGGCACCAGTCTTGAATTGCCCCAAGGTTCACACCCAACTTGAGACGAACAGCTCTACCTTATGCAGAGAAGGCACAGGCTGGGCAGGTTGTCCAGTCCTTCCCCTCCCACCTCATGTCCCAAAGTGATTTGTCTGCTCCCGTTGGGCATTTGAACTTGCCACTCTTGTTCTAAAGATGAAAACATGGATAAAACTTTGTCCCCCGTCTTTAGCTATCTCATCAAAGCCACAGCTTTTGGAACAATGTCAAAATTTCATAAGATTTTTTAAAAAATTTGTATTATTATTGTGAATCAGTGTTTTGATATGCTGGTAATGTTTTTTCTAATGTATATTGAAATAAAACAAGACTACTAAAATAAAAATTCATTTTTACATCATTGCAAACTAACTCTTATAATCTCTTGTACCATTTGTGATATCAGGCCTTGCTTATACCTCACTCTTCCTAGGGAAGGGCGTAAGTAAGTGTAAACAGCCCTAGAAACCGATATGATTGCTATAGCCAGTTCTGCCTTCTCCTGCCCCATATCCAGAAGGAGGGAATGCTGCACAGAGAGACCAAGAAGAATCAACACAGACAGGCCTTGCTGAGTCCCCACCCCCAGTTTATTACTATTTGTTCAGATGTCTACATAGCTGTCCATTCCTCATTCAACTTAAGCATAAAAACAGTTTTCCCTAAGTCTTTGGGTCTTCATTTCTGAAGTCTTCTCTGTCACATAAAACTTTGATTAAATAATTTTGTTATGCTTTTCTCTTATTAACCTGTCTTTCACCTTTTCTGCCTCTATACCTCCAAATATTTAAGCATCTTACACGTAAGTCTTAGTCATCGTGGAACATTTTTTAAATGTATAATGTGAGGTAGGAATCTAATTTCATTTCTTTGATAGGGATAATCAATTATCCCATCACCATGGTCGATTTCTTCCCCAATGTGCAGACTCTGTCTTATACCAAGTTTCATATGTGCAGGGGTAGGTTTCCCAGTTCTTTAGCCTAGCGGTCTATTTTTCTTTCTGTACAGCTGGTACACTGACTTAATTAGCATGGCTTTAAAAATATCACATAGGGCATGTTTCTCCACCCTGTTCTTTTCAAGAGTGTTTTTAGCTATTCTTGGTTATTTGCTCTTTAATGTGAATGGTATCTTTTTTTTATCATTGCATTTTCTAAATGCTTATTGATGGCATTTACAAATTCAGTTTTTAAAATACTAAGTTTAAGTTCAGCAACTCTGCTAAACTCCTTTATTAATTCTAATAATTTGTCTTTAGATCACCAGAGGCTGTTTTTTATAGGACAAAAATATTAATATCAACTAATGATAGTTTTGTTCCATAAGCATCCTTATCTTATTTCTGATTTTAAGGGAAATACTTCTAATATTTCACCCACAAGTGTGTGTTTGCAGAAGGTTTTTGGTGGCTACCTTTTATGAGATAAAATAATTCTTTTTTCTTTTTAATTTGCTAAGAGTTTCTTTTAATGAATGGATGTTAAATTTTATTGAATGCTTTTTCATCATCTAATAAGATAAGCATACAGTTTTAATATTCGAGCAAACTTGCTTTCTTTGGAATAATTCAAAATGACGATAAATTATGTATTTGTTACATTATCTTTTTATACTATACATCATTTGCTAAAATAATTTGTAAGGAATTTCTACATCTATGTTCATGATTTATATTAGATGGTATGATCATTGTCTGGTACAATAATTACAAAATGAGTTGAGGAGTATTTCCTGTTTTGCTATTATCTGAAAGAATTTGAATAATATTTAAATTACCTTGAATGTTAGTAAAACTAGCCTGGAAAGTCAACCTGTTATGTACAATGTAAAATAAGAGTTATTTCTGTTCTAATGATAACTTGATAATATAGATGAAAAGCAGGGTGATATAGTGGGAAAAGATTGAATTTTACACAGAGAAAACATACATAGTATTCTCATTATAAGTATTCTCTCTTGTTCTGAGAATTTAGACTCTCTTATAAAGACTGTAGATACTTAGTATTGCCTTTTTTTTAGCTGTGATCTTGGTCAACGTCGTCCTTCTCATTCTGTTTTCCTACATAAAAATGAAGGAGCTTTCTTCTTTTTTGTCTTCAAATATATGCTTTGACAAATTAGTGTGATGGTATGCATAATATCCCGGCAGAGAGGAATAGGTCCTTATTAAATGTTATTCTGTCCCCCCCTACCACCACCACCTCTAGGAATTTGGTCAAAGAAAAACAACTTATTTTTAATGTTTAACTTATTCTATATTACTAATTTCAAATTGTTGTACTTGTGAAAAACCGCAGCCTGATGGAAAGAAAAGGACATATGTCTGCAGTTTTAAGAATGTATGGGTGAGAAAGTTGACCTCTTTGGATTAACACTTGAACTCTACATGTTGGGTCTTTGCTCCGTCTCTAAGCTAGATCTCTTAGCAATTGAGATAAATATATCTTGCTCAAGATTAGACACACACGGCGGGTCCAAAAGCTGAGCAGACAAGCTCTGCAGCTGGGCTTGGAGATAGCCCAGCTCACAGTGATGCAAAGGGCTGTGTGACAGGTCTTATGTCTCACCAAGTCCTTCTTTCATTAGCTGTCCAGATGCATCTGGGGCCACATACTGGGAGTGGCATTTAGGAAGCCATTATGGAAACCGTCTCCATAAACTGAAACCAAAATATCCTCTACAGTCATTTTTCAAGTTCACGTAATGGGGTTGCTAAAAGTAGGTTAACCCCTTCAACTCCTCTCTTGCTATTAGCCATCCACATTAAAGAAAAATACTGTGTATCAGAAGCTTGGTACTAAGGTGTCAAAGTTAGAAACTAGTCTTTATCAATGTAACTCAGTAATTTGGAGATGATGGTTCACTGGAGAAATCTTACCACTTTCTAACATTTTTGTTAAATCTATTATAGAGAACATGCGGAGTTCAAGTTTGTTAGCAAAAGTGTGCTTAACTCCCACATCATACTATCAGTAATTTAGGGAAAGAAATGAGGTCTCCTATTTTATTTTTTATTTATTTATTTTAATTTAGTTTTTTGAGATGGAGTCTTGCTCTGTCACCCAGGTTGGAGTGCAATGGCACAATCTCGGCTCACTGCAACCTCCACCTCCCGGGTTCAAGCAATTCTCCTGCCTCTGTCTCCTGAGTAGCTGGGACTACAGGTGCCTGCCACCATGCCTGGCTAATTTTTTGTGTTTTTGGTAGAGACAGGGTTTCACTGTGTTAGCCAGGATGGTCTTGATCTCCTGACCTTCTCATCTATTCTCCGTGGCCTCCCAAAATGCTGGGATTACAGGTGTGAGCCACTGCACCTAGCTCCTATTTTAAAGCCATGGGGTGGTGTTGACAGAGTCACTACTTAATAAACATTTCTGGAATTTTATTCTCCTCTCTGAGCTCCATTTGCATTGTGTGTACTTTGGTAGCTGCCTCTCATCTAACTTCCCACAATTCTCCCACTTACTTCCTTCTCTCACTAAATGATTTCTAAGGCATCTTCCAAGAACTGGCTAAAAACCCATCTGAAATTGGCCACACCCCCTGTGGCCTCCTCCCCCACATTTGTCATTCCTTCATCCCCTCAGCGTTTAGACTGTCGATAGGCTGCTTTACACATATCCTCAAATTGCCTTATAGATAATATCTGTTCTTTTCCTATTAGAGAAGGATAAATGCCTAGAACTATGCTATGTATAAAATCATTTGCTGAATAAATATACATTAAAAATGGAATGTAGAGAGGGAAGAAAAAAGAACAAGGAAAGTAAGAAAGGTAGATTAGGGAGTATTTCATGCCTAATATACACTGCTGGTAGATACGGAGTCATGGCCAAATTACATGAATAATATGATTCCCTTTGGGCCATTCTCCTCCAACAGATAAAAACAGAACTGTGGAAAACATAGAGAAGCCATGAACCACAGAGAAAGAAATACGTGTTCGTCTGTTTTTCCAACCAGTCCTTAGGTAGATATAGAGATTTCACAAAGGTGATACCTTCTTGGGTTTTTTTTATGTTTAACAAGCTATCACTTTTTCTTGTAAAGAAGATCTTTATATATGCCTTTTAGGCATCTGGGAATATAGACTGATTCAAAACATAAGGGAGCTGGGATAAAATTCAGTGTAACAGTTGTAGTACATCCTTGGTAGGTCCAGAAGCCACGCAACACAGGTCTGGCAGTGATGTCTGCCATGAGGGTGATAGCCATTGTCACTATGATGGATTCCTCTTGAATCTGGTACTACACAGAAGAGACAATCTTCCAATTCATTTTCTCTTCCAGTGAACAATTATTTACTGAATACTTACTACATGCCAAAGATTCTTCTAGGTACTGAGGGTACAGTAATGAATGACACAGATACGGCCTGTCCCTCTAGAATTTCACATTCTAGTGGGGGAAAGACAGGTAATAAGGAAGTAAACAAATGGGCAAGATAACTTTAGAGTGATATAGACTATGAAGGGTAGTGAAAGATAGTGTGATAGGTAGGTTGTTATTCAAGCCAACAGGTATGACTGTCTTTGCTCTCTTTGCTAAACTCTCCAAATAGGCTCTCCAAGTTGATTTGTTCTCAAACAATTGCATTTTTCAATGTCAGGGAAACCTCATTTTCATCTTCTTCTACCACCCCCATCCTTTTCTTTCCATCTCACATTTACTGAAGAACTAGGTTACAGTGCTTTGCAATGCATCATCTCGCTTAATGCTCACAACAGCACCATGGTTTTTGTATCGTGAGTAGAACCACTTTGCAGATGAAAAATCTGAGGCAGAGAATGGCTCAGCAGCTTGTCTAAGATCACACAAGTAGTGAAGCCGGGATATGAATGCCTGTCCTCTGATTAGCAAACTTTATGCTCATCTTTCATCCTTTTTCCTCTGGCAGAGTTAGTCCTTCCAACAAAAGGATACCCCAAACAGATGTACTCATCTCCCTGGGGTATAGCAGAAGGATTTGTATTATACAAAGGGAGATGTGAAGGGATGTGAACCAGACATAGTGAAGAATGTCCAGCCATAAAAACTGAAAACTTCCTAGGGAAGCTTAGGCCATTTCTCTTCTAGAAGTTTAGAACATGAGTTGACAAACCACAGCCTGTAAGTGAAATTCAGCCCTACTACCTGTTTTTGTAAATACAGTTTTATTGGTAAACAGTAATTCCGATTCATTGCCTAATGTCTATGTCTGCTTTTGTTCTACAAGGATAGAACTGAGTAGTTATGACAGAGACCCTACGGCTCAGAAAGCCTAAAATACTTACTCTCTGGTGCTTTACAGAAAATATTTGTTCATCTTTAATTTGGAAGATCAGGGTGGATTTTGCTTGGGTTGGCTTGAGTATAGTTCTCTCTGAAGTCACAGAATGGTCTAACTGAAACGTTAATATTCTTTTCAGCTCTAGGAACAAGGAGGTATATTTCTCCTTCACACTTCCTTCAGCTGTCTTCAAGCTCCACTTTGGCTATGTTTATGCATTGCCCAAATTGTATTTAAAACGTATGTAGCTGACGGAAGTTTCCCAAATGGCATTGCAGACTACCAGTAAACACAGCTTAACTGTGGTAGAGGTTGCAGGGGAGAGTAAATTCCACGTACGAGGGAATTCAGGGTGGTGCTAGGACTCATGTTAACTCTATTCCAGTTGCCATTTGGATTGGGCATAAAAAGATGACAGGTCTCTGCTGTCACATTGTAACAGTGATTAATATTCTTGCCATGGTTTCTATTATTAATAAAACAGGTATGTTTTCTGAAGTTTTACTTTGGATAAAATAAAAACCAGTTGTTAGGAGAATTAAGCATAATTGATTTAAAATTCTTATTGATCAAACCAGAGAAGCAGAACTGAGCTGAGGCATTTATGAGTTCCTGTGGAAAAGTATGATATGCATGTGGGTGCGCATGCACACACACACAAACACACACACACACAAACACACACACACACACACACACACACACACACACACACACACACACAAACACACACACACAAACACACACACACACACACACACACACACACACACACACACACACAATATAGGAAAAAATAGGTACTAGCTACAAAACATTTTCCATCCCTAAGAAGTTCATGAGTATTTTCTCAATTCAATTCAATGTAAAATGACATTTTCTTTTGCTTTTTTACACCACTCCTGCAAAACTGGAAGATGAGCCTGCCTCTCACAAGCTGTGTGATCTTGAACAAGTGGCTTCCTCTCTCTGAACCGTATTTCCTTCTTCTGTGAAATGTGGCTGTCAGCACGAATGCTCTTTTTCTTTTCAGGCAGGAGCCAGCAAGCCTGTGATCTCCGAAAAGTCCTCCGGCCCACCCCGGCTGCCTCCTCCCACTTGACCTCAAAACCACTTCTCAGCATGGTGTAGGGAAAAGACATGAATTTGGGCGTCAGCCAGACTTAGGTTCAACCTTGAAAAGCACATTTTTATTTAGCAATTCAAGCCTCACACCACTCTCTGAGATGGCAGACGCTTACACTGTTGCACATACGGTTCTCTCTGGCTTTCTCTCTGCCTCGTGCACCCCACGCCTGATCTTCTATTTCTCCTTACAGATTCAGGTCAGAAAATTAAAATCTCAGCATGAAAAGAGAATTCATAGATTAGGAGAAAATATTTGCAAGAAATCGTAGATTAGGAGAAAACATTTGCAAATGACGTATCTCATAAAGGACTGTTTTCCAAAATACACAAATAACTCTCAAAACTCAACGATAAGAAAACAAAAAACCCGATTAAAAAACGAACCAAAGACTTAAACAGACACCTCACCAAAGAAGGTATTAAGATGACAAACAAGCAAATGAAAAGATGCTCAACATCATAAGTCATCAGAAAAATGCAAACTAAAACATCAGGGAGACACCATTACATACCCATTAGAGTGGCCAGAGTCCAGAACACTGACAACCCCAAATGCTGACAAGGATGTAGGGCAACAGGAACTCTAATTTATTGCTAGTGGGGATGCAAAATTCTACAGCTACTTTGGAAGACAGTTTGTCAGTTTCTTACAAAAGTACATACTCCATGATCCAGCAATAATGTTCCTTAGTGTTTACCGCAAGGAGATGAAAACTTATACCCACCCATAAGTTGGACCTGCACATGGATGTTTATAGCTGTTTTATTCATAACTGACAAAGCTTGGAAGCAACCAAGATGCCATTTCTGCAGGCGAATAAGTAAATAAATTGTCATATAAGAGAAAAATGGAACATTATTCAGTGCTAAAAAGAAATGAGCTCTCAAGCCATGAAAAGACATGGAGAAAATTTAAGTGCATATGACTAAATAAAAGAAGCCAATCTACACGGATTATATGTTATATGATTCCTACTATATGACAATCTGGAAAAGGGAAAACTATGGGGACAGTAAAAGATAAGTGATGGCCAATAGCGGAGGGAGGGATGAATAGGCAGAGCACAGATAATTTTTAGGACAGTGAAACTACTCTGTATGATACTATAAAGGTAGACACATGCCATTATACACTTGTCTAAAGCCATCAAATGGTATGACACCAAGAGTGAACCCCAATATAAACTATGGACTTTGGGTGATAATGATGAATCCATGTAGCTTCATCAGTTGTAACAAACGCACCACTCTGGTGGAGGACGTTGATGATACAGGGAACTGTCCATGTGTGGGGGAAGCAGGTATATGGGAATTCTCTGAAACACCTTCTCAATTTTGCAATGAACCTAAAACTTTTTTTTGTAATAATGTCTTTAAAAAGATTAAAACCTTTAGAAAATATTTCCGATTCCTCTCCTCGCCCTCAAGGAAGAGGAATATATTCCCAGGTCACCCAGGAGCTTCACACTGTTGACTGTGTGTTTATGTGGGCTCCCTCCACAGACACTGATTTTCTTGACGTCAAGAACTGCAACTTTGCACCTGTGGGAACCTCCATATTAAAAGGACTCCCTGCTTAAAGCCTGTCTATGCCTTCCTTCTCACCCAGGCTCAAACCCAAAGTCCCCATCATGGCACCAAGGTTCCACACAAGCTGGTCTCTGCCAACCTCTGCTTCATTTCAGGCCATTTGTCTTCCTTCTTTTTAGGTTCTCAGGGCCGGCTTTATCCTCTCATTTTCTTTATACCTAAAGTAATTTCTGTTGGGTGGTTCTCTACAGACAGCTCCCACTAGCCTTTTAACTGAGACTTTTCAGATCTCAGCTGCAGTTCATTCATTCATTTAACAAACATTTGCTGTGCATTGTTCTAGGCACAAGGAGAAGAAAGCAGACAAAAATCCCTGCGTACCTGGAGTCTACATTCTAGCTTGGAGTAAGGCAGACAAGGAAGAAACAAACCAATAAATACAGGCAATCTCACATGATGATATGTGCTAAAGAGAAAAATAGAGCAAATAAAGTGAGGCGAGATGGGCATTCTCGGGTGGAATGTCATTTCACAGGAGGACTCAAAAGGCCCCACAGAGAGCATAACAGATGAGCAGGGACCTGCAGGGAGAGTGGGAACAAGCTGTGTGGGCATTTGTGGAGGAAGCAGTGAGTGAGAAGACCCTGAGCCGAAGTCGACTCCACAGGGTTGAGGAAAAGCAGAAAGACAAGTAAGAGAGAAAGGAAGTGATGGGAGGTGGAAACAGATGGCAGGGGTCTGGGCCTTGTAGGGTCTTGCCAGCCACTGTCAGGACTTGGGCTTTATCCTGAGTGAGATGAGTGTTTTAAGCAAAATAATCCAACTAACATTTGGAAGGAGCCACTTGGGCAGGTTCAAACAGAGGAAGATTCAAGTCAGGAGGTTTTTCCAATTCTCCTGGTGAGAAGTGATGTCATTTTGGACCAGAACGATAGAGGTTATAAAGCGGTGATTGACAGACGGTTGGGTTCTGGATCTATCTTGAAGGTAAGACCTACAGGACTTACAGAGATGTATTGGAAATGGAGTATCAGAGAAAGAAAAGAATCGAAGATAACTCCAGGGTTTTGACATGAGTCATAGGAAGAGTACATTTGTATTTCCTAAGATGAACAGGCTGCAGGAGGGGAAGGCTGGGGATGCGAGTGGGAAATGAGGAGTGTGATTTTGAAGGTGTTATGTAACAGATATCTATTAGACAGCCAAGCAGAGAAGGCAAGTATACAGCTTGATATACAAATTAGGAGTTCACGGGAGAAGACTGGGGTGGTTTCTGTGGTATTCCAAGATTTAGAAGCTAAGGATATGAGAATGAACCAGCTGAAAAGCAGGACAAGGAGAAACTTGTTCTGTAGGAGGAAAGACAAAAGAGAGCGGTATCACAGGAGCTAAACGAAGAAAGCATTTCAGGAGGGAGGGACTAATCAGCTGTGCCAAATATTAGTGATAAGTTCAGCAAGACAGGGACTTATCACAAGTTGTAATTACCTGTTTCTGGTGACTGTGTCTTTCTTCCTCTGTGTCCCCACCCCATTGATTATAAGCCCCAAGAGGGCAGGACCAGTGTCTCTTTATTCATCATTTAATGCCAAATCCTGCCGGACTCAGAGTAGGCATACAAAAGTATATTTCTTAAAAGAATGAATAAATGGACAGCCAAATGGTAAATCATTTTGCTAAGTCATGCCCATTTTTTTAAATGTAAATCCTAGAGCCCCATCTCCGCTGTGCCCTTAAGTAACCAGCTGCTTGCCATGGGAAAAACTCAGTTTCCTTCCCCTGGATTTCAGTTTCTTTATCTATTAGCAAACTGCATGAGCTAATGGCCTCTGCCAGATCTTGCATCCCACAGTTCTTCAACAGGTCTAAGTCAGGCCTCCTAATTTCCAAGCCATGGTGTAATTTTAGTCACCGCCTCCCCAAAATACCTCCCACTGGCCTGAGGCTGCCTTGAATTCTGTCACTAGATTTTAACACTTTTCAGTACAATATAGTCCCCATAAGATACACAAATGAGGAAACAGCTATCATACATCATTTGTGCCAGAATGTGAGTACATTTGTCTGCTCCTTTCCTAATAACTGTTTTAGATAAGGGCCTGTCGAGAAAGAGAATACAGTATACTCAGTGAGATGTCTAGAGAGGAAAGGGGTACAAAAAAACACTAGAGATAAAGTACTAAAAGTCTATGTAGGGCAGGTCTTATTTGATGGAAGTGAAAGGAAATGTTCAAGAAAGGTTAACTTGTGTCTTTAAGCAACTCTAAATCTGAACTGACTCTCAGGAGATGTTGAGTAAGTCATTTCTCCAACCTGCTTTATCTCAATTATAAAACTGGCGAAGATGGACTTGATAATCTAAAAATGCTCTGCTGCCTTTAAAGCCAAGGATTCTGTGAATAGGGAATGACTTCTCTAACTAGGTAGGGAAGGGAAGACAGTCTATTTCAGCCCAGGAATGAAAGATTAAGCAAATAGTCACACATTTACTAATATATGGTTGTTCACCCGAGCCCCAAGAAGCACTATCCAATTCTCTTAGCATAGCAAAATAATAATAATTTTTTACATTTACTCAAGTTATAACAAAAATTTAAAATGGTTCTTGCCTGCCGAGTGTGGTCATGTGCCCTGTACATGCCGAAGGTCACAGTGTCTGTCCTCAGTATTGTTCTTTGGACTGAGACTGCGTACACAGAATTAGGATTAGTTCAGTCTCTACTGCTAATCTCCCCAAAATAACCCTGCTAGCATCAACAACAAAGACTGGGCTATGGGCACTTCTCCCTGCAGTGGACTAGCTTGTACTGGACCATGTTTACACTTAAAGAAAGACGGTATTTGTGGGCGGGCACAGTGGCTCATGCCTGTGATGCCAACACTGTGGGAGGCCAAGGTGGGTGGCTTGCTTGAGCCCAGGAGTTCAAGACTAGCCTGGGCAACATGGCAAAACAACAACAACAACAAAGAAAAATTAGCAAGACATAGTGGCATGCACCTGCAGTCCTAGCTACTCAGGAGACTGAGATGGGAGGATTGCTTGAGCCCAGGAGAGCGAAGCTACAGTGAGCCATGTTTGCTCCACTGTACTCCAGTGTGGGTGAAAGAGTGAGACCCTCTATCAAAAATAAGCAAAAGATAAAGAAAGGAGGGGGAGAGAGAGAGAGAGAGAAGAAGGAAGGAGAGAGAGAGAGAAAGAAAAGGAAGGAAGGAAAGAAAGAAAGAAAACCAGTGAATAGAATGGAGTCTATGACCTCACCCCAAATCTGTGTTTGGTGGAGGCTGAATGTAAATAAACAGATGAAACAGAAGAACAAGCAAGCAAACAACATTTATGACCAGGAAAGAGAGTGAAGTCAACCAGATTATCCACAAAGTCCAGCCTGTAACATCAACCTCATTAGCACAGCCTGAAGGGTGGGAGAAATTATGTTTTGGGGCAACAAGGATGAGATAAGAAACCTGATAATGACCATCTGCTGCTGATGTCAGGTCTACCTTAAGTAAAGGAGCAGGAGCCCTGGCAATGGGCACACACGCAGATGTGTTCCGGGTGGTGTGACAGTGTATGTGTATGAGTGTTTAAAGTACTGTGGGTGGTACACTTAACACAGCACTTTTCTGTCCAGGAAAGCTATATCCCCTCCAAAGCCCTCAATTATTGAAATCTTGAAGTTTCTCACATCTGTTATGAGCCTCGTATCACCATTTTCACATGCTATTGGGTGCCATATTCTGTGTCTGAGGTTACAGGCATGCCTGAACCCTCCCACTGCCAAGCTGGGAGATCATTTGTTATTTCTGTAGCCATAGGGCTTGCCAAAACATGGGGAGCTTGATTCTGAGAAGAGCCATCATGCCGGAAGGCAGCAAGCTGGCGAGCTGTGGGGTGGTCTCAACACTCAATATCCAAGCCTCTTGGCCTGAGTGTAACCAGAGCCCCTCAGAGAGAAAGTGGCCCCAAGCTACCTCAGCAGCTGTAAAATTCCTCTAATGGCCTAGTCTAAGTCCCTCTCACTCAGACTACTGCCATTTAGTTGGAAAGTGAGTTGGGTCCAAATAGGATGAACCAAACTTCTGCCCAAGCAAAAAAGTTGGCCCAGGACTCAAGAGCTTTAAATGGAGCATGAATAATGTTTTATAGCCTCAGCACTGGGGTGAACTCAATCCCTACACTTAGCCTCACCTTTCACAGTGTTATTTTTAGAGATCTCATTACACACCAGCTTAAACTAAAAATATGTTTCCTAGGAGTAGCAGAACACAGTTTTAATTGTGCAAAGTGACACAAATGCTCATGGCCTCTAATTACATATGATGTTTCATGTGTTTGATATCAGCTGGAAGGAGGAAGGAGGAATGGCTAAATTGCATTTTTCCAGAGCAGTGACTAGGTTTGCTTTGAGGCTACGGGGCTCAATTAGCTTTCTAGGGGCTGGTATGGTTTTCCTCAATTGATGCTTTGATTTCTAATAATTTGTGTGACTCACGTAAGACAGAATCACAGGTCCCAAGACGCCCTGTTCATGAGAAGCTCACCTCCAAGTTCCAGCAAGCCATTCCCATCCAACACTGACACATAATTCCCTCCCTACTCTCACATGCTTGGAAGGAGAGGTGGTGCAGTGAAAGAGCTTTGGAATCTGACAAACTGGCAGCTGGATCTTTATGCTGCCCCTTTACCTCTGTGACGTCAGGCAAGTTATTAATCTTCCTAAGTCTGGTTCCTCACTGAAAAATAAGAATAATAAATGTTGTATGGATAAAATGAAATCCTTTATGCATACAGCAGAAGCCTAATAAATTATTACATTAATTTTTATTTGACTTGCTCATATACCCGAATCAGTCCCTACTGATTGTTGAGTACTGTTGAGCACCACCGACCAAGACAACACAGGTAATATACGACGCAACAGTGTCAGACCCTGACAAAGACCGCACACATGGGTACAAGTGGCTCTGATTCAGGACAGCATGGAATGCCACATTGGAATTGAGGTACCAGCCTAGACTGTGGGGGACACCAGCAAGGGAGTGCTTTATTCAAAAGAAAGTCTCAGGAATTCAAGCTGGTCCTCTAAGGATTCTTAGAACAGTAGCATTCTCTCTACTGGCACACTTAGATGTTAAGGATGTATCATCTAGAAATAGGCTGCCTAAGATGGAACCCCAGCTCTGCCTCTTATTACCAGCCTAGCCTGGGCAAGTTATTTAAGCTTTTACATCATAATTTCTGCAGCTGCAAGACAGAGCTCATTTTAACACCCACCTCATAATGTGATTACAAGGATTAAATGAGATAGTTGATGTGATACACAAGCCTTTAGTACACGGTCACAAAGCAATTCCTCAAGAAACGGTGGCAGTTAACAGTACTGTGGGAAGTTTATTCCTGGAAAAGGGAACATCTGAGCAAAGAAGGGAACGCACAAGATACTTAAAGGAGTATCTTGTGGCTTAGTTTGACTGAATCATAGAGCATCTTATGGGAGATAAGGCACATCCTCAAGTATCCTCTCCAGGCTAGTCTTTGCATTCACTCGTGACATTTTGTAGATTCCATCAGAGTACATTCAGTGTCTCTAACCAGTTCCTAGACTCTTTAAGACGGGAGCTTCCATTGTCACTACTTAGACCACTCAGCCTTCTCTTTTCCAGGAGAATCATTTTCCCGTTTTCAGACTATTCTGGTATCATCAGATCTTTAAGACAATTATTACTATTTTGATGAACCAGGCAATTTAGTGATAACAGTGTGATCACTCAATCTGGTTATAGAGAAAAACATGTCTGCAGATTTTCTGTCTGGTGAAAACTCTAAAGGTTCCAAGCTCATTTCTACAACCTCTTCAATTTCCAGTGCCTATTCTAGAAGGGGCTTGGTCAGACTGGACCTGACAGCCACCCTGAACCTGGAGGGAACAAGCTCGACAGCATGGGGACAGGGATGGAGAGTCAGGACACCAAGTCGCAGGCAGGCTGCAAGGTGTACGAAAGAGTCAGCACATTTTTAAAATGAGATTCCTGTGGGTGCCCCGTGTGAATCATCTGTCACTGCAGGGTGCTCCCGCTGTTCCTGTCGTATCATTGGGGTACTTTTCAGAGCATGAGCTGATACCCAACACTCGGAACGTTTTATTTTTTCCAGAGAAGTGTTGATATATTTGCACAAAGAAATAAAAGTCTCCATCTCATGGACTTTTGGAAGCAGAACAATTATTTTGCACACCAATGTGAATAAAGACCAGAAAAAAGTAAGAAAATAGAAAGAGAAGGAGAGGTGCTGCCCGCCTCCAGGGTGTGAGTATTATCAGCTCGTGTTTATGTCAGAGTTCCTGAGTATCACTTTCAGATCATATTTACTTTATTCTTTCTCCCAATATCTACAAGTACAATCTGACGCTGTGCAAAGCTACCAGTGTCTTCTGTGGGTTGTCTGCCCCTGATGGGTCTTCTCTCTGCCCTTCTCACTTCAGCTTCGAGGTCCAGGGCTCTGGCCTCCGCAGAGCTCTGTTCCTCACTGTGTGGGGACAGGAAAGTTCCCTCCCCAAGCACCACATTCTCAACTATTAGGCCCACCTGGGTAATTTGGCAGCCCATGTACCCTGGCATTCTGAGACAGCTCAGGAGTGTCTGAGAATAGACAGAGATTGCCCAGAGCTGCAGCTGCACAGCTGAGGCAGAGTGCCCCCAGCACCCCAGCCTCAGGCAGGAGGAGGCCTCCCTCCCAGGAGCAGCCTGGCTGCACAGCTGATCCTCACTAATCCCGCTCTGTAGAGCCAAACTGGTTGATTTTCATATATCTATGACTTGCGTGTTCTTTACATCGCCTGCTTTATTTTCAAACCTGTCAACAGGCCTCTGAAAAGGTTGCACACATGAGCAAAGGTCTGGGTAGCTCCAGGAAGGACAGAAGCAGCCGCAGGCTGGGCAGGAGGGGGAAGGCCCTGGAGGGGGGCAGCCCAGCTACAGCAGGGCAGGCACTCAGACCTGGGGAAACTGAGTCAGGAAACCGTGGACTTCCCATTTTGAGGGTTTTGTCTCATCAAAACAAAAACGAGACATATGTTTTGCTGCCCTGAGATCCTATCTGCTCAGATTAGAAAGCTGGCTATAAATCTGAGATAGACCACACACTTACTGAACTATATTTATCAAGTTTCTTAATAAAGCAAAAGGCTCAGAAGCCTTTGAGAGTCAACACTGTTTTTTTTCTGACAGAGACATAAGCCAGCAACAAGCAGCTTATTGTTGTTCAGTTGCCAAGTGGGTGATTCAGTTAAAATAGGAGCTACATCAGATTTGTTTGTATGAACCCACAGCGTTGCTATTTGCAAAGGGGCCCTGCTTCTCGGACTTACATTGTTGCTATTTTCTTTTTCAAGATTGTTTTAAGGTCTCTAAAAGAAGACTCACAGGTTGAGATTTGCCTATCACGTTGTCTCAACAAAGACCAGACAGTCAGACTGATGCTGTCTCTGAGCATGGATGTTGTGCCAATCGTTGTTCTAAGCTGACCAGTCGATTCAATCTAACAATAAAATTCAAGATAATGAAAGCCAGAATATCAGAATAGATGAGATCCTGGGAGTTACAAGGTATGACTCCTTCATTTGAAGCTGAGGAAAGTGAGGTCCAACGACTTTGCTAGACTGGGACTTGAAGGCAGAATTGTTAGGGCTCTTTCCAGTTTATTATGCACACTCACAATCTCCCTGGCATCTTGAAGTAGAGCCTGGTTCAGGAACTTCATGTTGAACCAGATAAATGTGTAACACAGTGGGAGAGAAGGAATACCAGGTACCACAGATGGGAAGGACAGTATTCTGGGCTCTCATATCTACAGGCATCCTGTCAAATTAGAGAAGGAACACCCAGATTTTCTTTCACCCATAGACCATATCGATAATTCCCTGTCTCTGATGGGCCCCACAAAAAAACTACAGAGGCAAAATAGCAGGATAATCCAGGGACTAATGAGTAATGCAGAGGAAACATACCCCTTTCTGGTGGACTCTAATGCACTCTTCAAATATTTCAGTGTAACAGGGTTCTAAGTTCGAAGTTTTAATTGAGGTATCATGATTTAATAAATATCATATACAGAAATATCTAAAAAGCCACCCAATAATGATTTCACATTTCATGACCCCCTCTTTGGAGAACCCTGCACTATGAATACCTCACAACCCTCAAAGAGTATGGCATGGGAGGGTGTCTGTACCTCCCCCTCAATTCTGATAGTTGAAGCCTCAGGGAATGACGCGGGAGTTTATTATACGTCCCATTACAGTTAGAGGAGGGATGTAGACTGGCGCTCTCCCCCTCACCCTTACAATGTGAGGGATGGCCGGGAGATGATGGTGTTAGGCGGCGTACTCCCTTGGAGTTTGTTAAGATGACATACTCAGGGTGTGTTCAAGGACCAGATGTGGGCCATGTTGGGGAGCTGGCGTTGGGGTGGTCGGCAGAGGTTTCCAGGGGCTGACCAGAAGATATATGACTACTAGAATGGAGAGCATCACAGCATCCAAGGGTCTGAAGGTAAAAGACCACCAGGGAATAGAGAAGCCCTATTGAAAAAAAAGAACACACACACACAAACACAGGAGAAAGCACCAGACTGCCACTGTTCCCAAGCTTGTTGAGCTCAGAGCCAGCTGTCTTTGGTTGGGCATTGTCTGAAATTGGGATTCTTGTGAAGTGGTTCACTGAGGGAGTACTCTCGGCAAAGCAGAAGAAAAGGGAGAGATGCAAAACAAGGCTGCGGTCTCTGTTACAGCCCCTGACTTGTCCCACAGCAAGCTCTGGTCTGTCCTGGATAAATGGGGCCAGGCATTTACGTCCCTGTCAGTTGGTCATTGGCCGCTGAGTGCAACGTGGGGGAAGGCAAGGAAGCAGTGGGGGAGAACGTGGGGGGTCAGATAGAGAAAGGCCATGACTCAGAAAAGGTGGCTTCCATTTGGCCAAAGGCAAATTCTCCCAAAAGGGGACAACTGTGAGCCATTAGCAACCAATATTTGCAGCACTTGCTGGGCAGAGACTAGGGAGGAACAGCAACACATTTGCTCTAATAGCTCCATGCCTGTCAGTGAAGAGCTTTTTATTAATAGTTCTCCTTACATTTCCCTGCTCTCCATTCTTCCCAACCCCCTGAGGGTCAGAAACAGTGCCCATGCACTGTAATAGGCCTAGCTAGAGTTAGGGCAAAAGTCTTAACTTTGAATGAAATTGAATGCTTTGACTATTACATAGGAATGAGCATTTTTAAATGTCTTACTGCAATATGATATACATATAGGACACATATCACAAGCATACATCTCAATAAGTGTTCGCAGACCACACCCGTGTGACAATCCCCACCACTGATAAAGAGAAATTCACCAGCAACCCAGATGCCCTTCACGCTCCTCTTCCTATCACTCTCCTCTCACTTCTGCCTCGTGGTAACTGCTATAGTAATTGTCTAACAGCACAGATTCATTTTGCCTTTTATTTTTTATATAAATGGAATCTTACAATACGTACACTTCCATGTCTGGCTTCTTTCAACATTATGTTTATGAGAGTCATCCATATTTTTGCATGTACTCGTAGATTACACTTTCTTTGTATAGTATTCATTTGAATGGCTGTACCTAAATTTATTTAACCATTCTACTGTTGATAGAAATTTGAGTAGTTTGCAGTTTGGAGCTATCACATGTAGTGTGAACATTTTAATACATGCCATGTGGTAAATCTGTGTACACATTTCTGTACATAGGCCCTGGGATTAATAGAATCATAGGCACCCTGGAGTTAAGAGGATCATAGACAATTATTTATATGTGTGTGTGTGTGTGTGTGTGTGTGTGTGTGTGTGTGTGTGTATGTGTATGTGTGTGTGTGTATTTTAGTAAATACTGCCCAACAATTTTCAAACGTGGCTATAACATTTATAATCCCACCAGCAGTGATGAGAGTTCTGGTTGTTTTACACCCTTGTTAATGCTTGGTATTTCCTGTCTTTTTCATTTTAGCTAGCACTGGATATTGTTAATTACTGAATTGAGCTTGTGTGTGACATAAGTGCTTGAGTGCTTACAGTTGCCTAAGAGTGATCAGAATGGCCTGAAAGTCTTTCTGCATTTTCATATGAGGACAAAGGACAGACTCTCTGCAAACAAGCAAGTTTAAATGGACTAGGAGAAAAAAAAAAGCAAAGTAATTTTTATAATTATATGCTGGTGAATCCTTCCATTCAACCTACTGATAACATTGAGATAATATCATCCTCTTTCTCGTCTTCATTATTTATATTATTTAAATTTTATTTTTATTACTATTGATTTTTACCAAAGCACAGAGACTTCTGTAAGAGATGATGAAATTTTTGTACTCTTGATGTTCCTTGCCTTGACGAAACCTAGGATTTTGACATATCTGAAGCTCAAGTTCATAACTAATGCTTTCACTCTCAAACTCATACCAAAAATCCCACTTCATTTCCTACTACCAAGGGGGCTATGAAGATAGTTTTCATAATACAAAGAGACGAGAACCAGATCATTATCTCCTTGCTTGTCATTGGGAAAGAGAAGACACAAAGGAAAAAAAGATTTTTCAGGCTCCTTCACACCCATCCCCACCTCCCCCTTCCCCCATTTCCCAAAGGAAGACAGAATATATCTCATTCCCTGAGCTCCACTTAAGACAGCAGCCTGGACAAAGTGCTTCCCTCCAGGATATACACAGGTCCTCCTTTGTAAGAAGTGGGGAACACACACCATTGCTGGACGTGGGCCTTCAAGATAACTGGTCCCTGGATGGGCCTCTGGAAAGCAAAGCAAGCCTATTGTTGTTTTTCCCCCACATTTTTTGAGAGAGTAAGGGGTGCAAGGAAGTTGCGTCACTGAGGAAGGCCTCTGTTTGGGGGAATTTTCGCCAAACATGTCATTTTCTAACTGGGGCTATTTGCTGTGGTCTTTCTGTCTGACTGTCTTGCATTGGGCGAAGGTTATAATTAACGAACAGCAGCAGGGTTCCCCATCGCTAACTCGTCCCATGGTTTCTCTGACTCATCCTAATGAACTATGGGCCCCACAAAGTAAAGGTTTTTTTTTTTCCTTCCTGAGAAATATATTGCAGTGATGGCCTTAATTGAAACTGGTGAATGGTAAAATACAATCTGCTGTTCAGTGTTTTTTAATGTTATATTAAAAAGCAGGAGAAGAGGTGAAGGCAAATGCTGTTTTTCTGTATGCTGTGTATATACCCATGTATTTTATTTGAGACCTTTATTTTCAAAATTGTAACAATATTTGTTGGCCATATGGCCCCAGCAAAATTACCCAAATGTTTAATTGAAAAGAGACTAATTGTCATGCAAATATGTTACTGCCAGACAAGCTAATAAGAATAAAGAAAAATGAAGTACATTAGAGGATACTGGGAAATGTTGATTTTGTGATACGGGGAAAGTGGCTGAAAGGGTTCTTACTGGGGAGGGAGGGATTTATCCCTGTTTAGCTTAAGTAAAAGAGAGAAATCTCAAAGATCTGTAATAGGCTTTAGGATTCTCCTTCCTGGTATAACTCCTGTTCAGAGGGGCTTATCTGTGACAGGATGAGTTTTTACTTAAAGGGGCGGTGGCTGGCTGCTTGCCATTCACTAAAGATTCCACCACACCTGGGAGGAGAGGAGAAATACACCTTCTATTACTCATACCTTGGGGGAAATTCTCTACTTTTCAGAGGAGCAGAAGTCAGATTGGGAAAGGACCTTGAGAAAAATGAACCCGGATGCATTTCAGAAGAAAAGGGGGTGTTCTTCAGGGAGAGCACTGGGACATCAGGCATACACTTGGATGCCGAGCAAATCACCTGGGATCTCCTAAAAATATTTACTACTGGGTCTGAAAACAGGCCTTTTGAAACAGAACCTACAGAGTAAGACCAAGGCCCTGGGATTCTGATGTGCACTCACATTTGAGAATCAGAGGTTCAGACTCCTTCGTTTCAGAGTCCAGGTCAGTAAGATTCAAGAAAGTGAATTCCTCACCAGGGATGAGCAAGTGGTTAGTGACAAGGGAGTGTCTAAGACTGCCTCCTGGGTGCTTCTCTTGCATCAGGTCCTGTGATGGTTCATACTGAGTGTCACCTTGATTGGATTGAAGGATGCAAAGTATTGACCCTGGATGTGTCTGTGAGGGTGTTACCAAAGATAAACATTTGAGTCGGTGGGCTGGGAAAGGCAGAACTGCCCTTATTCTGGGGTGGGCACCATCTAATCAGCTGCCAGCATGGCTAAAATATAAAGCAAGAGAAGAACCTGAAAAGACTAGACTGGCCTAGCCTCCCAGCCTACATCTTTCTCCTGTGCTGGATGCTTCCTGCCCTCAAACATACTGGGACTGGGACTCGGACTCGGGACTCGGACTGGGACTCGGACTGGCTCTCGTTGCTCCTCAGCTTACAGACAGCCTATGGTGGGACCTTGTGATTCTGTGAGTTAATTCCTAATAAACTCCCCTTTATATGTATATCTATCCTATTAGTTCTGTCCCTCTAGAGAACCCTAATACAGGTCCCTTACCTTCAAAAGGTTGTCAGTTCTTGGCTCGGTGTGATGGCTCATGCCTGTGATCTCAGCACTTTGGGAGGCCAAGGCGGGTGGACTGACTGAGCCCAGGAGTTTGAGACTAGCCAGGGCAACACGGTGAAACCCTGCCTCTCCAAAAAAAAAAAAAAAAATTAGCCAGGCATGGCGGTATGTACCAGTAGTCTCAGCTATTCGGGAGGCTAAGGCAGGAGGATTGTTTGAGCCTAGGAGATTGAGGTTGTGGTGAGCTGTGATCTGGAGTACCACTGCACGCCAGCCTGGGTGATAGAGCCAGACCCTGTCTCAACAACAAAACCAAGACTGTCTGCTGTGTGGCAAGGACTTTACCTCTCTCAACTTCAGTGTCCTCATTTGCAAAATAAGGATAATGAGAACTATCAAATGAGGATTTAAAAAAATAAAAGGTTTTGAAAATTATAAAAGCAGGGTAAACAAAAAGTATTACTCTTATTATTTATACTGATACTATCATGTGTATACAAATTATATAGGGATACATAGGAATCCAAGAAAATAAAGAGAAATTTAAAAATCTATCAGCAGGCAAGAGCCTTTAAAGCATTTGCCCCTCCCAAGATAACACATAAGCAAGACTTCAGGTGACAATTAATATAAGCCTTAGTGGGACTGGGCTGGGAGCCAACCAAATTATTGCTTTACCTGTTGATCACTTTTTGGCCTCCTTTACCATAACCCTCAGACTACTTTCGTTTGTTGTTCTGTTTAATTATTTAATGATGGTTAAAGCTGCTACGATCACCCATCCATCCTGAGCATCTCCCACTTCATACAGTAAGATCCCTTGAAATGAAGACCACTTTCTCAGTTCTTCAGAAAACTGGCCACCACCCTTAACCTGGTATCCCATGAATGATAGATGATTAATAGGTGATTCTAGAAACATCGGAGCTAGAAGACTCTGAGATCCATTCATTCAACAGTTTAACAAGTTTTTACTGAGTATCCATGATGCACCAAACACTTTTCTAGGCTCTGAGATTAAGGAGGCGGCCAAGAAACAAACTGAGCCCTGCCCTCTGATGCTAGTTTCTAGTGGGTGAGAGAGTCAATCTATAAGTAAGTGAAGAAATGCATAAATAAATGAAGCATTGGGTTATTCTAAGGGCTGTGAAGCAAACTGAAGCAGGGTAAGAGCTGAGAGTTGGGGAACGCAGGTTGGTTTAGCCAGCAGTGTCTCTGGGAAGGGGAATGATGGAGTGCAATCTGAGTGGGCTGAAGACTGGATCACATCATGATTTGGGGATGAAACAGTCTCAGTAGAGGGAATAGAAGTGCCATGCCCTAAGGCAGAAGTGAGCTTGGTGCATTGGAGTGACAGCACAGAGCCCAGGGTAGAGGTGAGGTGCCCAAGACAGGCAGGGGTGCTGGCAGCCAAGATAAGATGCAGGCATTCACTCCCAGAGCGAAGGGACACAGCCATCCGGAGGTGTTGAGGCAGGAGGTGAACAAATGTGACTCACTTTTAACATTACTCCCACTGCCATGGGGGGACAAGAGTGGAAGCAGAAAACCAGTCTGGACATTTTTGCAGAGAGGAGTGATGGCGGTTTTGATGCAGGCGGAGGTAGCAAGACTCAGATGTAGTCAGGTCATACCTGGAAGGGGGCTCAAATATTTGCAGAATGTCTCCCAAGTGCAGGGATGCTCTCCTTTGCTTCTCGGAAGAGCTCGAGGCACCAAAGGAGGTGTGGAAGGGAAGGTCAAGGGGTCTCCAGCATTCCTCCTGATTCCTACCCAAACAGTTCAGCTTCACCTGCCTCACCATGGGGCTTCCCAGCAACCCTACCCCATGCACCTGGCTCCGTTGATGAGCCATTTGTTAACACCTGCCCTCTATGCCACATCATTTTTAGTAACAATCATGAATGAAAAGAATGCTAATAATGACCTAGGAGGAAACAGAGAAAATTTGCTTTCATTGAGTTTCATACATAAAAAACCATGCTCTTAAATAAGAAAATAAAATTAAAATATGAGAGAAAATAAATATCACAGCACAAAAAGGGAGAGAAAGCACAGCTATTTATTCAAAAGTTTTATACTTACCTAACAGTTTTGAAATATTCTTTGGTTACACTGGAATATAATATTTCATCTAAATGACTCTCTAGTAACTAATAAGTACATTTAAATAAAACAGAAGTGTCTATGAAGAGCATAATTTAGATGACTAATTGTACTGCTGACGTAATGCTATTTGTTTTTTCTAGCTTTGCTCTTCCGTTTTAAAACAATAATTTTTCAAGAAGAACAAACAAGTTTTGGAGATATTATTCCATTTTAGTATTTCATAATTTAAACTCACATGAATACATATAGATATATACACACACATATACAGATATTACACCTTACAGTTTATAGTGTTTCAATGTTTTAAAATTTTAAATCAAAATTCTAAGTGGTCACAAACAATGGCAATTTATGCAAGCATCATTCTATTTCTTCTCTCTGTTCATTGCCCAATTATAACTTATTTTGAAACTACGGTTTAAGTACAGGAAAATGTAGTTCCACAGGGACTGGAGACAGGAATTGCACCAGGAGCGCCTGAAGGATCTACACAATTACAAACGCACGGACAAGCAAACACGTTCAAGGAAACGCCCATGTGTGACAAGATGGCTGCGTAATGTGAGCTTTTCAAATAAACCTCAATGTAAATTACATTTTTAAAAGGATAATTAATAAGCCATGCTATGTTTAAGCTTATATATTATGAAAACTCGGCAGCAGCCACAGAAATTGTTGAGAACTCAGACCAGCAAAATATTTTTTGGTAGAGTATTATGTGACTGAGTGATCAAAAGTAACAGACAGAATTGGGTTTTGGGAGAGTTTTGAATTTCCTACCGACAATGCATCCCCTTCTTGCCTGAATCTAGGGTAGAAGGCTGCCAATGGTCAGCTGGTGCTATGCCGCCAGTTCCAAGTAAGGTTTCCTCGGCATTGCTCTGGGTACAAAGAGTCGGAGAACCTCCATCTAGCCCAGTCCTCCTCCCCACATGAGGAACCTGAGGTCGGGGTGGCTTTTGTGACTCCCAGATGCATTCATAGAAGGAAACCAGAGCAAGGGCCTCCAGGCCTCTGTGCACACCGGAGGCATGTGATAACATGATTTGGAACACAGCAGGTCCTGCTCATGCAGGCAGGGCACCCTCAAAATGTCCCTGGGGCCCAGGCAGTAACAGAAAGAGAAAGGCTGAGCCCGAGGCTGTGGAGAGGTAGACAGCACACGTCCAGTCTAAAGACAGAGCCACCACTCAGCTTTCCCCCAATAGTTGCTATGCAGGAAAGCAGGCAAGTGACCCCAAGTCTTCTGCTTTTCTAGACAAACCAAAGAATCCACCTCCTTTTTGGCAGAAAATCTCCCAAGTTTTATATTTTGGCAAATAATTCAAATTACTTGAACAGAAGCAAGAAGGGAGGGAGGGAGGGAGGGGGGAGGCAAGAAGCAGAGAGGGAGAGAAAGAAAACCCCTAGGCCTGCTGCCCCTGCATGCTGGGTGTGGCCAGGCACTGCAGGCTCACCACCTCTGTGCTGATACTCAGCACCAGACAAACACAGGTTTAGTCCACAGCTCCTACAGCAAACAGTAGTGAGGTCTACTTAGGTAGTGGGAAAGTTGCGTGAAAGGCAAATAAATCTCGGACCCCAAAATCACTCCAACTGGGAACTGTTTAGGGCAAATCTGCCTCCCATTCTATTCAAAGTCACCCCCTCTGCTCACTGAGATAAATGCCATCTGATTGCCTGATTTGGAGAAGCTAATCAGAAGCTCAAAAGAATGCAACCATTTGTGTCTTACCTACCTATGACCTGGGAAACCCTGCTCCGCTTGGAGATGTCCCACCTTTCCGGACTGGACCAATGTACATCTTATGCATATTGACTAATGTCTCCTGTCTCCCTACAATGTATGAAACCAAGCTGTACCCTGACTACCTCGGGCACATGTCGTAGGACTCCTGAGGCTGTGTCACAGGCGTGCGTCCTTAACCTTGGCAAAATAAACTCGCTAAATTAACTGAGACCTGTCTAGATTTTAGGGTTCACAGGTGAAAACTCTATACCCCTTAGTGCTCCCCTTCAGGCCGACACTAGACATGTGGCTCCACACTGGGGGAGGACACAGACCCCTTCATGTTGGAGGAAAGGTGGGTGCCGAGCCTGGCCAGTCTCGCCATCTGAGGACTTGCACTCTGCTTTGGTGTCTCATTCCTGCTCTCTCTGCCATCAGCGGCAGACACCACTAACACTGCAACAAAGCCAGGGAGCAACAGGCGGACTTCGAGGGGCTATCCTGGGCTGCCAACAGCAATTTCTCCCTGTAACCTGTCAGGAGCGGACAAGGCTGCTGGAAGCTCGTGTAACGTTTTCACCACATGCCATTTTGAAATAACTCTGTTCCACAGGGAAAACCTTCCAAAGACTTTTCTCTGTAAACAGACCTGATGATAAAGACATACTGAGTCCTAAAATCCCGAGGCTGTCAAGGAATTTACATACTACCAATTTTGTCATATCTCCTGGGCACTGTGGAGTTGAACAGAAGCTATAGCTAAGTGCTAAATTCACTAGACAACAGTCAGCATCTGTCCATCGCAAATGGGAGGGCCTCCCTACCAAACGGGCCACTCTCTCTGGTATAGGGAAAGATTGAAAGTTGTTATGAATGTTACCTGAAGATATTTAAAAGAACTGGGTTACACGTGTTTGTGTTTTCTGCTCTTACCTTCTCAGAAGTGAAATGCAGAAGCACAGGCGTCGATCATCTAAATTGTTTTAAAATGATAATTCACATACACATTTGTACACAGAAGTACAGGTAAAGAAAGATCAACATGTTTAGAACACTTACCTTCAGGCAGTGGAGTAAGAGGTCATATATTTTTTCTTTTTGTCTGGTTGTATTTTATAGAAGTTCCATGATGGATATTTACTACTTTAGTCATAAGGGGAAAGCAATCAATAAGGACTACGAAAGAATGAGCATATATGGTATATTAGTCTGCTAGGGCTGCCATAACTAGGTACCACAAACAGAGTAGCTTAAAGAGCAGACGTTTATTCTCTGAGTTCTGGAAGCCACATGTTTGAAATTAAGGTATTGGCCAAGTCTTTCATTCTAGATCCTCTGAGAGAAAATCTGCTCTTTGCTTCCCTCTAACTTGTCGTGGTTGCAGGCAATCTTTGGTGTTCCTGGGCTGATAGGTGCATCCCTCCAGTCTCTGCCTCACTCCTCATGTGGCATTCTGTCTGTGTCTCTCTGTGTCTGTATATGGCTTTCTTATAGGCCCGCCCCGATCCAGTATGACCTTATCTGGATTTCACTAACTTCCAGCTGCAGAGACCCTATTTCCAAATCAGGTCACGTTCTCAGGTTCTGGGTGGACACGATTTTGGGGATTGGGAAACACTATTCAACAAAGCACACATGGCTGTGAAACAGATGAATCCCCCCCTGGGGATATTCAGATCCCCATTGACCCTATTAAGCCTTCATTCCTAAAATTAGACCTTCAGCTCTCAGAAGCACATGGCCCACCTCCTCCTCGGTCTCTGCTTTGGATGAGGAGAGGGGCTGGTGCAGGAGCAAGGAGTATAGACCAACAACATGACCCACTAAGATAACATCTGGTCCTGGTAGACCCAGGAGCTCCAGAGCCCTGGTGGGACCCTGGGTAACACCAAAAAGCCCGAGAATCACATACCTCCCTCACATGGCGTTATGCCTTTACAAGTGCGTGGGCATGCTCTTAGGATTAGCCAATTACAAAGTCAGTTTAAAGTGTGACAGTCATGCATTTTCTCCATGAGTGGTACTGAAAGTAAAAACTACTGTCAGGCATGAGTCTGGGAAATACGTGATGACAAAAACATTTCTCATACTCAATAAGGTTGGAAATCACCATGCTACATTTTTTTTCTGGAGCAGGCTACTTGTGGGGTGAGAGGCTTTCATTAGGATGTAGTGTGTTTTGTGTATTGTGTCTTACGTGACGGACACTGTGTACGGCACTTTGCATCCATTTTACTTGTCATCTTTAAATCAAACCCATGAGGCAATCCTCTAATATTTTTTAGATGAGGAAACAGGCTCGGAGAGGTTAGACAATCACAGACAGGCCCCAAATCACAAAGCTAGGAAGCGGCAGAGATGAGATTCGAATCTGAAGGTAATGTTTCTAAGACTTACGCTACAGCGTTATTGGCTAAAGTGTGTCGTGAACACTCTCTTTAGCGCTGGATAAGCCATCAGAGACCTACACCCTGAGACCACGTTGCTGTGCTCCCCCACAGAATTTATGTCATTCAGGAACACATTAGGGCATGGACTCTGGGAGGGGACTCTTCAATTGCCTTAGTGAACCCATTTCTTTTTTATGTGCAGATGCCACAGGGAACACATTCCTCTACATCTTTCTTTGCCTAGCACATGAAGCCCGGGGGGAGACCTTCCTTAGGAGCCACGTAACAGGAAGAGCTTGGCTTCTTCTAAATAATTACTGTATTTTCTCCTTAGAGACAAAAGGAATAGGATAATCATTTGCCCAGGTCTGTATTTTCTGTCCTCAAATCTGTTGGCTCAATCATAGTACTCTGGTTTAATTACCTTATAATTTGAATTTCTGTAATAAGATCCCCAACCTGTGCCCCAGGACCTGGCCTACTTTTTCAATATCTAATTTATTTTGCCTCAATTTGTTTTAATTGATAACTTATTTGTTCTGATATCCTCCAGAAACCTTTTTTGTTTGAGTTTTTGCTTTTGTTGTTTTTCATAATTAGTGCAGTTCTTACACAGTAAGGGAAAAAAACTGTAGTCACTGACCTTTGCCATCTGCTCCTGCCAGTTCCTCTTGCCAGGGCCCTTCCAGCAGGCCAAGACTCATATCCACCTGCTGGCTTCCCAGAGCTGCACACCGAGGACAAGAGCCCTCGTGCTCATTCCTTGCTCACTCTACTCTTCCATCTTGAAGATTCTTAGGCTTAGGTCCTCAGGATACTGTTTCCAAATGAGTGAATTAAAAAAACAAAAAATATAATTGTCAACAGAGTTCATGAGTTATCCACACTTAGGTAGTATATATTTCAACCTAAAAAGAAAAAAACTGCCAGTTTTAACAAAGTCTCTAGATTTCTCTGAAAATACATCTAACTTATGTAGAAAAATATAGAATCCTAGACAGGATACCAGTTGGTCAGTTTAACAAATGTGAGATTAAAGCAATGGCAACAAAAGCCAAAATAGACAAATGGGATCTACTTAAGCTTCAGAGTTTCTGCACAGCAAAAGAAACGATCATTAGAGTGAACCAGCAACCAACAGAATGGGAAAAAATTTTTGCAATTTACCCGTCTGACAAAGGGCTAATATCCAGAATCTACAAAGAACTAAAGCAGATTTACAAGAAAAAAACAAACAACCCCATTCAAAAGTGGGTAAAGGATATGAACAGACACTTTTCAAAAGAAGACATTTATGAGGCCAACAAACATATGAAAAAATGCTCATCATCACTGGTCATTAGAGAAATGCAAATCAAAACCACATTGAGATACCACCTCACGTCAGTTAGAATGGCGATCATTAAAAATTCTGGAGACAACAGATGTTGGAGAGGATGTAGAGAAATAGGAACACTTTTACACTGTTGGTGGGAGTGTAAATTAGTTCAACCATTGTGGAAGACAGTGTGGCAATTCCTCAAAGATCTAAAAATAGAAATTCTATTTGACCCAGCAATCCCATTGCTGGGTATATACCCAAAGGACACATGCACACATATGGTCATTTCAGCGCTGTTTACAATAGCAAAGACCTGGAACCAACCCAAATGCCCATCAATTATAGACTGGACAAAGAAAATGTGGCACATATACACCATGGAATACTATGCAGCCATAAAAAATGATGAGTTTATGTCCTTTGTAGGGACGTGGATGAATCTGGAGATGATGTTTCTCAGCAAACTGACACAAGATCAAAAACCAAACACCGCATGTTCTCACTCATAGGTAGGTGTTGAGCAATGAGAACACAGGGACACAGGGAGGGGAGCATCACACACTGGGGTGTTGGGGGGTGGGGGACTAGGGGAGGGATAGTGGGGGATGGGGAGGTTGGGGAGGGATACCACCGGGAGAAATGCCTGATGTAGCTGATGGGGGGGATGGAGACAGCAAACCACCATGGCATGTGTGTACCTATGCAACAATCCTACAAGATCTGCATGTGTACCCCAGAACTTAAAGTACAATAAAAAAAATGTGAGATTGAGGGGACTGAACCACCAAGCTCTGCACTTTCTCAAACTAAAGCCAGACCCTCAAGCAGTTGTTAATTTTCAGTTTGGGTCCTTGACTCAATGGGAACACAAATGTTCTAAAATGCAAGACCAGATAAAGTTGTGACAAGAATTAGGGGCTTGACTCCACTTCCAGCTCAACTGCAATATACTTACCATTCTCCACCTGTGCAAAGTGCCCTCATGTCGTGTTAGTGAATTCCTCAGCCACTTTGTGACCTTCTTCTCAAATTTCTTCTGGCAAGACCAAATCCATCTGGAGTGTAGAAGTAGGAAATGTCCTCTGCTCTGCTCCAAGCATGTGACCTTCTGCCTGGGGCCAGAAGGAAGAGTCGGTCATGCCTAATCCAACACCCACGGCATTCCACCACATGAAAAGATTCCCTCTGACTAAAACACAAAGCCTCATGGTAGCCTGACCCTTCCCAGGTGTTAACACCTGGCCTGGGAAAACTAGCAGTGTCCCTGCATTGAAGCAAGCTCCTTAGAAGCCAGCTTACTGTGAGCTGAGGTCAAGGAGAGGGATAAGGCCCAGCAGAAATCCCCTGAACAGCTGAGCAGGTTCACTGTAAGTAACTGTCCAAGAGCCAGGGAGCCATCACACAAGGACTCTGCAGCATGGGCATTAGGAAACAGCACACTCAGTGCTATTCTGCCCAGGGTTCATCTGTGTCTAAAGGGGATATGGATCTAGGATACTGATGAGCAGACCCTGCTTTCACAAACATCATTCTCTCCAACAAATTCCTTTCTAAAAAGGAAAATTGACATTTTTGTCCCCTGAGGAGAACACTGAAGGCAGACACCAAATTCCTTGTATTAAACAACATTTACAACTCAGATTGTACTGCACAATATGCTCTTTCACCCAAGCCAAAAGTTTTATACCATTCCTTTGCATAGATACGTCATCTTTGCTCAAAATTCCCTGTTTTATAAGGTAAGACTTATAACACTATTAGAATGTATAATGCTTCATTCTTTGATAGTAATCATTTCAGAGAAAATGTTAAAAAATGAAAGCAAACATCCATTGGAATAGATTTTGCAGGATGTGAGAACAAGGAAATGAAATTAATTTGTACCATTTGATTGTCTAACTCAGGGAAAATGAAAAGAATCATTAAATGTTTCCTAAGAAAATATATTAGCCCCTGATCTCAGAATTACAAGAAACTCTGACGATAATTTAACCAAAGGTTCTAAGAGACTCAGAACCCTTGAAATTAAATACATGTGCATACGTGTTTTGTTATGGGAGACAAACCGTGTACTTAATAAGAACATGAAGGGGGGATTGCCATTGGCCTAGTACTCAATGCTTTTGTTTGTGAATGAAAAAACTGACACTTATAAATGTAAATTTATCATAAGATAGTTCCAGAGTTTTGCCTAAACTGTGATATTCTCGTTTCCAGTACAGGAATATAGTCTCAATAGCATCACTAGTTTTAGGGAGCATTTGAGGCCTCTATGAAAGGTTGGCCACATCTCTGGACTGGCCAATTGGCATTTTTACTAGACAATTGACGTTTTCCTGTAAAAATTCGGATAAATCTGCCTTTAGCTCAAGTCACAGTGGGGCCAGAGAAAGCAGTAGCCTGCCTGACAGGAACGGGCAGAACCTTGCCACCAAATTAGTGATTATGTGAGCCTTTCAGTCATTTTCAAAGTCTCTAACACTTAGGAAATTCTTCAAAGAGGCTAAAAATTTGGCACTGCATCATATGTCCTCATGGGCATTTTCATTAAATTATAAGCAAATGCACATTCCCACACTGAAAACAGCACAAAGGAGGCTGCTCTATACCACTGGGCTCTCTGCGCAAAACTCGCTTTCAATGATCTTGATCTCTATTGAATTCTCCCACCTCCCGTTAGCATCACAACTTCTAGGAAACACCAGGCACACAAAGCAAGAGCAATTACCACACCATCACCCAAAACATAAATCAATAGTAACAAATGACCCAGCATTTTCACATTGTTTATCCTAGCCCTAGCCTAGACCACGTGGAGTCAAACTTGCTTTTCTTTCTTTATTTTATAAAATTACTGCACATAAACCATCTTTGTCATGAAGTCGGAAGCTGGGGTCTTCATTCACACCTGCTCGCCTGCACGATTCTTAATTTCTCAGCAGTAGGACCTCCCTGGACCCGCTTCCCAATGTTCTCCTCTCGGCCAGGCTTACCTCTAAAACATGACTGTCTTGAAACGTGTGGATCACCACATCGGACTTTTAAAACTCTGTGATAACAGTGGTAGCAAAAACGGCAAACATTCATTGTACTGAGCTAGATATCAAGAAATGTCCCGAGTACTTACACAAGTCTCAGCTAACCCTCATAGTTTATGAGGTAGAGGATGTTATTTATTTCCATTTTACATAGGAGGAAACAAATTTAGAAACCCAAAGATAATAAGCTTGTAGCGTGGCTGGAATTTGAACGGAATGTCAGAGCCCCTTGTCTCCACTACCCTACTGCTATCCAATACTGATAACATGAAGTTCTGGGTTAGAATTTCACTCAGATGTGGTTCTTGTTGGAAGTGGGTTTTCTAATCAGGAAAACAGATAAGCACAGATATATTACAAATTACCAAGATACATAGACTTTAACCATCAGCTACAGGAGAATTCAGTTTGTTACAAGTCTGCCTTTAAAAGCCATGGTTAATTGAACATTTACTATGTGTCTAATAAAACCACTGTGATAGGTATTTTTAATTTATATAACTAGATCCAATTCTTTACTCCAAGGTGAAAACGTCTTCATATTTCAGATACAAACCCTAAAGCATAGGAAAGTTAAGTTACTTGCCCTAAGCTATTTAACTAGTAATCAGGGTCTAAACTTGGGTTACTCATCACACTTTCCATATTCTCTACCTGCCTCGCGTACAACAATGAGTTCTATTGTTTTACGAGTGTGAAACGAGCAGTACTAACTGCCCGTAAGTCTCCATCAGTGGAGCACAAGTTGGGGATATGTTTACACAGAGCTATCCACACTTATCTAATCCTTTTCACAGGCAGCATACGTGTATGGAGCCAGGGAGGCTGGGTGCAAAAGGGCAGTGTAGACTAAAATGTTTTTTCTTTCGGGTTTCGGCCAGGTACCAAATTCAGTTACCTGGTCCACCCTGGAATAAATCTCTGATCTTGCAAATAACACATGCGATACAAACATGCCAAGTGGCAGAAACCCAACTCTTTCAATACCAGTGTTGCCAATCGTGTAAAGAACCACAAAACAGTGAAAATAATATGGACTTTGGAGTGACACAGACCCAGTGGTGTGCTGGTAAATGTTTTGTTTTTCTGATAAATGTTTAACAACCAGCTCTCCAGTGGGGAGGAAGAGAGCTCTGATTTATAGAATTTTCCCATTTCCATGGTGTAAATACTCCAGTCATGACTCATCTCAAGAAATCGATATGATGCCATTGCACACGGAGTTGTAAGAAATGATGATAATGGACTCTCAAAAGCTGATGCCAGCCAGCTCCAGCACTCCACTTCCAGTAGACCCAATCCTAATCCCAGCTCATAATTTCCCAATCTAAGACTTAAGGCAAGTCACTGAGCTTTTCTAAGTATCCATTTATACTTCTATAAAATCACAAAGATAATGGCACTAGAAACAATGTCATGATTAAAGGGCTATTCACAGGAGAGCAAGATAATTTCTCCCCACTTCCAGACAGAGCTGCACATACAAAGCATCAGACAAAGGGAAGCAAAGGAACAATTTACTATCAACACAACCCATGCCTCTGAATTCAACCAGAAGAATCTGATAAGGTGAGTTGTATCATGTAGTCAAGGTTGGCATTCTAAGTGGGGGACCCATCCCATCCTGTTCTCCTAGTCTAAGTTCAAAGTCACATCCCAGAATCTGTTCACCCTCTACCAACCAGATGAAGGAGAAGAGACTGAATGGAAGAGGATGTCTGCAGGTCAGGTTTGACCAGGCCTGCCCTGAGGTAGCAAGACAGAAACTGGTTTAGCAGTATGAGTGCAAGAGAGAGACAAGAGAAAAGCAAGGCAGCCAAGCTTCCAACACAGCAAAAAGGTACCAGGCCCTCTTACCCTTCCTACCACCTATAGGGAAAAGCAGAGTAGCACCACTATGTTTAATAACTGTTTCCATATGCAGGGACTCATCTGCTGGCACCATGGCCCAATCAGCATTCAGCTTGCTTAGGTTAGCACCCGGGGAGAGCAGACTCTCTACCTTTGAAACTGACTCAATTGTCCTTGTATTAGTCCATTTTCACACTGCTGATAAAGACATACATGAGACTGGGTAATTTATACAGGAAAAAGGGTTTAACGATTCCACATGGCTTGGGACCTGTCCCCATGATTCAGTTAACTCCCACTGTGTCCCTCCCACAACATATGGGAATTCGAGATGAGATCTGGGTGGGGACGTAGCCAAACCATATCATTCCATTCCTGGCTCCTCCCAAATCTCATGCCCTCACATTTGAAAACCAATCATGCCTTCCCAAAAGTCCCCCAGTCTGAACTCATTTCAGCATTCTGAGACAAGGCAAGTCCCTTCCACCTATGAGCCTTTAAAATCAAAAGCAGGTTAGTCACTTCCTAGATACAGTTGGGGTACAGGCATTGGGTAAATACAGCCACTCCAAATGGGAGAAATTGGCCCAAACAAAGGGGCTACAGGTCCCATGCAAGCCCAAATTCCAGCAGGGCAGTCAGATCTTAAAGCTCCAAAATGATCTTCTTGACTCCATGTCTCGCATTACTCGCAAGAGGAGAGTTCGATGGTCTTGGGCAGCTCCACACCTGTGGCTTTTCAGGGGTACAGCCTCCCTCCCAGCTGCTTTCACAGGCTAGGTTTGAGTGTCTGCAGCTTCCCAGGTGCATGGTACAAGCTGTCAGTGGATCTACCATTCTGGGGTTTAGAGGACAGTGGCCCTCTTCTCACAGCTCCACTAGGCAGTGCTCCAGTAGGGACTCTGTGTGGGGGGCTCTGACCCCAATTTCCCTTCTGCATTGCCTAGCAGAGGTTCTCCATGAAGGCCCACTGCTGCAGCAAACTCCTACCTGGGCATTCAGGCATTTCCATGTATCCTCTGAAATCTAGGCATACATTCCCAAACCTCAGTTCTTTACTTCTGTGCACCTACAGGCTCGACACCACATGGAAGCTCCAAGGCTTAGGGTTTCCACCCTCTGAAGCAACCGCCTGAGCTGTACCTTGGACACTGTTAGTTATAGCTGGAGCAGCTGAGACTCAGAGTACCAAGTCCTTAGACTATACACAGCAGAGGGACCCTGGGCCCAGCCCACAAAACCATTTTTTTTCCTCCTAAATCTCTGGGCCTGTGATGAGAGGGGCTGCTGCAGAGGTCGCTGACATGCCCTAGAGACATTTTTCCCATTGTCTTGGTGATTAACATTTGGCTACTTGGGCTCCTTGGTACTTTTGCAAATTTCTGCAGCCTGCTTGAATCTCTCCTCGGAAAATGAAATTTTCTTTTGTATTGTATTGCCAGGCAGCAAATTTTCTGAACTTTTATGCTCTGTTTCCCTTTTAAAACTGAATGCTTTTAACAACACCCAAGTCAATTCCGTGAACGCTTTGCTGTTTAGAAACTTCTTCCACCAGATACCCTAAATTATCTCTCTCAAGTTCAAAGTTCCACAGTTCTCTAGGGCAGGGAAAATGCTGCCAGCCTCTTTGCTAAAACATAACAAGAGTCACCACTGCTCCGGTTCCCAACAAGTTGCTCATCTCCATCTAAGACCGACTCAGCCTGCATGTCATTGTCCACATCATTACCAGCATTTTTATCAAAGACATTCAACAAGTCTCTAGGGAGTCCACACTTTTATGCATTTTCCTGTCTTCTTCTGAGCCCTCCAAACTGCTCCAACATCTGCGTGTTATCCAGTTCCAAAGTCACTTCCACATTTTCCAGTGTCTTTTCAGTAGCACCCCACTCCTGGTACCAATTTACTGTATTAGTCCATTTTCGTGCTGCTCATAGACATACACAAGACTGAGTAATTTACACAGGAAAAAGTCCCACAGGGCTAGGGAGGCTTCACAATCATGGTGTAAGGCAAGGAGGAGCAAGTAACATCTTACATGGATTGTGGCAGGCAAAGAGAACTTGTGCAGGGAAACACCCTTATAAAGCCATCCTTGTGAGACTCACTCACTATCATGAGCACACACAGGAAAGACCTGCCCCCATGATTCAATTTCCTCCTACCATATCCCTCCCACAACACATGGGAATTCAAGATGAGATATGGGTGGGGACACAGCCAAACCATGTCAGCCCCATACAGTTGATGTTTATGGTTTCTTTGAATAAACATAGAAATTGATCTCCCCTGGTTTTAAAACTTGAGATTATATTTGTCTTACTTGAGTTCATTTCTCAGGAAACCAACCATCAGAGTTCCCAGATAGTATTAAGGAGCTGAAACTCACCAGATCACTGCATTTGGACAATGAGCCATTAGATCCCCACCCGTAATGGTTGACTGACGACCTGCTTCCTGTTGACCAACTCCTCTTCCTTATTCATCCCTAATTCCTGTTTTCCCACATATGGTGACATTTTTTCCCTGCTATATAAACTGAGACAACAAGTATTAAGGAAGGCTTTAATCAGGTGCTACATAGTGATGTTATTGACTTTTATATAACCACGTAAGAATATAAACATAAAAATGCATTAATTTAGTCAGCCAGGGAGATGGATTTGAGACTGATCTCCCATCTCCTCAGCTGCAGCACCTGATTAAAGCCTTCTTCATTGGCAATAGTTACTGTCTCAGTGACTGACTTTCCCTATGGTGAGCAGCAGGACCTAGACAGAACCCCTTGTGTTTCAGTAAAAACCTTTACACTTGTGCTGTGTGGTCACTGGAAAGATTAAACAACATGAACTACAGCACAAGGTTTTGCCAAAGTTGTGCTATCCAGTTTTATCATCCAGCTTTTCTTACCTAAGCGACTCTGAATGAATCAAAAGAGAAAATAAGTTAAATCTCTTCATGATTTTATGTAATCTTTATAACCACCTGCCACTCCTCCAGATAGAATCCACCATTGAATAGTGAAGTTGATTTAATATTTTAAAGAATATTGAAAAGATGTGTTTACTATACTCCCAGAAGATAGATCTAAGAGTGGGTTAGCAAGGGCCATATTGTTGAAATAAGCAGCTCCCCTCCTGAGTTGTCCATTTTGAAGAAGAAAATTCATTTTGATGTTTGTGTTATTACACAGTTACATAAAAGCCAGTAACATTACTATATAGTAATGACTTTTATTTTTAAATATGAGAAACATTATTTCAAAGTCATGAACTGAATTAAACTAAACATAACATTAAACTACATTCACTCTGTGTTGAAGTGCCAGTGAGGAGTGGGATGTCTGACTTTGCCTTTAATACTCTCCTCCCAGCACCTGGAATTACTTAAATCTTTTGCCTCTGTGTGTAGTGATTTCAATGCAAATGTGCTGAGATCCATCTGCTGGAGAGGAGTATTCTAGATTTGTGTGGGTTAAACTCTAGTTCCCTGGGGAATGGAGAGCATCAAGTCTAAGTTTTGTTAACTGGAGTCGGGGTAATTTGGAGTATTAAGGATGCAGCATGGAATCTAAACTCTTTTCATGTTTACTAAGAGTCCTGACGATTTTCTGTTCTTTCAATTTTCACCAAATGTGACAAGGGGAAGAAGACCATTTGCCTGCCTAAAATACATCCAAAATGTCTAGACAAGAAACCTAAATAAAATAGATCTCCCCAAATGCATAGAACTAATGTCACAGCCAAAAAGATGGGATTGTGACCTGGGAAGACAGGAAAAGTAAGGGGCAGTGAGGTCCAAGGAGAGATATTATGATTCCTGGCAGGACTTTTCTTTCTGTGACACCACCTCACACTGAGGTGCGCTGTCCCAGAGCCCAGCAAATTTTAGGACTCCAAGGAATCCTAAATGAATTGCACAAAGTTATCTAATCTAAACATGTTTAAAAGCCATGTGCCTTTTCTGGACTTCTGATCCTGCATGCGTGTAGAGGCAAGAGAGGTACAGAAAGGTAGGCAGAGGTCTTACATCACAGACAGGCAAACATCTCCACAACCAGGCCAGGAAGCAAGGTTCTCAGGCTGTCAGGTCACTCAGGCTCAAGATTGCTCTGGGTCAAGTGTCTGAAGATACACTGTCCAATACAGTAGTCACTAACCACATGTGGCCATTTAAATTTGAATTTAAATAAGATGAAATGAAATTTGAAAATTCAGCTCTTCTGTTGTACTAAGTACATTTCAAGTGTTCAGTAAACACATGAAGCGAATGGTTACCACATTGGACAGTGTAGCTATAAGACAATTCCATCACCACAAAAGTTATATTGGACAGAGCTGGTCTAAAATACACAAATATACATAAATGTCCAGGAATTCTCTGATTCTTTATGAGATGTTATTTCCAAACTGAAACTTCATTCAGGTTTTCAAACAACTATTTAAAGCAATTAAACAGGATTTGTTCTTCCGCTGCACTCAGTCTAGAAGTATTTTAGGAAATAAAGAAAAAAAGTCTTCTTCCTTTTGTACAAGCAAATTACATTTTGTGTGAAAAATATCAAGGAAACCTACACACCAGGCTTAGTATTCAAGCATGTAACCCTACACAATTTTGGCTACCAAGCCCTTTCTTTATAAGTAATGCAATTTGCACACATAAATTAGTTTGAAGAGGCAAGTTTTAAAAATTCAATTTTAACCGCTTTAAAAGGACAATTAATTATTTTTAAAATGGCTGTGCTAATTGCCTGTTATTGACAGGCAATTGACAGGTCTCTGTAGGGCCTTGCTGGGTTACTTAGGTCACCATGAGTTGAGTCTGTACTCAAAAATACTATTTTAGAAGTGCTTTGTGTATGTGCATGTGTGTGTACATGTGGATATGTATGTGCATCAAAATTGACTTTTCACAGAGTGGTCTATCCCTTGATCAAACAAAATTTTCATTCAGAATCATGTTTCTTTCCTCATCCTATTCTTATTATCTTTCTTCAAGAGGAAGAGGTCTATACTCAGGGCAGATTCTCCCTTAGAAAGTGTGCAAGGCAAAGCAGCCTTGGAGGCCCAGGGATTTCTTCCGGCACCTCTGTTCTGGGCTTCTTGATGACCCCAGGGCTGACTGGAGTCAGGAATTATGTCTGTGGATGTAGCAACTCTCATAGTGTATGATTACGCTCTCAGTACCAAGGGAAGACACAGAAGCCAGCACACTTGGTATGAGGGCACAGTTTTATAGTGACATGAGGTGGCCTTGGAGCTATTAACCAAAACATTTCAGCTTTCCGTCTTCTAGGCACGTAGACTATGCTTCCAGCCCTCTTATGACTTAGCGGGACCATGTGATTACTTCCAAGCAATGACTTGTGAACAGAAGGGCCAAGTGACCACTGTGAACCAGAGTATTTAATCGATGCAGTGAGACCCTTAAGAGGTCCCTTTTCCTCAGCCGCAGACACTAGCAATGTTTTAGAGAGTGACTTTTCTCTCAGCCTGACCCCTGAAAGGAGACTAAAGCAAAACAGCATGCCCAGCTCAATTATAGGAGGCACACAGTAGGAGTCAGAATAAATCTTTGTTGTTTGAAGACACTGAGGTTTCCAGTTGTCACCACCATATAATCCAGCCTACCAGATTAATATATGAGATAACATTACAGGTGGGGTGCAGAAGAAACCTGTTTCTAAAGTGGAGTTGTTGCAAAGGATGTTTCTGCTCAGCCAACAACAGTTAGGTGTCCATTGCTGAGCAAAGGCCAATTCAGCCAGTATTGTTGAGAATATTGAGAAGGTTTATCTTCCTGCCCTCTAGGAGATGGTAACTGAGTGCAAAGACAGAAGTCAAAAATACTCTATTTTAACGGGATGAATCCTCCTCTACTCATACAAACAAAATAATACAGCTGCTCAGAACAGACCTCAATATTTCATATTAGAAAAGTCAAGGGCCTGGCATGGTGGCTCATGCCTGTAATCCCAGCACTTTGGGAGGCTAAGGAGGGTGGGTCACTTAAGGTCAGAAGTTCAAGAAAATTCAAGGAAGGCTGCTGTTATAAATCGGGTTTCCCAAGAAGTGGACTCTGAGATAGACATCTACATGCAGGAACTTCACTGAGGAGTGCTCTTAGGATCAAATGGGACCTAATCAAACTCCACAGCTTCTGCACAGCAAAAGAAACAGTCATTAGAGTGAATCGGCAACCAACAGAATGGGAAAAAATTTTTGCAGTCTACCCATCTGACAAAGGGCTGATATCCAGAATCTACAAAGAAATGAAACAGATTTACAAGAAAAAAACAAACAAGCCCATTCAAAAGTGGGTGAAGGATATGAACAGACACTTTACAAAAGAAGACATACATGAGGCCAACAAACATATGAAAAAATGCTCATCATCACTGGTCATTAGAGAAATGCAAATCAAAACTACATTGAGATGCCATCTCACGCCAGTTAGAATGGCGATCATTAAAAAATCTGGAGACAACAGATGCTGGAGAGGATGTGGAGAAATAGGAACGCTTTTACACTGTTGGTGGGAGTGTAAATTCATTCAACCATTGTGGAAGACAGTGTGGCGATTCCTCAAGGACCTAGAAATAGAAATTCCATTTGATCCAGCAATCCCATTACTGGGTATACATCCAAAGGACTATAAATCGTTCTACTATAAGGACACATGCACATGAATGTTCATTGCAGCACAGTTTACAATAGCAAAGACCTGGAACCAACCCAAATGCCCATCGATGATAGAATGGACAGGGAAAATGTGGCACATATAAACCATGGAATATTATGCAGCCATCAAAAACGATGAGTTCGTGTCCTTCGTAGGGACATGGATGACTCTGGAAACCATCATTCTCAGCAAACTGACACAAGAACAGAAAATCAAACACCACATGTTCTCACTCATAGGTGGGTGTTGAACAATGCGAACACATGGACAGAGGGAGGGGAGCATCACACACTGGGGTCTGTTGGGGGGGAAAAAAGGGGAGGGGCAGTGGGGGGGTGGGGGAGTTGGGGGAGGGATAGCATGGGGGAGAAATGCCAGATATAGGTGATGGGGAGGAAGGCAGCAAATCACACTGCCATGTGTGTACCTATGCAACAATCTTGCATGTTCTTCACATGTACCCCCAAACCTAAAATGCAATAAAAATATATATTTAAAAAAAAAAAAAAACCTGTAGGGGAGCAAAGGAAGAAGCATTTGGCAGAATGGAAATTCGGGCTGAGGTGCAGACACAATAAAGGTCTCCACTCACCCTCGGGTGAGTTATGAAACTGGAATGGCCCAGTCGTCTTTAATTGGATAAAGGAGACCAGGTTTATATAACCCAGAATCAATAGGATGTGGGGCTACCTCCAGGAAGAGGACTGTGACCTTAGGCATGGAGCTCTCTGTAGCTCGTGTCAATCATTAACAGTACGGCTCATCTCCCACTTGTCAGCCATCAACACTCCTTGTAGCTGGGGGAGATAAGTATTTAAGTCCCAAGAGAGGGAGCACATCATATCGCCCAGTCCAGCCACAAAAGGAAATTAAAAGCATGGTGAGTAGAGCATACCAGAAAGAGGATGCGTCATGAGCAATGGCATAGAAGTGGGAAATGTTCACAGAATTTTGAGTGTTCCAGCATAGACAGGGCAAGGGCACATGTTGAGGAACGGCAGAAAAGATGCCTGGGGACACATTAGAATCTCTTTATGGTGGGACTCAATGCCACGTGGAGAGATTTGAACTGTCTTATGGGCAACATGGGGCCCCCTAGGAAAGAGTTATGGTCAATCAGGTTTTATAAAGTATATACAATCCAAGAGGGGGGGAATGTTAAATGCCTAAGAAGCCACGGTACAAATGACAGAGAGAGAAGCTGGTTAAATCCTGAGTTGGGCACTGAATATATTGAGTATGTGGTGATGGTGGGCATCATCTTGGAAAGATCCAGGGGAATATCGCAGAGCCAGGAGGAGTTTAGAGAGGACAGGACTGGAGGCAGAGATTTGACAGTTACCTACCAGAGAAAATAATGGAAGCCAGGAGAGGCAGATTAAATCTCTGAAATAAAAAGAACAGAAAGGTAATAGCAAGAGAACCTCAAGACCTCACACTGACAGAACAAGAGGAACCCAATGAACCATAATGTACTAGAATAATCAAGGAGGAAGATGAGAGAGCTACTTAACAGAGAGTCACAGCCACCAAGAAAGGAGAAAAGATGAAGAACTTCAATGTTGGAAATGATAAAGAAAGTTCAAGAAGAACAAAATAGTCCCTTGGATTCTTCCATTAGGAGGTTGTTCCAGATGCCTTTCAATAGGATAGGGAATAGAGTTATAAATCAAGTGAGTAGTGAGAAAGAATTTGTATGGGCTTCTCTAACTTATTTCACTTTCATGGCACATGTAGGAGATTATCATTTTTATATGGCACACCAGAGTAGATAAGCATTTCTGTGGGCAAGTGTTACAAACCTAGCTGCTCTCTAGTCACCTTGAGGGCTGAAGGTGCCAGTATCTTGGGACTCCTGAAACCCTGAGTGGTAAAACATCAGGGTACCGAGACACAGTAGATAGGGAGCTCTGCACCACTACACACCGCTCATTTGAGATGACAGCTGTGAAGAAAGACCAAAGGACAATGGCTAGAGAGGGAAGCAGAGTCAAATGAAGCGATGCCCCCTGCCTCCAGGAGTAAGGATACCGTGTGCCTACTTGGAAACAGAATAAGCCAACATAAAGAGCAAACCACTGGAGAGAAGGAAAATCAGCGAAAGAGCAAAACCTATCAATGTTTAAGGGAAGGACGGGGCACTGGTAGAGTGGTTGTCCAAAAGGGAAAATCTGAAAACTCTTCTATAACGCTGGATGAAAACATGAGAGAATGGATGATTTAGATAAAGAGCTTTAATGCAGGAATGAAAAATGTAGGAATTTTAAGTAGTTTCTTGTTTAAGGAGAGAATTGGGGGTTGTAAATTAAGATGCACGTATTTGTTCATGTACCACCTTGTCTACAGAGCTGAAATATCAGGGTCTTGTGAGCAGCAGGGAGACCCAGAAAAGTTGTAAGAAGTGAAGAGGTGACTCAAGGCAAGGCAAAACAGACAAGGAGAAAGGAGCCATGAAGCTGCAACTATATCCAAGTGAGAAATGAGAACTGAAGGCACTGGGGAGAATGGAGGGACAGGAAGGAATCAGAAGATATCTGGCAGTTAGAAAAAACAGCAAATGGAGAAAATTGAATTGGACAGTAGATATCACAAAATGAACATATTGACCTATATAGAATAATCCATATTTCATTAACTATATTAACCTAATAATAGATTATTAAAAAGGGACATATCATGAAGGTTTAAATATATTTGAATATTGATAATTATGAGAGACTCAAGGAGATTACAGAGACATAGGGCAAGGTCTTATAGTTCATTATACCATCACTGTCTTTTGCATTAAAATAGTTCTTTGATTTTCATACCCTCATGGAAGCTCCCAGCTCTTCAGATTTGACCATTACAATTGGTGCATTTCCTTGCATTTATGACTTGAGGAAAGGATATCCAATTTACTTTGAGTTTGTTTTTTAACCAAGCGATGTTTTTCAACCAGCAGTTACTTTATTAAAAGGAAAAAAAGGTAATGAGTTTAAAATCCCATTGGTTTTTTAAAGCAACTGGAAATAATCAATGTGCATTTGTAACCTGTTTCTAAATGTTCTTGGAGAACTGTTTTGAAGTGTCCTGCTGTGACCCATGTGGTCCCAGTAGAAGTGGTTTTGGAGAGACGCCTAATATGAGCTTATCACAGACCAAATGAGCAAATGAATAGGCAGTTGTTTGTGGCTCCTTTGAAACAGTCAGCTGTGATCCTTAAGGAATAAGTGAGCAGAAGTAGAAACCAAAGATTTCTAAGCTGCTCTGATCTTTAGATTTAAGTGGAAGGTGATTTGCAAGCACAGCTCTGCATGCTATGGTGGTGTGCTTGCCAAGGCTACTCACGCTAATTCTGCATTGATCTGTAGACTAAAGCAGGGGCCACACATTTGTTTACTTTTCTCCTTGGGATTGCAGAAACTCCTATACAATACCTTGTCTCCTCTTCCAAATTCTTAACAGAATTAGTTGATTAAGCACCATGTTACTCCTCTGAAGGAGGAGTATTTAAGCTGCCCCTTGCAAAATGGCAGATGTACCAGCTCAATGCAGAGGTGTGAGAAGGGGGCCTGACTTTAAAAAAAAAAAAAAAAAAAGCTGCTGTTGCCTAATAGAACCCCTAGCTCTGCTCAAAAAGAAAGATTCGCTATTCCAGCCGGACTCCTCTCATCCTCTGGGACCAACCAGGCATCTGTTCCGTGGCCTGGGAGTCCATGGGGGCCTCTTCAAGGCTTGAAGACTACCCGGCACTATTTCTGGTACAGAGAAGGTCCTTAAAATCATTTATTTCCTTGCCTTACCCTTTCATGAAAGAAGAACTAGCATCCATATCCAGGATCTGTCCCACACCCCACAAAAAAGTGCATCACCTAAGGCTCCTTGCCACTCAGAACCTGAGATAGACCAGGTTCCAATCCTACTCCATTGGATTAGCAAAAACAAGGCCTTGCCTATTTCTTACTCAAAGCCCATCTTAGCAGTTAAATTTATCATCATTTTCATCATCATGCCACACATCTATGTTCTTACTCTTTTATTTCTATGGCTCTGGTTTTTCTTTTGTTTTTATGATTTCAGGCCCTCTCCCTTGTGATTTGAGGCTGGAGTCTGTAAAATGAGATGTATTTTTTATTCAAAGCTCACTCTGAACGAATCTGATACAAAGCTAGGTTCAGGAATTCTTTTCTGTGGTCAAGATAGGATATTTCATATTCTTACTTTTTAAACATCTCACATTTTCACAAAGCATTTTACACGTTGTCTTAATTGATCCTCAACAAAATCCTTTGAAACATACAAAGCACAAAACACGAATCCCATCTTGCAGGTGAGGGAATGGACACCAGAGAGTTAAAAAGCTCTCCCCAGATTCACAAAACTGGGATTAGACTTAGATGTTCTGTAGTTGTGTAGATGTTCTGTAGCTGGGATTAGGCTTAGATCTTATACCTTCTGTCCGGTATATCTGGCTGGAATGAACAGAGAGAAGGACAAGTGTTCTACCTCTTTGCGCAAATCCAGTCCTGGACCCTCACTGTGCACAGGTGTAAAAGCCCTGAAGCATCCCTCCCTCCCCTTCCATCCTTCCATTCCCCTTTCTCCTAGAGACAAAAAGCTACAGTACAGGAAGCCTCACCAGGAGCACTGTTCCAATTTCTTATTTTCCAGGTACCAATTAAATCTTCCCAGTCTCCATCTCAAAGGATCTATCATAATAAAACTCATTGAATCTTTTTATTGGGGTTTTCTAAAGCCTCTCTTTACATCATTTTACTTTAACAAGAAATTCACTAGAGGGTGAATCCTGGGTCACTCACAGGTTAAGAGGAAGAGGAAAAGGTTGTGACTATCCCCAAATCCCAGCCCATCATAAACAGATCAAGTTATACTTAGAGTCAGAGGAGCCCCCTCCATTTAATTAAAGGTTGGCCATGGAGTGCCTAAATGCCCATAGGAATACAGCTGAGCACTATTGTTGAAAAGCAAAAATAATTATTTGGAAGCAGAAATAAAATCCTTACATCTATCTGAACGTCGGTTGATTTACAACCATAAGGTAATTTGCTTTAACTAACTTAATTTCTGTTCCCTGCTCAATTCCCTTGAGCTTTTAAAGTAATGTTCTAATTCCCCTTTGCGCTCTGTGCTACCAAATCAAAGCAAAATGTATCTTTCTTTCATTTGCCAAAGCTGAGCAAATTTGGAAGGAGAAAATTACTAATAAAGGACAAAGAAATTTAAAGAAAATGTATTGTTTCATTTTCAGGGAATTGGAACAGAGTACAAAGAAGCTTAATCATTATATTAAATCAAAAGAATATAAATCACATTATTCACATTTATAAATTGCTGACAACATGTGGCTTTTGGAAAGCTTGGGATGGGTAGGCCTCTGGTAGACGTGGGGAGGGAGGGACATTCTCTGCAAGTGAGTAACTCTTGAGGCCAGGATTAGGAGTGCTTTCTTATCCTTGTTCCTTTTTCTCACAAGGCAGCCATTTTACAACTGGATCTCAGACTGGCTCTCATGCCATTGACATTTCAATCTCTCCAACTCAAGGACTAAGAGATGATTTGAGTCCCGGGCATCTGGCTGGTCTAGATGACTCTAGTCATAGAATCTCAACACCATCGTCCTGATGGCCAAGCTGGGTGGACCTTCACAGCCACTATGCATCGTTTGGAGATTTTTAAAATGCTGGTTAATATGAGATATAGCAAACATTCTTGAGCTAAACTTTTACCCACACCATGGATGGGTCTGATTGCTTGAGAGGTGACAGTCCAATGACCACAACCAAGGAGGATTTAACCTTGCTTGCAACAATTAATAAGAAGGAAGGAAGACACTGGGGGTAGTTCCCCAGAGCGCTGCCTCTCTGAACACAGATGAAAACGAAGCTTCTAATGCAGAGGTGGGCTAAGGACAGCATGGGCAGTCTCTGATCATGCCTCTTTATATGTTGGAGGTATAAAAAATGGTGAATAAGCTTCCCCCAGAAGAGGTTTTTAGCAATGGTAATGAGGAGAGTTTGCCAAAGTTTATCTCTAGGTCTGGCATCTCTCTTGCTGAAACTTTTTGAAACAACAAGAACCGAAGGTGCAAAAGTTACAAGTGGGTAATTTTTCACAGGGTAAATATCCAAAAACCCTGGGACTCTGGGTTACAAGACGACCTGTGCCCTTGCCTTGGCTCCCGGTCTGCTGAGTAACATCAGGCCAGGATTTTTAACCTCTTTGAGCTTGTTTTCTCACCTGTAGAATGGAAATAATTATAGTACCTACCTCACTGGGTCGTTTTCATGGTTAAAAGAGAAAAAGGTATGCATGTAAAGTTCTCAAACACATTGCTCAATAAAGATCATATATGTACCGCTGGTTCTTGTTATTCACAGTAGGTGTTTATGTTCTAGAAAGTTGCCACAACAACTGATTTAGTGAATACCGAACCATCACTCCAAGAGGTAATACAGCGTAGGTGCCTGCGAGCCTCTGTTAACAAGATTTTCATCAATTGGTCAATACATAACCTTATTTTATGTGTTTTTTCCATTTATAAACATTTTGTGTAATGTATATTATTGACTCACTAACACAGCCAAGAGTACTACAAAAGCAGCTTTTCTGACACATATATTTCTCCCATAAGGCACATCACAGACTTCTATTGCTCAGGAATACTAGACTACACTTTATCAGTAAGCTTGGAGGCTATTTTAACAGTGAAATCACCAACAAAAAAAGAACAAAAATATGAAAATCGTAGCACTAAATAGACCCTGTAACACTTGCTTACAGTATGAGAGCTGAAACAGGAAAACAGGGTCTCCTTGTGGGGACCTCAGCTGAAATGTGCACATCAGGAATTCCAATTTTTCAGAACTCTGCCAACAACGAAGAGAGCACAGTGAGTCTTGATTTGGGGGCTACAAATACATTTCAGTGAGCAGGTAAATGCAAATACAGAAACCATAAACAGTGAGGATGAGCTGTATTATCATGATTAATCACACAAGGAAGTAGACAAAATAGTTATTATGATTGCCAGTTGGCAGGTGAGAAACAGACCCAGTAAGGTGTTAGGGTACAGAGTGAGCCAGGTCTGGTTGGAGCTCCTGCGCTGCACACTCCTGAGAGCAGCTCTCTCATCCCAGTCTACATGAAGGTGCCCCCAGATTTGGTGCGGCAGCCCTGGATCCAAAAACCACACTGACTATTTATTTCTCAATATGACTTCTGTAAATTGCAGAGCTTCCATATATCAAAAGAATTCAGCCAGTTATTTGTGATCTTTACTCCCAGATCCACTAAACTGATTATACTCACAGGCACTTAAATACTATGTCATAAAAACAGAACTGCTCTCTGCCCTTAAGGAATGAATAATCACAGTTTCTATAAAGCAAATCATTCCATTGACATAAAAACAATGAGTAGTCAGGAAGAAAAACATCTTTTTCTGCATCCTGGGAAGGAAACTTTCATAAAACCTATTGCTTACATATATTCAGGTCTTTGCTAAAGGAAAAGGTAATTAGTATTATAAAATGTGTCCACCACAAGCAAAGCACTAAACTAGATACTGTATATACATCATTTCCTCTGTTCATCACAATAATCTTATAGTGAGGTATTTTTTATTCTTATTCTACACATAAGCAAACTGATGCACAGAGAGGTTAAATAATTTGCTCAAGGTCGCACAGCTATTAGGTAGCATAGTTGGAATTTCAACCCAAATACACTCATCTCTGAAACCATTATTCTTTCTGAGATGTAGCAATATCTTAAATCCCCCTTGGATTATATCTGATCAAGCAGCAAACCTCTAGAGAAGCTATTTCTCATATCAACATCAGTCCCCTGAGCAATTCTGAGCAACTTCAAAATCCTCTCTACCTCGTTTCTCACTGACAACATTGGGTCACCATTATTATTTCTCTGCCCAGCAGCACTAAAATTTTTTTAATTATCTGAAAAGCATGAAGATATCTGGAAAAGGCATGGGCTATATAAATGCAAAGAAACAACTGTCTTCAAAATAGCCACTAGATTCTGGATAGAAGTAAATTACCGCTGAATTGCCTAGACAGAGAGAGATCCAATACGACCTTTAGTAAAGGTCATTGCCTCCTCATAATAAAGTAATAACAATATTTTATCTTCTTTGATCTAGCAACTGCTACTAATTCTAACTACTTATGAAATTTTAGGTTAACTTTAAATGGTTAACTTTATATAAAAAGCATACCTCCTTCAAGGTTTTTTATTCTGACTGGGTAAATAGCTGGAACATTAACACAGGTAATTCCTCAGAAACATTTATAGTCTAGACAAGGGTGGCAATATTAGACACCCATATCAAAGTCGAAAAATTCTAATTCAGATCCATTAAAGCTGAGTTCAATTGTACTTATCTGTTTGCAGCTTTGTGGAAATTGGAATATGGATCTAACTCTGACGAACCCTTGTCCTGCTAATAAAGAGACAGTGTAATAAGGAAAAAGATAATCAGCATTAACTAAATTCTCTCCATCTCCCAATCACTGTGCTATGTTTTTGCATTTATCGCTTATCTATCTCAACAACCTTTTAAATAGATATTATTATGCCCATTTTAGAGACAAGGACATTAAGCTCAAGGAGATTGGTATCTAAGGACATAAAACTAAAGAAACAGAAAATAACATTTAAGATTACTAAGAAAATACTTAAATTATTTTGTAAAGGTGCCTTTTTCAGGCCCATTAGAAGTAGTCACATATTGATAATTGTTTGTTTTTCCCCAGATCCCTTCTGTCAGCCTGCAAATATACTCACACGTGATCACCTTAAAACATTCCTGTGTCAATCTCTCTGCAACTGCCTCATTTTCCTTTCAAACAGCCAAACTTTAACAACTTTTACCTTCACTTCCTCGTTTTTATATATTCTTCACAGCAACCCATATTTGATCCTCACTTTTCTACTGAAACAGCGCCTTCAGAGATCACCGATAGCTACCTGATTCCTAATACCAATGACTTTTACTCCAGCCTCATCCTCCATCCTTTCCTTCATCTCCTTTCTCTTCCTCATGAAACTTGATGAAAGTTTAATTCTGTTACACATATTATTCCGGTTTACCTCCTACCTTTGCAATGAACTCTTTCAATCTGCTTATTCCTTTTTCTCCTTTGCCTTTTGCTCCCCAAACTTGGTTATAGAGTTTGATTTATCAAGAAATATTAATAAGCATCTACAATGTGTTAGGTACTGTGGAGAAAACACCAATATGAAGAAGTCAAAGTCCCTGCCCTCAAAATGTGAACCTCCGTTCTCTCAATTTAACGATTGTGACTTACGTGCCAGAATCTGTGCAGGCAGCTGAAAATTTAGCAGCTCTTTCAAGGGTCATCATTAATAGGGGAAATCAATACAAAGATAACCATCAAATTACAGCTAAAATTGAAGAACATATGGAGAAATAAGAACCAGCAATTGCAAAAGCACTGAGAAGTGAGTAACTAATGTTGGCAGAAGAAGCCAAGGAAAGCTTCCCAGAAAGGTGATATGAAAGCTAGACAGGGAAAGATGAATATAAGGGCTGGGTGAGGAGGAAGGAGAGGTACGTAGGCAGGCAAGAAACCAGGAAGAGATGGAGTAGGAGCAAAATGAGCAAAGTGAGCCGGAATATCTAGCAATAGGGAGAATGGGTTGGAAAAGAGGAGAAGGGCAGCCGGGTGGCCTATTCTTTCATTGCTCTTGGTTTTCTTGAACTCTCTCTGTACCTGCCTTTGTCAGCCATTGTTCTCAATCATCATCACTATCTGAGTGGGTCTCAACTCTCCTTCTACAGCCTGTCCCAGCATCCCCAAATGCACTGATAAACAGACATACTTGGGAGGCTCTCTAGAACCTCAGGCTGAATATTTCTAATACTAGCTTAAAATCCTTCCTCCCAAGCCCAGTGTTCTTCAAGTTTCCCTTTGTCCATAAGTGATACTCAAAGATTCCCAGGCTCCTTAGCTGACAACCTTGATATAAACTTTAATACCAACCTCTTGTATCCAACAGGCCATCAAAATCTGTTGGTTTTTTTTTTTCTATAAAATAACTCACATCCATCTCCTCCATTTCTTTCCCATCTCCATAGCTCTGCTTCAAGCTCTGACCACCTCTTGTTGGAATGACTGCAGAAGTTTTCTACCTGAACTTATTTCTAACTGGTTCTACTTTCTGTTTCCTCCAACATATACTTCCCTCTCCATCTTATAGACTCATCTTCCCAAAGTACAACTTCAGTTTTGCCACTGTTTTCCATAAAAGTGATGAGCCGCTCCTCCTTGCTAAGAAAAAATTTAAAATATTCCTGGTCCTTTTTCAAAAAAATGTCCAGTATTCTCACCACTCCTCTTCCCATAATTTATGGAAAATTTCTATGCTACTCTCCCATAAACCTCCATTCTCTCTCTCATGTTTTCCTGCCATTATGCTTTTATTCACACTGCTTTCTCTCCCTAGGTTATGCTTTTGCCTCCTTGTTCAAATTATACTAGTTTCAGTGAATCCAACTAAATAACATATCCCCTCCATGAAGCCTTCCCTGACAACCCTCAAATGATCTTTCTCTTTATCCCGATATGGTTTGGATCTGTGTTGCCACCCAAATCTCATGCCGAATTATAATTTCCAATGTTGGGGGAGGGGGATCCTGACTTTGCCACTAATTTGTTACAAAGCAAATTAGTGGCAAAGTTAGAATTAACATTTTGTTTCTTCACCGCTATTCCACCGTTTTGTTATTTTCTGTTTCTGTTTTGTCAATTATTTCCATAATCCCACTTACCAAAAACATTTTCATATCCCTCACATGGGATGTCATTTAGATCTTTTATGTGACAGGGTGAAAAGGTGCTAGTAACTAAATGGAAATACTGGCAAAATGGTATCTGTAAATATCAGGTCCTAGGAAACAGAATTTGTGGAATCAGATAGTACAGTCTACCTTGTATCTCATTACATAAGGATGGAATATAGTACCACCCTTATGAGTACAAAATGATATTTTGAAAGCAAATTAAGGAAGAGGAATGACTAGGTAATGAATAATATTAGGTATCTACAACTATTCCTTAAAAAGTAGAATCTAATCCTAAAAGATAGTGAATATGAGATGGAGGCTATATAATAATACACAAATCCAAAGGATAAGAAAAGTCTAGCAATATTAACACTTTAAAAACTTATAACTAAGCTAATGAATCTGAAGAAAAATGCATTAACTAAGAGATTATTTCCATGTAGTATGAGAAATTAAAGCCCAAGAGCCTTGATTAGGGAATAAAGGCAAACTAAGGCTCTTCAGGTTTCAGGCAATTCTTTGGGGGTACCTCAGGGACACTTGATGTGATAGGGGCCCAACAGGCAGAACTCCAGGTCCCCAGTCTCAATCAAGAGCAGTTCTGTTTTTACCTGCTTATATAATGGGCAGTTCTATCTTGTCTAGTCACTAAAAGTGTTTCGAACCGGTACTCTTATAGACGTACATTTATAGAGAGATGAGCTTGCCCAGCAATCATAAACTGATGTCACCAGTTCTTAAAGAAATCCAACTCAGATTCTCTGCTTGATAATCAATCTTGTGAAGGTAATTTGGCTTCATCAAAAATTACTTTCCAACAGAGAAGAGAATATGTTGACCAGTTGGCTTGACTGCCTAATTAGACTGGAAGTTATATTTCTCATTGTAAATAAGTAAATCTGCATTCTTGCTCATACAGTGCTTCTTTAAAAGGGTAGCTTCACAATCCTCAGCCTAATTCTGGGTACAAAGATAGAATCAAGTTTTGATCCTGGAATGCTGGGGACTGGCCAATGAAGCATATTGTCCCTACCAAAGAGATCCTCCTGGTGAAGTCTGGACCACATAACTGTGCTGCCACATTCTGAAAAGTTGTCTGTAAATTGGCATTATTTGGAACATATACCCATATTTTTAATACATTAGGATCTTTCACCATATCTATACACCTAGCTCCTGTGTTTCTAACACGTTACCCTAAGATACTAAAATAATATATTTAAAACAAAAACAGACTAGTATTTTTCTAAGTTAATATTTCACTATTCATGTCCATGACTAAGCCTGAAAACTAATTTACAAATGGATGTCCTCAAATAACAGGAACTAGAGAAATTAGCCCAAGCAATCACTGTATACTGTTCCAGAACCAGGAGACAAAAAACAATTGGCCAGGCCTCCCCCTCTTTTCCCCTCCACTTTCAAAAAGTAAACACACATACACACACAGAGAGAGAGAGAGAGAGAATATTTCTGCTTTTACCTATTTTAGTTGTAGGACTTTTCCTGAAGAAGGTTCGTTTCAACAAGGAGTTTCTTGACCAAGACTTACTCAAGAAAGCAGAGATCAAGAGTGTGGAAACAAATTACTCAATTTTACACAGCCAAGTAAAGGAAAATCAGAGCGAGAATTTAGAACAAACCCAATCTGATGCTTTTCCAATACTGAGGGCAAGAGGAGTTAAGGGCAGGAGGATAAGAAAGCCGGCAAGAAAAGGTGCTTCAAGAATGAAAGGTAAGCCAGTGTGCAAGTCTATGTATTATATCTGGCCCTGGAATTATTTGTGGTTTTTCTCACTCTTCCATTTTAATTTAAGTCAATCCCCAAAAGTCCTCCCAAGGAAAAAAAATTAGAGCATATTAGTAAGTAAGCACAGAAAGCTCCATGATACACAGAAATTTTTTATTTCAGAAGACTAACAAGTTAGTCATGAGCTGGAAAATTACTTATTAAGGTTCAGTATGGTTACTGGGAAATGGAATATGATTTTTATTGTGATTCAGTGCTATGGTAAGACAAACAATAAGCAGTATATCTAGTAAGATACATAAAGGCAATGGAGAAACCTTTGCCTTTTTCATCACCCAAAAGAAGAGACTGGGGGAACCAAGAAGAATTTTCCATACTCAACAGGTAGAAAATGAAAAACAAGTAATAGAAAATATTAAAAACCCAAGGAGAAATGCTTAATGCTATTTTTAGCCTCCCTTTTGATAACATATTTTAAAAGGTCAATTGTGAGACAGAGTATGCATCATTTATGATGGAAGGTAAAAAACTAAATTGGACTTGGGAGGGAAGTGATTCAAGATTGCTTTTTAAAGTAGTGTGTTCAAATCAGTAAAGGGCAATGACACCCATTGCTGGGCTGATTGCTTCAATCAAACTGGGCAGTCAAAAGGCACTTCTTTATAGAAGGTAGAGGAGAATATACAACTGGTAAACAAAATCCGTTAATAATGCTTTTGATAATGGGAGTATTAAAAAATGACAAATTATTAACTGGCAAAAATTGTAGTAGATGAAATTAACATGGATTTGTCAAGAATACATTATCAGACAAATGTAATTTTCTTTTAGAAAAAAATGCTGGGAATTTTATATGGGATGGAGCCATAAGGATTATATGTGGACTTTAAAAACATTTGTATGGAACGTTAAGACCCAGAAACAGCAAGTCACATAAAACAATTGTGGAAGTCAAAAACTGTACAGTGAACACCACTGCCTTCACCATCTAGGTCAAGAACAGAAATTTCAGCCTCCATATAAGATCTCCATGTACCTCATTCTAATCTCAGCCTTGTCTCTGGATAGGAAATAATTATTATTTGCATGGTAATCACTTCCTTGTATTTTTTGATATATCCGTGTCTGTTCACTTCCTAGGCCTATCATAACAAATTTATCAGAAAGTGGGTGGCTTAAAACAACAGAAATTTTTTCCTTCCCAGTTTTAGAGGCCAGAAATTTAAGATCAAGGCATTGGCAGAGTTGGTTCCTCTGGGGGCTCTAAGAGAAAGTTCATTTCATGCCTACTTCCCAGCATCAGGTGACTGCTGGCAATCTTTGGCATTTCTTGATGTGTAGCTGTCTCTATTTCCAATCTCCGTCTCTGTCTTCACATGGTCTTTTCCTGTGTGTTTACGTGTCTAAAATCTCATATTCCTTTCTCCTATAATCGGATTAAATGCTGCCTATATCCAGGATGACATCATCTTAAGATCTTGAACTTAATTACATCTGCAAAGACATTATTTTTACATAATTTCACATCTACAGGTACTAGAGGGAGAGAACTTTTTTTTTTCCCCTTTCAATTCATTTAATTTCAACAATCTGTCAAATACAGCCAATAAACAAATACTGAATTACATTCTGTTGGGTTTTTTAAAGGCTCTAGACTGTAAAAACATCTTGTGTGTCTCCCACCCTGACCACCCTGCTACTTTTCCATATACCACAGGCCACCCATAGACACAAAGCCAGGGGGCAGGCAGACATGGTCTACTTGGAGCCAGTAGACAGGAGGGCGATGAGTCCTGGTGAAGCACTTATGGACAAAATGTAGTTCACTGTGGGGTTGAAGTTCTTCAGTATGAAGAAGGAAGCAACAATGACCAAGACCAGGAACAGAGTGTTGTTATAGAAGATGGAAAATGTTGTAGCTTCATAATCAGCAACTTCATTCTTCTTCCACAGGATCCTTTCATCTTTCTCCTTCCGAGACATCTTTCTATTATCAGCTTCAGAAAGTTTTCGAGTCACTTCTTTGGAAACAGCATCCTCCCTCTTCTGTGCTACTTTGTGCTTGAGAACAAATTTCACATTCTTGTATGCAAAGGCTACCAAATATGTGCTTACTAGGGTCATCACACTATACAAAACAGCAGACTGAATAAGATCCATATGCCATATTCTCCAGTATAACCAGATGGGGATGGCAGACACGATGAACGCGTTCCCGAAGAACAGCGCGGAGGACTTGGCCGAGAGGTTGCGGCTGAAATCCTGCAGGAGCAGGTCCTCCTCCGACTGCTGTTTGGAACTGCCTTTGGGAGCCATGGCGGAGCGGGAGAGAACTTTTTAGGGAATATTATCCAACCATTAGACCATGTGCATATCCTTAGTCTTAATAGTTTAATAGTGCCTATTTATTATTTTTAATGTGTTACATGATTTAACGCTCTTAATCTACAGGTCTCCCTCCGTCCCTTTCTTTTCTTTGCAACTTATTGAAAGGGCTAAGCCATTCAACCTGTAGTTTCCCACCATCTTGATATAGCTGCTTGCATACTCTAAGACTCCTTCCTTGGCCAAACTTTAAACAGGCTCCTCTGAGCCCTCTTTTTGACCTTGTTCTTGGGCCCTGTCTTTGGCCTGGTCAGTCCAAATTATAGCAGTTTACCAAAAATTCCCCCCATCCTTAATATTAGATCACTCTTGATGTCTAATTAAATTCCATATCCCCCCATCCTTGATATCTGTTTAAGTCTGTTTTGTGTTCCTATAACAGAATACCTGAGACTGGATAATTTATAAAGAAAAGACACGTCTTTATCTCACGGTTCCGCGGCTAAAAAGTCCAAAAGCATGACACTGACATATGTTCCACTTCTGATGAGGGCCTCATGCTGTGTCAATATGACAGAGAAGGAGAAAGGCAAATGGGTGTGTGCAAAGAGACATGCACAAGAGGCTGGGCTTGCTTAGAACAACCTGCTTTCATGGGAACTAATCCATTCCTGTGAGAGTAAGAACTCACTCACTCCAGTGAGACTGCATTAAGGAGAGCAATGCCCCCCACCCCCATCATCTAAACACCTTTCACTAGGCCCTAACTCCCAACACTACCATATTGGGAATCAAATTTCAACATGAGTTTTGAAGTGGACACACTGAAGCCATAACAATATCTAATTGCTCTGGTTTATCTTCAGCAAGATTCTTGTTAACTCATTTTAGCAAGAATCCTTCTACTCTTGAGAACTCCTCTTAGTTATTTTTCATCCACTGGCCCCCTCACCCTGCTCTTTGAGCTTTAATTCCCACTTTTCCTTCTGATACCCAGAATTGACTTCAGCTCAACACCAGTCTTTTTTCCTATTGTAGCAGTTTCTGAATACATCAAGTTAACTGCTGTCACTCGTGTCTGGCTCTTGTTTTCTTTGATAACCCATGGTGCAGTTCAATATGTTCCTTTGTCCGCTGTATTTTATACAAATGGGCAGCTGGATCTGGAAAATGGATCAGACTCAGGTTCAATCCTCTGGGCAAATATGTAGGTGCTGGTGGTATGCTTTTCATCGGGAGGCCCCATTTTGTCTGCTTTTTCTTTTGTCTGATGTTAGCAGCCTTTGATGTTCAATGACTTCATCTATAAATTGTGTTATCCTAATTCTATCACTAATTTTTCTATTTATTAGCTGTAATACTTTAATAAACATTTCCTGTTATCTACTCTTTGGCTTCCCAGTAAGTTACATTTCATGTAGGGAAAGCATGAAAAACGCTTCATCCTCTTTCTCTGCAGTTTTCCAGATAATGAATTGTCCCATATCATCCTCCAGAAATGACAAGTTAAATTTTTATTATAAATTTATGAACTCAAACACAACTGCTGAGTCTTAATCAATCGACATTATCATTCTTACAGTCATTTAAGTGTTCTCATTTTGGCTAATGGAAGCTTCATAAAATTACCTCCTATGTGTTTTTAACACAAACTCCGTTAGTCTTTAATAGTTTCTCTGTGATCTGGTATGACAAGATGTTCTGAGCTCAGCTGGTACATTTCTTGCACCAGAAACGGAATCTCCAAGAATCACTGGTTTCTATCAAGATTACAGTCTTTCACAAAGGGAGATCATTGTTACTTGGTTAGTCACTGTTTCTACACCTTTGCAGTGGACAGAGCTAGAAAGGTTACATTTGTATTTATATTTTTAGAAATAAAGGGCTTTATGAGCCCATACTGATATTTCATATATATCCATACTGATAAATATATACAGATATATATATATTGTGTGTGTGTGTGTGTGTGTGTGTGTATTTATCTATATACATACACATATCTGTAGGCTTTTAACTCCTTCTGTGACAAAACATCTGTGTCTCCTTCCTTCCAGATCAGGACCCCTGGTTTTCACAGACACATGAAGTGATAACCTTAGAGTAGTCCATAGTTACTCATGTGCTTCACCCTATTTTAAATACTCACCAGTCCCAAGAAAACAAGTCTAATACTAAAACAATCAAAACATCTTCTGCATTACTCTCTTCCAATCTTCTGATTTTTATATTTTACTATATCTACGTTCTACGAGTCATTACATATTACACCCTCTCCCTTTTCAGTCCTTCTTAAGTCTAAATTCTCTAAGTATATATATATTTAATGCTCACCACCATTAATTATGGTGTCATTTTCCTGTTTGTTTTTGACAGAGTCTCGCTTTGTCTCCAGGCTGGAGTGCAGTGACTGATCTCAGCTCACTGCAACCTCTACCCACTGGGTTCAAGCGATTCTCCTGTCTCGGCCTCCTCAATAGCTGGGACTACAGGCACATGCCACCGTACCCAGCCAATTTTTGTATTTTTAGTAGAGACAGGGTTTCACCATGTTGGCCAGGATGGTCTCGATCTCTTACCCTTGTGATCCTTCCACCTGGGCCTCCCAAAGTGCTGGAATTACAGGTATGAGCCACTGCGCCCGGCCTAATTATGTTAATGTTTTTCTAGACATTTTGATTGTCTGAAATTTGCTCTCCAGCAGATACTCCAAGAATGCCAGACAAGAAGAATAATTCTTGAATTTTTGCATGTTGATAACATCTTTTTCTATGCCCTTTATACTCGAAAATAAGTTTGGGTTGATATAAAGTGTTGGGCTCACATTTTTTTTTTATTATATTAACTATGCTATTTCATTTTCTTCTAGCATAAAGTGCTGATGTTGAAAAAAATATGATAATCTATTATTTTTTCTTATAAATCACTTTCCTTTTTTGTTAAGATGCCTAAGAAAAATTTTAGTTTGTTTCACTTTAACCTCAAGTAATTTTAGGAGAATATGTTTTGGTGTTTGTTATTCTGAGATTATGTCCTCAAGCATGCAATATGTTTTTTCAACACGAAGTTCAAAACATTTTTTCCTAATTTAGGAATGTTTTCTCCACTGATTGCTTAATATGTGCTCCATTTTCTTTCTTTTTTTTTTTAAAGGATGCTCTGAATGTTGGACATTCTTTGTCTAGCTTCAATATTTGTCATTTTCATAAAATCCTTTATATCACAGTTGTCATTTAATTTTAAAAATTTTTCTCTTTTTAAGGTTCCATTTATCTGAAGGTATAATCTGCTATGTTTCTTCTCTTGTGTTTATACTTTTAGTCTTCTTTTTCTGAAATTATTTTCTTCTATTTAAAATTCTTTTTTAAGGTCTGTCATCCTCTTTCTGAATTCTCTAATTCTGATTTGTGTTGCTCTGTCGTGATTGATATTAAGTTTCTTAATGTGTTTCAGCTTGTCTTTAAAAAGTTACAGTTTTGGTCTATTTTATGAATATGTCTGTCAGGTAATCTTTCATTGTATTTAGGGATGTTATTTTGCTATTGTCTTACTTTGCTTATAATGCCTTTGCATTAGATTTGATCTTCATATGTTCCTGTCACTCACTTTTATGTGAAATTAGATTCTTGAATTGTAAGAAGAGGCATGGTTCAAATAGCTTTTCTAACTTAAGAAAGCTTTCCCTTCTCTTGTTTTGGAGTAATGTTAAAAAGTATGACAGATTGCTTTTTGAGACTTTCTCGCTCTATTTCCCTCCCACAATTTTATCTGTAAATTCTTTTTCCATTGTCTCTACCGCCCTGGTGGTGGTTTATTTTAATTCCACTTCCAACAATTTCTCCACCATGCGAGGCACTGTCCTGAAACAGTTGGTAAACTCTAAGAGGTCACAGGACCTAGACTGCTCCACACCCTGGAGACCTCATGATGAGTCCACTATTTGGGAATGATAAAACCTGTCCAAGTTTTATTTCCTGTTCTCCATTTGGGCCCCTCTGCTTTCTAGTGAATACTTGTTAGGTTTCTCCTCTTCTCTCATTCACTAAATGCTCCATTGCTTTCTTCTGCTTCCTTCTACGCAGACACTGATATCATGTTCTCATGTAAGTCTTTGGGCTTTCAGCAATTTCTCTCTACCCAGTTCTATTTTGGTGTTCAGAAGTATATCCTGTTAGTTTTATTGTAAATGTTATCCTCAGGCTTTGTGTTCTGCTATTTTCTCTGTCTGTGTTAAAGAGAATATTCAAAGACATTTAACAACTTTGCAGCCATCTCCATCTTCCCAAAATGCCTCTATTTGTACATATGTATTTTGACCTGCACAAAGAACCTATGCCATAACAATAAATATCTATGGAATGTACATTTCAGTTCCAGATTATGTTTACAATTTCTTTACACAGAGACTAGCACATATATAGGTTAAGGGGGGCAATTGCATGAGTGTCTACTATCCTCTGTATGTAAGTCACAGAAACAACAGTTCCACGAGCTTAGAGCACAATACAGCAAAATCTAGAGCCAATGTTGGTACCAGTTTCTTAAATACATGAACACATGCAAATGCACACATGCATATATACATTCACATCTGAGCTGTTGCCTGTTGACCCAGCAGCTGGAAGTTGTCTATCAAAAAACATGCCTTAAAGCAAAAAAACAAATAGTACTGATCAGTTTGGTTCCAGTACATGTTAGCAGGCACTTTTCAAACATTCGGAGTAGTAGCAAAAGGGTCTTTATATTATACCCTTTGAATCACTCCATTCAATGACATGGCAGCATTTCACCTAAACCTGAATGGGTTTTATTGTTATGTGTTATTGAAAGTGTTCAATCTGATATATAAAAAGTAGAGCAACTAAAGTAGATTCATTGGAAAAAGTCACAGATACATTTGAAAACTGCTATAACAAAATAACAAAACTAGCTGAAAAGGGATCCCCACAAATCCTTAAATAAAAGGATTTATGTCAACATGGAGATTAACCACTGACAGCTATGAAACCCCCACAGTATCAGCACTTGTACAAGAGGGAGTGAAGGGAAGGCAACTGTGCTTCAGACAGCCCTGGAAACAGAACTCAAAACCATTCACAGGTACTCATTGGAAAGAGAAGCATGGTGGGAAGTTGTCAACTAGAAGGGATTTCTGCAGAATCCAATCCCTTGGAAAACTCTACAGCAAAAGCAGACATTTTCTTCCGTATCAATCATTAGAAAAAAAAATGAGATGGAGAGGAAATTCGTAAAGTAAAAGACATTTACAGATATACATCAACCAATGACACAGTTGAGACCTTGTTGGATACCAATTTAAATATTAAAACAATTAAAAAGTCAGTAAAATACGAGCAATGAATGGATACTTAATTAAAGAATTACTATTGACTTAGGTGTGATAATACTGCTGTTATGCTTTTTAAAATAGTCCTCATTTGCTAGAGATGCATAAGAAATATTTACAGAAGAAATGAGATGACATTTTAGATTTACTTCAAAATAATGCAGGTGCTGGTGATGGCTGGGAATATAGATAATGGAATATTACCCATGTAATAATGATCACTGTTGAAGTCAGGTACACTGGCTTCATTATACTAGCTTTTCTATTTATGTATAGGTTCAGATCTTTCTATAATAAAAAATGAAAAGGAGATATTTAAAGAGGTTAAAGGCAGAAGGCTCCATCAATTGATGGAGGTGCACATCTTCAAGGAAGTGGGAAGAGACACAAACACAGGCATCACATAGAAAGCCATGCAGACAACTCAGGGCTCCTTGGAATGCTAACTCATTTCTCGATCTCTTAGAGACTATGTCTAAAAGAGAAGGAAAGTGGATAAATATTATATTCAGGAAGGCAATTAATCAAACAGTTTTAAGCACCGCTATATTCTATAGCAAGAATCAAAAGAAATAGAAAAGCGTAGTCTGTCATTCTAACTGGACTGTATTTTTAAGAAAAAAAAAATGAACATTTTTTCACAACTTACAGAGTAAGGCAGTTCACATTGACCCTACTGATGCTGAGAAAGCAAATTCAAAAGAAGTATCAGAAAGCAGCAGAAGAAAATGCAGGTTTGTCGCAGGTGACAGGTTGAAAATGGGAGAGACAGAGCATGAGGTATGGGTGGAAACTCTGTGTGCATTCTTCATAATGGAGCCTGAAGCAGTACAGTTAGCCCTGGGGCAGGGAGCAAATGACCTCATTTGAGTCTTTTCTTTTACGCTTTCTAAACCTGGACCTTAATTTTTCCAGCCTCAGTTTCCTGCTCTGGCACGTACACTGAGTTGGCTCCAGGGTACGTGTGAGGATTTATGTCAGCAGGTGTGCTCTGTTAACTGCAAAGCCAGTCCTGTCCATCACCCAAAGGAACTGCGGGACCTGGCACATAACGGGTGATTAATAAATCTGACTCTAGTACTGGAGCTTGTGGCCATTATGGTTTAAAGGCAAACATGAGGCAACTCCTGGCATGAAGATTTTCTCTTGCATTTCAAATGCTCCTTCCAAACCAAAGGCTCAGCAATTTTCACTCAGCATTACAAGGCCAAGAAGAGATCAGGCTGTAAATTGGCTTTGGACTTTTCTGGTTTTGTTTTGACTCTTGTTTGAAATATTGGTTTAAAAAAAAAAAAAAAACGTTTCTAGCATCTTTAATGTGAAAGCAGTGTAATTCTTAATAACACAAGTATTTGGATTAAAATCCTAGTCTCATTATTTCCAAGCTCAGTGACCTTGGGTAAATGACCTTAACCTCTCTAAACCTTAATATCTTCATCTGAATAACAAAGATTACAATGCCTTTTTCTGGACTGTTGCAAGATAAAATAAGATAAAATTTTGTATATAAAGTATTTAGCCAGTTGTGGAACGTAAGAAATGTCTGTAATAGTAATAAAATCACTAGCAGTACCATTATGAACAATCATGCCAGGCAATTTCTTAGAGGTCTTCTCTTCCCAAATTTGCTGTGATCTTGACTGGAGTGACCGGAGCTCTAAGCCACACACAGTAAACACACAGTATATAAATTAAGGAGAAGGAATATCATCGGTCCTCCTCTCAGGACAATCTTAGAAAGTTATGTCTCTCAATATATTCTTTCCCCCCATCAGGTATGGTCTTAGATGATTACCTTAAAGAATTTAAACGTATCACCTTAAAGAATTTATAAAAATAAATATAAAGAATAAAATGGACAGAATGGGAATGGAAACACTGCCCCAACTTCCACAGCCAAAAAAAAACCACAGCGATAATAGTAAATACCACAGCCTATTGTTTGTGCATATTTGTAACGTCTACATTATTTATTTGACCATTCATAATACGTGTCCCTACTCACTGATCTTAGAATCTCATTTAATCACAGTATCAGAATTAAGGACTTAAACTTTATACAGATAAGAGCCTATATATGAACAGCAACATAAAGATAATTTGCCTCCCCTTTCTCAGGTTTAGAATGGAGACACAAATCACAAAAATTGTTCTCACATACTTAACATGGAAGAAAGCAGTTTTGTCTCAGCGTTAATGATCACTTCCTTCTTAATGTGTTGCATGGTTTTCTGTAAGACTTCATTTTCCTCTCTCACTCCTTTTTCTTTTTCTATCCAAGAAGTGGGTGCACACATTGTTTTCTCAAGAGCGAAGCTACATTGAGGCTTCCCTTCAAGAACCCACTTTTTACCCACACCTCATGGAAAAATCAGGACCAGCTGTCAGGTGAGACCTGTAAAACCAAGATTTTGCCACAGTGCACACAGATCAGATTCTCACACCATAGGGTCAGCGCTGAAGTGGTAACATCGGGAGAAGAGAGTTTTGATCTCCTCACCCTCGTGAGCATACAGTGGAGTGAGGAGGCTGAGAAAAGACTCAAGGCCTCATTTCTGAGATCTGCAAGGCCCTCATGATGACCCTGACAGCCTTCCAGAGCACAGTCGTTTCTGACAAGTAGCCCAGTGTCTCACACGTCCTCCAGAAGGGGGATCTATGGAGTGGAACAACTATCAAATAAACAGTACCCGAGAGATTCAAAATGCTTGGTTCATGTATTTATTACAAAACAGTAGAACAGAAGAGAGCTGCATTTATGCTCTTTTCTCCTCTGGTTATCATTTTCTTTGTTGTCGTTTGCAAGCAAACCAACAGTGCTAACAAAAAGCATCTTCTAACAAGTGTTCTTTCCCTGAAATCAGCTTTGGGTACATGCTGCTAACACTGTTACATTTAGTGGCCTGAATGAGGCCAGTAGTGCCGCCTTGACATTTGCTTAGATCAGGGTTAGATTTGCATGACACCCACCTCATCCAGTTTTAAAACATCCATTCCCATAGTACTGGATACTTGGGAAGAGAGTAAGAGAGTTGCTGAGGAAATAACCATTGTCTTTGTTTTGCCACTATTGCTGGTGAATTCAGATTTAACATGCTAGGCTGCGGACACGATAGAACTGTGATGCTTCATGCTTAGATCCTCAACCCCAGTGAGAGGCTGCCAGACACAGAGAAGTAAGGTATGGATGGATCAGTGCACACGCACCTCCCTGCTCTCCATCCCCCACCCAGTACATCCACACCGCCAGTACAGTAAAGACACTTACATGGCTTGTCCTAGTCACAGATGGGATATGAAAGCAGATTCCACAATCCTCTCTCATGTGTCTTGCAGACATAACATAACAGGCAAACTATTCACCTCTTCTAGTCAGAAGAGGCTGTGGGTGAGAAATGTCTTCTTATATGGAAGTGAGTGCTTCATCATGACTCCAGCAGACCCCAATGGAGTCAAAGAGATGAGGGATGACTATGCTGCAGGCCAGATCCTGACCAAAAGCAAATTCCTCTCTAAGAGCCCTCATGCCTCTCTCCTTATCCTTGCAGCTTGAAAGCAAACCCAAATCCCAACAGCCTCTTAAGGGCTAACTTACTGGTGGGTTATGGACAACTTCTTAACCCCAGTATTTCAGCTATATGTAGCCGTTTTCATTAAGAGAACCATTATTAGGTTGATTTTCCCATAATAGAATTAATCTGTGTTCAATTTAGTCAGGCTAGCCCTGAAATTCACTTCTCATATCTTCAATTCTAAGCACGTCAGGGAAGCGAGCTGTGATATTGTCATTCTAAAACAGCGTAACAATCTCCAAGCTGCTGCTCTTTTTTATATTAGCATGACGGAGTCCAGAAGAAACTCTCCTAACCAATCTCCACTTAACAGCTTCAGCGAATAAACTACTCCTCCCTTGTGCTCTGTTCAACATCACACTAACTGAGGTGGAGCCACCTGAAGGTACAAGATGTGACTCTGAATTCCTGTGGACTTTTGCTCCCACAAGTTGAAAAGTGAGCATGCCAAAATTCAGTTGCATTTGCTTCCAAACCTGATTGTAATAGCTGTTCTTCTCACTATCATTATGTAATTTAATGTAATATTAAGTATAATTAAGAAATTTTCAAATAAAAAGGAACAAGTAGTCATCTCTGCGAAAGTGACAGTGGATGTTTTGTGAAGTGGCAATAACCGTAATTCTCTAAAGCAATACTAGCCAAGAGAAGCGAAATGCAAACCACTTACGTAAATTTACATTCTCTAGTATTCACATCTAGAAAGTAAAAGGAAGAGCCAGACATGTAATACCTGCCTGTAGTCCCAGCTACTCAGGAGGCTGAAGCGGGAGGATGCCTTGAGCTCGGGGATTCAAGGTCACGGTAAGCTACGATTGTGCCACTGCACTCCGGCCTGGGCAACAGAGCAAGGCCCTATTCTCAAAAAAAAGCACAACAGACCAGACAAAATTAATTTTAATAATCTATTATATTTTACTCAACATATTCAAACTGTTATTTCAACATATATTCATATAAATTGAGATCTTTTACGTTCTTTTCTGTACTAAATCTTGGAAATCCAGTGGGTATTCTGTACTTCTGTCATCATCTGCTTTTGAATATCCCCATTTCAAATGCACAGTAAACGCATGTGGTATGTGGCTACTATATTGGACAGAGCAGCTCTATAGAACCGCCATTTAATTAATACAGACAACTATTATGAACTGGGGGAACTTTTTTTTTTTTTTGAGACAAGATCTCTATCCCCCAGGCTGGAATGCAATGGAACAATCATGGCTCACTGCAGCCTCAACCTCCAGGCTCAAGGGATCCTCCCACCTTAGCTTCCCGAGTAGCTGGGACCACAGGTGAATAACACCATGCTCAACCTATATATATATATATATATATACACACATACACACATACACACACACAGTAGATACAGTGTTTTCCTATGTTGCCCAACCTGGTAGAACTTTTTAATAGTTACTACACTCAGATTCCATTCCAAGTGTCTGTAAGCTCTCCTTCCATGATAAAGAAACCCAAATTGCAAATGTCAAATTATTCATTATGGATATGACTGAAGCAAGAATGAAAACCAGGAACCTGAGTCAACAAACCCAAATTCAAAGAGGATCCTTGACTCCACATTTACAAATGTGGCAAGTGAATGTAGGTTTTAAGTTAATGGGGTTTATGGTATATACAGAGCTTTTTTTGGTAAAATGATCGCCCACGTTAACATAACATTTTTGATTAACCAAAAAATATGGTAGCAAGAACACTGGATAAAGGCCACCTATTGTAATTAGAGTGCTTTCAAACTAATTAATTTTAATTGAATTTAACAAATGTTTGCTAAGCATCTTCTATTTGTGAACTTTTCTCCCCGACTCTTAGGATTACACAGATTACTGAAGGGCATACGACAGTAAAAACAATTGCAACGAAACAAGTGAGAAACAACTCAAATGATGGGGCAATTGTGTCTGATCAGGAGAATCAGAAAAATATCCCATGAGAAAAAAATAGCTCTTGATATAAGCCTTGAAGGATGAATAGATTTTCATCATAGAGATGAACAAAAGAATATTTTTGAACAGAGATTACAGGACTTTTCTGATGGATAACTTTCCTATCAGTACTATCGGTACCTACTGTCACATGACCAAAAGATTGATAAGCTCCTGTGAAAAAAATGTGGGGATGTTCATTGCTCCTCGCCTCAACAGGGGCTAGAAAAGTTTGATGTTCAGTGTAGGAAGAAGCCAGTGGCCAATGGTTGTTTCACACACACCTGAGTGCTCAGGGTAACCTCAGGAAAGAGGCAAAGGGAGTTGAGCTGGATCTGTTAGGAAAAGGATTCTCACAGAAAGTAGTTTATGAGACAATTGTTCCAGCAACTGTGTATATGTTTTATGAGAACAAGGGGAGAGTAAGAGCACAAAGAGAGGCTGGGACAGTCTGAGTAGGGAATACTGCATGTAATTTGGAGGCAAAAAGTAAAGTTTCACGCACACATGCTACCTCTGTAAGCCTGGGCACATCACTTAGCCACTCTGAGCTTCAGTTTCCAGTATCACAGGACAGCTATAGGGATTAAATGAGGCAAGCTAGGCGGACATCCTCAGCCAAATGTGAACACTGCCTGGATTTCAGTAGCTGGTACTGTGATTATTAACGTTACCATTAGAAAGGCTTTGCATTTATCCCTGTATGAGGTAACGAAATCCCAGGATGCAGTGGAAGCAAAAAAGCACTGACAGGAGGAAACAGAGGAAATATACACTGAAGAGAAAAAAAAATCAAAGTTGGTCGTTGATTGGATTGGTGGTGGCTAAGAAAAAAATTTTTTTTAATGGCAAACAAAGGAAAGAAACTTCAGCATATGGTTTGCAGCCATCAAGTGTCAGCCTTTTCTACTGAGGCCACCATTTGGCTTGCATTTCATATCCAAGCTTACATTCCAATACCCCTGCTGCCACCACTTCCATGAGCGATTCAAAATTTTCTTTCTCCACGCTGAAACTAAACTGCAGGACAGGAAAAAGCATGTGTCTTGGTGTGCTAAAGATTGGTGTGCTAAAAGTTATTGTCATTTATTAACTCCTATTTTCAAGGCCAGGAATGACAAATAGAATGCTGAGCTATTGCTACTGGTAGAGAGAAAATATACTCATAAAATTGATAGGATGCACACCCACCATTCTCTTCATGGCAGGCCACCAATACATCAACTGTCGCCAAGTCATTACAGCCCACAACCACCAGTGGCCAGATGCTGATTTCTCTTGTAGTCAGCAGCAGTTGAAGTTCTGAACATGTGCGCGTGTGTGCACACAAACACACACACACAGAGTGCACACACACACATAAAGTGCACACACACACACACACAGAGTGCACTTTAAACCTTATAATCAAATTATGTTTCTGTCAGAAAAGTATTTTCATTTCTAGGACAATAGGATGAGAGGTTTTTTTTAGTCTTTTAATTAGAACTAACTCTAGAATGATACTTCATTAAATTGTTTATAAGGAAACATAACCACTCCAATCCGGCACTCATTCGTACAACGAAGTCTAGATTGGTAGTGATTATGTGACATGTGTCAATTCCCTGCAGTATGCTTTGTCATGAGTAGATTCTTTAAGCTCAGAGGGAGAACAGGTAAACCATTCACAGGATGCTACAGATACCAGGAAATAGTCATTATCTTCTCTAAAAATCCAATTGTATATTTCCTCCAAGGTTGTTCATTGTTTTGAATCATACTGCCCAATTTTCTTCCATTAGAGCAGATAATGGAGCATGAACTATCTTTGCTAAGATCTATGATCTAGGAGCAGGGCCTACCCTAAGCAAAATTATGACATAGAAAAAATGTCTTTACTACCCTTGGATCTCTCTTTTGAATATTTTCCTTACATATCTACCCACCCTCCTTCTCTGTGGCTTCTTTTGGGAACTCTTTCTCTAATGGTATTCTGTAATTGAGATCTTTCTTGTCTCACCCTGGGTTAACAGCATTTATGTATCTTGTATTTTGTTATTTAAAAGACATGATCTCCGTTCATGAATATTATACCAAAGAGAGTTACCTCAGTGGTAATGTAAGGCTTTGTGGCTAGCCAAAAAGATTTTCCATATTCTTCAAATCACATCCTCTAACATCACACTCAGGCTGATGAGCAGGTAAAGGAAAAGATGGCAAAGCACCTGGTTAACTTCAGACAGCTCCATGAATGAAAGAAACCATTGTTCTCACTCTGCCTACGCAAAGGGTTAGTGTGCTGGAGCTGGCTCACGCTGGTTTGCTACAGCCAACTGTGTACATCTCTTCCTTCAGCTTCATTCAATGACATCAAGTTGGAGGTCTGAAATCAGGCCCGGGGGGGGGGGAAATAGTTACATCACAGTAACTGGTAAATGCTACATATCAGGGCTCTCCCCGCACCTCCCAAAGAGCTAGTTTACCAGCACATCACTGCATAAGATCATCCTTATGTACAAATAGATGGCATCTTGATTTTTAAACACTTTTTTGCCCATTAAGTTACCCTGTTTTCCTGAGTAGTCCTCCTCCCTTGCCAACACAACATGAAAGGATTTGCCCATGCACTTACGTAACTCACTGTAATAATCAGCTTAATCTGTGGCTATTCTGTTCACTGGTATATGCTCAGCACCTACACTGCCTAACATCCAGAAGGTAAAAAATATTATCTGATTACATGAGCACACAGACATCCTACATCTACATTTGTGTGTGAACACACATACAGACACACATATGCACCCACTGAGTCTGTGTTAACATGAGAGAGCTATTTATAAAAACACTAGTAGTAAGGGCAATTTTATTTTCTATGTTCGAATATTTACTTGGGTTTACTGCCAATGGCCTCAAATTCCTGGAGAAGCAACTGTTAACAACAGACAGGATCAAAAGCTATTTAAATATTGCAGAAAAACATGTAATGGCACTTTTAAGTTTTATTATCCTCTTAGGAAAAAGACTAATTTTTGAAGTACAAGTTGTCCAAAACAAATCGTTTTTAAGTCCTCAGGATGCACCAATATGCTTAATGGGCAAAACGGCCGCGTCTCCTATCATCACCACTTCCAGCTTCAGGATCACGGACTCTCCTTCCCTTTGCTCAGACAACCTTCTCACCTTCCGTTCACTCGTCAGTCAGACCCCACAGAAACCACCCTGTTAAAGGTCACCAAAAACCTTCCAAAGGGCAACCTCCAGGCCACTTCTCAGTTTTTTAAATCCCTCTGATGCATTTGGCACTGGTGTCTTCTGCAGTGAGTCTCATTCTGGCCACGTTCAATTTCCCTCCGTCTGCCAGTGTGTGTCGGCGCCACTCCCTGGGGTTCCTCCAGCCCCGCCCCACAGCTTCTGGCCCATACCTTCCCTGGCTCTTTGACTCCTGACCTTTTGGTGTTCTGCATACTTTGGCTACAATTCCCCCACCTCACTCACAGGACTATCAGATGCCTGTCACAAAGAAGGCTCTTACTTACATATATAGCACATAATGAACACAAATTTCATGCCCACACATACACCCAGGTGCACATACGCACGCACATGTATGTGCACACACACACACACCTATTGACACACCCATTATCCACTTCTTAGTCCTCATCTGTGTGTGTGGACTTTCCCCTCTGCCTTTCAGCTCACCTGGCTCTTCCCCACAATTCCCTTCCTTGCCTCTAGGGGGCAACCTGTGCCTCAGCCCCAGCCTGACGTTGAAAAAGCCCTCAGTTAAATTATCCCCTCCCCTTAATTTAGGTGAGATTCCACTCACCTATGTGAGTTATAGGTCCTGCCCCATCTTCTCTTCCCTTAAAGGCAAAGGTGCCTCACGTGCTGTCTTTGACTTTCTCTGGTCTCTATCCCAAAGTAATCACTTTATCTCATAGAATCCCAGAGTTTCAGCTATCCCCTATGCATATTCATATTCCCCAAAAGCAAACCTGGAGAAGACCTGAATTAAATCTCTATTTGTAGCTTCTACTGACACCAAAATCTCAATATGCCCCAATCCAATCTTTTTATCTTCTCGCTCAAACACATTTTACTTTGTGTTAATGGCACTAGACCCTAGTTACTCCTGTAAGAACTACTAAATGCACCAAGGATTCTCCCCTTCTCTCTCCTCAACTTCCATTGATTTGCTGAATTCTGAGGATTCTCCCTCTGCAAGAGTTCTCACCTCTGTCTCTGCATTACCACTGCCTGCTGCCACAATTCAGGCATTGGGCATTTCTCGTGAACCATCACAATGAAATGCAAACTGACCACACCACAATGAGCCTTTCTTTCTCAACTCAGCTGCCACACTCACCTGCTAGACTTGTCTTTCTAAGCCTCAGTATGAGGCTGTATGTCATTCTTCGTATTTTCCACTGCCAACAACAATGTCTGCACAAGATCCTTAGCAGACTGCCTACATCAGAATCATCCAGGAGGCTGGCTTACAATGCAGATTTCTAAGTTCCACTTCAAGCCAGCTGAATCAAATCAGTAGGTCCCAGAAATCTACATGTTCAGTCAAGTCCCTTTATAAGCCTTCAGCCCACTACAGCTGGAGCGCCGCTGGCATAGAGCTTCCTCTGTAGGACATTTAAAGCCTTTCACTATCTGGCCCCTGCTTACGTTTTAATGTGATTTTCACCAGTCCCTTCACCCATGCCCTCATTCTCCATACTTGCCCTGTGCCTTTGGGTGTTCCTCTTCCTGAAATGCCCTCTGCCTTTTGCTGCCAAGTCTTACTAAAATTTAGCCCTAAATTCACATACTCTGTGGCATCATCTGTGATGCCTCTGGTTATATCCAGTTCCTAGCTCTTTGGGACCTCTGTTACCCTCAATAAAAGTGTGTTCAGCTGAGTAACTCTATGAGAATGCAGGTTTTGATCAATAAGAATTTTATTACTTGCTGCAAGTAAGGACACTAGGAGTGTTCTCCAAAGCAGTGTCTCCCGGAGGGCAGGTGACAGGAGGGCTTTATGGGGCAATGGAGAAGGGAGAGGGTGCATCATGGCAGGTAGAGGAGGGGTCCCAGTTGCACAGACATGGTAATTCATCATGCCAGTGCATGGGTTGCATGTCATGGTAATGCAGGTATAGCTCCTCACCAAGCGGAGACTTTGGCATGGTAATGAGGAAAGTTCACTTGCGTTCATCTCTAAGTTGCCAGGGTCTGTCAGGAGCTGGTTTAAACCAACAAGGTGACTGCATTCCACACAGGCTACAGGGCAGGAGGCCATAAAACAGACTGATTACTCAAGTTGATTAGACTGTATCATTCCTGGAGACCCTTCCTATCTGTATATTCTTATATACATTATAACAGTGTATCTCCAGCATTACAGTAATTGTTTTAGTACCCATTTCCTTTTTCTCCAAATACCTCTTAAGGGCAGGACCAAGTTACCCAGATCCTTCTACCCCAGTATCTGACACATAGTAAGTGCTCAATAAAATGATGTTTGAATGAATGACTACATAAATATTGTCTTCCACCACTACAATACAAACATCAGACTCCATGAATAGCAGCATTTAGAAAAACACTTACATCTAACCATAATGGTTCTGACAGGTTCCTGATAACTCTGAAAGTATTATGCATTCCCTCAGACTGAGAAAACCCAAATTTCACTTCTGAAATTCAGAGGACATCACAAGGGGACAGTTCCATCTAAATTTCTCTTTATTAAGGGCATAGACACAGATTCAGTTAGTTAGTTTCTACTGAAAGAGCAATTCATAGAATAGACCACAGCTAAGGCCTAATTCTCAGACTAATGAGTAACTAAAGATATTTTTGAAAAAGCTGAATGTTGAGAATATGACAGGGACACCAGAAAAACAAGGCTGTGGATGGGATCTGCCATCTGTCTAACGGTTGATGGCATTATTTGAATAACCCCTAAGTTTGTGGATTAGTCTTGTGTACCAGGGATAGGTGTGGAGGGGGTTAGGAAGAAGGAAGTCACAAGGTTCCTTCTTTTCAAGAGTTTACAATTCATTTAGAACTACCTAATTGCTGCATATAGCAAAAACCCAGGAATAAAAACAAAGAAGTATGACAGAGACTGCACACTGACCTAATGTAGAAACAAAGTCCGTAGCTGCTAAGAAAATACAGGCGAAAGAAAGACATTTGAGATTTACTTGTAATTACAGAATTTTGGCACCGGAAAGGTCTAGGGAGACCATGTAATGCAGTGGTCTCATTTCACAAATGAAAACTAAGTGCAGAGTGAAGTGACTTTTCCAAACCTGTTCAAATTGTTTATTTAACCAGGAAAGCTTTCAGATGGAAATGAGATACGCCTGGAAAAAGAGAAGGTAAGTTTTTCAGAGAGCTATGTTGGAGGAGGGAAAAACATAGGTGGAGAGAAGAGGAGAAAGAGTTTTCTGCAGAAGGAGAAAAGCAAATGAGCAAGTTTGGGAGATGAAAGGAAGAATTTCTAGTGTGGTACAAAGAACAGTGAGGAGGAGTGAGTGAGGCTATGGTGTCACGTTGGAGGTGGGGACCAGCCTTTATGAATGGAAAGTCTTGGTTAGAAGAAAGAGAAGGGTTGCTATGAACTCAGTTGAGTTCCAGCACTATATAATGAATTCTTGCGCTGTCAGAATCCAACCTCACTCAATCACAAATTTTTGAAGCTGGAAAGACCTTGAAGGATAACTAAGGAACTCATCTTACAGAGGAATAAGCCTAGATTCAGAGGGCAGGGCAGGGCAAGTGCGTGGTCTTTGAAAACATGCTGATTCTAGTTTCAATACTCATCAGCCATGTGTCTTTGAGCCACTTATTGAAGCTCTTTAAGGCTCTGTTGCCTTTCCTGTAAGAAGGAGATATATTCAACTCACAATGTTGTGATAAGGGTTAGACTATCGTGTGTTGTTAGCACCTGGCCTAGTGTGAGCCCATGAATGGATTTCAGTGAATGCTTCTGTCCCGCTTTGTGCTAAGAGATGAGTTGCCTTGCCCAGGGTCATCAGCTGATGGGTAGTAAAGACGAGGCAGAAACTTTTATGTTTAAATCTAAAATCTCCAAGCTCCAGGCTACCCCCTTTTGCAAACTCCCCAGCTAGACTCTCACCGAAGTACTTAGGACCCTTTTGAAAAGGGCACCTCTAAGAACTGCCATAGAACTCCATAGGAGACTGGGACTTCACAATCAGAACTGCCATAGAACTGCCATAGGAGACTGGGACTTCACAATCAGAACTTCGTCTGCTTTCCTTCCTGAAGTTTGTCTTCAGTGAGCTCACAGTCTTGATGAATGAAGACACAAACCCACCCCAAACAAACAGAAAACAAAGACGGCAGATCAAAGACAAGGTCTCCATGAAAGTATGTCAGCCGGGCATAGAGGATTCAAGTTTTTTTGTTGCTCAATGAGAAAGCTCTTTTGGCTCCATGATTTCCTGGGGATTATAATAATAACAGTCTGGATTAGCTATATAATTCACAACTGAATTTGCTTCATATTTCTCACAACCTGAAGATTGAAACTAAACTGTTGAAAGCCAGTCAGTCCTGGCCAGGTAGAGGTGCAAGGTAGACACAGAGACTCTTGAGCTGTAGGAAGTTTTATCAATATGATAGAAAAAGCTGGCTTTCATTGGACACCCTCTGAAGGCTGAGCTATTATATTGGCATGTGGGCATTTAAGTCCCGGACAGAATGTGAAACATTAAGACTTTAAAATAATAAATACAATAAATCTTTTTATCCTCTCCCTCAAACACAACTTGTGCTCTTATCAATGACCTGGGACAGTGACTTTTTAAATTTTTTTTTTTGCTTGTTTTTAGCAATGTACTACAATTCTGCTCATATTTGTTAAGCATTTCTCAGGTGCCAAAGAATTTTCTGCACTAGCATTACAAAAGTGACTAAGACATGGTCCCTATTTTCCAACATTCATTTAAATCCCAGGTCAAATCATGTCACTCCTCTGATCCGAACCCTGCATTCTCACTCTATCTCACTCAGACGAAATCCAACACCTTGCAGTGGCCACCATCTCCTGTGTGATCTCCTTGACCCTTCCTCACTGACCTCATCACCTACTACTCTCTCGGTTGCTGATACTGAAGATGCCAGCATCCTCCTGTCTTTTGTTATTGAGTGCATTTTTCTTTAAGGAAAAGAGATGAGCTCTACGAGGAAATACAAAAAGCAATTCTAATTTCAATTGTGGAAAAAGAAAACTAGAAGTCAACTTAAGAACCTGCCAGTCAGACTGGTTTTTGAGGGAGCTGTCCGATGAGCTGGTGTTGCTATCTGAGGTGAACTACCCGGCTAGCTGGGTGGCTTGACTACCTAGAGGGAAAACTTGACCATTCATATGGCAGAGAAAGATGTGACTAAAAAACACTGTCCCCACTATACACTTCCACCCTGCATGATGTCAGTGAAACTTTGACTTCCCTTAGGTTAGCAAAGCATGGAAACTAATTTCAGGCCAAATGATGATACATTCATGATCACTGGACAATTTTATCATCTGGATCCTGGACCAATGCAGGCAGTGTTTGTCCTGGAGCAACCTCTTTAAGGGGCCACCTCTGCTTGAGCAACACACTGGAAGCTTCGTAGAAAGGTAGCATTCTCTGACTTACTACCCAGCCCCCTTGGTGTCACGTTCTCCTCCATCCTCCTGTGTAGTGCACGTGCTCTGCGCACAGACTCTCCCCAGGCTCTGTCTCTGTTCCACCTTCCCCCTCTCTGAGAACTTCCCCACCTCCATTCCTCTCCTTCAGGTGAGGACTTTGTTTTTTCTCTCTGACTCAACACATGCAGATAACCTGCAGGTCACACTCTTCTTTGTTGTATTCAGTCACTAAGATCCTGGGTCTATTTGTTACTCATATTGTCTAGATCTTGGGAGCAGAGCCATGTCCGAAGATCATGGAGTTCTTTGCACACACAGTGGACACCTGTGACAGTGGATACCTGACCTGCCATCAGGGTGCAGGCCTTCCTGACACCCCTCCCATCCCAGCCAGGTGTGAGTGGAAGGCATGAATCTCACAGAGTTGAGTAAGTTACGTCCCTTAGTTCACAACATGTTATCATCCTTGATTTGGGCTAATCCTTGATTTAATTAGTGATCCCTTTTAGTCCCATTCTTCATTCCCATCCCCCATCCATAGGCAATCAGATCTATGTGTTTAGTGTTTGCCTTTTCATCTGTAAATGCCCTCATAAAATATGCATTATTATTTGGGGTACATACATTTTTCCACTTACATAAACAGTATTGAATTACGTATTCTTTTCCCCCCTCATTCAGCACTATGCTCTTAGGGTGCATGCATGTTGCTCTGGGAACTCTGTGCCTGCAGCATGGTTGGCAGCAGTGTGCATCTGTGTATCATGCTCTCTGCTCTCCCAGACCCTGACAAGCACACACACAATGCTGAGGAAAACATCACAGTATATATTCACGTCTTCATGTGAGGGGCATATTCCCAGGGTGAAATTAAGCCCTATAAGATGGATGAGCTATAGATACAGGAATGAAGGTATAGATAGATGTAGATGGCAAAGATTGATATTTAAATTCATATGCTTACCTTGACTAAGAATGTATTATGCTAGATGCCAGACAGAACCAATCCTTTCCTCCCCCGTATCTCTGTTCTGCCCCATACCAATTTCTAGCATAGCACTTGTTAGAACACCCAGAATGAAAGGGGACCAATCCTTCTCCTCCCCCCCTATCTCTGTTCTGCCCCATACCAATTTCTAGCATAGCACTTGTTAGAACACCCCAGAATGAAAGGGGCCCCTTTCTAGCCAATACCTGAACACATATCTCATTCACAAATGATAACCAGGTTTCCAAGTTAAATAGTAACTTCTCTACAAAGTCTTCCTTGATCCCCCACAGCTGGAAACAATTGCTCTGTAGTGTGAATTCTTGGTATCTTAGTATCTGTTGTCTGATAAGTTAATATTTTTCTAAGGACACCAACCATAGTTACATAGAGGTTTAATCTCTCCTCTAAGCTCTAACCTGTGAACAAAGGATTACCACATGAGTCATCTTGGTGACTTGGTGGTTATAACATGGGCTTTGAAGTCTAGCAGAACTGAGTTTGTCTCTGTTATGTCATTTATAAGCTGTGTGACTGTTAAGAAAGTTAATTCAGTCCTCTTAGCCTTAGTTTCCCCATGTGGATACTGCTTATCTTAATGATTTATGGAAGAACAGAATGAAAAGTTGCATATAAAACAGTCCAGTGCCTAAAACATAGGACAAGCTCAGGAAGTGGTAGCTGCCATTAGAACTGTCGTGATCATCATTATCGTCAAGCAGCTATACAGAACACGGCACAGTTCCTGCAGTGGAAGACAGTCAGGAATTGTGCCGTGAATAAACAACCCTCAGAAACAGAAACTGCCTCGTCCAAGGCCGAGGTCACCTGGCTGGAAACTGTCAAGGCTGGTTAAACCCAAGCCTTCTTTGTGGCCTATCTTCTCTAAAACTTTGCTTACTATTTTTCAGAAAAAAAAAATAGCTATTTATAAGACTGGAACCGTGAGACAAGAGGAACTGGATTTCTATATCACCTCAATCAGAGAAATTGAAATTGCATGTATGGTCAGGGGCTGTCAAGCCTCCATCTGGTGACACTCCCCCTCCTCCTGGTTGCTGGTGGTATAAGGAGGGCTCTATGGGATGACATACACGTAACACACTTAGACCAGTGCTGGCAGGTAGCAGATATGGGAATCTGCCCTAATTATTACCAGCCCCTTGGCCCCGAGGCAGAAGGTTTCTCCTGCTTCTTCCCATGTAAAGCAACCCTCTCTCTCCTCAGCCTGAGGAAAACCTCAGTTCAAACAACCTTCTAACCTTTCTCAAAGAAGCCTGGCTGTTCAGATTCAGTAAAACACAATCTTTGTGGTTTAAAAAAAACAACAAAAGACTTTTAGCAGCTCATTAAAAAGTTCTGTAGGTTTTGTGAGCATCAAATGGCTTTTGGCAATCAATATTTTCAGGCTCTGGAGTGAAAGAATTAGAGTCATAAAGATTAAACACTTTCTTCCTTAAAAAAATAAAAGAAATCTGTCTATAACTGAATAGAAAGAACTGATGTGTCAAGGAACACAGGTGGGGAGTAGCCAGGTTCTACTTCCCAAGAAAAGTCCAGCACATTGGCCTGGCCTGTTTGCCACCCACAGGGCCCTGTGCTAAGGGAGTGGGCCTGGGGGCCCAGGCAGGTCGAAGCAAGTTATTCACCCAGAGTTGCCCCACTATGGATTCCAGTAAAGGAACGATGAGAACTATGATATCCAGACAAAGTTTTAAATTATACTGTGAATGAAAGTCTGCCTCTAACATCGAAAGGTGCCCAGAAGCATGTCACCATGCAGGGCGCAGTGCAGGGGGGGCCAGCTGTTTGGGAATAAATATCCTGAATAGACCCATAGAGCCCAGGGCTACTCGAGTGAAGCAGTTCTGCAAAGAAGCAGCTGGAAATGTTTGTTCTACTTAAATCCCTGGAGACACAGATGGTGTCTTCTGGGGTGGCCAAGGCCCCAAAAACTATCCCCCAGACTGCCAAAGGCTGGAATCATAAAGTAAGTTAGAGTGAAGGGGACACTCAATGTGACAAATGCACACAACAGTGGGACTGTGTTTGACTGGGGAGCATGGAGCCTCCTGGGTCCCAGCATCCTGTAGGGTGACAGCAACAGTGTCATGAATTAGCTGCACAGCAAGGGTCCGCAGGGGTGCCACAGCAGAGGTAGGTGGGCTGAGGATGAGTCAGAGTGCCGCAAGGCCAGCAGTCAGCAAAGACCTTGCTAGAACACCAAGCTGGTGGATGCCAATCATTACAAAACAGAAGAGGTCAGGAGCTGTTTATTCCCTGCACTGTTTTACTATAATTGCTCCAGGAGGTTCACCAGGACCCACAGGCACAGGCCACTGACCTGAAGAATATTTCAGTTTTTCCGCTGAAGTCTGTTCCCGATCACAGCAGAGATGGACCTACTAGGACTGACCAAGACCCAAACTGTAACAAAGATGAAGTTTAAGAAGGCCAGGTCTGGGACAAACAGCTCTAAAGCTCTCCATGCCCTCCATGAAACCACGTTGATGCTCAGCACACCCTGTGAGGGGGAGTCCTGCGTAAGTCCCGCAGCCCCCGTGTGAGCTGTCACCACCAGCTGCAGATCAAGTGGCTCCCTGTGCAGCAGGGGAGGTGAACAGAGAATCCTGTTTCTCCGTTGCTTTGCCCCTGTATGCTCAGTTTATTTTCATCCCTAAGGCTCCATTCAGGCAGAACTCTCTAGCCTGACCTCCCCCAGGGGTGGCATTACCAGCCCATCCATCTTAATGAAATAACTGCAGTGGAGGTACAGAAAGACTGAAAGATTGCAATTGAACACCAAGTAATCGATCTGATTGTTGGTGATAAATCCAATTCAGGCATCTTAATGACTGAAGGCAGTTATTAAGACAACCAGTGACATTGCCTAGTCATGGCTATTTTAGTCTCAAAAGTGTGCATCTGTATGTGAGGCTGGGACCAACAGCTGACCTGTAAGCAGAAAAAAACAACAACAACAATTTTGAAACAGTCCAACAGTGAGGTTTTTGCTCCGTTCTTTAGGTGAATGTTCATCATAGCTTCTTCTGCAGCTAGACTCTTTGCTTACACTGGGAGATTATTCCAAGATGTACAGAATGCACTTGCTGCCAAGCCGGATCAGAAGCGGGGGGGTTGCAGCTTGCGGTGCAATACACAAGTAACGCTTCTGTAAAAGCCTCTGTGCCATGTTATTCTCAGCCTGTATGAAGACTGCATTGTGGTATTCATGTCAGAAGCCCAATCTTATCCCCACTTTATACCCCTTCCCATCTAGTCACTTTGTTCATCCAAAGGACCTAATGATATCCAGCAAATGCTAAGCAGAAGATGAGGGGAAGGAGAGAGCTAATCCTGCTGTATTTCTGGTGCCTTCAGTGACAGTGCTAGCTCTGAGTCAATGATGACATTGCGGCCACCCAGGGAGCAAAGGAGGGCACAGCTACCTCCTCCACCTCAGGACACACATGACAAAGTCCTATTGTCCTCTGGTTCTGGTTATTGTTCCCTTGAAAAGAGGCAGGGCTGTGGCTTGTTGTGATCCAGAGCTAATTAGAGCCACTACCCATCCCTTCCCTTCCACCATACCAGACCCACACCTCCAAACAGAAGGTGTAAGTCCAGAGAGGAACTGGCACACGGGGCTTCCTACAGAGCCCTGTTTCATTGCATGAAGTGTGAATATGAAAGTGCACTCCAGGCGCCCTGCGTTCAATGTGCTATTCCCTCTAGGCAACTCCAGACTTCCATAACTTTATACTAAAGACACCATTCCACTAACCTCCCTCCTCAAATCCAAGTCTTGATCCTGGGTATCTCCTGACTCTCCCTGATCTCCACTCCTCCCCTGCTTCCAGCCCCACCACCCTGCAATTACACAGGAAGTACTGGACCAAGAAGCCAGGGCAGAGAATGCAGATGAGATGAGGATAGTCAGTGTGGCATCAGGGTGGGCTTTAAACTCCAAAGGGTTGAAGTCTTGCTTCTAATAAAAACATGGATGCAACCTGGGTCATAAAGTCAAGGATGGCAGAAAATCCTAGTGGCTTCAGAAAGGCAGAGTTAAGAGGAAATTATTATGATAATGCACTGACTTTCAAATAGCTTTTTAGAAATTGAACTTTGCTTTCAAAAGTATTCTTCCTGGGGACCCCAATATATAGATGAGATAAAAGTGAAAGTCTGGTTGGAGAAGAACCTGCCATCTCATTTGCCCTTAGCCACCTCCTTCCCTCCTTCGTGGCAACTCTACGACAGTCCCAGGAACCCAGAAGCCTCTGGGGTTGACCAAAAACTCTTGTCATGGTGAAGACAAGAAATGAATGAATGAGTCAGGTAGCTGTGGCAATAAACACCAACAAAATTCAATTGCTTAACACAACAAAAGCTTTTTCTCATCCACAGGAAGCCTACTGTGGGTCTGGTAGCTCTTCAGGCAGCTGTCACAGAGGGTGGCTCAGTGCCCCTGGCGTTCTTGTGGCACCTCTGTTCCAACACCTGCCTCCACGATGGGCACAGCAGGAGACTTGTGTCCCTGCTCTTAAGTACTTCCACTCAGAAATGACACATATCACTTCCCATTCCAGCTCATGCAGGGGGAGTTGGGAAATGTGGACACCCATGTGCCAGGAAAGGGAGGAGAGTCAGAAATACTGATGTCCTGATGAGCTTTTGTAATATCTATCACAACAAAGAAGGCTTACTAGATGAATGAGCCTTGCATTACATTGACTGAGTGCACTACAGCCTATAGACTAGCACTACACATTGTTTGCATCTTCTAGGTAAAGAGTCACAGGAGTCACAGGTTTAGTAGTGCCCCTTTCTCTATCAAACATCTTGTTTAATGATAAATGATATGGTTATCCAAATACTGGTGCAATTACAATCTGAGGTGTCCACTTAGACGCTCATTTAGAGATAATGGCCATGTTCGGGGAAGCAATGGGTATTTTCACCAGACATAGTTCTTAGATGGAGTGACATATAATGTGAATTTTCCCTGCCTGCCTCACAGAGCATTTGTGAATAAAAGATATAGAGATTTTAAATTATCATTTTCTTTTCTTTTTTGTTTTTAAAGCTACTTATTGATTTTTTGTGTATAAATTTTGGGGGGCACAAGTATAATTTTGCTACAACTCATGACTTTTAGGGAGATTTCAAATTTCTAGATACATGGAAAAGGATATTAACATTTTACAGACTGGTATGACGTGGTGGCCTTTGAGTCAAAAGACAGAGGTCGAAATCTCAGTTGTGAACTTTTCTACACTGCTGTCTAGAAAACTCACGTGACCGTCTTCATCTGTCAGCTGGGTCCATATCATTTCTGCAGTGCTCACTCCAGGTCATAGGACACATCACATTAGGTAATGTGAACGCTTTGTTAACTCACTGCAGCTTCTTACTTCCCCAGGGAAACTTTGTTTGATGCTACCAACAAAGAAGTCTTCCCAGACTTTTTTTGGAGTGTCATCCCATCCACCCCTGAGCCCTGAAAAGACACAGGTGGTGGGGAGAGATAGAGAGAGGACTTGGCTTTCACATCTGGCTGAGTAAATACACAGCAGATGGAGCCCTGGAAAAGCAATGCACAGAAGGTGTTTCCTTGAAAATCTCTGCTCTCCAAAATTGTCAGGCCAACTCTCAAGAGGGTACAGGAAAAACAGTAAACAATGGGGGAAAGTGTAAACAATGTAAAACCAAGAATTTCTTGAAGAAGCGTTAGCAAAAGCAGTAGCACTATACAACACTGTCTGGCCCTCCTAGAAAGTTGTATGCTTCTGCAAGCCTCTGAATTTACAGAGAGGGGAACTGGAAGGTTGTGGTGGAGACAAGAAGAGGCAGATGTTCTGGCGGATCTGTGTGGATATAATAATTCCACTGTCTATCTCTCTGCTGGTGACATACAGCTGCCGTGGGGCAGTTCAGAATTGGCTGTTCCCAGAAGGAACTTCCTTCATCAATGACAATAGAGAAGAAAGCACCATGATGGGGTTATTTTCATTGCAGGACATGGGGATGTCTGCCTGGTTGCTCTGGGAGTGGTGGGAGGAATATTCTTGAGGGCTGTCAGCTCCTGCCCCAGTTGCAGCTTTCCATTACTCCTGTACCTCACGCCCCCAGCCCACCACACACACTAACATACAGAGAAATCCAGGACATCCAGGGCTAAGGCCCACCCTCTTTAAAAGTTTCCTGATCCCGAGAAAACTCTTTGGCTGAATATTGGAAAGTTTCCCTTTTCTAATGGTGAGAGTAACTGTATGTCCCAGTTTTCCTGGAACAGCCCTAGTTTACATTTGTGGTCCTCCTATAATTATTAGTAGTACCCCTTTTGCTATCAAAATGTCTTGTTTACTGAGAAATAACATGGCTATCCTAATATTGGTACAATTGCAAGCTGAGGTGCCCTTATTTAACTCATGCAGTGCTTTCAAAGATCAACCATCAGTCTCTGGAGGGCCTGGGCTTCCTCTCACTGGAAGTGTTTAAGCTGAAGATGGTCAGCCTCTCGATGTCTCTTTCTGAGGAACTCTAAGGCACAGGAAGAGTAGGACTGGGTAACCTCACAGACCTTTCTCCTCTCCCCCTGGAGTAAATGAGCTTCTTGGAGGTTGTCAGTGATTCTGAGAGCCTCCATGAAATGACGTGCATTGGGTACTGTGATTTCCCAAAGAAGAGACTTGGATCTCTGATCTCAATGTCAGAATCTAATAGAAAAACCCAGGACAACAACACATTCAGTAGGTCTGGAACATCAGGCATGAAGCAACAGTGATGAGAAATAACAGCCCAAATTTACAGAAAGAAGGAAAGAAAAAAAGGCTCAGAGAAAAGGAAAGTAATTTGCCTGAGGCCATGATTAAAGGCAGAGAGAGGGCATCTTCTAAGAATCTCTGGTAAATAAAAGGAAATGTAGTTGGACAAGATTGTATGAGACCCATTGTCCCTTCCTAGCAGCCCCTCCTTCATAAGTGGTGGATTGTGAGAGTGGGGGGTGACTTACGGCAAAATCCAAGTCCCTCCTGGGACTGCAGTACACTTCAGGCTCTGTCTTCCTGTAAACCCCACTACTGCTGCTCCAGTGCAAGTAGGATTCCACCTTAGCTTCCCTCCTTCACCAGATCCCTGTCCTGTACATTAGCCTGCTTAATGGGGACTCTCACAGCTTTCAACAAATGCCCCTGAAGGACTAGACTCTACCCTTCTATCTAGATGACATACCACTAACTAGAATCATACTCAGTTGCAAGCTGAGTCGTAGGAGATCCCAACAATGTCCACTGTTGCCCCAAAGGGTAGTGCCTCCCTCCACCTTGCAAAGGTGTTCGTTCTCTTATTACATTGAAGTCTGCCTCCTTATGATCCCGCCCATGTGTATTGGTTCTCTCTTTGCTATAAGTTTTCTAAATGCTCTTCCATGTGACAACATTTAAGGCAAGCTCATGTGTCCCCTATCTTTCTCTTATCAGTCACTGCAACCATCTCCAGTTCTATTCACCTTTGTCATGTGATACTTTACCAAGACCCTCTCCCCGAAACACACTTGAGCTTAACAGCATTCCTCTTAAACTAGGGGCCTTGGAGAAAGAATTCCCCAAGTGCAATGTACCTGGTAAATGGTCAAGGAGATCCATCTTTTCCCTTAGCTTACACACTCTGTGTCTAAAAGTATAGTCCAGATAGGTTTGCTTTGTTAAAAAAAAAAAAAAATGGTGAGATATTCACATACTATATAATTCATCCATTTAAAAGTACCAAATTGTAAAAGTATACCCATTTAATTTGTACCAAACTCATGTTGTTTGCTATATTACTTTTTTTTCAGTTGTGGTAAAATATATATAACATATAATATGACATTTTAACCATTTTTAAGAATACTGTTCAGTGGCATTAATTATATTCACTGTCAAGTAACCTTTATCACCATCTATTCCCCAAACTTTTCTTTATCACCCCAAAGATAAATTCTATAACTATTAATAACTTCCCATTCCTTCCTCCCCCAACCCCCTGGTAAACTTTACTCTACTTCCTGTTTCTATGAATTTGACTTTTCTAGGTGTCTCATATAAGTGGATCATATAATATTTGTCCTTTTGTGTCTGGATTATTTAATGTTTTTAAACTTCATCCACGTTATAGCATTCATCAGAACTTCATTTTTACTGCTAAATACTATTACGCTGTATGCATAAACCACATTTTGTTTGTTCATTCATCCTTTGATGGACACTTTGGTTGTTCCCACCTTTTGGCTATTATGAATAATGCTGTAATGAACATTGGTGCACAAGTAACTGTTTGAGTCTCTGCTTTCATTTCTTTGGGCATACATTTGGAGTGGAATTGCTAGGTTATACGGTAATTCTGTGTTTAACTTCTTGAGGAACAGCCAAACTATTTCCATAATAGTTGATTATTTTACATTCCCTTTAATAATATCTGAGGGTTCCAATTTTTCCGTATCTCACCAATGCTTGTTACTTAGCATTTTTTCAATTATAGCCATCCATGTGAGCATAAACAGCTTCTCATTTTCTCTTTAACCCTAACAAAATCAATAGCTAAAACTAGCAAACTTTTAGAGTAAAACAAAGGAAAAAGATCCTTGACATTGGGTTAAGCAAAATTTCTTAACCAGGACAAAGAAAATACATAAACTAAGAAAAAAAAAGAATAAAATGAACAACTCTATCAAGCTTAAAACCTTTTGCTCTTCAAATCATAGTTTAAAAAATAAAAAAGCAATCTACAGACCAGGAGAAAATTTTTACAGGACATAATTTTTAAAACTTGTATTTAGAATCTATAAATAACTTTTACAACTCTGTAATAGGAAAACAAACAACCCATTAAGATGTGCAAATGATCTGAACACTTTACAAAGGAAGATACATGAATAGCCAAAAAGCACATGAAGAAAGCTCAACATCACCAGTCATAAAAACAAAAAATAAAACCACTCTAAATTACCATTCCACAACCCACTGGAGTGGCTAAAGCTAAAAAGACAAATAATACCAAATATTGGCAAGGATATGAACAATTTTTATACATTGCTGGTGGAAATGTAAAATGCTATGGCCACTTGGAAAACAAAATGACAGGTGTCTTAATACACTTAACACACACCATATGACCCAGGAATTCACAACAGAGACATAAAAACATGTTCAAAGATGTATATGCGCATTCTCATAGCAGTATAGTTTATAGTTGTTCTAAACTGGAAGCAACCTAAATGTTTCTCCACTAGAGAATATTTTTAAATTGTGGCATGTTTATACTATAGAATACTATTCAGCAATAAAAAAGGAACAAAATATTAATATAACAACATGGAAGAATCTCTAAAACATTATGCTAAGTGATATAAAGCAAACAATAAACTATGTAAGCTATGATTCCATTTATATGAATTTCTAGAAAAGGCAAAACTCAAGTAACAGAAAGCAGATCAGTGGTTTCATGAGGCCAGGCATGAGGAAAGGGATTAACTCCTAAGAGACTCAAAAGAACGTCTCAGAGTAAGAGACATAGTCTATATCTTGACTTCGGTGCTGGTTAAAAACAGCACACAATTCAAAAATTTATCAAATATACACTTAACATGAGTGAATTTCACTGTAGGCAAGTAATACTGCTATTACACTGAATGTTTGTTACTCTCAAAATTCATATGTTGAAATCTTAACCGCCAACCAAGGGGACAGTATTAGGAGCTGGGGACTTTGGGAGATGATTAGATCATGGGACCCTGCCTTCATGGTTGTGATTAGTTTCCATATAAAAGAGACCACAGAAAGCTAGCTGCCATGTACTGTTGCAGTGAGGATAGGTCCATCTACAAAGGAAGCAAGCCCTCATTGGACACCAAATCTTCCAGCACCTTGATCTTGGACTTCCCAGACCCAAAACTGTAAGAAATAAATTTCAGTTGCTTGATAAGCTACCCAATCTATATTTTGTTACTATATGTTATGCTTAATGTATCTGTCTTAGCCTGAACAAACTAAGACAGATATATTAAGGATAATATATAGTAACATTAAAAAATAGAGTAAACATAGTAACATAAAAAGCATAATGTAAAAAAAAAAAAAACTGGCCAAATCAATGCCAGAGAGTAGCCTTGATATTGAAGAAACAAGAGAAGAAAGGGTGGCTGGCCAGGGCAACCTCTATCCAGGAGTCAAATGCCTAAGCCTGTGCCACATGTCCTGCTTCTTCCAGTCTAGTTTTGGAAGTTAGTTTCAACATCATCAAAACAACATTAATAGATTCTAAATCCTAAAGTATGACAAAACAATAATTTTTTTGTGGTCTGGTTTAGGTTAGTTCTTGCTTTGTGATTTTTTTTTTTAATTCTGGCTATTCATCCTTTCTAAATGACCTGATTACGAGACTATAGGTGGGATGGCTTTGATTCAGAATATTTAATGTGTTGTTATGCTACATGTTTGAAGGAGTTATCAATGGAAATGTTAGTTATGTATCAAACAAAGATACTACAGAAAGGCATAAAGCACCTGCAGATATTTGTTAGTGCTGAGAAAACATTTGTTGGGATGGCTATTTTGAGATCTGGACCCTAGGCCCAGTTTCACCACAGGCAGTAGTAAGCAGAGAAAAGAGAGTCTCCCACTCAAGATGAGCCCTACAGTCAATAATTCCAAAGTACATGAAGAAAATGAACATTAAGAAAAATAATCAATTCACTCACCAATTGGAAAAAAATCATGCACAATTAAATTTTTTAAAAAGCACTATCAAAATTATTTTAAAACAAACATTTGAAGAGGGAAATATGAATCAAGGACAAATGAATATAAACTAGAAACAATTTTTAAATACCCAAATTGCAAAAATATAGTAATTAGAATTAAAGTGCAAGAGATGGCATAAACTCTAGGCTGGATACAGCCAGAGAGATTAGTGAATTTGAAGATAAGACTAATGTATTCATACAGTATATCAAACACAGAGAATAAAGGTATAAAATCGGGAAAATAGCCAGATACCAGAATGAAAATCTTCAAAATACACTTGATGTGAATTCCAGATGGAGAGAATATCAGAAGTGACGAGAAGCAATATTCTAAAAGACACAGGCTAAGAATTTTCTGTAACTGAAGAAAGGCAGGGCTGGCTGATGGAAAAAACACAGTAAACCTTTCAAAGTGCTAAGAATAAATAACTGTCAACCCTGAATACTATAGCCAGCTTCAATTATTTAAGATTTAAAGGATGAAAATTAAAGGCCTTGACTTAATATTTACAAAAATATTGTCTGCAATTTAATTTATTATACTCACTTGCTAAGTAATAAGAGCATAAAAATTGTGAACTGAATATACCACAAATTCATTACAGTAGTTGATCTGGAAGGGAGAGAAATTGGACTAAGGCGAACACAGGCAATTTCAGCATTATAGATAATACTTTATTTTTAGAAAATTAAAGTATAACTATATGACCAAATGTTACGAGGGTACATGGATTTTTATATTACTTTGAATTTTTAAGTATTTTTTTAATGGAAAAATATTTTAAAGGAAAACACTACAGATCTGGAATAGTTTTGAGGAAAGCAGGAGAATTTATAATGAGTTCTTCCAGGGCAAGGGCTTTGTCATACCTTTAATTTCTCTGCATTTGGCAAAGTGTTTGTCACACAGAAAATGCTCAAAGAATGTTTAGTATGTGAATAAAAACCTACCTAAACACCTAATTACATGGGAAAGCCAATTAAAACTAAAGACAAGGTTGTTTTTAGACCTATTTCCAACTCAATCATTTATTCATTTTCTCAACATGACTCCCCCGTAAATAGACTAGGTGCTGAGGTCACATAAATAAATAAGACATAGCCCCTACTCTACTGAACCCATGTATAGGTTCAGTAAGGCCATGTATGTAACCTAACAGGACATACAAGGAGAGAGTGACCATAATGACTGGGTACTAAAGAGGCCAGCTCACCAGCTACATTCTGTAGTTTCCTTCCAGGAAGGTCTTTTCAAGCATTTTCCTTTTTCCTCTTAAAATTAGCCTCCCTAGGATGCTCTTATAAAGCCAGTGACTAGTAAAACTGCAAGAAATATAAGCAGGAAAGGACCTGGAAGGAGGAGATATCCAAACCAATCAAGTTTTTCCCCCTCTGAGAGTCCCACTGCTTCCCCAAAATACTGAAAGCACAGGCAAAGGAAAAATATATTCCATTTCTTGGTCTAAAAGTGTCACTCTGGCATCCACTGCCTTCTGGAGATAAGCTCTGCACTGGCGAGGGACAGGATTGTGCCAGGAAATTGAGGACGTGCGGGTATTTTCCCAAGCTGTATTAACACTTCTTCTCATGCTTTGCAGAGATTAGAACTTTTATCACTAGCTCACACACATTAAATAAACTGTATTAAACTGTAATTTTTTAAGGCAGAATGGACCAAAATTATTCCCTAAGGATGCTGTGAGACGGTGTGCCTCAATATTGACAAGGAATCCAAACCCTACTAAGTCAAAGCTCTCCCACTTTAAAGTGGATGTACCTTTCTCATGATGACGATCCTCTTCAAGGAATGGAATGGAAAAGGGGTCACAATTTCCTTTTGATGACAGGACTCTGGACACAAGAGAAGCAGCAGTCACCAAGATAGTGACAACTGAAAAAGGTAGTCCGGGAAGTTAGGACCAGAGCACGCAGCTATGAGAGGTAAGAACAGGGTTAAGAGCCGAGCACAGTGGCATGTACTGTGGTCCCACCTACTCAGGAGGCTGACATGAGAGGATCCCTTGAGCCCAGAAGCTTGAGTGCAGCATGGGCAACATAGCGAGACTCTATCTCTTTAAAAAAAAAAAAAAAAAAAATTAGAGAGAAAGAGAGAGAATGGATTCAACAATCTGAGCAGGCAAGCCATGGGGGAGGGTGGGAGTCAGAGGGAGTAACAGACAAAATGTACAAAAGGCCAGGCAGATGGGAGGAGAGGCAGGCACAGACCAAGTGGCTATGATGTAAGAACACCATGATTTTGATGTGGCTATTTACTGAAGGCTTGCCATTGACTGCATTTCTTTCAAATGCTTTAAATCCATGATCTAATTTATTCCTCATCATCACAGGAAGCAGCTATTTGCAATTCTATATTCTACAGGTAAGGAACATCTACATCACATAAGTCAAATAGTGAGGAAGTCAGTCCTTCTAATTCTGCAGCCCAGACCATGATGTGACCCAGGACTCCATGCTGTCCCACCCGAACCCCACCTGACAGGGAGCATCCACACTCTTGCCCAAGCAGGGAATGATCCAGGGGCAATGAGCCTGAATCTTTGGATTGAGCCTGACAACACAGCAAGGCCCTCCAGGACAGGGACAATGTCTTGTGTTTTCTATTTCCCAGCACCCAGTCTGCTGACAAGTCAGTACCCAGCTGTCATTGTAGGTGCACCCCACAGCACCCTTGCTGGCAGGAAGACAGGTAAGAAAGTCTAGGCCATGGAGCTGCTGTTGGTCCAGGCTTTGGTGGAGAGCTGCCACTGCCAGTTACCCAGTCTACCTGATGGCTGGCTGCCTGACTGAGCGCCTACATATCAGAGATGTTATTTAGTGCTAAAACAAATTAAGCAGGCTTTAACTATCCGTGAAGAACAATTAGGCATTCCCAGAACAACACCAAGGTTTGCAATCCAACTAGAAAGTGGGGCTGCCATCTGTCTTTATGACTAGCCCTTTTCCAAGCAAGAGAGAAAGAGTCATTGCAGGATTTGGCTCAATCCACAAGGAGGAGCTCCCACTAATCATGGGACACTGGAGGAGAGATACAAAGGGCAAGGTATGCCTCTGACCTCTAAAGTTCAGTCTAGAGTGAGAAGGAAGTTAACAACCCAAGAAACCATATCAATGCCAACCAAATTTGTATAGTTACGAGCTAGTCCAGAGCAGTGAGAGATCACTGGAGCCAAGGGAAGTCAAGATCATCTCCCTGGAAAAATGAGATTTGCAATGGGCTGTTTAGGATAAACAGAACTTTGGTGCATAGACAGGAGGGAAGGGGGTGATCTAAATATGAGAAGCAATGGAGCCAAGGCAGAGGGGGAGCTGCAAGAGAGGAGTCTGGAAAGCTGGAAGGGTAGCTGGAGCCCAAACCTGGCCACCTTGAATGTCAGTCTGAAAAATTAGGACAGAGGTATGTGCCAGCTATGGCCAAACTAGGGCCCAAGCAAGTCCAAACACTGTCATCATCTGCATTTCTGCAGATGTTTCTGTCCTTCCATTGATAATTTGACAATATTTCCAGTAAAAGGTAGGTGGCTTCGGAGAACTACTGGAGTCTCTGGTCCTCCAGGGATGAAAGAATCATATCCCTATAGTCAAAGGCAACCCAGTCCCTTTCTTAAGGGTTTTATGGGAGACATTAGCCACCATGTAAAACCCCAAGGGAAACTGATAAAAGGTATATTTCTAGAAACAACTGGTATGTCTTTGGACAAAATGAAACAAAAAAGAAAATCCTAAAAAAGAAACTGGAAAAGCTCTGGATCTATAAAAAGGAAAACATCACAAATTCAAATTGCATATAAAAAGATATAGACTGCTCAAAGACAAAAGGAAAAGGTGTATGACCACAATGTGTGAAGATTGAAGCAGGCCAAGGTAAAGGTCCCGCTATTGCCATGAGATTAACATTAGAGCGTGGAGGGAAATGTTATTAGTTTCCTGTGACTGCCATAACAAATTACTGCAAATTTGGTGGCTTAAAATGACAGAAATTTACTCTCTCAGGGTTCTAGAGACCAGGAGTCTGAAATGAAGGTGTCAGGAGGGCCGTGTTCCCTGTGAAGGCTCAAGGGGGAGGCATTTTCCTTGTCTCTTCCAGCTTCAGGTATACCTCGGTTGGTGGCTGCATCACTGTAATCTTTGCCTCACCCTTTGCCTGGCCTCGTCCACTGTGTCTGTGCCTTCTCATCAGTCTGTATCTTATAAGCACATTTGTCACGGGATTTAGGGCCCACCCGCATAATTTAGAATGATCTCATCTCAAGATCCTTAATTGAATTACATATGTAAGGAGCCTTTTCCAAATAAGGCCATACTCACAAGCCCCAGGGGTTAGGACATAGAGATATCTCTTTGGGAACTACCATTCAACCTACTATAGGAACAAGTCATTTCCTCTATTTTGTTGTCTTGGTTTGAGCCATATTGTGCTTTGCACTGTTTCCATCAATGGATGAGAAAGACGAATGACAAATATTTTACTGCTGGCAAGCTCACTACAGCCAGGGCCTTCCAAGGGCCCTGATAATATGTTGAAGATGGTTGGCCCTCTGGCTCAGAGAAATTTGTGATACTTCGTTAAGTTCATAATGTCCGCTGGTATCACGGGAACAAGTGGTTAAACCTTAACCTTAGCTCAAAGGTTTACAACTTTGAGCTTCTTGCTCCAGTGCTCTTTTGATCCGCATACCTCTTCTACCATACCAACCCACACTCCCTAATAAACCATTAGAGCCATTATCTAAAAGGGGCAGAATGTGGATACATTTATATTCCCTGCAATAGATTCCATTTAAAGTTGGTATCTTCAAAAGGCCATTTTTAAACTCTCATCATCTGCAGCGATCTTCAAACACCAGTCTATAGGGCAGTGCTGATGCGTCTACCTAAGAATCACCTGGGGAGCTTGCTAAAAATATGGATTCCCAAGGCCACCGGAAATTTTTAGACTTGGAGTGAAGCCCATGACTTTTCATTTCAATGAACTTCTCAGCTAACTCTGATGGGTACGATGAGATCAAAATGTTCCGGCAGTATACAAACGTTTCTATCATTTAAATACAAAAATTATGTAAATCCTGTGAAACAAATGGTGCTAGGCTTCCTGGACCTCCAGACCCAGGCAATCCGACCCTTTGCTACCTCTCTCCCCCACAGTCCTGCCACTCTCCCCCTTGCTTGCCACATGCAGCCACATTGGCCTGCTTGTTCTACTCTAAACACTTCCTCCTCCAGGCATTCACCCTTGCCGCTCCTTCTGCCAAGGATACTCCTCCCCGGCCATCCGCATGTCCCTCACCTATTTCAGATCTCCCCCCTCCAATGTCACCTTATGAGGGACCCTTTCTCTAGCTAACTTATATGGCAACATGCACACACACAAATGCACAGCCACCACTCTCTAGCCCATTATCCTGCTCTATTCTTCATAGCAATCATTAGTAATAATTAGTCACTTTATAGATGTATTTATTGATTTTTGTCTATCTCACACTTGGAGAGCGAAGGTATTATTTGTTTTTCTTGTGGTTATATTCACACTATTCTGCGCAAAACAGTGCCTACAAGGTGTTGTGCATTCAATAAACATTTGATGAATTCATGAATAGAAAAAAAGCATATCTGTCTATCACAAATGGTCAATATGGAGCACAGCTTTTTAAATCACCTTCAGAGATTTAAGATAAGGACATAAAATGTCAGAGAAGGTTTCCAGCTTTAAAAAAAAAAGGCAGGGGGTAGAGACAAGATAATCCTGTTTATTTCAGCTTGAGCTTCCTCAGTTCTGGTTGAGTCTTTAAAGCTTTATCAGCAGAGTGAAATGAAAAGAACTCAGCTTTGAGATTTTGGAATCCCTTAGCATATCCCAGGAAAAATTGCTGTTCCTAGAAGGAGAGCCAGGAATGAGAACAAGAGAAGTGAACAAGGCAAATGTGTTCATCTTCCCAAACTCTCCTCTCTCCCTTTCTAAATCATCCAGATCCTATAGGCAAGGAGGCAGATGTATCCAGCCTTGGTTCTGGTGACCACTGCTGAGCCACTGGAGCTGGAGGAAGACATGGTCTAACTTTCAAAACACATACAAGAAGACAAAAAGCAACACCCAGAGATGATGCGCAGAGGAGACTAGAGACACACACGAGTGGAATAGGCATTCCTCAAGAAGGCTGGACAGAGAGGCAAGGCCAGGATCCGGGCTACATAAATGGAATGCCGAGAGAGCAAGCAGTGAAACAGTATAGGGATGAACAAAAGTCAAAAAGCTACCATGGGGCCCTGGAAGGTAGAGGCAAAAACTTTTCATAAGGTGGTAGGGAGTTAAAGGACTGAGCCATTTTCAGCAATGCTGTTCATTACAATGGAGTCCTCAACATATTGGCAGCCATCAAGAGGCTGCTACGATAATCTGGCCTAGAGAAAAGTGTTTGGAAAGAAAACTGGAAATGAAATGGAGAAGTTTGAAAAAGTTAATCCTTAAGATTTCAACTATACTTAGATGCACTATGAAATATTTGTTTCTGTGATAGCAATTATATCCCTAATCCCTATAGTAAAATATGAGTGAGTGAGTGAGTGAGGGTGTGTGTGTGTGTGTGTGTGTGTGTGTGTGTGTGTGTGTTCTGGACTCCTCTGACAACCTGCAACCTGTTAAATGCTTACTGCCTGGACCTTGAAACTACTTTTAGTTCTAACTAGAAAAAAATTTTTAAAAAGTTTCTTGACACTGATCTTGGCAAAGGTTTTCTTAGATATGACTCCAAAAGCACAAGCAAGAAAAGCAAAAACAGCCAAATGGAATAGCACCAAACTAAAACTCCTCTGCATAGCAAAGAAAACAATCAACAGAGTGAAGACACAGCCCATAGAATTGAAAATATTTGCAAATTATATGTCTGAAAAGGGGCTAATATCCAAAATATATAAGGAGTTCAAATAACTCAATAACAAGAAAACAACCCAATTTTAAAATGGGCAAAGAACCTAAACAAACATTTCTCAAAAGAAGAGATACCAATGGCCAATAGGTATATGAAAAAAAAAATTCCCAATACCACTAATCAACAGGGAAATGCAAGCTAAAACCGTAGTGAGATGTGGTTTTGTCACGTTATATCTGTTAGACTGACTTTCATCAAAAAGGCAAAAGATAACAAGTGTTGGCAAGGATGTGGAGAAATAGAAAACCTCACACATTGTTGGTGGGATTGCAAATTAGCACAGCCCTTAAGAAAGCAGTAGAAAGGTCTATCAAAAAATTACAAATAGAACTATCATATGATCTAGGAATTCCTCTTTTAGTATAGATACAAAGGAAATGAAACCAGTATGTTAAAGATGTCTGCACTCCCATGTTCACTGCAACATTATCACAACAGTCAACATACGGAATCAACCTAAATGTCCATCAACAGTTGAATGCATACAAAAAATTTGTTACTGTATGTATATAGAATGAAATACTCTTCAGCCTTTAAAAAGAAGAAAATTCTGTCATTTTTAACAACATGGATGAACTAGGACATTATAGTGAAGGAAATGAGCCAGACACAGAAAGAAAAGTGCTGCGTGATCTCACTTAACTGTAAAACTTAGCCAAACTCATTGAAGTAGAGGGTAGAATGGTGGTTTCCAGGTGTTGGGGGTGGAGACAGGATGGGAGATGTTGGTCAAAGAATACAAAGTTTTAGTTGGATTGCAGGAACATGTTCTTGAGATATATGGTACTGCCTGGTCACAATAGTTAATCATAATGCAGTGTGTACTTAAAAATTCCTAAGAGAATACATTTTAATTGTTCTCACCACAAAAAATTGATAAGTATTAAGGTGATGAACATGTTAGTCTCATTTAATTATTCCAAAATGTAGTCACATATCAAAACATCATGTTGATACCATAAATACACATAATTTCTATTTGTTAATTAAAAATGAATAAAGTGGAATACATAAATAAAAACAAATATAAATTTTTTAAAAGGTAGTCAATCATTCTTTATTTATTCAGTGTTTACTAAGTGTCAGACAAATGTGTTTTGCCTAGAAATCACACAGGAAGAAAGGTTAATACAAATGGAAGTAATCACAAAGTATTATTTAGTCAAGAGTCTGAAATTTTACAATTTATTCACCAGCTGAAAGGAAACGTTCTGGGCCTCTCCTCACATGTGATCTGGCAGTGTGTGGAGAACTGATTAGGAAAAGGTGCTATGGCTTGGATATCATTTGTTTGTCTCCACCAAACCTCATGTTGAAATTTGAGCACCATATGGTGGTGGTAGTGGGAGGTGGGGCCAAGTGAGAGGCATTTGAGTTATGAGGGCAGATCCCTCAGGAATGGGCTAGTGTTTTTCTCAGTAGTGAGTGAGTTCTCGCTCTCCCAAGACTGGATTAGCTCTCGCAGGCAAGGATTAGCTCCTGCAAGAGTAGATTGTTACAAAGCCGCCACAGCCCCCAGATTTCCCTCTCTCTTCACGTCTTTTTGACATTCTCCACTATGTACTGAGCCAGCACAAAAGCACTCTCCAGAAGCCAGGACCATGCCCTTGAACTTCTCAGCCTTCAGAACCATGATCTAAATTAAATCTTCAAAGCAATTAATACAGAAGATGAGTAAAGGCAACATTCAAAGGGATAATGACCAAGATCGTTAAAGTTCTTAGACTCAGGAAGTCTAACTTTCCCAGAATTTTGTAAATTCACAACAAAAAAAACTTTTTTTTTTTTTTTTTTTGGTTACTTTAAGTTCAGGAGTACACATGCAGGTTTGTTACACAGGTAAACTTGTATCATGGGGGTTTGTTGTACAGATTATTTTATCACCCAGGTATTAAGCCCAGTACCCAATAGTTATCTTTTCTGAGCTTCTCTCTCTCCCACCCTCTACCCTCTGTAGGCTCCAGTGTGTGTCATTCCAGATATTCTTTTATAGCAATACAAAATGGACTAAACAGAAGGATAAACTCTAAGTGGAATATCACTAAGATGATAATGTTTCCTTCACTCTCTTCATGATGCTGGCACAGAGAAGTTAGAAGTGTCTATTTCTGGGAGCATGGCAGACAAGATGCCTCAAATGATTCTCTTAATAAAAAACAATAAAAATTCACCTTAGAAACACATTGCTAAGCTTGTAGCACTAGGAAGAAAAATGCAGCAAACATCTAAGGAGGTAAGTGAGCACTGGGGTCATCTTTTGTCCTTACTGTCTTTGCTAAATACAGATCCTTTGAGCTTCTGCTGGGAGGACTATGGAGAGAAGTGGGAATAGAATATGAGCCTAGAGGCAGATGAAGAGGGAAATTTAATGAGAGTGCCGAAAAAGAGGGGACATAATTTCAAAGGCTTATCCCTGAGCATAAAGGTTAATGAGCCATAAAGCTGGCATGCAAATAAGAGACACATCTGTTTTTAAACTAGCATTGGACAGAAAGAGAGAAAAAAGTCTCACCTAGGAATTTATAAACAAAAAGTTTCTTAATGCCTTTCTATTCAAATTCATGCATTATATGTGATTCAAAAAACCTCTAGTGAAATTTAATTCACGGTGCCCTGGGAGAAGAGAGTCCAGGAATATGTCTAAAATAGTGGTAATTTTTCTCCTGAGGAATAACCTCTAATCCAGGCTTCAAAAAATAGCCACAGGTAAAATTCCAAAAAAAAAAGATAAATATCATATAGTCAAAACACCCAAGGAAATAGGGCAAGGGGTTGACACCCAACAGAAAAACTCATCAGTGAAGTCAAAGTAGCAAAAATGTTTGAATTGGGGGTAACTAGACATAGAGTACAAAATAATTGTGTTTAATATATTTTTAATTAATGGTACTTTTAAAATAGGGACAATAAACAGAGACTATACAGAACAATGAAGGAAATTTGAAAGCAGCCAAAAGTGTCAAGAAATAGAAATATATTAATCTGTTACTAAAACCCATTAGATGGACTAGATCTAGATTTTTTACAGTTAAAGGATTGATGAACTGTCAAGAGATTGAAAAATATTCTAAGTAATGTAGAACAGAGAGAGAAGAAGATGAAGAATATGAAGAAGATATATAAAAAGTGGGTGATAAAGTATAACAAGACTAATTGGAGCTTCCAAAATAATTAACACAGAAGATAAGTAGAAGGCAACATTCAAAGGGATAATGACCAAGATTGTTAAAGGCTATCAGTTCTTAGATGGAGGAAGTCTAACTTTCCCAGAGTTTTGTAAATTAACAATAAAAAACTTCAAACACTAGAGGAAAAAATTCATAAAAGCATCCTAAGAGAAAAACAGATCACTTAGCAAAACAGTAACAATTGGACTAAGATTTGTCAACTGCAATTTAAAAAAACAGTAGCTTCAAAGCACTGAAGAATGTAACTGTTAAAAAAAAAAAAGGAAATGCACAAAAATTATTTTTCATGAAGCACAAAATTAAGTCACTTAGAGAAAAAATAGAGAATTTATAACCAATAGAACATCAGTAAAATAAATATTAAAGGATGTACTTCAGATAGAAGGAAAACTATATATGGAAGCTATGTGATGTAAAAATGGATAGTAAGTAAAAATATTGGTAAATAAGTGGTTAATCCTAAAAAAATAACTCTTTAAACAAAAATAATAAGGTCTAATGTGAAGAGTTAACAAAATAGGAACCACACTAAAGTATTGAGCTAGAAAAACAATTATATTGATGGGAAGCTATCAGCATGAATATGTCTTGTTAATCACAAGGTAAGTAAAGGTAAGTTTAGATTCTGTCAAGTATATATTTTTAAATGGCTAGAGTAACCATTATAAAAACATAGCATAGCATATGTAACTTCAAAATATAAAGAAGGGAAATCAGTAAGAAAAATATTTAGATTGATTTAAAGACAGATTTCAATTGATCTAAGAAAAGCAAGAAGGCAGGCTGGTGATGGGAGACCAAAGAAAGTGGAATAAGTAGAAAGCACAAAATAAAATGGTACATATGAAGCCATCTACACTAGTACTCACATTAATTATAAAGGAACTAAATTCTTAAGTTGTAAGAGCAATACAGGCATCCTCAGAATATTGCAGATTATATCCAACCACCACAATAAAGCAAATATTGCAATAAAGTCACATGAATTTTTGGTTTCCTAGTGCATATAAAAATCATTTATACTGCAATATGTTAAAAATGTACATAGTGTTAATTTTTTTTTAAATACTTTTGATTAAAAAAATTTCAAACAATCATGTGAGCCTTCAGTGAGTCATAATCTTTTTGCTGGTGGAGGGCCTTGCCTTGATATCAATGGTTACTGACTGATTAGGATGGTTGTTGATGAAGGTTGGAGTGACTGTAGCAATTTCTTAAAATAAGATGAAGTTTGCTACATTGGCTCATTCTTCCCTTTGCTAAAGGTTTCTCTGTAGCATGCAATGCTGACTGATAATGCTGATTGACAGCATTTTACCTACAGTAGAAATTCTTTCAAATTGGAGTCAATCCTCTCGACCTCTGCTGCGTTACTAAGTTTATGTAATATTCTAACTCTTTTGTTGTCATTTCAACAATAATCACAGCATCTCCACGAGTAGATTCCATCTCAAGAAACCACTTTCTTTACTCATCCATAGAAGTAATTTCTCATTCAAGTTTTCCCCTAGATTGCAGCAATTCAGTCACATCTTCAGACTCCACTTCTAATTCTAGTTCCCTTGCTATTTCCACCTCATCTGTAGTTACTTCCTTAAGTTCTGAATTCCTCAAATTTGTGCCTGAGGGTTGGAATAGCTTCTTCCAAACTCCTGTTAATGTTGATATTTTCACCTCCTCCCATGAATCACAAATGTTCTTAATGGCATTTAGAATCGTCAATCCTTTCCAGAAAATTTTTAATTGACTTGCCAGATGCATCAGAGGAATTGTTATCTATGGCAGTGATAGCCTTACAAAACGTATTTCTTAAATAATAAGACTTAAATCAAAATTATTCCTTGACCATGGGTTGCAGAATGGATGTTGTGTTAGCAGGCATGAAAACAACATTTATCTCCTTGTACGTCTCCATCAGAGCTCTTGGGTAATAAGATGCATTGTCAATGAGCAGTAATATTTTGAAAGAAATCTTTTTTTCTGAGCAGTAGGTCTCAACAGCAAACTTAAATACTCAGTAATTCATACTGTAAACAGATATGCTGTCACCCATACTTTGTTGTTCCATTTAGAGAACACAGGCAGAGTAGACGTGGCATAATTCTTAAATGTCCTGGGATTTGTGGAATGGCAAATGAGCACTGACTTCATTAGAAGTCATCAGCTGCATTAGCCCCTAACAAGAAGTCATCCTGTTCTATTAAACTTTGAGGTAGACATTGGCATCTCCTCTCCGGTTATGAAAGTCCTGGATGTCATCTTCTCCCAATATAAGGCTATTTCATCGACATCGAAAAAAAAAAACTCTGTTGTTTAGTGTAGCCGCCTTTATCAATTATCTTAGCTAGACTTTCTACGCCTTCTCCATCAGCACTTGCTGCTTTACCTTGTACTTTTGTTATCAAGATGGTTTCTTTCCTTAAACCCCATGAACCAACTTCTGCTAGCTTCAAATTTTTCTTCTGCAACTGCTTTATCTCTCAGCCTTCATAAAATTTAAGCAAGTTAGGACCTTGCTCCGAGCAGGTTTTGGCTTAAGGGGATATTGCGGCTGATTTGATCTTCTATAGACCACTAAAACTTTCTCTATATTAGCAATAAGGCTGTTTCCCTTTCTTATCATCTGTGTATTCACTGGAGTCGCACTTTAATTTTCTTCAAGAACATTTTTCTTTGCACTTACAGCTTGGTTAACTGTTTGGCACAAGAGGCCTAGCTTTTGGCCTATCTCAACTCCGAATATGCCTTACTCACTAAGCTTAATCATTTCTAACTTTTGATTTAAAGTTACTGAGGTGCAACTCTTCCTTTCATCTGAATACTTAAGAGGCCACTGTAGGGTTGTTAATTGGCCTAATTTCAATATGTTGTATCTCAAGAAATAGTGACGCCCAAGAAGAAGGAAAGAGATGGGGGAACAGCCAGTTGTGGAACAGAATTCACACAACATCTTATATGGGCAAGGTTCATGATGCTCTAAAATGATCACAACAGTAACTTCTAAGATCAGTGATCACAGATATCCATAACAGATGTAATAATAATGAAAAAGGTTGGAAGATTGCAAGAGCTACCAACACGTGGCAAGAGACAAGTGACCACATGCTGCTGGGGGAAAAGGTACCAAGAGATTTGTTCCATGCAGGGTTGTCAAAACTCTTCAATTTGCAAAACATGCAATATCTGAGAAGTGCAATATATCAATATAAAATAAAATGAAGCATACCTGTACTGTTAGACTGTATAAAAAATAGACAGGAGACCAACCAAAAAACAGAAGGACAGAGAACATTTGAAAGGGTAGAAAAAGGTATATTAGGATGATTGTGACCTAAAGGAAGCTGGGGAGCTAAATGTCTTTAAGACACAAAGCATCATTGTTACAAAGAAGGTATTGATGGAACGTATCTCAAAATAATAAGAGCTATTTATGACAAACCCACAGCCAATATCATACTGAATGGACCAAAACTGGAAGTATTCCTTTTAAAAACTGGCCTAAGAGGAAGACAGTGTGGTGATTCCTCAAGGACCTAGAAACAGGAATTCCATTTGACCCAGCAATCCCATTACTGGGTATATATCCAAAGAATTATAAATCGTTCTATTATAAAGACACATGCACACATATTCATTGTGGCACTGTTTACAACAGCAAAGACTTGGAACCAACCCAAATGCCCATCGATGATAGACTGGAAAGGAAAATGTGGCACATATACACCATGGAATACTATGCAGCCATAAAAAACGATGAGTTCGTGTCCTTTCTAGGGACACGGATGACTCTGGAAACCATCATTCTCAGCAAACTGACACAAGAACAGAAAATCAAACACTGTATGTTCTCACTCATAGGCGAGTGTTGAACAATGAGAACACATGGACACAGGGAGTGGAGCATCACACACTGGGGTCTGTTGGGGGAGTGGGGGACTAGGGAAGGGGATAGCATTAGGAGAAATACCTAATGTAGATGATGGGGTGATGGGTGTAGCAAACAACCATGGCACATATATACCTTTGTAAAAAACCTGCACATTCTGCACATGTACCCCAGACCTTAAAGTGTAATTTAAAAAAAAAAGAAAATCAAACACCACATGTTCTCACTCATAAGTAGGAGTTGAACAATGAGAACAGGGAAAGGAACATCACACACTGGGAGACAAGGGGAAGGATAGCATTAGGTGAAATACCTAATGTAGATGACAGGTTGATGGGTGCAGTAAACCATCATGGTACATGTATACCTATGTAACAAACCTGCATGTTCTGCACATGTATCCCAGAACTTAATGTATAAAAGAAATATATATATATATATAATTGTAATTAAGAATATGCTAATTATGCCATTTTAATCTATCTTACATAAATCTGAATACATTCAAGTGGCCCTAACCTCACATATGTAATAATTACTGCAATTAATTAGTATAAATGTCTTCTGACCCTATATTTTAGACATGACAGACATGAAATGTACAACAGTGCTTGAAATCAATTAGTTGAATTACCTTCTAGAAGACATTCCACTAAGTTATATTGTATGAGGGAGTCTTCTATTCCTGGACACTGAAGTGACAAATTAAATAATCTGAGCCTCAAGAAATGACTACTCTGACCAGGAGTCTGGGACTTTGAGGACATGTTGAATGCAGCATTAGATTGGGGGTGCATGTGTTTGGGGTTGCTATGGTTTGAATGTGTGCCCAAAGTTCATGCATGGGAAACTTAATCCCCAAAGCAACAGTGTTAAGAGGCAGGAGCTTTAAAAGGTGACTGGGTTATGAGGGCTCTGCCCTCATGAACGGATTAATGTCACTATCACGGGAATGGGTTTGTTATAAAAGTTAGGTTGGCCCTCTCCTGCTCTCTCTTCCACCTTCCACCATGGGATGACACAGCAAGAAGGCCCTCACCAGATGTGATCCTTCAATCTTGGACTTTCCAGACTCCAGAACTGGAAGAAAAATGTCTCTGTTCTTTATAAATTATCTAGTGTCAGGTATTCTGTTACTGCAGCAAAAAACAGACTAAGACGGGGTAAATGGAGGGCAGATCACTGGCTTAAGTAACGGAAAGGGGGTGGTTCAGCAGAGGTGCAGAATCTGGGATTCCCATGGGCTCAAGAGCATGCAATCTCAGACCAGTCTGTGAAAGCATTCTAATGTGCATTATGTTCTAACTCTGTGCCGGACATTTTGCTAGGCACTGGGCAAGCATTTTTACCTCCTTTGATCCTCACAACCCTTCCTCAGAGATAAGCACTACTGTCTCCATTGCACACAGGAGGAAACTGAGGCTCAGAAATGTTAGTCTGCCCAATCCCATCCACCTCCACTTCAGCACCCTGCCTTTCCAGGGCCTACTGCAGCCGCAGGATATTCTGCTAATGAGCTTGGCTCACCCCATAAAGTATCTTCTTTTCCATCTCTTCATCTATTCTTTTCCTGAGAAGCAGACCATGCCAGGTCACAGACCTTGGAAAGTCAGATTTGTCACTATAACCTATTTGACCATTGTGCCCTGTACATCAGCAGCCCTCCACACGTGGGCTTAAAGAATGAAGGATGTGGCTGAGCACAGTGGCCCATGCATGTCATCCCAGCACTTTGGGAGGATAAGGCAGGAGGATTGCTTGAGCCCAGGAGTTCAAGATCAGTTTTGGCAATAGAGCAAGACTTTGTCTCCACAAAATATTTTTAAAATTAGCCAGGTGTAGTGGTATACACCTGTAGTTTCAGCTACTAAGCGGCTGAGGCTGAAGGATCGCTTAAGCCCAGGAGTTTAAGGGTACAGTGAGCTATGATTGTGCCACTGCACTCCAGCCTGGGTGACAGAACAAGACTCTATTTAAAGAGATAGAGAGAGCGAGAGTGAAGGCTGCTGCACATCCTGTGATAATCCATGTTGGTTATAAAAGGATTGACTAAGTTTCAGTTTGAGATTTCAATTCTTTCAAATGTTTGAGAAAGAGGCACAGACCTGGGATGGATGTATATATTGAGGAACAGGCTAACACCGCCACCTCCCAAGAAGCTAGAGTTCAAGCAAGTGACAAGGGCTGGAGCTGGTCACAGTAAAGCGGATGTCACACTGATTCAATAACATGGTATCACAATGCTGTGACCCAAGGAAACTTTAAGTAAGCTAGTTACCTGTCATGTTGTTCCTTGTATTTCCCTTAAACAGGTCTCTGTCTGACCCTCAGGTACTGTTAAAAATATACATTCTTAGTTTCTTATCTTCTAAGAATGTACAGTGTATAACTGGTGTGCTAGGCAAAAAGGATATAAGGATATACAATTCAGTAGTTTTTCTTCTTTTTGTGTCTCTTTTGGGAGCAGGTAATGAAAGTAAAAATAATAATAACAATAATAAGACTTGTGGGAAACCTGACTTGAAGCAGCTAGTCACAGATGTCAGTGTGAAAAATGAACTTCTCTGGCTCACGTCTGGTTGTTGGTGTAGCCATGCCTTTATGTGGTTTCATTTTTCTAGAATGCCTTTACCCCTTTTTTCACCTGGTATCTCACCAGTTAGTTAACACAGAGTCTGCTCCTCCATGGTGCTCCCTGTCAGGCCTGGCACCACCCCGTGCTCCCGCACCGTCCTCAGCCTTCCTCGGCCAAACCCTGCACCACACACAGCGTCGGATCCTCTGTTCACTTCTCTGTCTCCTCTCCTCCTCAGTAAGATCCTCGAGAGTGGTGCAGTGTCTAACTGTCTTGGTCTCCACAGATACTGGCAGAGTACATGGCATATGATCATACTCAATTATGATGAACTGAACTGCACAAGGAAAGAGTTGATGGAACAACTTTAAGCCTAAGAATGCACAGGTGTATGATGCAGTCTAGAGGATATCAAGTAAGTACTGTCTGCACCTTCTTTTCCCCAAATCAAACCACTCCCATATCAAGAATTCTGGGGTAAGGATTTGCCCTTGTTTTAAGCTGACAAATCCCAGCATATGCCTCTAATGCACAAGTGGGATATGACTGAGAGCTCTAAGAGATCAAAGCTGTTGAAAATTGATCTTTGTGGCAGGGGGTAGTGGCTGGCACCTGTAATCCCAGAACTCTGGGAGTCTGAGTTTCAGGCCAAAGTTCCAGATCAAGTCTATTCCCCATTGTATATCAGATACTGTCTGGCAAGAAATGCCCTGGGACCTTTGGCTTGCACTCCCCTTCAGATAAAACCCCTCAGAGCACCCTACAGTGAATGCTCCCTGGCCAGTCACTTTGACCAGCCGGGGGGCACTCAAGGGGGCGCTAGCTGTAGGACACATCACTGAGGGCCACTGGGCTCTGCCTCAATAGGCCCTCAAGTCCTGTCTGCACCATCTCTCTTTGCTGGCACAAGTGTTGGGTCACCCCCAGGTCACTGTTTAGTCCATGTGACATCCTCCACCATCCACTGTTGAGCACTTTCCCCAGAAACTTAGGATCCTCTTCCAGTACCAGAAATTCCTTCTCTCTCACTGGCTTTTCCTTCTAGAAACTGTCCGCAATTTCATCCCTTCTGAATATTTGGACTGTGGCTAGAGTTTGGTTTGCAGGAACTTACCTTTGTGTCATCACTGAAAGAGAGACACCTTCTTGTGTATCTATTTCAAGCCTGATACTCTGGGAATTCTCATAGCAAGCAGAATTCTATCTCTACTTGTTACTAGTTATTTAACTTTTTTGAGCCTTAGCTTCCTCAGCTATAAGATGGGAATAATATTGTTTTGCAGGGCTGTTTTTAGAATACATATGAAAGAACTTAGCAGAGTTCAGGTCCCCCACAGATATCCACAAGATGTTAATTGACTCAACACCTTCCTCCTGGTGGTGACCACCTTCTGGAGTGTGTGATTGGAGGCATTCCAGAAACAGTCCTGGGGCATATCACAGACACTGGTAGGCTCTCTGGCACCATCAATTTACACATATCAGTCTGTGGGCAAGTTCACAGATTGCCCAGCGATTTTATCTTCCAGATATTCTGCATTGTTCTCATTTATTTTATATAATATTATACATTTAAGAGAAAAGTGGTGGGTGAAAAATTTTATTGAAAATATTTTATTGTGGCCCAGATAAGTAGGAAAGGATTGTTTTATTTGAGCCTTCATGACTTTAGTTTCAAATACTAATAATATTCTTGTTACATATTCTTATGGGAACCATATATTTACATAGAAAGATATTCCCCAATGGCAATAGAAGTTTTTCTTTGATGTCCCGTTTGTCTGACATATGCATATAAGCACACATTTATTTTTATATCTATTTTCACAGCTTTATTATACAATCTTCTAAGTTATGTATTTCAAATGGTTTGAAAACCACGGTGCTGCCTTTTGTGGGTAGCCTTACCACACCCATGGGGAGAGGAGGAGGTTGGGAGGCTCCACCCCAGCTCACTCTGCTCCTGGCTCCCCTGGAAGACGGAACCCTGGAGTCTGCAATCCACAGCTCAAGCTGGATTTAGGCCATGGCATGTTAATCCTCCAGTCATCTGCACCCTCCATCCTGGAGGCTTAGCATTTGTCTTTTTGCTTCCCGGTTGAATTCAAAATCAATAAGATGTGATGGAAATGCTTGGACCACAGGATTGAAGAAATTTACCAAGACCTCCACATGAATTTGCCCACATTGAGTAAGATCGAAACAAGGTGGCCTCTGAAAAATCACTGGAGTCCAACTCCTGAGTTTCCTGTTTTGCACTATAGAGCAATTTTGGGAAAGCCTTTTCATAAGTGATGGAACTTAGGCAGGATTTAAAATACATGCAGAATTTGGATAACCAAAGGGAAGGAAAAGAGGATTCCAGGCTGAGGTTCGGAAAACACAATTTAATAACTCAACGTGTAAACCTAAAATAAAATCCTAAGCTCCCAGCTGACTGAATGGACTCCCTCTGGGCCAGGGGAAACCTGAAAAAGTGAATTCCCACCCATGTCAAGAAGAGAGGCCAAACACACTTTGATTTACTCTCCTGCCTTTAGGAGTTTAGGAGCAACTGACCAGAAATAACATGAACATGGAGATCATAAGAATCACAAAGACTCTTTGTGACAATAAGATACCAAATTTCAATACGATTCTGGTATAGCATTGCATGACAGATAGCAGGCTCTGAAAGAATTCAAAATTTTTTACTTCAAAATATATTTCTTTGACATTTTGAAACGGCCCTGGAAAGCCATCTCTTGTGGGGAAAATTGCATATGTAGAAAATCTGATTCCCTTTCCAGGTCTTTCTGGATCCAGGAGAGATCAAACTAACAGTCTGATACCTTGTAAGATATAAAAAGAGACATTTATCGTCTATTCTCTCTGAAACCTGCTACTTAGAGGCTTCATCTATATAACAAGAACCTCAGCTTCCACAACCCCCCCTCATCTTAACTCAAGCATGTCTTTCTATTGTCTGCAATTTTTTAAGCAAAGCTTAACTATTTCAATCAACTGCCAATCAGAAAAGCTTTGAACCCATTTATGATCTGTAAGCCCTCACTTGGAGATGTCCCACCTTTGTGGGCTGAACAAATGTATACCTTACATGTATTGATTTATTAATATGTCTTTGTCTGTAACTTCTATCTTCCTAAAATGTATAAAACCAAGTTGTAACCTGACCACTCTGGGCCCACATTCTCAGGACCTCTTGAGACTATATTCCATGGTATGGTTACTTACATTGGCTCAAAATAAACCTCTTTAAATACTTTAGACAATTTGACGTTTTTCATCAACAAATGTTTGATAACTAGTTTAGACTCTCACCTCACCTTATCTGCCCAGTTCAGACTATGACAAAAGCCTTATGATAGAACACAGAGTTTATCCTAAACATTTCTTCTCTATTCTGCTAAAGCACCTACCTCAGGGTTGGACACATAGTGAGTTCCTAATAAACATTATTAATTATTGCTCTCAACATTACTGTGTGAGACATATACAGGCACAGAAGGATGGATTTTGTGATTATCCATAAAGAGTGCTTAGTTGTTACGTAAGATGAATCATGTGAACATGCTGGAGCATAAGAGGATCAAATTCTGCCCTAACCACTGCCGGTTCGCAAGTGAGAAACCAGCAAAAATGGGGATGACTCACCTGAAATCCACCATCAAAGGAACACTGTTTCTCCACTTTCAAATCTCTACTTGGGAATTAGAATCAGGACAAATGAACACTTCCAGACTCTATATGAACATAATTGGAGGACAGGGACTACCAACATTGAATCTAGTAAATTGTATCTGGAATACCCTTGCTGTTTCCGGTAGTGTGGATAACATGTGCTATTAGCATAGGGGTCAGTTTCCACTGCAATCAGGACCTGCCCAGAAAACTTAATATCATCACATTTCAGGCCTAGTCTAAGATAACTGTTCTAACACACAGTGCCCCTGACTCCTTGCAAGGACGATCTTTGAAAATGCTCCACAAATTAATAACTTCTACTCTCCATTGAGTACTTCATTATGTGACTGTCTAAGCTTCTAAGAACTGAGGTGCAATTCCTCAGATAAGCTTGTCAGCAGCCCTCTGATGTAGATATCATTAGACCCAGTTTGAAGATTGAGAAATTGAAGCTTAGAGAAGATAAGCGGTTTGCCTGATTTGCCCCTTAGCATCCTGCTTCCAAATCTATGCAACCAACCATTAATCTTCCTCTGCTCTCTGCCCACTTGAATACCAGGGTCCAGCCAGCCAGTGTAGAAAGGGCCTAAACTTTATCTCCCTGCCTTTCCTTCATCTTTATCTTTCCTGAGGTTCCATACAGGGAAGAAGGGGCTGGAGAATTAAGCCTGGGCTTAGATCCCCCAGCAGGGAACAGTTACAGTGATCAGGTGTCTGATCTTTTCTGTGTTCTTTGCAGGTGAAGGCCTGGGATCTCACAGTTTAGTGTGATGGTTCTCAAAGTATGGTCCTCACACAAGCAACATCCACATCACCTGGGAGCTTGTTAAAGATGCAGAGTCTTGGGCCATAACCCTGAATCCGAAGTTCTGGGGATAGAGCCCATTAATCTGCGTTCTTAAAGCCCTCCAGGCAATTCTGTTGCACGCTAAAGTTGGAGAACCAAGAACCCCTGGTCTAGTGGAACAACAACAAAAAAAAAAAATAGAGAAAGAAATTAGCACTGAAGCCAGTAGAATGCAAAAGTTTGGGATTTTCAAAACCAGTCTTGTGACTGTCATATTTAGAATCACAGTATCCTGTCTAGGCACAGTAGCTTACATCTGTAATCTCAGCATATTAGAAGGCTGAGGCAGGAGGATTGCTTGAGACCAGGAGTTCAAGATCAGCCTGGGCAACATAGTGAGCCCTAGTCTCTAAAAGCAAAAATAAAGATAATTAGTTGGGCATGGTGGCCTGCGACTGTAGTACCAACTACACAGGAGGCTGAAGTGGCAGGATAGCTTGAGCCCAGGAGTTCAAAGCTACAGGGAGCTATGATCATGCCATGTATTCCAGCCTGAGCGACAGAGCAAGACCCTGTCTCATAAATAAATAAATAAATACTCAATAGTCTAACACTTGAAAGATAAAAAATAAATTAGAGGCCTTCTAACACAAAGTGCACATTTCACACTAGAGAAAACTGAGGCCCAGAGAAGTAAAATATGTTGTCCCTTGTCACACAACAAGGTTGTGGCAGAGCTTTACAGCAGAACTCAGGCCTCCCCTTTCCAGTTCTAAGTTATCTTCTGCAATCCAATTTACCTTCCAATGTTCAAATACACCCTCAACAATTGTGGCTGCTCCCACATCTGTGCTTAGAACTGTCTGATAGTCTATGGGTGAGGGGGAAAAAAAAAACTTTCTTTTCTTACATTTTTACTCTGCATCAATATCATACAGTCACAATTTTTAAAGCAATTTATCATTTCATTCAAATTAATATATAAATTTTGGTTCTTCTTTCAACTCATGGCTGGGCTAGGATTTAAACTGTTATATTTTTAATTTTTTTATGCATTTACATAATTTTTTCCTGACGAACTCAGAATTTTGTTTCTTTATCTCTCTGGAAGATAATCATCTCAGATTACTCTGATCATGATGTGCCCAGCAACACTGTTTGATTCTGTTTGCTGAGCTGTGGGAAGTCATCTTTCTAAAACTGTTTATCCTCAGTGCAAAATCCACTTTTTCCTACTCTCATATAGCAAACCAGATGCCCAAAAATCCAGACAAAGTGAGTTATTTGTGTCCCAGTTAAAATGGCTTATATCCAAAAGGCAGGTAATAACAAATGTTGGCAAGGATGTGGAGAAAAGGGAACCCCTGTACCCTGCTGGTAGGAATGTAAATTAGTACAGCCACTATGGAGAACAGTTTGGAGGGTCCTCAAAAAAAACTAAAAATAGAATTATCATATAATCCAGCAATCCCACTGCTGGGTATATATTCAAAACAAAGGAAATCAGTATATCGAGGAGATATCTGCACCTCTGTGTTTGTTGCAGTACTGTTTACAACAGGAAAGATTTAGAAGCAACCTAAGTGTCCATCAATATTCGAATGGATAAAGAAAATGTTATATGTATACACAATGGAGTACTATTCAGCCATAAAAAAGAATGAGATCAGACTTCCACCAAGATGGCCGAACAGGAACAGGTCCGGATTGCAGTTCCCAGTGAGAGTGACACGGAAGGTGAGTGATCTCCTCATTTCCAATCAAGGTACCAGGTTCATATCAATGGGACTGGTTGCACAGTAGGTGTAGCCCAAGGAGGGCAAACCGAGGCAGGGCAGGGCACTGCCCCACCTGGGAAGTCCAACTAGCAAGAGGACCTGGGGACTTTTCCCCTCTGGCACTCTGGTTCAGATACTGCACTTCTCCCACGGTTTTTACAACCCACAGACCAGGAGATCCACACCAGGCTAACAAATGCCGCAAGTTACCAGCACAGATCTGAGCGGTCACTCCAGCTGGCACCACAGGTTGTCAGCACAAATCTGGGTGGACGTTTTGGCTGGTGCCGGGGAGCACCTGCAAGACAGAGCTCCCCGCTCCCCAGAAAGATGGAGAGCTGAAAGCAAGGAGACAAGTGATTCGGCTTGGCAGGTCCTACCTCAACAAAGACCAGCAAATGAAACCCTCTGGCTTGAGAGTTTCCCAGCCAGCACATCAGTTCGAGCTCAACCCAGGATGATCAAGCTCGGTAGGAGGAAGATCGTCTGCCATTGCCAACGTGGTTCTAACCCTGCCTGTGTAAACAAAAGCCAAGGAAGTTTACACAGCAGCTGGACTAAGCCCATGGCAGCCCAGCAGCACCTCTGCAGGCAGACTCTAACTAGATTCCCTCCTTGCTGGGCAGGGCATTGCCAAAAAAAAAAAAAAAAAAAGGCAGCAACATGTCAGGGACTTACAAATAAAACCCCACCTTCCTGGGACAGAGCACCTGGGAAAAGGGGCAATTGTGAGTTACGCTGCAGTAGACTTAAATGCCCCTAGCCAGGAGCAACAGAGCTCCAAGTACAGCACTTGCACTCCAATGAAAGACAGACTGCCTCCTCAAGCAGCTCCCTAATCCCCATGTAACCAAAAAGATGCCTCATTCAGGGGGAGCTCTGCTGACATCTGGCAGGCACCCTTCTGGGACAAAGCTACCAGAGGAAAGATCAGGCAGCAATACTTGCTGTTCTGCAGCCCCCGCCTGTGATTCCCAGTCAAGCAAGGTCTGGAGTGGACCTCCAGCAGTCCTACAGCAGAGGGGCCTGACTGTTAGAAGTAAAACTAAAAAACAAAAAGAAATAGCTTCAACATCAACAGAAAGGATGTCCACTCAGAGAACTCAACCAAAATTACCAACTTCAAAGATCAAAGGTAGATAAATCTATGAAGATGGGAAGAAACCAGCACAAAAAGGATGAAATCACCAAAGACCAGAATGCAATCCTCCTCTAAGGGATCACAACTCCTCACCAGCAAGGGAACAAAACTGGATGGAGAATGACTTTGACAAATTGACAGAAGCAGGCTTCAGAAGGTGGGTAATGACAAACTTCTCTGAGCTAAAGGAACATATTTCTAACCCAATGCAAAGAAACTAAAAACCTTGAAAAAAGTAGTTAGACGAAATGCTAACTAGAGAGCTGAAAAACACAGCATGAGAACTTCGCGAAGCATACACAAGTTTCAATAGCCTAATCAATCAAGCAGAAGAAAGGGTATCAGAGATTAAAGATCAACTCAATGAAATAAAATGAGAAAGCAAGATTAGAGAAAAAAGAGTGAAAAGAAATGAACGAAGCCTCCAAGAAATATGAGATTATGTGAAAAGCCCTAATCTACGTTTGATCAGTATACCTGAATGTGGCAGGGAGAATGAATCCAAGCTGGAAAACACTCTACAGAATATTATCTGGAACTTCCCAAACTGAGCAAGGCAGGCCAACATTCAAATCCAGGAAATACAGAGAACACCGCAAAGATATTCCTCAAGAAGAGCAACCCCAAGGCACATAATTGTCAGATTCATCAGGGTTGAAATGAAGGAAAAAAATGCTAAGGGCAGCCAGAGAGAAAGTTCGAGTCACCCACAAAGGGAAGCCCATCATACCAGAGCAGATCTACTGGCAGAAACCCTACAAGCCAGAAGAGAGTGGGGGCCAATATTCAACATCCTTCAAGAAAAGAACTCTCAACCCAGAATTTCATATCCAGACAAACTAAGCTTCATAAGTGAAGGAGAAATAAAATCCTTTACTGGCAAGCAATTGCTGAGAGATTTCGTCACCACCAGACTTGCCTTACAAGAGCTCCTGAAAGAGGTGACCAAATATGGAAAGGAAAAACCAGTACCAGTCACTGCAAAAATGTACTAAATGGTAAAGACCAATGACGCAATGAAGAAACTGTGTCAACTAATGGGCAAAACAAACAGCTAGCAACAAAATGGCAGGACCAAATTCACACGTAACAATATTAATGTTAAATGTAAATGGCCTAAATGCCCCAATCAAAAGACACAGACTGGCAAATTGGATAAAAAGTCAAGACGCATCAGTATGCTGTATTCAGGAGACCCATCTCATGTGCAAAGACACATGTAGACTCAAAATAAAGGGATGGAAGATTTACCAAGCAAACGAAGAGCAAAAAAAGCAAGGGTTGCAATCCTAGTCTCTAATAAAACAGACTTTAAACCAACAAAGATGAAAAGAGACAAAGAAGGGCATTACATAATGGTAAAAGGATTAATGCAACAAGAAAAGCTAACTATCCTAGATACATATGCACCCAATACAGGATCACACAGATACATAAAACAAGTTCTTAATAACCTACAAAGAGACTTAGACTCCCACACAATAGTAGTGGGGAGACTTTAACACTTCACTGTCAATATTAGACAGATCAATGAGACAGAAAATTAACAAGGACAACCAGGACTTGAATGCAGATCTGGACCAAGCAGACCTAATAGATATCTACAGAAATCTCTACCCCAAATCCACAGAATATACATTCTTCTCAGCACCACATCACACTTACTGTAAAATTGAGCACATAATTAGAAGTAAATCACTCCTCAGCAAATGCAAAGGATAGAAATCATAACAAACAGTCTCTCAGACTACAATGCAATCAAATTATAACTCAGGATTAAGAAATTCAAAACCGCACAACTACAAAAACTGAACAACTTGCTCCTGAATGATAACTGGATAAACAATGAAATGAAGGCAGAAATAAATATGTTCTTTGAAACCAACGAGAATGAAGACACAACATACCAGAATCTCTGGAACACATTTAAAGCAGTGTCTACAGGAAAATATATAGCAATAAATGCCCACATGAGAAGAAAGGAAAGATCTAAAATCGACACCCAATCATCAAAATTGAAAGAGCTAGAGGAGCAAGATCAAAAAAACTCAAAACCTAGCAAAAGACTAGAAATAACTAAGATCAGAGCAGAACTGAGGAGACAGAGACACAAAAAAAGTTCAAAAAAATCATTAAATCCAGGAGCTGATTTTTGAAGAGATCAACAAAATAGACCACTAGCCAGACTAATAAAAAGAAAAAAGAATTGAATAGATACAATAAAAAATGATAAAGGGGATATCACCATCAATTCCACAGAAATACAAACTACCATCAGAGATTACTACAAACAACTCTATGCACATAAATCAGTAAATCTGGAAGAAATGAATAAACTCCTGGACACTTACACCCTCCCAAGCCTAAACCAGAAAGAAGTTGAATCCCTGAATAGATCTATAACAAGATCTGAAGTTGAGGCAGCAATTAATAGCCTACCAGCCAAAAAAAGCCCAGGTCCAGACAGGTTCACAGCCAAATTCCACCAGAGATACAAAGAGGAGCTGGTACCCTTCCTTCTTAAACTATTCCAAACAATACAAAAGAAGGGAGTCCTCCCCAACTCATTTTATGAGACCAACATCATCCTGATACCAAAACCTGGCAGAGACACAACTAAAAAAGAAAACTTCAGGCCAATATCCATGATGAACATCAATGCAAAAATCTTCAATAAAATACTGGCAAACCAAATGCAACAGCACATGAAAAAGCTTATACATCACAATCAAGTAGACTTCATCCTGGGGATGCAAGGCTGGTTCAACATACACAAATCTATAAATGTAATCTATCACATAAACAGAACCAAAGACAAAAACCACATGATTATCTCAACAGATGCAGAGAAGTCCTTGGACAAAATTAAACAGCCCTTTATGCTAAAAACTCTCAATAAACTAGATATTGATGGAACATATCCCTAAATAATAAGAGTTATTTATGACAAACCCACAGCGAATATCATAGTGAATGGGCAAAAACTGGAAGCATTCCCTTTGAAAACTGGCACTAGACAAGGGTGCCCTCTCTCACCTTTCCTATTCAACATAGTATTGGAAGTTCTAGCCAGAGCAATCATGAAGGAAAAGAAATAAAGTGTATTCAATTAAGAAAAGAGGAAGTCAAATTGTCTCTATTTGCAGATGACATGATTGTGTATTTAGAAGACCCCATGATTGTGTATTTAGAAGACCCCATTGTCTCAGCCCAAAATCTCCTTAAGATGATAAGCATCTTCAGCAAACTCTCAGGATACAAAATCAATGTGCAAAAATCACAAGCATTCCTATACACCAATAACAGACTTAAAGAGAGCCAAATCATGAGCAAACTCCCATTCACAATTGCTACAGAGAGAATAAAATACCTAGGAGTACAACTAACACAGGATGTGAAGAACCTCTTCAAGAAGAACTACAAACCACTGCTCAAGGAAATAAGAGAGGACACAAATAAATGGAAAAACTTTCCATGCTCATGGTTAGGAACAATCAATACCGTGAAAATGGCCATACTGCCCAAAGTAATTTATAGACTTAATGCTATCCCCCATCAAGTTATGATTGACCTTCTTCACAGAACTGGAAAATCCACCTTAAACTTCATAAGAAACCAAAAAGGAGCCCGTATAGCCAAGAGAATACTAAGCAAAAAGAACAAAGCTGGAGGTATCATGCTACCTGACTTCAAACTATACTACAAATCTACAATAATCAAAACAGCATGGTACTGGTACCAAAACAGAGGTATAGACCAATGGAACAGAACAGAGACCTCAGAAGTAACACCACACACCTACAACCATCTGATCTTTGACAAACCTGACAAAACAAGCAATGGGGAAAGGATCCCCCTGTTAAATAAATGGTGTGGGGAAAACTGGCTACCCATGTGCCCAAAGCTGAAACTGGACCCCTTCCTTACATCTTACACTAAAATTAACTCCAGATGGATTACAGATTTAAACATAAGACCTAATGCCATAAAAACCCTAGAAGAAAACCTAGGCAATACCATTCAGGACATAGGCACAGGCAAGGACTTCATGACTAAAACACCAAAAGCAATGACAACAAAAGCCAAAATAGACAAATGGGATCTAATTAAACTTAAGAGCTTCTGCACAGAAAAATAAGTGATCATTAGAGTAAACTGGCAACCAATAGAAGGGGGAAAAAATTTTTGCAATCTACCCATCTGACAAAGGGCTAATATCCAGAATCTACAAAGAACTAAAACAGATTTACAAGAAAAAAACAAACAACCCCATCCAAAAGTGGGTGAAGGATATGAACAGACACTTTTCAAAAGAAGACATTTATGTGGCCAACAAACACATGAAAAAGTGCTCATCATCACTGGTCATTACAGAAATGCAACTCAAAACCACATTGAGACACCATCTCACGCCAGTTAGAATGGCGATCATTAAAAGATCTGGAGACAACAGATGCTGGAGAGGATATGGAGAAATAGGAACACTTTTACACTGTTGGTGGGAGTGTAAATTAGTTCAATCATTGTGGAAGACAGTATGGCGATTCCTCAAGGACCTAGAAATAGAAATTCCATCTGACCCAGCAATCCCATTACTGGATATATATCCAAAGGATTATAAATTGTTCTATTATAAGGACACATGCACATGAATGTTCATTGCAGCACTGTTTACAATAGCAAAGACTTGGAACCAACCCAAATGCCCATCACTGACAGACTGGACAGGGAAAATGTGGCACATATACACCATGGAATACTATGCAGCCATAAAAAGGATGAGTTCATGTTCTTTGGAGGGACATGGATGAATCTGGAAACCATCATTCTCAGCAAACTGACACAAGAACAGAAAACCAGACACTGCATGTTCTCACTCATAGGTAGGTGTTGAACAATGAGAACACATGGACACAGGGAAGGGAACATCACACACTGGGGTCTGTTGCGGTGCGGTGAGCTAGGGGAAGGAATGGTGGGGGTGGGGAGTGATAACATTGGGAAAAATGCCTGATGTAGATGACGGGGGGTATGGAGGCAGCAAACCACCATGGTATGTGTGTACCCATGTGACAGTGTTGCACAATCTGCATGTGTACCCCAAAACTGAAAGTATAATTAAAAATAATAATAAAAAGAATGAGACCCTGTCATTTGCAACCACATGGACAGAACTGGATATCATTATGCTAAGTGAAATAAGCCAGGCACAGAGAGACAAACATTGCATGTTCTCACTTATTTGTAGGATGTAAAAATCAAAACAATTGAATTCATGGACATAGAGAACAGAAGGATGGTTACCAGAGGCTGGGAAGGCTATTGGGAGTTTGGAGGAAGAGGGGGGTGGTTAATGGATACAAGAAAATAGGATCAAATAGACCTAGTATTTGACAGCACAACAGGGTAACTATAGTCAATAATAACTTAATTGTATACTTTAAAATAACTAAAAGGATAGAATTGGATTATTTATAATACAAAGGATAAATGCTTGACAGGATGCATATCCCATGCTCCATGATGTGATTAATACACAATACATGCTTGTATCAAAACATCTCATGTGCCCCATAAATATATATAGCCACATAGGCACCCACAAAAATTAAAAATATTTTTGAGTGATTTGTGAAAGAACTAGGTAATCAGCATTCAAGGTGGTAGATAGTTTTCAGATTGTAATATTTCCATCCAAATATTTGGAATCTCATAGGTGGGTTACTGGCTGAGTTGTTCTTGTTGTACTTAATATCTGAAGTCTTCCTTTCTTGCCAAGTCTTTGAGAAAGCGGTCTGTTCAGAGACATTTCCATTCACATTTAACTCTAGAGATGCTCTGGAACTCTCAGAGCTGTGCACCTTCCCCACCCGGGTGGGAGTGGCTCTCCGATAGAATCACTCAAGCTCTACCTTCACAAGGGCCACTTAGTTTTCAACCTATTTTTAGCCTTTTTCATTTTTTAAAAAACAATTAAGCATTTGATATGCTACTTTCTTAGGAGGAGATATTGGGAAGTCTCAAAGAAATGTTATGTATGAATCCAGGCTCTGAGAACTTGCAATCTAAAATCAATAGCAAGAATACAGACACCAGTAGGAACAGAGAGAATAAATGGATATTGAAAACAAGAATGCATTCTGCTGTCTGGCACTCTAGAGAATATCCTGGCTCCTAGCAGTACAAATTTCTCTTGCTTTAGAAAAATAACCCAACATCTGCTTTGTGTGAAAGGTTAAGCCTTCCTCCAGGCCATGAACTGGAAGAAGCCATGAAGAAGGAGAAAAGCAAGAGAGCTAAATTTTCTCTGCTTGAGGAAATTTGGAGTTTCAGAGCTGTTCAGGAACAGCTGGAAGCAAGAAGACGGGGTGAGACAGAAGAAGGATGTGGGGGAAATAACAGAGGTTAGAGAGGTCCAAGCAGGAGCTGAGGCGCCAGACAGCAAGAAATGCCCCAGTCCTGTGTTACTGAGAGTTGAAGAGATAAAGCCTAGTGTGGGGCAAAGTGGGATATTAGAAAGGATGGCACAGAAAGATTTCATCTAAAGCCAGGTGGGTCACTCACATTCTCGGGCCCAGGGTTAATTCATACAAAGTCCTCAGGGTATGTAAGAAGAGAAGCAATTCCTCAGACCAGTTCAATTAACACTGTAATTAAAAACCAACTGCTCTTTTTGAAAACCCTTAAATGATATGCCAGAGTAAAGCTGGTGACTCCAAAATCTAAAGAATATTTAATACTACCTGCCAGGCACCGTGGCTCATGCCTGTAATCCCAGCACTTTCGGAGGCTGAGGTGGGGGGATAACCTGAGGTCAGGATTTCGAGACCAGCCTGGCCAACACGGTGGAACCCCTGTCTCTATTAAAAATACAAAAAAATTAGCCAGGCTTGGTGGTGTGCTTCTGTAATCCCAGCTACCCAGGAGGCTGAGGCAGGAGAATCACTGGAAACCGGAGGCGGAGGCTGCAGTGAGCTGAGATCACACCACCGCACTCCAGCCTGGGCAAAAGAGCAAGACTCCATCTCAAAACAAACAAACAAAAACAAACAAAAAAACTACAAAGTACTTTTTAGGCCCAACACAGACCTTCTTAGGCCAGGGATGATTACAAGAGTATGTTTTTTGGAGATTTCAATACACATCCAGTAGTCTGCACCTAAGCAACTTTAAAAATCTATTAAAATTTCAGAAATAATTATTGAGGCCCTTTGTCAAAAACAGTGGCACCTGTTGTGTATGGTAAATGCATACAATGTTATTTGCCAAATTAAAAACAAAAAACAGGAGCTAATCCTGAATCTTCCTCCTGAGGTTGACCACCCTTGTTCTAAAGCCAGGCTTCTCCAACACTTGCCGTCTACCGATTAACTCAGAAGGAGGAAAATTTTTATGAAGCAACCTCCATGCCAACTACAAATGGTTGCTGAAAGAAAGAAAATAAAAAAATATATTACCAGAATAGAACAGAAAAACTGAAGGACAAACCAAGGATCAGGGTGAATTATTAACAACCTACATGAAAAACGAGGCCTTAGCTCACAGGGCATCCCTAGTTGTAGGCCACCCATGGTACTCTGACTTCCTGCTGGGAACACTGTCCTGGGAGACCACATCATGAATCTAAAATATCAATACCTCTTACGAAATAGGCAGGAAATGTCAAAGCAAATGTGCCATTCATGCCCAGTGCCCAAAAAGGGGCCTGTTTTCCCCATTGGCGTGAGTCTGACTCATATCCCACACACTGAGTGGGTTGAGAATTGGGGTTTTGAGAGGTGAATCAACAGGCTCCAGATGCCCACATGTTATTTTCACTGAGAGGTGGGACACTCATCACTAGACCATCCTCCAAAAGAGCTGTGCTGGTCACTTGTTCATTTCAGTTTGTATGATGTAAATCACAATTGTTTTTAGAAAGTGCATAAGCTGCCTATTAAAAAGTTGACCTCCAAAGTCACAATAGATTGAGACTTCCGCTGTGAAACAGGTGCTCAGAAAAATCAATCTATAGCAACAGTAAATTAACTGATTTTTAAAAAATTTCAATCAGCCTCGACTATTTTTATTCAATGAATATGATACTAGAGAGAGTGAGATTTGCTTTCTCTTTAAGGAAGACAACAAATGCCAAAGAAAAGAAGGCAAAATGATAAAATGATCTTTCCAGGTTACTAAATTATTGGTCAAATTAATTATTCATTGTTGTCAATGAATATTGATTAAACAGTCCCAGTTTAATGTGCATAATATGAAGAACTATTTTCTTTTATTTCTTAGACCTCTGTCTGGGCATGAGGTCTTTAATCATTTATGTCCCCTTTCTACCAGAAAAAATGCTCATAAAGGACAGTCTGGACACCTCTTTCTTGCTCAAAACCCCCATAGTTTCTCCCTTGCCAACCAAGTATGAAAGCGTTCCAACATTTTCTGACTCACTTTCCCTCTTCTCTTCATGCACACTACACTGTACCTTCCTGGAAGCCACCTGTACACATTCCTGCATGTCCTCTAACCCTTTGCTCATTCTGTTTCCTGAGCCTGGAATGCCACTTGCCCCAATCTTCATAATCTTCATCCACTTTACATGTCTTTTTCTCCCCCATTTTCCTTCTCTCCTCACTCTCCCACATAGCGTAAAAATTAAATGGTTATTTATCTTTGCCTTATATGTCATTTTTATCTTGTTTTGCTTACTAGATAATGGCCTGCAGAAGACTGACTATGTTGGTTTCATCTTTGTAACCTGGTGTCTTCCCTGATTTCTGGACCTTAGTAGGTATCCAATATGCATTTGTGAATAGAAACACAGGGGAAGCCAGAAAAGGAAGAGGGAAAAAGGAAGAGGAGGAGGAGCAGGAGGGGAGAAAGAGAAAAAAGGAGAAGAAAGAAAAAGAAAGAAAGAGGGGAAAGAAGGAAAGAAAGAAAGAAAAAGAAAGGAAGGAAGGAAGGAGGAGAAGGGGAGGAGGGGAAGAAGGAGGAGAAAGGAGGGAGGAGGGAGGAGGGATGGGGGAGAGGGGGAGGGGGTGGGGAGGGGGAGGGGGAGGGGCAGAGGGGGAGAAGAAGGAAGAAGGAAGAGGAAGGGGAAGGGGGAGGGGAGGGGAGGAGGGAGGGAAAGGGGAGGTGGGGAGAGCAGCGGAGAGGGGGGAGGTGGGGGGAAGGAGAACTGGGAGGAAGAAGGAAGTGAATGAAGGGAAGAGGGAGAAAGAAATTCAGTTTGTTCTAGTCTAATTGGCACTTAGGAAAGTTTCCAATGTGTTTTTACCTTCCTTTGTCTGCTCTTTCACCTCCTATTCACTTCTCATTCACCCCAACTTTGTTCCCACCCCCTCCACTGAAATGGTCTTGCCAAGATCAACAAAGCTCCTTGATATGGTTTGGAAGTTTTCTCTTCCAAAATCTCATGTTGAAATGTAACCTCCAATGTTGGAGATGTGGGCTAGTGAGAGGTGTTTTGGTCATGGGGTGGGTCCTTCATGAATGGCTCGATGTTGCCCTCACAATAATGAGTGAGCTCTCACTCAGTGAGTTCATGTGAAATTTGGTTGTTTAAAAGAGCCTTGCACTTCCCCCACCCCTTGCTGCCTCTCTCACCATGTGACATGGTGTCTCCTTTTGCCTTCCACCACGATTGTAATCTTCCTGAGGCCCTCGCCAGAAGGAGATGATGGCACTAGGCTTCATGTACAGCTTGTAAAACCACGAACTAAATAAACCTCTTTTCTTTATAAATTATCCAGTCCAAGGCATGTGTATGTATTAGTCTGTTTATATAGGTATGTATTAGTCTGTTTATAGTGATACAAACAGACTAACACATACCTACTTGCCAAATCTGGTAATCACCTCCATCACTCTTCTCTTGGAAATCTCTCCATATCTGAATTTTGTGATATCCTCATTCTTGCTTTTCCTATGTATCTTTTATTCTTGCATCTCTGACCCCTGTGCTGCATCCATTTCCTGTAACCAACCTTTAAATTTGGTGATTTTCAGTATTCTTTATCTTCCCTTTTCCTCTTTTGTGCTACACATTCTCTGGTTAAACTTATTCATTCCCATGGCTTCAAATTAGTTGCTATAGTTGATAACTCCCAATCTACATTCTTGGCCTTTTGCTCTACTGAACTCCATCCATATCTATGTTCCCAAGGATCTATGATACATCTCTTCTTTTGCTACCAACTTAAGTTCATCATGTCAAAACTAGAAGTTTTTTGTTTTCCCAAGACGGCAGATTAGAGACTTTCAGTATGCCTCACTCATGTGGAATTAGCAAGATAGTATGTAAATGTCAACTCTGTGAGCTTTAATTCAAGAAGAAAAATAGGAATCCACCAGAATTGTGAAGGACATGAGACAAGAGATGAGAACACCACAAAACAACCCCTGTGACAGTATCCAGCTGATAAAAATGAGTCAAGTCCCAGTATATGAGAGAGGCAGAGATCCTCCCCCCATTACTCACCCTTCCAATGGGGAAACTGAGCAACCCAGGCTGAGGGAGAGTATTTTGTTTCTCCCAAGCCCTGGAGCTAACTTGGGGGAGAAGATTGGAGATGCTGTGACAGATACCATAAAGAACTGCAGACATTTTCCCAGATCCAAGACTGAGAGCAGGATGCCATTTTTAATCTGGGCATATAAAAAGCCAGCCATTCTTTGGTAACCCAGAGAAGTATGACCATGCAGGCATTTTAGTCTTGGGCCGGAGACTGGAGCATTTGCTCGGGAGCAGGGCAGGGGCCTCCACAGCTGAAACTATGGAAAGCATCTCAGCAGTAGGCGTTGGAAATGTGTTCTCCCCATTCTTATGAAGCCTGGGGTGGGAGGAGAGCTGCTATACGTACAATTTCTCCTGGGTGGCAAGACTTCCAGCCAGAGCCAGCTTGGCAACCTGGAGCAGATCTGTACGTGCCATGGCTGGATGCCCCATCTTGCTCCTCTGAGATTGTGGTGCAGCAAGGCCCTCTCTGCTCTACACTCAGGCAGAAATCCAAGCATTTGGAGTACCTGCTTGCCTGGAACAGCAGCCTAAGCTTTCCCATCCTTCATGGATATAGATTGTGGTAGAGTGGGGCTCTCTCTCCTCCACACCCACACAGATCTCTAGGATTTCAGAGCACCCACTCACCTGGATCAGCAGCCTGACCTGTCCCACACTTCCGGTAGAGATTCTGGTACAAAGAGGCCCTATCTGCTTCACATCCAGGGCAGATTTTCAGAAATTTGGAGCACCAGCTTGCCTGCATTAGGCAGCCTCATCAGCTCCCCCCTTCTCAGACATACCTTGTGGTGCAGGGGTGCCCTCTCTGCTATGCATCCAGGCAGATCAGGCATTCAGAGCACTGCTCTCCTGGATGAGAAGCCTGAGCCAACCCGCCCATCCTATGGAGATATCTCGGTGCAGGGGGACCCTCTCTGCTCCACACCCAGGCATATCTCCAAGCATCTGGAGTTTCCACTGTACTAGATTAGGAGTTTAGGCCACCCCACTCCCTGTGCAAACAACTGGGGACACCAAGGATGTTTCCCAACTCCCCCACCTAAGCACATCTCTTGGTACTTGGTGGCTTGCTGACTGCATTCTACCTCACCAGTTGTGATGGTGCCTGCTATCAAGGGACATATAAGTGAACCTGCCTAATCCAACCCTACCCTTTATGGCCCCTGCCACCCTAGAACTGAGCAGTGAGCTGAGACCACTATGAATTTCACGTATCAGCCCATTACCTGAGGCAACAGAGAACTTCTGCCAATAAACAAGGATCAAGTATATACCCAGTTATGTTGGCTGCAGCTGGGTCTTACCTATAAGCACCATCTACTGGCTTGTAGGTTGAACTGCACAACCTAATATAAAACCTGTCTAAAGAAGTGAACAGGCCTATAGAAGTAAAGCCAAAAGACCCTACCCAACATACTCTATAATCACACTCCTAGGGAAGGGGGAGAAAGAGAAAGGGGGGAAAAATAATTATTATTATTATTATTATTATAGAGAAAGAGAAATTTTAAAAAGTTCTATCTACACGAAAATAATTATAAAAATTAGCATCTCCAGATGAGAAGGAACCAGCACAAGAATTCTGAAACCATGAAAAATGTAAATGTGGTGATACCACCAAATGATTGCACTAGCTCTCCAACAATGGTCCATAACCAAAATGGAAGCTCAGAAATGACATAGAAAAATCAAAGTATGGATTGCCCAGAAGCTTAATGAGTCCAAGATAAGACTGAAAATCAATACAAAGAAACGTCTAAAGCAATCCAGGAAATTAAGAGATAAATATCTTAAGAAGTCAATTGGAGCTCTAGAATTAAAAAACTCACTTAATGAATTTAAGAATACAGTTGAAACCTTTATCAATATGCTAGACAAGCAGAAGAAAGATTTTCAGAGTTTAAACACTGGTCTTTCAAACTAACCCAAGTCAGATAAAAATAAAGAAAAAAGAATTCTTAAAAAAATGAACAAAGCCTTTGAAAAATGTGTGATTATGTAACGCAACCAATTCTACAAATTACTGGCATTCCTGGAGAGAGAGAAAGAAAACCACCTGAAAAATATATTTGAGGATAATTCAAGAACACTTCCCTTATCTTGCTAGAGAGGTAGACATCTAGATACAAGAAATCCAGAGAACACCTGCAAGAAACTGTACAAAATGAAAATCATGAAGACTCAAGACATACAGCCACCAGACTGTACAAAGTCAATGCTAAAGAAAAAAATTTAAATGCATGCAGAGGAAAAAGAAGATAATTTATAAAGGGGACCGTATCCAGCTAACAGCAGACTTGTCAGCAGAAACCTTACAAGTCAGGAGAGTTGGGGACATATTTTAAGCATTCTTAAAGAAATTTCGCTGGGCGTTGTGGTACGTGCCTGTAATCGCAGCTGCTCAGGAGGCTGAGGTCGGAGAATCACTTGAACCAGAGAGTTGGAGGTTGCAGTGAGCCAAGAATGCACCACTGCACTCCAGCCTGGATGACAAAAAAAAAAAAAAAAAAAAAAGAGAGAAGAAGAAAGAAATTCTAACCATGAATTTCATATTCCACTAAACTAACCTTTATAAATAAAGAAGAAATAAAATATTTTTCAGAAAAGCAAGCACTAAAAGAATTTGTTACCAGTAGACCAGCCTTACAAGAGATCTTTAAGAGAGTTCTAAACGTGAAAATAAAAGAACAATACCTGCTACCACAAAAACACACTGAAGCACATAGCCTGCATATCCTATAAAACAACCACACAATAGAAACTACAAGTTAACCAGCAAACAACTTCACAATGTGATCAAAACCTTTTATATTAGTATTAACCTTGAATGTAAATAGTCTAAAAGTCCCACATAAAAGTCACACAGTGGCAAATCACATTAAAAAGTAAGACTCATTGATCTGCTCATCTGTTGTCTCCACAGACCCATCTCACACATAATGACACCCAGAGGTTCAAAGTAAAGTATTGGAGAAAGAGCTACAATGCAAACGGAAAACATAAAAGAACAGGGGTTGCTATTCTTATATCAAATGAAACAGACTTTAAACCAACAACAGTAAACAAAAAAAAAAAAGGAGACAGACAGGCATTATGCAATGATAAAGGTTTCAATTCAACAAGAAGATTTAACTACCATAAATCTGTATGTATCCAACATTGAAGCACCGGGATTTATAAAACAAGTACTTCTAGATCTATGAAAAGACTTAAACAGCCACATAATAATAGTGGGTGATTTGAACACCCCACTGAGAGCGTCAGACAGACCATCAAGGCAGAAAACTATCAATAAAATTCGGGACTTAAACTTGACACTTGACTAATTGTACCTAATATATATATCTACAGATATCCATCAACCACAAAATATCAATTATTCTTATTTGCATATGGAACATACTCCAAGACTGATCATATGTTCAACAATAAAGTCTAACAAAAAATTGAAAAAATCAGAATCATATCCATACATTTGGACAACAGTGAAATAAAAATAGAAATCAATACCAAGAAGACAAGATCACTAAAAATCACACAATTACATGAAAATTAAATAACTTGATCCTAAATGACTTTTGGGCAAACAACAAAATCAAGGCAGAAATTTTTAAAAATCATTTAGATAAATGAAAACAGAGATATAATGTATAAGCTGTTTTTGTACTGCTATAAAAATATGTCTTGAGACTCGGTATTACCGGGTAATTTACAAAGAGAAATGGTTCTTCAGGCTGTACAGGAAACATAGTGACTTCTGCTTCTGGAAAGGCCTCAGGAAACTTACAAACCTAAAATGGTGGAAGGTAAAAGGGAAGTAGGCACATCTTGCATGGCAGAAGCAGGAGCAAGAGAGAGGGGGGGGAGGTGCTACACACTTTTAAACAACCAGATCTTGTGAAAACTCCATCACAAGCATAGCACTAAGGGGTGCTATGAGAGTTTCATGAGAAACTCCCCCCCCCGCACCCACCCCCACCCCCGCCAGTTCAATAATCTACCACCAGGTCCCACTTCCAACATTAGAGGTTATAACTTAACACGAGATTTGGGCAGGGATACAGATCCAAACCTTATCATTCCACCCCTGGTCCCTCCCAAATCTCATGTTCTTCTCACATTTCTTAAAATTTATTTATTATACTTTAAGTTCTGGGGTACATGTGCAGTTTCGTTACATAGGTATACATGTGCCATGGTGGTGGTTTGCTGCATCCATTGCCCTGTCATCTGCATTAGATATTTCCCCTAATGCTATGCTTCCCCAGTCTCCCCATCCCCTGCTACTCCTCCCCTAACCCCCTACCCCCCCAGACCCAGTGTGTGATGTTCCCCTCCATGTGTTCATGTGTTCTCACTGTTCAACACCCACCTATGAGTGAGAACATGCAGTGTTTGGTTTTCTGTTCTTGTGTCAGTTTGCTGAGAACGATGGTTTCCAGATTCATCCATGTCCCCTGCAAAGGACATGAACTCATCCTTTTTTATGGCTGCATAGTATTCCGTGGTGTATATGTGCCACATTTTCTTTATCCAGTGTGGAATCACCACACTGTCTTCCACAATGGATGAACTAATTTATACCCCCACAAACAGTATAAAAGCATTCCCATGTCAGTCAGAATGATGATTATTAAAAAGTCAAGAAATAATAGATACTAGTAAGGCTGTGGAGAAATAGGAACACTTTTACTCTGTTGGTAGTAATGTAAATTATTTCAACCATTGTGGGAGACAGTATGGCGATTCTTCAGGGATCTAGAACCAGAAATATCATTTGACCCAGCCATCCCATTACTGGGTATATACCCAAAGGAATATAAATCATTCCACTACAAAGAAATAGGCACACATATGTTTACTGCAGCACTATTTACAATAGCAAAGACGTAGAAGCAACCCAAATGCCCATCGGTGATAGACTGGATAACGAAAATGTGGTACATATACACCATGGAATACCATACAGCCATAAAAAAGGAATGAGATCGTGTTTTTTGCAAGGACATAGATAATGCTGGAAGCCATCATCCTCAGCAAACTAACAGAGGAACAGAAAACCAAACACCACATGTCTCACTTATAAGTGGGAGTTGAACAATGAGAATACATAGACACAGGGAGGGAAACAACACAAACTGGGGCCAGTCGGGGGTTAAGGAGGAAAGGGAGGGAGAGCATTAGGACAAATGGCTAATGCATGTGAGGCTTAAAACCTAGATTACGAGTTGATAGGTGCAGCAAACCACCATGGCACACGTGTGCCTGTATAACAAACCTACCCATTCTGCACTTGTATCCCAGAACTTAAAGTAAAAACAAAAAAAGAATATACTTCAAAATAGTAAGAGCCATCTATAACAAACCCACAGTCAATATTATACTGTATGGGCAAAAACTGGAAGCATCTCCATTAAGAACTGGAATAAGACATGAATGCCCACTCTCACAACTTCAATTCAATATAGTACTGGGAAGTGTCAGCCACAGCAATCAGGCAAGAGAAAGAAACAAAAGGAATCCAAATATAAAAAGAAGTCAGACTTTCTCTCTTCACTGATGATATGATTCTATACTTAGAAAACCCTAAAGACTCTGCCAAAAGGCTACTGGAACTTACAAATGACTTCAGTAAAGTTTCAGATACAAAATTAGTGTGCAAAAATTAGTAGCATTTCTATATACCAATAATATTCAAGTTGTGAGCCAAATCAAGAATGCATTTTCATTTACAATTGCCATTTAAGGCCGGACACAGTGGCTCACACCTGTAATCCCAGCACTTTGTCAGACCGAGATGGGTGGATCACCTGAGATCAGGAGTTCCAGACCAGCCGAGTAACATGGTGAAACCCCGTCTCTACTAAAAATACAAAAATTAGCCAGGCTTGGTGGCACGTGCCTGTAGTTCCAGCTACTTGGGAGGCTGAGGCAGCAAATCACATGAATCCAGGAGGTGGTGGTTGACAGATTGCACTCCATCTTGGGTGACAAGAGAGAAACTCTGTCTCAAAAAAAAAAAAAAAAAAGCAATTTAAAATATAAAATACCTAGCAATACACCTAACCAAGGAGTTGAAAGAGCTCTACAAGAAGAACTAAAAAACACTGCTGAAAGAAAGTATAGATACAAATGTAAAAGTGGTCTATGCTTATGGATTGGATGAATCAATATTGTTAAAATGTCCATACTGCCCAAAGCAATCCACAGATTCAACACTTTCTAACAAACTATGAACGTCATTTTTCACAGAATTGGGAAAAAAAAACTATTCTAAAATTTACATAGAGCCAAAAAAGTACCAAAACAGTCAAGGCAATTCTGGCAAAAAGAACAAAGTTGGAGGCATCATATTACCAATTTTAAAATATACTATAAGACTACAGCAAGCAAAACCGTATGGTACTGGTACAAAAATAGACCCATATACCAAAGGAACAAAATAAGAAACCAGAAATAAAGCAATACAGCTACAACCATCTGATCTTCAACAAAGTCAACAAAAGTAAGCAATAAAGGAAGAACTCCCTATTCAATAAAAAGTGCTGGGAGATAGCTGGTGAGTCATATACAGAAAAATAAAACTGGACCCCTACCTCTCCTCACATATAAAAATTACCTCAAGACAGATTAAGTATTTAAATGTAAAACCTCAAACTATACCAATCCTGGGGGAAAAATCTGGGGAACACCATCTGGACATCAACCTTGGGGAAGAAATTATTACTAAGTCCTCAAAAGCAATTATAACAAAAACAAAAATTGACAAGTAGAACCTAATTGAACTAAAGAACTTCTACACAGCAAAAGAAACTGTCAACAGAGTAAACAAACAATCTACAAAATGGGAGGAAATATTTGCAAACTATGCATCTGACAAAGGTCTAATATTCAAAATCTATAAGGAAATTAAACAATTGAACGAGGAATAACAAATAGCCCCACTTTAAAATGGGCAAAGGCGTGAGCATATACTTCTCAAAAGGAGACATTCAAGAAGCAAAAAAAAAAAAAAGTAAAAACATGCTCAATGTCACAAATTATCAGAGAAATGCAAATCAAAACCACAATGAGATACCATCTCACAGCAGTCAGATTGGCTATGATTTAAAAAGTCAAAAAACAACAGATGTTGGCAAGGCTGCAGAGAAAAGAGAACACTTATACACTGTTGGTGAGAATGTAAATTTGTTCAGCCACTGTGGAGAGCAGTTTGTAGCTTTCTCAAATAACTTAAAATAGAACTACCATTCCACCCAGCAATCCCATTACTGCATACATACCCCCCAAACCCAAATTATTCTACCAAAAAAGACGTGTACTCGTATGTTCATTGCAGCACTATTCATGATACCAAAGACATGGGATCAACCTAGTGCCCATCAAAGGTCGATTAGATAAAGAAAATACAGCATATATATACCATGGAATACTAGGCAACCATAAAAAGAATGAAATCATGTCTTTTGCAGCAATATGGGCACAGCTGGAGGCCATTATCTTAAGCAAATTAATGCAGAAACAGAAATCAAAATACCGTATGTTCCCACTTGTAAGTGGGAGCTAAACACTGGGCAGTCATGGACATAAAAATGACAACAGACACCAGAAGCAGGAGGGAAAAAGTGGGAAAGGGCTGAAAAACTAACTGTTGTGTATTATGTCAGTACCTGGCTTACGGGAGCAGTTACACCCCAAACCGAGACATCACTCAATATACCCAGGTGACAAACCTACACATGTACCCCCTGAATCTAAAATAAAAATTGAAATTACTTTTTAAATGGGCCAAAAACCTTAACACACACCTCACAAAAGAATATATACAGATGGCAACTAAGCATAGAAAAAGATGCTCCACGTCATATGTCATCAGGTAAATGCAAATTAAAACAAAGAGATACCACTGTGAACCTATTGGAATAGCCAAAATCCAGAACATTGACAACAGTGAATGCTGGTAAGAATGTGGGACAAGAAGAACATTCATTCACTGCTAGTAGGAATGCAAAATGGTACCACCACTTTGGAAAATAGTTTTGGCAGTTTCTTTAAAAAACAAACTTACCACACAATTCAGCAATTGGGCTCTGGTATTTGCCCAGAGGACTTTTTTTTTTTCTGTGTCCTAATTTATTATGACTACATAGCCCACATTCTTCTACCCACTCATCCATGGAGTCCAGAGCCCAGAAAGCCTCCTGCTGCCCTGCCAGACCCTGGAACTCCCCCAGGAGCAAATTGTGGCACAGGCTGATCAGCTCACGCAGAATGGCAGGGCTTCAGCTGCCCAAGTGCGTGAGTAGCCAGAGCACAGCATTCATGAAGTTGTCTGACTCCACCTCCACCTCTGATAGTGCGTGGGTGCTTTTGGGATACAGCAGGAGCCGAACAGGCACATTCCGGGTCTTGAGGGCACGGTAATACTCCATGCCCTGCTTGAAGGGCACACACCGATCTTCCTGGCCCAACATCAATAACGGTGGTGTCTTCACCTGAGGGATATATTTGATGGGCGATTTGTCCAGCATCTCAGCCCACATGCTGAGGTCTGGCAAGCAGTCACTGCTGAAATGAAAGCCGGCTTCCACCACGCACCAGTCAGGGATGTCAGTGGAGCCCAACATGGAGGCAATGTTGACCACGGGCTTCCAGGCCACACAGGCCCTGTAGGTCTCTGGGAACTGACCAATCAGTGGCAGGAGATGAAGCCACCATGGGAACCACCCATAGGGGCCACATGGCTTGCATCAAAGTGTTCCTCCTGGAGCACTTGTTCTACTGCAAACTGGACATCCTTCACATCCTAGTGGCCCACATTGCCTGGGAGGGGAGAGGATGCTGTCCTGGCCAAAGCCCATGGAGCCACGATAGTTCACTAGTAGTACCGCAAAGCCCATCTTGCAAAGCATGGCTGGGAACAGCATCCAGGCAGTGACAAAGGATGAATGGGGCCCCCCCATGGGGTATGACCACCATGGGCACTTGGGTCTTATCTGGAGGGTTGCTGGGCTGCAGCAGGATTGCTTCAAAGTCAAGGCCAGCATACTGCACATTCTCTTGCTCTGGGGGTAGCTTTAGCACCCGGACGCCCCAGTGGGTGTCGGGGAATGGGCTCGGCCTCCTCCAGGGACACCCACAACACTGACTGCTCCTTCCCTGCAGAAGGCAGGCACCCAACTTTCAGGATTGGAGGTAGGCTGGGTGTGGAAAACTGTGCCACCATGAGGTCCTGCCCAGAGGACTTTTAAACATATACCCCGACCAAAACTTGCATGGAGATGTTTATAGCAGCCTTATTCATAATTACCAGAACTTGAAAGCCACCAAGATGTCCTTCAGTAGGTGAATGGATAAATAAGCATTGATATATCGGGCAATAGAATACAATTCAGGGCTAAAAGGAAATGAGCTAACAAGCCATAAAAGATGTGGGGGGAAACTTAGATGCGTATGACTAAGTGAAAGAAGCCCATCTGGAAAGAGTACATACTGTATGACTAAATGATATTCTGGAAAAGGCAAAACTATGGAAACAGTAGAAAGATCAATGGTTGCCAGGGTTTAGCAGCAGGAAGGGAGAAAGAATAAATAGACAAAACACAGAGGTCAGTGAAACTATTCTGTGATAGTATAATGCTGGATATCTCTTATTATACATTTGTTCAAACCCATAGAAGGTATAATGCCAAGGGTGGGCCCTCACGTAAACCATAAACTTTGGGTGATAATGAGGAGTCAATGTGAGTTTATCAGTTGTGACAAATGTAGCACTCTGATGAAAGGTGTTATTAATGGGGGAGACTATGCATGTGTGGGGTGACGAGATAGCTGAGAAATCTCTGTAGCTTCTCAATTTTGCTATGAACCTAAAATTGTTCTAAAAAAAAAAAAATAAGCCTTTTAAAAAAATACACCTTTAATGAAAAATGTGTAGATGGTCTCATAGAAACTATGAATTTAGGATATGAATGTATGGCTATATGTGTCTACACATGTATAATGGATTAAAAATGAAATAGCACAGAAACAACCATTTATAGAGTGAATTTCTAAAACCTATTTGATGCATTAGGTAAATGGAAATTTAAAACTGCAATGAAATACTTCTCTACACCTATGTGAATTGCTAAAATTCAAAAAACTAATAATATCAGAGGTTGGCAAGGATGTGGAGCAACCAGGACTCATTCATTGCTGACAGACGTGCAAAATGATACAGCCACTGTGTAAAACAGTGTGGTGGTGTCTTCCAGTGTTACCGGTAATGCCACTCCTAAAAATAATAATACCAGTAATACTACTCCTAAATAATAAATAATGTTACCAGTAATACCACTCTTAAAAATACCACTCCTAAACATATGTCCACAGGGAAAGAAAAAAAACAGAAAGTCCCATAGACTCCCATAAGCTTTTATATATATATATATATATATATATATCCCCATATATATACATATGTATTTTTAAACATCGATATATATATTTTATATAAATATATAAAATACTCCACTGCCTAGGCAGCTCACAAGGCCAGAAAAAGGAGACTTTCCAAGCACTCCCTCCTGCAACTTATCACATCCCATCAGTCACTAAAGTTTCTTAATATTTTTCCACTCTCCATATTACTGTCTCTCTCTCTCTCCCACAATCCTATCCCCCTTTCCCTGGTGACTCCATTCATTTATTCATTCATTCATTCATTCATTTACTTACTTTTTTATTGAAAGAGTCTCAATCTATTGCCAGGCTGGAGTGCAGTAGCATGATCTCGGCTCATTGCAACCTCCATCTCCCGGGTTCAAGTGATTCTCCTGTCTCAGCCTCCTGAGTAGCTGGGATTACAGGTATGCACCACCGTGCCTAGCTAATTTTTTGTATTTTTAGTAGAGACGGAGTTTCACCATGTTGGCCAGGATGGTCTCGATCTCTTGACCTCATGATCCACCCGCCTCGGCCTCCCAAAGTGCTGGGATTACAGGCATGAGCCACTATGCCCAGCTGGTGGCTCCATTTTTGTGTTATGCAACCTGGTGTAACATTCCCTCCTCAGGAAGACTGATTTTTCCCCACAGGGTACAGACATTTCAATCCTCAAACTCTTTGTGTGTGTGTGTATTTGCAAAGCCAGGGAATGAGACCTCTGCCAGTTGTAAACAGAGTTTTACTTCTATGCAGACACTGAAATTCCAGGAACACAAGGTGGGCTCTGGTCACATAATATGGACAATGGTGGGTCCTGAGTCTTTGGCATCTCCACCAGTGAAAGCTATCATTGAGTTCCTCATAATTTACCTAGGAAGCAAGCTCATCTTGCTAAGGTACATAAACTACCCCATCTCATGTGAAGAAAGGACATTCCTCCTGTTACAAGACTCTAAGCCCACCTCCCTCCTTGTTTTATCTGTCATTTCTTAGACTTTGGGTACAAATATTTGAGTTAGTTTTAAGCTTCCCACTCCTTATCCATTTTGCTTATGGAACAATAAACCTTGATTTATTATTCTGAGAGCGTGCAACTCTCCTGAGCCTGACGTAAGTTACAAAAGTCAACTTACTGGCTGTAAATAGCACTAGGGTTAAATTCTCCCAAAGTTGATAACTGGCAATTCCGCTTTTGACTTTGCCTTCAGCAGAAGCAAGGGAGGGAAGATTTTTATTCATCCACTCCAACTGTAAGAATTTCATAACCCACATCATTCAGTTCTCCAGCCTCACCTTCCACCACTCTGCCCCATAAGCCCCATGTGACAGAATTACTTGCAGTTCCCATGCCAAGCTCTCTAATGCCTCTGTACCTTTGCACATGTTATAATTTCCAGACTGGAGAATCTTCTTCACATTTATTCTTGCCCCCTCCATTATTATTCCATCACTCTCCACTCCCTAGGTATCTTGTACTCATTAACTAAAATCTTGGAAGCTTTTTCATGCTGTTTTTCTCTTTGAATTGGCTGACCATCCTGTGTTCCCATTCTGACTAAATACATCTCTATGATAGCACGGAAACACTGCAGTGCCACTGTGGAATGTTTGTCTGTCTCAGCCATGAGATAGTATGCTCCTCGAGTTTAACCTAGAGATTGAGAATAATTTTGTATGTTTCTTTGTAAGCCCAGAGTTTAGCAGTGCACCTGGTTCAGAGCCACTGTTCATCAATGATCTTTTGAAAGATTAATAAATAGATAGATAGATGTTCAAAAGAGAGACAAAACAGTGTTAATAGTAAGCCTTTCACCAGAAAGAATAGAATTCATTAAAGGAGTTTGATTTTGTCTCCCATCCAAATGGAGTAAAATGTTGCGTTAGGAAACAGCTTCATTCATCATATGAGGGCAGATGCTCTGAGGTCTTTTCCTGGCACGTTTGCAAATATGATTCTGGGAAAAATAAAAACTGAACATGTGCAGCAAATAAACATGTGTGTATGTGTGCATGCATGTGCCAGTGCATGTGTGTGTGCACGTACATGCACACGTGTGTCATGCTGTTAGAACAGAAGTAGACAGAGAGATTTGGGGAAGTGAATGTTAAAAGCAGTCTATTTGTATGGCATCTTTGTTACTGGGCCTCTCTTCCTAACTGGACAGTCTGTGTTTTAGCACTTTCCAGAAGGTAACACCAATATTCTCTTTTCAGCAGACCCCCTCAGCTGATATTCTCCCAGAAACATAGGTTTCTCTGAAGGGAAAAGAAAAAAGATCAAAAATAAGAAACAGAGACTTTTGAATTATATTTAGATTCTCTGCCTCATTTTCTTTGGAGCCACTATCTTTAGGGATTCTGGCTTAAATGCTAATTAATGCCCATAGTCACAGATGACATAAGTAAGACACTAGGGAAATCATATTAGATCCATGTGCTGCAGCTAATAGAAATCTCCAATATACTAGAACAGTGGTTTCCAAACACATACCCTCACACACGATCAAACAGAAACGAGTCTCACAGAGCAATGCAGTATCCCCAATGTCCTAGTGCAGTTTGAAGCCATAATAACTTTAGAAGGATAAATGCTATAAACTTAAAACAGCATCATTTGGAAATTTATTTAAATGTAATATATACTTACTTAGTTTTACGAACTTTGAAAGTTTACTTTTTTCGGTCAATGTTTTCCATATTCCATCAGAGGGATCAAAACTAGAAATTAGAAACTACAAATGTATTTTTGAGAATAATCTAAAACTGAACTAAGATTTTGGGGATACTATGTATAGATTTTTAATACTTAATATTCCCTGATATTATTCTCTATTTAATCGATGCTATTGTATTCAATTTGTCTTTTCTCAATGCTAGTCTCACGCCAATAAATTGGCTTCATGACCCATTAATGAAAACCATAGCTCTAGAAGGCAGGAGTGTATGTAAAGAAAACTTAGTCCTTCCTTGGTTCAAGAACTCAGTCATCCTGGGCCTAGTGATTTCCACGTGCATTCATTTTACAGATAAGTTAGTGCAGGAAAGCCATAAAAGCTATGGTGGAATGAAGTTGGGGGCCCTATGGCTATGAGTGTTGCTTCAGGAAGTCATCGCTTTAACAAGGTCTGAAAGCAATGGATTCTTGGGATGCAATGATTCTGGGACACAATGGAATATTTTCTGGACTCAAGGAACATCTGAAAATATTTTACCTGTTAACAGCACATCTTGTCCCCTGCCAGCACTCTCTGCTCCCCATTTCCCACCCTTGGTAACAGAATAATGGCCTTAATGAAAAACATCCAAAATAGAAATGACAGTCTTTTAAACACCAGCCACCAAGTTTAGATACCTGGAATAGGGGAGAAATACAATCACATCCTCTGTCACATAATCTCTGGCTAACGATGCCTGTTTCTGATCACTGACAATATACCTATTACTCTCCAGCATCTGATACTATAAGGCTCCTGATTTTCCACTCATGCTTCACTATTTTTAACTTTTATTTTCTTAGTTCTGATCACGTGTTCTTCACCTTTCACGTACATTGCACTTCACCTAAACTACAACTGTCTCAAGAGTTCAGTGCACTATCTCTTGTACCTTTCACTCTGTTTCAGTGTTTCCAGCTGCAAGTAAACAGACAATTAAGTAATAAACGTTGGCACATTAAGGACATCGTTATAATCTGATAATGGTCTAGCTGTGTCCCCACCCAAATTTTGTCTTGAATTGTAGCTCCCACAATTCTCACATGTGGTGGGAGGGACCTGGTGGGAGGTAATTGAATCATGGGGCAGGTCTTTCCCATGCTGTTCTCATGATAGTGAATAAGTCTCATGAGATCTAATGGCTTTATAAAGGTGAATTTCCCTACACAAGCTCTATTCTCTTTTCTGCCACCATGTGAGATATGCCTTTCACCTTCCACTATGATTGTGAGGCCTCCCAAGCCATGTGGAACTGTGAGTCCATTAAACCTCTTTTTCCTTGTAAAATAGCCAGCTTCAGGTAAGTCTTTATCAGCAGCGTGAAAACGGACTAATACATGATCTCAAATAAGAGAGATGAGGTTCCTAGGATCAGTGACACATGATGTCAACAAGGATCCAGGTGTTTTCATTTCTCTTTGCCATTTTCAGCAGAGAAAGCTGCACCATCCTCAGTCTTACTGCTTCATGCACGCAAGATGGCTGCCATGACTGCTGCTTCGTACACCACATCCTCATATCACTGAGTCAAAAGGCAGGGGAGGGGCTCTTCTTCCCACACTTACTGTCCTCAGAAGTTCCCCAGCAGATGTTCCCTCAGGACCCTTTGGCCAGGATTAGGTTCCATGCTTATGCATCAATAGCAAGAGAAGCCGAGGAAAATGAGTCTCTGGCATTTTCAATTTCTGCAGCAGAAGGCTGTCTCTCCCACCAAGGAAATCACACTTACCCTATGTTCTGCACTCAGTAGTGCTCACTGTGTTTTTGAACTGACCGCCCTATGGTTGCTCTCTAAGTAAGAGGATGAGCACACAGATTTGGTTTAAGTAGCATGTGAATCAGTTAATTTAGCTTTAGCGGAGGGTAATCAACTTCTCTCCCCTGCCTAGGGAGAAGTCATTTCACATAATGCCAATTACTGTTCACAGGGATGCTGGGGAGGGTATGCAGAAGGATCAATACAAAGCCATTCCCCCAAGCTGTAAAACCAATTAGAACAACAGCTCCCTGATGTGGGGTCAGGAGGACAATTGTTTTTCAACTAATAATGCACATTTCCCCATTCCTGTTACTATCTTTATTTTACATGGGAGGATACTGGCAATAGAGAATGTCTCCAGACTTCTGATACTGTATCTCCAAACCATCCTGCATTTGATCATCAGAGTAACTTTTCACAAAGAGCATTTTCATCATGAGATCCAATCAGTAAAGATATATTGGAAACTTACTATGCAAAAAAGTTCAGGGCAGGAATGAGGAGGTAGGGTGGAGAGCAGCAGAAAGCATCCTTAAATGTGTACATTAGTACAGCTAACAATCTGTCATCCTGGGATTTCTATTTACCACATTGCTGGCTTAAGTTCAAAACACTACTCACGGCTTTATATTAAATAACTATTGATATTCTCAGCCCATTTTGAAAGTTCTCATTTCACAGTCTATGAAACATAAGCATAAAGAAATTGTCTTTGTCTCATTTTAATTCTTTATTCAAAAATTTGATAATAAATTATGATGGTTTCTACTGGCATAAAAATAATTAAGGCAGACCTGGGATAATCAGGCCATATCCCAAAGGTGCCTGCAAAAGTTTCATGTCTTCAGGTGACAAGTAGAAGTCACAGGTATTTTATACTTTCACCTTCATTCTTGAATCAGGGCACCCAGCCCTTCCATGTCCCCTGTGGCATATTTATTTTGCAATCCTGTCATTAATCTGTGTCCTACTTCCTCCATGAGAAGTAAGAGTTCCCCAGAAAAGTTGTGGTCATAGAACAGGGTTACTTTGTCTAGAGGACCCTGAGTCACGACAAAGCTGTATGTCTAGTTTTTTAGAGCTATTAAATACAACCCTTTCAATCAATGCTTTCTACATTATATTATAGAGAACATGAAGTTCTATGAGATGTTAGTAAATGTTCCTCCATGAACGGGCCCATTCATACAAAAGCATTCGAATCTTGCATGCTGTAATCCCTCAAAGAGACATAAGGCAACATGACATCGTAATCTGTTTAATTTTGGTAATCCAGTGCTTTTCAGATTTATGCCAACAGATAACCCTTTTCGAGTAGAATATTAATACCTTAAGGGAGAAATATGTTCTTTAGCAAACAGTTCAGAAGCCTGTGGTGGTATCCTTTGTAAAAAAGAAAAGAAAAAAAAAAGATAAGAAAAAGAAGAAGAGTACAAATAGTAATGATTGGTTGGGACAGGCACTGTGCTAAGCACTTAGCCCACATTTTCTCCTTTAATTCTAATACTGAATCTTATATGGAATTCCTTTTTCCCATAGAGAAAGGATATTAACAAACCTGTCCAAGATCAGACAGCCATCAAGTTCCTGAGCTGGATATCATACTCATCTTCTGTCAGATTCTAAACCCATGCTCCTACTTTTACATTACTTTGTTCCAAAAATAGGTGAATTGCCAACCTATTGCACTTATGGTCCTCCCAATCTATCAACCTCTCCTCTCAAAAAGAATGTGCTATGGGAGGACATTCTATATGTGATATAGTTTGTATGTTGTCCCCTCTAAATCTCATGTTGAATTGTAATCTCCAATGTTGGGGGTGGATTTCTCATGATGGTTTAAGCACTATTCACTTGCTGCTATACTTGCAATAGTGAATGATTTCACGTGAGATCTAGTTGTTTAAAAGTGTGTGGCAGGCCAGGCATGGTGGCTCATGCCTGTAATCTCAGCACTTTGAGAGGCCGAGGTGGGTGGATCACCTGAGGTCAGGAGTTTGAGACCAGCCTGACTAAAATGGTGAAACCCTGTCTCTACTAAAAGTACAAAAATTAGCTGAGCATGGTGACAGGCACCTGGAATCCCAGCTACTTGAGAGGCTGAGGCAGAATTGCTTGAACCTGGGAGGCAGAGGTTACAGTGAGCTGATACTGCACCACTGTACTCCAGTCTGGGCAACAAGAGCAAAACTCCATCTCAAAAACAAACAAAAAAAGTGTGTGGCACCTCCCAATCCCCACCTCTCTTGTTCCTGCTTTTGTTATGTGACATGCCTGCTCCTGCTTCACCTTCAGCCATGAGTAAAAGCTCCCTGAGGCCTCCTAGAAGCCTAGTAGATGCCAATGCCATGCTTGTACAAACTGCAGAACTGTAAGCCAATTAAACTTTTTCTTTATAAATTATCCAATCTCAAGTATTTCTTTATAGCAATGCAAGAATGGCCTAATACAATACATAACTGCATTCTCAAAGTGTTAGAAATTTATCCTGGCCTTTCTTAAGTTCTCCTAATTAGGACTTGTATTTTACTCATTTCCTAAAACCATACTTTTTCCCTTATTTTATGTTTGCTATTCCAGAGACTGGGCCAGTGACTATTATATGTTTTTGTTTTTAAATAATTAAGACATATCAGGTCCCTCCAAGGATCTCAATCAATTCTGAAACCAAAACAAATAGTACCAATATTTGAAGCCAGTTAGTGATGTTTTAGATCTTTGGTCTTTCCAACAGGACAACATTTCATCTGCAAATAAAGAAAATTGTTATCTTGCTAATCTTTATGTATTGTATTTCTTCTTCTTATCTTATTACTCTGTCTAGGACCTCAAATGTGTTACTGAATAGCAATAATGAGAACACACATATTTGCTTAGTTTCTAATCTTAGTAGTATTCATTCTTTCAGCATTTAGTAAGTTAGTTGTTTTTCATAGATGCCTTTTAGCACGTTGAAGAAAATCCCTTTTATTCCTAGTTGTCCGAGTTATTTTTATGAATTAATGTCTAATTTCATCAAATTCTTTGTCTATATCTATTAAAATGATTATTTGGTTTTACATAGTAGTATTGACATAGTGTAGCTATTGATTTAGGAATTTTTGTAACAACCTTGCATTTCTGGATAAATCTTATTTAATCCTTCTTATATATTGTTGAATTTAATTTGCTAATATTTTATTAAAGATTTTGCACGTCTGTTCATAAGCAATGCGTGTCTACTGTTTTCTTGTAATGTTTCATTTGTCTTTGGTATCAGAGACTTATGGTCTCGTTAAAAAAGTTGGCAAGTATTCTTTTTAAAAAATTTTCTTCAAGAATATATCAAGAATTTTTATTTCTTCTTTAAATCTTTAATGGAATTCACCATTGGAGCTATCTAGGCCTGAAGGTTTCTTTGTCAAAAATATTTTAACTACAAGTTCAATTTCTTTAATAGATGTAGGACTGCTGAGGCTGTTTCTTCTTAACTGTACTATGGTATAAAAATTTACATCTTTCAATTCCATTTCATCTCAGTTATCCAATTTCTGGGCAAAGAGTTGTTCATATTATCTCCTGAATGTCCTATTGACCTTTATGAAATCAGTAGTGTTGCCACTCTTTCATTCCCGACCCTGGTTATTTGTGTCTTCCTTTTTTGTTCTGGTCAGTCTGGCTAGACAGTTATCTATTTTTTTACCTTCTAATAGAATAAACTTTTAGTTTTATTAATTCCATTTGCAATTTTTAATTTCATTAATTTTTGTTTGTTCTTATCCTTCTGCTTACTTTCAGTTTACTCTTTTTTTCCTACTCTCTTAAGGTAAGAGTTTAAACCATTAATTTTAATCTTACTATTTTCTCATGTAAGTGTTTAATGCTATTTATTTCTACTTGTGTGCTAGATTAACTGCAACTCACAAATTTTCATGTGTTGTATATTCATTTTCAATCAATTCAAAATATTTTCTAATGTTCCTCAAAATTTCTTCTTTAATCCACAATATTTAGAAGTATGTTTTTTTTAGTTTCCAGACATTTGGATATTATCCAGATTTTTTTGTTATAGTTTTCTACTTAATTCCATTGGTGTCAGGGAATATACTTTTTATGACTTTAATTCTTTTTAATTTCTTGAGATTTGTTTATGACTCACAATATTATTAATCATGGCAATTATCTTATGCTCATTTGAAAATAATATGGATTCAGGTTTGAGGTAAAGGAGATGGAGTGTTCTATAAATCTCTATTAAGTCAAATTGGTTGATAGTACTTGTTCAAGTCTTCTACCCCATTCCAATTGCAATCTACTACTATCAATTACTGAGTGACGAATATTGGAGTTTCCAACTACAATTGTGGATATGTCTATTTTTCCTTATGTATTTTGACAATACTACATCACTTTTACTATAAGAAACTTAAATGTGATGTGTTTGTATACTTGAGCCTGGTTTTACTGTTTTAATTAGACTGAGTTGTTTATGTGCTATAACTGTAATGCAGACAGACTGGTTCTACAGCCACATGTCATAACCTCAGTACCCATCCAGGCTGTTATATCTGAAGGTACCCAGCTTGCACACAGAATGGGGGGAACACACTTAAAAGTGAAACATAAAGCCAGTGCACAAACAGTATAGTAACAGATTTTCCTGGGTGCCCTGATAGAGTTGTTTTGCACTTATTCATAACCATACAGCAGTTTCTTAAATAACAATTTTTAATTGTCTTAAATTTTGTTGCTGTTCTCATAATTAAGGAGTTGAAAAGTGTCAAGTCAAGCATGTAAAGTTTGTGTATGAACTTTTAAATGTCATTCTTAAGTTCATTGCTATAGCCATTTTTTTCTATATCTATTTCTAACTCTTCTCAATTTTTATGTTACTGTTATGGCACATTTTATTTTTATACATATTAGAATTCCTATAATACAGTGTTACTACTTTTGCTATCAGTTATTTTCATTTCTTATAAATAAAACTAAGAAATGAAATGTCTTTTATATTTACCTTCATTTTGATGATTTCATATTTCTTCGTATGTACCCAAACTTTTCTCTGATATTACTAACTTTTTTCTGAAGAGCTTCCTTTTTGACAATAGTTCTTTTAGCATAAGACAGCTGGCTATGAATGTTCTCAGCTCACATTTATTTTAATGATATTTATTTCATCTTCCTTTTTCAAAAAACATTTTCACTGACAGTAGAACTCTGGATTTATAGTTTTGCCTTTGATTGTTTCAGTACTTTAAAAATGTCCCTCCATTTTCTTTTGGCTTGAAAAGTTTCTAACAAGAAGTCTACCTTAATTCTTCATGATTCCTCTCAACAAAATGTGTCTTTCTCTGGCTGCCTTCGATATAGTTTATTTATCTTGGTTTTAGTAATGTGGTTTTTTTTGTTTATTTGTTGTTTTAATTTATTCTGCTCAGGATTTTCTAGGCTTCTTGGATTTTTGGTTTGATGAATCTCACTACTTGGGAGAAATTCTACCCATTATTTCCTTACCCATATTTGCTCTTTTTCCTTCTGGGATTCTAAGTACATGTCTTAGATCATTTGATATTGTTTGATGGCTTTTGAATGCTCCAGAGGTTTTTTAATTTCCTCCACTCTTTATTCCCTTTGTTTATAAGTTTGAATAATATCTGTCGACCTATCTTCAAGTTCACTGATTCTTCCCTCTGCCGTGTGAACTCCATTGATAAGCCAAGGAAATTCATCATCTGTTATATCATCTTTGTATTTCTAGCATGTCCATTTGATAATTTTAGTTTCCCTCTGTCAACATCTCCATCTGTTTAAACATGTTGTCAATCTAGATGTTGCAAAACCATTTTAACTGTAGTTGTTTTAAGGTCTTTTTTATAGACTAAATGTTTGTGTCCCCTCAAAATTCCTATGTTGAAGCCCTAACCCCCACTGTATTTGAAAATAGGATCCGTGAGATGATTAAGGTTAAATGAATCTTAAGGACAGTATTCTAATGTTAGGCCTTATGCCTTTACAGGAAGAGGAAGAGCTATGAGAATGCTCTCTCTTTACCATATGAGACACAGCAAGAAGGCAGCTGTTTGCAATCCAGGAAGAGAGCTCTGGCCAAGAACGGAATCACCTGGTACCTTGATCTTGGACTTCCCAGCCTCCAGAACTGTGAGAAATAAGTTACTTTGTTTATGCCATCCAGTCTGTGGCATTTTGTAATGGCAGTCTCAGCTAACCAACACGGTTTCTGTTTGACATCTGTGTCATCTCTGAGTCTAGTTGCTGTGTCTCTTGACAATGGGTTGTCTCTTTTGGTATTTTATGTGTTTTATAATTTTTAATTAATATTAGGCACTGTATATAAAAAAGTACAACTGAAACAATTAGTATTTACTCCAAGAATGGCCAAGCATCATCTTATAATAGGCTATTAGTGTTCGGGGTTGAGTTAACGTAGTCAGGAGTTGAACTGAATATGGATTTTGATGTCGGTAAAGGCATCTTAAGTAGACCACAGTCTTCAGGTTCCTCTAGAGATGAGCTACCATTTAAGATTAAGGTATTGATAATATTTTTGAATTTAAATCTACCTTCTTGATGTTTTCTCTTTGATCAATTCATTCTTGGTGAGAGTAGGGTGCACAGATTTTTTTCTCAGTGTCTGTGCTTCACCCTACACTTTCAGCAGTCCCAAAACACCTGCATCACAGAGAGGGTCTCTCTCCATGCTAACGTTCTTGTTTCTCTCTCAGCAATGCACCACTGTTGCTTGGTGTACTCTATGTGATGTCCATGGTGGAAACAAAGGGGATTTCTGTTTTGCTGGTCTAGCTTTATTCTTAGAGAAACACTATGCTCTTGAGCCTAAGAGTGAGGTGTTTTCAGTGTTTCTGTCCCTTGTTCCAAGGTCAACCAAACTCTGCCTTTTATCTACAATATGTTAGCAGCAGTTTCTGGCCCCATCCTAGACCTCTCCTTGATCTCTATCACTATAAATATCACTTGTCTGTTTCAGTCTGGATCCGATCAATTTTCTTTCTCACATGAATACCTCACATCATGGACACTGTTCTTAAACACTCTGATTGCATTATCGGTACTGATTGCCTGCCCTCCTCTTCACCTGCTCCACAATCAGATTTGCTCTGTGTCCCTTTGAATTTGCCATTCTATAGGAAACTTTTCCTTTACCACCGCATATCCTATACCACCCAGTCTCCCAGATATAAAACAAGTCCTCCTAGATCACAAATTATCTTATACATTTCATATTTTTGCATTAATTAATGCCTTTTATAGTGTTCAATTCATGATTCTTAAAGATAATGGTGCAAGGAATTAGTTCATAGACTAAAACCTCTTGAATAACTCTCAACGTACATTTTCTCAGAGTGCTGTCCCATCTTGGAGCCCTTTCTACTGTCATATTGACCACTGTGCGAAGAAAGTTAACTGGGTTATATACTGCATTAGAATTTACAACATGTTGTACCATTTGCAAAAGTAATCACCATTGCTTCTTATAATTGTTTCCTAATATTCTCTTCCACACATATTTCCTTCATCACAAAATTAATAAGACACTGCAGAAACATAAATCTTTGATTTTTAAATTAACTACAAAAGGTCAAATAATATTCTGTCTTCCTAACAATGATTTACACCAGAGTCATAACTATCTGCCTTAGAGTAATGGAAACTAATGTTTAAAATCAATTGTTATTCAGATACTGAAACAAGTAAATTTAATTAACAGTATTAAACATCATTACATTTATTTCTGGAGTAGATAAATTATTTTGCTAATACTTGTCATTTCAATTAACATCATTATGTAATTGTAAGTGAAACTTACACAGAAAGCAGGCTTCCAACCACCAGGTCTGTGGCCTCCTCCACTCCTAGACTTAGCATATAATGGCCCATCTTCAACCACCCCTTGGAAGTTTTTATGCAAGAAGGCTTTTCTTGAGATTCTCCCAGAAACCTGACAGTTGATTCAGACCATGTTGAGTCCTAAACAGAACACCCATAAGGACAAGTATTCCTCCCAAAATGCAATTCATTTTGGCTGAAGCTGACTTCGAGAACCCCAAATTCTCTATTCCTACCACTACCACCATGCTGCACCTCTCATAATCATCTTGTGGCCAGCATAATGCACCATTCTCTCTTCTTTGTGATCTATTATTATCTTTGGTGCACACACAGGATTTAACTGGGTTTTCTAGTCACCCCAGACTCTCAACCTAATTTTACTCTGTGTTTTTACCCTGACCCAACTCCTGCTGCTCTTGTCCATCCTTACAAATCTTCCATAGTAAGGAAACATTCTTCTATTTTTAAAATTAGACATTCTATTTATTAGTTAATATTCTCTCTGCTTCCTGGCTTACTAAAACCTGATTACCTCCTAAGGACATGACTGCCTCTAAGACACTCTCACTCTTTTCCTTTACCACCACATATCCTAAATCCTGATTTTCTGGATATTCTCCCTGGAACCTGATGATTGATTATCTCCTAAGGACATGACTCTCTCACAGGCAGGTTGTCCATTCTCCCATGGCCCATAGACCTCAAGATCCAAAGATGGAGCCTAGATCTTTCTCATTATCCAGTCTTGCTTCCAGACCCTTTTTTCTGCTCTTCTGAGGCTCATGCTACTCAGCTATGCCAGTATCACTGCTTATTTTCTTTACACACTGGCTATGCCCCTTCATTCACTGAATTATTTTTTCCCCTTTTACCCACTCCACATACAGCCATAATAATGGATGACTTCTCCTCTAGTCTTTTAGTTAATAATGGGACTTGTTATTTCTAATGACTTTCACCTTCACTCCATATTAGTCACTAACCAAAAAGGTCATACTCCAGACATCATTCATCACCCATAACTCTTTCATATATGAAACTACACTCAAATGTTTATGATCACATTTCCTATCCCAAGTCTCATTCAAATACTCTTGCTTCACCTGTTCTATGCCATGATGGAACCCTCCCCCACCGCCGGGGTCCTGTCCCTTTTCTTCTTATCTATCAATCCCCCTTTATTCACTGTTTTTTCTATCCAATATAGAAAAATAGAACATAAAACCTATCCAATAGGTTAGGAACCCATATTGGATAGGTTCCATGTTTCATCACCTCAATTCCCTCTTGCCCCAAGGCTCAAATGCACATCAATCCAACTGTCAGCCATCACTATAACTACACCAGTGTGGCTGATCACAACTGTGCAGATTATTCTCTCTCTAAAAGCATACATATAACTGTCATATGGGCCTTGGTAGCTATCTAGCAATTCTTCCACGTTTTCGTGGGCAGATTTCTTCACAGTGGCTATTTAAACCCTTTTCCCCACATCCCCACTCACTTCAGAGGCAACAGAATCCCCCAAGACTTTCTGCCTTCACATTTGTGCTCACAGCGACAACCTTTATTGCTCATTTCTCCTGGTACCAGGCATGAAGTATTTCTTCTCCTGTCTAAGGGTCATTCTTCTACTTATTCTCTGGGTTCCTCCATTCCTGTCTCACCAAGGACATTCTATTTATTAGTCACTCTCTCCTATGATTTCAAATTCTGCCTCTTTTATTATCCTTTTTTTCTCAGCAATTATAAATGCCAAAGAATTTCCCATTTTTAAAAAAAATTATCCCCCATACTTTATAGCAACATCTCTGAAGGAATTAGTCACATCCACAGCTTCCACTTTACTGCCTCCCTATTGGCTGTTACCTGGTTTCTGGTTCTACTATTTCACCAATCTCTAACTCCAGATTTTTATTTCCAAATACTTACTAGATATTTCATTTGTACATGATACCAAAATCACAGAGATAGCAGAATTTAACATGTTCCCAAATGGTGTCATGGCCTTGCTCTCCCACCCCACCAGTTTCCCTGCCAACAAATTTTAATTGTCTACCAACCACTCTGGCCACCATTTTTCATTCTTCTTTGCTAACGCATCCTCCTCCGCCTGACTTTTAATTTTTTGTTTCCTTTTATCTTGCATAGAAGACCTAGGCAATCACCTAATTTTCCATGAATGCAACAACTAATGACTCTCAAACCTTTTTTACTAATCTCTAAATTTAGCTACTTTCTAGGTACAACTTCCTGGAATCACAAAGCCCACACTCAGCAGGTCTGAAATGCAACTCCATTCCCACAAAAATCTATTCAAAATTCTTTGAATAAAACCATTCACCCAAGACTTTCACACTGAATCATCCTCAGCTACTTTCTCACCCCTCACACTCCATATCCAATCAATCACCAAGCCCCACAGGTTTTTCTTCAAAATATCTGCCTAAATAAGCATCATAGTAATTGCTGACTGAGTTATTACAATGGTTTTGGACTGATCCATCTGCCATCAGTTTCCTCTACACAGAGGATCTTCCACATTGATGTCTAGAGTTAGCCAATATGCAAATTTGAATTTATAACTCTAAATGGCTTCTACCCAAGCTTGCTATACTAAGGACTACTATATGCAAATCATCCTCAGTCCACTTGCATGGCTCCATCATATGGAATGCTCAATACCATGTATTGAGCATTCCATATGATGGAGCCATGCAAGTGGAGAAACTTGGAGAGACTATTTAATTGGGTACAACGGACCAAAAAATGGAAAATCAAAAAGTAATATGAATCCCATCTCTCTATTTTTCTATACTCATCCTAAGGTAGGAAACTTTCCCAGTTCATTCTTAGGATGAAGATGACTGGTGAATTACAGATGCCAGTGACGTATGCTGTACGATGTCATGCTGTGTTGGCTCCAATTTTATGTTATTTGGATTGTCATTGTAGGGGTAATTATCAAGGATGCATTGGGACACATAGGATCATCTGAATAAAAAAGACGAGCCCCACAGCAACTCCCTCCTCTGAGAGGAGTTCAACAGTCTACATCATCAACATCTCTAATGCAAGCTGGTACCTCTGTATGGATTGCTGTATTCTCATTTCTTAGTCAAACACTGTTCCACTTCTTTTAAGTCTCAATTCAAAAGTCATGTCTTTGTGATTTCCCCAAGCAAAGTGAATTTCTTTAACCCTGCATTCACATACCTTGTAATTTATTGCCAATTTTTCTATCCTCCTTCCACAGTAGTGATTTGTCTTATTTACATCCAGAACTTAACACAACACTTGACTTTTAAAAATGTATGTTGAATGAACAATGAATGAATGGATGTGTGATTTTGGTGTCCCTGGAATAGACGTTAAGAGCAGACTATCAGTTTCCTTCACGCTTAGTCTTCTGAAAGTATTTATAACTTTTGTACATATTTTCCAACCTCAACAAGCTTATTAGTAAAATTTTCAATTACCCTTTAGGCTAGTAAGATCTAGAATAGTATGAGAAACAAACAGTTAATACTATATAACCATTCATTTATGCTCATTCATGGAGGATCTAACTTGTGTCAAGTAAGAGAATCAGTCAGGGGCCAATGAGAAAACAGAGTGAGAAAAAGCTTGTCTTTCAGAAACTAAATGTGGAGAACCTGCCCTGAGCAGCCAGGCCTGCCCTGAGAAGCATGTATTTGAAGGAGGAAAACAAAGGTAAGAGGTAGACCTTTGCATAGTGATGGGGCACCTCCCAAAGCCTTCTGATACAACAGGCATCCAGCCCATAGCCCTAGGCTCAGCTAATCTGCCAGATTTGCCATGCCATACAGGGTGCATTGACAGCCTCACTTCAAGTATGCTTCTAGAAGAAACTAAAAAGACACTGAATCTACTTATTGATATCATTGTATGGCACAAACATCATTTGCACCATTTATTTGCTGATATGGCAGTAAAGTAAAATGAAAGCCACTCTGAACTAAGTTTGAGTTCTTTTTCATGCTAAGCTTCAGATGCAGCCTTACTCTTACATCTGGGGTTGCTCAAACAGAGAAAGATGTGTGCCTACACACATACATACAGAGTTCTCAGATCTTTTTATTTTTCCAAGACTTGTTATATTAAGGCCCTAAAGACTAGCTGTGGGAGTATCTCTCCCCTAATCAATGGCCCCCACAGAGCTGAACTGCCTCCTACTGTTACCCCTGAGAAATGAGAACTAGCTCCGAACTCAGTAAGTGTTTGATGAATTAATGTGTCAGCCCTCACCAAAAACCTGAGTGAGCAAAAATGAACTCTGATGTGTCTTGACTTCTTCCATTACCACTGACTTTCTTAACAGACCAGTTGTCATTCTAAGAAAATCAGAGATATATAAATTAAGAATGAAAAGAAGCACATTCATTAGTCACTTTACTAAGTATAAAAATAGCCTCTTTTAAGACATTTTTACTGCCACAAATCTTTGAAACAGAAATAGAGACTAGGTTTTAATCCTTGAGTCAAACACAAGTCTCATCCTATATGTATGTATGTGTGTATGTGTCTCATACAGTCATATGTGTGTGAATAAATAGATGATATAGGTAGACAGACAATTGATAGAAAGGTAGATTACTCCATAATTCTCTTAAAGATGATATTATTTTCCTAAACTAACTTTCCTGCATGCAGCTCAAAACTTAAATTCTCTTTAGAGACCCTCCTGAAAGCTGTAATTCTCTGTAATCCTGTAACTGCAGCAAATAACCAGTCCTAAACTCCTATGGTGTTTCTAATCTACGACATTCACTCTGTCTTTGGGATTCTGAGCTCTGACAGTGGTGTCTACGTTTTGAGATAAGTTATAAGACAATTGGTTTCAAACAGTGCTGTTCAACTGAGATGATAAATAATTTATTTGTATCAGCTATGAGTCCCTCACAGTGCTAGTTCTCGTGTTGGAAAGAGATGTAAAGGAAGAAGGGTTGGGTGAGTACTTTCTAGAAGTATCTAGGTATGGCTCTTCCAGTTTGAACCTGCAGACAGTAAGAAGAACCCAGTGCTTTGCGAGAAGATCCACTATCAATAAGTAAAAGATCTCTGCTTCTTGTTCCATCCCAGCCTGTAATCCCAGTACTTTGGGAGGATGAGCAGGCGAATCACAATGTCAGGAGTTTGAGACCAGCCTGTCCAACATGATGAAACCCCATCTCTACTAAAAATACAAAAATTAACTGGGTGTGGTGATGGGCGCCTGTAATCCCAGCTACTCGGGAGGCTGAGGCAGGAGAATCACTTGAACCCAGGGAAAGAGTTTGAAGTGAGCTGAGATTGCACCACTGCACTCCAGCCTGGATGACAGAGATACTCTGTCTCAAAAAAAAAAAAAAAAAAAAAAAAATAGTAAAAGGCTTAATGGTAGATATCATCATTCAGGAAATTTATTCAGAAGTTTCCTGGATCATCAACTATGAGAGAAGGGAAAGAAGCAAATTTGGGTATAGGGAGAAGTTGAGCTATGGTTCAGTCTCAAGAAAAGACTCAGCCAATGCCTCAGGAAGCTTTGCAGCTGAAATAGCCCTTTAGAGTTCTTCTTAGTTGGGAAAAGGGAGCCAAGACTTTATACCCCCACATTAACTAGTCATTGCATGCAGGCTGTTTTTGGGAAGAGGGTATGACCTAGGCCAAAATGCTTCTCTTTAGCTATGGACAGTATCTGTAGAGAACTGACAGCATAGGGCTGAGTGCAAGCATCATTCCTGGCAACCTGGGAAATAAAATTGGGCTCATCCTTTGTCAAGAAGGGAGAGAGATATTGTAACACAGGAACCACTACAGGGACAGAAGCCCAGCTTTGAATCACCCCAATTCCTGATTGGATTAATGTGACCTGAATGCCCCTAGGCTAGCTGCCTGCCAGAAGCAAATGTAAATCCTCTCTACAGGAATATAATGGCATCACAAAACTAAAATTATCCCTAATTTTCTGTATAGAATGACTGTCTGAATCAAAAATACCCAAGAACATCAGACGATAAGCCCATATGACTGAAAACCAAGAGACAGAATAAAAAGCAGAGCCACAGAGATACAGATTAACGTAATAGCCAACAAACACAGACTTTCAAATAACTATGCTTAGTATGATGAAAGACACAAAAGACAAGAAAAAATAGAATATAAAACTAAAAATAAGTCAAATGATAATTCTAGAACCAAAAATATAATAACTGAAATTATGGGCTTACATAGCAGTTTATTCACAATTGAAGAAAGAATTAAAAGACTACGATAAAAAAATACCCAAACTAATGCATGTAGAGAGACGAAAAGAGAAAATATAGATAAAAGAGACTGCTACATGGGATACTGAAGGAAAATCTAATATATGCATAATTATAATCTCAGAGAGGAGAGAATGCAATAACGTAATATTTGGAAGTTAAGAGTTAAGAATTTTCCAAAACTTACGAAAGACCTCAAACCATATATTCAATAATCACAATGAACACTAAGCATGATAAAAATAAAGACAAACCACATCTAAGCACGTTATAGTAAAATTACTGAGAAAAAAAATGACAGCAAAAATTATCCAAGAAGCCAGGTAGTAGATACATTGCTTTCATAAGAGCAGCAAGATTTATAGCTGACTTCTTGATAGAAACTATGGAAACCAGAAAATAATACAGGAACATCTTCAAAGTGAAGGGAAAATAGTGTCAAACTGAAATGTGTTTATCATAAATATTCCCCCAAAAAGGTTAAATATAAGACATTCTGAAATAAAGACTGAGATAATTAATTACCAGTGGACCTGTACTAAAGGCAACATAAAAACCGTTCTTCTGGAAGAAAAATATTCCTAGATGGAAGCCTGGAGATGCAGGAAAGAATAAATGTAAAGAAAAGGGAAATGACATGTGTTCATCTAGATAAATGTTGATTGTATAAGGCAATAATAAAGTCTGTGGGATTTTAAATATAGTCAGAATTTAAAACACATGAGAACAAATCACTTATAAATTTGGAGGAGAACAAACGGAACTAAAATGTTCTCAGGGCTTTAAATTGTCCAGGAAGAAGTAAAAGTCCTAATTTATTTTGAACTTTAATAGGTAAAGAATCTGTGTTGTAACAAATCAACAATTTTATTTACTTACTTACTTATTTATTTTTGAGACAGAGTCTCCCTCTCTTGCCTAGGCTGGAGTGCAGAGGTGCAACCTTGGCTCACTGCAACCTCCACCTCCCAGATTCAGCAATTCTCCTGCCTCAGCCTCCCAAGTAGCTGGGATTACAGGCATGTGCCACTATGCCCAGCTACTTTTTTTTATTTTTAGTAGAGATGGAGTTTCACCATGTTGGCCAGGCTGGTCTCCAACTCCTAACCTCAAGTGATCCACCCACTCGGCCTCCCAAAGTGCTTAGATTATAAGCATGAGCTACCACACCTGGCCAACAATTTTATATTTTAAGTAATATTTGTTTCTCTGGACAGTACACATTTAGGGCATTAAATCCAGAGGCCCACTCCACTGCTGGGATGCTACTTGAGGCAATTCATCTTCTCCCAGGCCTTTTACAGGGTGGAGATATTGTAGACCCTGAGGTGGTTCAGCCTGTGGCCATGGCACTCTGGATTGACACTTTGAAATTCCAGAGGGATCACGGATCTGGAGGTATATGCAATCAGTTCTCTGCAAAGCCTAGGAGGGTCCAAGCAGGGCAGGGCCTGGCTAAGCCAGCCACACTTGTCCTTCCTGACATGTTAAGCCTGTCTGTCACAAGATGTCCTGGAGGTTGAAAGATGCAACATTTCCACAAGTATGATTTGTACCCATGAGCCAAGTCTTTACTCTCTCCTCTTTCTTGTGAAAGTAAGAGGTGGAGGCCTCTGCTGAAAGCATCTTTCTCCCAGTGTCCTCTCTCCAAGGCAATGCCCCGTATCTGAAGAGAAGCAGTTGTGAATCGCCAGCCTATTCATTCTTCTCCTCACCAATAAAACCCAGACTTACTACTTCAGAGCCACATCCTTTGCCCAGTTTATAATAGGACTGTTTGTTGTTTCTTCTTGAGCTGTTTGAGTTTCTTGTAGATAGTGATTAGTCCTTTGTTGGAAGCATAATTTGCAAATATTTTCTCCCATTCTTTAGGTGGTCTGTGTACTCTGTTGATTATTTATTTTGCTGTGCAGAAGTATTTTGTCTATTTTTTTGTTTTGGAGGTCTTTGCCATAAATTCTTTGCTACGCCAATGTCCAGAAAAGTTTTTCCTAGGACTTTTGTAGTTTCAGGTCTCACTTTTAAGTCCTTAATCCATCTCGAGTTAATTTTTTGTTTATAATCCTTACCAAGTGATTATTACAAAATGTTTATTTTATTAAATCCAATGCATTCACAAGGTGTTAATACTTTAAGTATTTATCATTTCTACAAACTTCATTATCTAAGTAAACCAAGCAAGCATTTTTATCATAAATGCAGTCAATTATTATTAATACTTTTTTAAAAAAGGACCTAAACTTTCTCCAAGTTTCAGCACAGGCAATTTTATTGTATGTTACATCTAGCAGATGATTTTTAAAAATAGTTGGTAGGAATGAATAGTTTCAAATGAGTAAATATATTCTACCTTGTTGTAAAAGCCAGTAAATCAAAAGCAACTGCCAAGTTGAATAATAAGTCACAAAGAAATAATTCTGGCTTGTACAGGAATGTGTAGTATATTCAAAGCTCTTAACAGTCACCCACTAATACATATTTCTAAAGCTTAACTTGGAGTTGGAAGATGAATTTCACAGTAATACAATTTTAACCTTCATTTACATTTATTTTTATACATTACTAAGATGCTTACTCTATGTCACAATGGTGCTTTCTGGTGTTCACAGTTTTTAGTTTCAAGACGCACATATGTAATTCACTAACATATGGGACATTTCTTACTATTATTATACAAACTATCCTAAAAAGAAAAATAAATCCCTACCTTACATAGAACTCTGAACATGGTGTAACTTAAAACAGATTAATAAAACATGGTTTTTTAATATTTTAGCCATTTTTTATATATCAGTGTGTAAACTCGCCTATTTAATATATGAGAGCTACAACTTTATTTACTGAGAAATTATGCATTAATTTTCTCCAACAATCTTTCTCATCTTAACTCAAAAATCTCATGACTTGCTGGCTCTGTTTCAGTGAATTTCAAACTTTTTTTTTTTTGGAGGAGAGGGAATGAACGTGATAAATACACTATAAACAGAAATAAGCCTCCCTCAAATTAGGTCCTTTTTGTTTAAGTTCTTTTTTTACTTCTATAATATTTATTTAACACTTTAAGAGTGAGTTACACAGGCTCATGCCTATAATCCCAGCACTTTGGGAGGTCAAGGTGGGTGGATCATTCGAGATCAGGAGTTCAAGACCAGCCTGGCCAACATGGTGAAACCACATCTCTACTATAAATACAAAAATTAGCCAGGTGTGATGGCGAGTGTCTGTAGTCCCAGCTACTCAGGAGGCTGATGTAGGAGAATCTCTTTAACCCAGCAGGCAGAGGTTGCAGTGAGCCAAGATCCTGCCACTGCACCCCAGCCTGGGCATCAGAGTGAGACTCCATCTCAAAAAAAAAAAAAAAAAACAAAACAGTCAGTTACAATGTTTCATTTTTAACATTAACACAAATAAATTACCGTCAGGTGAATTTGCCCTACCATTTGGGGACCTAAAATTCTAAATATGTGAACAGAAAAGTCAGAATTTCAACATTCATTTCTGAAACTTAGAAGAGTTCTATGATTTGACTAGATGAGTCAAAGCAGTTACAAACAAACAATTCAATAGGTGGTTGGTTTTTCTGCTTTCGGAAGTGGGCCAAGAACAGAATGTGTAAATGGAATAAGAAATAAAAATTGTTTCCCATTTTATTTTTTTTTTTTTTTTTTTTTTTTTTTTTTTTTTTTTTTTTTTTTTTTTTATTTTATTATTATTATTTTTTTATTTAAAGGTGGGGTTTCACCATGTTGGTCAGGCTGGTCATGAATTCCCAACTTCAGGTGATCCGCCCACCTTGGCCTTCAAAGTACGTGGATTACAGGCGTGAGCCACTGTGCCCGGCCTGTTTCCCTATCCACCAGTCTTGGATGAAATTTTTAATTTTTAAAGTTACTCCCATTCTTTCCTTGAGACTTCATTAATCTGATTGGTAGTCACATCTCCAAGTATGATCAGAGCATAGCAATTTGTTGAATGAAATATTATGAAGGTAAAGAAGAAAGACTAAATTTTAAACTAGAAAAAAATCTACTCAAGTATGACATTTAGTTTTCAAGTCATTTACTGACACAGCAACAGATTTGGCTTCACTCTTGAGCGTACTCACAACTGCAACAGACACCCCAGCCACTGATCTGCTTTACAACACAAGGCCGTATAGTGGGAGATGAATTCTCCAAGCCAAATTTTAAATATAATTCTAAAAGTAATTTCTAATTTTATGAAAATGCTTCCTCAGAAAATATTTTTCTATCACTCCATCTCCTATACTGAAGGATGTATATTTTTTTATTCCAAGCTAAATCTGAACTTGCAAAACTGATTCCAGGTGGAAAATCTCTACAAATCAAATCAAAAACAAAAATAGAAAGATAATACTTTTATATATGTGTGCTTCTGTGTGTGTGTCTGTGTGTATATGTGCAGGTGTGTGCACAGGTGTGTGTGTGTATACTGATTGGAATCCTCCAGCATTTTAAAATCAAATTAGAGATGAATTTGAGGATTCTGCTACTCACAACTCAAAACCCATAACCAGATCACTTCATATTGCACGCCTGTATCAAAACATCTCATGTACCCCATGAATACATACGCCTACCATGTACCCATAAAAATAAAAATAAAAAAAATCCATAGTGATTTAAGTACGTATTTTCTCCTGTTTCCTTCTTGGCTACCTTGTTCCTGCCAAAATAGTTCAATATAGCCTTGGCTCAAATTTAATGAGAGGAGACAGAAGTTGTTGAAGAGTTTTTGTTTTTTTTGTTGTTGTTGTTTTTACTTTGTTGATGAGGGTGACACATACTGCTGTCGGCCATTACATGGAGTCACTCCTGAGGTATAGCCCTATGGCTAAACTGGCCTCTCTGTGATTTTCACAGCTGCTTCCCCAGGAGTGGTATGGTCGCATAAAGCCAGAACTGTTCTTCTAGCCCTTGCTTCTAGATTCTCATGTGGCTTCTCAAGGGACTTCTCAGGAGCTCCATTCTCTTTGTTTTTGGTGGGAAACACTGCATTGGAGTGAAGTTCTTATGGTGGCTGCATAAGAACTAAAGATGGCTCTTTAGGGGGCTTCTGTCACACTTCAGCATAACTGTTCATGTTGTCTGCCCACTTTTTAATGGGATTACTTTGGGTTTTTTATTTCTTGCTGATTTGAGTTCCTTGTAGATTCTTAATATTAGTCCTTTGTCAGATGTAAAGTTTGTGAATATTTGTTTCCATTCTGTAAATTGTCTGTTTACTCTGTTGGTTATTTCTTTTGCTATGCTTTTGGGGTCTTAGTCATAATATTTTTGCCCAGACTACTTAGCCATTAAAAATAATATATTTTCCAGCAACTTAGATGGAACTGGAGGCCATTATCCTTAGTTAAGCAACTCAGGAATGGAAAACGAAATACTGCATGTTCTCATTTGTAAGAGGAAGCTAAGCTATGGCTACACAGGGTCATGCAGCGTTGCATAATGGACACTGGAAACTCAGAAGGGGGAAGGGGTAAAAGGGGCTGAGGGAAGGAAAACTACCTATTGGTTACAATATATACTATTCAGATGACAGATTACACTAAAAGCCCAGACTCCACCACTATGCAATTCATCCATGTAACCAAAACCACTTGTACCCCTAAAGCTATTAAAAGAAAAATAATTAAAATAAAATAAATTTTTAATATGAAATAAAATAGCTTTGGTATGGGTTGTTTAGAACTGTTCCCCCTCTATGTGGAGCTAAAAGCCAAAATATCAAGACACTGCCCCATCATTAGGGCAGAGCTCTGTAATTACCTAAGCATTAATAATCAAATAGAGAGGCTACCTCTTCTAGGGTTTGTAATAAGTCTCAGAGTTCAAACCACAAAAATGGACAGTCAGACCAGTTAGTCAATACCAAGCTCACAGGCACTCGTACATACAGTGTTAACAGAGGATCCAATAGGAGAAGAATCTATTTCAAATTGCATGACACGTGATAGAGTGATAAGGCTCTCTGTGGTGTAATCTCAGTAAATTTTTCTTTTGACTTCAGGATGAGGCAGGTGTTGCTTTCTGTAACTATGATTATATAGAAAATGTAACGGACCTGTAACTTTCTGTATTTTATTATAAATTGACAAATTATCATTGTATATATTTATGGGGTACAAAGTGATGTTATGATGTATATATGAATTGATTAAATTAATTAACATATCCGTCACCTCAAATACTTATTTTTTGTATTGAGTGTTGTATTCATTCATTCTCTCACTGCTATAAGGAATACGCAAGACTGGGTAATTTATAAAGGAAAGAGGTTTAATTGACTCACAATTCTGCATAGCGGGAGACACCTCAGGAAACTTACAATATTGGCAGAAGGGGAAGGGGAAGCAGGCATCTTCTTCATAAGGTGGCAGGAGAGCGAGGTGAGTGAAGGAAGAATTTGCCAAATGCTTCTAAGACCATCCAATCTCATGAGAACTCACTAACACCAGAATAGCATGGAGAAAAATTGCCCCCCACGATCCAGTCATCTCCCACCAGGTTCTTCCCTCAACTCCTGGGGATTACAATTCAAAGTAAGATTTGGGTGGGGACACAAAGCCAAACCATATCAAGTATCAACAGATTTTAATTCTTATTTGTAATAAAGCCGCTTGGACCTTTACAAACCAAACAACTCATGTCTACCCCAAATACAAAACACCATATATGCAAGAGGTTAGTGTGCACTGTGTGCAATGCAAATTCAGGCTCAGTGCCTAATTGCTACAGATCTTGCTGTTTGAAACTGGTTCAGCATTTTTTCTCTCAAATTTTTCTTTCACTTTTCTTAAAACATTAAGAAATGCTCAGAACCTGTAAACAGAAAAACCTAAAGAGATTTTCTAACATCCCAGTTAATGAGAGATTTGACCCCAGAGATCTCTGTCTCCAAACTAATTATTTATAATCAAGGGACTGTAAAGAATAAGTACCCTCGCTGTTGGATCTTACATACCAGACACGTTTAAGTTCTCAAATTCAAGAATTTTTACTTGATGGTATCAACTGGGAATAATTTTAAGACCAAAACTTAGTAAGTAAACTTGAATTGTGTGCCATTTGAATCAAAAGTAAAAGAATTAAAGATACTATAAGGGAAATGGTGAGAGAATTGATGAATGCTGCTTTGACTGTGAAGTGGGACTTAAGGACTTTGCGGAAACCGTGACCCCGCCCTCCCAATAAGTGCACCTTAGTGTCGACAGTTATGCTGAGCTTCCACTGTGGTCTGATTTATGCTGGTGAACACATCTAACACACACACACACCCATGTGCACACACACACACACACACACAACACCACCCCATGAATCAGATTCTGATTTGTTTTACCTGTGACTATAGAAAGGCATCCCCAAGATCACATAACATGATTTTTGTGCTTTTCTGTGTCTTATTGAGAAGATAATTTTACCTAAAAGAACCTCTTCCCCCAAAAGAAAGTTCTCATGGAAAAGAAAAAGAAGCCTTTTGTAATGCTTGTCCTGGTATGTCTACAACCAATATTAACCAATGTAATTGGGGGGACCTCTAGAGATGAGGGGGCTTGTCCTGAGATTTCCTTTGGGGACAGCAATATTTAAGATTAAAAAAATGTTTTAAATTAAAAAAAAAAACTTCTACTTTAATGAAAAACTTCTACTCACATAACAACAACCTCCAGGGGCTTTGTTGAAAACTGTTAAGATAAAATATATCCCACATTTTATTCTTCGTAAAAAGGCTTATTATGTTCTCTCCCATTAACTTTCTCCTCGGGGTATTTCTGATGTCTGCAAAACATATTACAGCCGTTTCCTTCTGAAAGGTTTTGCAATGCTGTCACTGAATTAAATTCAAGAGATGACAAAAACTGTGAATAAGCATTGGAGGACTTAAACGAGGGACCTATTAAACAAGAGATACGAAGGTAAATATAAATATTTACCTAATCCCCTTATACGGCAGACCCAGGAGAGGCTGAATGTGGGGCCAGGGTCTTCCTGAGAATTCCTCTTTAGAAGAAACTGCTCACCTTGTTGACCAATCCTAAATTAGCCTTTCCCCTTGCCAAATGTCACTGTGCCCTGTATCCTTTCTCAATCAAATGACTCCCTTTCTGAAAATGTTGAAGATTCTGCTTTCTAAAAAGCAAGTGCTCCAGGCCAAGGCAGCAGAGTCCATTAGGTGGTGAACCCTGAGGCCTTCAAGTTTATACATGTCCCTCACTTTCTAATTTGACTGCAGAGACAGTGAGTCTGTCTCAAGAAAGTAAGGAAAAGGAGGGACGAAGAGGGTGTGACTCTGGGGCCTGTCTCCGTGATCCACCTACGACGATTGTCCTGCCCAGCGTGGCCTCATCTACACGTTTTAAGAGTCAGTCCTATGCTGCTTGACTGCTTGTTCTCAAACACAATATTAGAGTCCCCCTTTAATTAGGGTGCAAACCAGCTTCTTCCATAGACCATAGTTTAAAAAACATCCTCTTCTTATGATTTATAAAAAGCATGATCATACTTAACAACATGTAAAAACTGGCAAGGAAGAAAATATCATCCATAATCTCACCTCCCTAAATGGGGTGCATTTTAGAAGAAAAAGCTGCAAGGCAGGAGGAACTGTAGCCTGGCTTCCCATCAGGACTTGGAATGATGCTTCACTGGTCACAGGGTCACAACTCAGGATTGCTGGGGCACCAGGCAGAGAGAGAGTCTAGGTTAATACTTCCATGTGTAGAGCAAAGGGCAGGTGTTCCTGCATGCCCAGCTTAGAGAGCTGTGACTGAGTAGTCAGCTCCCAGAGGCTGACTCTCAGACAAGGCTGAGTGACCCTGAAGCTCAGGGCTACAGAACAAGCTACCCACACCAAGGATGAACAAGGGGTGGGGGTCACCACCAGATCTCAGACTCGGAGGCTTCAGCCTGTACTGAGGCAGGACAGGGACTGAGTCAGCCACCAGGCCCTGACTGTGACCAAAGAGCTCCCACGGATTCATCACCCCAAACTTCAGCAACAGATGAAGGCAGAACATCCAGGGAAAAGGGTCGTTACAACAGAGGCCAGGAAGGCAGAGGATAGAGCAAAGACCTGTTCGTGTGATTCTGAGGTCATCTGATGGCCGTGAGGACACATTCACACATCCCCTACACACTCAGATGCTATGTTGGTGAGAACCAAGGGGACGGGCAAGAATATGAAAAACTAAGATGCATCCTGAAGAGACTGAGCTAACCTAATCAGAGAAGAACACATTTAGATTTCCCGTTTCCCCATGATGCAGAGAAAGGGTGGGGGAATGGCAGGATGAGTACTCAAGGGGAAGATTAGGTAGGTTATAGAAAAAAGAAAAGGGAAATTACATTTCCTTTGCACATCTCAACACAGAGTAAGCACATTTTCTGCCTCTCTTTATAACATTGCAAAGATCATCTTCACGGGTAAAGCTCTTTCTATAATTTTGATTCTTTCTTCAGAGTAGATTCCCAGAAGGGCTACAATTAGGTTTAAAGTTTTAAAGTATCTAGTTATATGCTGCCAGACTGCTTTCCAAAAGATACGCAGCCATTGTGACCCTTTAAAGCAATGCATGTGAGAGTAACTGCTTCTCTTTGTCCAACTTTCTAAGAACTCCCTTACCTTTCCAGGGAAGCAATGGAACATGGAATACACAATAAGAGCAGGAAAAACACACCCCGAATCTCATGCATTCTGAGTACAGATCTGAACTCTGATTTGTTTCAGGGACTCTAAGATTGCACAGACTATAGTCCCAAAGATTCCACCCTATAAGGTATGTGAACTCGGCAAGTTATTCACACTTTTTGTTCTTTCCTTTCTCATATATAAATGGGGATAAAAATATCTACTTCCAGGAGTCATCGTGAGGATTAAATAAAATGCATTTAGAAAGTACACATTACCTATCACCTAGTAAACGCTCAATAAATGTTAGCTATTTTATTTTTGGACTAGCAAGTCCTTCATGCTTCATCCATCTCTGTTCCCTTAGGACTGGTAAAATTCCAGGCCTATGGAACTATGGTGATATTTAATAAACAGCTGTTTAATAAACGCTGAATGCATATATGCATTTATTTTCATGTTCACACTTGCCTACAGGGCAGAAAGAACTTCACAAGGCAAACTGTGTGAATCCCCAGATGCAAAGCCTCAGGGTAGCAAGTGTCAGGAGCTCCTCCATACTTATAGACAAAGACAGAAAGCAGCCCCCACAGCATGTTGATTTTATCAAAACCAGTGAACTAGTTTTGGAGAGGAAATGGGGAGAACATGGAACATTAGGACAAAAATTTAAAGATGCATTGTATGGGGATATGAAATCAAGAATACAGAAAAGACTTAGAGGGATAGGGGACAGGAGAAGATACACAGTTTTTCACAGCTGACATGGACATATAAGAGTTCTTGTGCAACCAGCTGACCCAAATGTTAAAACATTAGTGGGGAGTCAGAAAAAACGGCCGGGTACGGTGGCTCACGTGTGTAATTCTAGCACTTTGGGAGGCCAAGGCAGGCAAGATCCTTTAAGGTCAGCAGTTCAAAACCAGCCTGGCCAACATGGTGAAACCCCTTCTCTACTAAAAATATTTTTAAAATTAGCCAGGTTTGGTGGTGCCCACCTGTAATCCCAGCTACTCTGGAGGCTGAAGCAGGAGAATCGCTTGACCCCAGGAGGCAGAGGTTGCAGTGACCCAAGATCGTATCACTGCACTCCAGCCTGGACAACAAGAGCGAAACTCCATCTCAAAAAAAAAAAAAAAACCTCTGTGTGTGAAAAACTGAACAGCAGAAACCAGTGTGCCAGAGGCTGAGAATGAAGATGAGATATCCCTGGAGGGAACAAGGAGCTCTGGAGAAGCACTCACTGAAGGAAACCAGAACATACACACATATATATATATATTTTCGACAGCTTGAGGAAAATAAGGATGCTCTCCTGGGGTAGACAAGAACTCATACTGTAACCAGATATTACTGGGCCCTCTCCTTTTCCCTTCTCAAAAGTGTGAACATGTCCAGATGGGGCATTCAGAGACAGGTATGATCACTCTCACTCTTAAGGTCTTCTCTGGCCCACAGGCAGCAAGTCTCTCTACGTTTGGCATTAGCCACATGTGATACTCATCCATGTTCATGTACCGATAGCTGCCTTTCCCACCAGAGTCCAAAAGGTCAACATGGCTGTGGTAGGCCAAATAATGGCCCCAAAGATTTCCAGGTCCTAATCTCTAAAACTTGTGTTACCTTACATGGTGATACTGTTTAGATATTTGTCCTCTCCAAATTTCATGTTAAAATGTGATCCCCTCGTTGGAGGTGTGCCTGATGGGAAGTTTTTTGGTCACAAGGGCAGATCCTTCATGAATGTTTTGGTGCTGTCCTCACAGTAATGAGTATTTGTTCTATTAGTCCACACAGTAACTGATAGTTAAATAGAGCCAGGCACCTCCCTCCTCTTTCTACATCTCTCACTTTCTTCTTCCTTGCGCGCTGTGATACCTGCTCTCCTTCCCTTTCCACCATGAGTGGAAGCTTCCGGAAGCTCTCTTCAGAAACAGATGCTTGTGCCATGTATCTTGTACAACCTGTCAAACAGTGAACCAAATAAACCTCTTCTTTACAAATGACTCAGCCTCAGGTATTCCTTTATAGCAACACAAATGGACTAAGATACTCACTTGCTTATTCCACTCATCGCCTGAAGAAAAAAAAAAAAAGATGCATAGGAAGTAAAACTTCTGAGATATTCCCTACCTCGAATGCTGTATTCCAGCCTCACATTTGATTTCCATTTTGTCTGTATATAGAATTACAGTTTGGGCATCATAGAATGTTGAAGACATTTTTCCTTTGTCTTTCAGCTTTCATTTTTGCTGTTGAGAAGTTGAAAACCATTCTAATTCCAGATCTTATGCATATGACCTGTTTTCTCCCTAGGAAAGGTTTTGGGATCTTCTCTGCCCCTAGTGTTCTGAAATTTCACATTAAAGTACATTTTAATAGGTTTTGTTTGATCACTTGTGTTGGCACTGAGGGGCCCTTTCAATCCAAAAACTTCATATTCCTCAGTTTTAGAAAACTTTCTTGAATTACTTATTTGATAACTTTCTTTAATTTTTTCTGCCCTAAAGCACATACTTTTAAAAGCTGGACCTTCAAAGTTAGCCCTATGCTTTTTTTTTTTTTTTTTTTAACTATTTCTATCGTATTCTTCATCTCCGCATTTTCTTATTCTTCTTGTTATTCTACTTTCTGAAACATTTTCTCACTTTATCTTCCAAACTTTTTATTGAGACTTTTTTGGATATTCTATAATAAGTTTGGTAATATTAATATCTTTCTTTTGTTGATTGTCTATCCTTGTTTTGTTGATGAATTTTCATTTATTTCTCTAAAAAATACTTTTTTAAAGAAAGTTCTACTTCTCTTTCTTCTGAAAGTTTTTTATTTCTTTTTCTGCCTCTTTTGTACTCTGGCTTTCCTGAAATCTATCTGCTGATAGTTGGTTATGTCTTCATTTTTAAGAAAGAGGAACTAAAAATGTAATTGCAAGATTCTTTGTAGATATAAGGTTTATCATATAGAAGGCCTCACTGTAGTATGTTATACAAGAGGGACTTAGCTTTTTCCTTTTAGATCCCTAAAAATTATTATTGATAGTGCTTTTCTCTTGTGCAGATATTTTCCAGAAGGAAATCTATGAATTGTCTGCTAGGAGGTTGGGACCATAGGGATAAACCCAACTGTGATGATTCTGGAAGGCAAGTGGAGGAAAGAGATTGAGGGTATGGATCTTACTGTTCATATCATCAACCTTTATTTAATTATCATATTTTTATGAAACCCCAAACCTCAGTAAAGAGCCACATTCATTTAACCTCTTCAGAGAGCTAATCACTGGTCTTATACAGGAGTGTCCTAGTGATGTTTCTTTAAAGATCTTATCATGACTTTATCTTTTGCTCATTCCTCTTCAATGGCTCCTTGATGCTACTTGAGTAAAATTCAACTTACTAAGCATAACCTTGACCTGGTTTCTGATCATCCTTCCACCTTCTATCTCAACATACTTTCTCCCTCCTCATCTCACTATTGTTATTTTCTCCATCTCTGCTGTATGTTCATGGTACACTGGGCTTGTTTCAATTGCCTGCCCGACCCTTGCTCTTTCAGACCCATGAACCTTCTCAAATGTTATATCCTCTGCCAATGACCAATATTTTCACCTCTGTTCTACATGGCTAACTCCTACCTATTCATTTAGTATAAGCCTGTATGTCACTTCCCATGAGAAAATTTTCTTGAGTTAGATCAATTGAGTTAGATGCCACATTATGTGTTTCGTTTAGCACCCTCTTCTTTTGTCTTTACTACACTATTTTATAATTTGCTCTTAGGTTTGATCCTCTACCAAAGCAAAACTTCTCTAAATGCAGGTACATTATCTATCTGGTACAATACTATTTTCCACAGCATTGATTGCAATACCTGGTCCAGAGAAGTGTTTTAATAAATATTAGTTAGATGAAGTAACTAAGGAAGAGAAGGAGGTAGAATGGGAGACAGGAAGGGAAAAATGAGGAAGCTATTGGTGTCCCTCTCTTCCACCTTCCCAGGTCTTACTTGGTATTAAGATAAATCTGAAATGCAATAAGGTATGTGTGGTTACTTTTCCCTTAAACTAATTAAACAAGTGTACCTATAAAAATGTTAAACTGATGCAAGGTATGATGGTTAGAATGGATATACCTCTTCTAGTCTACACAAACTGGACATTAACTCAGTTTAGCTCCCTGTCTCAGAAACACACCAAGAGACACCAGAAAGACTAGACAAGACAGTATACTGGGACAGCTCACATTCAGTCTTCTACTATTTGTAAGAGTTAAAGAAAGAGGGAAAAAAAACATGAAACATAGCCTGGCAGTCAAAGACAGGTTTTCTTTAGATAAAACCTGAGAGGGGCTTCTGGCCGATTTCAGTAAGGAGTGCTTTCTCTTACAGACTAAGAGTATATACTGGTTTTTATAACAAGCTTAGAATATTCCTGTGTGAGGGAGAAATTTCCTGGTGGGGTTGGAACGTCTTTGGGAGGAGGGGGAGGTTATCTTGGAACAGACATCTTTCCGGCCAGAGCAGGGTTATCTCAAGGCTGGTAACTTCCCAGCTGGAGGTGGATCTATGTTGCGGCTAGCATGTCTCTGGTCAGGGAGAAGTTTGTAATAGTTTCTGGTTGGCGATGTTATTTGTGGTTTATGGTTGTCCTGACCTTAGCCATGAAGCTGACACCCTTTGGATTTAGGTAGTTTTTTATTAAGGTGAACTTTAGAATAAGGGGCTTGTCCAAGATGGCAATGCTCCTGCTCTGTTACTATCTGGGGGAGAAAAAAGCATGTGGCTCACTGATAGTTCATGAGTGGCATTAGAAATGAAACATGATATATAATTGGATTTTATGATACACCAATTTGGAAGATAGAAGGAAGAAGAATTTTCCATATTGTTCTTCAATTTACATTTTGATTTCCCAGGTAAACCTGTTTGACAGTAAGCTACTTAGGGTACAAACTGTTCCTTCACCTTCCTCTGTAACTCCCTGGTGCTTAGCACTTGGCAGAGCAGGGCTGCAGTCCATGCTGCCTCACCCACTCCCTCTGCACCCACCACATCTTCTTTCTGAGGGCCCTTCATCATTCCTTTCCCCAGAGGCTCCTTGCCTCAGTTCTTTTCCTCCCAATTACCACTAAAATTTACCCTTTCTCATCAGTGATATATAGTAGCTCCTAGATAGATAACATCGTATCTTCCAGATGAAATCTCCAGCCTTATTAGATGGTAGCAGAGCCTTCTCAGGGATTTATTAGAACACTGAATCTGGCCCTGTTTGAACCCTGGCAACCACGCTGAGAGTAACCCAGCTGCAAACTAAATGACCTAATAAGGTCTTTTTGATCTGTAGCATCTCTGATTATAGGCCTGTCATTTTTATTCCTATTCCAGAATAGATTTGTTACTTTCTGAAGACAAAAAAAAAACCCACTTCATTTGGTTCTTTATGAGGCCAGAAATGTGGAATTTAGAGAAGTTTAGGTTTAATGATACACTTGACCTGCTACATTCAGAATCTCCCTAGAAACTTAGTCACAATGTCTGAACCTGTCACATTAACAACTAACCCTCTGTGAAGAAAAACCCTTATGTGGACACTTGCAGTGCAACTTTGGAATGCCTACATGCTCTGAGAGTCTAGTAAAAGCTCTACCTTTGGATAGCCACTTTTACTCCAACAGGCCAAAGAATGTGCAAATGTATTCCGGAAGAGAATTTTTCATGACATTTTAAAATAGAAAAATTCATGTTTATGTGCCTTACCCAGTCATGCTCAAAGCAAAGATAGGAAGGGGAGACTGGAGTGGAGAGGTAAGAGTATATCTGGCATTCCCATGACAATTAGATAGTACTGTCAGAGTTTATCATGTCACATCCAAGGTCACTTTGACTTTGAGTCTGTCCCTTCTTAGGAAACTCAAGATGAACTTTATAAATCCTACTGCTTGATCTTTCCTACTAAGTTTATTTTTACATCAGTGTTGCTTGGTCTGTCTTGCTACTTGCCATTTGTACAGAAGAGTTAACACTGCAGGCTATCTTTAGAAAGGCCCTTTTGCAAGGTCGAGGTCAGCCTTTGGCTGCTAGACATCTGTATTTCAAAAGGATTTCCACCACTCTAATTGACAAGAGAGGCCCACGGTGCCTAAACCATTATACAAACAGTATGATGTGTGCTAAACATCTGATTTCTTCGTGGAAGTCTAGAATCTTGTTATGTGCTTGGCAAAAGGTGCCTACATAATCAGCCTGCAATAAAAACCCTGGGCACTGAGTCTCGAATGAGTTTCCCTGGCTAGTAACATTTTACATGTGTCATCACAACTTGTTCCTAGGGAATGAGGCATGGCCTGTGTGACTCTACCAGGAGAGATCCTTTGGAAGCTTGTATTTGGTATCCACAGGACTTCATTCACGTACCTTTTCCCTTTCCTGATTTTGCTTTTGATTCTTTTGCTATGATAAATTGAAGCTATGATTTGATGAGAGCAGGGAGTCTTCCTAGCAAATTATTGAACGCTACAGTGGTTTGGGGGACCCCTGATTTGCAACTGTAGTCACAAAATTTTGCAATTAGAAGGCACTACTATCATATTACTTTTAACACTGAAGTGGCATAAACTCATTTTTCTTGGTTATTCCCAAAAGAAACATATTATGATCCTCTTCCTTTTCTGATCTTGATTCGATGTGTTACTTTTTCCTATGGAGCCTTGTTTCAAGAGTTACTTGTATAACTAGAAGCTGAATGCATAAAAAGCTTGGTTCACTCACCAATATTCTGGCAATATTTTATATTCTTTGTTTGTTAGCACTGCTCTTTTTCTGGAATACTCTGTATTCTATTCCCACACAGATTTTGAAAATTTTGTCTTGTTTTTGGTTTTAATATTGAAATATCCAAGTTCTATTTGCTCCTTTATTCTCTTACCCCACACTTGTTTGTACTTGCCTGTGACTGTGATCTTATTGATCCCAATCACTTCAAAGGCACTTGGATCTCAGGACAAGAGGCTTTGAAAAACAGATGCTTTGTTTCTTTGGCAGGCAACTTACAAGTCAAAAGTTTTACTTGTATACTAATCTTATTTCATTGGATTTATTTTATAGAGTGGAGAAAAATATATTAGCACTACAAATTCCAGGTCAAGATGACCCTCTCAGCACTTTATATAAAACCCAGATCACACTTTAGGAAATGTGATCAGAGACCTCTCTTATACTCCACTGCGTTACAGCCAATCCTTACTAATGTAATGTAAGAACCAAGAACCTGTTAGGCAGACATAAGAACTCAAATTATTCCTTTAAATCTTGTCAGACAAGCTTAGAGATGGCAACGTAAAAAAGAGAGACAGCAAACCCCACATAAATGTAACCTTTCTGCCTAAATCTTTGAAATCTATGTCAATTGCATATGGGCAGAGCTTATCTCTCTAAGAGCATCTCACTCCCAGTGATATGCCCAGCTTCTGACACATCATGCATGACTGTTATTCATCTTCTGGTCACTGGGTTTAAGGCACAGCTCAGCCACTTATTAACTGAGTGACACTGACCAAGTTAATTACATACAATGGCCTGAACTTCCTCATCTGTGATATGCAGATGATAACAGTATCTAACTCATAGATGTTGTTAGGATTAAAGACTTTATATATATTCAGTATTTAAATGACTGCCTGTCACCTGGTAAGCATAATCATCTAATTACTCATTATCATGTTGATTATTGTAGCCACTTGAGGTCACAGTTTTCTTCTCAAACAAAAAAAAATCCTTGCTTCTTAAGTTGGCAAAGCTCCATACAGCCCAATCAGTCTCTACTACAGTTTGAGTCAGTAGAGGAAAATATATTTGACATTGAACCTTCAAGAACTGAAAAACAGGAACTAATCCAAGTTAAAGTGAAAGGGCGGAATTATAGTCGGCCAATGACATGGATCACTCCTTTACTGAGAGCTAAAAATGGCAGCATTTTAAAAGATTTTACATAACTCTTAAAAGACCAAAACACTCTGATTTTTTTTTTCCTGAGCTCAAGGCCAGCCAAGCATGAAGTTTCCTAGAAGCCTCTTCTTAATTATCTTTTGTCCACCCAACCCCACCTCAACTCCTGGAAATAAATCAGCATCCAGCCTCTGTGGCCACCTCAATGCTATACCTTAATTCATAAAATTGAAGGATTAAGAACCCATCAAGCCCTGCAGCACATGTTTTTTGAGTCCCAGTATTTTCAGTAACATCCCAATATTAGTGGTTAGGGAAAGTCAAATAATGCTGCCTCTAAGCCGTATGTCGGATGCAATTCAAATTCCCAAGACTGTGAAACCTGATAAATGCATTTACCAAGTTTTTGAAACCTTCTCTACTAAACAAAGTGCAAAATATTTTGATTATTATGAAATTAGTCATAGTCTTATTTAAATGCATATGTGGATACAGCTTACTATTTTATCTAGAAGAATTGCCTTAGGCTTAGAGCATAAATCTCTGAAACCAAATACGGCCAATAATATGGATTTTCTTTTTTAAACTGGCTAAAGGCCCACACTTCATGATTTTGTTCCTGTTTGTTTCTTGAAGAATGATTTTCCTTAGTGTCACTACAAACTATTACAGTTCGTTGACGTAGTATCAACTTTAGCTCAAACCTCACTATTTAAATTGTAATATTCAGTAACATCTGCAGATGAGAATCACAACACTAAGGATGACTGCATTCCGGGGACTCACTGGCCAACCTTCCCCAAAGAGACGTTTAGTGATTTTTTTTTTTTTTTGAGTAGACATATTGCAGGGAGAGGAGAGAGTGTCTCTAATGTGCTTTTTATTATCTGTTCACTCCCATTAATGTTGCCAGAAATTTTTTATACCTTAGAATTTAGTCAAAACAGAAAAAGATCTTGGGTCCAGAGATCTAACAGTCAGACACATTGCTATCTTGCTGGATATTTTTATGTTGGAGGGGGGTTTGTGGGTTTGATACCCAGAGGAATAGAAGTTATTCTACCTTGCAAATACCAGGGAAAAAATCTGAAGCCATAATACAAATCACGAAGGAGTCAGAATGTCCTTGCCTTTAAGGTATTTATAGTAGCAAATGTGTGTGTGCACACACATATGCACAAATATCCTGGAAATTTTCAAAGATTAGAATTTGAGAATATGAACTAGATTGCTGGGGGTAAAAATAGGTAGCAAGTATCTGTGAAAGGAGAAAAGGATCAGAGAGAAGGAAAAGGAAGTAGCATTTATTGAATAACTGTGCAATGGAGTAAATATTATTTTACTTGGGTTGACTCTTTCAGTCCTCACCCCAACCCTGCATAGTCAGTAGTATTTTAGTGATGAGAAGCTTATATCTGAAAAAAGGTCAGTAGATTCCAAACTCTGCCTTTTGCCAAATATGACACATTAACTATTAATTTCCTTTCATTTAAATGTTGTCCTTTTTATTTTGGAAATTTCCCAGTATATGGTATACATGCGTGTGCACACATGCACATATGTTATGTACTGTACTTAATTTTATACTATAAAACATCCTGAAGGCAAGGGTATTCTTGCTCCTTTATTGTACCTGTTACAGCTTCAGCACCAACTGGTGGAGGCAATCTCTAAGTGACATAAAAGAAAGTAAAATTTTAATCAATTAACCAATTAGAATTGATTATCATCTCCATTGAAGTGGTTAAAATTAACTGTCCACATCACTGCATGTGTTATAATCCGTCTGCATTACTACAAAGGAACCCCCGTGACTATGATTTATAATAAAAAGAGGTTGAATTGGCCCATGGTTCTTCAGGGTATACAGAAAGCATGGGGCCAGCATCTGCTTCTAGTGATGACATCAGGAAGCTTATAAAGCTTTGCAGAACGCAAAGGAAGAGCAGGCTTGTCACATGGCGTGAGAGGGAGCAAGAAGACAGCAGGAAGGTGCCACACAGTTTTAAACAGCCAGATATCACATAAACTCACTCATCAGCAAGAAAATGATGCTAGACCATTCATAACAGATCCATGCCTATGATCCAAACACCTTCCGCCAGGTCCCACCTCCAACCCTTGCGATAACATTTCAGCATGAGATTTGGAGGGGACAAACATTCACACCCTAACACTGCATTTTAGGAAAAGCATGACTAAACAATAAACAAAAACTATGGAAACCCTCTATATATAACTGTTTAAAAGTTTAACAATAGTATAACATTGTGTTCTAATTTCTTCTTCAATTACAAATAATGGATAAATGGTGGAGTCAGGAGTCTACGCTAGGAGGATGTTCCAAAGATAATTCCCTAAGAATCTGGATTACAAATTTCAGGGGAAATTTCTAAGCCATTCAATACCAGTATGAATATAAAAGTGGAACAGTTTCCTCATCAAAAGGTTAGTCTAGAATATTCCATTTCAAGTGAAATAAAGCAGAATTTAAGATCAGGAAGTTAGTCTTGTGATGTAATTACTCTGATTTAAGGTTTACCACTGCTTAAAAATCAGAACAGGGAAAAAGAAGGAAATGGGAAATCAAGGAAAGCTAGAATCCCAGGCAGCAGGAAGTCTGAAAACAGGACTTGACTCACATTCTAAGAAATGTGCTAAGAACTCAGCTGCCCAGAAATGGGAAGTAGGGGCCTCCTGTGGCCCACGTCTCGACAGCCTTGGGTAATATGCAAAAAGTTGCCCGCTGAAGATTTAATACATGTGAAAACAATTAGGATACCTTCCTGGTCTCCAAATAATTAGCATATATTTTCTCTTAGTAAAGAGTTCATTATTTTATTCCTTTAGATTTCAAATAATTTATCTTGAGATCAGACACTGAGCTTAACACAGGAAAATAATGTTAATGAACAAGACGAGTAACAGCCCAACAGAGAGAAAAAATAGGCTAAGGATACAATTACACAACACACAGGTAGGGCAACCAAAAAGCTAACAAATGAACTCAAAATCATTAGTAATCAGAGAAATAAAATTAAACAAAATGATATCACTTTAGGCCAGATAGACTGGCAAAAATTTACTACAGTGGTGCACCAACCTATAAAAAGCTGAACACTTCCAAGATTTAGGTAGGATAAGGGTTTCATGGCCAAGGTATGAAGAAAGATAAAACTGCCTTTATCTGAAATGGGGAAGGACACAAGCAGAGTAGGTTTATGAGAGAAAATCTAGAGTTCTGGTTTTGAGATTATGTTAATTTTGAGGTGGCTATTCCACATGGAAATGTTAAGTAGGTGATCAATTACACAAGTCTGATGTTTGAGCGAGGGATTAGGCATAAATTTGACTATTATCAATATATAAATGTTATTTAAATCCATGAGACTGGATGAGATCACTAAGGGCCTAAATATGTATAGAAAAGAGAGTAAGATCAAAGACTGAGTCCTAGAGTTCTCCAACATTAATATTGGGAATAAAAGGAACTAAAAAGGAGGATTTAATGAGTCTAGAGGAGATAAGAGGAGTGTAGTGTCAGTGGAAACAGAGAGAGATGACTAGCCATGTCAAATGCCTCTAAAATTCAAGCAATATGAGGACTAAGAACAGATCACTGGAAGTAGTAACAGAGAGGCTGATTTAAGAAACTCAGTGGAGAGGAACTAAATGGCTAGAGAATAGGAGTAGATGGAAGACATTTTACCAAATAATCTTTGATACCTTTTGCATTTCATCCATGTGAATGTATTATCCATTCTGATTAAAAAAAACAAATAAATACAATTTTATTTTTTTAAATCAAAGAATAAAGTTCAACAGATTAGGTACAACTGAAATACAAAATAGTAAAACAAGATATATTTTTAAATGTACACACTGCCACACAGAAAATGGGAAATACTAAAGAGAGATTAAGATACGTGATATATTAGTCTGTTCTCATGTTGCTAATAAAGACATACCTGAGAGTGGGTAATTTATAAAGCAAAGAGGTTTAATTGACTCACAGTTCCACATGGCTGGGGAGGCCTCACAATCATGGTGGAAGGCAAATGGGGAGCAACGTCACATCTTACATGTCGGCAGGAAAGACAGCTTGTACATAGGAGCTCCCCTTTATAAAACCATCAGATATCATGAGACTTATTCACTACCAGGATAACATTATGGGTCCCCATCCTTGACATGTGGAGATTATTACAATTCAAGGTGAGATTTAGGTAGGGACACAGCCAAACGATATCATATGGATACTACATAAAAAGGTATATCACGTATCTAATCAGTTTCCCAAAAAGAACAAAAGTAATAATGAGGCAATATTTTAAAATACAAATTTTTATCTATTTTAGCCAATACACAGTATGAATCTACAGATGTTGAAAGCCCAAGATATTTCAAGCAGGAAAAATAAAAACAAATCCATGTCTAAATATATCATAATAAAGTTGAAAAACAACAAAGACAAAGTGAAGGTTGTTAAAGAAGCCAGAAAGAAAGGATGGGTCACCTAAAAAGTATGAAAATAAGAATGACAATAGACTACTCAAAAGCAATAAGAGAATCCAGAAGACAGTGGATAATATCCTCAATGAATTGAGATAAAATAATTGCCAATGTAAAATTTTTTAACCAGTAGAATTATGTTCACAAACAATAAAGTAAAATCCTTTGCAAATATAAACAAAAACAGAGTTTACCATCAAAAGTCTATTATTCTTTATTAAAGAGGTAATAATGAATTACTTCTGATAAAGGAAAATGATCCCAGAAGATAGTCAATATGAGAAAAGGGAATCAAAGAGAAATGCAACTAAGGTTCTAAAGTTTTTCCCTACCTATGAGTCTACCACCTTCATCTCCCAAGCAAGTGATCCTCAGTTTAAAATCAGAGAGTGAGGCAGGCTCTTATCCTTGGCCCTAAATGACTTCATAGTAGTTGACAGTTCAGTTCCCGAGACTCAGCGGCAAAACAGGTTGGCACATTCAATAATGAAATGTTGGTTGGTCAAATCCAACCTGGAATTAGCTATTAATATGTTGTGCTGGTATTTTCCTGATGCTACTTATTGCTCTCTTTCTATTAAAATAACTCACTTGATTTATGTTCTCACCTGGCTCAAATAGTATGTTTTGCACCTAGAGATGACATCTCCCAATTCCTGTACCAATCCAGGGCCTTAGTTGAGAAGTCACTGTCGGTGGCCACTGAAGCTGGGGCTGAATCTTGACCTGAGTCTCCCTTTCTTAAAAGCAAAGTCTTAAGTTTTTTCCTACAATACTTCTCCGCTAAGTAGGTGTTTAATCCTGGGCATCATTCAAGTCAAAAAACAACCCTCACTTCTCTCTTTGTCCAATCACTCCCTAGGTGAGTTCTCCACTCGTAGAGAATCTTGCAGGTGAAAGGCTGGCTTCAGCCTGAGGTATAATAATAGCTTATTTTTACTAGGATTTTGTTCAATTGGTTTGGCATTTGGAAAGAGAGATTCTACAGTCCTCTTTAAAGCCATTAACTTCACACCAGAATTAAAACACATTTCTAAAGGGGAAGGAAAAAAACATTTGCCTAATGCTTAGATAATGCAGTAGCTTGGTGCACTGAAAACTATATTTAAGGAAATCCCATAGAGTGGAGGATAAAGAGGTAAGTAAATGAAAAATGAGAAGTTAGCAAACACAGAGGATAGAATAAGAAGGTTCAATACACTGTATAGAAGTAGATTAATATGTGCTATAAGACGACAAATTATTCAAAGAATGGCTGAAATGTTCCAATATTGAAGAAAAGCAAGCAGATACGTCACTGAAGGAGTACCACTATCACTGAGCCGGCCTCGGAGCACACTTGCATTCTTGCACTTGCCCACCATGTGGTGAGTATTGGTTTTCTTGTCTATCTCCTCACTCAGAATTAAGCCAATTAAGAGCAGGAAATCTATCATATTCACTTTTGTATTACTAGCATCCATGCAGAGATTTGCAGAGCTTAATGAACATGTGTTGCTTATGAGGATAGAAAATAGAAGATGTTTATTAAGAAAATAATTACTACACATTTGTTGAATAAAGGAGGCATGCACGGTGGAGTGTGACCACTTTTCCTGCAGATGTTTGCATGACATCAGCCTTTCCCATCTATAGGATGCTGCAGCTGGGACTGAGGAGAGGAAGAGAGCTCCATTCTGAAGAGAAGAGTTCGCTCCAAGGATCTGATTTCTGAGACCTGCTCTGTAGCTTTATTTATTCTTCCTATTTATCCTAAATAGGAACTTGGTTGTGTGTAAAACAGAGAACTGACATCAACCTGAAGCACATGGAACCAGAACAAAGGCCTGAATAATATACAAATTGACAGGTGACAGGTGACAAAAAAAATTTTTAATAGCAACAAAAAACTCATGAGCCATCGAACCTCAGTGGAATGAAAATTTGACCCTTCTTCCCCCAGCTTCCCCACCAAAAAAATGCCTGAGAACAGGAGAGGTCAGCAAAACTTAGATTTTGTGAAAATGTCTAATCTGTGGACTATTCCACCAAATATCTGTAACGTGATGAAAACAGGTAACACTTGGGATTCAGAGAGGTTTTCATTTTTGTAAACTCTGTACAAAATCTGAGTAATTAGTCCTGACAGTGCTGCTCAGACAGATGCTGGTTAGAGCCAGCAACAGTGTGAATGTCCTAATACACATGACTATTGCGTAAGATCTGCGTCCATCCGTTTCTCTCCTCTACAAATTTCCCATCATCCACAACTTAAACTCTCACGGCAAATTTTAGGCAAAGACTTGTCTTCAGCTTGGCCCTCTGCATTTCCTTCAAGAGTATGTCTCCCCCTCAGAGTGAGCTGACATTCAAATGTACCCCAGGCTTCTAGTCCGAAAACGAAGAACATGTGATAAGCCCAATGTTTTCATCATGTAAGGAGCCCATCCCTTCTTTCAGATTTGTAGACTGGTGCTACAAAGACCTACCTTCCAAGATATTTCCCACAGAATGAGAAAAAAAGAAAAACAAAACCAAATATGAGAAAAGGCAATGTCCCCACTCCAAAGGAGAGAGATAAAAGGAAACTCCTCAAAAGAACTGAAATACTGCTCTCCTTCCTTTATTCTACCAATCTTTCTTTATGAAAAAAATCTAGACTCAAATGAAGTTGCCTTATTTGTGAAAGACTACACTCTCTCCCCATGTTTAGATACATAAGTCAAATCTTATACCTGAGCCCACTGATGTGAAGAAGGATGAACACGTTGCCATTGATAACCTATTGGTGGTTCCCTACTTCTACTGTGCTCTGGCTCTAACAGCAATTGAGCCTGGATCGAGCCACCTTCCAAACCCAAGTCTGTGGACTTGCTAGAGAATGGGCTGGGATGATTTCCCCACCTGAGATTCATGTTGTCCAATTCCTGATAAATTAGTTGGGTATTTGGCATCAGTTAAATGAAGTGGCCCCCAAAACTATCTTAAAACACCTTTATAAAACATCTAAGAAAAGATGGTCACATATATAATAATGTGAAAAGATATGAGGAAAAATCTGAAAAACGATAAAAGCTCCATAAAACTATGGCAATCATAATCAAATGGTCATAATTATTCCTGAAATCTTGTGAGTGATGTGAAGTCAAACAAATGTAAAGCTAATAAAATAAAAACACAGAGCCAAGATTTTTAATTTAAGATGATGATCTAAGGAGCAAAGCAAGAAAGAAAATAAATAGGCCATTTTAATTAAATACTCTAGAAAACCTCATTTTACAGCCTCATCCATTCTACAAATATGGCGTCTTGTTAATAATTTAACCTTAACAGTCCCCAACTGTGGCACAGTTTAATAATCCACTTACAGTGGCTGTAAATTCTTCAAATAAGACAAAGTTAAATGGTCACCAACCATTCAATATGTAAGTTAATGGCTCTCTGAAGTCCTATCTAATCTTTAAAACATTACTATTTTGACATTCACTCATTTTAATAAGACTTTGGAACTCTCTGAAAACCTCTAGTGGCTCTTGTCCAGAGACAGAACCTCCTTTAGGTACCAAATTGTCAGAAAACTGTATGTTTCATCTGCATTCATTACCAGTGGTTCTTGAGTGAGTTTCTATGCCAGCCTTCCCAGGCTTTCAGATGTCATGAGGTGTGGGGTATCATTGGAAGCTGAGACTGTGAAAAACTGATTAAGAGCTGTGGAAAGCAAGGACTCCCATATAAACTCTCCAAAGGACCGGGCAATATAGAGATGTCTTTAACTGGTGTTCATGTCCATGCAAAGACTATGCAAAGATCAGAAGTTCCAAAGATGGCCATTATGCCAGCTGCTAGGAAGAAAATGAGAAAGTGGTTTGTTTTTCAGGTGGGAAAAAAGAATCCTGGCAAGCATTAGGTGAGATGGTAAGATCCTAGTCAGTAGGGCTGAGGTCCAGGGCAGAGCATGGTCCCAATATGAAACTTGAGGCTGCATAAGAAGCAAGTACAGCCCAGTCCTGCAGAGTAGGCATCCACATTCCAGCTTAGGTGAAGGCTGCAGCATCATGAACTGCAACACCCAGAGTTCACCCTAGGCCACCAGAAATCTACAACAGCAAAATAATCTCCATGCTATATGACTGGTGGATCAGAGCTGCATGATATTCAGCCTCCTGAGTCAGCTTGGCTTAAGCTCTAGGCAGAGAGAGGTTTCACGTAGAAGAAATCAGTACCTGCACTAAAGTGGGCTGGAGAAAGCAGGGGATGAAACAAACGGAGTTCCCTTTATCTCATAAGTCTGTGAAATAAACAACAGAGGTGGGCATGAGGCTTCTTATGTCCTAAGAGCAATGCCATTACTGACTTACAGATGTCCTTCCCTCAAACCATTCCACGGCCCCTTTAAATGTACCATTAAGCCAGTATATGATGTTTTTAATAGCTTGAAGAAAAAAAATTTATTTTTACCTCTTTAGTAGGTAGTCAATTGTAAGATGTGAATTTTTTTCACATTTTAACATCTCTAATAATCAACAGTTTTCTCACAACCACTGCTGGTTGTCCTGGCAGATGGTCGTTTCCTGTATGCACATGAACTTGGGTGCTATTCCTGGGGCTTGTCTGAACAACTGGAAACTAAGCATTTCAGTCCATACAGCACCCAAGGATCACCTGAAGAAAGTATGATTCCTGGTTGCCATTTTCTAGAAGATCAAAAAAATGCATGCATCAAAACATGTGGAAAAGGTCTCAGTAGCCCTAAGAAAAATCCAACAGACACAGTGAAGAAAGCTCTTGATGGCACAGAGGGCAAAAGTGAGTGGAAAAACATGGACATTGATGATGGAACTGAAAAGTATTCAGAAAAATCAGATTCTCTGTTTGAATAAGTTTTAGGAACTGAGAAATATAAATAAAATTCTTATCCCCCACAACTGACTGCATGGACCCCTGCTATTGGCCAAGGGGACCCAGAAAAACCTCGAAAACTGAATTCTCAGGGGGGGATAGGTGTTCAGACACACCTCTTAATATCCCGTTCATCACTAATGGCCATTAGGCTTTTTTCCCTAAGGGCTAAACAAAACCAGTCCTCTGGAAATATTGCTCCACCCCTGATATTAACTAACTGCCTGATGCTTTCCCTCCCTTTTGCAGTTTCAACAAAACACCCGACCAGCATTTCTTCCTGATAAGAGATCACCATTCATGGAGTGGCATCGCCATTCTGGCCAGTCTTTGGAGACTGTTGCAAGGGTTTTCATGTCTTCCACTTCACTTTTTGAAATGAGGCCAAAATCTCCACCGTTGAATCATGCTAACACCACCATTTATTGAACAATGGTCCCATAGAGAGTCATGAAGCTCAACTGTGCATGTGCATGTTTCTCCTTTCATAAATATTCATGACTTCTCCTACAGTTTATTGAATATGTATATTTGGCCACTCCATTCAGCATAAGTTGCTGCCTTATTCCTCAAGTGTCCTTCCAGGATTCTGACCAGAGGCTACACTTCCCAGCCTGTCAGAATGACCACCCTGCAGGCTGCAACTCTTTATGAAAAATAAAGCTCTCCTTTTTAAATTTATGAATCTTGTCTTTCTTCGGTTATCATAATGCATTAACCAATTTGTTTTGTTTATATTTTCCTTCTATGGGATATGCAACAGTGATATATGTTTTTAAAAACATGTATAAGTCTAAAAGAATCCTTTCAATAAGTTTAAAAACTCTTAAATGATAAAAAGTGTAGCATTGCTTAATTTGAAGAAAATTGTCTTTATTAGCAGTACAGAAAATACAGTGGCTTAAGATCAAACGCATTTGGATTTAATGAAATACACCAGCACTTCTCATTCTCCCAGGTTGTATCATTTTATTTAATCCTATCAAGAACCATTTTTTACAACTGTCACCTCATTTTCCACGTTCCAACCAAACTGACCTTCCTGAAGTGACTCAAATGTGCTGTGGCAGAGAAAGCTCATCCTTGCTAATGTCCCTGCTTTGCCCCTTATTTCAGAGCACAAGACTACATGGTAAATCCCAATCCTTTGTATTTGTGATGTGCATGAGTTCTGAACAATGGCGTATTTGTGGAAGTGATATATGCTATCCTCAGGCCTAGTCTCCAAAACCACTCATGCAATACAAGTATCCACTCTCTATGCCCTCTTTATACTGGACTTAAGATGATCTCCATCACAAATTTGGGGACCCACTGGTAAAGGCAGAACTCTCCTCAGCTTGGATCCCAAATGATTAAGTGGAGCAGAAGTCCCATACTTAGGAATGCCCACTAGGCTCCTCTACAAATAAACAAAAGATAAACTTTAATTGCATGAAGGCATTGAGATCTGGTGCATTTTATGTTGTCATTGTGGTCAAAGCAGTTATCTTTTCCTGCCAAGCACATTCACACCTCCTGCTTTTGTACCTGCTAGATCTTATTCTCCAAGACATTCATTGGCTCAATCTGTCACTTTATTTATGTCTGTTTCAGAGAAAATCTGTTTTTCCTCTGCTCTCACACCACGACAATTAACACAGAGGACTTCCACGATCAAATGTGTGGGGATTTTCTCCTACACACCAGCACCAGCTGGGTGTCCTCTAATTCAATTCTGACACTATCTTCTTGGAGTTAGTGTCAGACCCAACCCCAACAGGTTGAGGGCTCAGTCCCCAAGACTGCTCCCCCAACTCTCAGACATCAGTCACAAGCCTGGCGCTCTGAAACTTTTGGCCGACCAGCTTCAAGTTGGGGTTCCCATGACTACCTCTTTGGGTTCAGTTAATTTACTGGTGTGGCTCACAGAACTCAGGGAAACACTTACTTGTGTTTACCAGTTTGTAAGGCTATTACAAAGGATACAGATGAAGAGATGCCTAGGGCAAGGCATGAGAGACGGGGTGCAGAGCTTCCATGTCCTCCCTGGGTAAACTATCCTCCAGGAACCTCAAAGTGTTCAGTTATTGGGAAGCTCCTCAGACCCTGTCCTTTGGGCCTTTTATAGAGACTTTATTGGTTGTCCAGGACTGAAGCATGGACAACCATGTCAAAAATGTGATTGGACAAAAAAAATAAGATCTAAGCCCAGCAAGACCTGTTGTTCAGATTCTTCTTGGTCTTTCCGTGCAGCAATCTTTCCTCCAGAGTTTGGGGAAGGACCCTCTCTGGAATGAGGGTCTTAGGATTCACAGTGAGATTAGAGTCCTGCACCAAGTAGGTGAAAGGAGGACAAGAGAAGGTCAGGGAGAAAGATTTTGTTTTCTGAGTCTAAAGCACCCCAACCTTACAACAAAAGACTATAACAGGGGTGATGGGAGTTACGAACCAAGAACCATGGATGAATATATATATATAGAGAGAGACATTCAAGAATTTATTCTAGTCAATTATACTCTCCTAAGGAAACAAGCTCACCACACCAGGACCCCCCTCAGCTTCCACTCCAGTGACCTCTAGACCAGAAGTAGCATTCCTGATGAAATGAATACCCCTTCAAGACTTAGAATACCTACACTGAACGTTTCTACCTCCTTCTCTCCACCCACAAATGCATCAAGTTCTTCACAGTCTCCCAAAATATCTCCCAGAAACCTATTAATAATCTTCAAACAAGTGGACCAAAATCCTACCCTTCACAGAATTCCTAAACGCGGGACTTAAAATTTAGTCTCTCTTTTCTTGTCCAGAGAGAACAATCAATGACTTCATATACTGTATCACCGAGTTCCTCTTGTAACTTTTATGTTTTAGTATCAGTGCCAGGCCCAGATTTGGGAAAAGTCCCGACATCGGTAAGCATTCATTTTTGTGCCCTTCTTTAGACCTTTCTGCACCAAAGATCAGATCTGGGTTGCTTGACTTCCAGGACACTATTGCATGCACTAGTCTCACATTCCCCAAAATTTGTTCCTGAGAAGACTAATTGTATGAGATGGTCCATTATAATTTTATGCTCAGAGAAGTTGGGGGAACCCTGCATCTTATACCCCCCTCATGGATTTATGCTGCATAAATATGTTTTAAAGGCTTGAGAAACACACAGGTGTTTAACTTTATTTAAGCCAGAATTTCCCAAAATTATTTGACTAACAAATGTTTTCCTCTCTCTTAATGCCCATAGCTTCCCACTGAATTATTGTTCCTTGAAAGATATTCTGAAAAATGTTGCTCTTGGTTTTTATAATCCCAGCCACACACAATTTCCCAACCACCCAAAGGCAATAATGGTAACAACAACACAAAAAAATCCAATTTACAATTTTAAATAATTGACACCACTGACCAAACGTCTGCATTTGCATCTCTGGGGCTGCAGCAGTCCTGGGACTGCCCTTGCTCTGCTTTCTCCTGACCTCTTCCTCGGCTCGCTTTCAGCTCCCCCTGGCCAGGTCCAGCAGTACTTGCCTCTTAAGAGCCATGTAATGACTCTGACCTCAATAGACCCAGCTATCTAAATTCTTTCCTTCTTTTCTCTGTATTTCAACCTTTCTCCCAGGCTATCTACTCCAGGTTCTAAATGTTCTCTGCCATTTAAACAATTGCCTGGTGAACAATGATTAATTTCATGATGGAAGGAGTCAGGATGGCTCAAGGCCAGAAAAGCAATCACTTGAGGCTCTCCAGTCAACTCCAATTACGTCTGCTAATGAAAGAGAGAATTGATTTTTAAAAATCCCAAACCATGAAGTTCTGAAGTTTCCAGCTGGAGACTGCTTTGGATTTTTTAAATCCAAAGGGGACCCTGCTTGTGGCCATTTCAGCCAAAGGGCCATTAGGAAATGTAACCGACCTTCACAGCCTCATCCACTCAATCCCTGGGCCAATGGTTCCTATAAGAGAAAATGGCAAGGAGGACAGAAGACTTCAGCATCAGGGAAAATGCCAACTGACTGACCCTCATAGGAAGTTCTGGGGACTTCTACCTGTAGGTAAGGCCTCTATGGAATTCTTAGATAAAACTTGGATAGTGCTGCTGCACTGAGCAAGGTTCACCTCTGGAATGAGTGCCAGCTACCTGCCCCATATGCTGTATTCTCTGGGAGATGGCAACTTGTACTGCATGAACCCAACTCTCCAAATTTTAGATCCTGGAAATAGATACAGCTATTTTTTGAAAGAAAAAGAAAAAAAAAAGCCCACGAGAGTCCTAGGAGTAGGTTTTATTTTGCTGCTGGTTCTATTTTCAACCATTTTTGAGGGTCAATGTGCATTCTTAACTACTTTAAGGTTTGTAAATTGGCTGCTTTGGAGATGGCTGAGTCACATTTTATGACAGCTTAGAAAATGCTGTGGATTTCATACCCTTCAGAGGACACCCTTAGGCTGGAGTTAACAACTTAGACTTGAAGCTAGCTGGGCATGGGGTATGGTCAGGTCACAGTGCTTAGTAACCTCAGAAAGCTTCCAATAACAAAATGGTATGGAGGAAGGTAATTGGGAGGGATACGAGGCACCAGTGAAGAAAGCAGAAATAGTAGATTAAAATAATAATCACAACAGTAACATAAGACAGCAATTTGGGGCATGTATAATTTTAAAAAGGCTAATTAACAGAACTCGTACATGTATGGAAATGGTTAACAAATGAGAGGAAGCAGGAAAGAGAACTGTTGTAAAACATGGCTCTTTCCTTATTGAGCACAGCCCTCTGAAACAAATGGAGCAAAGCAGCAAAAGGGTTAAAAAACTCTGGGCACAATTCTCTTTGAACTTGTTTCTGTGACTTGTCATATTCCAGATGACACCCTTAGATGGAGCTAACAACTTAGGCTTAAGCTAGTTAGATCTAGCATCTAACTACTTCTGGTCCCTCACTAAAAAAAGCATTCAATATTTTTTAAATTGGCCAATGATTTTCACTTTCTCATAATAAAGACGTATAGAAATAATTTTACTCACATTCATTTTTATCTAACATTCAATGAAATCTTCAACCAATCAGTCCTATCCCTAACTTGCACTGAAAATATCACTATTGAAGGTGACTCTTGTGTACAGAAATTCTTATTCTGCATCCTCCCCCTGTCACCAAAGCTAACTAAAACACTGAGTGACCCAGGCTTCTCAAGGTCATTTTGGGTCCTTGACACTGCCCCTGCTTCCTCTACATTCCCTTCCATTCTCCTTGCCCGCCTTCAAACTCCAGATAGAGAGGAAGAAACTCAAGAAATAAGGAGTTTCAAATGTGCTTAAAACTGCAATCTCACCCAATTTGAAACTGATTACAAGGAGTGTAAGTGGCTGATTTTAGGCTGTTACTGAGGTTTTCTCAAAGAGTTAATGGAAATTTTGTTTGTTAGCTTCTCAAATGTAATTGTACATGACCTTGTGACTTATGTAAAACATTACAATAATATATTTGAGAAGAGCAACTCAAGTTTTTTCCTAACAAAATGTGCGCCATTTTCCTCTTCCTCAGAACAAACACATATACTCATATTGATCTGCTGTCAGAAGGTGACTCCTGTACAAAATTAGTCTGCAAATCACCTTGCACCTAACTAGATGTTTTGAGTACAAACATGAGGATGATTCATCTTTTCAAAACAGAATGTAGCTGGCAAAAATGTTGTATTGCTTTAATTTCTCCTTTGGATTTGGAAAAAAAAAAAAGAGCAGCTCAGCTATTATTGAATGAACCACTTACTCTTCAACATTGAGTCTGACTTGACTAGGAGGGCACATAAACAGTCAGCTTGCTTTAAGAACAGCTGGTTGACTCACTGATTGCAGTCAGCAAATTTTCTAGCTGTGTCAAGGCAGGCCTGGGATTGCAACCTGGGAAGCAAAGATACTCCTTAGGCAAATGGGACTTATGAAATCAGCCAGTGACTCAGGAAACACAGAATTTCAAGGGCTCAGGTGGCCAAAACTCATCACGTGGCCCACATTAGCCCATTCTTTGTAAGATTCAGCCACATGAGAAAAACTAATTAATATTTTGCTATCAGCTTCATCAACATCATGATCTTCGCCCAAAATAATCAAACCCTGACCTGCACACGGTGTTGTACCTGAGATGATACAAGCACAAGGCAAGCAATTTCTGCTTCCCCAGGCCTCCCACAGTGTTCTTCCTGAGTTTAGTTTTCCACCTTGTATTGAAATAATGGTGCAGGTGTGTGCCAACATGCACTCCTTCTGCAGTCTGTGAGCCCTTCAGCTGGAGATGCTATGACTCACACTAACCTGCACAGTGATGCACAATCCAAAGGAGGATTCCAAACTGCCTGCAACCGGAACCAAACCAAAATTCATCATCCAACAAACACATCCAAGTGATCATTTATAGAAAGACACTTCAAGACACTCTGATAATTACACGTTTATAAAAATTACACAGATTTTTGTCAAAGGCCTTCTCTTCATCTATTGACATAATCATGTGGTTTTTGTCTTTGGTTCTGTTTATGTGATGGATTATATTTATAGATTTGCATATGTTGAACCAGCCTTGCATCCCAGGGATGAAGCCTACTTGGTTGTGACAGATAAGCTTTTTGTGGTGCTGTTGGATTCAGTTTGCCAGTATTTTATAGAGGCTTTTTGCACCAACATTCATCATGGATACTGGCCTGAAATTTTATTTTTTAGTGGTGTCTCTGCCAGGTTTTGGTATCAGGAAGATATTGGTCTCATAAAAATGAGTTAGGGAGGATTCCCTCTTTTCTATTGCTTGGAATAGTTTCAGAAGGAATGGTACCAGCTCCTCTTTGTACTTCCAGTAGAAATTCAGCTGTGAACCTGTCAGGTTCTGGACTTTTGGTTGGTAAGCTATTAATTGCTGCCTCAATTTCAGACCTTGTTATTGGTGTAATTCAGGGATTTGACTTCTTCCTGGTTTAGTCTGGGGAGGGTGTAAGTGTCATTTATCCATTTCTTCTAGATTTGCTGGTTTATTTGCATAGAGGTATCAATGGAACGTATATCAAAATGTCAAAATAAGAGATATTTATGACAAACCCACAGCCAATATCATACTGAATGGGCAAAAACTCGAAGCATAACCTTTGAAAACCGGCACAAGACAAGGAGGCCCTCTCTCACCACTCCTATTCAACATAGTATTAGAAGTTCTGGCCAGGGCAGTCAGGCAAGAAAAAGAAATAAAGGGTATTCAATTAAGAAAAGAGGAAGTCAAATTGTCTCTATTTGCAGATGACATGATTGTATATTTAGAAGACCCTATCATCTGAATCCAAAATCTCCTTAAGCTGATAAGCAACTTCAGTGAAGTCTCAGGATACAAAATCAATGTGCAAAAATCACAAACATTCCTATATACCAATAACAGACAAACAGCCAAATCATGAGTGAACTCCCATTCACAACTGCTACAAAGAGAATAAAATGCCTAGGAATACAACTAACAAGGGATGTGAAGGAACTTTTCATGGAGAACTACAAACCACTGCTCAAGGAAATAAGAGAGGACACAAACAAGTGGAAAAACATTCCATGCTCATGGTTAGGAAGAATCAATACCGTGAAAATGGCCACACTGCCCAAAGTAATTTATAGATTTAGTGCTATCCCCATCCAGCTACCAATGACTATCTTCACAGAATTAGAAAAAATAAACACCTTAAATTTCATATGGAACCAAAAAAGAGCCCACATAGTCAAAACAATTCTAAACAAACAAACAAAAAAAGCTGGAGGCATCACGCTACCTGATTTCAAAGTATACTACAAGGCTACAGTAATCAAAACAGCATGGTACTGGTACCAAAACAGAGATATAGACAAATGGAACAGGACAGAGGCCTTAGAAATAACACCACACATCTACAACCATCTGATCTTTGACAAACCTGACAAAAACAAGCAATGGGGGAAAAGATTCCCTGTTTAATAAATGATGTTGGGAAAACTGGCTAGCCATATGCAGAAAGCTGAAACTGGATCCCTTAATTATCCCTTATACAAAAATTAACTCCAGATGGATTAAAGATTTAAACATAAGACCTAACACCATAAAAACCCTAGAAGAATACCTAGGCAATCATTTCAGACATAGGCATGGGCAAGAACTTCATGACTAAAACATAAAAGCAAAGTCAACAAAAGCCAAAATAGACAAATGGGATCTAATTAAACTAAAGAACTTCTGCACAGCAAAGGAAACTATCATTAAGAGTGAACCGGCAACCTACAGAAGGGGAAAAAATTTTTGCAATCTACCCATCTGACAAAGGGCTAATATTCAGAATCTACAAAGTACTTAAATAGATTTACAAGAAAGAAGACAACCCCATCAAAAAGTGAGCAAAGGATACGAACAGACACTTCTCAAAAGAAGATATGTATGCAACCAAGAAACATGAACAAAAAGCTCATCACTGGTCATTAGAGAAATGCAAATCAAAACCACACTGAGATACCATCTCATGTCATTTAGAATGGTGATCATTAAAAAATCAGGAGACAACAGATGCTAGAGAGAATGTGGGGGAAATAGGAACACTTTTACACTGTTGGTGGGAGTGTAAATTAGTTCAACCATTGTGGAAGACAGTGTGGTGATTCCTCAAGGATCCAGAAATAGAAATACCATTTGACCCAGCAATCCCATTACTGGGTATATACCCAAAGGATTATAAATCACTCTATTATAAAGACACATGCACATGTATGTTTATTGCAGCACTGTTCACAATAGCAAAGACTTGGAACCAAAACCCAAATGCTCATCAAGGATAGACTGGATAAGAAAATATGGCACATATATGCCATGGAATACTATGCAGCCATAAAAAAGGATGAGTTCATGTCCTTTGCAGAGACATTGACAAAGCAAAGCTGGAAACCATCATTATCAGCAAACTGACACAAGAACAGAAAACCAAACACCACATGTTCTCACTCATAAGTGGGTGATGAATAGTAAGAACATACGGACACAGGGAGGGGAACATCACACACCAGGGCCTGTCAGGGGGTGGGAGGTTAGGGGAGGGATAGCATTAGCAGAAATACCTAATGTAGATGATGGGGTGATGGATGTAGCAAACCACCATGGCACATGTATACCTATGCAGCAAACCTGCACGATCTGCACATGTACCCCAGAACTTAAAATATATTAAAACACTGAAGAAAAAAATTACACAGATATACATATATAAGCAAATCTCCACTATATTAATGAAAAAAGAATTAGTAATTAATCCAAAGCAAAACTTAATCAAGATACCATTAATATTTGCCTTAGGATTATTAGACGATTTTTACATAGTGATTTGATATTTGCTTAGTTCTCACTAAAATTAGTGTGTCTTTTCCAAGCCCACTGTGTCAGATCACAGGAGAGTATAATTCAGAATGTTCTGGTTGGCAAGGGACAGTCAGTGAAAAATAAATTACACAATCCCATTCAACCCTATATGAATAAACTATGTATGTATCAGGTGTGATGTAGTATGTGTGAGTGTGTGCATGTTTCTGTGCGTACCTGCATATGTGTATCCAGATCTCATTGTATTTACCTTGGGTACAAAGCTATGGCACAAGTGTGTTTGACAATCATCTTTTAAAAATAGCCCTTTCACGTGGAGTTTATTTAGTTGGTTTTACTGATCAATACTTAAATATCATGTATTGTGTGCCTAGTTTTGTTCTAAAGTAGGGCCAGCAAATCATGGCCTATGAGCTGAATCCAGGCCTGTTTTTGTAAATAAAGTTTTATTGGAAACAGTCATTCCATTACAAATTATTTATGGCTGCTTTCATATTAAAATTGTGTAACAGTGGCCATATGGCTCACAAAACCTAAAACATTTTCAGTCTGGCCCTTTACAGAAAAAGATTGCTAACTCCTGTTAAAAGTACTTAACAACTACTAACCACTACCCGTGAGGTTTCATCTGCGTAACAAGACCACCTTTGCTAATCAGGTGTTTTCCTCTTCTCTCCTCCCATAATCCATTTTACCATCATAACCTCTTTCATCACAGTCCAAGCCCCTATTATTTCTGTAACCTCAAGATGGTATACAAGCACCAACCATCTGGCCATGTCTTTGAGCTTTTATATTTTATATGACTCTTTGCACATGTATACATCTGATAAAATTTGTAAGCCTTTTTTTAATCCCCAGTTAATCTGTGTATTATCAGTTTGCTTTATAGACTCAAATTATTGAATATTTTCAAGAAAAATTTAAACTTCCCTACAGTAGATACTAATATTGGAAGAAATCATTTCTTTAAAACTAGAAAATTGAAAGTGTTTCGATGAGGATTTCATTAGCCTTATATAAGTGTGAATTTAGAAAAGAATTAAAGAATTCACAACATCCCAGGGTTTCTGTGTCCAAACTACTCTGCGGACAATGAACTCAGGGAAAAAACAGAAAAAAAAATCGTATTAGAAAGCCAAACTAAATTACAAGGTACTCAAGAGAGGATAACGTACAGCTTTTAATGAACACTTTATAAGGAACATTGAAGAATGGTATAAAAACATCCAAGGGAATGAAAATGGGATACAGATGAAGTATAAACAGCTAAGAGAGTCACTGAAAAGAAAGACAGGCAAAGCAGACTGAACACTCACTTTACCGATTCCTGAAAAAGAAATTTTTAAAAGGAAACTAATATTTAAGATGATAATCTAATAAATTTTTCTATAAATAAAGGAATGCCTGAATCTACAAATTGAAAGACCTACCAGATATAGGCGGAAATTAACCAGAATTATCAACTGTCAGACATGTTCTTATAAAATTATTAGACCTTAAAGATCAAGATAAATATTCTAGGGGCCTCCAGGAAAAAAAGCAAAATAACTTTAAAAGGTAAAAAAACAAAACAGATTGTCCTCAAACTTCTCAGAAACAACTTAAAAAGCAAAACAATAGTGGAACAGCATTGTTAGAAAACTTCAAGAAAAATGTAAATGAAAGACATTATACCCAATCCAGCTGTTTTTTAAGTTTCAAGGCCATAGAAATGCCGTTTTGAATGTACCAGAATGAAGGAAATATTATACACATGTGCCCTGTCTAAGACATTTAGTAGAGCATAGGCTTCATCTAACCAAAATTACAGGCAAACCTTTCAAAAGGACTGGCAGGGGGCGTTTTTTATCGTCAATTGTAGAAGAACAAAACGAGTGGGTTATGGGCTAAGTCATCATATATAAATATCACATATTCTGACAAGTCAAAAGAGTGCAACTGAAAAGTGGGAGCAAAAGGGACAAATCAGGCCAGGCATGGTGGCTCATATGTGTAATCCCAGCACTTTGTGGGGCTAAGGTGGCAGGTTGCTTGAGCACAGGAGTTTGAGACCAGCCTTGGCAACATGATGAAATCCCCTCTCTATGAAGATAAATTAGCCAGGCAGGTGGTATGTGCCTGTAGCCCCAGCTACATGAGAGACTGAGGTAGGAAGATCACCTGAGTGTGGCGTAGTCAAGGCTGCAGTGAGCCACTGTACTCCAGCCTGGCCAACAGAGTGAGACCCTGTCTCGAAAAAAATGAAGACTTTATAAAAAGAGACCAAAACAAAAAAGAGGGACAAAATGGAAAATAGAACCAAATCATTACCTATTGTGTACAGATAATAGATGGGAGTCAAAGGGCACCACTTAAAACTGACAGATGGTAAAACATAAGTAAAAATAAAAGGGATTGAACATAAATAAAATGTATTAATACAAAGGTAACTACTTAGAATAAAAACATAAATTTTCTTAACTACCAAAATAAAATTTTAAAAGCCAAAGAGGGTATACCAAATAGAGAGGTGGAAAAGCTAATAAATTTAGGATAGTGCACATGGTAATCTCAATGTAAAATAGTAGGGTGGGCCAGGCATAGTGGCTCATGCCTGCAATCCCAGCACTTTGGGAGCCTGAGGCGGGTCGATCACCCGAGGTCAGGAGTTCGAGACAGCCTGGCCAACAGGGTGAAACCCCACCACTAAAAAATACAAAAATTAGCCAGGCATGGTGGCATGCCCCTGTAATCCTAGCTACTCAAGAGGCTGAGAAGCAGGAGAATCATTTGAACCAGGGAGGCAGAGGTTACAGTGAGCTGAGATGGTGCCACTGCACTCCAGCCTGGGCAGCAGAGCAAGACTCTGTCTCAAAAATAAAATAAAATAATAAGGTGGAATTGAGACTAAACATTATAATCATATCAAAAACTGTGAATATGTTTAAATTATCTATTAATAAAAATAATTTAAAAATTGGTATATAAAGCAAAACCTAACTCTATGCTATATATAAGAGATACACTTAAAATGAATAATTCAAAGAGACTAAAAGTAAAGGGATAGCAAAAATGTACCAAGTAAAAGAAAGCAGAGGTCACAGAGCTGTTACCAAAGTAGACATCAAGTCAAAAAGCATTCAGTGAGACAAAGGAGGACATTTATACTATTAAAAGCCATATTCTACTGTGAACGAAAAATTATCTGAGACGACTCTCAACCAATTTAGTTTATCTTGCCAAGGTCAAAGATGCACCCTTGACACAGCCTCAGGAGGTCTGACATGTACACAGGTTGCTGGGGTATGGCTTGGTTTTACATATTTTAGGGAGACATAAGACATCAATCAATACATGTGAAGATGTACACTGGTTTGGTTGGGAAAGGCAGGACAACTTGAAGCAGGGGCTTCCAGGTCATAGGTAGATTTAAAGATTTTCCGATTGGCAGTTAAAAATGTGGAATCAATAAAAAAAGGAAAGTCTGGGTTATGATAAGGGATTGTGGAGACCAAGGTTTTATTATGCAGAGGAAGCCTCCATGTAGCAGGCTTCAGAGAGAATAGGTTGTAAATATTTCTTAACAGACTTAAAGAGTCTGTTCTATCAGTCTTAAGGTCTGTGTCGATGTTAATGGTAATGAGGTACGTCCAACTGCTCCCCCACTTTTCATCATGGCCTGAACTAGTTTTTCAGATTAACTTTGAAATGCCCTTGGCCAAGGGGAGACATCTATTCAGATGGTTGGGGGGCTTAAAATTTTTTTTGTTTACACTACATTAAAAATATAACAGTTATGAATATCTAGGCACCAAATAACCCAGCAACCACTTTTATAAAATGCAAGGAGAAATAAGTAGAAACATACTAATAATAGAACACTTTAACATATCATTCTCAAACAACATGGGTTAAGTAGACCAAAAAGGTAAAGTTGTAAACTAGCTAAACAACCTAAGGTGGGTCTTTTAGGCATGTATCAAACACTACATCCCAATAATAGAGAATATACCTTTTTCTCAAGTGCACATTGAATGAAAATTGATCATATACTTCAGTTCAAAAAAACACCAGTAGGTTCCATACAACAGAACTCTTTGATCACAATGCAAAAAAGGTAAAGAATGGAAACAAAGAAAGATAAAAAAAAAAAAAGTCCTTGAACTTAGAAAATTAAAGACTTTCTAGCTCTTGGGCAAAGGGAAATACAGCCAAGGATGGTGGCTCACACCTGTAATCCCAGCACTTTGGGAGGCTGAGGTGGGAGGATCACTTGAGGTCAGGTTCGAGACCAGCCTGGCCAACATGGTGAAACATTGTCTCTACTAAAATACAAAAATTAGCCAGGCAGGCACCTATAATCCCAGCTACTTAGAAGGCTGAGGGAGGAGAATCACTTGAACCCCAGGAGGCAGAGGTTGCAGTGAGCTGAGATCACACCACTGCACTCCAGCTTGGCGACAGAGTTAGATTCCCTTAAAAAAAAAAAAAAAAAGGAAATACAAACTGTAATTATAGAATTTCTGAAAGATGATGATAAAAACATTACATCTCAGTCTGTGAAATGCATTAAAGTAGGGATCAGAGGAAATCTGTAGCTCAAAATATCTACATCAATTACAAAAATAAAATGAATTAAAACTATTAAAAAACAGGTGAGCCAGAAAAAGAAATTTAAGAGCAAATATTAGGAAAAGTTTATTTAAAAAGATATTACAAACAACTTTATGCAAAAAAAAAGAAACAGATAAATCCCTTGAATAAATTTGACTTATAAAAATATACACAAAGACAAAAAGAAAATTTGACTGATTATATATCACTTTAAAAAATTAATCTGTAATTTAAAATGTTCCCACAAAAAAAAAAAAAACTCCAGGCCCAAAAGGCCACAACAGTGAATTAATCTGAACACTTTTAAAAGAGGTAACAACAGAGGAACCTCAAGTTCCAAAGACATTTTGTTGGAAAGTCTGTTAGTCAACCTTAACTACCGTGGGTAACCAGAACCACGGCACCCTATTCCACAGCTCTCTCCCCCTAGTGCTGGGAACCTGCTCTTCCAGCCACACCTCAAAGAAGGAGACAACCATTTTGTCTGTATGGTAGGAACAGGAGAGCATAAATACCTTGCAGACAATGACCAGAGCAGCACACAAGGAGAGAGTTGCAGCCTCTAGGAGCTTAGCAAGAAGCCCAGCAGCTCATGCTAAGCTTGTGTTCCAGCAGTCAACGTGGGTGGAGAACACAGGTCAGAAAACAAAGAAATGAGGATAGGGAATTTAGAAAAGCCAGGCTGGGCAGGATAGGCGCTTTAGACAATGGGTATACTTCCAAAGGGAAGAAAGCAATGAAGCCCTTCATCTGACCACAAGAGAGGCATCACTTTCTTTTCTTATTCTTCCAGGTTTATGACCACCCCCCGACCTCACCCAAGGACTTCTTAGAGACAAACACCTTAGGGACAGAAATTTTCGTACTTTGTACACTCTTTTCTTCCTCCAACTCTAAGAAAGAGACATTATCCCAGAATGAATTGCAAGTCGAGAATCCCACTGCATACCCAGGAAACACATCCAAATAGAATATGAAATTGTTGACTGCTCAGAGCCTTGTGCTGCATTAAAAAAAGAAAAATTTATCCAGAAAAAAGTTTATTCCTGATAAAGACTCACTGATGTTAGGCCTCCTGTCTTTCATTTGTCCTCACCACTACCCCCTCTCCATCTCTATTTATCCTTTCCCCCCTGCCTTGTGCCCTGGAGGCTGACCTGTACAGATGGCATCAAATGGCCTTTGGCTCCCCAGTTGGTCCAGCCAATGTGGAACACTACCATGAAATGGGAGAGAGGAAGACAGAGACGGGTCAGTGTACCCCTGGCCTCCCTCCCTGTAGAGTCCTGGCTGATTGTCAATATGGAAGCATCCTGCTCTCATCAGGTTGCTCTTGCTACCTAGTTAAGTCTCCGAGCTCCAGTAACCACTCCTCTTTCATCCTTCCAGGCCCCCAAAGACACCCTCTACCCTCTGTTACTTCCTCTGGGGCACTACATAGTCCCCTGTGGCTTTTCTATACATTGCTTCTCATTTGAAAATAGTCCATTTATTAATCTCTCTTGGAACACCTGCCATCTCCTGCTGTTGAGTTTTTGACTACAATGAAGAAAATAAACTCTCTGAAAAGAACTTTAGCCTGGAGAGCTCCATGCTGCTGAATCAAACTACAACATCATGGCAAAGAGGGCCTGTCGCTAATTGTCACTCCAGGATATTCCAAATATGAAGATAGGAAGGAATACTGGTGTCTATCTTTTTTAGGCACAGAAAACTAAGATTGGATGTTTATTTTACTTTAATGCAGTATCTGCACAGTAAATGTTTACAATTCAGAAGAATTTTCCCCAAATAATTAGGAAATATTCCTCCTCTCTCATAAGTATTTTGAAATTGTCACAAAATTTTGTTTGTTTTCTCAGGTTTTTATATTTTCAAGTCACTACAAAATTATTCCTTGCTTGGCTATGCTACTAAAATCTCAACTGCCCTGTAGTTATGGCCAAAAAGAAAGAAAATGCTTACCACCAGTCCTGCTGGGCAGTCCAGCCTCGACCCAGAGGTCTGAGAGGGCATGGATGATGTGTTCCAATCCTATTTGTATCACCCTCTAATTGGAATCCTGGTTTCTAGCCCCTTCTGAATGAGCCTGCTTTAATTCCCTAAACAGAGATCTCCAAATGAGGAAACAAAGAAAGAAATTTGTAAAGCAAATGACTATCAGACGTTTGGTCCAGTCTGACTTAACCGGACACTTCAAGTACAGTTAAAAAAAAAAAGAAAGAAATTCAAGAAAGAAACATAATTTTGGAGCCAGAAGACCTGAGTTCAAATTCTGGCCAATTTACTTAATAATATATCATATAGATGCTTAACTGCTCATATTTGTCATCGGTGAAATGGGTATGGTAACATGTTTTCACCTGCACAGTATCAAAAAATGTAAACAAGGTAATTTGCCTAAAAGCATATTAAAATCAAATACGCCAGACAGATTTTATGTTTGCTTTTGTTGTTTTAAGAACATAGTCCCACTCTGCTGCCTAGTCTGGAGTGCCTGGAGTGCAGTGGCATGATCATTTACTGCAGCTCACACTCCCGGGCTCACGTGATCTTCCCACCTCAGCCTCACGAGTAGCAAGGACTACAGGCATGCACCACTGTGCCTGGCTGACTTAAATTTTTTTTTTTTGTAAAGATGGGGTCTTGCTAGGTTTCTCAGGCTGGTGTTGAACTCCGGTCCTCAAGCAATCCTCCCACCTTGGTTTCCCAAAGCTCTCAGATTACAGGCTTGAGCTACCACACCTCACCAGATGTTTGTTTTTAAAACAATTTTGGAAAAGAGAAAATAGTAGAATTTAAGCCATTTTATCCACAAGTCATTCACCCAAATACTAATTAAGGGGTTGGCACTGATTCAGAAGATATATACAGCATAGAGTCAGCCTCCAGAGTTTGCAACGTAATTAGGGAAACAAGAATAGCTTTAATGATTATTAGAGTATTAGCAAGTATATTCTGATGGCTAAGTTGTGTCATTTAGAAAGTTCTTTATGACCATGGTTCACAGAAGAAAGAGAGCAACATAGATTTATTGCTGTAATGACAGAGGTCTTCACAGAGGAATTTGGAGTGGAATAATAATAGCAGTTAACATTTATTGAGTAATTCTTATCACTTTAAGACATAATTTTAAGCTCTTTATATATTAATGCATCTAAGTCTCACAACAACCACTTGAAATAGTTATTACAATTTTCTCCATCTACAAAGGAGGAAACTAAGTTTCAGAGAGTTTAAGTAACTTGTTCATTATGCACAATTAGCAAGTGGAAGACCTAAAATTCAAACCTGGACAGTCTGACTCGAGTTCTGCTTTGACCCTTCCTGACCATGTGGGTGCACCTGGTACACCTACTAACACATGGCACAAAGGTTCTGCAAACCCTATTGAACAATTTGCCATCTGGCTCCTTCCATCTTGGCTCCTTCTTATACAGTAACTAAATGAGAACTAGAAAAAGGTGTTCTACTTCCAGTCCGCGGGTGACCTGCTAAGTAACCTTGGGAGAGTTCACACTTCCTGCCGCAGCCTTGTCAGCCTTCAATCATGAAATTCAGAAAATATAATTAAATGTAGTCTATTTAACTGTAAAGCTTGAGGATGGCCACCCAAGACACCAAAATCAAACAAATGGGGTCAGCATTCCAAAGTAGAGAAGGTTTCACTTAAATAGAAATCTTAGCAGGATTACAACATTTTCCATACAAGATCAGTGCACATGCCACAGCAATATAACTGGTTAAAACTGCTACATTCCAAGGCAGTTTACTCTATAACTCCCTGAGGAGGAGTAGTGATCTCAGTGGGTATCTTAGCTCTGACACTGTTTGGTCTTAATTATTTGGAGAAAAATGAAAAGAAAAAAGCAGAAGTTGCAAGCCAAATGACTCAGATGACATAGCCACCTTCCCCTCAAGGCTCAGGAAAATTTAAAGTTCCCACTGGGTGTGTTGGCGCACACCTGTAATCTCAGCACTTTGGGAGGCCAGCGTGGGAGGATCACTTGAGCTCGAGAGTTTGAGACCAGCCTGGTCAACATGGTGAAATCCACTCTCTCCAGAAAATACAAAAATTAGCCGGGCTTGGTGATGCACATCTGTATTCCCAGCTATTCAGGAGGCTGTGGTGGGAGGATCTAGGTTGCAGTGAGCCTGATCATGCCACTGCACTCCAGCCTGGGCAAAAGATTGACACCCTATCTCAAAAAAAAAAAAAAAAAAAAAAAATGTGAACATGGTCAATTTTTTCTTTAAACTAAAATGTAAAAAGTGTTAAGAATGTAAAGTTCCAACAACTTTAAGTTCGAATTACTTTAAATTGAATTTTTTAATTTCATAGCTTTATCAATAAATCCAAAATAATGATATTTCCACAAATGTGAGAATAAAAGAAACTATGAGAATAAATGGGAAACGCTGCTGAAAAATACAAATGACCTAAAAGAGTAAATTGTCATCATTACTATTTGTAACTGTCTATCCAAACCCATGGCCAGAAGGTATATTTCCAACTGTAATCTGTAATGACAAAAGGAAAGTGGGCAGAAGCGTGTGGCTGGATCAGCGTCAGCATGGCCCAGCAACCTCCACAGGCTGAGCTGCTGTGTGTGCAGGGCCCGCAGCAGATGGAACAGCAAGTATGTGCATCTCTATTATTCAGGTGATGTGTGGATGCAGGAGGAGGAGAACATAAATGACTTTCAGAACCAGTCTTGTTTTCTGCCTGTGTTATTTTATACAGGACTACTTAATGTCTCATTTTCAAATTTGTCTGAATATGCGTATCTTTAATGCAAGCAAGACACAGGGCTCCTAAGTAAAAGAAGAAATAGGAATATGAGTAAACAGTAATGAGCTGTTTTTCTTTCTTCTTTTAAATATATTATTCTACTCTGGCAGCATAGAGAAGCCCTAAGGGAGCATTGAGTAGAATTTTTAAAAAGCACTTCCTCTGATTCAGTCTATACTAGCTTCATGATGACACCTCAGCAAACTCAGATGAATGGGTGTGCTGATAAGTGACAGAAATCAATCAAATATCTCTGCTGCTGCCAAATTTACAATATGACAATGTCACTGACTGGGAGAGAGCTAAGATTGGCCCTCAGACAAAGTGTGGGGAGGCTTAAAAGGCATAATGTGGAAGTAATAGGACAGGAAGAATCTGTCTTGCATTTGATAACCTGAAAAGGGGGATAGAATTAATCTCTCTTGGGCTTGCCATGTCTAGTGAATTAAAAGGAATTTTTACTTAACTATAGAAAATGCAGGAGTAGAACCATAGATCTGACAGAAACATTGGCAAGTATTTATTCATTTATTATTTCACTCATTCATAAACCATTCAGTGATTATCAAATAACTGACTACCTGTCAAGCAAACATGGCTAAGTGCTATGAATTAAAAATGAAAGCAGCAGAGTCTCTGATAAAAGGAGCTCACAATGCAGTAATAGAAATAGACATAAGCAAATAAATATAATGCGATGAGTTTATCTTAATTACAGAGATGGGCACAGGGTCCTGGGAGAGCTCCTAAGGAGGTGCAGGGAGACAGGAAGAATGTTTCCCAGAGAAATGACCCTGGAGCTAAGTGTTCAAGTATCAGCATGAATTGACCAGGTGAGGGGCAGGGAGGTTTTGCACCAGAGAGTCTATTTGAGTAAACAAGTGAAAATGAGACAGAGAATGATTTATGCAGGCAACTGCAGACAATTTACTATAGCATAAAATGCAAGGCAGGAAATGGGGGAGAAGAAGCTGGCAAAGGTAGTGAGGACCAGGCCACAGCAGGGTTTCTCCAAAGCAGCAGCTTGTTTTTTATCATTTTGGGTAGAGGTTCTCAAACTTCAGCCTGACTCAGAATTACCTAAAAAGTTTTTTAAGTATATGTTGTTGCCCCCCATCCCCCCAGAGTTTCTGACCTCCTAAGCCTGGGATAAGGCCTGAGAATTTGTATTTCTAAGAAGTTCTCAGGTGATGCAGATGATGCTGGTTCTGACACCACCATGCTCTAGGCAACCAAAAGAGCTTACTGGGTTTCAAGCAAGACATTCGTAAAGTAAGCTGTGCCTCTTAGAATCCATGGACTTCCTGGGCAGGCTGCATTTTTAAGAGTCAAGGACTGGAGGTGGAGAGGCCAGTTAGGAGGCTGTGGCAGAGGCCCAAATGGAGAAGGAGATGGACAAACCAAACGCTAACTTTGTTAGTTAGCAATTCCATATGTATTACCCACAAATATTATCATGGAAAAAATCAATGTATCATGTTTGCAATGTCTGGTTCTTTAATTAGTGTGCAAAAAGTGAACATCAAAAAAAAACATTTAAGAGAAAAGGGATAGAACTGGAGCTACACACATTTTCTATCAAGTAATGAATTCTACTGACTAAAACCAGAGAATAGAGATAAGTTTCCTACCTTGGATTCCTCATTCCAGTGATAGGGAGAGAAGGCAGGGAAATTTTGGGCAGAAGAGGGCAGGTCCTTGGCAAGGGCCCCACCCTCAAGCTCAAAAGCCTAATACCACCACCCAAAGTGAGAACTTACATCCCTGTTTTCCTGATCAAATGTTGCCTTTTCCAAAACCACCTATGGCCCATCCTAGCCCCCAATCCTGTGCCCATAAAACCCTTAGGCTCAGCCAGCAGAGACAGTAGAAGCAGCTGGATGTCAGAGACTACAGTTGGACATTGGAGAGAAGCAGCTTGAATTCAGAGGGGACAGCTTGATGGCGTAACTTCAGAGAGAAGTCCGGCCAGGGATGGCCGGACTGGGGGAGGAAGATTACCTTCCTGCTCTAGCCCCTCTTGAGCTCCCCTTCCCACTGAGAGCCACTTTCATCAGCAATAAAATCCCTCGCATTTACCACCTTCCATTTGTTCATTCTACCTCATTCCTCCTGGACTTTAGACAAGAACCCAAGTGCCATGAGTGTGGGTGCAAAAGGCTGTCACACTGATCCTCCACTGAGCTGTTAACACTTAAGCCATCTGCAGATAGCAAAGCTAAAAGGGCACTGTAACACTTCCTCTGGGGCTTAAGGGGTTGTAGGCACCCTCCCCTAGATGCTGCAACAGGGCCAGTACAGGGTTCACTCTTGCTGGCACCCAAAAGCGTTCACCCTGGCTCCAGTACCTGTGCTCCCCTTCTCATGAGGCGTGGAGCAGCAAGTGAGTGGAATCCAACACTGCTGGTACCAATGCACCCCCGTTCCTGCCCACAAAGGGGTCAGGGAAATATCCTAATTCCCCGTATGTACCTAATATCCTAATATCCAATACGTACCATACTGCTGTTAAAATAAGGGAAAGGGTATATGGTATATGGGAACTCACACTATCTTTGCAATTTTTCTGGAAATCTAAAACTGTTCTAAAATTAGGATATCTTCACAAACCTGGCCTATTTGATGAGCTAGTAAGTAGTATCTCATCATCCCCCCTTTGGAAAGTAAAAGAATTCCAACACTGAAAGAAGGAGAAGTCACGGCTTTGGAATTAACAAAGAATATGTAGAAAATAAAAATGGACAGTTGAGTGGCATGCCAGACCCCTACTGACTCCAGTAGAGATGGTACCATGTTCAAGAGGGCAAAAAAAAAAAAAGAGAGAGCAGAGAGAGAGAGATTCAGAGACAACAAAGGAGAGATAGGGTTTATTAGGGAGAATTTACACACAAGGACGGTCCAGTGGCAGTGGGCTGAACAGGAGAACCACTACTATTTGTAAAAAGCATACAATTTATATAGCAGTTTTACTTAGCAAAATTTACCTAGCAACTTCTATTCAAACCAAAACAAAGGGCCTCAAACCTCTGTATTACCTGCATTCTAAGTGACGGGCTGGAGATTCAGATGTCCTTCACAGATAAGGACTGAATCTCCAGGTTGGCCACTCCTCAATACCTTAGCTCAGGACTTCGAACACACATTCTTCTTAGACCACAGTGTCATGCTTAGGGTATGCTTAAGTTAAAATATTGCTGTCAAGTGGGCCTGCTGGGGTGGTACGATGGAGGTAGGAATGAGTGCGCTCAGACACATCAATTCCTTAAATCTGAGATCCAGGTAAAGCCCCACATGTGCAAACCCAACACCAAAATCACCATATATTTTCTAATTGCCTTTTTCCAACCGGAGTTCATCAGAGTTCCTCCCCTGGAATCTGAAGATCAATGAGAAAGACACAGGGACTCAAAGACGTTACAGGAAAGTCTCAGAGCAAAATTCCTTCTGCTAGAAGCCCCAGAATCCAGAGGAGCTCTAGCTTCACCTTTCCCCAGGTCATTCAGTAACAGCCTGAATTCTGTGTGACCCTAGTTTCACAAGAGCAGTGCTTCACCAACCGTCTATAGAGAAGAACCAGTTTGTTTGTTTAAATAGCCGATCTACCACACATCTGTGCATTTGTACAATATGATTTAACAAATGGATTACTGTAACTCCAGTCTAAACATGTCAAAAAACATCCGAAAAATCTCAAACTACCCACCCAGTACTCCCCAAAACTGTCAAAGTCAACAAAAACAAGCAAAGTCTTATCACAGCCAAGAGGAGCCTAAGGAGACACAGTAATTAAATGTAATGCAGTACCCTAGATGCAATCCTAGAACAGAAAAAGATCAGGTGAAATTTTAGGAAACCTGAATGAACTGTGGACTTTAGCTAATAATAGGCATCAATATTGGCTCACTAATTGTGACAAATGTACCATATTGCTGTTAAAAATAAGGGAAGTGGTATAGGGTCTATGGGAACTCACACCGTCTTTGCAATTTTTCTGGAAATCTAAAACTGTTCTAAAAAAATAAATTTATCTTTAAAAATGAAGTTGCTAGAAAAATAAATTAGAAAAAGCAGGATAAATAGAATACCACCTCTAAATTTATGATATTCAGCAGACATAAAATTACATTTCAATAAATATAATAAACATAACCTAGAAAAAAAGAAAAGAATAGCAAAAAATATATACCTCTTTAATTGAAAGTGTATATATATGGCAGTAAGTAATGAATCACTATATACATTCATAACTTTTGTCATTCCGTAATTGTAACTAAACAGTGTGTCAAAGTGTGAGTCCACTTACTAAACGCTGAAGTGCACACTTTGAAGGAACATCATATTTATCAGTATTAAAGTTCTTAACATGACAAATTAGCATGCTTTGTGCTGGTTAATGTATTTGATCAAGTTTGGATTGATCACATTGCTTCTCACTTATGACAATGTATACCTAAATTATTTCTGTGTTTCATAACACTGATAGTAGAGAAAGAAACCAGTCTTATAGATATATGTTGACAGGAGGATTAGAAGTGATTTTAAAAGAAATTTTAGCCAGCTTAGGATATTTATGTCAGATCTTTATTCAAAATAAAGCAATATTTTATTTTTGATATTCATTTTTAATTCATCAGTAACCACTTCAACAACTTTTTCCTATAAAGTCAAAATGAAATCTAAATTATCTCTCAATCAAAGAAATGGATTTCAGATCAATAAATTTCCTATGTAAGAATCTTTTTAATAGAAAATAAAATGCAAAAATTCTGTCAAAATTCATCAAGGGTTTGGTGATAACATTTTATATTTCTGAAAGAATTAGGATTGTGACTTATATGAAAATTGTTATATTATGGAACATGTCATAATAATCTTTAAATCTCTGTTCTTCTAAGCTTCCAATTTTGTTCTTGTCCTTTGATCTTATCTGCCACTGGCAATTATGCTGTACTCCTTCCTTTTATGGAAGTATTAGGGTCATTATAACACCAAAGATACCAGACAAACGAGCAGTCCAGATGTCCAATTTACCTCTTTAAGACGACGAGACCTAATACTTTTCTTATCTTGCAGAAGTATTAAGAGCTTATTCTATAAAGCAAGCATGCTCAACTTTTCTGTTCTGTAATCGTTGTGCCTTAATGTGCAATGAAAGTCATCTGTAATTCATCTTCCAAGTTATCACATAGTAAAGAGAATAATCTAGAATGTAATGCACTCCACGGACCTTAATTTACAATTTTTACTGTGTCACTTGGAACATTATTTAGGCTTTCTTCATAGCATGACTTTGCAATTAAAAAAAAAAAACAAAAACAATGCATTGATTTTTCTTCTGGCTCAAGGTCCTTGATCTAGGTAACTACTTCAGAAAATTATTTTTCATTGGAAGTGTGACATCAGAGCATAATTCTACACAAAACTAAAATTCTAAAACATATTTGTTAACTTTGTAATCCTTCACAGATGTAGACAGTTCAGAGCTAATCATAATTGTCAACAGTGAAGCTAAAAAAAAATTCTTCAAACCACCATCATGTTCAAATTGCACATATATAAAAAGAATTGCAAGTTAATAATATTAGTGCATAAGTCAAATTACAATGAAAAACACTTTGCTAGCTTTATTTGTTCTTTGAGTTGGTTTTACATCATTAGCCAGTTCAAAATTACATCAAGCTATTGTGTCCAAATACAGTTACATCTACATGTCAAAGTAGCTTAAGCTACTTTGCTACATATTTATCCTATATTTCCCAGCAAACACCTTTAAAACAACTTAAGCAATTATATATGTTTTTAGTGTTATCAAGATAAAGTTCTATTTTATGCATAAAACTTTCAACATCTACTTCTTCCATGGTTTTAATTCAGCACACTCTTGTTCAAAGAATTTTTTTGGTTTTGACCTTTTTATGTTTTGTGTATAAGTGTCACTTATATTTTGGTAGTTTTATTGTCTCATTAGCTAGCACATCTCTGAAAATGGAATTCAACAATATATTTTAAAAGTCAATACATTATGACCAATTAGAATTTATCCCAGGAATGCAAAGTTGGCTAACATTCTAAAAGCATAGCATAAACAAATTAAGAAAAATCATACTTGCTCAACAGATGTATAAAGGCATTTGACAAATTTCAATATTAATTCCATTAATTCCTGACAAATACTCTCAGCAGACTAAGAATAGATGGGAACTTCCACAACATGAAACAGTGCTACAAAAAAAACCTACAGCTAACATCATACGTAATGATGAAAGACTGAAGGCTTTCCCCCAGTTACAGGCTGAATCACACCCCATCCTCCAAATTCATATGTTCAAATTCTAACCCATGGTATCTCAAGATTGACCTTTAAAGATATAATTAAGGTAAAATGAAGACACATGGCCAAGCCCTAATCCAATATGACTGGTGCTCTCATAAGAAAGAGAATAGGACACACAGACAGACACAGAGAAAGATCATGTGAAAAGGCGGTCATCTGCAAGCCAAGGAGAGAGACTTAAGAAAACAAACTTTCCAGCACCTTGATCATGGATTCTTAGACACCAGACTGTGAGAAGATACATTTCTGTTGTTTAAGGCTCCCAGTCTGCAGTATTTTGTTATAGCAGCCCTAGCAAACTAACCATCGCCTAAGATTAGGAAAAACACAAATAGGTTTTCTCTCATCACTTCTACCTAGCACTGTCCTGGAAGTTATGGCCAGTGCCAAAAGTCAAAAAATAAATAAAATAAAAATTATCCAGAATGGGAAGGGACAATTAAAAATATTTTTATTTGCAGATGACAAGACTGTCTATGTAGAAAATCTTATGAAATATGTTTAAAAGGTATCAGAATTAGTGAGTGAGTTTAGTAAACTTGCATTTTATAAAATCAACACATAAAACTGTTTTATTTCACTATACAAGCAGCAAAAAATGGAAATTAAAATTTTCCAACACTACTATTTACAGTACCTTAAAAATATATTAAATACCTGAGGTTAGGTATGACAAAAGGTACACAAGACCTGTTCAGTGTTAATTACTGAGAGAAATTAACAAAGACCTAGACAAATGGAGAGAGATATCATGTTCATGAGCCATAAGACTTAATATTGTTAAAATGTAATTTCTCCCAAAATTGACCTAGAGAATCAACACAACCCTAAAAGCAAAGACCAGTGAAAATCCCCAAATTCCTTTTTTGTAGAAATTGAAAAAACTGATTCTAAAATTCATATGGAAATGTGAAGGACCTAGAATAGCAAAAACAACTTTGAAAATAAAGAACATAGTTGGAAGACTAACACAACCCACTTTCAAAATGTATTATAACACTATAGCAGGAGTTAGCAAATTAAGACCTGTAGACCAAATTCAGCCCATGATCTGTTTTTCACAGTCCTCAAGCTAAGAATGGTTTTTATATTTTTAAATGGTTGTTAAAAAAAAAAAAACACTACAGCGGACATAGGTACCTCACAAAGTCTAAAATATTTACCATCTGACCCATTAAGAAAAAAGTTTGCTGACCCTCAAGGTACAGTTACCAAGACAATGTCATATTGTCTTATAGACAGACAAATAGATCAGTGGAGCAGAAGAGAGAACCCAAAAATAGACCCACACTTATACGGACTACTGATTTTTTTACAAAGGTGCAAAAGCAATCCAGTGGACAAATTATCGTCTTATTATCAAGTGGTGCTAAAAAAATTGGATCTTCATGTGCAAAAAAAGCAACCTTTGGTTTATGCTAAACTTTGCATAATATACAAAAATTAACTCAAAATGTATCATAAATGTAAAGCCTAAAATTACATAACTTCTAGAAGAAAACATAAAAGAAAATCCTTGTGACCTTGGATTTATCAAAGATAACCCTTAGATATGACACTAAAGAAAGACCCATAAAGAAAAAAAAATGAGAAATTGAACTTTAAGTTTAAAATGTCTGTTCTCAAAAGTCACTCTTAAATTAAAATACAAGCCAAAAACTAGAAGAAAAAAAAATAGCAAATCATGTATCTGATAAAGAATTTGTATGTAGAATACACAAAGAACCCTCAAAACTCAATAATCAAAACCTAGTATGTTTTAAACAGGCAACATATTTGAACAGACATTTCACTAGAGAAGATATAGCAAATAAGCACATGAAATGAGGTTCAACATCATCAGACATCAAGAAAATGCGAATTAAAACTTCATACCAAGTATTGGCAAAGATGTGAAAGAAGTAGAACTCTATACTGCTGGCAAGAATGTAAAATGGCAGAACTACTTTTAAAAACAGTTTGGCAGTTTCTTAAACATATGAACATATACCAGTTCCAAGAGAAATGAAAGAATATGTCCATATAAAGACTTGTACCCAAATGTTCATAGCAGCTTCATTTGTAGTAGCAAAAAACTGGAAGAAAACCATTATCTATCATCATATTAATGGATAAACAAACTGTGATCTAACCATACAATGGAACAGTACTCAACAGTGAAAAAATCATCTACTGAAAATGCAACAACATGGATAAATCTTAAAATATTTATGCTGTGTGAAAGACATCATATCAAAAAAAGAAAAAGTACATACTCTGATTCCATTTACATAAAATCCTAGAAAACAGAAACTAATCTATAGTGACAGAAAGTACATCAGCCTGAGGACAGGGAGAGGACAGGCAAAAGAAGGCAGGAAGAAGGGAAGAGGTGCAAAAAAACTTTGGGAATGACAGCGATGTTCATTATCTTGATTGTGACGAGTTCCCAATTACATACATACATCAAAACCTATCAAACTTTATGCTTTAAATATGTACATTTAAGTTATACCAACTACACCTCAATAAAGCTGTTCTTAAAGAGGGCAAGCTATGATTTTTACTTTGCTTCAAAAATTTAAACTATTTTTTTACTTAAAGCAAATAAACAAAAAACACCGCCATTTAAGCACTGTTAGAGAACACAAAATTTCACTGAGACACAAACATACAGCAGAGAAAAGTCCAAGACTACATATCATTTGTTAGCAAATATAAATCATTTGAGGAAGCTCTGAATATTGTGCACACCGTATTTCACTCTCTACCCTTGGCCCCATCTTGGACATTCTCTGTGTACCTTAGTATGCAAAAGACTCCACAGGTCCTGAGGAAGGAAACTTACCTGACTGTTTGGCCCACGCCCCTTTGTGCCAGATAACTATTAGCATTCCACAGAACTAGCACCCATGGATACACTTTAGAAAACAATTTTATAGACTGTAGTTGTTAGCAGACATCAAATGAGGGTGACAGGCATAGGAAAAAAAAAAGAGAGATTACTTCCAGCCCTAATATTTTATTAATGACACTCAAAAGTTGGACTATTAAGCTGGACCCAAGTCAAGATCCAAATACATGCTAGAAACACTCTCACATCATTTTAATTACATTTTAAATGTTATTAAAAGGGGGAGGAAATAAAAAAGGGATAATCAAGTCCAAAGTCAATAGACAATCTGACTTTGCTTTTTACAGGCTTTATCATATTCTGTCCTTGACAAATTTCTCTATTATGTTAGCTGTGGATTAATCCCTATGCTTTGCAGACTAAATTAACCCTTCAGTAAATTTTACATCTTTATGGTTCCATGTCTAAGAGAATGACCATCACCAAGTTAAAAAATGCAAACAATAATTTCTTTTTTGAATCTCTAAAAGTCATTTTAATGTGCATGATATATCTATCTCTACTGTTTTAGAGAGACAGAGGCTAGCTTTTCATTTTCAAGGATTGATGAACAATCATCCGTGAGTTCTTAAAGTTTAGTAACAGAAAACTGTACTTGTTTTTCAAATCCTTTGGCTACTGTAAGAAGCTACTGGTCACAAAATGCATATCCAATAAACTGCAGTTCTATTGGCAACCCTTGGTTTGAGAGTGCAGCAGGGATACTCACTGTTGGCAATTCTGCTATGTTTGCAGCCTGTGTAAAACTATCATCCTGGGCACTTCCTGTTCTGTTGTTTTCTTTGATGAACTCCAAGTATGGTACTCCCTCACTCAAGGTGGTGGGAGTTAGCAAGACATCTACTCCAGAGTTAAAAGCATTCACAAAATCATTAGCAATGACACTTCTCATCTTGTGTGCTTTGATGAAATAATTTTCATAGTTTTAACAAGAAAAAGTTTCCTGAGAGACTTCTTCCACTCACCACATCATTGAACCCTTCTTGTCTAGTTGCAGCATACCTAGCTTCAGTGGACACATCAATGTCACATCTGTGACCATATTGCAGCCTATCAAATCTTGTCATATTTGATGCCACTTTCAATGTGTACAATACATGGTAGCAGACAACTGAATAACTGGTGTGAGGAAGGGATGCTTCAATTACTTTGGCCCTCACAGACTCAAAGAGGTCAGCAGCTTTGGACCAAAGAGATTGTACTTCACTTGATAATTCTGGTACAAGATATTCCTTTGGAATTCTTATACATAGTTTGTTCACATCTGTCAAACTGGGAAGTATGAATGGTTTAACAGGGTCTTGTAATGTGGTAGAATCCTTGGGGTCACATCCAGCCAGTACACCCAACACAATTGCTGCATCATCCACACATCTGGTTAAGATTCCTGGCACTGGCACATCCATCAGATTCACAAGGGGAATGAGACCATGACAGGAAACTAAGCCATATCTTGGTTTGAAACCAATAGGTTTAATTTTCCTTGGATCTATATTCCCATACTCCTATTATGGTTCATGTCACATTGCATTATAACTATTTGTTAATGTATCTGTCTCCTTTGCTCCTGAAGGCAGACACTGTCTTATTCAACACTCAATAAATGTCTTCTAAATTGAATTATCATCAAAAATAATTTATTAATGGCTTTCCTCAAAACACACTCTCTCTCTCTCTCCCTCACACACACACACACACACACACAGAGAGAGAGAGAGAGAGAGAGAGAGAGAGAGAGACTTAGGAGGAGCTATAAGAGAAGGTTACAGTTTTAGCTCTTGCCTTTTCATGGATTACAACCTAAGACAGATAATAGACAGACATGGATGGTCACAGTGAACTTCCATAGATACACCTGAAAAGGAGGCAGTCAATGAACAGATAAGATGGTAAATAAACAAGGACTTTTGCCTGCAGTAGTTGAAAGAAAAACCCTAGTACAAAAAAACATTACATTGGCTCAAACAGAAAATCCAAGAAATGTATCTGACTAAAGGCACAGATAAATCCAGGGTTTCAGATTATATCACCTGGATGTCAAATGCCCATTTGAAGCCTAACATGTCAAAAACCTGAGCTGCTTCTAATTGTCCTCCAAAATCCACTCCTCATTGTGCCTTCTACATCTCAGGAAATGGCAGCTCCACTGCTTCAGTTATTCAAGCCAGGAACCCTGGAGTCAGCCTTGATCTCTCTCTTTCTCTGACCCTCTCCATCTAATCCTTCATCATATTGTAGGCTCCACACCTTCAAAATATATCCTGAATGCAATCTTCTTACTACATCTCCTAAACCAAATCATCCCTCACCCAAGTAATTATAATATCCTTTGCCTTCCTAGGATCGATTTTCAACATAGACCAGAAAGACAGTTTAAGTAAATCAAATCATGTCTCCTCTTTGCAAAATCCTTCATTGCCTTCTCATCTCACTCCACATAAAAGTCAAAATCCTTACGAGGCCTCCAAGGCCCCATGCTATAGGCTTCCTTCTCCTTTCATCACCATGTCTACATCTTCCCTCTGCCACTCACTCTGCCCCAGTCACACTGGTCTCCTCGCTCTTCTCTAACTCAAACACATTCTGAGGCCTTTGCATTTGTTCTTCCCTTGCCCAAATATGCACTTCCTGCAGATGTCTGCTTAGCTCACACTTTCATATCCTTCAGACCTTTCCATTACGTTACCTTATCAGACAGGCCTTCCCAAGCTGTTCTTTCAAAACCACAACTATCTCACCCCATAATTCTCTATTGTCCTTCCTCATGGTTTATCTCCACAGCACTTATCAAACATGCTATCTAATGTAAATGAATTGTTTATTGCCTGTCTCTCCTTGCTAGAATGTAAATTTCTTTTTCCATTGGTAGATACCCATGTGTTCCAGGGACAGATGACGGAGAGCTGCTCCTTTTCCACTTGTCTGCATTGAACTATGTCACCTGAACCTGATGTCACATAGGGTTTCTTCTCAAGAAAGAAAGACCGTTTAGCAATTCCATTACTAGATATATACCCAAAGGAATATATATCGTTCTGTTATAAAGACACACGCACACATATGTTTACTGCAGCACTATTCACAATAGCAAAGACTTGGAACCAACCCAAATGCCTATCAACGACAGACTGGATAAAGAAAATGTGGCACATATACACAATGGAATATTATGCAGTCATAAAAAAGGATGAGTTCCTGTCCTTTGCAGGGACATGGATAAAACTGGAAACCATCATTCTCAGCAAACCGACACAAGAACAGAAAACCAAACACCACATGTTCTCACTCACAAGTGGGTGCTGAACAATGAGAACACATGGACACAGGGAGGAGAACATCACACACTGGGGCCTGGGGGTTGGGGGGCTAGGGGAGGAATAGCAGCGGGTGGGGGGACTGGGGAGATAGCCTTAGGAGAAATACCTAATGTGATGACGGGGTGATGGATGCAGCAAACCACCACCATGGCACATGTATACCTATGTAACAAACCTGCACAATCTGCACAAGTACCCCAGAACTTAAAGTATAATAAATTTTTTTAAAAAATTTAATTAAAATTTAAAAATAAATTTTAAAAAGACCATTTCAACTTTTTCCAGTGTTCCCTTTTCCAATGGGGGTCAGCCCTAGTCCTGGAGCCAGGATATAGAACAAGACACCATTCTGTTCCCAGCTAGGACCATACAGTATCCATCCTCCCTGCTTTGGTAAGAGAACTCACCAAGTTTCAGCTGGCAGCCTATGTGGCCATGTGCATAAAGTCTGAACAACAGAATATGAGAAGAAGTGATGTGTGCCACCTATGAGTCGTGCCCTTGAAAAGAAATGTGTAAGTATTTCCCTGATCCTTTCTATTTCTCTTGTTATAAGTAAAATTTCAATGGCACAAAAGAAATAGTACTCGAAGATAAATCCTCTCAGCAAGGCAGTTTACTTCTATAGAAGGGTGCGGCTCATGGATGGAGCAATGGCAGCCGCACATTCAGGCAAGTGAGGAAAAGGGGTACTTATGCCTGATGGGGGTCGCCCCTACTGCTGTGTTGTTCCCCTATTGACTAGGGTTAGACCACATCAGCTACACTAATCTTGACTAGCTATTTTAAAGAGAGCAGGGGTCTGAGCTGGAGTGGCAGGGTGGGTGGTTTGGTGGGGAAGGATGGTTATGGGTGGGTCAGAGCAGGTAGCCAGGAGTGACCTAGGTCAAAGAAGGTGACTGGAGCAGGTGACCGGGATGAGTCAGGACAGAGCCGGGGACTGGGGGAACAGATGTGAACTACTGATTAGAACTGGTGGAGAAGGTTGTTTACTGGAACTACAAGGAAATGAAACTTTAAAATGAAGAACAAATAAATGAACATAATGACATGCTGATTCTTTGAAGAGAAATTTAGAACTCATTGTATCCCATACCCTCTTGCTGGGGGAAATGACAAGAACTGATCATCTGCCTTGGACTCTTGTCGGGAACGGCACATCTGCCGGGGAGCTCTAGCCAGCGAGAGGGTCCCAATACCTGGAAGAGAGAGTGCGCCGGAAAAGGGGGGGACAGAAAAGTAGGGTCTGGAGGTCTGAATAGACAGTGCCCATACAGCAATGTCTAAACAGCAATTTTATTTGTGCAAAGGGTCCCAATATATACTGTCAGCTTTCAGTAGCTGACGTCAACCCACATTGTTAATTCTATACAATAAAGAGGAACAAAAGTTACAATACCGCAAGTCTGGGGAGGACGAGATAAAATACCAATAAAAGGGAAGTACATAACTAGGGGCCATTAAGGTAAGCACGAGGGGTGGAGACTTTTCTTTACCTATTGTGTAGGGATTTACATTTTGAGAAGGTAACATTCTTTAAGGTCAGGCAAAACTCATAGATCTTAAATGTAACAATCTCCAAGAGACATGTGAGTAGTTACAGGGCTTAGATAATGTTTAGTAAACAGAGTCATAAAACTAGAGTAAATAGAGTCATAAGACTAGCCCAAAACAGGTACCAAGATAAAACACAATGTCTTAGTAAAACCACACAGTCATCACCCAGCCATTGTGTCAATGTCAGGGAGTCTGAAATAACCTCTACAAAATCATCCATCTTTTAGTTCCTGCTTTCCCTTAGCTCGACTGCCTCCAGGAGGGGGAAATATGTCTGGGCTCAAGCTCACATTATGGCAGAGGCACAGTCAGAGGGCCTCGACGCTGGAGCGATCCCCATAGACTCTGAGGTGGAAGCACTACTTGGAGGACTCCACTGACACCCTGGCACCCCCTGGACCACCTCCTTCTGCATGGTGATACAAGGAAGAGAGAAACTTCTATCTCAATTAAGCCATTATATCTTAGGGTTGATTTGTTACAGCAGCCTGGCTAATACCCTAAGTAATACAAAACTTACATTGAGAATGCCTTTCCTTCCTTTTGGTATTTGGGGAGCAAAGGAAAATAATTGGGGGTTGAGGGAAGGGAGTAGAAGAGAATTTAACAACTACTCAGTTTCAGACCCAATTCTGCCACAGAAGGCTGGGGCTTCCTCCTACTTGTACTGATATGAAATAACTTCAAGAAAAATTGCTGGTATGCTATTGTTAGTTAATTTCTAAAGGTTAATATAAATGTAAGTGTTATGAATGTAGCGTATTTCTGGAAGAATACCAACAAAATTCTTAGGTGCCTGCCTCTGGAGATAGGGACTGAGGATAGGAAGATGGCGCTGGAGGAAAAGAACTCACTTTTGGATGCTTTCTGAATGTTATTTCATGTGTAGGTATTTGAAAATAATAACATTTAAACCTTAAGAAGTCAACAACCTAAAATTAATTTTTAGAGAGGACTAAACTCTCAGCTATTAACCCTTTATCTCATATGAATGATTTTCGCCCTTTTTGGGTGACCACTGCCCACAGTGGTACAATGAGTTAAAAATGTCGCATTTTTGCAGGCCACTATTAAATGGATGTGAAAGCAGACTTCACCTTGGACATACGTACGCATAGCTTTCAAACGGCACAAGAAAAATAAGGCCTTTCCTCAACGGATTGTTTTTTATTTGTTGCCAGTGAAAGCAGAAATCAGCAGCAGCCTAGAATCCTTGAAACTTTCCCTCCTTTCCCCACATCATCATTTTATAAAGGTCATCCCACAGTGAAGGGGTTGCCAAGTCAGGGTGAAGACAGCTCCGCCATGGCCCTCATTACGCTGATCTGTGCTGTCTTCCATCCCCCTCATCAGCAGCGAAGTCAATATTTCATCTGGGAGCTAAAATTAAGTCATTACCCCTCCTGTGAGGAACACGACTCCTGAAATAAAAATTTTACAACATTAGGTTGGAGGAGGATCACTTAGCATTTGAAAGCACTTCCCCTGTGACCTTGAGCTTTTATCGCTTGGGAGCCAAAATAAAATCTCTGAGGCAAGATTTATGAATAAATAATTAACCATGAAAATAAAAGCAGCACTGAAAAAGAAGTAGGTCCCTTGCACTCACAGCCAAAGTTGGAGTGTGTGTGTGTGTGTGTGTGTGTGTGTGTGTGTGTGGCTGTGTGTGTGTGTGTGTGTGTCTTTCTCTTTAGTGTACACAGTGTTTTCAAGAAAAAAAAAACTAAGATATAAAAGCCTGACCTAATCACAGGAGCCATAAAACATTCAGACAGTTTCTGCGTGGCCTGCTCCTTCCCTGGGCCTTCCTGCATCCTCAGAGCGTACCCAGGTCACCCAGACACTAAGCAGCAATGACAGCCCTCACTGCTCTTGATCCTCCTCTGGTTGTCTTCTCCCCACCCCCCACTCCACCCTTCCCAGCAAGAGCAAGGGGTGCTTTCCCAGTGGTCCACCTGCCAGCCAAGTGGGTCTGAAGGGGAGGCAGCAGGCACTGAGTCCCGCAGAGAAGACTCTGGGCTCACACATCCCCCATCTCAGAATGACGACACTGGGGGAACACTGAGTTCAATTTCAAGGCAACCAGGAAAACTCATCACAAATTAAGAGAGCTCCCTCCCTCCTTTAAATGCAAACTCAACATGCGGAGGACTGCAGTCCCGTCTTCTGTTCCAACTGTCACAAACTGTCTCTGAAGATCTGCAAGTGCCTTTTTCTTCCTTAAGTGGTCACCTCCTGGTGAGCTGCCCATCCCAGTTCAAGCAAAGAAAACACTCCTAGCATGAATGAAGAGGAATTCAAAGAGAAAAGGCCTTGCTGCCTCCCAGTGAGAAAACTGACTGAGGGGCCAAGAGCCCAGGGATCTCCCTAGCCAGTCCCAAGGTTCACAATCCATGAAGAAGCATAAAAGGGTCTTGAACTTCATCCTAACGCTGGAAATTGAAACATTTTCTTTTTCATCTTCGTAGCATCTATTGTTTTTCTTTAGAGTGCTCTAACCTGCCTCCCTGATGACTCATTTTTGTCATATAGTCTCTGAAGAAAGATAACAGACCAAATTATTTTGAAGCACAACTGCCTGTTAAAAGTCAGGAGAAGAACTTTCGCAGCCTTACTGCCTTATTCTTAAAGCAAGTTTTTTACTTGATTCTTCCCTTCAATATATTCAAGCAGCTCCATTGAGGTATAATTGGCAAAGAATAAACTGCAAATATTTTAATTATACAATTTGTTAAGTTTTGATAAATGCAAACACCCATGAACAATCTCTATAATCAAGATAATAAACATATTCATCATCCTTTAAAGTTTTCCCAGGCCCTTCTTACATCAATTTTAGAGCAAAATAACATTGTTTCTTACCCTAGACCTAACCATAACTAGCTGTGTGACCTTGAGCCTCTTTGCAAGTTTTCATCTTTCCACATGTTCAAGGAGGGAGTTGTATAAGATGATCTTCCTAGTCCTCCAAGACAAAGCCTTCTATGAATCTAGGCTTGATACCAACCTTCAAGGACAGAGGTCACCCATGAATTGATCCTCAAGCTATGGCCCTCATGATGATACACACAGCGTCATAATATTGACTTTTGTTTCTAAGTAATTCTACACTGTTGCCTCTATAATAGGACAAGTTTCACGGGCCAGTGACCTGTCACATGGGGCCAGCCACACAGGGCCCTACCCTCAGAAGGGTCATACTGCTGAAGTTCAATGCTCTGCAGTTGCCATCTTGAAATTCTTAATAATTTTGTCTTTGAATTTGTGGTAGTAAATGAAGTCTGATGAGACCATGGAGCCACACGCTTGGAACTTCGACTCACATACGCTCCTACATCCCACCACCTCCCTACCTGCTTGCCTTTTGGGACAGGCTCTCAGCAGTCCACTCCCCAACCTCTGGTGTCCTGGCCCAGTCTGACCTCCTCATTCCTGGCCCCATCCCACAACCACTACCACCGTCTACCTGGGGTAGAGACCAAGTTGCATTGACAGGAGGCGGCCTGCATTCTACTGTCATTGTTTACCCCAAGGAGTGAGAGGATCAGGGTTAGATGCTCACCCTGTGGCATCTTGGGACAGGACAAGACAGGATCCATCCTGCATCAGGCTGACAGCACCTCTGCATGTTTGGTGGGCGACCAGTGTTGGGGGATGGGTCATCCACCTCAGTCTAGGTACCAAGCACATCCAGGCATGGGTTAGAATAGAACAGCCAGCATGTAGGAAGGGGGAGACTGACTTTGCCATCCCATCCAGCCCCACATTTTTGTTTTGCACTGGGACTCACAAAGTACGTCCTTTTTAAAAACACGTTGTGAATATAAATTGCCTGTTGCAGACCAGGAATCAACAAGACCCTCCCATCGGTGCCCTTTCAAGAGGTCATGCAGGAAATAACAGTGCATAGTGCTAAAAGCAATGACTATTTGATGATCTTCCGGACCTTGGTCATCCTGTCACTCAGGGACAGGCAAAGACAGGTGAAGAATTTCCAGCTGGTTTAAGGAAAAGTGCAAAATGGTGTTAGCCAAGCTGGAGCTGAGCTATAGCAAACTCCAGGCTAGATCCTGCCTCCAAATTGCATCAAGGTAGATGCTAAGCCTACCTAGTCTGCTCTCAAATGGGGACTCTGCCCCTCTCTCTCTGCATAACCCTCCCACCACCTCACTGCTGCCTGAGACGGCTTTAAGAGAAAATAGCACCTGTATTTATTTAATAGAGCTGCCACAGTAAAGCACCACAAACTGGGAAGCCTAGAACAGCAGAGCTTAATTGTCTCACAGTTCTAAAGGCTAAAACTCCAAGATCGAGGTGTTAGCAGGACTGGTTCTGTCTAAGCTTATGAGGGAGAGTCTGTTCCATGCCTCTCTGCTAGCTTCTAGTGGTCTGCCTACAGTCTTTGCCATTCCTTGGGTTTTAGATGCATCACACTGATCTCTACCATGATATTAACATAATGTTGTTCTTCTTCTTATAAAATTTTCCCCTTTCATAAGAGCAAAAGTATTGGATTAGGTATCCACTCTACCCCAGTAAGACCTTATTCTAGCTAATTATATCTGCAATGACTTTGTTTCCAAATAAGATCACATTCTAATTTATTACAGGTTAGGACTACAACACAAATTTTGAGATGACACAATTCAACCCATAACAGGAGCCATGAGTAGACCATCAGAGACAATGCTTCAACAACCGTTACTCCTGGGAAAGGAAGCACGTTGGCTGGCTCAAAATTCACACTAAGAGTGAGCAAGTTTTGGAGAAGAGAGAAAGCTAACCCTAAGGTCCTTTGGCTCTCCAATGCAGTTGGGATACAGAAGAAAAGGTCGGAGGGAGAGAGAAGAAAGGATTATAAAGTATCTTCACAGAATACAGGCATAAAGAATATAAAAGAGTGACAAAGCCCAAGGACAGGCTTTACTGTCTCTGCAAAAGGCTCAGACCTGAGGCTGGAGCATAGTTACCTTCCTCAAAAGGTTGCCTATCCCCAGAGTGTAACTTTACTTTCATGTTCCTAATGTGGAAACTTAAACCAACACACACACACACCCCAACACATGCACGTACACACACGTGTGCACACATACCTACTGTCCTAATAATACTCCCTTTGCTGCCACAGAGGCCTGTTTCTCTTCCAAAGAGTTCTCCCAAAAACTGCCCCTTATCCCCAACTATGTGCAGAAGAATCGATACTTCTTAACTGTGTTTAGCAAAATCCTGCAGCATGTGCAGACCTGGATATCAGAATCCTGCTAAGAAGGAAGAAAATAAGTTGGAATTGCTGCACCTTTCAGAAAAATAACATCAACTTAAAGCTTCTTTGAATATACTCCAGCATATTATAATGTACATAAAATGGCAGGGGGGTATTTTAAGTCCTATTAAGAACCCCTAACTAAATTATCACCAGTCAACCCCAGCACCTATAATCTCTTCCACAATCTTGCTTTTGTATCAACACGCTATGGTGTCAGCTGTCTGTAATCAGAAGGCAACGTAAGCACATGTTCTCAAGAAAATCCATGCACTTGTTAATGGCCCTAAATGTTCAGCAAATGAGCAGACTTTAAAAATTCATTAACACTTCTCTTCTTAATCCATGGATTTGTTCATTTAATAATTGTGAGCTCACAGAAAGGATTTATTAGCATACCACATAATATGGTTTGGCTGTGTCCCCACCCACATCTCATCTTGAATTCCCACGTGTTATGGGAGGAACTCAGTGGGAGGTAATTGAATCATGGGGCAGGATGTGCTGTTCTTGTGATGGTGAATAAGTCTTATGAGATCTGATGGTTTATAAAGAGGAGTTCCCTGCACAATCTCTCTTTGCCTCTCACCATCCACATAAGATGTGATTTGCTCCTCCTTGCTTTCCGCCATGATTGTAAGGCCTCTCCAGGCATAAGGATCTGGGGAGGCCTCAACTCAACCCACAACAAGGCCCATGAATAGACCATCAGAGACCATGCAGAGCCATGAAGAAATCGCCCCTGCAGAGAAGCAGCCAGACTGCTGGACTCCAGAGCAAAGAGCTATGTAGAGGAAGAAAAGAAAAAAGAGAACTTGAGGAAAGGGAGAAACGGAGCTTGTGTACATTTTTCTTTCATGGTGACAGTGATAGAGAAGGAGAAGGAAGGGAGAAAAAGAGTTCACCTCCTTTCCATGGTCAGTATCTTTTAGTTTTTCTTTTCTAATAGTCCATTAAGTCTCTTTTTTTGTAAATCATTCAGTCTTGGGAATGCCTTTATCAGCAGCATGAAAACAGACTAATACACCACAATTGCTATTTGGAGGATCTGGCCAGGTGATAAATTAGATGAGGTTTTACTTTTCTAAACCTGTGGATGTTGAAATCCTCTGCAAGGGAAATTAACCAAGTCTCATCCAGAGGTGGAGCAACATGGTTTTGGATGGCCCAGCACTACAGAATAAAAATTGGCATAAATAGATACCAAACTCTGCATCTCCCCAAATGCTCTAGGAGGTAGGTGCTATCGTTATTCTCATTGTATGATCTTAAGTCTTGGTCACTTTAAGTCAGGGGTCCACCCTACCCCAGTATGACCTCATCCTAGCTTAACTAATTACATCTGAAATGACCCTATTTCTAAATAAGGTCACATTCTGAGTTACTGAAGGTTAGAACCACAACATATGAATTCTGGGGGTATACAGCTCAACCCGTAACAAGGCCCATGAATCGACCATCAGAGACCATGCAGAGCCATGAAGAAACAGCAGCTGCAGAGAAGCAGCCAGACTGCTGGACTCCAGAGCAAGGAGCTATGCGGAGGGAGAAAGAAAAAAGAGAAGTTGAGAAAAGGGAGAAATAGAGCTCGTACACACTTTTCATTCGTGATGACAGTGATCGAGAAGGAGAAGGAGGGAAGAAAGCGAGTTCCTCTCCTTTCCGTGGTATCTTTTAGTTATTCCTTTTCTTATAGTTTCTAGCCCGTTCCTCCATTTCTGAAACTGCAATTTCATAAGATATTTTTCTTTTATTCCATAATTCCCAACTACCTGACAAGGAGATTCTCAGCCCATAATGATTTAGGGAATTGGATGCTCTTAAACAGTGGTTGATGTAATAGACATGACAGGCCCAAGGTGATGGTCAATGCATGTCTAATATATTCATTTGCTAAGAATTGCTGGAAATTACTGGACTTCAGAGTAATTAGCATTGTCTACATGCACAGTCACACACACACCATGGCCAAACATCACATTAAAGACATGGCCTGGTAGAGAAAAAACACAGCAGACCTGTATCAGTCAAAACAGACTTCCATAACAATATACCATTCATTGGGTGGCTTAAACAACAGAAATGTATTTCTCACAGCCTGGAAGTCCAAAATCAGAGGATGCCAGCATGGTTGGGTTCTGATAAACACTGCTTTTTTTTTTTTTTTTTTTTTTTTTTTTTTTGATGAAGCCTCGCTCTGTCTCCCAGGCTGGAGGGCAGTAGCATGAGCTCAGCTAGCTGCAACCTCCGCCTCCCAGGTTCAAGCAATTCTCCTGTCTCAGCCTCTATAGTAGCTGGGTCTAGAGGCATGTGCCACAAGGCACTCTTACTGGTTTGCAGATGGCCTCCATCTCACTGTCCTCACATGGCAGAGAGACAGCAATCTTTCTCTCTTCCTCTTCTTATAAATCCACCAACCTCATCATGAGGTCCCTGCCTTATGATGTCATCTAAACTTGATGTCATCCCAAAGGCCCCAATGCTAAATGCCATCACATGGAAGTTAGTGCTTCAACATATGAATTTTAGGGAGGACACAATTCAGTCATTCCACTCTGGACCCCTTAAATTTATATCCTTCTCACAAGTAAAATATATTCCTTCCATCCCAACAGTTCCTCAAATCTTAATTCATTCTAGCATGTCTAAAGACTAAAGTCCAAAGACTCATGTAACTATCAGTAAAACATGGGTGAGACACATAATGAGCTATGGTTCATTCTGAGACAAAATTCCTCCCCTTCTGCAAACCTTTGAAATCAGACAAGTTACATGTTTCCAAATTATGATAGTGGGACAGGCATAGGATGGACATTCCCATTCCAAAAGGGAGAAATAAGAAAGAAGGAAGGAGTAATTTGTCTCAAGGAAGTCCAAAACTTAGCAAGCCGAATTCCACTAGATCGTAAGCTCCAGATTCATCCTCTTTGGTTTTAGGCTCTGCCTTATGGACCACTAGGGTGACAGTCCTACTTCTGAAGCTCTGTTAGGTGCAGGGTTACACCCTCAAGGCTGCATGTAGCCCCACTCACAAGATTTTGCAGAGTGGTCCCATTCCCACAATGTTGGTCAGAGGCCATCTAGCCTGTTCAAACCAAGTGGTACCCCTGATCATCTCTGAATTGTCTTCTTGAAGAAGAATGCATGTTTTCTTGAAGACTAGTGCATGTTCACAGCTAACTGGCTCTACAGTCTGTTCCTGTTAAATCTAAGAAGTACAATAGCCTTCCCTAATTTAGTCTCATTTTTTTCTGTTCTCTTTAGTTCAAACTGGCAGGGTCCTTATTGGTATAATCTCATCTTTATTCCTGGATTCTGTTAAAATGCTTAAGTCAGTAGGTCATATCCGTGATGTTTCATCAAATGATTGTTCAGCCACACCCTTAGTGTTCTCTTCTAAACAAGCTTTTCCATTTTTTGCGATGTGGATAAGCTGAGAATTTTCAAAAGTCTTTAAATTCTGCTTCCTTTTTGCTTAAGAAATTCTTCTTCATTTCATCTCTCTCCTTTTATGTTTTTCTATATGCATTTAGGAGAAACCAGACCACTTCTTCAACACTTTGCTTAGAAATCTTTTCAGCCCATTGCTCAAAAATTCTACCTTCCACCAAACACTAGAACACAGTTCAGCCAAATTCTTTGCCACTTATAAAAAAGATCACCTTTCTTCTAGTTTTCAATATCATGTTCCCAATTTCCATGTAAGCCCTGACCAGAATCAACTTTAACATCTATTTTTCTAGCATACAACTCAAAACTCTTCCGGCCTCTACCTATTAACCAGTTCCAAAGCCACTTCCACATGCTTAGGTATTTGTTATACCAGCACCCCACAAGTCTGTATTAGCCTGAATTCTCCAGAAAAACAGAACCAATAGGGTTTAGATATACAGATAGATATAGATACAGATACAGCTTTTAGTTCTGTTTCTCTAAAAAATCCAGACTAACACAGGCATGTCTATAGATACGGACATACACATCATATATAATCCAAATATGTCTATAGATATAAATAGGTAAGTATCATATCTATATATAAACATATAGATAGAAAGAGTATAAGGAACTGACTCACATGACTAAGCAGACTGAGAAGTCACAAGATCTGCAGCTAACAAGCTGGAGACCCAAGAGATTCAATGGTATTCCAGCCCAAGTGAGAAGGCCCAACAACTGGGAAAGCCAGTAGTGTAAGTCCTCATCTGAGTCTGAATCCAAAAGCAGGAAAAGAGCAATGTTCCAGCTCGAAGACAGTCAGGCATAGAGAAAGAATTCTCTCTTACTCAGCCTTTTTGTTCTATTCAGGTCTTCCATGGATTGGATGAGGCCCACCCACATTGGGAAGGCAATCTGCTTTGCTGAGTCTACTGATTCAAATGCTAATCTCACCTAGAAACACCCTCACAACACACTCAGAATTTCTGACCAAATATCTGAGCACTCCAAGGCCCAGCCAAGTCAACACATAAGCTTAACCATCACGGATCCAAGGAGAATAACACAGCTCTCCAACAGGATGGTTTCTATCTCTACCCTACTCCCTACTGACTCTTTCCCTCAGACCCTTGCTAAGTGTTCTATTGACCAAATGAAGTGGGAAAGGGTAGGAAGAGCAGGGAAGGATATAGACAGGATACATGGAACAAGAAGAATTTCTAAATGAGTTTGGGTCCAACCCCCTTTTGGGGTAAAACTCAATTTTGGTAATCTGCCAATTTATAAAGGAGGATTTTAAGTAACTTCCCTGTGTTTGGCCTATTCTTGTAGTATATGAAGGCACTGAATCGGATTAAAACTATATATTTAGAATTTGCAAGGAGGCAAGCAGAATCAAGAGGAGACTTTTTTAAAAGGAAGGCTTAATAAGCTCCCTCAGTGTTCCTGGTCCTCATCTGATGCCCCAACAGCCCTTTGAGATAGATACCACTATTCCCACATTACAGAAGTAGAAGCTAAGGTAACAATGTGTTCCTGCCACAATGGTGAAACAAGGACTGACCCAGGTAGGTGTCATTCCTGGTCTGCCGTTCTTCACCACCTCACATCACCTGCTGTCAATTAGCAATGACTCCCCCACTCCTTTCTCCACAGGCACACAGCTGTAGAGAACATGTTCCTCTCATCAGAATTAAAAATGAATCAGGGTTTTTAGCAACCATGCCCTTGAATCAATTAAGGATTTTAATCAGAGGCGAGAATTATAAGAAACTGCCAGCAGACTCATTCCCAAGCAAATCCCCCTGCCCATGCCTCATCGCTTCTAGTAAGACCATCATAGCGCTTTTAACCCTGCACTCCACAGTTAGTGAGGCATTCCTGATTACTCACATCTGGGGGAGAAATCTCTTTATTAGGCCCTGAGCTGATGCTATTCTATAACCCCTACATGATTTTACAAATTCTCCAGGACAGGGTATGTCAAGATGAGAGAAAACAGGGAAGTATATTCCTTCCTGTGCAGAAAGCCATGCAGAAGACATCACGTTTAATACAACTGTAATGAAGCCAGGGGCTATTAGTCATAATTAACAGAGCTGAATTAAAGAGAGGTGGAACATTTTGTAATTTATCTACCAACAAGGAAGGAATCAGAGCACATTCACACTCCTTGGGGAAATCACTGCAGAAAATAGGGTTATTTCATGTGATCAGACTTCATGTTTTCCCTCTTATAGTCAATTCCCATTTCAAGAATAAGTAGACAGATGTGTAGAGCTTGTTTCATAGAAACAGATCCCAGTATTTTGTTAAGTAACACTGACTAATTGATGAATTATTCCAAATAGTAGCCATCTACACTTGACAGGACTCTCTCTAGGACACCAAGGGATGTATACTATCACCTGCATTCTTCATCGATATATTTGTCAATTCTGCTTTGCATAAAGGCGGTTCTTCTCTTCTGCACCAGTGCTTGGTTGAGAAAGCTGTCTGGAGGCACTCAGATTTGAATATGTAACTGAGCTCTCCACAACAAACAGCACAATAGAATATGAGACCCAAGAGAACCTCTTAGCACGGTTCCATCCAGGACCCAATTCCTCAATAGCAAATTTCCTTCCCCAAAAAATAATAATAAACTCTGCAAAACTGTTAAATTGCAGCTTGGAATAGGTAAACCTAAGCTTCCACTTTCCAGAGAGCCTTAATATTGGATATTAAACCATAAGAATATGAACACAGCCTGACCGCTGCAGGCTATGCACACACAACCCTGCACACAGTAACCTGATGGAGCATTACGCGGAAATTGTAACTAATTTACACTGCACTGGGTACACAGCTTGTTCTCTTTCATTCCATGCCATCTGCTCCTTTGTCACCACCACCCGTGGCAGGACATCTCCTCAGCTGCCGCCACTGAGCTGGAATTGTGCCTTCTTCCTGTGATCTGCTATTAACAAGCATTTAGCACTCATCCCTGAATCAGAGGGGACTCATTTAATCCAAAGGGGCTTGCTGTGTAGTAACACCTTGGCAGGCTCTGCACTGCTGGGGACAAGCAGACTTGGGAGATGATTTCACAGCCTCATCAGATCTAAAACATCGTGCAAATCTAGGAAACAGTTGCCCCTCAAAATGTATAAGCCAGCAGTAAAATGAAAACACATCATAGCACTCCCTGACTTCCGCCTCCTGTGAGTGCTTTTTTTTGATCTGCACCACAGATCATTCATGGATTCATGTATTCATTCATTCATTCAATAAACATGTTCTGACACGTCTTCTGGGTTCAAACTTTTAATCTTCACCTTTAACAAGGGGCAGGGAACCAGGAGGACTCTTTGAACTAGTTCTCACACTCACAAAAGGATTCAGATTTAGACTGGTGACGTTAACTCCAAATGAAGTTATACCTGAGTCCCAGAGATACATTGAATGAATGGAAGAAGAAACTTATCACCCAGACTTACACTTATATGCAGTCACCAGAATGCACCACCTCTAACATGCTATGAATCCTAATTAAGCTCTGAACAGAAAAACTATCTTGGGTCTTCATGCTTTACAGCACTAATTTGTTCAATGTAAATCTCTAAAATATACTACAAAAAGTTCAGACTTTTGTGTTTTAACATACTGAAAGCCTTTAAAAATGTAAGTGGCCAGGCAGGGTGCCTCACACCTGTAATCCCAGCTACTGGGAGGTGGGGGATGCTGAGGCAGGCGGATCATCTGAGGCCAGGACTTGAGAACAGCCTGGGCAACACAGCAAGACTTCATCTCTTAAAAAAATAATAAATTAAATAAAAGTAAATAAAATGGAAGTGCATTAGACCCTCTCAATGCCTACAGAAAACGAAAGAAGAGACGCAGCTAGAGAAGTGAGCGGCAAGCCATAATACAATCTGTCCAGCCAGTGCTCTGTATCTTTCTAGAGGCTTTTCTGTTGAGCTAGAGCACCCACTAATGCGCTTTCTCCCCTGCCTTAATATTGTCCCTTTCACTGTGTCAAAGTATCTTCTGAGGGCTTCTAATGAGAGGGCACACTGAACTGACTTTTTAAGAGAATCCTCTCTCAGCATCATGTTAAATCCCCAATAAAATATAACAAATTCTTAAATTCTTTAAGGTTAACTTTGAAAGAAAGAAGTTCCAAGAATAAAGAGGGAATCAAAATCAGATAGTCAATGGGAGCTGAACTTTCAGTTCTTTTGTCTGTGCTAAACACTTGGATGAACATCTCTATGTATAAAACCTTTTTTCGATTTTGTCTTCTTTATCTCCACCCTTAGCTTTCAGGATATATTCATAGAAGTAATGTTCTTTGTATACATGCTTCGCATCTGTGCATCTTCATAGGCTCTGTGTATGGGCACTTATGTTCTCTATTGTTAGTAAATTTCAATCTGTGGATTGCCAAACAAACTCCCGCTGTACCACAGCAAAAATTGCCTATTGTAGGTAAATAACCAAGCACTACTGGCCTTTCCACCAGCTACTGATTTCAACAGCAAAAGCTCACAGCTCTGGGATCCTCTGACCCAGCAGATATCTCAGTCCACGCAGACTGCATTGACCAGATCTCAGTGACAAGGACAGAAGATGAGGGGAGCCCATCCGCTCACTTGTATTCTTGATATTCTTGGCTTTACTCATTGTTGGTCCAGGGGAGTCTTCTTAAACTGCATCTAACTCATTCTTATTTCCAGTCTTCAAATCCACACCATCCTTTATGATCTGACCAAGCTTATCAAGCATCACCACTTCCCACCAACAGTTATTTTTCAATTTCATACTCTAAGTGGCAAAGTTCTCCATCAACCCATTATCCGTTTCCCCATCTTCCTCACTAACATAACCTCAGTCTTGGAACAGCAATGGGCCCATACCGGATTGCGGTTGGTTTAAGCCAAACACAGCCACCCATTCCTCAATTTCTGAACCTTCTGATGGGTGACCATAGGCTCCAGTTCCAGCCACTTTGTTGCTAAGAGGACAGAGATGCAGTTTTGGAAAAATCTGGAGTGTTCTTGACAGAATAAATAGACACAGATGACAATGCCTTCTCTTTCTCCCCTAATGAACATGGATGTGATGCCTGAAGCTACAACAGCTTCAACCAACAGAAGAAAAAAAAAAAAAAAAAAAGTTAAGGCAGAAAGGACACATACAAAGAGACTGATCTTTAGTAATGTGGCTGAACTGCTGTTTCCACCCTAAATTGCCAAACTCTAGAATTAAGAGTATTTAATGTCCTTATTTTAAAGCCACTGTTTTTTGAGTATTCTGGTCAAAACAGCTGAAAGCATTTCCAACTGTTAATACTCTAGTTCCTGTATTGCACTCAGAACCACCACGTATGATTCATGGCACCTCCAATATGATGAGTGCCCTCAGAGCAATTATCACAATATGCAACCTCCTATATGTTTCTTTATATATTATCCATTTCCTTTCTAGAGTGTAAGCCCTTATTTATTCTCAGCATCTAAAAAATTGTCTAATATACAGGAAGCATTCAATAAATATTACTGAATGAGATCAGCTGGAAGGAGTACACTGGTGCTTGAGCTTTGGGAGGCAGAGGGACATTTGTGGTGGATCTGATTGTAATTGAAAGGCCCGCCCTGTGTACACAATAAAAGAGAAGTCAATTATGAGAAGTCAGGATCGGCAGAAAACAGTTGAGTTGGTTAATAACAATCTGGCTGTCCAGAGATCAGGATGAAGCCCCTTTCTCAGACAACATGAACTCTGAGGAAATCTGGAGATCCAACTGAAACAACTGATCCTTTCTCAAGGTTGGAAATAGAGCAAGATGTCAAACACTCACTGTTGCCATTATAACCTTGTAGTTCTGATCTTCCCTTGCCAGTGATACCGGCTGTGCTGAGCTCTTTTGTGGCTCTGTGAACTCATTCTGTGCCTGGAGCTCTGAAGTATGTTTAACAGTGTCCTCCCAAAATTCATGTTCACCCAGGACCTCACAATGTAACTTTATGTGGAAATAGGGTCTTTACGGATACAATTATAAGGACCAAAATAAGATTCTATTGGATTGGGGGGGCCTAAATCCAATGCCAAGTGTCATTATTAAAACAGACAGAAAATGGTAATACACAGACACAGAGGAGAAGATAGCACAAAGGTGAACACAGAGTAGAGTGACGCCACCATAGGCCAAGAATTACCCAAGATTGTGGGAAGCCACTAGAGCTAGGAAGAGGCAAGGGAGGAAGCCTCCTTTCAGACTGTGGAGGGAACATGGCCCTACTGACACCTTGATCTCAAACTTCTGGCTTCCAGAACTGTGAGAGAAACAATTGCCGTTATGTTAAGCCAGCAAGTTTGTGGTAGTTTCTTAAGGCAGCCCTAGGAAATTAATACAGGCTCCCAGGGATTCTATTCTGTTCATCTGTTTGTGTGCTGTTTTTAGAAATGTAGCTGGTTTCTCCCTCTCCAGCAGGGTTAAGTACTCCTCCAGCTGCACCGCTAAGAATGAAAGTAGCATGGGTCTCTTATCTCCTGAGAAGGGCTATTCCTTTCTGGACCTCAGTTCATTTAGATTTCTTTGCCTCTTCAACTCTCTGATGCATTTTTTTCAAGGATTATTTTGAAGTGAATCCAGCTTTTTTATGTTGTTAGGATGACAGTAACATTCTCCTGCAAATTTTTAAAACCTAACCACAAACCTGTATGCAACTTTTTAATTTGCCCTGTCAACTTCAACAAATTTACAAGAAAAAAACAACCCCATCAGAAAGTGGGCAAAGGACATGAACAGACACTTTTCTAGAGAAGACACACATGCAGCCAACAAGCATATGAAAAGAAGCTCAACATCCACAGATCATTAGAGAAATGCAAATCAAAACCCACAATGAGATACCATCTCACACCAGTCAGATGGCTATTATTTAAAAAAATCAAAAAATAACAGATGCTGGTGAAGTTGTGGAGAAAAGGGAACACCTATACACTGTCAATGGGAGTGTAAATTAGTTCAACCATCACAGAAGACAGTGTGGCTCTTCCTCAAAGATCTAAAGACAGAAATAACATTCAACCCAGAAATCCCATTACTAGGTACATACCCAAAGGAATATGAATCATTCTATTAGAAAGATATGTGCACGCAATGAACTTCCAGCACTATTCACAATAGCAAACACATGGAATCAACCTAAATGCCCATCCATAACAGATTGGATAAGAAAATGTGGTACCTGTACACCACGGAATACTATGCAGCCATAAAAAAAGAATGAGATCATGCATTTTGTGGGAACACAGATGAAGCTAGAGGTCATTATCTTTATAAACTAATGCAGGAACAGAAAACAAACTACCTCATTTTCTCACTTACAATTGAGAGATAAATGAAGAGAATTCATAGGCACAAAGAAAGCAGCTGGAGCCTACTTGAAGACAGAGGGTAGGAGAAGGGAGAGGAGCAGAAACAATAACTACTGAATACTAAGCTTAGTACCTGGGTGACAAAATCTGTAGAACAAACCCCAGTGACACTAGTTTACCTACATAACAAAGCTGCACATGTATCCTCAAACCTAAAATAAAAAATAAAAATAATTTATACTGTCTACATGTCAATAAAAGCTATTAACATAATGAGTTTATATCTACTTTTTTGTTCTTCCCCCTTTTGTAATACTTTTAAAAAATAATCTGAATCAGCATTGGTCTTTTAGAGAAATGTTTTCTTTCAGAGGCAGTGGTTTAGGTTATTCAACTAAGTACAAACTTACCTAGTTTTATGCACTAGAGCCCACAATTCCCATCTCTCCATTCCTGGAGGAGGTAATGGAAATCTCATCACATTTCTTGCTAAAATTCTGATTCATTATATCTACGGAATTCCTTTTTTAAAAAATCTTTTATTTCCATAGGTTTTTGGGAAACAGGTGGCATTTGGTTACAAGAGTAAGTTCTTTAGTGGTAATCTGTGAACAAATACATCATATTAGATGGAGATACATGTGGCATAAATATAGGCATAGGTATAGATACAGGTATAGGTGTATGTACAGGCTCAGGTATAGGTGATTAATAACAGATAACACTAGTCAGCCTTGACTTGCTTGTAAGTGAATCCATGCTGGCTTCTGATGATTATCCCTTTTTTTTCTTGGTATTAGTGGCAAGAAACCCACACAAGTTGATGTCAACTTATGAATCTCTAGTTTATGAATTTTCCATTTTTATATTCCATCTTCTTTTATTGAATCTGGCATTGTATTGCCCTATATCTATTCTCCTAGCACCTAACTTGTTAAATGTGAGTTATATGTTTCACAAGCCCTCCCTCATCCCAGAAAAACAATTATAAAATTAATGCTGGGAGATACAATGCTATTTTTTATTTTAGATGATTTTCAAGAATAAATGAGATTATTAGAAGAAGATTATCCCAGTACTAGCCACACAACCCATTTCCACTTAGCAGCGAATAACATCAGAGCATTGTTCTAAGGTATTTAATTACCTTATAGGTGATGCTATGGTAGTCTGACATACAACATTTAATGCTGTGTGAAGTGTTTGCAAACTTCCACAGAGAAAGCTCTTCCTCCTCCCCTGTTCCAGGCCTATACAAATAATTTAGGAAAGACTCCTTCCTGTGAAAAATTTAGACCTTCTAAAACTGGAAATAAATATGTAAATAAATGTGTGTCCCCTAATTCCTATGATGTGAATGCTTTCTATACTGGACCAGATCTCATTCCCCATCATAGCAGAGATTTCTGGAAAAATATGTCTCCAATCCCTTTAAATGAAACTGAATTTTGAGTGTTAAAATTGTTAGTGTTCGAAATGGAAAAAATTATAAGTGGTCCTTTTCATAGAGAAAGGAAAACGTAAGATATCTTCTCATTAGGAATTAAGCTTCTTTTTCCAATTGCCCTCCAGGAAGTTCTGTCAACAAACTTGAAATGCACACTGCTTTGCAGATGGCGTCACACTTGAGGTTCGTTCCTCATGCTCATTATTAAATGTAGTGAAACATTCCTTTGACTCTACATCAGACACTAACTGAGGATACAAGGCCTGGGAGAATATAAATATTTTCCTATAAAAAAGAATTATGGCCTGATTTGCTGCTCTTTCACCCAGATGTTTGCATTGCTGGTATTTTTATCAACTCTACTGCAGGATGATCTTCAAAATGATAAAAGCTCCCAAAATGTTTTATCTTCTTTTTCCCATAATGATTTTTTTAAAAAACACTTAGGGCTGATGAAATATCAAAACATACATCTTTTTAACTAGCTAAACCCAGGAAGATTTTGGTATCTTGTATCCATTAGTATAATCTCCCCCTCCCATGAAGGTAGAGCCAGGCCAGGTAGGCCCATGGCCGAGCAGATCAATGTTGGGCTTTGGTCTGAGTAGGAGATTAATGTCCTAAAAAGAAGGAAGTGGAAAAAAACAGTGAGGTAGTGCAAACCACATCCAGATAAAATGCTAGTGGTCAGTAGTAGTGAAGCAAAATCCATTGTTAAGACTAAAGACAAACTCAGAAAGTCATGAGCCAGGGACACAGGAGGATGGAGCTGGGGAGGGGAAACGCAGGCGGGAAGAGAGCAGTCTGTCCCAGAACATTTGTGAGTGAAGCTACATTCTTGTCAGGAACTAGTCTCACATTACGAGGTGGGTTATGTAGTGGTTTGCAGATGTGAACTCAGGACATACTCAGGTTTGCTAGAAGAAGACAGGCCCCAATATTTCCACACTACAATCAGAAGATTAGGCAAGAGAAGTTCTCATATTTTTTTCCAACGGAAGATTCTAGAAGATGTTTCATTGACAACACAGGATTCAGTGGAATTGAGGGGGAATCTCTATCTTTCTCTTTCAAATGGCAAGGATTTATGTTTAAAAACAAAACACATCATTTTGTGGGTTTGTGACCCACCTCCATCCCCCAGCCTCCACTGGGCACCTTCCTTCTCACAACAGCCTCCTCAATTCTAGTTTTAAATCCTGAGATGCCCCACCCAACGTGCCCGAGAACTAGCCTTTTATCTTCAAGTTTCTAGAACCAGAGCTCTGATTTACCCTTGGAAGTCTTCTTCCTGGAGACAAAATCCCTAACCCTGAGCCCCACAGGGTGTCTGGAGCTTCAGGCCTATAAATTGATCTCCCGGGCACCAAACTCACCTGCTCAGATTTTGTGAGATAATCACTGCAAAGACCCATTAAATTCTCTGACCACTTAAGTGGGCAAGCACCTGCCTTGAGTCCTTGGTCTATCATGACTATAGCCCATGCCACCAGCGTCTAAGGGCTACAGTCGTGACAGGCCAAGGCACTCTCAGCCAGTACTCCAGCTTGCAACCTATCCCTACCACTTGAGCTCAATGGCACAGCTGCAAGACCAGTCTGTGATTCATCCTTCCCTCAAGAGAAAGGCAGCAAGCCAAATTACCCATATTGCATTTGTTCCCAAATGTAGACATCAGCAGTTGCCATTATCCAAACTTTGCATGTCAGATTGTACCAGGCAATTATGCAGGAACAAATATAGAGGCTTGAATAATAGAGATGAGACAAATAATAGCATTGGCATATTCCTCCAAATATCTGACACTATTGATTCTAAGAATGTCCCTATATTTCAGAGATGTTAAAATATGGAGATCTGTCATGTTTTGCAGGCTAGCACACAACTTCTATTGTGACGTTTTAGAATTCATTCCACTTCCTGGTGATTCTTCTTTTTCTAAGCCCTGGCACTGCTACTTACCATGCCAGTTCCTGTTCCCTCTACCTGACCCTCTGGATCTTTATAAATGCCTTAGGACTCTCATCTCATTTGCCTCTCAGTCTCAAATCCCCACAGAAAGGGAACCTATCTTGCAATCAGAGAACACTGTTGTTCATCTCTGCCTCTCCCAGTCCTAGGTCAACTGCTTTCTTTTCCTTTAAGATAGTCATCCCATCACCTTGGGACATCCCACCACAAACGTTTGACACTTTCCTCAAGATCACATTCAGATCCCTGGGAATTTGGTTGCCCACATCTGGACAGATGTTAAACCTCAAAATTATGGATTCCCCCTCAAGATTTAGCACACGCAACCATGCTTCTCCTTGAACTGCCCTTCCCTTTATTCTGAAGAGATATATAATCAAGCCAGGCTCATGGGCTCATGTGCAGCAAGTCAATACACTGAGACATTGGGTTGCAGCAGAGAAAGTTTTAATCATAAGACTGACAAACGAAGAGATGGGAGGCAACCTCAAATCCACCTCCCTGAAGAGCTGCGGTCTAGGTGCTTTAAGCAATTTGGACAGGTAGTAGACCAAGGTGCTGACTGGTTGAAGAATGAAGGCTGAAGTTATGGGACAGAGGGGTGAAAAAATTGCATACTCATGTTGACTTGCTTTCTTGATGGGAACCAAGGACTAGTTAGCATTAGCTGTTTTGAAAAACATCTCAAATGGGAAGTCTTGTGCTCCTAATGTTAAAGATGCTATTCATAGGAAAAAAATGGGGAAGTTAGAGTTTATGTTCTGGCCTATCTAGCCCATAAGCAGCTACACGGAAGTTATTCAAAGGGTAATCTGATAAACATGTGTCTGTACTTTTGTCTAAAGCCTGGCATATAATTCTTATTAATGCGATGGGAACAGTTTCATATATATTGCCTACAGCTAGAGGTGTTGCTCTCAGGATCTGGCATTTTTACGCCACTTACATCCTAACCAGTTAACCTGTCACTGTTTCATGGATGCTGGCGGAAGACATGAGATTTCTAAATCTGACAAAATGACCTTATTACTCACAGCATGAGTTTATGCTTATGTCAGCTCCCATTTTCTCCCACTCCTCTAATTCCTACAGGGGCAACTTGAAGCAGCCTTAGTAAATGCTGCACACATAATGGGTTTGCATCACAGTGCAGGGGCTCTGACTTTGGAGAATCCACCTCCTCTATAGCAAGCCTGCTTTTTGTTCCAAAGAGTCATTACCTCATTCCTAAAGCTTGCTCACTGCAAACGTGATCCTGAGCAATGACCCAGGCCAGAGTAGTCAAGGCCTGCATTCTTGAAAAATCCAGCAAGAATGTGCAGAGACACTCAGAGCTCATAAAGGATTGCCTCTCCCAACAGTTGCTACAAAGTTTTGGCAAAAAGCCTAGATCATATGGTATAAACTATAAGGTAATGTTGGGTTCAGATGCAGGGAAGAAATCAGGACTTTTAAAGTAATCTTTATCCATACAAACCATGCAACTCCTAATGAGAAGGGCTAAAATAATTACTGATAATGTATGGAGAAAATATGTTTTATAATAAAATTTAATATAATTTTGTACTTTAAAGAAAATAATTATTAGTTTTGATACTTAATTTCCTTCCTCATTTCAAGGATCTCTTAGATTCTTCTTTCACCAATTTGCTTCAATAGTTAATATCCTGAATTTATGTTCAACTTCCTCATTTTTCCTGGGACCAAAGCCACAGAGACCATCTCTGTACTAAGGACTGTTAGCAAGCTTATTTCTCATCTTCATTGGCTTCTTCTTTTTGTCAGTCATAACAAAAAACTACCATTCACTGAGTGTCATTTTTGGGTCAAGCAGAGTATTCTGAGTTATTTATATGTATTATCTCATTTAATCCTCACGACAACATATTTATTGTTGGAAATGGGTTTATATATAATGTAAGGAAAAATCCACACTGAGACAAGGGGATCACTCAGCAAATCTAGTTTACTTGCTGCAGGAAGGGTACAACTCACCAGCAGTCTTGCCATGAGAGCATGCCCAAACAAAGGAGACGGGGACATTTATAACTCTCATAACCTGATGCAATCGCCCTACTGCTGTGCCCAGTTTCCATTGGCCAGAACGGGACCTCACATTCTATGCTTGACCTGATTGGCTAAAAATCTGGAAATTTCCTGAATAGATAAGGGGGAAAGAAGACAAGGAAGAAGACAAGGAAAAAGAGGAAGCTAGTCAGGAGAAGGTCAGGAGGGTTTCCAAATAAGGAGCAGCATGCACCAGGGTTTGGAGCTTGCCCAGTTCTGTTCAGACATGCCGGAGTGAGTCAAGGTAGCTGATTTGAGACGTAGCTGATTTTGAGAATATATATACCTGGGCATCTGTTTATGCTAATAGCAGATAATAGCCATAGTGCAAGAGATTATAACTCCTTATTATATAGTCGAAGATATAAACTTTGAAGAACTTTTCCATCTCTCGCAATTATAGAGGTGCTTTATCATACCCATTTTATAGATCGAGAAACTGAGTTACAGAGGAGTTTGATACCTTGTCCAGGTGAGGCAGTAAGTGGTGTAAACAGAATTTAAACCCAGATAAGTGAATAAATCCATGATGAATGAATTAGGAGAGCATCTCTGGGCCAGAAAAGCGGGCCTTGTTGCTGCTCTACTCATGAGTCCTCAGACACATCTGGCATTTTTATGCATATGAGCTCCTGGTATTCTCCCACTCCCAACGGCCAGCATTTAAATCTCTTTTTCAGAGAACTTGCCCTCGGGCTACTGTTACCTGTTTTGCCTAGGTGCAGAGAGCCATAAGTGTCTAAAAAATTATGTTCCCACAGGGACAACCCTAAGCCAACACCTGTGGTGTAGCAGTATAAATGCTTCTGTTCCCTTACACTATGGGGATCACTCTGAAATATGACTGCCCCTGCTTTCGGAACCCCCCTGCAGCAGTGAGACAAAATTATCTTTTACACAACTTTGCTTGATACCATGTTTTAGAAGCCCCCAACAAAAATGGGGTTCCAGTACCAGAGCAGCTGGCAATCCTGCCCCAGTGAGAAATGAAGGGGAGTTAGGTGTGGGTATTTACAATGTCCCTTTCATGGAATACTTTTTTTACGTGGTGGATGGCCTAATACACAGTTGTCTGACCCATGACCAGGGGTCCTTCACGTGGGAAACTTGTTTATACTAGAAAACACCCTTGTGGCTCAGGTCTGACCCATGTCCAGCTTATGCCTGCTTGAGTACTGCTCTGGTGGTAGGAGTCCAACTTTGTGCTCTCCTGGGGCATCCCGGGGCAAACCTAGCCTAGTGTAGATCCTGGTTCTTCAGAAGGAAGACTCAAATTCAATACACTATCACAATAGGAAATAAGGTCAAAGACTTATTACTTACAAATCCTAGGCAGGGAGGGCATAATGAGTAAGAGACAGTCCCCCCGCCCTCGGTCACACAAGGCAGGAATAAAGAGGCAGAGAGATTGAGAGAGTGTGGAAACTAGCAGTATATATAAAGGAACAGGATGCTGGTCACTTTAAGTTCAAGGGTAAATGTCTGAATGGTCTATTTACAGGAAACAGAGAGAAAGCAGAGAATTCAGTCTGCTAGGCTAAAGAGATGCCTCTAAGTTCCTATCTTTGGCCACCAGCATGAGTCATTTGGGTGTGGTGTTCCACTTCTAACTCCTAGGCAGCAACCTCACTGTGTAGTTCCTGTTCCACCATATCCTCATTTGGCATCTTTCTTCCAAGTTCCACTTCTCCACTCCCTACCAGACTTTCTTTGAAGCATTTCCTAATAAATCCTTTTCAATAAATTCTCAGTTTAGCTTCTGTTTTTGGAAACCTAAGATAGCTGGTTCCATTGGTCCTAAAAAGCAGACTCTCAGGATAGGATTCTAGAACTGGATCACCCACTCGACAAATGCTAACAATAGACCCACTGTTACGGGGAAATACAGTGTAGACATCCACTAGCATGCTGCCCCAGTTGCTAAGACTTTTTTTTTTGTGTGGTGAATTTGGATAGGATACAGATTGAAGGGGATGCACTGGCATGTATGATACCTCTATTAGTTGAGAGAGATGAGAGATTTGGTAAAAGACTGCGGAGTTGGGTTGCTGCCACATGCAATTGATGAACTGAAAAAAATATATATGCAATTAGTAACTCAGGGGAAAATGCAAGAGCTAGAAGATCTTTATGACATCTTTATCCACTGCAGCCAGACAGTGGACTATGCTGAAAATCAGGCCCAGGCCTTGTCAGGAGAGTAGCAGAGCCATAAGAATAGGTGAATTTGCAGCCTGAAAGCATCTTACAGAAGGTCAGATATATTGAGAGCCACTAATCTGGATGCAGAATCTGAACTGACACTAAAAACAGGCCTTGTTAGAGAGGAGACATATAGACATCAAGAGATAAATGCAGTCCTGGCCCAAGTCTAGCTTACAATGTGTTAAAGGGTCCACAAGGTGATCATTTCTGTGGTCCCAGAGTATGTATCTAAGATCGACATATTTCACATCTTGCAGAACTCTTACACTGGTTACTTGACCTGTAGAGTAAATGTAATCATGGTGGGAAAGGTCAGGTGGAAGACTCTAAAAATGCCCCTTTCCTGGTCAAAATAGTAATGCAGAAGCAATACTGTATCCCAGGTAGAATAGCAGTGATTAATACTATGCTCAACACCTAACGGATGCAGGATTGATTACTCTAGCAAACATTACATTCACCAGTAGAGCTCTTGCAAAAAAGAAAATGTGGATTCTGGTAGATGATGGTACACCGTCACACACTTAGTTAATCTGTGTCCCTAATCACAGTTTTTATGTGAAGTATGATATCTTTACTATAAGGGATCAGTACAGCCTGTTATTTGATATGTGCCTATTTGTCTGGTGCACAGATTCTTTTCAATATCCATCAGAAATGTAGATCAGAAGTACTTGATTTCACGTAAGATAGATAACAGTGCATTCACAGTCTTGCTCGGGGACTACGTTAACTCTCCTTCCCTCTGTTTCAATATCGTCTGAAGAGATATGGATCATTTGGACATCCCACAAAACATCAGATTAGTCTGTCAAAATAATGACATAAGTTAATTAGACCTGATAATCAAGAAGTGACAAGAATTACAGATGTCCGGGCAAGAAATATGCCAGGGAGAAATACAACCTTAAAAATAGTCAAGAGCTTGCTGCACTGGTGAGGTTTTGAGCAAGACAGTAATCTGGACATGATGGAACGTCCCCTCCAAAGTAAAGAACAGCTATTGTGCCTTATACCTCCTTCTACCTAGAAACTGGGAAGCCTATTTCGATTTTAGAAGGAACATATTCTGCATTTGGAAAAACTGCTGCTGTGATCAATTTATTGGGGCCATAATAGGTCACCAGTTTCAAGTAGAACACCCAAAGAGACAGAGAATTCTACAAGTTTAGACTGTAAGGCAAGGGGACCTGCCAGCACATGAACCAGCAGACCTAACAGTGGTAGAATACACAGTGGAGAAAACCATCATGCAGAGTTTTTGACCAGCTAAAGGAAGCAAATTTCCATTTGCATGCTTTTATACACCATTTGAAAAACAACTATTAGCAAACTATGGCAGAGATGAAGTGTCTGACCATGGAGTATCAAATGAACATGTCACTAGAGCTGTCTTTCATGAGTTTGGTGCTATAAGACATACAAAATCATAGAATCAGGTAGGCAAAGGAGGAGACAATAAGGCTTGAGGAGGTTCCTAAATAGATGCCTAAGAATCCCATGTGACTCATCTCTGCTGCACTGACACTCTCCATGGTCTCATGGAGTAGAATGGAGAGGAGTGACTTCCATACAACCAGCTAATAGAGGAGAAAAAAATGCCTAGTTCATGAGTAAATTAACTCAATACTGGTGTGAGCCAAAAATAGACTGCTGCCCCACTATACCCCAGGAGCAACCCTGAAAACATTAATGAAGGGAAATTCTTCACAATGGGCAGAGCTCTGAGTAATGTACGTTATCATCCACTTTGTATGAGAAGTGGCTCATAGTAAGGGTGTATATATATATATATATATATATATATATATATAGACACCTGATTTGTGGAAAATAGTCTGACTTGTTGGTCAGGGACATATAAGGAGTAAGGTTAAAAAATTAGGGACAAGAAGGTATGAAGAAAAAGCACCCAGAAGGACCTATAAGAACGGACACTGGTATGGCTTGGCTGTGTCCCCACCCAAAATCTCATCTTGAATTGTAATCCCCGTAATACCCATATGTCAAGGGCAGGACCAAGTGGAGGTAATTGGATCATGGAGGTGGTTCCCCCATGTTATTCTCGTGATAGTGAGTCTCTTGAGATCTGACGGTTTTATAAGCATCTGGCACCTCCCTTCCTTGTACTCGCTCTACCCTGCCACCCTGTGAAGAAGGTGCCTACTTCTCCTTTGCCTTCTACCATGATTGTAAGTTTCCTGAGGCCTCTCCAGCAATGTGGAACTATGAGTCAATTAAACCTCTTTCCTTTATAAATTACCCAGTCTCAGGTATTTCTTCATAGCAGTGTGAGAACAAACTAATACAGGTACCAAATGTCAGGATCTGCATCCTACACATTAATGCTCTTCAGGTTTGTTTGTTTTTGGTGGAGATGAATTCTCACTAGATTGCCCAGGATGGTCCCAAACTCCTGAGTTTACACAATCCTCCCACTTGGCATCCTAAAGTGCTGGAATTACAGGCATGAGCCACCATGCCCACCTGCCATCTGATTTTTGACAAAGGTGCCAAGAACACACACTTTCTTCAATAAATGGTGCTGGGAAAACTGAATATTCACATGTATAAAAATAAAACTAGACCCCCTATGTCTCATCATATACAAAAATCAACTCAAAATAAATTAAATACTGAAATATATGACCGAAAACTGTGCAAGTACTAGAAGAAAACATAGGGGAAATACTACATGACAGAAGTCTGTGCAAGGATTTCTAGGCAAGACCTCAAAACCCAAGCAACAAAAGCAAAAATAAACAAATGGGACTATATTACACTAAAAAGCTTCTGCACAGCAAAGGAAACCGTCAACAGAGTGAAGAGAAAACCTACAGAATGAGAGAATGTATTTGCAAAGTATACATCGGATAAGGGGTCAATATCCCAAACTTATGAGGAATTCACACAATTCAATAGCAAAAAACAAATTATTTGATGTAAAAATGGGGAAAAATCCTGAATAGACATTTCTCAGATGAAGTCATAAATGACCAACAGGTATATGAAAAAAAAATGCTCTACATTACTAATCACAGAGAAATGCAAATCAAAACCACAATGAGATATCACTTCACCCCAGTTAGAACAGCTAATTTCAAAAAGACAAAAAAGTAACAAATGCTGGTGAGAATTGGAATAAGGAACACTTTTATACACTATTTGTAGGAATGTAAATTAATATAGCCATTATGGAAAAGAGTATGGTGGTTTTTCAAAAAATTAGAAATAGACCTACCATATGACTCAGCAATCCCACTACTTGGTATATTCCAAAGAGAATGAAATCAGTATGTTGAAGAGTTATCTGTAGTCCCATGTATATTGCTGCACTATTCATAAAAACCAAGATATGGAATCAACCAAATGCCCATCAATGGGTGAGTAGATTTTTTAAATGTGGTATACATACAAATGGAATGGTATTCAGCCATAAAAAAGGATAAAATCCTGTCATTTGTGACAACATGAATGAGACTGGAGGACATTATGTCAAAAGAAATCAACCAACCAAAGACAAATACCACATGACCTCAGTCATATGTGGAATCTAAATAAATTGATCTCACAGAAGTCGAGAATAGAATAGTGGTTATCAGAGACTGGGGAGAACAGTGAGAAGAGGGAGAGGGGAGAGGATAATCAAGGGATATAATGTTACAGTTATGTAAGAGGAATACACTCTGGTACGCTATCGTATAGTAGAATTAGTATAACTAACAATAATGAATTGTCCATTTCAAATAGTTAGAAAAGAGGATTTTGAACAAAAAATTTTAAGGTGATAGGTATGTTAATTATGATTTCATCATTACACCATATATACATGTATCAAAACATCACATTGTACCCCACAGATATGAACAATTATGTGGTGATGTAAATATTTTTTAAAAGGTGATATAGCTTCAACTAGTTTTCTCACTCAGAACATATGTCTTTGGAGCATACACATAGCTGCTCTGAAACCACCATCCTGCAGAGACCATATGAAGGTAAAGAGAGAGTCAGAGGAGCCCCAGCTGTTTAAGCCCCCAGCAATCTGAAGTTCCCTGGTCCCAGTGCCAAATATGTGAATGAAGAATACTTCAAGATGATTCCAGCATTATCCCTGTCTCATGGCAGCCTGGTGAGATACTCTGGTGGGAACCATTTAACTGAACCCTATCACCAAAATCATGAGAGATAACAATAATAAATGATTGCTGTTGTTTCACATTCAAAAATAAGAAAATTACAAAATTCTGTACATCAAAAGATACTATCAACAGAATAAAAAGGCAACCCACAGAATGGGAGAAAATATTTGTAAATAATGTATCTGGATATTAGGGTCCAGGATATATAGAGAATGCCTAAATACAAAAAAAAAAAATGGACAAAGGACTTAAATAGACATTTCTCCAAAGAAGATATATAAATGGCCAATAAGCAAAGAAAAAATGCCCAATGGATTGGTTCCGTGTCCTCACCCAAATCTCATGTTGAATTGTAATGCCCAATGTTAGGAGAGGAACCTGGTGAGAGGTGACTGAATCATAGGGGTGGACTTCCCCCTTGCTGTACTTATGATATTGGATGAGTTCTCATAAGACCTACTTGTTAGAAAGTGTGTAGTGTAGCACTTCCCCTTTCATTCTCTCTTCTGCTGCCACGTGAACATGTTTGTGCTTCCCCTTTACCATTCCGCCAGGATTGTAAGTTTCCTGAGGCTTCTTCAGCCATGCCTCTGTACAGCTTGTGGAACTGTGAGTCAACTAAACCTCTTTCGTTTATAAATTACCCAGTCTCAGGTAGTTCTTTGTAGCAGTGTGAGAACAAACTAATACGCTCAACTTCACTCATTATAAGGAAAATTCAAATCAAAACTACAATGAGAAACTACATCATACCAATTAGGATAGCTACTATAAAAAAAAAAATTACAAGTGTTGGTGAGGATATGGAGTAATTGGAACCCCCGTGAACTGGTGGTGGAAATGTAAAATGGTACATCCATGTATTAGTCTGTTCCCACAGTGCTATAAATATACTACCTGAGACTGGGTACTTTATAAAAGAAAAAAGTTTAATTGACTCACCGTTCCACCTGGTGGGAGGAGGCCTCAGCAAACTTACAATCATGGTAGAAGGCTAAGGGGAAACAGGCATCTTCTTTACAAGGCAGCAGAAGAGAGAGAGAGAGAGAAAGAGAGAGAAAGAGAGAGAGAAGAGAGAGAGGGAGAAGAGGCAACTGCTGAACACTCTAAAAACTATCAGTTCTCAAAAGAATTCCCTCACTATCAGAGAACAGCCTGGGGGAAACTGTCCCAATGATCCGATCACCTCCCACCAAGGCCCTACCTCAACACACGGAGATTACAATTCGAGATGAGATTTTGCTGGGGACACAGAGCCAAACCACATCAAGCCACAACAGAAAACAGATGGTGGTTCCTCAAAAAACTTAATAGAATTACCATATGATTCAGCAATTCCACTTCTGGGTATATACCCTAAAGAATCTAAAGCTGGGTCTTACAAAGATATGGGTACATCGGTATTCGTAACAGTATTATTCACAATATATATGCTATTCACCTTCTGGCTAAAAGGTGAAAGGCCACTCAAGTGACCATTGATGATGAGAAGATTAAGCAAATTATGGCATATATACATATGCAATGGAATACTGTTTAGCCTGAAAAAGGAAGAAAATCCTGACGTATTCTACAATATGGATAAACTTTGAGGATATCATGCTAAGTGAAATAAGCCAGGCACAAAAAGACAAATACTGTGTGATTCCACTTATATAAGATACTTAGAGTTATCAAAATCATAGAGACAGAAAGTAGAATGGGCAGAAGGAGGAGTAAATGGGAAGTTGTTTAATGAGTATAGAATTTCAGTACTGCAAGATGAAAAAATTCTGGAGTTGGATGGTGCTGATGGTTGTGCAATTTTATGAACGTATTTGATACCACTGAATGAAACACTTCAAAATGGTTAAGGTGGCAAATTTTATGTTGTGTGTATTTTACCACAATTTTTAAAAATGGGAAAAAAAGATATTACAGTGAGTAAAATCCCAGCTCCTACTGAAGTTATTTCCATTCTGTATGTCATTGAAATAGGCATCAAAGTCACTCCAAGATGAAATGAGCATAGCCACAATACAAGGTCAATCTCTTCCTTTTTAAGCTTTGACTCAGAGACCCCTTGCTATTACTGCTGTCAACTTCATATTCTCACTGTCACCCTCCTGACAGCATCATCATTCAGATGTCTCAGGTCATATCAGGTAAGGCTAAAGCAATCAGAGCAGACAGATTTCTATTCAGGGCTATTTGGAACTGTCTTGTTACCTGAAAGATTCTCCTAATTCATGTGACAACTAGTGATCTCCTTACTCATCATCAGAAGAACTTTTTTTTCTCTCTCTCTCCAATCCTCTCCCCCACCCCACTTAGTGTTAGGGATGGATTTGCACTGAGTCATACATATTCTCTTCTTGAAGAGTACAAATATGGGCAGCCTTGGTCCTTGAGTATACAGTCTAGTGAAAAGATATATATTAAACAACTAGTTTTGTAGATAACCATATAATTATTATTCTGATAAAAGATACAAGAGAGGATTACCAAGTCCTATGAGATCTATAACTACAGAACTTTCTATCTTTGCTGTCTTCCCAAGATTCAGAGGATGCTTACCTGAGGAAGGGGCATTTAAATTAGAACCTAGAAAATGAAAACCAGGGAGAATGCAGGGAGAATCATGAGCAAAGTGGGTGATGGTGGACAATGAGTCCAGGGAGAGGCAAGTCCAGATTATCCTGCTGTTGGTTGTTATTTCTCACAGTTAGATTCTCTTGCATACTGAATATCAGGAGTTTAGAGCTGTTACAGTACAAATGATTTTTATTTGCAAATTCTATAATGAAACATATACGACAGGGAGCAATATGAAAAATTCCCAGTATGTTTCAAACTTCTTCAAAAGTGCTTTAATCTTCTATCCTATATAAATTGGGGCATTTTATCCAATACAGGTGAGGACATTTTGCCTTTCAACCAAGGCAAGATCTAACATTACTCCAGAGTCAAAGCCATGTAAAGCAAAGTCAGAACAGGTAATATGCACATTCAGGCAACAATAAAATAAGAAAGTAACTCCCCACTTGGAGTGTTCACTTATTGCTTGCAGACTTGTTCAAAATGTAACCGGTTTATCTCTACAGACATTTTTGTTAAATAATAGGAGGCTTCAGGTTAGATTCATTCATTATATTACCCAAAGTTAATATCAGAGTAGAAAACTTAAAGGAGAAAACTTCTGCTATGAGAAATCCAAATGAAATACCAAAAAGGAAAATTACTACCTTGAGTAGAAATTGTTAAAAATACATGTTAGAAAAGAAGAAAAAATGATCAGTCCAACGGGCATAACAGTAACTTTGGAACAAAAAAGCAGCTGACAACCATATGAAATCATCAAGTATACAACGCTCGCCTGCAGGTACCCTCAGAGTTGCTCCTATGAGACCAAAGCCACTGGTTGACCCACGCTTCACCCCTGTGGTTCCTGTGGCACAATCCCTCTACTTGTCTTTTTGAAATCAGAACATTCTTACCCAGATGAAGAAAGGGTGTGGCAGCAAAACTGTGTGGCCCAGAGCTGGCTATAGTGGTTCACGTCTGTAATCTTGGTGACTCAGGAGGCTGAGGCAGGAGAATTGCTTGTGGCCAGCAGTTCAAGACCAGCCTAGGCAACACAGTAAGACCACCAATAGAGAAAACAAAATTAATTAGCTAGGCATGGTAGCATATGCCTGTAGTCCTTGGTATTTGGGACTGAGATGGGAGGAGCTCATGAGCCCAGCAGTTTGAGATTACAGTGAGCTATGATCATGCTACTGCACTGCAGCCAGGGAACAGTAAGATCCTGTCTCTAAAAATAAAACAACAAAATTAAAAAGTTGTAGAGATTGCTGGCAAGATAGCCAAATAGGAACAGTTCCAGTGCACAGCTCCCAGCAAGAGTGACACAAAATGCGGGTGTGATCTCCACATTTCCAATTGAGGTACCTGGTTTATTTCATTGAGACTGCTTCAACAGTGGGTGCAGCCGAAGGAGGGTGAGCCGAAGCAGAGTGAGGCATTGCCTCACCCGGGTAGCACAAGGGGCTGGGGAACTCCCTCTCCTAGCCACAGTAAGCCACTGGAGACAGTCCCCTGCACTCTGGCCCAGATGCTGCGCTTTTCCCATGGTCTTCACAACCTGCAGAACAGGAGATTCCCTCTGGTGCCTACAACACCAGGGCCCTAGGTTTTCTGTACGAAACTGGGTGGCCATTTGGGAAGACACCAAGCTAACTGTAGTTTTGTTTTTAATACATCAGTGGCACCTGGAACACCAGTAAGACAGAACCACTCACTCCCCTGTAAAGGGGGCTGAAGCCAGGGAGCCAAGTCATCTGTCTCAGTGGGTCCCATCCCACAAAGACCAGCAAGCTAAGCTCTACTGGCCTGAAATTCTCACAGCCAGCACAGCAGTCTGAGCTCAACCTGGGGACATTCAAGCCTGGTGGAGGGTGGGGTGCTGCCATTGCTGAGGCTCGAGTAGGCAGTTTTAACCCCACCTGTGTAAACAAAGTCACCAGGGAGTTCAAACTGGGCCGATCCCACAGCAGCTCAGCAAGGCCTATGCTGGCAGACTGTATCACTAGACTCCCTCCTTGCTGGGCAGGGAATCTCTGAAAAAAGGCAGCAGCCCAACACAGACTTATAAATAAAGCCCCCAACTTCCTGGGACAGAGCACCTGAAAAAAGGGGCAGTCATGGGAACAGCTTCAGCAGACTTGAGTGTCCCTGCCTGGCAGCTCTGAACAGAGTAGCAGATATCCCAGCACAGTGTTCAAGCTCTAATAAGGGACAAACTGCCCTTCAAGTGGCTCCCTGACCTGCATATATCCTGATTGGGAGATACCTCCCAGCAGGGGCCAACAGACACCTTATACAGGAGAGCTCTGCCTGGCACCTGACAGGTAGTTTTCTGGGATGAAGCTATCAGATGAAGAAAACAGGAAGCAATCTTTGCTGTTCTACAGCCCCCGCTGGTGATTCCCAGGCAAGCAGGGTCTGGAGTGGACCTCCAGCAAACTCCAGCAGACCTGCAGCAGAGAGGCCTATTAGAAAAAAAACACTAAAAAATGGAAAGAAATAGTTTCAACATCAACAGAAAGGACATCCACTCAGAAACCCTATCCAAAGGTCACCAACTTCAAAGACCAAAGGTACGTAAATACAGTACAAGGATGATCAGTTTGCAGGAGACATCCTAAAATTGGAAGTCTGAGATATCTCAATAAACACCCTCAACAGAAGGCAATGTCCCCCATAATATCTGAACTTATTTCCTTAGGTTAGCTGGCTTTTTAAATCCATAATTTAGGAAGTGAAGGAGCAGGAACTATCTCAAGATGAACCATAGGTTCCTTGGAGAAGTATGGAGAAAAGGTAGCAACTGCCATATCACAATGGGCTCCAACAGGCTCAGATACCAAAACTAAATGCAAATAAGGATCATTCCTGTGATTTTTAACTTAGAGAGAAGCAGACCTATTATTTCAACCAGGACTGAACAAGAACTGCGGCACACTATTTTTTGTTTGATTTTCTAAAATACAGATAGCTCTTTTTCTTATTTAAAAAATGATGCATGATCACTATGGAGCCACTTAAATGTAAAGCGTAAAGAAGCAAATGAAATAGTGGTAACCATTCTCAGTTTTCGAGCAACATCTTTCCAGACATTTTGCCATGTAAATTTACCCACCCATACACATGTACATGTGCAGACACATAAGAACATGCATACATAGTTACACAGGCACACACACTCAAGTACTTTCAACAAGTGGGCTCATAATAGGATACTTTATTTTGTCAGTATTGTAGATACAGAAATAGATACAAAGATATATAAATATTTACCATCAAGTTCTTTAAATCATAAATAGAAACGTGTAATACAATATGTATATTTTATTCCATTATCTGTATTTACTACAATTTAGCCAATCCCCAAATAGTGGTAGAATCAGTTTTGTTCTTTTTATATTTTAAACATTCTTTTAGATGCCCAGGAGTTCAAGACAAGCTGGGAAACATAGCAAGACCCCATCTCTACAAAAAAAAAAAAATTTAATTAGCTGAGCATGGTGGTGTATGCTTCTGGTCCCAGCTACTTGGGAAGCTGAAGTGGAAGAATCTCTTGAGCCCAGAAGTCAAGGGTGCAGTGAGCCGTGATCATGCACCGCACTCCAGCCTGGGCAATACAGCGAGACTGTCTCAAAAAAATAAAATAAAATTATACCAGAAGTTAGTGGAGCTGTATGAGGACTCCACATGAAAACCTATAGTATTAGGTCAAGGGTTACCCTCTGAATTTGGTACAGATCAGTGATACTCAACTGGAGGAGGAGGAGATTTTGCTCCCCTTCCTCTCCCCCCAGGAACATCTGGCAATGTCTAGAGATGTTTTAGGTTGTCACAATTGTTGAGGATACACTACTGGTATCTGGTGAGTTGAACCCAGGGATGCTGCTAAACATCCTACATTGCACACAACAGTCCCCACAACCAAGAATTACCTGACCCAAAATGTCTAGAGTACTGAAGTTGAAAAACACTGTCATAGATACTATATTCTCTATTTTTGGTTGTATTTGCTTATTCCACTGAATTTCAGAAAAAGAAGATCTGCAAATTTGCAAATACTTGCCACTATCATATATGTGTATATTTTAAATAAAAACCATATTTTATCATTTAATCGTTGAATGCTTCTCCCACTCTCTGCCTCTTCTCTTTAGCCAGAATCCAAGAACAACAAGCCCTCTAGTTTCCCAGAGTTTAAACCTGCTCTACCTACTTTGAAACCCAAATGGCACTGACACAGATAAGCCTGATTAGATCTTTCCCTCTGTCCTTTGTTTCAAATTAACTTATAGAATTAGCAGAACATGAAGTCATGTTCCCTCCTTTCCTGTTTTAGGGTGATTTTTATCTCATTCATATCATTTTAATACACAGTCACCTATCCCAACAGACATCACTTGATGTGATAACAATCTCCTTTAGCCTGAAGGGGAAAAGGGGAAAAGGGGGTTTTCTTTCCAAGGGGGAGTAGCTTTTCTTTAAATGAGAGTTCCAACATTCTACATGCTAACCCTCTCTCTTCACCATCCTTTACATCTATCAAGAGCATGATCTAAGTCATTTGGAAGCATCTGACCCAGTTCATTGGACATGTCCCATTGATAAAATGACTACCTGAGAAGGAGCCATCATTTATTCTGACTTGGACCCATTCCAACCCTTCCTTCGGGTCTGTCACCTCAATAATCACTCAATCAGTGTTACTGGCTGGCCAAAAACAGAGTCCCCCCAGAGGAGAAAAGCAATGAGCCACGAGTGACAATTCTGAAGTAAACAAGGACAGCTTCTGTAATAACAGAGTCTCCAATGTTTCCCTGCTGCACTGGGGTGGCATTCAGGAAACATTAAAAGGGTCTATAGCTCATAGAAGGGAACTCGATTGCAAAACTAAATTGAGGTCACAGCCTACAGGTGCGCGCGCACACACACACACACCCCCCAACCTGGCCCCTTATGGAAAAGCAGCAATGCTTGTCTTATTTCCCTGTCACCAAAAGGATTCATCCATACCAAAGACAGGAAACAGCCAAGTTCTATCCAGGCTCAGACAAGAAAGGCCTTTTTTCCCCTGGTGCATCAAGATAAAAACTATTGCATGTGGAGCTGAGGGTGGCAGCACAAAGGCAACAGAAGTTGGTTCAGATTGGAGAGGTGGGAAATAGACCGAGAGTCAAAAAAGAACCATCTCTTGAGGAATGTAACAGCCACAAAGCCTCTGTCTTTCCATAAAAAGTGACATGGGGCCTTTAGGATAAAAAGCATGCATCAGTCTCCCTTACAATACCAAACCCAGTTTTGCAACAGGTTAAAAAAAGTATTATTGAAAGAATTGTTCATATAAGAAAGGCCCATGTGTCTTGCTATCACCTAGATCCTTGCTACTCACAATATGGTCTGCAGAACATTCACAGCAGCATTCCAGAGCTTATTAGAAATGTAGACCTGGGCCCCTCCCCATATCTAACCACAGAATTTAAATTCTAACAAGGTCTCAGGTGATTCAAGGGCTTATTGAAATTTAATAAGCACTGTTCTAAACAAATTCTCTCAACAAAATATAGAAACCCTGTCCCAAGATACCAGTCAATGAACAAAATATTGCCTGATAGCCTGCTCTGTGCATGCTCTGTCAACAGGGTGACCAAGGCATCATCCAAACACAAAACCGTGAGGGCAAAATAACATCAATAGAATGCTGGTTTGGCAATACTTCCTCTAGAAGGCTCTGGGCACAATACAGAGGGACAAATGAGAGACGAAACTTTGGCCATGATAGGATTTGTCTTGAAAGAAGTCCTGGAAGTCCAGAAGTGTATGGGTACAACAATGATTATTCCTCCCGCTTCTGTAGACCTTGCCAAAGTGCCTCTCCTGATAAGTGAGCAGGGCGATTTGAATGAAGATGTTGAATTAGAAACAGGAAATAAGCAAGCTGTGCATTAGAGTGGAGCAAAAACAGGTGAAAACAAGAGGCACAGGCCTGTCCCTAGCAATGACTTTAATAACTAATCTCTGTGCTGCCAGAGGCAGTTTTCATCAGCAGCCATGAGTGAGTGGATGAATGGCTTCTGGCCACTGTAACTCTGCTCCAGCTTGGGAGCTCCAGCTATAATTGCCTGTTGGGACTTAGTCTCAAAGTTAAAAAAAAAAAAAAAGGAGCATCATGAAGGGAACAGAAATTTTTCCTCTAGCTTCTGTTTGGATACAGCAATGCCAAGTAGGCAAATGAGAGGACAGGCTGAGAGACGAGTTATTTCCTTCCTCCCCCTCACCATCCCTACCCATTGCTCTAGGTCTGAAATCAGCGGCATCCTTTTATGACACTGGTTCTCAACCAGGAGTGAACTGGCCCCCTTGGGGACAGTTGGCAATGTGTGGAGTCATTTCAGGCTATCACGGCTAGGTGGCTGGGTGCTACTGGCATGTTGTAGGGAGAAGCCAGGAATGCTGCTGAAGATCCTACAATGCACAGATAGGATAGTCCCCGCAGCAAAGAATTACCTGACCCAAAATGTCGCCAAGGTTGAGAACTTCCACTCGGTGACACCAGCCTGATGAGAGCCCTTGCCTGAAGGCCCTCCTCCAGGGAACATACTCCTGCTGTTATTCCTCCCTATGTGCCTCAACTCCCCTTACAGTTTCCTTTAACTCTTTCCTCCCCTGAAACCAGCGCCACTGTGAAACTGTCTTCAGAAATCCCAGTCAAATAAGCCTTTTGATTGCTTCCTAGACTGTAACTGATACAAAGACCAGGATGAGAAAAAATATGACTACATTTGCCCTGGATTGGTCAGTCTTAATTGGTGACCTGGCCAAAGCTAAGGGGAAGAAGCAGGAGGATCCGGAAGCAGGACTGCTGCCACAGGACTCATGAGAGGCCAGAAGAGAGGCTCTCAGAGTGACGGGGAAGGGGTAGCCTTGGAGCACAAGAGACAGGGCAGGTTGAAGAGGGTTGAAGTCCTTCCTAACCCCCAGTGGATTCAGTGGCACATTTACCATGATGCTAATGAAGCCAAAGGGTATCACCCTTACTTGCATGAGCACTTATTCTTTTTCTTTTCTTTTTTCCTTTTTTTTAATACGGAGTCTGGCTCTGTCGCCCAGGCTAGAGTGCAATGGCTCAATCTTGCCTCAGTACAGCCTCCGCCTCCCGGGTTCCAGCAATTCTCCTGCCTCAGCCTCCCAAGTAATAGGGATTACAAGTATCCGCCACCATGCCCAGCTAATTTTTGTATTTTTAGTAGAGACGGGGTTTCACCATGTTGACCAGGCTGGTCTCAAACTCCTGACCTCAAATGATCCACCCTCCTCAGCCTCCCAAAGTGCTGAGATTAGGCATGAGCCACTGTGCCCGGTCACATGAGCACTTTCTAAGGATGTGGGAGGAGCCCTAACAATGGCCTTACATGACTATATGTAAAAATTTTCAGAATATTTTAATTGCAATTGATTTAAAATGCTGTCTCTTTCCAAGCCAACTGTTCCTCCAACACATTTCCATTCTTGTTAGGGGGCAATCAAAGGGATCCAGCTCAAACAAAGTTCAGTTGGAAATATATATAATTTAAGTTTAGAGGGCTATATTTACACAGTTCACAGACATTTGGGGGTAAACTTAGTTAGGCATCCAAGTGTAACAATGACTTTCAAGAGTACTTCTATCATCCATGGCAAGATTCATTTGGTATTGTGTCATGAAGGGGCAGATCAAGAGGTCGTATGGTGACAGGAACACATCCAACAAGGGTGTGTGAACAGTGGAGAAGAAACAAGGCTTGCAATGCACAGAGACAGAACCAGTTCGTGAAAAATTCTTCCAAGCATTGAATGTGTAAAACGTTAAAGAGGAATCTGTTCTCTGCATCCTCTGATCAGAATGGAAGTTCTTTCCTTCAAGAATATACTCGATAATGCAGAGTATACAATTATAAATGTACTAAAGATCTTTTTCCTTTTTTAGGCTAGATTTTACCGGTCCCCCTCAGCCAGGCACATTTGTGAGAGCACAAACTGCACAAATGTATATGCAGCAGCTTTGATGACAAGGGGGTTACAAATAAGTACCCACAGCCTAGCACTGCATGGAATGTGAAGGGTGCTAAATAGACTTAATAAATGGAAGAATGAACAAACTGGCATGGCCTGGAGGGGAGAGACTTCATGGAAGAGGTAAGAGATTAAAAAGGTACGAAACAAGCTCTAGAAAGGAGCCCAGAATCCAGAGGTCAAGCAAGAGGGCAAGCCCCCTGAAGATAGAACCAGCCCTCCAGAGAGCAACAGAGATTATGCTGGGCAGGAAAGCAGGTCTTAACACTGTAAGTCCTGGAAAGCCAGAGTAGTTTAACTTTTAGATACCAAATAATAGAAAGCCACTATACAATCCAGAGCAGAGTAGTGATGTGATCAAAGGTGGAGTTTTCTAAAAATTAACTTGGCAGGGGACACAAGATGGACTATAGCAGGGAGCAGACACACAGAGTCACTGTCGTAACTCAAGTATAAAATGATATGGGCCTGGATTAGGCTGCTGGGAATGATAAGAAACAGATAAGTGTTAAGACCCATGGCAGGAATAATCTCATATTATTGAGAATAATTGATATTCAAATAATCAGTTTGAGTAATTGATATTCAAAATCTCTGTGATGTTACAGGCTCTTTCTTGGAGTTGGCCATACACATAAGATAACTAGCCTCATGGGTCTGAATTCTCAGATGGGCAGCTTGGCCATGATAGACTCTAGAGTTACATAATTTGTCCAAGAGAAGGCTCTCAAGATATCTTGGTAATGAAAATCTGTGTAGCCAGTATCTTAGCCCCTGTCTGCATTCACAGTCAGCTGCTGCCACTTTCATCCTCTGCAGCTGTTCTATAGCACGTGACATCCTGACTGAGCCTCCGCCGGAAATCCAGTGGGTGCTGATGCCCATTTTAGGGCCTGCTACATGGCAGCGGAAATGCACATCCTCCCTGAGGATGGCAAGCAAGTTCCGAAGCCCGTATTCAGATGAGCCCGCACGGACCTCTCCAAAGGAACTTCAGGATGATTGATTAAATCACTGCCTTTCAGTCCCCCTGATTAGGTATTGAACTATTCCCAGTGGGTTTCCTTCCTCTAGAGAATCATCCCACTCAATAGGAAATATGGTTTTCCCTTTCTCCTGGTCTTCAGGCAGGAGAAAACAGTCCAGCAAGTGAGCAAATGGATTATTCATAACTTTTGACAATACAGCCAGTAAACTGTGGTTGCTAAATGAATCTGCATTATTTATCCCTCTTCCATAGTCTGCAATTACATGCTGCTGGGTCTACTTGTTACCCAGAAATGTAAAGAGATGGCAATACCCAGGGTCTCTTTATGATGTGGCTCACCAGGGCCCTGTTCTTGATGGCGCACACAATCAGTAAGACCAAGGCTTCAGCTTGGGGAACTAAAGGGCACAGCAAGACAGCTTCCCTCTTACAGTCTGAACTTTTATTTCATTGGCCCCGAGTGGTTGAAAAGTGTTTTCTAGAATTCCCTATGCTTCCTTTTCTGTAAGAAGGAGCCCTGACTTTTGCTTTTACCTACTTCCCATTTTAATTGGGATAATCTCCTAGATCTCAATAAATGACGATAGAATTGTGGCTAAAAGACATGCAAGAACATTTTTTTAAAGAATGCACAAACCCAATTAAACTGGAAAATGTACAACTTAAATGGTGAACTACAAAGTTCAACAAAGCCTCTAATTATCCAGCAAAAAGATTAGAGACCACTCAATTAGGAGTGGGAAGAGTTCAGGAATTTTTTCCTATCTGAAACAGGCAACAAAATGTTGAAAGAAAGGATAAAAATTAGATAAAGATAAAACCTGAAAGACATCCATCTTAGTCCATTTGGACTGCTGTGACAAAATTGCCACAGACTATGTGGCTTATACACAACAGATGTTTATTGCTCACAGTTCTGGAGTCTGGGAACTCCAAGATCAAGGTGCTAACAGATGTGGTATCTGGTGAGGTTCCCCCTTTCCGGTTCATAGATGGTGCCTTTTCACTGTGCCATTACATGGTGAAAAGGGTGAGGTAGCTCTCTGGGGCCTCTTTCATATGGGCACTATCATTCATGAAGGTTCCACCTGTGACCCTAATTATCTCCTGAAGGCCCCATCTCCAAATACTAGCTCACTGAGGGTTAGGATTTCTACATCTAAATTGGAGGTTACATAAACATTCAGTTCATAGTAACACCCACAGCACAAACTTGAGTATTTGTCATTTACTTCATAAAAAGTCTCCAATCAAAAGAGAGGATTCCATGGGATCTTCTGTGATTGAGTTGAATTATACAGAAAATAAGTATCCCACTCACATCTCTGATGGCTAATATCCAACTCATGGTCCTAGCTTTTACCTTCATTACCCTAGCCCACATGATACGTTTAATCTGCTCTTTTTAGTCAGAAATATGATTTTAAAGCCATAGGAATGTATAAAAATAAACCAATGGTAAAATACACAAAGAGTTTGTTATTAATATTGTCAAATTTTTTAAAGTTTTATAATTATAGGTATCATTTTTTCTTATTGAAACAGTGTATAATTTTTTTTATTTATTTTACTTTAGGTGCATACTATATCTGGCATTTCTCCCCGTTATCCCTCCCCCACCCCCCCATTGTCTCTCCCCTTCCCCCCCAACTGTCCCCTGTGTGTGATGCTCCTCTCCCTGAGTCCACGTGTTCTTGTTGTCCAACACCCACCTATAAGTGAGAACATACAGTGCTTGGCTTTCTGTTCTTGGGTCAGTTTGCTGAGAATGATGGTTTCCAGATTCATCCAAGTCCCTACAAAGGACACGAACTCATTGATTTTTATGGCTGCGTAGTATTCCATGGTGTATATGTACCACATTTTCTTTGTCCAGTCTATCGTTGATGGGCATTTGGGTTGGTTCCAGGTCTTTGCTATTGTACACAGGGCTGCAATGAACATATGTGTGCATATGTCTTTATAGTAGAATGATTTATAGTTCTTTGGGTATATATCCAATAGTGGGATTGCTGGGTCAAATGGAATTTCTATTTCTAGATCCTTGAGAAATCGCCACACTGTCTTCCACAGCTGAACTAATTTACACTCCCACCAACTGTGTAAGAGTGTTCCTATTACTCCACATCTTCTCTAGCATCTGTTGTCTCCAGATTTTTTAATGATCACCATTCTAACTGGCGTGAGATGATATCTCAGTGTGGTTTTGATTTGCATTTCTCTAATGACCAGTGATGATGAGCATTCTTTCATATGTTTGTTGGCCTCATATATGTCCTCTTTTGAAAAGTGTCTGTTCATATCTTTCGCCCACTTTTGAATGGGGTTGTTTTTTTCTTGTATATCTGTTTTAGTTCTTTGTAGATTCTGGATATTAGCCCTTTGTCAGATAGGTAGATTGCAAAAATTTTTTCCTATTCTGTTGGTTGCTGATTCACTCTAATGATAGTTTCTTTTGCTGTACAGAAGCTCTGGAGTTTAATTAGATCCCATTTGTCTGTGCTGGCTTTTATTGCCATTGTTTTTGGTGTTTTACTCATGAAGTCCTTGCCTATGCCTATGTCCTGGATGGTTCTGCCTATGTTTTCTTCTAGTGTTTTTATGGTGTTAGGTTTTATGTTTAAATCTTTGATCCATCTGGAGTTAATTTTAGTGTAAGGTGACAGGTAGGGGTCCAGTTTCTGCTTTCTGCACATTGCTAGCCAGTTTTCACAATACCATTTATTAAACATGGAGTCCTTTCCCCCATTGCTTGTTTTTGCTGGGTAACACTGTAAAATTTTAAATTGAAGTTACTTGTGCTTTTCATGTAAATGGTATAAGAAAGTTCATTTGTAAACACTGTGAACATTTACTTAAACTTGACTTAAGACATTTATAAACATGTTATTTAATTTACAAAAGCTTCTCCAAAGCTAGAAGGAGTTGTTTGCTGAGTATGGGAGTTTTTTCTCTGAAGCATTTGATGTGTTTAAGAGAATCAGAAAAATTGCATTTAATTTACACAAAGATGTTTAAGAGCTACAAATTAATTAGGTTTATAAATGAGGTTAATTGTCAGAAGTCAACCTGTTAAATTTATTGACTATTATTAATGTACATGGAAATATATCCATTTTTATGTAAAGATATATACTCATATAAATATTTACTAAATTTATAGATAGAATAACAAGTTTTAATAAGTTAAATGTAAGGCCTTAAGAAAAATAGGTTTTCAAATTTGTGACTTTAATAAACTAAGTATTGGTTTAATTTAATTTTATTTTAGGGGGCCATATGTTACCATTTATTGAGTGTCTCATATGCAGGCATTACAGCTATCATGGGAGATGCCTCAGTGAACAAAATCTAGTTCTACATTTAGTTCTACATTTCACTCTTGGGGCTTATAATCTAGTAGCAGAAATAGACAGTATACAACTGATTATGCAACTCAATATTTAATTATAAGTCTAGTGTGTTCTGCAAAAAAAATGTAGACTGATTTTTTTTTTTTTTTTGCACAGACATTGCAGTCTACTTTGGATCTTTTTACAAATGAGAAAGGTATTTTCAAGATATTAACTATGTAAGAGACATGACAGATGAGAAAGATGTTTCCCCCAAATTGTTAATCAAAGCCTAAATTTAAAAGTATAACTAAAAATATTTCTCTTCTTTTTGTACAACAGCTCTCTTAACTCTATCTGAAATTTGGTGTCTGTTGGCCAAGTAAGTATTTTAAAATCATCTAACTATAAATAGTCCATTTATACACACACACACACACACACACACACACACAATCCTTGGGGAAATTTAAAATGATTGTTACAAACACAAGTCAATGCTTTAAAACAGCCCACCAACTGTCAAGTGGTCAAGGCTCCTCCCCAGCCCTGCCCCAACAGGGAGCTCATCAGACTTCCAGGCTGGGTAAGAAGTTTCTTTCCTTAGGGGCAATGTTGGTGGCCTCTGTTCTACTTGACCATAAACACCATAACGTAAGAGGCTATGTCTGTTTTGTACATTATGATATATCTCTCATCTTTTCTAACATTAAAAAGTCACTTAACAAATATCAAGTGAGTGAATGAGTAAATGGTGGGTGAATAGCTTGCGGTGCTCCTGGCCTTTCCCTAGACTGTCCAGCCAGGGACTGCAATGCCTTGCCCGTTCTTTGACGCTTTTGAGCTCCTTGTTCCTATCTGTCCATTATTTGACTTGCCCTGTTGCCTCACTCTCTAAACTCCGAACTCCTATAACTTTAGACTACTTATCTAATGCAACCCACCTACTTAGTACATTCTTCAACCCCCAACCCCAATGTGTCTTTTCGGATCCTCATTGCAAGATTCTTTGGCTATTATCCAAATCAGAATCCAGTAATTGACTCATACACTTGGGACAGAGTTTTCCAGAGAGACTCTGAGGCAGACAGACCATTTGCTGAAAAGGCACCATCTTTTATAAGACTATTATCCAGCTGGAGGACTTTGGACACCAACTCCCCAGCAGAGACCAGTGCATCCTGCAGCAGCAGTCTTTGCTGGCATTTCTTTATATGACTGTTCATTAAGTCCTTTTAGGTTTTAAGCCTTCATAGGAAACCTAAAAGGCCTTACTGAACATTCATATGAAGAAATGCCAGCAAAGAGATACTCCCTCATAGCATCATGAAATCATAAGGAAGAATCACTGACGATGAAATGTACTTGATAACAGAAGCTTAGTTTTTTAAGCTCTTTTTCCTTATTGGTATATTAGTGAACCAATAATCCTGTTTGACCATCAGTGATAGAAAAATCTCACCCTAACCTCAGTGTGTCATCAATGCACCTTTTTGTAACCGCCTTCTAATGCCTGAGGACCTTCTATGGCATGCCTAAAACAAGCTTGATTCCTTTTTTAAAAAATTTTATTTATTATACTTTAAATTCTGGGGTACATGTGTAGATCATGCAGGTTCGTTACATAGGTATGCATGTACCACGGTGGTTTGCTGCATCCATTCCCCCTCATCATCTACATTAGATATTTCTCCTAAGGTTATTCCTCCCTAATCCACCCACCCCCTGCTATCCCTCCCCTGACCCCCCATCCCCTGACAGGCCCCAGTATATGATGTTCCCCTCCCTTTGTCCATGTGTTCTCACTGTTCAGCCCCCACTTATGAGTGAGAACATGTGGTGTTTGGTTTTCTGTTCTTGTGTCAGTTTAACAAGCTCAGTTTCTTTCCTAAAGCAGGTGAACTTCTAACCTGTCTGTCTCCATAGTGATGGCTCAAACTCTGCCTTGGATATGCTCTCTGACCTGAACTTCATGAGTGGTTTTGACCTATGACACTGTTCATCTCAGCTCCAGTTTTACCTGGCTCAAGATCTCTGTCCCTCCCTGAGTGATAACATTGAGTTCCTCCTACTGTTAGGACCATTTCCATGACTAGCTCTCCACCTGTGGTTCCAGGCCCTCATCTCATCTCATTACTAAAGAAGCCGACATTTCTAATCTAGCATCTTTTCTTTTGCTTTCCATTTCTTTTTTCTCTCCCACTGCTCAACATTTTAGGCCAATGAATGAAGAAGAATATCAGAAGGAGAGAAAATAAGATAAACAGGACTGAATCTCATTCTTCTCTTTTCATGTAGCCAAGAGAAAGAAGCTATAGATATTCTTCAGCCTTAAAGAAAAAATGCATAAATAAAAAGAGAAAAAAAAAAAAAGCTCTTTCTTTAAACCCCTGGATCCCCCCATGATGCCATTTTCTTTTGTTAAAGTTAAGAAAATAGATGCAAAAGTCATCATTATCCTAAAAAGATGTCTCATATCTAGTGGTACTGCAGAATGTCAGCCTCACTCAAAGGAACATATACCTCTAACTCTGAAGTTTTATCTGAAATCTATTAAAATTTACAGGATATATGCTCATTTGAAAACTTTTTTGGTTACCATGGTTTTTAAATGGCAATCTGAATTCAAAGTCAAACTTACATATGTTTAAAGTGATTGTCAAATCAGTCAAAATAAATGGAAAACTTTTGCAACGTATATAGAGAAATATAAATGTTTTATGGGAATGGAAACAGATGGACAGCTTCCCTGATAAGGCACCAACTTTGTTTGATGTCTTCTGTCACCAAAAGGACCAATCTCCTCAAGGGCTCTTTGCTTGGGGCTTTGATATAAATCCTAATATAAACTGTCCCTAAAATCTAGAAAAGTCATTTGACAACCCTACCTCATCCTTTTTATTTGAAGTCTTAGTTGGACTTTTTCAGATTTTCAAGAAATGTTAGGGTCATCTCAAGCAACACGATGTTTTGCTAAAGACACAAAGAATAAATTACACATAAAAGATGCAGGTGGCTGGGCATAGTGGCTCATGCCTGTAATCCCATCACTTTGTGAGGCTGAGGTGGACAGATCACTTGAGCCTAGGAGTTCAAAATCAGCCTGAGCAACACAGTGAGACCTGTCTCTATAAATAATACAAAAATTAGGCAGGTGTGGTGGTGTACACCTAGGGTGAGGTAAGAAGGACCACCTGAGCTCAGGAGGTCAAGGCTGCAGTGAACTGTACACTGCCCTCCAGACTGGGCAACAAGAGCAAGACCTTGTCTCAAAAAAAAAAAAAAAACAGACAGACATCAGGAAGCTGGAATGTTGTTCAGAACACACGGGCAATTTTCATGTCCCAACAGCAACTCTGGGCTTCCTTTCTCTGTGCTTCTCTTGACACCCCTCTTGAGTTGTCATTGTGCTGACTCAATGCTCCTTCTTCGAGACTTATGTTCACCACCTTCTGTCTGTGCTCTCTTCACACGTGCTGCCACTTCCTGTGGGTCATCTGTTTTTTCACATTAATGTTCCCCATAACAAGTGGGCATGGTGATATGCACCTATAGTCCTGGCTACTCAGGAGACTGAGGAGGGAGGGTCACTTGAAGCCAGGAGTTCGAGTCCCACCTAGGCAACATAGTGGGACACTTGTCTTCAAAAAAATAAATTAAGTGCAATAAAAATTTCCTATAAGTCAGATACTACTCAGGAATAGTAGTAGTATACTTCTACTACTACTATAGGAAGTAGTATTTTCATTCTCAAAAATTTTATAAAAGAAGCCATCTCATTGATAACCACAGACAGCCAGTTTTCTTAATTTTGTGCTAAATACAGTTTCAGTGCCTATCGTGCGTTATGTTTTGAATCTGCTGTCTTTAAAATGTCTTTTCAGCACTCAGAGGATGTTGCTCATTGATGCTTGCTTGTTCAATTATAAGGTGAGTATTCTATGAATAAGACTCATTTTTAGTTTCCTAATCATCGTCTACTATTGGCACCCTCACTGGGCAGAATTCTCCCAAGAGTCACCCAGTTGCCCCTTGGGTAAGGCACCAATCCGTGGAATCCAGGTAGCAGGGACGCATAGCACAAATTGTTTGCAATGACATTTCTCTGAGAAGGCTAGGAAATACGGCAACTACCCAGAACATCTGAGCCAGTACATCTGGGTTTTATAGATATATGGTTTCAACTTATTTTTATAGCAACAAAATTAAATCTAAAGATGAATCACATGTTAAATTATAAGCCTCTTCCCACATGTAACCTTTTGCTGCAGATTTATGAAAAATACAACATGCTAGCTTCTTTATCTTTATTGAACTCACTGATAGAATATCACGGAGAGCAGGACAGAGCACAAAGATAGAATCCCAAGGCATATGATAGATTAGCCTGGTCACCAATCAACATTCTTGCTGCATAGCACAGTGTTTCAGCTGCTTATGACTTTATTCAACTTTATTATCTTCTCTCTGCAACTTAGAAATGAAAAGAACTTTGTCAAAAGCCTAACTAACATTAAGCTATCTTATGGGTTTGGAAAGTTCGGCTTTTCTGGGGTTTGTTTGCTATCCCTAAAGCTTGTCATTATTGCCTTGACATTAGGCTGCAAAAGTGAGCTTTAATAGCGTTATTGTTATTACCCAATCTGTTATGTTACTCCCACTAAGCAACTCCGTGCCAGGTTCGGTTTAGAGTAAAACCAATGCCCAAGATACTTTTTCCTTTTACATTCGCAAGCTGTTCAGCAGAAAAGTAAATTAAAGTAAGCACTGATGAGCATTGCCTGTATCAGTCTGGTGACCCCATCCAAAAGGATGTGAGGTTAGTGTGACATGTTCTCAATAAATTTGTGTCAGCTGTTTCAGTCACTATTGGTTCTTCGAAAGATCGAAACCATCAGTTTGAGGGCTTCAGACTTAGCAGTTGCTCTCTCCAAATTCCAACTTGTCAAACTCCCAAGAAAGGTCTTTCATTAACTGAGCTGAATTTCATGTATAAACTTTAGTCCCACTAAAGCTCATATACAAAGTCTTTATTCCCAATACAACGATAGCCAGAAAAATCTCACAAAGAATGGGGATGGGAGAACTTCCCTTCAGAAAGCTTCCAATGCAGTAGGAAGTTTTGCTCATCGATCGATCGACCCCCCACTTCCCCCACATGCATAATGCAAACAACTCCAACCTGAGAAACAACCTAGTCATGTGCTGTGAAGGACAACGGAAATAATCCTTCAGGTAACCTGCCTGCGGCTTTCAGACAGAAATCCAATTCTCCAGAGACTTCAGCTTCCTGTTCTGTCCTTGAGAACGTCTTCCTGCAAAGAATTTCATACCACACCAGTGGGTGAACTCTTTGGTCTCTGATCTCTCAGGCAATCAGGCAATATTTATTGAGCAGATCCTGCCCTGGACGCTGGGGATAAGGCAGCAAACAAATCCAAGGCCTTCCTCACTTGAAGATTATCTTCTAGTGCTTTCGTTTTGTGGAGCTTATACTCCACCCTGCGGATCTGCATCGCTAGACCCCTCCTCATGCTCTTCCAGCTGCCTGGAATCCCCCTCCATCATTTCCACTTAACTAATTTATAACATCTTCAAAACCCAGCTCAGACCGTACCTACTCTATGACTCTTTCCCAGATCTCCCTCATTTAAGATTTCTTTAACCTCCAACCAAACACACTCTTGTACCCATATATTTAGTCCTTAATGCTTTGTTTATCATTGATATTTACATATGCACATATCCTATCTCTCCAACTATATTGCAGCCCTTTGAGGACAGAGAATGAGTCTTTTGCTATTTTTTAAGCCCCAGCACCCAAAGAGTACATCATAAATGGTGGTAGCTAATGGCAATGATAGTGAACTGAATTTTTCCTTTAATCTGGAACAAAGAGTGAGCAAAGAAATCAAGTATATCAAAGAAAGTAGTATTTTCATTGCTGACAGTTTTACAAAAGAAGTCATCTCACCGATAACTACCAACAGCCAGTTTTCTTAATTTGGTCCTACGTACCCTAAGTACAGTTTAAATGCCTATTATGAGTTATACTTTTGAATCTGCTGCCTTCTCTTCAGCACTCAGAGTACATTGCTCATTGCTCATTGATGCTTGCTTTAGTTTAATTTTAAGGTGAATATTCTATGAATAAAAAAGGAAAATATTTTGGCTTTCATTCCATTTAAACTGAATTGAGTAAGGAATCACTAAGCAAGTATAACGTAGCAAACTGTATGATAATAGCAGGGTTAAAATTTACTTTTGGAGAATAAAATGCAAGCAGTAACAAGATATGCTTTATAGATAAGAAAATAAAAGGCCAGGCTTTTCTTAAGACTCATGACAGTTATGTGATCAAGCAAGCTTTGCATGTCAAAGCAAGTCCCTTTGCGTAAGCATTATTGTCATTTTGGCTGCCATTTCTCATAGAGAGTCAAGGAAACCTGGGACTTTTGGGAGACACAGATCAATAGTGAATTTTTACATCTGAGTGTCACTCTAAAATTTACAGTGCTTTCACACATGCTATCTCATTTGATCCTTTCACAAATCCAGCAGAAAGTAGAGTAGGGAAATAATTTTTAAATTTTAAGATAGGGAAACTGAGGTTCAAGTGTTAAGAACATTACAAGAATTGGCCATATTAGATGACATTCCCATCAACGAATGCTTCCACTTCCATACATGCCCACAAATAAGCTCCCTGTTTTTCTGCCTTTGATCCTTCTCTTTGTGCTTAAAATAAAATAGAATAAGAGTTCTGCTTCTGGCAAGGAATTTTAACTTGTTTAGGCCAACTCTCTCCTTTACAACCAGGAGACAGGGACAAATGCTACAAAGGCGGTGAGGACTTGTGAGTTAATATCTTGGAGTGGGGAGAACCTCAGAAAAATGAATCTAATATTTGGTGCTTTATTCCTTCCCAAGGCATTTGTCAATTCAAAAGCAACAGCTGAGAGTTTGAGAAACGGAACAAGGTTTTCCTTAAGTCTCACAGAGAAAGACAGGGAGATAAAAATAGAAGTTTAGGGTCTCAAAGAAGAAGGATCCCAAAAGCAAATATTCCAGGCTTTTTGTCATGACACAGAGGAATTCATCCAAGGAGAGAGGATGAAGTAGAAATAAACTCACCAAGAGTCTATTTCAAAAAGACTTCACAGGTTCAAAATAGCTGATTTCCTGGTTGGATTCAGGTAACACACCCACACCCAGCATCCTGCCAAAAGCAAAGGTGAATCTCTTCTGGAGGAAAGTATCATCCATGACCTTAGAGTATTTCCATAATTTTCCAACACAATGTCCAGCACTCGCATAAAAAGTAAAATAGACCTTAAAAATATAAGAATGATTTGTTTTCTTTATATTCAGTACCTGGCAGTGTTTTACACAACACTGGTACAGAAAAATTGTTTGTGAAATGAATGAATAAAAGGACTCATGAGGAAACAAACACATGTATGGTTGGGAGAGATAATTCTGCCTTTCCATGGCAATTCTTTGAAAAAAAAAAAAAAGGTTCTGAAATGGAGTTTCTCAGGTTTCCTGCCAATAAGAAATACTTTTTCTTCCCCCTGTGGTTATGTACATTGTACTCTCAACCTCCAAGCTTTAATTAAGGTAAAAGTTTTCAAATGCATTAAAGTTTAAAAGCGCCCCCTCCTCCCAAAGCTAGGTTCTGCAATAGTAGTATGCTAACCAGTACTTAGAGGGTGAAGAAAATGAATTTGTGTCTGAAGCATCTTGCCTTATGCCAGGAACTAATGGAGGCATTGGAGAGAACTGGGCTCACTAGTCATTTTATGGTTCAGATGACATGCTGTTTTCTTTCCAACAAATTCTACCAGCTAATGAGTTGTTTTTGTGTAAATGTTCCAACACTGCCCTGCTTTAAAATTATTTGCCTTGAAACTTAGGCCCTGAAATTGGCTTGGGTAGATTTCCCTAGTGGGGAGAATTGAAGAGAATATGGAATAGAGGTTACAATGGACCCTGCCACTGTATTTTAGCTGAGAGTTCTAAAACATGAAAATTAGAGCAGCGTGTGTGTGTTTTGATGTATGAGGCACAGTAGTGAGTGCTGTAAGTCTAGCTCAAAGTCAGTGCCCCTGAGAAAGAAGAAGGGGCATTGCCTGGGTAAGAATTTAATGGGTTCCTTTACAAATAACAGTGTTACATTTTAATGATATAGGATTTTACACTTTTTACAATTATAAAATACATATGTATTTACTATAGAGTATTAAAAAACAAAAAATAGAGAAAAAATATACCTATAATTTCACTATACAAAGACAATTATAATCACTGATGGCACTTTGATTTATTTCCTTGCAATCGTTTTTCTTTTAACCCTTTAAAAAATACATAGTTGTGATCATATTCACTCTGCAATTTCATTCTCTGCTTTTATCTATTTTATGTAATAACTATTGTTATAAACTCCTTATAAACATTTTAATGGTAATTTGTTTTATGAAACAAAGTAAGGAAAAAAATTACTAGTTAATCTAAGATCTTTACCACAGCATTATAATAGAAACATCATTGGAAACAAAATTAGTGTACGAAAATAGAGGAAGAGCTATGTAAAACACAGGAAATTCATAACATGGAATATATTTCATTAAAATTATTTCCTTAGGATAAATTACTAAAAGTGAAATTACTGGGTAAAAGGAAATGAATATTTTCAAAGATCTTGGTAAATATGTTTACAAAATTTTGTTTTTCACTTATTTTTGCTTAGTTTAAAGTAATATACATAAAATGCACAAATCATGTGCATAGTATCATAAATTGAGTCAGATCCCAGAACCCATGACCCTACGCTCTACTACTTCACCAACTATGCTCTTCCCAAAATTGTCAACAACTCCATAATTCTATTCCTATCCAAACACACACTTCCATTGGGAAAATACATTCAGTGTTCAGGGAAACGGATGAACCCTTTCAAGACACTATTAGTTGCTAGGAGATAAAAGTATAAAAACAAAAGCCTGCCAGTAAAGCAAATCATAGAATTTAAATGAGTTTAGTGTTAACTCATTTTAGTAGTATAGGCCCCATGGTCAAGAATATTTTATAAATACATTTTTATATATGAAAAAAATATATGTATACATATATATATATGATAAACAGATTGTTAGTAGTACTCTTGGTAGTAACAAAGGAATACAAGTAGAAGGTTTGGCTTCTCTAGATTCATAATTTTAAGTCTTACCTGTTACATACTTCCTTCTCTTTCCAAAAGGGCAACTACATTTATTCTCCTGGTTCCTCATCTTTTCTAAGCCAACTTGTGGCAATTTTGATTATCTTGTATGGTGAGAAACAGCAGAAAACTCTCTAGACACAAATCTTTGTCTTTGAAGTAGACGTGAAAGTCAAACTTCTTGACTTCATGGATTAAACTGTTTGTGACTAAGAAAATGTAACTGAGACTTTTGGCAGAAGCACTGGTCAAAGAGTCGAGAAATTAGGTTTCTGTTTCGTCCCCTGTAGCACCAGTCGGCAGCTTGGTGAAGTTAGCAGATCATTTAACCTCTACAAATCTAGTTCTATATCTGTCCAATGAAGCTGTGAACATGAGCTCCCTCCTCCTTTGGCTTCTGTAACTATAATGCAAAAGTGGCTAAAGCATACATTGCTGCCAGATAAGAGAGATCTTGTTCATTCAGCCTGAAAGAAAATCCCCCCAATCTCTCTCCAGCTCCAGCATTGTATTTCTAGATACCAGCTAGACGCCTCCACCTAGAAGTGCCTCAGGTTCTGCAACTCAACATGTTTAAAACTGAACTCATCAACCATCAGAAAATGAAAAAAAAACTGTACTGCATCTTCTATTCCCTCTTTCTAGTAAAGACATTTTTGTTAATCCAGCCTACCAAGCTAGAAACCTAAGAATACTTTTGACAGCTACTGTTTCCTCAACCGCTTTCACTTCACTGGTCACCACATACTACTGATCCCACACTCCAGTGGTGCCTCTAATTCAGCATGTCCTCTGCAATTCCACATCCACTTCCTTAGTGCAGGCATCATCATCTGAAACCTAAACAATTACAATGACCTTCCTGCCTCTTATGTCCCCAAGTGCAAATTATTCATGATGCTGGTGGAGTTATCAACCAAAAAAAAAAAAAAAGCTTATTGGACCATTCCCAGATTATAAATATTTGTTGACTCTAAATTACCTGTCAGGCCATTTCATATATGTTGGCGATTTTTATGTCTTCTTTGGAGAAATTGTTTTTCTGCTACTGAGTTTTAAAAATCCCTTATAAATTTTGAATATTAACCCCTTATCAAATATGTGGTTTGTAAATATTTTTTCATAATCTAAGGTGGGGGCATGCAAGCAATGGGGAGCTGTAGGTCAAAGGATATGAAGTAGCAGATATACAGGACAAGCAAGTCAAGATCTAATGTACACCATGAACACTAGAGCTAACAAATTGTATTGCATTAGGGAATTTTGTTAACCAAGTAGATTGTAGGTGTTCTTGTCACAAAACAGTAACTATGTGAGATGATAGATACATTAATCTGCTTCAGATTATTTACAGCATAACGGCAAATTCCTCAGCTTGGAATTTAGACAACTAACAATGATGACCCAATGATATAATCAAGAGCCCAAGTTCTTTCAGATTTCTACTTTATTATTCTTCGTGTATCCTCCCATGGCTTAATTTCTCTCATTCTCACCATATGGTACCTGTACATCTAGATATGCCAAATAACAACACCTAGCAGGTCAAGAGGGACTATTTTTAGACAAGCTTTTTGAATTGAAGAAACTCCCAGAAGTCAACCTTGTTTCCTGTCTCATCGGCCATGCCTATGAATAAGTCAAGCTCTAATAAGGACCACCATCTAGATGGGCTTAAATCAATCAGGAACCTCCCATAGGAGGGGTTTGGGACTACTTCTTCAGTAACCCCTTGTGGTATAATAAAAAATATGTATTCGGTCTTTGTCCTTATTTCCTGGCACAGAACTCCTAAAACCCTTGAAATTTCCTGAGTGATAAGAATCTTGTTACTTATAATGAGCCCCTTTTGACCACATGTGAATTCACGCTAATGAGGTGACTTTTGATGGGGTCTCCTAGATAATGGCGGTCTGGGAGCTGGTCACCAAAAACCAACCATGTGATTAGAGGATTAGAACTATCAGCCCTACCTACCAACCTCTGGGAAAGAAAAGATGCTGGAGATTGAGTTGTCACCAATGACCAATGACTTAATTAATCATGATGTAATAAAGCTTCAATAAAATATCTGGAATAATGAGGCTAAGGGAACTTTTGGGTCAGTGAACACATCAAGGCGCTGGGAGGATGGTGCACCTGGAATGAGCACGGAAGCTCTGTGTCCCTCCCTACATACCCTGCCCTATGCATCTCTTCCACTTGGCTGTAGTTGAGTTGCACCATTTACAATAAACCAATAATCATAAGTAAAGCCTGTGTTCTGTGAGTCACTCTAGTGAATTATCAAACCCAAGGAGATTGTAGGAACTCCCAAATTTGTAGTCAGATGAGAAAAAGGGTGGGTGGCCTTGGTACTCCATTTATGACTGGTGTCTAAGGCAATGACAGTCTTACAAGACTGGATCCTTAACCCGTGGGACCTGCACTAACTCTGGGTAGTTAGCGTCAGAACTGAATTGAATTGTTAGACACCCAGTTTGTGTCGGGAGAATTAGTTGGGGTCAGAAAACACCACACATCCTTGAACACAACTGAGGTTCTACTATGGAGGAAAGAAGGTGAGTAACATTGGAGTAGGCACACTGCTATACTACCAACGTCTGGTCCTCCAGGTCTCCACTGCTCAATAATTCCAAAAGTATAAACTGTCACCACATTTTTTTTAATGAAAAAACCAAGAAGAGGGTAAAAAGTTTGCATATTATGATTTTTTCATCACCAAGGGACTAAAAATCTCTATTACTCCCTATCCATCCAGAGGATGAATCCTGACCAAAGGAACACAGTTTAACACTACACCTAAAACCACCAATTATTGCCACCTGGGGGATTTCCTATTCAAAGTGCTACTATGTTTTGACCATCTGCAAGGGTTTTTCTTCTATTGCATTATGAAAGTATATTTATTAAAACCTTGAGATGCCTTTATGAGTTTATACAGAGATTTGCTGTTTTAGTAATTAGATAAATTTAAATGAATTATCCACTTAAAAAGTCTAGTCATAGTTACTGGAAAAACCTGAGAGATGCCATTTTCATAACAAGAAAATCCCATCTCTTACTTGGTTGTTCAGCCATATCACCTTGAGATTCACTTAACCAAATCTCCTTTATAAATTCCTTGTCCCCATGTCATTGGCTTGACGCCGATGATGCACTTGACCCTGCTCTTTTAGTGCACTCAATAGCTCAAATTCACCGAGCACTTGCCCTGAGCTATAAGTGCCTTATTGTGTATCTACCTCATTTAATTCCCACAACAACCCCATCAAATAGATGCTATTTTTGTTCCTCCTTTACAGATGAAAAAAACTGAAGTTTAAAGGGTAACTTGTCCAAGATCACAAGGTTGTACTTTTTAAAAATAAAAATAAGAAAGGTGGAACCAGGATTTACAATTAGGGGCATATGACTCTACTCAGTATGTTGTCTCATAATGGCATGCTGTCTGAATACTGATTCCTACAGTGCTGATTCTGGGGATCAACTTATCCACAATATAAATAAGCAGTCTATGCAAACTTGTTTTTTTTTTTTGAAACAAGTATCTTTCTGTCGCTCAGGCTGGAGTGCAGTGGCACTATCTCGGCTCACTGCAACCTTTGCTTCTGGAATTCAAGCGATTCTCCTGCCTCAGCCTCCCAAGTAGCTGGCATTACAGGTGCCCACCACCACGGCTGGTTAATTTTTATATGTTTAGTAGAGATGGGGTTTCATCATGTTGGCCAGACTGGTCTCGAACTCCTGACCTCAGGTAATCCACCCACCTGGGCCTCCCAAAGTATACTGGGATTACAGGCATGAGCCACCACATCTGGCCTATGCAAAGATTTTCGAGTTTGTAGTTATGTCTGAGAGGTACGATTCAGCCTGTGAAGTATCTGAATCCATGTGATGTTGAATGTGATGGACTAAAGCTGTGCTGTACTTTAGAATGTATGGGAATTGTATAAGTAAACTATGAAATCTTGGGGCCAAAAGGAAATGTAATGACAATATGCAGCTTCTGCCTCAAAAGTAGCAAATACATGAGTGACACATGTATACCCTTAAAGATGATTATTCAGCTTTTGTTTACATTATAATCAGTGATTGAGAGCACCCTCCAGCTCTGTGAACACCTGTTCTACCTACTGAACAAAAACATGAACAGTGTCTATCTACCGTTAGACAGCACTAGTTGTCCCTTTATAATTTCTCCCCTTTGACCTGAAGTCTGTAGACCAGAATTGAACTGGGGAAACCCCAGAGCAAGCTCTCTCTTCATGATCTTCAGTTCTAATGATCTCATTCCTATTCCAAACAACCATAGGTGAAACCATGTCTTTAACTTATACCTTCATTGACTTCACAAATCTCAAGCACTTAGAAACAACTGCTCTGCAATCATCCACTTGCTCTTAAAGTGCCTTTGCACAGGGGGAATGACCCCCCAGCTCCCGGCCCTACTCCCATAATCATGTTTAATAATCAATCATTTCAACTTTAGTTAAGCTCTAACCCATTCCCCACATGAACTACTCCTAAGCATCTTTTGTAGCCTTAGGCTTCCAAACACCCTTTGCCTCGCTCACTCTCTGGAAAAGGAATATGCTGCCTCAGCTTCTTACTCTCTCTACATTAAAATAACTCTATTATTTCACTTCCCTTCCTCTCCCTCTACAGAGGAAGAAGTGCCTTTCTCCATCCTAATTCAGCCACTTATTTATATCTTTAGTCCCACTTCCTCCAGTCACCTTCAGAACCTGGTTTTTTCTTATTTTTCGAGATGGAGTTTTGCCCTTGTCACCCAGGCTAGAGCGCAGAGAAGCAATCGCAGCTAACCGCAACCTCCACCTCCTGGATTCAAGTGATTCTACTGCCTCCGCCTCCCAAATAGCTGGGATTACAGACATGCACCACCATGCCCAGATAATTCTGTATTTTTAGTAGAGACGAGGTTTTACTATGTCTGGCCTCGAACTCCTGACCTCAGGTGATCCGCCCACCTTGGCCACCCAAAGTTGTGGGATTACAGATGTGAGCCACCTCACCCAGGCCAGAACCTGGTTTCATCAACCCATGTCTTCTCTAAGATATTCTATTTCTCTCCCCTATTTTCTCTTTGCCTAAAATATGCATCTACCATCCTAAAACAAATCCAAAAAGAAACCTCTTTATTCTGTAATCCTCCTGACAACTTATGTAGTCTCGTTTGCTCTAGAATCTGAAAGATAAGGATGTCCCAAGGTTCTGTGCTCTTCCCTCCACAATGTGCACCCTGTTGAATGCATCAACTCCTAGAACTCCAACTTTCAACTACGCAGGTAACTGCCCAGCCCATGGATCCTGCCCAGACTGTTCTTCCAAGAGCTGTTCCTGAATTCCTTTACCACTAGTACTTCTCCACGTGACTTCATCAGCACACCAAACTCTGTAACTCCGAAGCTGAATTTATGACAGCCACCTAAACTTTCTCAGTTACCCAAATTTGGAAACTTGGAGTTATAGAATCAAACTTTTGAACAAACCCAAGCTGTTCATTTTTCAGGTTAAAAAATGTGAGGACTAGAAAGTTTGAATGTTTAAGTTTTCCTCCTTTACTTCCTCTGCTGAGAAAGTTTCCAGCAATTCTAGGTACAAACTATTTCCTTTCCATCATTTTTGCTCTGGGTCTTAGCTCTGACCAACATCATACCTCTCTTTAGCTATAGCAATAGTTTCATGTGTCTTTCACCCACAGTGTATGTCCCTCATCCCTTCCTACCCTAGAACAGCACTAACTTCATTCAATAGCTTTGACATATGTGAATGTGCATCCATTTGGGACTGTGCCAAGGTCTCTGAGCTTAGCCATAAAGAGAGCCTCTGTCTGCATGTGTGATCCTTTAAAAAGACACTTAAAGCAGACTATAATGATAGGGGAAGGTTGAAGAAGCCCCTTGCAATGGGGACATAGTGACATGTGAGCTAAATTTTCAAAAACAGATAGGAATTAGCCAGATGACAAAGAGGAGAATAGAAGTAAGGAAAGGTCATGTAGTAGAATCAAAGGCTTAGAGAAAATGGTGTATCTGTGTACCATGAATCTCTGAGGGTTTCAGTTTGGCTGGACAAAGACCCACAACGGCGGCAGGATAGCAACAGAGACCTGGCGAAACAGGGTGGGTGTACAGTATCAAGATCACCAAGCAATAGGATAGACTGAAGGACTTACAGCAGGATATAAGACAACATCAAATTAGCAAATTAGAAAGATCATTTAGTCAGAAATGAGATCGGTTAGGAGGCAAGGTTGAAAACATGGAGCCCATTAGCTGACAGGCTTGAGTAACAGAGTGAAGATATAAAGGAGAGGAGAAAAGAAAGCATGCAATTTGTACCAATTTCATGTTGAGGTTTTGTTGGGTCATTGAGAATAACAAAATGAGGTAAAGAAGTAAAGCATGTTGAAAAGAGAATGTGTCGGTAAACCAGAGTTTCCAGGCTGAGTCAGGCCCACCACCCACGTTTTTATAGACAAAAGATGGGAAATGGCTTTTGCATTTTTAGAAGGTGCAAAAATTCAAATGAAGATTTCATGATACACAGAAGTTGTATGAAAATCAAATGTCAGTGTCCATCAATAGTTTTATTGGTTTACATGTAAACTCATTTGTTACATACTCTCTATGGTTGTTTTTACACTACAGTGATACAGCTTAGCTGTGATAGAGATTGCATGGCCTGCTAAGCTTAAAATATTTACTGTTTAGTCCTTTTTAGAAAATGTAAACCAAAAGGTAGCTCAGACAAGTCTCAGTCAATTTAGAAAGTTAATTTTGCCAAGGTTGAGGATGTACCCATGGTACAGCCTTGGGAGGTCCTGATAATGTGTACCCAAGGTGTTTAGGGTATAGCTTGCCTTTACACATTGTAGGGAGACATGATGTATCAGTCAATATGCGCAAGATGTACATTGGTTCGGTCCAGTAAGTTGGGACTTGAGGCGGGGCCTTCCAGGTCATAAGTAGATGGAGAGACAAAAGGTTGCATTTTTTTTTATTTCTTGACCAGACTCCACAGAATACACAATTTAGTCTGGCTCAGTGAGTCTGCATTTTTACCTAAACAATAGGGCAGAGGAAGCAATCAGGTATGCATTTATCTCAGGTGAGCCTCAGAGGAATGACTTTGAGTTCTGTCTATCCTTTGCCCACAGGGAATTTCCTTGGGGGCAAATTGTTAGGGAGGCATATAGCTTCTTATGTTTGTAGCTATCTTATTTAGAAATAAAATGGAAGGCAGATTTGCCTGACATAGTTGTCAGCTTGATTCTTCCCCTTTGCTTAGTGATTTTAGGGTCCCAAGATTTATTTTCCCTTTCCAAAAGGTTTGCCACCCATGGTTTATATGATGAGCCATGAGACCCTCACTGTTTGATAATATGGAGGAAGAAAGGAAAAGGTATGGAACGGAGATCCCTATGAGGTCTGAGAATAAGTATGGTGAGAATAAGAAAGGCAAAAGGGCCGAAAAGATAGTAGGTATGGTCGGGAGCTAGCCTTGGGAGGCAGAGGAAGACGTGTAGCCGTTCTAAGTGATGGACTCCCTAGTTACACGAGCAGCTTAGCCACCTGCTTTTCTTCTCATTTTTAAGACCACGAATAGATAAACATGTGTCACCCTCAACTATCAAATGCAACTTGCTGTCTAGCTCAGAAGATCAACTAACAAAATTGCAATGCTTTCACTTACACGTCTATTTTCAAGTTAGTTCTTTTGTTGTAAATCACAACATTAACATCAATACCTCTGAACCACTATAAATGTTTGGATTACATTTAAAATCTTTCAATTTATTACTTTCCTATGCTGCCTCCCAAAATGAAGTGAAGGGAAAAAAATCTTTATTAAAATAACAGAAAAAAAGGCCAGGCACAATGGTCCACACCTGTAACCGCAGAACTTTTGGAGGTAAAGGCGGAAGGATCGCTTGAACCCAAAAGTTCAAGACCAGCCTGGGCAACACAGCAAGACCCCATCTCTACAAAAAAAAATATTTAATAATTATAACAGAATAATTCTTCAGGACAAAAAGAAGTTAAAGACATAAAACCCAAACTCTTGAATTTGCTATATGTTTTTTCTGTGGCTTCATATAATCTATGTTTACTCTATCTTCCTAATCCTTATTCTTATAAAGAAGAAATAGGTCTTTGCAATCTCCTGCACTGGAAGTCCCATATTGATAGAAAATGTAGGTAGCCTCTTTCATCTGCTTCCACAGCAACTAGTAGGAAGAAGGGCCCGCGGCAGACACATTCTGTTCCAGGACTGATTATAGCCAGCAGAACACAGGGAAAAACTCCCCTTCACCTCAGCGCTTTCTGGATTACAATGCACATTTTCCAAGATTGAAGTGATCATAACCACAAGGCAATTTGGCAGCTAAATGAGGTATTTCTCATCCACCAGTTTTGCATAAAAATCAGCATGGCACACAGGCACAAAGATCAAGGACACATTGCCTCTTACTCTGTGGGCTGAGAAAAGGAGGAGAAAGCTACTTGAAGTGTCATCAGTGGAAGACACAGCCAGGGAATTAGAGTCATCAGCAAAAAGTTGAGCTACTGATCTTAACTACAAAAAACTTGAGAACTATCTATCTGTCTATCTATCTATCTATGGAGTTTTACCATTGGTGTTAAAAAAAAAACTCATACTTACACATTTCCACCAAAATCAGAAAAGGAACAGCAAGTACTGCCTGCTTAGAAATCCAAATAAGAAACTTCATAGGCTTGAACTGAGCCATTATTGCCTATATTGCATTTCCAGAACACAAATGTACAAAATCATGCTCCATTTTACAAAAAATGCAGGAGGAAAGGGCATTTCCGAAAATAGGAGAGATTCGACCTAACTACCTGCAAAGAAGTCATAAGCAAAATGGATCTCATCACTGTCACGTTCTGGACCTTCCTGCACCTGTGACATGACCTGCCATCTCTCTGCTTATTAAGTGCCTTGTTCATCATGGAGCAAACCCTGCTCAAGTCAAAGGCAGAGTGTTCTTTTAGCTCCACAAGCACTGAATTGCACCATTAGTTTTCGGATGCTGATAGCAGGTCAGAGGTTCCCCGAGCCTGTCTGAAACTGAAGAGACCTCACAGATCCTTTCATCAGCGATTCTGGCGGAATCACCAACAGATGAAAATAACTTGACATTATGGAACTTAAAGGCAGATCTGAAATCAAGAGAATCACAGCTACACTGAAACATTTAACCTATCCATGGTGATTCTCTTTGCCGTGCCTTTCTCGCACTCATCTTGGGAACTTGAGATAGTTTTGGTTTTAAATGTCTTTTTTTTTTAACATCAAAAAAGACTATAAATGCCAATAAAAGAATTTACAAGTTTTTCAGCTGCCATAGCCTATATTTGAAAAAGTATATGAGTTTGCATGAAAGCTGAAGCAGCTTAGAATCGGCAATTAAGATAGTCTCATCTCTGTGATTGTTTTAATACATCTTTCTAAGAGTCAGCATTTTAAAATCCCAATTTAAAAGGGGCCTGTGGGAATATATAGAAGAATTGTTTCCCAACTTGTCTTTTTGAACTTGACATTCTTTACCTGGTTCTGCTGTTATCCCGGGCTTGCCATTTCAATGTTTCCCTTGAGAGTCTGCAGACCTGCCATGCATGACAAGGCCACACAGCCCTGGTATTTCCATCCAGTCCAGCTAGCAGTAGTGCCTTTCTCATGGGTTTGTCAGAAAACAAAATCTCCCAGCCAAAGACTCTAAAGCAGCTGTCCCCAACCTTTTTGGCACCAGGGACCAGTTTCATGGAAGACAATTTTTCCACAGCCAGGGCATGGCAGGGGTGGGGGGATGGCTTCAGGATGAAACTGTCCACCTCAGATCATCAGGCATCAGAGTCTCATAAGGAGTGCGCAACCTGGATCCCTTGCATGCACAGTTCACAACAGGACTTGCACTCCTATGAGAAGCTAATGCCATTGTTGATCTGATGGACATCAGGCGGTGATGCTCACTCGCCTACCCACTGCTCACCTCCTGCTGTGCAGTCTGGTTCCTAACAGGCCACGGACTGGTACCAATGCAGAGCCCAGGGATTGGGAATACCTGCTCTAGAGGACCCCATACTATCTGCACTTGACTCAAGGAGACAAAATAAAAAAAAAACAGCCAGGTTACACTAGCATATAAAGAAGAATGTCCTGAGTCTGAAAGCCACACAACCAGTCTGGATCATGGAAAAGTGCTAGACGTGGGAATTGTTCGAAGGCCTGGTTCAAATTGCGTTCAATAAAACACAGCCTCTTTGAGAATCTATATTGCAGGACTCTTTATAAAAGCTGACCTGGTCATATTATTATTGCAATTGTAATGATGAGTAATTGCTTCCTTTACAATAGCCATCCAGTCCCTTTATATCCACCCACACCCATCAGACTGCTCATTTGCAACTCCCTTTTTCTCAGAATGTTTCTAAGTGATAATGTTTAGGTAGATTTTACACAAATACATTTCCTTGGAGAAAATGGAAACAAGAGAGAGAGGCACATTGAGTATGATTTGACTCACACCCTATACCCACCAGAGGTGGCCCAGCCTGGTACTCCAGGTTGGTGTGGAGTATACCTAATCAAGTCACAATGGCAATTCCCCCTGGGCCTCCTCCCTCAGGTAGAAGAGAATTAGGGAGTGATTTCTGCAATCCTGAGGCCTTTTCTGTGATGTGCATGTTCAATCCTTTGTGATAATCTATCTAAACACAGACCTCCAATAAATCACTGAGCCACAGGAATTAGAAAAGAAAGGACCTAAACTTGAGTACAGATGAAAAAGTAGAATAAAGGAAGAAGGGCTGAGAGAGAAGAGGAACCCTACATTGTTCTCAAGGTGTATAAAAATAAAATGTAGGTGTGATGACTTATTTTATTTCAGAAATATGAAACGAAGGCCATGATGTGCACCAGGCCTCAAGATGAACACAACAGACAAGGGGCCTGGCCTCAGGGGATGATATTTAATGGGGAGGACAAGTAATGAAGAAGAAAACAAATAAATGCATGTTAATTGCAGATTGTGAACTGTGCCTACAAGTAACTAAAGAAGGTTGTATGACTGAGTGGTGGCATGCTGGTGACCCTGTGAAGAAATGGTGAAGAGAATACTGACCAGAGGGGGAGAGGAAAAAATGGAAAAGACAATACTGACCAGAGGGGTGAAGGAGGAATGAGCGGGGATGAGAACGTGGGCTTTGCAGCAGTGATAGGCCCATGTGGGTCAGGCTCCACTGTACTGCCTATGGGGCTGGAGAGGATCCACATCAGAAGGGGCAGTAAGAGACATCTTACACAGGGAACCTAAGAGGAGAGGGACCTCGCTCAAAAGTAGCACCTACCACGTACTGGGTGCTGTTATAGGTAGATGCTTTCCTGCATTTTCTCACCTATCTCAGACTTACAAGGGCAGAGGGGAAGAAGTTCTACCTGTAAAGTGATCAATCCAGCCCTCCTTGAGAACCAAGAAACAGCATTCATGACAGATAAAGTATCCTGCAAACTCTAGGGAGGCTAGATATTTGAAGGAAACAAAGCAGACCAGAAGCTAAAAGAATACAGAGCTCGGGAGAAGGTCACCATTGCGTGTCTGCTGGCACTTGGTTTCAGAGCCCATTTTTGATGGTTTAAGTCTATGGTTCTGTGACATCTGTGACTTGTTTGGATAAAAAGTGTATGACTTGAGAATTGAGAAAAATAGTTTAAGAGTATATTTGTACAATTACTCAAAGCCACACAAAAATAGAAGTGAAAACTCTCATTTTATCTATGAGCACCGAAAGGCCAGACCTCAGTCAAGACTACCAAGACTTTGAACTTCTAATCACAAATTATATCATTTCATGACTTCCACAATATAGGACGATGGGATCTAAATGCTGAGTGAATGTGGAGAGTCTTCTAGATCAGCATTAATTGATTAGAGATTGACAGTAGTCTACAGAATCAGTGGTTACCCAGCCTATATTTAAATGCTTTCAGCAACCAGGGAACTTGTTAGCTCCTGAAGTAGCCCATTCTCTTTTCATTCACTCCAATTTTGTTTTCCGTTGAAAGAAAATTTGTCACACCATAGCCTCTAACCACTAGTCCTAGTTTTAATCCTCGAAGCCTTACAAAACAAGTCTGATAGCTCTCCTAAGTTTATTGGCTCATACACTCAACAAATATCCACTGATGCTGAGCACCTACTGTGCAGTAGGCATTATTCCAGGTGTCAAGAAAACAAAAATGAGTAATACACAAAAATATCCAGTCTAATGGAGTCCACAGATACCTAAACAGATAAAACAATACAGTAAGTGCAATGCTAGAGATAGACACAAGAGATCACAGGAGCCCTGGGAAGCACATGAATCCCATTTATGGCTGGAGTATGAGGAAGTCTTGCTGCAGTAGGTGATGTCAGAGCTGCAATGGGCAGGAGGGTTGGAGCTGGGGAAAGGAAATCAGGAGAGAGAAGCTGTCCTGGGGGAGAAGGATCCTCGTGTTGCTGTCCCCAAGAGAGATAGCCCTGCCTGTGGTACTGGAGCATGGAAAGAGGTAGAGAAATAGAAGATTTATCTCAAGAAAATCACCAAAACTGCTTATATTAACTGTACTTTTCTCTGCATGGAGGACATACATACTCATGGAGGACATACATACTTGCATGGAGGACATACATACTTGCGGGAGGACATACATACTTGCATGGAGGCAAGTTTTATTTTTATGTTTCTGCATTTTCCAATTTTTCTAAAATGACCATATAATGCTTTGATCAACAGAAAAGGCAAAAGCATGATGAATCTGAAATAAATTTATCCTTCTTGTCTTAACCCTCCCCTCATCATGGGGGGCCTAACTCTGAGCAAAGGGTCTGGTGGGGCAGCTCTGAGCTAACACGTCTCAGCTTATCCATCCTAGGGGAGATTGTCTTTCCAAATTGCTTCCTCTTCACTGTAACACTTGTCACTGTGCCCAGACAGCACTTCTCAATTTATTTTATTTAGCTTGGCAATGTTTAAAATATCAATGTTGCACTCAAACCACTTGAATTTTTCAAGTCTTGTTTGTTTGTTTTTTTATTATTATTTGTGTCTGTCATCAGGATGGGTTTGCATTTATAAAGATGCCATGAGATGTTCAGCCTCTCACATGCACAAAGAAATGGCATCAGTGGATGGCGAGCTCTGTATTCTTTCCAGATTCTGCCGGAAAGAATGCAAGCCCAACAGGGTCAAGGACCTCAGATGGAGCAAGGCCTCTGAAGAGCCAGCTGGAGGAGGGGTGCAGTGCCTGAATTTAACTGGGAGCAGTTACAGTGGACATTGACCAAGCACTTACTAAGTGTCAGGCACTGTGCTTGGTTTTAATTTATCCTCACAAAAAATCCTATGAAGTAGCTATTATTATTATTATTTCTCTTTTGTAGATAGGATGACTGCACTACAGAGAGGTTAAGCAACTTGCCAAAGATCCCAGAGGTTGTAAGTGGAAGAGATGGAACTAAATCCAAGGATCTTCACTACTATCCTATGTTGCAATCTAATAGCAAAGGGAGGTTAGTCAAGGGTGCAGACTCTCCAAACCCACAGGGAGCTCTCACCAGCCCACAGAACTTAGCACCAGCATGAGGACACAGTGTGTGGGGAACCATCACGTAGAATAGGGTTTGGGAGGTTTCATTCCATTTCCCTTATTGCATGTACTGAGTATTTATGATAGGCAAGTATGGTGGTTCTTCCCTGTCCTTACTATTTCTCCATTTCATCCCTCCTCTCCATCCTTACCATCCCAGTCTTAGTTCCCAAAATCTCATGAGAGCCAGTTCCGATCATCTCTCAGATGGATTATTACAGTAGTCTTCAAACTTGGGTTCAAGTATCTCACCTGGCTCTCCATATTGCACTGTGGGTATCTTTCTAAAATGTAGACTTGATTCTATCCTTTCTCTGCTTAAAATCTCTCAGCCACTCCCCCTAGTCAGATTCTTAAAGCAGACAAGGCCCTTCCTGGTCTAGTTCCTACCTTACGGTTCCACACACCTCCTATCACTCTCACTTACTCCACCTCCCCATCACACACACATGTACACAGTCACACACATACACACACCTGCCCCTCTGTAGCTATCCTGCATTAGTAACAGTTCCCCAGGTAACCATACGTGACTCCCACCTCATGGCTTTGCATCTGCTTCTCTAATACCCACAATGTTCTTCTCCCACTCCTTCATCTGGTCAAATCCTACTACACTTTTGAATTTCAGCTCAAGCAGCATCTCCTTTAAGATTTAGATGTGAAAGACCCTTCTCACTTCATCTTTCATAGCACTCATCACATAATCCTACAATAAATAATTTACTGTCTCCCCCAATAGGCTAAGATATTAAAGAGGGGTACAACAATGTCTCATGCAATTTTGTATTTCCAGCCTCTATAATCACATCCTAGCTCAGTAAATATCTATAGATCTAAAATTGTTTGGGAGAACTTCGGGTTCTCTGACCTCAACTTTCCACACAGAGTGAGTTCCACTAAAGTAATGCACCCGGCTTCTCTAGAAGAATAAACTGAGCATGGCCTGGGCTTTGTTCTCTGAGCAAGTCTGCCTTCAGCAAGCTTGCCTTACAGCCCATTCTGCCCTGCAGTAAGGAACCTGCCCTACTGGGGAGGCTTATGAAGGTCGTGTGGTGTCCACAATTGAGTAGGTAAGTCTTTCTTCTTTTTCTTTAAATAGCTTTATTGGGGTATAATTGATATATTAAAAATTGTACATATTTAATGTATACAGTTTAATGAGTTTGGACATATGTATACACCCAGGAAAACATTATCACCATCAAGGTAATAAACAGGTCCATCACCTCCAAGTTTCCTTGACTTTTTGTGTTAAAGGCACTAACATGAGATCTACCCTCTTAACAGATTTTTAAGTGCAAAGTAGAGTACCGTTATCTATAGGCACTATATTGCACAGTAGATCTCTAGAACTTACTCACCTTGTGTAACTGACACTTTATATCCCTTGAACATTAGCTCTTTTTATTCCCTCTCCCCTCAACCCCTAGTAACCACCATTCTACTCCCTGCTTCTATGAGTTAGTTTATTCTAGATACCTCATGTAAGTAATATGCAGATTTGTCTGTGTGACCAGCTTATTTCATTTAATATAAGAGTAAAGACACTTTGCCATAGATCCAACAGTTATGTTTTCCCATCAGGTTTTTCAATAATAAGAGGGATACTTTTATCTCCATGTCTCTGGCTCCCAATTCTACCTTTCAACGGGCTTTAAAGACATAAGAGGAAGACAGATGTGATTCACTGGCTCTCTAAAACCTCAACGATATGTTTAATGAGTGAGTACATTAATTACTAAGGTTGAGTTCCAGCCTTCAGGAAATTTTCAATCAAATAAGGGCAATGAAAGTGAGAAGGGAGATAGTTTAATTAGAGGTTGGAAGGAGCACTGGAGGATGACATGAACAATGTATTTAAATCAAAGAAGGCAAGTTGTATGCAGAAGACAGTGAATAAAGAGCTCAAGTCAGTGGAGAATGAATGTGGAAAGACAAGAAAAGGAGAGTGAATTAATTGGAGCTGAAGCTGTTTTCTGGCTTGAAACAGAGAAAAGTATGTTTCAAAAAATGACATACAGAAAGTGAGGATTTTAATAAAAATGAAAATGAAGACAGACTCTCCAGGCATTGAGATTTTGCCAGGGCAGCTTCCTTGGCAGCTGACGGTTGCCCCATCCAGCTCCGAGGTATTGCCAAGTGAGAGGGGGCAATGGGACCACCGGGCTGGGGATGTCTCTGCTAGGCTGGCTCAGACTCAGCCACACAGAGTTGGAAAGCAGGAGCAAGCACCAGTGCAAGAGATGGGGTGGGGGTGCTGCAAAGTGCCCTGGGCCTGGGACCCAAACCCCAGATTTGCACCCAACTGTCTACCTCCAGGTTCAAAGGCTGAGTTTCCTCCTGAAATGATCAAACATGCGTCTCAGGATTGTTATGAAAATTACATGATTTTGTGCATAACAAGGCTGCACAAACTGTACGGTGTTTTACCAATCTAGGTTGAATATGCAGCACTCCCCTTCCCTCATGGCTGCCAGTGTAGTTCTACAGAATTGCTCCTTCATTTTCCTCTATTCACCTTTGGCTTTGCTTGCAAGAAAGGCACAAATTTGAATTTCAGAATAAATCTGGGCAAGGACTCTGACTTTCAGGTAAGGGTCAGCACTTCTCCCATGAACTGCCATGTAGAAACAAACTCCCTTCCTGGAGTAAGAAAGGAACAGAGCTAGGCAGGATAGGAAATCAGAAGTGAGAGAGATAAATTAGAACTATCACAAACCCTCTGGCATAACCCATTTGGAAGGAGCCAGAAGAAGTGAGATGGGTAAATGTGAGCACATGGGATGCTGGCAGGTGGATAAACAGATGGGCCATCTGCCAGAGTGTTCTGGACAAGTACAGGTTGTTGTTCCATCAAACACTGCACAAGCACCAGAAATCATAGCCCAGGATGGACCTGTTTTGCACATCGTGGAGCTCAGGGTCCCTTGCTTGTGTGAATAACCTAAGTGATAAAGAGCCATTGTCGCTTCTTTCTCCTCACCAGTACATTTCAAGGGAAACCCAGGTCATCTGTTTCCGCCTTGTTGACTCTACAGCCATAGCACTGCTTTAGGGAAATGTGGTTGCCATACAAATAACTGCATAAGCATTTTAATGTTTCAATTAAATATTTTTTAGGTCTTTGGGGAGGCGGGTTGTGTGTGTGTGTGGTTTGCATAAAAAAAAAAAAAAGCAAGAATATCTGGTTTCTCTTGGAGACAGCAATCCAGGTGATGAAAGATAACAGGCCAAATAGATTCCAAGCATGGCAGGAGGGCTTCTCTAATCTTTTGAACTTCTGACATGAAGAACATGAAGGAAACTAGGTGAAAGAGTGCTGGTACTGCCATTCCAGGATAGTACCTGAGCCACATGACACCATCTGTCCCACTGAACAGTGTAGATGGAGTATGGGTGAGCAGTTCCACATTTGTCTCACTGATCATCTCATGTCTCCAAAGGCAGAATCAGTAATAATGGAGGCTATGACTCTGGTTTCATTTTGATCAAAAGAAAAAACAGGTAAAGAATGAAGAAGTGGCAAGCAAATTACCACTTCGAGAGTTTGTAACAGCAAAAGAAAATAAAAGCAGGCAAATATTTCCTCCATTAGATTACAAGACAGCAAACAGTTGATTTTGTTCATTGCTTTTTCTCCAATTCCTCACACAATACCTGGTATAGAAAAAGCACTCAATTTATCTACAGATGGGCCTACAAGTTACCTATGATCCAGAAAAAAAAATTAAAGAAAAACAATGAATAAGGTTATATAACTAAAATATATATTTTTAAAAGTTAATTTTCAAAAATAGGAAATAGAAATTCTGATTACACAATCTATAATAAAAAAATAAAGGAGGAAAAGGGAAACATCAATTTAGATGCATTTGGCTGTAAATTACATAAAGACTAGCTAACAATGACATAAACCAAAGGAGATTTATAATTTGCATAGGAAGTCTGCAGGTGACTGATGGCCTAGTTGGCTCACAAGCTCCATACAAGGACACTGGGTTGTGTATGTGTGATTCTTCTGAGCTTCACTTAATTTCATAAGATGGGTGTCATAGCTTCAAATATCACATCCCCACACAACCAAAGGCAGGAAGCAGGGAACTGGCCAGATCAGCACAAGGGAGAAACCTCCTGTGATCTTCCTTCCCTGTGTTGAAGATAACGTATCTTTCCCAGAACCATTAAAAGTCCCCTTAAGTCTTGTGGATGAGAGAAAGGTCACATAGCTATCCCTAGCTTCAAGACAGGCTGAATTTTCCTGCCTTTATAGTGAAAGCAAACAAGATTGATGGAGGTTAGGAATAAATCGTGCTTAACTAACCAGTACTCCTTGCCTCACATATTCACAAACTGACACAGTTTCATCAGGCTCTCTGAAGAGATCAGACTCTAAAAGAAACTTGCAGATTATAAACACCACTATGAGAAGTGGAGAAGAGTTCCATACGAGCAGCAGTTGAACATGGGTCAGTTGGTCCTGAGGGACAGGCAGGCCCCAGTCTGAAGGGATCAGGGGATGGCCTCTGTTGCTCTTAGTCAGGACAAATCACAAGTAATAAGAAATCACTGAAGGTAGAAAACTCACTGGTTATAGTAAGTTCACAGACAAATAAGAATACTCTTAACACTGTAATTGTGGTATGTAAACCACTCACATCTTGAGGAGGAAGACTAAAACACAAACCTATCAAAAATAAGAACTATAGCAACTTTTTAAAAGTTAAAAGTATAAAAAATATGAACAGAAACAACAAAAAATTTAAAAGTGGGGTGGTGGAGTCAAAGTATACAGTTTTTATTAGTTTTCTCTTAGCCTATTTGTTTGCTTATTGTTGTTTACAATCAAAATTATCAGTTTAAAATAAAAATTGCAAGATGTTACTTGCAAGTTTCATAACTTCAAATCCAAAAACCAAAACAGATATACAAAAATTAAAAAGTAAGAAATTAAAACATACCACCAGACAAAATCATTTTTACTCAAAGGAAGATAGAAAGGAAGGAAGAGAAGACCACAAAACAATAAGAAAACAAGTAACAAAATGGCAGTAGAAAGTCCTTATTTATCAATAACAAAATTGAATGAAAATAAACTAGACTCTCCAATAAAAAAGACCTAGAGTGGCTGAATGGATTTTAAAATAACAAGAGCCAGCCTCGTGCTGCTTACAAGAAGACATTTCACTTATAAAGACATACACAGATGGAAAATAAAAGGATGGAAGAAGACATTCCATGTAAATGGAAATCAAAAAAGAGCAGGAGTAGCAATACTTAAACAAAATAGATTTTAAGACAAAAACTATATAAAGTGACAAAGAAGGTCATTATATAATGACAAAGGAGTCAATTCATCAAGAGGATAAAATTAAGTTATTAATTTTAATAGAGGCAGTTCTAACCTTACGCACTCCTGGAGCACCCAGATATATAAAGCAAATGTTATTAGAGATAAAGAGAGAGATAAACCCTTAAGAGGTAAATCCTAAATAAGCTAAAGAGAGAACTAATATAATAATGGCTGGGGAAGCTGGGGACCTCCAATCTCTACTTTCAGCATTGGAAAGATGATCCAGACTGAAAATCATCAAAGAAACATGAGACTTAGTCTGCATTGCAGACCAAATCAACCTAATAAATATTTACAAAACATTTCATCCAACACCTGCAGAATATATATTTTTCTCCTCGGCACATGGATCATTCTCAAGGACAGACCATATATTAGGCCACAAAACAAGTCTTAAAAATTTCAAAAATATTGAAGTCATGTCAAATATCTTCTCCGATGACAGTGGAATAAAACTAGAAATCAGTAACAAGAGGAATTTTGGAAATGATACAAACACATAGAAATTCAACAATAAGCTCCTTAATGACCAGTGAGTCAATAAAAAAATTAAGAAAATTCAAAAAGTTCTTGAAACAAACTAAAATGAAAACACAACAAAACAAAACCTGTGGGATACAGCAAAGGCAATGCTGAGAGCAAAGACTATAGCAATAAGCACCTACATCAAAAAAGTAGAAAAACTTCAAATAAAAAACCTAATGATGCATCTTAAAGAACTAGAAAAGCAAGAATTAATCAAACCCATAATCAACAGAAGACAGAAATAATAAAGATCTGAGCAAAATAAATGAAATTAAAACAAAGAAAAAGACAATACAGGAGTTCCGCCAAGATGGCCGAATAGGAACAGTTCCAGAGTGCAGTTCCCAGAGAGAGCAATGCAGAAGGCGAGTGATCTCCACATTGCCAACCGAGGTACCAGGCTCATTTCAATGGGACTGGTTGGACAGTGGGTATATCCCAAGGAGTGCAAACCAAGGCAGGGTAGGGCACTGCCTCACCCAGGAAGTGCAATGGGCCAGAGGGCCCTCTCTCCTACCCAACGGAGGCCACTTCTGAGCTCTGGTTCAGATGCTCCACTTCTCCCATGGTCTTTGCAGCCCACGGACCAGAAGACTCCTGCCTGCTGATAGGCACTATGGGTTTCCAGGGCAAATCTGGGCAGCCAATTTAGCCAGTGCCGCGAGTGCTCAGCACAAACCTGAGCAGCCATTTTGACTGCTGCCTGGAACGCCTGCGAGACAGAGTCGCCTACACCCCTGAGAGAAAGGGGGTTGAAGGCAGGGAGCCTGGTGATCTGGCTTCACAGGTCCCACTCCCACAGAGACCAGCAAACTGAATCCCATTGGCCTAGGATTTTCACCGCCAGCACAGCAGTTTGAGCTGGACCCTGGACAGTCAAGCTCAGTGTGGGGGAGGGGGTATCCACCATTACCAAGGCAGTTCTAACCTTACCTGTGTAAACAAAAGCACAAAGAAGTTTACACAGCAGCTGGGGGGAGCCTGTGGCAGCTCAACAAGGCCTCTGCAGGCAGACTGTGACTAGACTCCCTCCTTGCTGGGCAGGGCATCTCTGAAAAAAGGCAGCAGCCTGTTAGGAACTTATAAATAAAGCCACACCTTCCCAGGAGGGAACACCTGAGAAATGGAGCAGTTGTGAGTTCCGCTGCAGCAGACTTCAATGTCCCTGCCCAGCAGCTCAGAAGGGAGCAACGGAGCTCCCAGCATAGCACTTGAGCTCTGACGAGGGACAGATTGCCTCCTCAAGCAGCCCCTGACCCCTGTATATCCAAAGAGTCACCTCATACAGGACAGCTCTGGCTGACATCTGGCAGGTACCCTTCTGGGATGAAGCTACCAGAGGAAAAAACAGGCAGCAATCCTTGCTGCTCTGCATTCCCTGCAGGTGATTCCCAGGCAAGCAGGGTCTGGAGTGGACCTCCAGCAGTTCTGCAGCAGAGGGACCTGACTGTTAGAAGACTAAAAAACAGAAAGAAATAACCTCAACATCAACAAAAAGGACATTCACTCTGAGACCCCATCTGAAAGTCACCAACTTCAAAGACCAAAGGTAGATAAATCCATGAAGATGGGAAGAAACCAGCATAAAAAGGATGAACCACGCAAAACCAGAGTGCATCTTCTCCTCCAAAGGATTACAACTCCTCACCAGCAAGGGAACAAAAATGGACGGAGGAGTTTGATGAGTTGACAGAAGCAGGCTTCAGAACGTAGGTAATAACAAACTTCTCTGAGCTAAAGGAACATGTTCTAACCCAATGCAAAGAAACTAAGAACACTGAAAAAAGGTTAGATGAAATGCCAACTAGAATAACCAGCTTAGAGAAGAACATAAACGACTTGATGAAGCTGAAAAACACAACACAAGAACTTCATGAAGCATACACAAGTTTCAGTAGCCAAAACGATCAAGCAGAAGAAAGGATATCAGAGATTGAAGATCAACTCAGTGAAATAAAGTGAGAAGGCAAGATTATAGGGAAAAAAAGTTAAAGAACAAAGCCTCCAAGAAATATGGGATTATGTGAAAAGACCTAATCTATGTTTGATTGGTGTACCTGAATGTGACAGGAGAATGAATCCAAGCTGGAAAACACTCTTCAGAATATTATCCAGGAGAACTTCCCCAACCTAGCAAGGCAGGCCAACATTCAAATCCAGGAAATACAGAGAACACCACAAAGATATTCCTCAAGAAGAGCAACCCCAAGGCACAGTCATCAGATTCACCAGGGTTGAAATGAAAGAAAAAATGCTAAGGGCAGCCAGAGAGAAAGGTCGGGTTACCCACAAAGGGAAGCCCATCAGACTCACAGTGGATCTCTCAGCAGAAATCCTACAAGCCAGAAGAGAGTGGGGGCCAATATTCAACATCCTTGAAGAAAAGAACTTTCAACCTAGAATTTCCTATCCAGCCAAACTAAGCTAAGATAGATAAATCCACAAAGATGGGAAGAAACCAGTGCAAAAAGGATGAAACACCAAAAACCAAAACACCTTTCCTCCTCTAAGGGATCACAACTCCTCACCAACAAGGGAACAAAACTGGATTGAGTTTGACAAACTGACAGAAGCAGGCTTCAGAAAGTGGGTAATAACAAACTTCTCTGAGCTAAAGGAACATGTTCTAACCCAGTGCAAAGAAACTAAGAACCTTGAAAAAAGCCAAACTAAGTTTCATAAGTGAAGGAGAAATAAAATCCTTTATGGTCAAGCAATTGCTGAGAGATTTCATCACCACCAGGTCTGCCTTACAAGAGCTCCTGAAGGAAGCACTAAACATGGAAAGGAATAAGCAGTACCATCCACTGCAAAAACATACCAAATGGTAAAGACCATCAGCACAATGAAGAAACTGCATCAACTAACAGGTGAAACAACCAGCTAGTATCAAAATGGCAGGGTCAAATTCACACATAACAATATTAACCTTAAATGTAAGCGGGTTAAATGCCCTAATCAAAAGACAGAGACTGGCAAATTGGATAAAAAGTCAAGACCCATTGGTGTGCTGTATTCAGGAAACCCATCTCATGTGCAAGGACACACACAGGCTAAAAATAAAGAGATGGAGGAAGATTTACCAAGCAAATGGAGAGCAAAGAAAAGCAGGAGTTGCAATCCTAGTCTCTGATAAAATACACTTTAAACCAACAAAGATCAAAAGAGACAAAGAAGGACATTACATAATGGTAAAAGGATCAATGCTACAAGAAGAGCTAATGATCCTAAATATATACACACCCAATACAGGAGCACCTATTTTGCTTTTATTCTCTCTACTTAAATCTGAGATAAGAAAGGATAGAAGAATCAACTCAAGACTAAAGAAAACTTTTGTTTCTGACAATGTAACCAAATAAATACTATTAAAAACCTCTCGATGTAGATGTTTTTAATAATAAAGACTAAAAATGTCTTTAAATATGTAGCTACACTTGAAATAAATTAAGAAAACACTCCAGGGGTTGGTTGGTTTAAGAAAAGGAGCTAAAGCAGAATGGTAATCTGAAGTTGAAGCTATGGCTGCCTAAAAAACATCTGCAATTTCAGGATCAAATAGCTTGGATACTGAGACCCTCCCAAAGTCAGGATATATTACCTTAGACTATCTGCAGGTGATGAGTTAGGACATAGACACTTTTCCCCAATAAAACCAATACCCTATAAGAGCTATATCTCATTGACCGGGGAAACAGAAAAATTCCCTCACCAACAAAGGAAGACAGAGAACTCCTCAGTCTCAATCTGAGACCCAGGTGGGAAAAAATAGAGACTTTTTCCTAAGAATTCACAACCACAGGTCTAACCTCTCATGGATCTGAGTGTCGTGTTTATGTTACTAATGTGATCCAGGAAACCCCAAGGAGAAAATTTAACTCAAAATAATTCAAAGTAGGTGCTGTCTTAGGACACTCAGAAAAAGTAAATGTAAATTATCAAGGATATAACCTTCATATAAAGCATTACAAAGGATATACCCTTCATATAGGCACTACAAAGACCTGACAGAGACACACCAAAATGAACTAATAATCTAAAAGTAAAAATCTCTTGTGTAAACATGCTACTGTAAATGAGAAGTAGCAAAATTAGATCTTCAAGGACATTGGGCCATTGAAATTATCAAATATACAATACAATCAAAATGGAGACTAGAGTGAGGCAAGTGAGGCATTTTCCTCAGGTAAAAAAAATAAGGTGTCAAAAAGCTCAGCAATCAAAATAAATAATAATATTTTTAAATCAAAATTGATGCCAAAAATGTATGATAAATAAAATATCAAAAATTTAAATAGTCTTATAATTTCCTGTCAAACCATATTGTAGCCTAGACCAAAAGAAAAAATATGTGCACCTATGTACATGATTTTTTCAATATTAAAGTGGTTGAAAAGTATTAGAAAGTAGGTATATTAAAACTCACAACATTGTTTTAAGTTCAAAATTTTTATTTATGCCAAATAATAATTTATTATAATTTTACTTTCTTGACTTCAATGGAAGAAAATGCATCAAGATTTTTATTAAAATTATTAATCATTAAAAATATATAAAAGCGTGACTATGTAGGCACACAAATGAGAAAAGAACAATAGGCAAATTTGCAAAATAATTAAGTAAAAATTTTAGAAATTAAAAATATAATTATTCAAATTAAAAACAGCAGTGGACTTGACAGCTGGTTAGATATAGCTAAAAAAAAAGAATCAGCAAACTAGAAGATAGATGTAAAGAAATTATCCAGCATATAAGATAGAAACATGGAGAAAAAGAAAACATGAAAGCAGGATTAAGAAGCAAAGAGGTTAGAATTTAAAAGTCTAATATCTATCAAATAGATTCTAGAAAGAGAGAACACACACACACACACACACACACACACACACACGGAGAGAGAGAAGAGTTAACGTCTAAGAAAATTTAGAACTGATGTAAGATAGTAATCCTCAGATTCACAAATTGGTGAATCCCAAGTAGGATAATTTTCTTTAAATCCACACCTAGAAATACTGTAGTTAAACTGAGAATATTATGGTAGGAAAAGGAGAGGGAGAGATTTTAAAAGCTGACAAGAAAAAAACAATTTAAGTATATTGCCTGGCATTATACTAAATATTGGAATTACAGAGATGAACAGAAAAAATATATCTCTGCCATGTAAACCTTATAAGCTTGATAACACTGAACAGTAGTAAGTTTAGTTTCAAATCTTATGCATGCAATCAAGAGAGGAGAAATCTAACAGCAACTTATGTAAATATCAAATTCTGAAGGTTTGCTGCAAGCTTAAAATGAACCAACTATTTTATTTTACTCTTAAAATAGCTTATTTACTCTTTGGATGTATTAATGGAAGCTCAGTGTCCTGATTATGGAAGGTGTACTATTCAGCACAAGTCAGTGAATATCTGAAATATTATTTAAATATTGTACCCCGTTCTGGGTAATAAACACTGGAAGGCTAGATGACAAATGAGTTTAGAAGAGAGTTGCCAGGATAATGAGAGTCCCAAGTAATTTCTCATATTACACGAGAAATTACTGAGAAATAAAAATACTAATGTATATACTATTCTTCCAGCAATGATGTATTCTATGTACATATGTACCAGGTGCTGTTTTAGGTAGGTGCTTGAGGTTTATCAGTAAAACAAACAAAAAGCTGGCCTTCAGTGAACTAATTGTCAAAAGGGGGAGACCAATCATTAACAGAATTAAGAGTGTGTTAGAAAATCATAATGTCTAAGAGAATAATCAGCAGGAAAAGGAGGAATAGAAGTGTCAGGAAAGGGCAGCAGATGGAAATCTTGAATAGCATGGTGAAGGTGGGCCTCGCTGAGGAGGTGGCATTTGTGCAAAGGCTTGAAGAAGATGAAGGAATGAGCCATGAGGTTTTCTGGAGGAAGACAGCTCCAGGCAGAGGGGAATAACTAGTACAAAGGCCGTAAGTTGGGAGCAGATTTGGCATATTTGAGGAACAGCAAAGAGATAAGTGAGAAAGGAGTAGAGTAAGCAAAGGAGAAGTAGGATATGAAGCGAAAGAGGTATCAGGAAGAGATAGGAGCTAGCCTGTATAGGGCCACGTAGTCCATTAACCCAGAGAAATGGGGAGCCGTGGCAGAGTTTTGAGCAAAGGAGAGACATCATCTGATTAATTAATACATGTTGTAGGATCATTTTGACTGCCAAGTTGAGAAAGGACTGTACAAGTGGAGAGATCAGTTAGGAGGCTCTTGGAGTAATCCAAGCAAGAGATGATGGTGGCTTGGACCAGGATATGGCAGCAGTGGAGGATATAAAAAATAATCAAATTCTGGAAGTATTGGAGTACATCATACAAGGATATGAATACCAGGAGGTAGAGACCACTGAGAGCCAGTTTGGAAGCTTGCCTAAAACAGCTCACCCTCTCCTTGAGTTTGGATTGAATCTAGCCAACAGAACACAGAAACATAATGGGATGTCACTTCCAACATTGGGTTATAAAAGACTATGACTTCTATTTTCTGGCATGACTTATCTCTGGTTTCTCTTACATGTGGCAGAGAGCCTTGTTGCAGAGAGTCATCTGGAAAGAAAATGAAGGTTGCCCCTGTCCAAGAGCCAGAGAAGCTGGGGCCCTCAGTCCAATACCTTCAAGAAACTGAATCTTGTCAACAACCAGATGAGTGAGTTTAAAAATGGATCCTTCCTCAGCTGAGCCTTGAGATAAGGCTGCAGACACTGGACTAACGACACCTTGATTGCATTCTTGTGAGACCACAAAGCAGTGGACCCTTATAAGCCATGCACAGATGCCTAACCCATAGTAATGCTGAGATTCTAAATGTGTTGTTTTAAGCCACTAAGTTTTAGGGTAATACAGATTTCCAGGTAAAGATGTCAATGAGCAGTTGCATATCCAAGTCTGGACTTGTGAAGAGCAGCCTGGGCTAGAGACATAAATGTGGGAGTCTGATGATATTCAAAGCCATGAGACTGGATGAGATCACATGGGAGTGAATGTAGAGAGAGAAAAGGATTAAGGACTATTCCCTGAAGCACTTGGACTCCACCATTAAGACATCAGGAAGAGGAGGATCCAGCAACTACAGCACAGAGAAAAGGTAACCAGTGAGGCTGGAAATCACAGAAGTCAGGTGAAGAAATGTATCAAAGAGGAAATAATTGATGGTATCAAATGTTGCTGCCTGGTCAAGTAATATGAAGACTGAGAATTGACCATTGAAATTAACAACATGGAGTGGAGAGATATTGGCAAAAGCCTAGTTGGGGTGGGTTTAAGAAAACATGAGAAGAGGAATTGAAGATGACAAATTTAGACTTTCCCAATTTGAATTTGAATACTTTAAAGAAGTCTGTTGCAGAGAGGAGCCATAATTAGAGATATAGTTGGTAGGAGAAGTGGGGAGCAAGAGGGTTTTTTTTCCTAAATGGAAGAAATGACAGCATGTTTATGTCCAGCAGGGGGAGAAAAAGTTGACGATGCTTAAGAGGAAGAGGAGAATTGTTGAAGCAACATCCTTGGGTAGTGAGGGGGGATAGGATTTAATGAACTTCAGATAGGACCACCCAAAGGAGCTAGGTGGGTGAGAAGATGGAGACATGGGAGCAGATGCTGGAAGGTGGGTAGAATGTGGAGATAAAACCGTCTGCCAACGTTCTCTTCTAACTGCTTAGTCAAGCAGAAATCAAGGTCAGCAGGTAAGAGTCAGGATTGGGGGAGAAGTTGTAAGAGGTTTGAATGGTGGAACGGTCGTCTAGGAAAGAGTGAGAGTAAATGGACCAGGGAAATATACTGTGATAATGACCCCAGACAGCATTAAGGTCTCATTTGAAGTTCATCATCATGAATATAAAGCCAAACCAGGCATCAAGAATGTAATTTTCTTCAGCCACAATCAACTGTATAGGCATAGACACTGAGTAGATGGAGAGAGATTGAACCAGGGTTGTGCTTTTACTAGAACTGTAAAGAGGGATTAGGCAAGGGAACAAAAGGTACCAATAAAGGAGTGATTATAAGGAATGATGAAAGAATTCGGCTGGGTAAGGAGAGGAGAGAGGATATCAAAAGGATGAAGAGCAATGAAAAGGAAGTAGGATTAATTTATTAAGATCCTTATGGGATTGAAGAATTGCTGGAGGTCAGGGATCTAAGAGAGAAAAGGTGAAAAGATGGTGTTAACAAATAGTGAGATATGTAAAACTGAGGTTGTAGAGCATTGCAAACAGGTGATTAAGGCGAGGCATCTTAAAGTATTTGAAGAGCTCAGCTATAGTATGGAAACAGACTTTTTTTGTATTATTCTAGGACCATGGTTTGGAAATTACAGAGAAAAAGATGTCAGGACTGGAGTAGGATCCTGTAAAAGGTGAGATGGAATAAGATGCCTGCTAAAGTGGTGGCATTTCTAGAATTGTTCAAGAAGAGGTTGGATAACCACTCAGTCTTTTGTAAGAGACATAAGAGAGAAAGTTTCTACAATAAATAGATCATGTTAGAAAACTATTGAGGGTTTTCTTCTTGAAGTTTCTTCCTTTTTCCTAAAAATATTTTGCCTTATTTTAAGGGAAGTATACAGTAGTGTGGCCCTATGTGCTCGTGGGGGCTGCCCTCCCTATTCCAGGTACCCTCTATTGTGGTGATAGAGCCCCAGATGTTCTGCAAACATCCATGTATGCAGCAGTTTTTATAAGTGACCTTTTCCCAGAAGCTTCGTCAAACAATGGAGGATAAAGATCGAATATCAAACCCAAAGGCATTAGAATGGTCTCCACGGCTCTTTTGCTCTGAGCTCCCCCTACAATGCTCTCCTTTTGTTTCCACACGCCATTTCCTTTACGTTATTTGGCTTTATCCACCACCTGGAAAACCTGCTCCCTTCTTCTGCCCTCCATCTTCAAGTCAACCGAAAACCAACTATGCATGAGACCTCCCTAGACTGCCCCCACCCCCTGTTCCGGCCTAGAGTCGTCACTTTTCTCCTCCAAGCTATTATGACACATTTCACCCCTTGTTGGAGAAGAAGTATTTCTCCCAGCTTCTCACATTCCTAAGGGACTTCCACTCAAGACCCCTTTCCACATGTGAAGAATTATTAGAATAAATAATTCTAACCTCTATCTCTAATGGTTCATCTCCAAGAGAAAAAAAATTATAATCCTACTGATTGAAGGCTGACATTCAATGGCTATTGTTCTACTAGGGAGAATGTTAACTGTGCTGCAAGGGCAGGAACCCGGCCAATTGTTGAGTTGTTATTGTTTTTCCTTTTCTTTGGTCAGTGACAGTTTTTCCTCCTGTCCTCATGCAGTATGTACACATTACAATAGTCCACTCTTCTCTGAAGTCCTTGTTCATTTGGCTTGTTGGTAAGTGCATTTAGAATCACCTAGATGAGTACAGTCATGTTGGGGTAGAAGTAATGAGTCCCCACTATGACCTCAGACCTAATTTATATTTTCCAGTACAACTTACCCAAAGCAAAATTGGTTGGGGTTATAGGCTGCTGACTCAGAGTAATAAATAAGATCTTTTCCCATTTAGTGTGGTTTAATGATTTTTCTAGTCCCTAGAATTCTAGTAAAGGTGAGGTGAATAGCAATTCAATTCTCTCCTCACACTTAGCATTTGCTCTATGTACTAATCTCTTTCAATGTACACATGCTTTTCTTCCAAACAAGATTTTACAATTTTTGAAGGCAGAAACATCTTACACCTCTTTATCATCCCTCTAGCACCCACCACAATGTCATCTGGGTAACTGATATTCTATAGTTAACAATAATACCCACAAGTAGATATAATCTCGTGAATCACTAGCCTTGCCCTTGTGCCACCAGCACCCCAAACCAAGCCTTCTATTAAATGAGAGCATCTCATTAATGGAGTAAAAAATTAGACTTGAGAAGACATTTGCATTCTTGACGTGTTTCATTTGTTCTTCCCATTGGCACCGGCAAAGAAATTTCTCATCTTCAGAAACAATATAGATCTTATCTTTGGTCCTTTTAGTTTAACATGAAAAGCAAGGTCACTATAGCCATTGGTTCCTGTCCCTTTAGAATCACCACGTTAACTCAGAATATTTAGCTCTTCTGTCACCTACTGCTTAGAAGCTAAACAAATGACATTAACAGGTCTGTAATCTTCTCATTAAGGCAGGCATATGGACTGGAGTTTGTGACAGTACTGCAATGAGTATGAGAAAAATACATGTTCATGTTTCTTTCAAATAAAATTTAAGACAGCAAGAATGCTGCAAATGCTATTCTTTCCTTCTCATTCCATGTAAAACTGTTTTCATTGAGAAAGGAAAGGAAAACAATACATCTTGGTTATATTTTACTTGACTTCTTTTACTTTGTGATAATCCCATCTTTGTTCTCAACCACTATCATTACATAAAGGAAGGGTATTTACATGGAAAAAAGAACCAGGATACTCTGAATTATGAAACAAATGGACTGAAGTCAAATCTACTGTCCCAGCCTGCCCAATGGCGTCTTAACTCAGTTTCAACTGTGGTGGTTCTTAGCAGAGAAACCCAGGCGTCTAAAAAACATTGACAGCTCCCATGTAAATGTGAACAGCCCCAGAGACTAAAATGTAAAGCACCCAATAAAATGTTCTCCTTAATGGAGAGCATACACTAGCAGTATTGGACAATTTTATTTACAAGTAATTTATTGAATATCAGTGCTCTGAGTTGTTTTTTCCCCTTAACATACTATTCAGGAAGCACCGATAAAATGGAACTAGTCTCTTGCCTTGTATATTCCTAGATTCATTCAGAGTCACCAAAGTCATTAAACCACCCTGCTTAAATTGTCACTTACTAGAACAGACAGGTGCAAAAAGCCACCAAAATTAAATGTGTGAATCCATTTCCCAGTGGTCCTGGGTTTCCCGGAGCACGATCTCTGAGGCTTGAACCCCAAAACCACGCAGATGACTATCATTCATTTGCAATTACTGAGCATTCGCTTTGTGCCGGGTTCTCTAATAGAATCTGAAGACTTAGAATGGATGTCTTGAGCCTCACTGATGATACGATCTAGTAGAAAAGACAGGTAAGCATAAAATAAATCCTTCGATCAGTATGAGGAGAGATAGGAAAGAGTGAATCAACAGTTTGATGATACATAGCTAAGAAAGCTTTGAAAGAAGTCCTGACAAAAATTCAAAGTTCACAAGACTCCCAGAGGTCTCAAGAGTATCTTAAAAATCTAATAATGAGATTATTCATCTCCGTTTTGTTTCCTTTCTGGGGAAGATGGGAAAATAGAAGCATTAAAATAAAGTGATTTTCCAAGGAGCACGAAGGAATGCCAGTCAGCATGCCTGACCCATAACACCAGCACCTTTCCCAGAATCCAGTGTATTGGAGTTCGAACTCACTGTACTCAAAATCAATATTTTGAACATCTATCATATGCAGCCTAATAAAAATATAACTATATATCAAGCATTGCTAGGCACTTACATCACAGCTTCCTATTTAATCCTTACATCCACTTACGAGGCAGGTCCACTATTATCTCAATTTCACTGATAAGGAAATAGAAACTTAGAGTGTTCTGGTTATCTGCTGTTTCATCACAAACCACCCCTAAAACATAATGGCTTAAAATAACAATTTATTATTATTTCTCATGATTATGTGAGTTGACTGGGGCTCAGCTGGTCAGTTCTCACTCGAGGTCTCTCACACATTTTCAGTCAGATGTCAGCTGGGGCTACCATTCATGTGATGGCTCAACTGGGCCAGACATCCAAGATGGCTTCTTCACTCTCATGTCCAGGGGTCCAGGGTATCTTCACATGGCCTCTATCTCTGGCAGAAAACTTGGACTTCGTCCATGGCAACACAGGGCCACAAAAGACCAAGGAAGAAGCTGCTAATCCTCCTGAAAGCTAGACCTAGAACTGGCTTAGCATCACTTCAAATGTACTATATTCGTCAACGTAGTCTCAGCCCAGTCTGGATTCAAGAGGAGGGGGAGTAGTTTCCAACCCTTCACAGGAGAATGTAAAAGAATATGTGGCCATCTTTAATCTACCACAGGGAAGACTGGCAACTTTACCCAAGGTCACATAACAAATCAGTGCCTCAGCTGGGACTCAATCCACTTCAGTCTGACTCCAAAACCCATTAACCAACCTCTCTATTCTCTTCCCAGTGAAGGCACTTCCATTACGCTGCCAATGTGGGAACAGAAGTAAACCTACTCAAGACTTCTCCCTGCAAAAGGGTGAGCATAACTGAGGACACAGGCTCCCTTAGGACCTTGGCCCTTCACTGAATCCCAGTGCAGCTGTTGGTCCCTGTCTGTGGGTTCAAGAACCTAAGGCCCATGCCCTGGGACTCAGTTTCTCTAACCCTGACACGAGAGTCCTGGCTTTATAAGGTATATTCGCAAGTAACCCGATTTCTTGTCTGAACTCTTAACTATGACAGGGTTAATACATGAAGAAACTCAAAGGGCAACCACGGCATTTTTTTATGGTGCCAGGTTACAGGTCAGGCCAAGCACAGAAATCACCTGAAGGCCTTACCTGAACAACTTTGAACATAGGAATGAGCATAATTGGAATCTGGGGGTCCCTCATGGGGCTCTCCAAGGAACATTATGCAGAGACTGGTAAGTAGTGATGATCAAACCGGCAGTAGTCATAAAGATTTGGTTAGTAGAGAATTGAGGAAATGAAGGGTGAGGTTGCAAGGAAACAGAGCCAAGAGAGGTTACCTCCGAAAGAAAGGGGGGAAGTAGGGGATGCACAGGGCAAAGGAGTAAGTAAGGGTGTTAGGGGAACATCATGCCCCATCCCGGAGGGGAAGGTCAGGGTCTCCAGGATGAGGTGGGCAAAGGAAGATTCTGAGTCAGACTATCCATAAGTGGGGCACACCTTTTCAAGCACCTTTCCTTCCCTCCAGCCTGCACCATCACTCCCCATTATCTCTCTGGAGCCAGCATCTTAGAAATACTCCTTTTAGTTAATCATCAGCCAGTCCTGGTCTGTAGGGGACGTCACTGCCATCTGTATAAGAACCCTCTGGACCATGTTCATTACTAGAAGCGCACAAATTGCTGCACACATTTTCATTTGCTCGAGGCGGTTGTTTTCATGAGCAGTGGTGAAAACAAAATTCCATTACGTCAAAGTTAATTCCTCTGCAGCACGTGGGTAGATGCTCCTCGGAGGCAGTGCCCTAGCCCAGCAGCAGTCAGCAGCTTACAGGGCTGACAGAACTGAAACATCAGTGATGCTATCACTGTTACAATCATAGAATGACCAGTCCTTCCATTTATCTGGGGCTGCCTCATCTGGATGAATTGTAAAATGCGTCACTAACTACATAAGCATGGCTCATCTATCAACTAAAGTAGAGGACCCATTAGGCTAACCCAGCCAGCATACTCAGGCCTCCACTTAAAACCAAAGAAATGTGGCCTGAGGATAGCTCGCATGGAGCTAATCAGCTCTGACTCACCTTCCTCTTGCCTAACAGCCTGGGCTCCCAGGAATTCTATTTGGTCCAGGATCTGACAGCTGTTCCCCCACAGGCAGAGGCAGCTGGCATGGTCCCACAGGCAGAGGCAGCTGGCATGGTCCCACAGGGCACCATTACGGCCACAAGGTCCGGAAGCAGGGGAAGGCAGGTGTGGATTCATTTTGCGGACATAGCTTCCTCTGAGGTGGTATTAGAGAGAAACAGTGCCTTGTATTTCCCCCCCCCCTCACTCCATGGGAAAGGAGAGGAGGTATCCCTGGGAAGCTGATGAGAGAGGAAGCAAGTGACAACACAGAAGAGAGAAGTGACTGTAGGAGAAGGAGCCACAGACACTTCAACTACCTCACAACAAGGGAAAGCTGCTCCTATGGTAGAGACTAGGGGGTGCCTCAGAGGCTTTCTTTGGGGGCCTGAGAGAGTTCAGAAGTTAAAGATTGAGAAGGGAGTTCAAAGCATCTTCCCCCTCCCCCATCCCATCATTTTACTCTGTGAACTCATTTTGACAAAATAATTTTAACCCAGCCATAGCCATGTCTGATTCTCTTACCACACTCAAGGAGATGCCCGTGTTCCCCATTGTATTACACTGCTGGAGTAAAGAATGGTAATGAGATTTGTTAAAGAAGAACGGCTTAGATCCATCAGAGAAAAAGCAACCGTGAGGAAAGGCATATTGCATGCTTGTTCCGGACGATACTGACTGGCTGCCTATGCTGGATTGGTCACTAGATCATTTCTTGCCTCCACTTTCTCTTTCCTTCATCAGCTTGGGCAAGGTTGCCATTCAATGACTATCCGGGGCCTCTAAGCCTAGTGAGACAAACAACAGGGGAAGGTAAGCATGATGACCGAGAGGTCAACGCATGGTCGTGAGAAACTTGAATAGGGAAAATTCAGTTGTCAAGAGTTAGATAAATAGTTTTGGGGGTACTAAGATGATTCGAAACCCACCACCCAGGCTATGAACACTCCTTCCAATTTAAAAAGCAACTGAAAGTGAATAACTGAAAGTGATCTGAGCTCTAAAATCTAATGAAAAAAGCATGTTTCCCAGAAGTTGTGGCATTTGGGGAGTTGTTTGGGTTCTTTGCAATGTCAGGGTTTGAGGTGGATTTTCCATGCCTGAATCACACTCCTCACCCTGACGCTCTGGAGTTCTCAGCAGGAGAGTACTCACAAGGAGCAACAGCTCGGTGGGAAACATAATCAAGTTTTAGTCAGGACTGTGAAAGAGCCTAGCAGCCCCCCACGAGGCAGGACTTCTTGGGCAAAACAAACTGGAGCGCATGGCTCAGGAAGACCTAAGTGGGGCCACCCACCTCTTCCCAACGTAGATCTCGACTCCGTGTGTTTCAGCATGCACTCGAGGAGCCAGAAATGTGGCAAAATTTCATAGAAGACTGGGGTCTACTCAAAAGGCCAGCATGTCTCAAGAGACCCAATCGATACCCTGCACATTAAGCCTTCCTTGGCCGGGTGGGGTGGGGCGGGTGCAGAGCTAAGAGAGGGGATGGAGAGAGTGTTCAAGAACTTGTCAGAACTTCCCCCAAGTAAGGAGATGGTGGGGTGTGGTGCTCTCTGTTAGAGATGTTGAAACATGAGGAGAAAACATAAAAGTCATAAAATAAGACATTTCAAAAAAACCTGTACAGCCAATGACTGCTTTAGTGAGAAGTTCCTTTCTCGAAAGAGCTAAGCAAATGGGCTCCCTAGCTAAGGGGGCAATGAAGAATGAGATTCCTTCCCGGTTCGGCAGAAAACCACTTAGGCTCAAGACAGGGCAACAATCTACAAGAACAGGGAACAAAGCACAGCTAGCTGGGATCTCCTGCCATCTCAGGGTCTAAGAAGACTTTCAGGAAATGCGGTAATATAACTGTTCAGTAAAAGGCTGTGTCTAGATCATTTAGCAGTTGGACACTAATCACAGGGCTTAAATACATTGTCTCAGGTTAAATAGATTGTCCCAAGCAGATGTTTAATGCACCCATAGCCCATATGTAGTTGGAGGAGAACCTTCAGCCATGGTTCAGTGCTTCATGCCACTGACTCAGGAGAATTTGATGCTGAGAAAAGATGCTGACTGCCCAGAAAAGACTCAAGGGCTTGGCTCATTGACCAGCTGCCTGAGAAGGGGGACATCCTTAGACCGCGTGCTCTGCCCTCTGTGTTATGGCCATAACAGAAATAAAGAACAGTTGAACGACACAAAGTCTGATGTCTACCACCTTTCTTCTTGTGCATTTGTGAACCCAAAAAAGCCATGGAATGTATAACAAAAGCAGACTCCTCCCAAGTGCTGGATGGCAACATGGAAGAATGCTACATCTTAGGAATTTTTTTTTTTTTTTTTGAGGAAGACAACTAAATTATAGAGAGTTGGCAAAACTGGGGGAAGAGGAAAGGAGATAGAGAATGAAACCCCTTTGACCTGAAGTCTCCTTCCTAACTTCTTCGAGCTTTCAAAGCATCTCAAGGCCATTTTGAGGGGCAAGAGGAGGCTAGGGGGAAGAGGAGGTGGAACAGACAAGATCTCACACCCTGCTTCAATCACAGCCATTCAATTTAAGTTTTATATATGGGGATTTATGTCACATTTAATTTGGCAAAAGGAAGAAGTCTTTTGAACACCACTGTTGTAGAAAAAATAAAGAGAAATTCCTAATATAATATGAAACAAAACTCTTGGCCTCCAACGTACTCAATTATATGAATTGACTCAAGCATAACTGGAATTAGAACTGCTGCTGTCTAATTTGCCCTCTCCTTTCCTTCCCACGATTCAATGACCCCGAGATCCTGTGGTAAAGGGAAAGAGCCCTGGCCTCAGACCTGAGATGTGAGGTGGAGGTTGCTTTTGTTTACTAGTGATGTAACCTGTGCTAATCACTCAACCTCCCAGAGCTTGCATTTTCTTGACTGTAAAAATACATCCTTCTTACCTCACAGGATTGCAGTAAAAGAACTCTTTCCCTTGAAAGAACATTATGCAAATCTGTTTGCAACTTCTGAATATCTTGTAATACCTATGCATTTCCACTTGGCAACAGATTCTGGTCTAGACTGATCTATCAGTCAATGAAACACTTATTCAAATTGACTGAAACTTCTGCCACCTGAAGATAGTCATGAGTGAGTGAATGATCTACACCTCTAAGTTTGGGCAGTATCAGGAAAGTCATAGGATAAAGAATATGGGAGTTCCAGTGAGGATATAATGGCCCCTGTCAACTCAATGCCTTCCACTGGCCCTATTGGTGGTCCAAAGACTGTATCAGTCAGAATTAGAAAGGCAGCCCCCCACAGCAGCCCTCTGAGGGGGGATCTGGCCAGGGGACCCACTCTTCCCTGTATTCCAGGAGCAGCAGCCACACTACTACATTGTCTCCTCCCCCACACTCTGCTCCAGGTACATGCCCAGAGCCACTGTAGGGCCACAGACAGTTGCTGCATCATCCATTCAGGCTCACTATCCCACGCCTTGACAGTCAAGATGATGTGAATGGAAGGCAGGCCAGCCCGGTGACCAGAAGGCCCAAGAAGGAAAACAGAGTAATGATTTCAGCTAGGATTCAAAAGGAGAAAAAAAAACCCTCTGTGCTGCTTCTGTTTTTCACAGAAGAAAGAAGCCCATTCATAGTTCTTATATATGCAAACACCAAGACTGTAAATGAGCTTCTGAATTCCCAGACTGCAGCACTGCCCCACTCCAGCCCCTCAGCAATTCCTCAAGCACCAGAAACCCCATCACAAGGTTATCAAACCTCCTTATTCATGAGCACTCCTGACTGCTCCGTAGCAGCTACAGATTTAACCTGAAAATGCCTCCAAATGCTGCAAACAAATAAACAGTGTGTTTTTAACTGTAAAGTAAACACAGGCACAAATGCAAGGTGTTACCCCAAAAGGGAGAAGTGCATGTGGCACTTTTAAATGCTATGCCTCGAGCAACTGTGTATCTTATAAATCACTGTCCTCATCTTAATTAACGACAATAAGAAGTAAACACGTTCACAGAAAGAACCAGTCTTTAGACGGTAGCATTGGAGCCAGACCACTGAACAGCAAGCAGGATAACAGTAAAGTAAAAAAAAAAAAAAAAAAAAATTCAGGCTGCTCAGGAGAGGGCTCTGTTGTCCCTTACATAAAAAGCAGGATTGACTAGAGAAATGATTACATGAAACCATGAAAATTTTCAAAGGAATCAGAATGTATTCGTAATTATACTTGACCTTTAAATATTGCCTTGTCATTTTCAAAGCTTTTTCACATGCATCATCAAATTTGCTGCTCACAAAACCCCTGGGAACAGGCAACACTGACATGGTTCCCGTTTGACAGATGGGCAAACTAAAGCACGAAGAAGTTATGTAACTTGCCTGGAGTCACGCAGCTGGTAAGTGACAGGGCTGGGCCTTAAACCCAGTTCTCCAGGCTTCAGTCTCAGTGCTTTTGTTACACAGAACCTGCTGCTATGAGAGCTAAGTAAAACTAAATAAATATCTTAGAGGAATGAGTAGATTGTCAGACTTCTCAAAATTACATATCCAAAACCAACTGGATCAAGGTGAAGGTCAGGAAGTATAGAGTCATGATGACACAAGGCACTCTTTTAACATCTCTATGCTGCAAGTCTACAGATTCCCATTCTCACTCACCTGCTTTTCCAGTAAACACACTGAGGCCTGGAGATGCTAACGGATGGGCTTAATATCATTTATAAGGCCTGAGATAAGAAAATTTCAAGGTCTTGCCACTGCCAGCTTTGATGCCAATTAACAGCATCACTGAGTAGCCACTAGATCCTGGGCCCTAGGGAGTAATGGGGATGGTACACAAATTAAACAGAAAATGCACTCCTGTCCTGGGCAAGCCAGCTGAAACAGCTCTCCCAAAGCAAACAAGATACGTTCACAGGGTCAAGGTCATCTAAGCAAACAAGATGCGTTCGCAGAGTCAAGGTCATCTTCACTTTCCTCTAAGAAAAACGGGAACTTCTCTGGGAGCTCTATTCCTGGAAGGTCTACTTGTCATTGGCTGTTGCTCTATTTCTTATGATCATCAGTCGTTTTAGCCTGATTTTATTTAATTCACTTTGCAGTTTCTTCAATGGATGAAAAGGATTCATTTTAAAAGTCTCTGCAGCAATTTTAAGAGTTGCTAGCTTCCAAGTCTATGCAAGCTACCTACCATTTTGGGCAGTTTTGTGTGTGTCGTTTCGTATCTTTGCCTGGATGTACAGTACCACTAAAATATTCACCCTCATAGAAAGAGGCAGACTCCCTAAAACTCAAGTGAGAAACATGGCTTTTACAACTCGTTATTTCAGCTTATTATTCCAGCATAGCAGAAAACCAAGGCACACGCTCTGCTGCCAGGCTCATTAATGAAATGGGTTTTACACCCAAGAGCTGAATGGGCTATCTCGGCCCTGAGACAGTGCATTTTGTGGCAATCACACTTTACCAGATAATGAATCAGCAAATTGCACTGGTGGCTTGTTTCATTTGCTTTGGATAGAATTGGTCTTCCCACCACATCATTTTTCTGGTTAAAACTTAGTGGAATGTTTTCCTTTCCAGTTCTCAAGAAATACTACTTTTTGGTGGCGGTGAAACAAAGCCCCAAGCCTTGTGAGGGAAATGGAGACTAACAAAATAGAATGTGACACTGGAGAGGAAACTTCAGACCACCCAGCCAACTACTGAAAGCCAGAGACTTTCAGCCCAGGCTGGGAAGAGATCCAGGATCTCGCGCTATGAAAACAACGTCTCAATTCATCAGCGTAACTCCGGCAGGTACCTCTCACTCCCGAGGTGGACCAAGGCTAATTAAGTTGCCAGATGCACTAACCATCTTAACCATTTTAAAAGACAGGTTCTCACTCTGAAAGAGCCTGCTCTCGCCACCATTATGGATATAGGCATAACTGCTTCCAACCTTCCCCAGAATGCTTGGCAGCCCCTGGAAAGAGGAAGAAAGAGGCAGAATGCTTGTTAAGAATAAGGGAGTATCCTGTTCTCTTAATGTAGGGTTTTTCAACAGTGGCACCATTGACATTTGGGACCAGATAATTTCTTGCTGTGGGGGTGTGTTGGTTAGCGAGGGCTGCCATCACTATGTACCACAAACTGGGGGTCTTAAAAGAACAGAGGCTTATTCTGTCATAGTTCTGGAGACTAGAATTTTGAAATCTAGACATCAGCAAGGTTTGTTCCTTCTGAGGAAGAATCTGTTCCAGGCCCCTGTCCTAGCTTCTGATGACGGCCAGCAATCCCTGGTGTTCCTCTGCTCACTGACGCACCATTCCAGCCTCAGCTTCCATCTTCTCATAGCTCCCTGTATTTCTGGGTCTTTACATTGCAGTCTTCTAATAAGGACACCAGCTGTATTGGATTAGGGGCCCACTAACTCCAGTATGAGATTATCTTAACTAAAAACTACATCTTAATCCACCCCACTTTCAAATAAGGTCACATTCTGAGGTACTGAGGGTTAGAACTTCAACGTATCTTTTGGGGGCACACAATTCAACCCATACAGAGCAGTCTCCTGGACAAGGTAGAATGTTTAGCAGCATCCCAGTTTTACTCACTACGTATCAGCACTCTCCCTGTCATGACCATAAAAAACACCTGTAGACATTGTCAAAGGTTCCCTGCAGCCAAAATCACCACTGGTAGAGAACCACTGTCTTTGGATCAGAAAGATAAAGCTTAATTCTGATTCTGTTTTAATTTGGTCAAACTCTCTGGTCTTCACTTTTTCTCACCCATCTCGTAAGAGTTGCAGTGTTGCTGAGGCCTGATTGAGATAGTATATGAAAAGAGTTTGCTGCATAATGGGATGCAATAAATGACAACTATTATCTTTCGTAAACTAGGGAAGGTCCTTTTGCAGGACCCTCTGTGGATCTCAGTATTTACTTCCCTGATATGGAACTCTAGTCCTTGTCCCCGAGAGCTCCAGAAGGCAAAGGAGCATTTCAGGTGTGCTTATGTCCACTGCTGGGGGGAAGAAAGTCCCCTCAGAGTCCAGCCAAAGTCCTCCCAGTATGTGTGACTGTGACACCGAAGCTGCAGATAGCCATATATCACAGCCAAGGAAAGGGAAGCTCTGAGTATGACCAGAATGTTAATGTGGCTGCATTGCACCATGGACAGTATCAGCCCATGTGAACACTGTAGAAAATTCACTGGAGGAGACAGGGATGTGGAAGATGAAGACAGCTAGTTCTTAGGTATTGGCTACGGCTTACATGCAGAGACCTTACCTCCCTTGCCATGACAAGACCATCTGAGATCCCATACTAGGTGTTTATTGTAGAACATACCACATTGAACTGTGATTGGTGAGTCACTGGTCTAGTGCACTCACCAGAGTCGGGGGAAAATAGCAACAGCATCTTATTCATGAGTCCCCCACCATGTGCTCAAAATGGGTGCCTGTCACATAGTAGAAACTCAATAAAAGTATGCATGTTTAATCAATGGGCCATCTTTCATCTTCAAGGTCTCTAGCCTACAAAATGACATTTTTCTTTAAGGCCCTAATGCAATCTAAGCCTACATCTCATGGATCTTGGGAAATCTCGTATTTTTCACATCTCTTATCAAGTAAGTTCTGGGTATCCCCAAGGAAGGCTAACATGTTTCACAAATCTGTTCTGGTTGACATGTAACCCTTTCATCAGTCATCCTCCTGCCTGCTTCCTGTCGTCTTTTAATTGGCTTTTGCTGCTTACTCCATATAATTTCCACTCAAGTATGGACTCCACCCCAATTTCCAAATGCACCTTTAAGTACAGGCTTATAGCATTTAACAGATCCCTTACCAAAGACTGACAGACCATCCAGCAACACAAGTCACTTTCAACTGCTACTCTCACAGCTACTCTCAAAGTCCCCTGATCTATATTTGACTTCATGTCCTTGCCCATTTCCCCTTTCAACAGGTGGGATGGAAGGGAGAGAGCTCTACCTCCCCATAGGAATTTCCAGAGCTCTACCCCCGCTTAGGAATTTCCACGCCTTCCTCTGTCCAGGGACCTAGCCCCATCCCAGTTTCAGGACAGGGAAGGACAGGAAGTCTTCCCCACCCCATCTCATTTTCTATCCCAGGATGATGACCATAGAAACTCATCTCCTTTGGTAAGAAAGAAGATTGACACCTATTCTCCCCACAAAACAATCACTATATTCATCAATAATTTCTCAAATGTGGGTCTATTCTGTCTTAAGTAAGAACAATGAGGGCCATCACTACTGCAGCCCAGGTAACACTATACTCAGCCCAGTCCTGACACTTTCCATAGACATTCCCCTAGAGTAAGATAAAGGAAAGATGAAGTTCATTCATCCCTCCTGACATGGTCCAGTCCTATCTGAACAAATGTGGGTCACAAAAACACCCATGTTTCCCAACAAGAAAGAAAAGCTTTCCAACATAAGAACAGTCAACTCACATTACTAAACAGAAGATTTAACATCTCCATTTAAAGCATTTCTATTTTAATGACTTTACTAGTTCAAGCGTCCTCCATTACATTGATTAGATTTGTGCCTTAGGTTTAGCTAGTAAAAGAGATTTATCTAAGAGAGGACCCTGAAACTATGGAAGTGTATTGGGCATTTTTGTTTGATTCTTGACCAGAATCAAAAAGTTGCCAATTTGGGGGAACTCCCTTTGTACAGATCCACAGAAGCAGAGCCTGGGTGATTCTCATTACAGCCATACCTGTCAACTCAATAAAAGCACACACAAGACCAGGGTTCCTGCTATGTTTGTTTTACACTGTTCAACTCCAAAGTGTGCTATGAACACCATAGGCATCCTTGATTTGTATATTTATTATAACAAAATTCTGGCAGATGAGAGTGAAATGTCTGGAAGGAGGGATGTCTTTGTCTAATTTATAATACAAAGGCTCTGTCTGGGCTAGTGGTGGTCGTGGTCCAGGCTCCCCCCACCTCCCCACAATCCTTTAAATCATGAGCTATGATAGTGATACAAAGACCGCAGGTCAGGGAGATCAGCTCTGCAGTGGCTGTGATACTGGTCTAGCCCCAGAATCTGTGTGTAATGGTTGTAGTATCTGGTGGTGACAGTTTTTAGTGGTGGCAGCATTGTGCATCAGTGGCTATAGCCATACCCTGGCCCAAATGTTCATTGAGCTAAGCCTTCGTTGGTGGAGGCCTATTTTCCAGACCTGGTTTTTGAGCCTCTCCACTTATTCTGTGGGTTACTCATTATCCTTCCAACCCCATGCCTACACTGAGCAGCTAGATATAGTGGGAGAAAGACTATCACGACCATGAGAAACTGTCCAGCAATCACACAATGTTCCCACAGTAAATTTGCTTCCCCACCTTTCATACCACTTTACACCTTTTCAGCTTTCCTTGATAACAAATATCCTCCAATATCTCCTTTCTCCAACCCCATCTTTAGCTGATAGTTCCCTGCTTCATTTCACTGAAAAAATAAGAACAAATGAGGAACACCTGTACCTGCTTGCTCTCCTTTCCCTCCTGATGAAATAAACGGACCATCCCTGCTCCTGTTTTAGCCAACCCTTCACTGGTACAATGGAGTTCATCCCTGTATTAGTCCGTTTTCATGCTGCTGATAAAGACATACCCAAGACTGGGAAATTTACAAAGAAAGAGGTTTAATGGACTTACAGTTCCACATGGCTGGGGAACCCTCACAATCATGGTGGAAGGCAAGGAGGAGCAAGTCACGTCTTACATGGATGGCAGCAGGCAAAGAGAGAGAGTTTGTGCAGGGAAACTCCCCTTATAAAACCATCATATCTAGTGAGACTTACCATCACGAGAACAGCATGGGAAAGACCTACCCCCATGATTTAATTACATCCCCCCTGGGTCCCTCCCACAACACATGGAAATTCAAGATGAGATTTGGGTGGGGACACAGTCAAACTATATCAATCCCTATTCACCTACTGAGAGGACTACAGCAGGTATCTCTCTCCCACATTATCAATTTTCCCTTTCTGTGGAGCATTCCTGTTTCAATTAGCACCATTATAGCCTGCTATTGGATACCAATGTTCCCATTAGATGAAAAAACAAAAAGAGAACCTCCTTCAATTCACAAGTAGCACTCTCCTCAGAATCCCTGATATGACCCTGTACCACAGGAGAGCAACCAGCCACCGGCTGATGTTGCTTATATTGGAGCCCCGTCGTCACCATCACGGAGGGGCATCAATTTGTTCTCGCCAGAATAGACACATTTTTCAATGTGAATTTGCTTTATCTGCCTTATCCATCATGATTCTGACAATATATCCATCATGATTCTGACAATATACCCACTATTGGACTTTCTATATGCTTTGTACATACCTTATACAATTACATCACATAGAACATTGTTTCTGACCAAGGGGTTCACTTCATAGGAAAAAAAAATAAGGCAATTTGACTGATGCCCATGGAACTTAATGGTACTGCAATGTACCCTATTGCTCAAAGTCAGCTAACGGAATGGTGCAATGATCCACTGAATACTCACTATGACGCTAGCTCAGAAACAACACTGATATAGGAGTGCAGCCCTATAGGATGCTGTGTATGCCCTGAGTCAGCAATTAATATGTGATACTATATCTACCACAGTCAAATACACAAGACAATGAATCGAGGGGGTGAAAGAGTAGCTTATGTCCCAAATGTGGCTCTGTCAACTAGTAGCTGAGTCTAGCAATGACAGCAATATACTGTAGCAATGATGCCCATATCCTGAACCACTTTTCTCTACTGAAGCCAGCTTTGGTTTCTGCCCATTTTCCAAATGGAATTCTTCAGCCTTTCCTATAGCTTTGTAAGATAATATGCTTCCATTATTCTTCCAAAAATTCATTTTTCAGCCTAAGGTATTCAGCCTTGATTTCTATTTCTTGAAACCAAGCACCCAGACTGTCATAGAAGGCTCTATACAAAGATAATTCAGAAACTACTTGCAATCCCCAAAATCATTTTTCAGCTTTCAAAAATGTAACATTCAGTCTTTGCTAAGCATCCCATTACAAATGTATGAATGTGAGAATAAATGAACTCCAGCTTTCAGCTCTCCCGAGTAGGTAACTACATGCTAAGAACCCCAAACAGTGAACCTGAGCTGCTTACCTCCTTATACTGCTTGATCTCCTAGTTTTGCCAGCCATAAAAAACGATTCATGGGACCGATCGGCAGAACAAAGTAGGAAATTTGGACTCACTGGATTTTTTTCTTTGGAAGTGGGGAATAGATGAAAGATGACACCATTCTGATTCCTAAACCATTCACTGATTACAAGAAATTCTTAAAGCCAGTATTTTTTAAATTATGATACAAATTGATGTAATATCCTTCTATCATGCTTTTACCCTCAGAGGGCAGCCAGGATAAAAAATGGAACCATATAAAACCTGTGCACCACGATTTGCACGTATTTTGACCTTTTTTCATCTCCCCACCACCACCACCAAAGCACTAAAAATAAAATACAACAAATCTATGGAAGAACACAGGATTCCAATCATCAGTACCTTTTGTTGTGCAGTCTTTTCAGGATAAATGGCTTTGGTGCTCATTAACACACTTAGAACAAAAGCAAAAAGCAATTTAGCAAAAGACATTCTCTGTCCCCCCACCCCCCTACAGGAATATTCATGAGAACAGCCCTCTGACACCTACAACACGCTGCTTCTTGTGATATCTTCAATTCACGGCAATGCTTTAAAATATAGGTTTTCTCATTATTCAGCCAACAGGTTAGGGTACAACTGCCATTGAAAAGATAATTTATCACCGATAATGCCTGAGAAGGAGGCATCCTACAAAGGGCCATATGGGAAATATCGGGTGGGTCAGGAGGCAGAAGGAACAAGGGGAAGCTGTGGGCAGGAGCTTTTATTGTAGTTTCCATAGGGAAGGCAAGGCAGGGTAAGTAGTTTATAATTAATTAGTTTGAATAATTTCAGTGGGCTCTGGAATATGGGAACTGTCTCTAGTTGTCTGGTACCTGGCCCTAGGGTGATTAGAGCAGAGGAATTTTGCCTCTTCAAGTGCAGGAGTCATATAGAGAAGGTGGTTCAAAGTATGAGCTCCAGATTGGTTACTTTAGTTTGCATACATAAGGCACACTTCTGGACGAGTCCTTTGCTGTCTCTATAATTAACTAGCCCTAGAAAGGGCAGTCTCTTCCCAGGCAATGAGGCTCCAGATGCCAAAGCATCCAGAGTACAGAAGATAAGAAAATACTGTTAATACAAGCAGTGACATTTGGAGATTCCCAAAGGGCCTTCTGAATCATCTAAGTATAGGCTAAATCTTATTCATCATCATTTTGGCAGTAAGACCTGTGACTCTGAGGATTCCTTGAGTTGCCAGTGACCAAAAACAAAACAAACTAACACAAAAAAAACTGCCTAAAACAGGAAAAGGGGATGTGTTGGCTCACGGATCTCAAAATCTAGGAATATGGCTGTTTTCTGCCATGTTTGATCCAAGTGTTGTTGGCCCAGTTCTTCTACGTTTCTGGCTCTCTTTTCCAGACCCTTCCTCACTGGGCTTGCTTCACTATGGCAGGAATACAGGGGCACCTAGCTTACATCTACCACTGAATTCAGAGCAAGAAAGACAAGGTCATTTCCCCAGAATTTCCAGCAAATGTCATCCTGATTCCCACTGGCTCTGAATGGATTACCTCACCATCCCTGAACCAATCATTATGGCTGGGAGATGGCCAGCTGCCTGTTTACTTAAGTCAATTAGGTACAGCCCTGGAACCAAGGATGGAGCCACCCAAATGAAACTGGAAGGTTTGAAATGGATGAGGGGTGCTTTCCTACAGGAAATGTGGAAAACTGCTACCAGAAGGAGAAGAAATTAATGATGGATTTCAAACATATGATGTCTACTAAATATATGCAGCTTTGTATTACAGATGTTTCATTATTAATTACATACATGTGCAGTACTTTGTTTTTTTAATTTAAAAAGATTCAGAATCCAGTGCACCTGGCAGAATCCTGATAATTCTATCCTCACCCCTCACAATTAATGTGATGCAATCATTAACTGTTCAGTTGTTAGAGGCTGTTTAACTTTACCAATAAATTTTCTGCATTTCAAAAATAATATACCCTATTGGTGAAGATTCAAATCATACTATTTCTTGACATAAATCTATTTTTTATTTTAATTAAAAAGAACGGAATTACCAATAAGAAACTTTATGCCTTCAACATATCTACCTGCTCTTGGCACTCAGTTTCTTAGAACTAACAACACTGATTGGTTTTCTTGCTGTATTTTTAAGGGAGAGTTGAGGTATGCGTGGAGAGAAAATGATGAAGAGGAAGTTAGACAAATCTCCCCACCCCCACCACCCTCAGCCAAAAGAGATCCTCTACCTCAAAGCCAGGAGAAAGGGTAGGGAACACATCTGTAGAGATACTATTTAACTGCGGAATATAGCGCTTCCTCCATCTCCTCTATCCAGGTTCTGTCGTTGTTGTTGCCATGTCAAGGAAGAAGTCTGGCCTACCATCAAAGCTAGGGATTGGAGTGAGTAGTACAGTAACATATGGGGGGAAAAATGTGACTTATTTTCTATATAGAGTTATTCAATTAATATTTAAAAATTAAATTTAACACATTATTTAACATTGTTACTGGTATATAGCAGTGGTTCTCAAACTTTTGCATGCATTAGAATCACCCAGAGAACTTGTTGAAACCAGATTGCCCAGTGCAACCCCCAGAGTTACTGATTCAGTAGGTTTAAGGTGGGGCCTGAGAATTTGCTCTACTAACAAGTTCTCAGATGCCTCTGATGCTGGTGCTCAGGAGACCACACGTTGAGAGCCACTGGTGTGCAGTATGTGTTCTATTTCACTAGTGGCTGATCTCCGTTAAAAACAAAGTTCTAAAGTGCCAATCTAGCTCATAGAATTCTAAATCTGACCTTTTGGACTGTTAAGAAAAAGCTTTAATATAAAGTGAAGCTCATGTTGTTTGTTTTGGGGGGGGGGGGGTTGTTTGTTTTGTTTTTGAGACAGAGTCTCCCACTGTCGCCTGGGCTGGAGTGCAATGGCACGATCTCGGCTCACTGCAACCTCCACCTCCCAGCTTCAAACCATTCTCCTGCCTCAGCCTCCTGAGTAGCTGGGATTACGGGCATCCGCCACCACGCCCAGCTAATTTTTTGTATTTTTAGTAGAGACAGGGTTTCACTATGTTGGCCAGGCTGGTCTCACCTCCCAACCTCATAAGCTGCCCTCTTGGCCTCCCAAAGTTCTGGGATTACAGGCGTGAGCCACCACGCCCCGCCATGTTGTTTGTTTTTGAGACAACCAGTGAGAAGTGGGAAGTCTACACTTCCCCTCAGTCCTAGATGCTAAATCAGGTACCATCTTTCACATGATAATGCTTTTAAGGATCACAGCAGCAAGATTAAGAGTATGGACAGAGATATTACCTCCCAAAAGCCCAGAAAAGAAGTTAGGGGAAAAGGCATCTCTCTGCTGTTTAGGTTTCAATCAACAAAAGTTAAGATGACTGGTTTTGAACCTGAGGCCTTGAGAGCTCAGATTTACCATGTTACCAACGGAAAGGAAAATTGACTTGGTAAAAACGTTGACATTCCTCTTGCTTTGGGTCATGAAACCTCTAGGGCTGTTTTGTATTCTGAAACTGCCTGGCTCATTACAGTGACCAATAGGTCTCTAAATACCATCAGTTTAAAAGAGACTATTGGAAAAATTCATGATTCATTCGTGCAATGAATCCCCCCTTTTTGCTGAACTTATACTGCATGAAAAGTAATCCTTTCCCCTGCACTGAGCATCACATTGTTTCTAATTCACAAAGGCTCCAAAAAAATTGGGGTGGGAGGCAACACATTTTACCAGCCATGGGGTGGGGAAAAGCAATAATGTTTTTGCACACACATATGATTTCTATAATCTTAAAAAAAAAAAAAAAAAAAAAAAAAAAACTGAGTTTGACCTAGCTCTCTGATAGAAACAGCCTGATTGAGGATGACAGGCATGCAGAACCCACCCTCTGTCCCCAGGCAGGGGAGAGCCTGGGCTTGATTTGTGGTCCTGGATAGGGGCCTGTGCTGCATGAGGTGGTTTTCTTACACTCTTCCACTGTGCTGACTGACCTCTCTCAAGCTGCTTTTCTGACACGCCAACCAACGGCATATGCTTTCAAACTGGGTGGTGATCTGGAATCCATATGAAAAATAAGCATCCGAGGAAAAATTACCTCTTTAAAATGGAAGCCAGAAACTTGTACTCACAAAATGGAGCCAGAGTCCCAGAAGCCTGAGGCATGTCCCTTTGAGACAACATGGCGGCCATTGGAGCCTCCACAGGGGCAGGTCGCACATCGCAACCTGACATACGCAGCTCACAGAATCCAGTTCAGAAGGGTTGAGTACACTATGGAGTGCCCCTCAGCCTACTGAGCCGTGGGTGAAGACAGGCTATGGAAAGAAAGGACCCACACACTTGCGAGAAGCTGGGTCCAACTTGGAAAGGCCTGTGCCAGCTCCCCCTTCTGTTGCGCTGCTGCATTGCAGCGGGAAAATGCTGGCCCTGTACACCTTTAGCCTCCGCAAGACCCTTGAAGAAGCTCAGAAACACCCCAAAATCATGATAGGAATGCTGACAGAAGGTGACTTTTGTTCCAAATTTTAACTTTCAATTCACCACTGATAATTATGGGGAATGATATGTTTTGATATATGTTTGTAATGTGGAATGAGTAAAACACGCTAATTAACAAATCTACCTCCTCACATACAATTTTTTTTGTGGTGAGACCTTTAAATTTGAAATATAGTATGATTATTTGTGATAGTCACCACCTGTGAATGAATCACCAAAGCTTAGTCCTCCTAACTGAAAATGTGTATTCTTTGACCAAGTCTCCCATTTCCCCCACCCCCTCAACCTCTAGTAACCACCTTTCTACTCTGCTTCTATGAGTTCAACTTTTTTTTTTTTTTTTTTTAAGATTCCAGATATAAGTGAGATCAGGTGGTATCTCTCTTCCTGTGCCTGGCTTATTTCACTTAGCATAGTGTCCTCCAGGTTCGTCCGTGTTGTCACAGATGACAGACGTCTTTTCGAACTCCAGCACCCCCTTGAATTTCCCACCCTGTTTTCTTGTCCAATGTTTCTTTTCCCCCTGCCTGAAATGTTGTTTCCTCCCGATCTGCACACAACAGGCTTCTTCCCATCAGGCAAGTCACACACCCCTCCAGAGAGGCCACCCTTACACACGCTGGGGTACCTCATCCTGTTTCATTTCCTTCATAGCACTATCCCCATTTAGAAATACTAAGTCCCAGAAAGGCAGAGACCTAATGTGTCTTGTTGACCACGGTACCCCAAGGACTGGCATATGGTAAGCATTTGGTAACTACTTGCTAAATGAGTGAATGCACCCTGAGGCGATTTTTCAGCTGGACACTATTCCAGTTTCTCTTGAATAATCAGGCCTGCCTTCTCATAGGGCCGTAATTACATGGAGCTAAGTAGTAATTTTCCTGTTTATGATGTCATTAATAAAGCTTTGTTTAATTTAGGATCAACCCAGCCAACTTCAGTCATTCAGGGGCTGGCCTTGCATTGTCTGCTGTCTTTACCTGTTTGTCTCATGCACATCTGTCCACATCTGACCCTAGTGCAGTGCCTGGCACTTACACAGTGTTTCAATAAGTGAGCACACTGGGCATTGACTATGTTTATGTTCACTAGCACTTTCTCTATGTGAAAACAAAAGAAGTAATGAGAGAGGAGGCTCAGACCAATGCTCTGAAAAATGCTTTAGTTGAATTAAAAGATGAGCCTTACGTTGGACACCATTTTACCATCACCCAAAGATCAAAAGGGGACCGAGGTGTTAAGGAAGTTTGAGTGTTCATGCCACTTCACAGATAATGTGCTTGAAGTGAGATGTCTCACAGCTTTCCCCATGCACATTCTCAGCATGACATGCTCAGAATCTAGGGTGAAAATTCTGTTCAAGTGAGACAAAGTCATAATACCTATGATATCATGTGACGTAACCAACATAGTACAGGTTTAAAGCATTAAACAAACTCTTTCTGGAGTTTCCTGTGTCACTTTTCTTCTAGTCCACGAGTTCTAATCCAGGCAGTAGTCTGGAGGAGTCATAGTCCACCTCATTCACCCCTTCTCCCTGTGCTCCCTTCTGTATCTGGAGAAGTGGGAACTTTTGCTTCCGACCCTGAATTCTACTCACTTTTGCCTCCAAGTTAAAATCCTTGGCACAGGCAGTGGCCCACCTGGCTCACCTAGATGGGGTTCTAGTCACTGAGCACCCCCAATTAGGGCCTGTTTGCCTCTTCCCAGCTCTGGCAGCATGCTCTGGTTCCCTTTTGTGTTTTCATTCTGTCTCTGAACCACATTTTCTCCACGTAGTAAACCCCAGAATGAATCCTTATTCTTCCCTCCTGTGAGCCCTCCGTCCTTCTCTCCACCCGCCTCCCCCTAACCCTCCATCTAGCAGCAATATTCCACTCATCATTAAAAGGAGACAGACTCTTTTTCAGACTATGTACATTAATAGGGCCTTGGTATCTCCCCAGACCTGACTAAACATCCAGACCCATGATTTCTATGGAGATTCTTTAATGATATGTATTTTTTGTTTTTCCTTAAGTAATTTGGAGGGAAAATGGCTAAAATAAAGATGAAGGACATCATGGATTTTAGTTATACACTTTGTTCCTCTATCCCCAATCATGAAAGATCAAGGGTGGTCTTCACACATTAGCAATGCTGTGGTCCTGAGAGAGACCCTCTGTCATAATTAGCTTCATCCTCCAGCCGACTTCTGCCTCTGCCACTCCCCATCTCCCAGTCCCATTCACACCTTTCAGAACTAGAGCCAATAAGCTCGATTTCAGCCCAGAGAATTTACCTCTCCATGCATCTGGTTTCTGTTTGGGGTTGGTTAGGGAATTCACTGTTGGTTGAAAGAGTTTTGTTTTCATTCACAACTTTTCAGGAAATTCTTCAGAGAGTTAAACTCGACTAAGATTCTTCTCCAGGCTCTCTTCTGACCATTTATTTTGGACAGGATAGAGGAAATACAATGTTGTGTTTAAGAAAACAAAACCCAGTTGCTGAATGGTGAGAGGAGGCCAGGAGGTTCTTCCACCACCCCAAACAGCACTAAGCAGACTTTACCAAGGAAGGGGAGGGGTCCTTTTTCTGATGGTCCATGGCTACTGTGGAATTGCACTCCTAAGCATCATCTCATTCTCTCTGCCAGTCCGGGGCAGCAAACAACCGTGGGAACACTTTCTGCCCAGCATGCCTCTTCCTTCAGCTCTAGCCCATTTCTCCCAGCAGTTTGATACTCCACTTGCTTCCCTGAGCATGTTTTTCCCTCTTGTGATCTTGACTTTCTTGAAAATAAAAGGCCCTTTCCCGTAAGGCCATCAGCACTGCTCGCTTCTCTCAGACACACAGATATACACACAGGCCACAGATTTCTGCTGTATGCACACAGTCATGCTGCCACACAGAGTCAAGATTTACTGCTCTGGAAATGTTGCCTCTTTGACAGATTTATTCTTTGAAAAGCGAGAGATTCCCCTTCCTTGGGTGGACCTGAACGGGGTTGATGGGGGAGAGAGAAAGGCCTACATTGCCAGGAAGCCCACCCAGGCTCCAGGCATCTGGCAAAATGTGGCAGGGAAGGTTAGGAAGGGGGCTAATAAAAGGGGAGAAGCAAATATAAATCGCAGAGATGGGAGAACTGGAAATGCCACTTGTCCTTGGAAAGAGCCAAGGCTTTAGAGCCATTGCGAAGATTCAGATGCTTCAGGGAATTTATAACAACATCTGGTCCATCTGCAGGTGGATTTTTAGTACCTAGGTAGAAAAGCTCCTATTTCAAGAAACAGAAGCTGCAGAGCAGTGAATCTCAAGGTGGGATTAGGTTAGTCAGTTACCTGGGGGAGCTGTACAAACTATATATGCCCAGATTCTAAGAGGCCTGTCAGAATCATCCAGGTCAGCTTGCACAGCTTTAAAAGCTCCCAGTGGTTTCATTATCATTACTATAGACTTCCTGGTATATATTTTAATTCTACGACACAGGCTGACATACACAGGTCCATGAAGGAAGAGTTGGCTCTGACACATGCAATATTTGGTTGATATGCAGCTCCAGCTGCCTGAGTGAGAAAACCTTGAGGAAAGGCAGCCCAAAAATCTCCATAGATGTCTGGGAAAGAGTCGGGGCAATGTTTCAGCAGACCCTGAAGAGCTCTAAATCTTCTTGCTACTTATAACTACAGCCTCTAACGTTGTCAAAAGCAAATGCAATCTGGGATAGCATCGCTGAAGAGTTTGGTATATGACCCAGAGAGCAGCACAGTTCTGCTGCCCAGGCCCTGTCAGACCACCCGGAGATGAAAGCCTGTTGAGTTCTGAGGACATCTTTGTAAAAGGGATGGTGATGAACTGGAACTCACCCAGAGAACACTGAGCACACTGCAGGTACTGGAGGGCTGTGACATGAGCAGAAGGAAACGGGGTCATCATCAAGGAAAGTAGAAGGTGGAGAGGAGCAACACAACAGCCTTCCAAGCACTGAAGGGGCCAGGCTCACGCCTACAATCCCAGCACTTTGGGAGGCCAAGGTGAGCAGATGACTTGAGGTCAGGAGTTCGAGACCAGCCTGGCCAGCATGGCAAAACCCTGTCTCTACTAAAAATACAAAAATTAGCCAGGCATGGTGGTGCACACCTGTAGTCCCAGCTACTCGAGAGGCTGAGACACAAAAATTGCTTGAACCTGGGAGGCAAAGGTTGCAGTAAGCCGAGATCCTGCCACTGCACTCCAGCCTGGGCAACAGAGTAAGTCTCTGTCAAAAAAAAAAAAAAGAAAGAAAGAAAGAAAAACTGAAGGGCTGTGCAGGAAAATTGGAGGTTGTTCTGTTTAGCTACAAAAAGGAAAAAAGGGGAAAGAAAGGAAAAGCACTATGATAAGCATTTAACAAATGTCACCTGTCAGTCCTCACCACAACCCTATGAGGTAAATGCTACCATATCCACTTCTCAGACAGGAAAACTGAGGCTTCAAAAGTTAAACCAGACATGGTGGGGCACACCTGTAGTCCCAGCTACTCCAGAGGCTAAGGTGGGAAGATCACTTGAGACTGGGAGTTCACGTTTAGCCTGGGCAACATAGTGAGACCCCGTATCTAAAAGAATAACAATAATAATTTTAAAACATTTTAAGTTAAAGAATTTATCCCAGGCAGCCAATTTTCAAAGAGTAACAGTTTGATTCCAGTCTGTATCTAGGTGACTCCCAGGCCTATTCTCCCAATTACTCCATTTAAAAAAGTAGCCTTGGGAATAAAATTTAGAGAAAAGATGGTGACTCCACATAGGAAAGAACTGTAGTAGATGCATTTTGGTGCCTCACTCTAGCCCCTTTGCCTAGGTTTTCTCTGGCACTGCATCCATCTCCCCAGCAACCGAGTTAAGAGTGTTGGCTGATCAACTCTCTCAGCCCCATTCTTGGGAGAATATTCATCAAAAGACTAGCTCCCGGCTCACTCCAAACATCCCCACATTGCGGACCATAGCCAATGACTAACACAGAGGTACAAAAGGCTGGGCCCCTTGCCTCGCAGAGGGGTCAACTCTGTGGGGCCCTTTGTGCTCCAGAGCTCCCTGTGAGATCAGACTGCAGCTAGTGGCCAGTGGCAATCTCATATTACATAGTAATTTCCTTGCCCTGTTCATTCTCCTGAACACACTCCCCTACTTACAGAAGAATCCCCATCTTGGGCTCTGCTTCTGTGAAAACTCTAAGGTGCCTTACACCCTCTTTGATTTTACAATTCAAGGTGTCTAAAGGGTATAAGTTTACAACGAAGAACAAAAAGAAGGAATGGGAGATGGTGTTAGTCCATTCTTGTGTCACTATGAAGAAATATCTGAGGTCAAGTAACTTATTAAAGAAAAAAGACTGAATTGGCACACAGTTCTGCAGGGTGTATAGGAAGCATGGTGCTGGCATCTGTTTGTGGTGAGCACTTCAGGAAACTTACAGTCATGGCAGAAGACAAAGGGGGAGCAAGTGGGTCCCACAGCCAGAGAGGGAGCAAGGCAGGAGGAGGTGTCATACAATTTTAAACAACTACATCTCTTGAGAACTCACTATGGTTCACCAAGCCATTCATGAAGGATCTACCCTCATGAACCCGAAACACTGGGATTACATTTCACATGAGATTTGGAGGGTACAAATACCCAAACTATGGATGAGAAAGGGGTAACTCAGGCTCCTGCACTGTCCTTGCCCTACAAAGATGCAATCCTAAAGACTCCTAACAGAAGTGTGACCAAATGAATCCCACCCTAGGCCTCACACCCATGGCCTGAGATGATTTATAGTTACAGCACAACTTTATTTTCAGATAGGGTTTCTACTTAAATTTCAGAGAACGTTTCCACGTAGGGGAGAAAAAGAGGAAAATTTTAAAGAAGAAATACAGTCAAGGACAACCATTCCTTGTGAATATAAATACCAAATAGAAATTGTCCCCTGTTCCCTTTCTTCCTCTCACTCATGGAGCAACAAAATTTGCTACTAAGCCAAACTTTGCATATATGGTTGTATGCAGTCTGAATATGGAACGGGACTTGGGGTGCACATGAAGATATGCCTCTCCAATCCCCCTTCAGTGAAGAACTTACTACTCCAGCTGCTGGAAGTGCTATTAGCACAAAGCCTTCGACTGTCAGTCATCAGGGACCGCCTCAGCTGCAGACAGCTGCTTCACCCAAGGCCAAGTATCTATCCACGTGGCCCACATCCAGTGACACAGGAATATAAAGGCTATCTCAGCCCAACTTGGGATTCAGGCCTGTTTGGAATCCCCTATGGGCTAGAACTAGTAACTTGTTCCTAATAAATAGAATGTTGCAAACATGATAGAATGTCATACCCATGACTAACTTACAAAGAGGTGACTGCCATCTTGCCTCCTCTCACCTTCTCTCTACCGACACACTCACTTGCCCTTCTAACAGTTCACTGTGTTGTGCGATGCTCTATGGTGAGGCCCAGATGGCAAGGAACAGAGGGGGAACCTCCAGCCAACAGCTTGTAAGGAACTAAGTCTTCCAGCCAATAACCTATGAGGAAATGAAACCTGCCAATGACCACATGAGTGAGCTTGGAACAGATCCTCCCTACTCTATGTGAGACCACAGCCCACAGCCGACACCTTGATTACAGGCTTGAGCAATCAAGTGCCTGAGACAGAAGGCCCAGCTAGGCTATGCTCAGATTCCTGACCCACAGAAATAGTGAGGTAAGTTTTACGGTAAGTGTTATTCAGCTGAGGGTCAGCTGTGGCTGCTGTTGGACCTATATGGGAGTATGACATCTTCTGATGTCTTCTAACCAAATCCGGTCCTCTCCCCCTCCTTTGCATGAGTGTTGATGCCAAGAGCATTCTGTAACATCCTGAAAGCCAAACTCCATTCTCCATCTGTTTCCTGGAGACCCCAACCTGTGACAGCGTTCATCCAATAAACATCTCGTGGAATAACTGCAGCCTCCAAACACAATTTCCATTTAATAATAGCATCCCTTAAAGAATGAAACTCAATTCAATTCAACAAGTACAGCAATTTATCAAGCACGGCAGTGAACAAGCAGACAGATGTTGTGGGAAGACTGTCATTAAACACATAATAAGATATGAGCACAAGCCTTCAGCTTCATGAGGGAAGACGACCAAGAGTTAGCATCTCCTCTTTCCATTCCCCTTACCTTTCCCCTCGTACAGCACAGGACTTGGAAAAGGCAACCATCTTTCTCTTTCGTCTCAGATGCTCTTTCTACCATGGTGCAGAGCTGGGAAGCTTACATTCTCCCAGGGTCACCCTCCCAGAAGGAGGCTGGAACTTCTACCCTTGACTTGGAGTATACCAATCAGACTCTTGGTTTGCAGTCAATCTGTGGAAACGCTCCAGAAAATTAAATAACATTCTAGGGATAAAAAATTGGTCAATCAACAAGCACCCAAATGGAAATACTGGACCCTGGTGTCAGGGCAAAGTTGAGCACGGCCATCCCCCAGAAGGGACACAAAAGAGAGAAGAATGTTGAATAATGTCCCAACCAAAATACCAGGACATAATCCCTTACCATGAGCCAAATAAAAGTTATTACCATTTGAGGAACTGTGTTTTATTCACTATTTTCTTCAATGTACTTAACATTACATGAATTATAGTATTCATTTTTTGTCCATTATATGTATCCCCTTAGAACGTAAGTTTCTTGAGGGCAAGGATTTTGTTCGTCCACTGCAACATATCCAGTGCCTGGAACAATCCTACCTAGTAGTAGTTCACTGAGTATTGGTTGAATGAAAGAATTAGTGAATGAATGAGTGAATTTATTTCATGTCAGTCTTCAGATCCACAGATTCTGCTACACTTTACTAGTGCAGAAGCTCTAGAGGAGCAGGGAGAAGGGTGCCCCAAGTAACAGGTGTTCAGTCCAAAAGAGGGCAGGGGATGTTTTAATACTCAGCAGTTTTTTCATTTATTACTGAAAACAAACATATGAGGTAGTACTGATTATGCTGTCCATTTTGCAGATGAGAAAACTGATAAACAGAGAAGTCAAGAAGATTCCCTAAAGTCACACAGCCAGAAAGTTGCTGAGTAGGAATTTGAACTCGGATCTCTCTGACACCAAAGTGTCATCTCTTTTCGCTTACTCTACAGATATTGCATTTACAGAGACATACCAGTAGTATAATCTGTTTGTTTCAACAAATGTTAATTGAGCAGTAAGGGTGCATCAGGACTGCAGCCTCTTCAAGAGCAGGGACCAAGTCTGCCTTTACTCACTATTGATTCCCACACCTGGAACCATGCCTGGCATAAAGTTAGTGTTCAATAAATACTTGCTGAATGAAAACAACAACTGTGCTAGGTGCTCAGACTACGTAAAACAGCCATAGTCCCTGTCCACAGTGTTTAGATTATGGTGGCATCAAAGCCACATGGAACATACCAGAAAGGATGATCATAATTATAAGAAAAATTTATTTAGCATTTGCTACATATAAAGTGCTCTTCTAAGCATTTTCCATGGATTAATTTATTTAACACTCCCAACAACCCTTTGAGAAGTAGGTACTACTATTATCCTTATTTGAAAAATGAATGCACAGAGGCCCAGAAAGGCTAACTTGCCAAAGATCACAAAGCTAGTGAGTGGTAGAACCCAAGCAGTTCAGAGCCTGTGTTCCAATGAGTGGTCACTGTGTTGCCTCTATGTGATAATTATAATCATAACAGTAAACATGAGTACCTGAATGCTGAAAATCCCTAATGTCATTTGACAGCATAAACCAGGAAAGGAGTTAAATGACCCTGTTTGAAATATAGCACCACCACAGGCATCTTAACTCCAGGCTTCACATATCCCCAGCAAAAGTTTCTGAAAGTTTCCACAAACCCTTGTCAGCCCAGGCACAACCATAAATCAGGAGCCAAGGTCATTTCTCTGTACTGATCTGATCCATCTGCCCCACTGCCCTTCTTCTGAGATCTCCCCACCCAAGGATCTGGCAACGGACCACATAGCTCCTTGATCCCACCCACAGTTTTACAAACAGGCCATGTCTTTCTAGAGCCACTGTTCTTAGGAAGACTAGGAAGTATTGGTGTTCGGATGGTACCAGGCAGGGGCTGTCTTAACCCCAAGAAGCAGAGGTAACCACTCAGGGGCAGAAAGTTTCTGGAGACTCCCCTTCCTCCAGCAGCATCTGCCTGGAGTACCTAACATGAAGGACATATGCTCAGTTTGTAGGCATAGAGATTTGGTTTCAAAGCAATGAAACTCATTCTTTTTTTTTTTTTTTTTTTTTACACAATTATTTATTGAGAGCCTCCTCTCCCCGCCCTTGCAGTCTTTAGGTCACTTTTTCCACTTGTAGATTTTACACGCAAGCCCGAGAAAGATAGCTGGGGGCAGGGGCGTTGCGTACTGTTCAATGAGACCCATAATGTGGTTGTAACTGTCTTCCTCATACTGCGAGAACACGGCCGGCAGATCCAGCTCCTCATATAATGCCTTCACTCGGGCCACCTTCTCTGCCTCCTTCTGCCCATAATTTTCCTTCAGGATCTGGCGCTGTTCCGGAGTGGACCGTTGCAGACACTGGACCACCAGCCAGCTGCATTTGTTGTCCTGGATGTCAGTGCCAACTTTGCCAGTCACACTGGGGTCCCCAAAGAGGTCAAGGTAATCATCCTGAATCTGAAAGAACTCTCCCATCTCCAGCAGGATCTTCTTGGCATTGGCATGCTCCTTCTCGCCATCAATTCCTGCCATGTACATGGCTGCAGCTACAGGAAGGTAGAAGGAGTAGAAAGCCGTCTTGTACTTGACAATAGGTGTGTACCTCTTTTCAGTGAATCTGCTGAGAGCCACATTGCCCTGGGGGGCTGTGATGAGGTCCAGGGTCTGCCCAATCTCAGTCTGATAGGAACTCTTCTGATACCAGCAGATCTGTCCCCCGGCTGAGGGATGAATCCATGAAGTCATCTGCCACCAGGAAGAAAGCTTGCGGCAGTTCCACACACCAGCCCACAGTCAGGACCCGCTGGAGACTATCAGCATCCTGTTTCCTTGGCTCCACCAGCTCCCGGAACGCTATTAGCACCGTCAAACCCCGGTGATACTTGCCTCCAATGGCGTTGTACTCCAGGACCTCCTTGAGCCGGGCAATAGCATCTCCTGTCTCTGGGTGCCCCATCTCATCCGCAGTCAGCACCCTAACGATCTGGGAGAAGTGCTGAACGAAATCCTGCTTTTCTTGGGCATAAACATCTGATTTCTGGTCTCCATTCATTCTGAGGGAGGAGCAAAGGGCTCTGTTCCTGGATGCGGGGTTCCTGCTCCGAAACTCATTCTTTAAAGGCTGGAGAGAGACTCTTAAGCTGGTTTTCTGTAGAAGTCAGGATACGGTCATGAACTTCTTTGAACATCTCCAAAGTTTAGGTGTGGAGGGAGCTGTTCAAGGAAATGAGCTTTGAGAAGTTGTCTATCCTGTGCTCCTGGCCCTCCAGTGGTATGGCTCCCACATAACTCCATAGTAATACAAAACTGCTGGTGTTTGTAAAAACTTCTAGAAAATGAGAGGGAAGAAGAACATACCACTAGATTTGGGTCGCACAATTCTACCCGACAACCAACAGCCACATCCATCCAGAAGAGTAGCACACCCACCCATGACCTACCTGAGGTGCCACCCAGAGGACAGACATTTGGCCATGAACTGACGGAAGGAGTAGAATATAAGGACCTTTTGTCATTTTCCAGGTGGAAATAAGAATTATCTAGCAGCACTCTGTGCAATTTAGTTCACTTATTCTCCCCATCACCCTGTGAAACAACTTTAATTCTGACCAGTAGAATTGTGGATTAAAACTAACACCTCCAAAGAGACAGCAAGGAGCCATCCCTGCATACAGAGCACAGATGCAATGTGGCCAGCATGTGATATCACTGCATTGGTGATTCACTCGGTACATAAGGTAACAACCTGCTTTTCACAGCTTCTTTTCTTCTATAATCTCCAAAATCAAATCAAATCCAAATGTGATGTGTTGAAGAGAGAGATCTTTAATGAACATGGAGAACAAATAGAAAAATTCAGTCTCTTTTTAAACTGCATTAAACAGAAGTGCGTGATTAGAATAATGTATAACTGAAAGTTAATTTTGGGGAGGGGAGGCACCTTCAATAAGGTCTGTAAGTTTGACAGTCTATGTGACAGGGAAGATTCAATAAGAAGAGGGCTTCTGGCTAGAAAATTCTTTCAAATAACCCCAACGGTAAAAAGCACTAAAGACTCTTTCCCTTCCAAGGCATGGCTTACAGATGGCTTTGTCCTAGACTGTGTGAAAGCCAGGGCTTCTCATTTGTCCAAAGAAATGAGTAACATCTTCCTTACCTATTTTTTTTCTGAGGGGCCTAGAATTTATACAGGTTCAGCATTTGCCAACACCCCATCCTGACTCCCAATCCTGTTCTCTGTTCTCAGCTCCATGTGGTCACTCAGAAAAGTGGAGCGCAGACGTTGAGTCTTTCCCCACCCTGCGGAGAATATGCCCACTTGGCCAAGAGAGGCAACCATGGAGAAGTGCCCTTGCACATCCCCCTGTACCACTCACACAATACACACATGCACACGCATGCGTGCACACACACACACACACACACACACACACACACACACACACACTGTTGTAGTCAGAGACATGGAGATAAGGAAATAGTTCACTAAGGGGGTCTCCCAGTCCTGGTCCGAAGGTTTTCTGATCTTTCACCTTAAAATCATAGGGATACTGGGTGTTTTAGCAATGCACGTAGCGGAAGTAGTGTTTTAGACAGACATGGATGGAAAGCCACCTCAGTGCATACTTTCCCACCTCTACACTCTCGTACCCCTTATTCTCTTCAGACTCCATCCAGAGAGAGAGAAGCAGCTCCGGAACACCTAAGAATATTCTTAGATTTTGTAAAGGTACATTTTAACAGATGTAATTGTGAAACCATGTTTCACGTCTAGTTTTCCTTAAGTGTTCCAATTCATAACAATATTTTTCCCACTTTTATTTAATTATAATTGACAATAAAATTGTATGTATTTAAGGTTAAAAAAAAATCACAACCCCAGCAGATGGAACCACAATTACACACACACCTACACACACTCCCTCCCTATCCTCTTACTCATCAGCCTGTCTGGCAAAGTCCCCTGCTGAGGTCAGAAGTGGCTCTCTCAATGCTTGACCAGACTCCACACCTAGATCACAGACGATTGAGATGCAGAAAGTAAGTGCCACCCACTGCCAGCCATCAACACGTAGAACAACCCTTCATGGTGAAGGGACAGCATGGGCCGTAGAGGCTCAGAACAGAACTTAGGGTCAGATGGAGGTGAATTCATACCTCGGTTCTGTCATTCTTCAGGCTACCAGTACAGCTCCAGTGAGTACCATTCACACTTCCCAGCGAGCACTATTCACACTTTTACCTCCAGGCTTAAGATTCACAGAGAATACAATATGAATAATCACCCCCTCCCCAATGGAGTTGTGACATTATATGGCCCTATCCACTAGCTATTAGCAAGGAATTAGTAGTATTACTTGAGAAAGGGCTTGTCCATCCTAGTCCTCAGTTCTATTTGTAAAGTGACCATTTTAATGTCTACATCTCCAACTTATTCTAGGGATCAAATTAGATAATATATGAAAAGTGCTCAGCACAGAGCTGACACACTGAAAGCATCAATAACTAGTAACAAAGATTATTTTTCAAGTCACCTAATCTATGATCATGCCCACACAATAACCATCGAGGTACTCACTCTAAAAGCTTCACGGATGTCTATGACTCACAGATTCTCTCAACCTTACCTATGAGCCTTATTTTATTTCCCAGCCAACCCCAAATCCAGGTAGCCTCTTACTCTATAAGTGCACACGGAAAGGAGTGAATTTGGGGGAGAATGACACCACGAGACACTATGAGAAGTTTCTATTAGAATAAGGAGCAAAGAGTTCCCCACACCGTACCACCCATAACCTGCCCCCCATGGACATAGTGTTATACCACCTCATTCTTAGAATAAGGAACCATCAGACCCTCACCCATACTCTCCAGGCAGGGGATTTGTATATATAATTAACAGTGATTAACAGTTGAATACAAAGGAAAATAATCCCTTATATTTTTATCATTGTACATGTCAAGTGTGCTACACAATTATTGTACAGTGGCCTTGCTCAACTGAGATTCCCAGGAGAAAGTCAGCCCTAATGCCCTAAGGCAAACACCTTCATACATACGTACATGCATATACATAATACATAATGAATTAACTCTCTTCTGTGCATGGTACTATCTATGTACCACCCTTAAGAGAATTGAGAAAATCATTATTTATATCATTTTCTATGCTTCATGATTCAGATGAGGGACTCAGGAGGTAGAAGGCAGACATCATTACTCTCCATTTACAGAGGGGAAAACTGAGCTAAGAAAGGTGACTCTTCCATGGTGACAAGACAAATAAGTGGCAAAGGTAGCACTCAGTGTACAGACTCCAACTCAAGTACTCCCTTCTCACCAAGGGGTGGGTCTAAGAAGCATCTAAATTTAGCACCTGTATCTTTAATCACACAAGAGGATCTCATCAACTCGGAGACTTTCAAAGAGGAAGGAATTTAAAGTTCATCTACTGCAATACTCTCATTTTACAGATGAGAAAACTCATTTTAATAGATACCATTATACTGTCCACTTCTCCCTAATGAGGCTATTTCCACATTCCACTTAATAGTCCATATTAATATAACATTGCTAATGTAGACACAATGGATTCTGCTAAATAAAAAAGGTGAAGTGGTAACACATGGATTCACAAATCCTGTCTCTTCAGTATCATATTTATGTTCAGTACCCCAGCTGGCCACAAACTAGCAGTGTGACCTAAAGAAAGTCACTTCAACCTTTCTGGGCTGAAGTTTTCTCATTTATATAATGAGAAGATTGGATTAGAGAATTTGTCTTCCATTAAGGTCCCTTCCAACTCCAAAACCCTTATTTGTGAGAGTACTTTGCAAGGTCGTCTACTCCAGCCACCACCTCCCTGCTTAGAGATAGCATCTCTCTAAACTATTATTTGCTAAAACCAGTTTTAGTCCCAAATCATCCTGCGTGTCCATCATACTGCAGATGTCTTTGGTGAAGGCATTTATTTAAATTCTGATTAAAGCTCAAGCAAAGTTAGCTCCAGGCAGACAAACCTTTCAGACATGAAAAAGATGAGATTTTCCCATTCTGCAGACCCAGCCCTGAAATACCCCCGAAGCTTTGAGCGAGGAGGAGTGATGTCTACACTCACATATCTACACCCACTGAGCAGAACACTCTTCCTTAGACACCTAGTATTTGCTATTTGTTTTATCCCACTGAACCCATGGCTGGAGTTGCCCCAAAAGCTGTGGCAGGGGAATCCCCCACAAAAGAAGGCCTCAAACTGTCTTGAGATGGAGTTTGGATTTCAGAGAAAGAAGCACTAAACACTAAGGTGATCAATCTAAAGTATTTATTAGTGGAACTTACAGAGGGCTACAGCAATCCTGGCAATGACCGGCAAGAGAAGAGTGGTGTTCTATTTAGATATGTCTGCAGCAGGGGGTCAGGGTACGGAGTTTACATGAGCGTTTAAAGAATTTGGCTCAGGTTCGGGGTCAGAGTCAGATTTTTTTCTAGTAAGCCTAGATACCTTTATCAGTGCCTGGGAATATTCCAAACCTTGATTTGGGTTCAAGCCTGCTGGGAAAATCCTGCAGCTGGCTGAGTCACAGAGCAATCAAGACATTCCATGATTTTTGGTCAAGACACAAAAAGAAAGCAGGGGCAACTGGGGACTCTATGCTGTTCTAACCTGAGGCAGCCACCTGCTTCTAAGCCTCTCTATCTTACAGAAAGGAAGCTGGGGTGCAAGGCATTCCCAGCAACTCAGTCTTACAGGGCCAAGTCTTCCCAATGATTGAAATTCCTCTAAAAGAGAAAGAATGTCCCAAGAGGTCATCAAAAACAAGCACAGGAAGGCAAGGTATGGAGTCAAATAGATACAGGAAGCTCTAAGAAGATGACTACAGCAAGTAGCAAGCTGAACAAAACACAATGAATATTGAGGAACACAATTATGTCACAATTGAGGTTTTCTGTTATAATTTTTATTTGAGGAAATAAAAATGCAAAAATTTTTACAATTCTTTAACTATATAAACCATTTTGTTATAAATGACTCTAAAAGGAAAAAAAGAAATAAAACAGAATAAAAGATGAAGTGCCTTTATAGGCAATCTCCTGCCTACCTCATTCCCTTGAGACACCCCTATGTATTCCCACACATACACCCAAGTACACATGCACACACACACACACACACAGGCATCCTCAGTCACAAGACCATTCTCATGAATTTAGGGTTTAATCATTCCATTCATTTCACAACTCAGGTTTTCTACACATGTTTATATATCTAGACCAAGTCTATTTAGGGGAGTTTGAAATGCAAGTATAATATGTAACAACTAATCACAATCTCTTAATTCTTAATGATTTGTGATGTCTCATGAGGATTTTTGTACTTAGGTTGCCTTTTGCTTATTCCTAGTAGTTTCCATTATACAAATATGTTTGAATATATATCTTATATATCTGCACTTACCCGATATGCCTACTTGTTCTATTAATAAGGTATTTGCAATCAGAGGCCCACTCACAAATGCCTAGGTACCATGGAAATTTGTGCCTGCTCTACTCCTTTTAGCACCTCTTGGGATCTCTGTGTCTGCTACTCCAGTCCAAATAGGCACAGTGCCTACTTATATTCATGACTTGTCCAGCAGAAAAAGGTTATATTATATTATGTAGGGTTTGTATCTGGTTTTAATTGAATATTCAATGTAAACACTCTTGTCAGCCTTTCAATGTTTCCTTAAGATAGAGGAGGTAGTCCCATTATAAAGATAGGGCCGCTGAGACAGTGAAGTTTAATATCATTGTTATGAGTAGATAAGGGTTGAGAGACATCAGGTCCAAAATGTTAAAAATAAATAAATAAAAATACAGTCTGTTCTCGGCCTTAGTCACCAGATGGCCTCCTTTCAAAATCAAACAATCACACAAACAGGTGAAACCCAGGCCCCAGAAGACTCTGCACGAACTACTTCCGAGTCTCTGAGAACTGCTTTCATTTCGGGTTTTTAGTGAGGGGCCACACGGGACCAAGAATGTGCCTAACACTGTGGAGGGGAGTGGAAAATAAAGTACCAGAAATGGGGTACTTGACTTTAAAGTCATATGAGGTAAGTACCAGACAGCTGGGAGTTAGCAGCAGATTACAGCCATAAATATGAGAGGTGGGGCTTGATTTTCAGTGCTCCATGTAGACGAATCTTTCCAGCTGTCCCATCAGTAACCTGTGGGAATGAGGAGGAGCCAGGAGTGCTCCAGAGGCTCACCCTCAGACTTCAATGGAAGCAGTTCCACCTTTACCAGAGGTTTCAGAGAAGTTTTGTTTGAGAAACTTTTGAAGTATGTGCCAACTTGATCCACTGGTAGTGACTGACTGAAGCCCTGTGTTGAAATACTGAGGTCATTTCCAGGCTCTACAAGAAAATTCTGGGATCAATTACCAATGTCTGCCGTTGGCACTGAAGGGGAAATAGCATGATGCCATTTATGTGCAAATCCTATATTAGAAGTAAATATCAAAATAAAAATTTTATATTCCTATTTGATGCCAGGTGGTTGGTTTCCTTATGACGTTCCTCTTCAAACTTTCATTCACATGCTCCCTAAAAGATTTTTGAAAATCTTTGTATCCCTTCACTTTTTCAGTTGACATCTAAAATTCTTCATCATAAGTTCCAAGAGTCACAAAGGGTGTAAATTATGGGGTATTATAAATACCAATATTCTAAAATAACTATTACTCCTTAAGTGTAGATAATAAATTTAAATATCATTTGATACCCACCATTATCCATTTTTAATATGAGCAATCTTTTTCCAGTTACTTGCATATTTATTTAATCAACATTTACTGAGTAGCTTTATTTTCTTGGTGCTAACAGCGTAAGATATGCTGGATGCGTCCTGTATATGTATCAATTTCAAAAATATGTATCAATATGTCCATTTCAAAAACAGGCAAAACTATACGATTTTGTTTAGGGATGACTATGTAGGTGGTAAAATTATACATGAAAGCAAGAAAATGTCTATCATAAAATTCAAGGTGATGATTACATCGAGGAAAGGTGGGGGGAAACATCACCTTCATCATCATCAGGAGAGGACACACACCCAGGGGAGGTGCAGGATAGTGCAGGCTTGAGCCAGGTAGCCCATCCTTCTACACATTTTTCGACTGCCTGAGTCTCTTTCACACAGAAAAAAGTGACTGCATAGATATGAACTGAAAACACGCAGGATGTGCCAGAATAGGGGAAGTTTTGCACTTGAAGGATGCAAATGATGTGCATTCTTTTTTAAAAAATGATTTTATATTTGCTTATTGACTAAAGATTTGGTTCTTTTATGTCTTCTTAGATTTCCCTTATGTCATCCAAACTGTTATTTTAAGTTCCGGGATACGTGTGTAGAATGTGCGGGTTTGTTACATAGGTATACATGTGCCATGGCGGTTTGCTGCACCTATTGACCCCATCCTTCAAGTTCCCTCCCCTTGCCCTTACCTCCCAATAGGCCCTGATGTGTCCCCTCCCTGTGTCCATGTGTTCTCATTGTTCAACTCCCACTTAGGAGTTACAATATGCCGTGTTTGGTTTTCTGTTCCTCTGTTAGTTTGCTGAGGATGATGGCTTCCAGCTTCATCCATGTCCCTGCAAGGGACATAATCTCATTCCTTTTTATGGCTGCATAGTATTCTGTGGTGTATATGTACCACAATTTCCTTATCCAGTCTATCATTGAGGGCATTTGGGTTGGTTCCATGACTTTGCTATTGTAAATAGTGCTGCAACAAACATACATGTGCATGTATCCTTATATTTATATTTCTTTGGGTATATACCCAGTAATGGAACTGCTGGGTCAAATGGTATTTCTGGTTTTAGACCCTTGAGGGGATCACCATACTGTCTTCCACAATGGTTGAACTAATTTACATTCCCACCAACAGCGTTTAAATGTGTTCCCATTTCTCCACAGCCTCACCAGTTTCTTGACTTTTTAATAATCACCATTCTGACTGGCATGAGATGGTATCTCATTGTGGTTTTGATTTGCATTTCTCTAATGATCAGTGATGTGTAGCTTCTTTTTCATATGTTTGTTGGCTGTGTGATATGGTTTGGCTCTGTGTCCCCACTCAAGTCTCATATTGAACTGCACTCCCATAGTTCCCACATGTTGTGGGAGGGTCCCAGTAGGAGAGAATTTGAATCGCGAGGGCAGTATTCCCCATACTGTTCTCATGGTAGTGAATAAGTCTCATGAGATCTGATGGTCTTATCAGGGGTTTTCGCTTTTGCATCTTCATTTTTCTCTTGCTGCCACCGTATAAGAAGTGCCTTTCACCTCCCGCCATGATTCTGAGGCCTCCTCAGCCACGTGGAACTGTAAGTCCAATTAAACCTCTTTTCTTCCCAGTCTTGGGCATGTCTTTATCAGCAATGTGAAAATGAACTAATACAGTAAATTGGTACAAGTAGAGTGGGGCATTGCTGAAAAGATACCCAAAAATGTGGAAGTAACTTTGGAACTGGGTAACAGGCAGAGGTTGGAACAATTTGGAGGGCTCAGAAGAAGACAGGAAAATATGGGAAAGCTTGGAACTTCCTAGAGACTTCTTGAATGGCTTTGACAAAAATACTTATAATGATATGGACAGTGAAATCCAGGCTGAGGTGGTCTCAGATGGAAATGAGGAACTTGGCAGCTGGAGCAAAGATAACTCTTATTATATTTTAGCAAGGAGACTGGTGGCATTTTGCCCCTGCTCTAGAGATTTGTGGAACTTTGAACCTGAGAGAGATGGTTTAGGGTATCTGGCAGAATAAATTTCTAAACAGCAAAGCATTCAAGAGTTGATTTGGGTGCTGTTAAAATCATTCAGTTTTAAACGGAAACAGAGCATAAAAGTTTGGAAAATTTGCAACCTGACAATTTGATAGAAAAGAAAATCCCATTTTCCGAGGAGAAATTCAAGCCAGCTGCATATATTTGCATAAGTAACAGGGAAGTGGCTGTAAATGCCCAAGACAATGGGGAAAACATCTCCAGGGCATGTCAGAGACTTTAGCAGCAGCCTCTCCCATCACAGAGCTGCAAGTCTAGGAGGAACAAATGGTTTTGTGGGCAGGGCCTAGGGTCCCCATGCTGTGTGCAGCCTGTGGACTTTGTGCCCTGTGTCCCAACCTCTCTAACTATGGCTGAAAGGGACCAATGTAGAGCTCAGGCTGTGGCTTCAGAGGGTGCAAGCCCTAAGCCTTGGCAGCTTCCACATAGTGTTGAGCCTGAAAGTGCACAGAGTCAAGAATTGGGGGTTGGGAACCTCCACCTAACTTTCAGAAGATATATGGAAGGAAACACCTGGATGTCCAGGCAGACATTTGCTGCAGGGGTGGGGCTCTCATGGAGAACCTCTGCTATAGCAGTGCAGGAAATGTGGGGTTGGGATCCCCACACAGAATCCATACTGGAGCACCACCTAGTGGAGCCGTGAGAAGAGATCCACCATCCTCCAGACCCCAGAATGGTAGGTCCACCTACAGCTTGCACTGTGCACCTGGAAAAGCTGCAGACACTCAGCACCAGCCTGTGAAAGCAGCCAGAAGGGAGGCTGTACCCTGCAAAGCCACAGGGGTGGAGCTGCCCAAGACCATGGGAACCCACCTCTTGCATCAGTGTGACCTGGATGTAAGACCTGGAGTCAAAGAAGATCATTTTGGAGCTTTAAAATTTGACTGCCCTGCTGGATTTCAGACTTACATTGGCCCTGTAACCTCTTTGTTTTGGCCAACTTCTCCCATTTGAAATGGCTGTATTTACCCAATACCTGTACTCCCATTGTACCTAGAAAGTAATTAGCTTGCTTTTACTTTTACAGGTTCATAGGCAGAAGGGACTTGCCTCATCTCAAAGACTTTGGACTGTGAACTTTTGGGTTGATGCTGAAATGAGTTAAGTCTTTGGGGGACTGTTGGGAAGGCAAAATTTGTTTTAAAATGTGAAGAAATGAGATTTGGTGAGGGCCGGGGTTAGAATGATATGGTTTGGCTCTGTGTACCAACCCAAATCTTATCTTGAATTGTACTCCCATAATTTCCATGTGTTGTGGGAGGGGCCTGGTGAAAGACAATTTGAATCATGAAGGTGGTTTCCCCCATACTGTTCTCATGGTAGTGAATAAGTGTCATGAGATCTGATGGTCTTATCAGGGGTTTCTGCTTTTGTATATTGTTTATTTTCTCTTACTGCCACCATATAAAAAGTACCTTTGGCCTCCGACCATGATTCTGAGGCCTCCCCAGCCATGTGGAAATGTAAGTCCAATTAAACCTTTTTTCTGAAGATTTTGAGGCAAGATGGCCAAATAGGTACAGCTCTGGATTGTAGTTCCCAGAGAGAGCCACGCAGAGGGTGAGTGATCTCCGCATTTTGAAACGAGGTACTAGGTGAATCTCAATGGGACTGGTTGCACAGTGGGTGTAGCCCAAGAAGGATGAGCCAAGGCAGGGTAGCACGCTGCCTCATCTGGGAAGTACAACCCTGGAGGACCCCCCTCCCTACCCAAGGGAGGACATCAGGGGGCTTTTCCAGCCACTCCAGCTATCCGGTTCAGATACTGCACTTCTCCCACAGTTTTTACCACCCACAGACCAGGAGATTCCCAGGCTGAAAAGGGCCATGAGTTTCCAGCACAGCTGTTTCAGCTGGCACCACAAGTTTCCACACAAAAACTCACACAAAGCTGGGCGGCCATTTCAACTGGCACCTGCAACGCCTGGGAGACAGAGCTGCCCATTCAACTGAAAAAGATGGGGCTGAAAGCAGGGAGCCAGGTGATCTGGCTCGGTGGGTCCCACCCCAAAAAGACCAGCAATCTGAAATGCTCTGGCTTCAGAGTTTCACAGCAAGCATAGGAATTTGAGCTTGACCTGGGACAGTTGAGCTCTGTGGGAAGAAGGGCATCCGCCACTACCGAGGCAGTCCGCCACTACCGAGGCAGGTCTAACTGTACCTCTGTAAACAAAACCCCAAGGAAATTTACACAGCACCTGGGCAGAGCCCCACAGCAGCTCAGCAATGCTTCTGCTGGCAGACTATGACTAGACTCCCTCCTTGGTGGGCAGGACATCTCTGAAAAAAAGCAGCAGTATATCAGGGACTTATAATTAAAGCCCCACCTTCCCAGGACAGAACACCTGGGAAAAGAAGTGGTTATAAGTTCCACAGCAGCAGATGTAAACGTACCTGCCCAGCAGCTCTCAGTGGAACAACAGAGCTCCCAGCACAGCAGTTGAGCTCCGATAAGGGACAGACTGTCTCCTCAAGTGGCTCCCTGACCCCCATATATCCAAAGAGGCACCTCATAAAGGAGAGCTCTGGCTGACATCTGGCAGGTACCCTTCTGGGACAAAGATAACAGAAGAAGAAACTGGTAGCAACCCTTACTGTTCTGCAGCCCCTGCAGGTGATTCCCAGACAAGCAGGGTCTGGAGTGGACTTCCAGCAGTCTTATAGCACAGGGGCCTGACTATTAGAAGGAAAACTAAAAAACAGAAATAGCCTCAACATCAGCAAAAAGGACATCCACTCAGGGACCCATCCGAAAGTCACCAAGTCACCATCTTCAAAGACCAAACGTAGATAAATCCATGAAGACGGGAAGAAACCAGCACAAAAAGGATGAAAACACCAAAAACCATAATGCCTCTCCTCCTCCAAGGGATTACAACTCCTCACCAGCAAAGGGAACAAGGCTGGATGGAGAATGAGTCCAATGAATTGACAGAATCAGGCTTCAGAAGGTGGGTAATAAACCTCTCTGAGCTTAAGGAACATGTTCTAACCCAATGCAAAGAAACTAAGAACCTTGAAAAAAGGTTATACGAAATGCTAACTAGAATAACCAGCTTAGAGAAGAATATAAACAACCTGATGGACCGGAAAAACAGAGCACGAGAACTTGGCAAAGCATACACAAGTTTCAATAGCCAAATTGCCCAAGCAGTAGAAAGGATATCAGAGACTGAAGATCAACTCAATAAAATAAAATGAGAAGGCAAGATTAGAGAAAAAAGAGTGAAAAGAAATGAACAAAGCCTCCAAAAAATATGGGATTATGTGAAAAGACCTAATCTATGTTTGATAGGTGTACCTAAATGTGACAGAGAATGAAACAAAGCTGGAAAACACTCTCTAGGATATTATCCAGGAGAACTTCCCCAACCTAGCAAGGCAAGCCAACATTCAAATCCAGGAAATACAGAGAACACCACAAAGATATTCCTCAAGAAGAGCAACCCCAAGGCACATAATCATCAGATTCACCAGGGTTGAAATAAAGGAAAAAATGCTAAGGGCAGCCAGAGAGAAGGTTGAGTTACCCACAAATGGAAGCCCATGAAACTCACAGCGGATCTCTTGGCAGAAACCCCACACGCCAGAAGAGAGTGGGGGCCAATATTCAACATCCTTAAAGAAAAGAACTTTCAACCTAGAATTTCATATCCAGCCAAACTAAGCTTCATAAGTGAAGGAGAAATAAAATTCTTTACGGACAAGCAATTGCTGAGAGATTTCGTCACCACCAGGTCTGCCTTACAAGAGCTTGTGAAAGAAACACTAAACATAGAAAGAAACAACCAGTACCAGCCACTCCAAAAATGTACCAAATGGTAAAGACCATCAACACAATGAAGAAACTGCATCAACTAACAGGCAAAACAAGCAGCTAACATCAAAATGGCAGGATCAAATTCACCTATAACAATATTAACCCTAAATGTAAATGGGATAAATGCCCCTATCAAAAGACACAGACTGACAAATTGGATAGAGTCAAGACCCATCAGTGTGCTGTATTCAGGAAACCCATTTCATGTGTAAGGACACACATAGGCTCAAAATAAAGGGATGGAGGAAGATTTACCAAGCAAATGGAGAGGGAAAAAAGCAGGAGTTGCAATCCTAGTCTCTGATAAAAAGGACTTTAAACGAACAAAGATGAAAAGAGACAAAGAACGACATTACATAACAGTAAAAGGATCAATGCAACAAGAAGAGTTAATGATCCTAAATATATATGCCCCCAATACAGGAGCACACAGATACATAAAGCAAGTTCTTAATAACCTACAAAGGCACTTAGACTCCCACACAGTAATTGTGGGAGACTTCAACACTCCACTGTAAATATTAGATCAACGAGACAGAAAATTAACAACTATATCCAGGACTTGAACTCAGATCTGGACCAAGCGGACCTAGCAGACATCTACAGAACTCTCCATCCCAAATACCCAGAATATACATTCTTCTCAGTACCACATCACACTCACTCTAAAATTGACCACATAATTGGAAGTAAATCACTCCTCAGCAAATGCAAAAGAACAGAAATCATAACAAACAGTCTCTCAGACCACAGTGCAATCAAATTAGAACTCAGGATTAAGAAACTAACTCAGAACCACACAGCTTCATGGAAACTGAACAACTTGCTCCTGAATGATGACTGGATAAACAATGAAATGAAGGCAGAAATAAAGATGTTCTTCAAAACCAACAAGAACACAGACACAATGTACCAGAATCTCTGGGACATATTTAAAGCAGTGTCTAGAGGGAAAATTTATAGCAATAAATGCCCACATGAGAAGAGAGGAAAGATCTAAACTTGACACCCTATCATCAAAATTGAAAGAGCTCGAGGAGCAAGATCTAAAAAACTCAAAAGCTAGCAGAAGACAAGAAATAACTAAGATCAGAGCAGAACTGAAGGAGATAAAGACACAAAAACCCTTCAAAAAAATTACTAAATCCAGGAGTTGACTTTTTGAAAAGATCAACAAAATAGACTGCTAGTCAGATTAATAAAAAAGAATCAAATCAATGCAATAAAAAAATGACAAAAGAGATATCACCAGATTCCACAGAAATACAAACTACCATCAGAGATTACTACAAACAACAGAGATTACTACAAACAACCCTATGTACGTAAACCAGTAAATCTGGAAGAAATGGATAAATTCCTGGACACTTGCACCCTCCCAAGACGAAACCAGGAAGAAGTTGAAACCCTGAATAGACCAATAACAAGGGCTGAAGTTGAGGCAGCAATTAATAGCCTAACAACCAAAAAAAGTCCAGGTCCAGATGGGTTCATAGCTGAATTCTACCAGACATATAAAGAGGAGCTGATACCACTCCTTCTGAAACTATTCCAAAGAATACAAGAAGAGGGAATCCTTTCCAAATCATTTTATAAGACCAACATCATCCTGATACCAAAACCCAGCAGAGACCCAACAAAAAAAGAAAACTTCAGGCCAATATCCATGATGAACATTGATGCAAAAATCTTCAAGAAAATACTGGCAAACTGATTGCAACAGCACATCAAAAAGCTTATCCATCACAATCAAGTAGGCTTCATCTCGGGGATGCAAGGCTGTTTCAACATACGCAAGTCTATAAACGTAATCCACCACATAAACAGAACCAAAGACAAAAACCACATGATTATCTCAATAGATGCAGAGAAGCCCTTCGACAAAATTCAACAGCCTTTATGCTAAAAATTCTCAATAAACTAGGTATCAATGGAATATATCTCAAAATAATAAAAGCTGTCTACAACAAACCCACAGCCAGTATCATACTGAATGGGCAAAAACTGGAGGCATTCCCTTTGAAAACTGGCACTAGACAAGGATGTCCTTTCTCACCACTCCTATGCAATATAGTACTGGAAGTTCTATATTGTAAAGGAATATAGAACCCTTTCCAATATAGAACAGGAAACCCATCTCATGTGTAAGGACACACATAAGCTCAAAATAAAGGGATGGAGGAAGATTTACCAAGCAAATGGAAAGGGAAAAAAAGCAGGAGTTGCAATCCTAGTCTCTGATAAAAAGGACTTTATACCAACAAAGATGAAAAGAGACAAAGAACGGCATTACATAATGGTGAAAGGATCAATGCAACAAGAAGAGCTAACGATCCTAAATATATATATGCCCCCAATACAGGAGCACACAGATGCATAAAGCAAGTTCTTAATGACCTACAAAGGCACTTAGACTCCCACACAATAGTGGGAACTTTAACACTCCACTGTCAATATGAGATCAAGGAGACAGAAAATGAACAAGCCAGAGCAATCAGGCAAGAAAAAGAAATAAAGGGTATTCAATTAAGAAAGGAGGAAGTCAAATTGTCTCTATTTGCAGATGACATGATTATGTATTTAGAAGACCCCATCGTGTCAGCCCAAAATCTCCTTAAACTGATAAGCAACTTCAGCAAAGTCTCAGGATACAAAATCAATATGCAGAAATCACAAGCATTCCTATACACCAATAACAGACTAACAGAGAGCCAAATCAAGAGCGAACTCCCATTCACAATTGCTACAAAGTGAATAAAATACCTAGGAATACAACTAACAAAGGATATAAAGGACCTCTTCAGGGAGAACTATAAACCACTGCTCAAGGAAGTAAGAGAGGACACAAACAGATGGAAAAACATTCCATGCTCATGGTTAGGAAGAATCAATATCTTGAAAATGAACATACTGCCCAAAGTAATTTATAGATTCAATGCTATCCCCATCAAGCTACCAATGACCTTCTTCACAGAACTGGAAAAAACCACCTTAAACTTCATATGGAACCCAAAAAAAGCCCGCATAGCCAAGACAATCCTAAGCAAAAAGAACAAAGCTGGAGGCATCACACTACCTGACTTCAAACTATACTACAAGTCTACAGTAATGAAAACAGCATGGTACTGGTACCAAAACAGAGATATAGACCAATGGAGCAGAACAGAGGCCTCGGATGCAATGCCACACATCTACAACCATCTGATCTTTGACAAATCTGACAAAAACAAGCAATGGGGAAAGGAGTCCCTGTTTAATAAATGGTGTTGGGAAAACTGGGTAGTCATGTGCAGAAAGCAGAAACTGGACCCCTTCCTGACACCTTACACTAAAGTTAACTCCAGATGGATTAAACATTTAAACATAAGACCTAATGCCACAAAAACCCTAGAAGAAAACCTAGGCAAAACCATTCAGGACATAGGCATAGGCAACGACTTCATGACTAAAACACCAAAAGCATTGGCAACAGAAGCCAAAATAGACAAATGGGACCTAATTAAACTCCAAAGCTTCTGCACAGCAAAAGAAACAATTATTAGAGTGAGCCAGCAACCAACAGAATGGGAAAAAAAATTTGCAGTCTACCCATCTGACAAAGGGCTAATATCCAGAATCTACAAAGAACTAAAGCAGATTTACAAGAAAAAAAATCATTCAAAAATGGGCAAAGGATATGAACAGACAGACACTTGTCAAAAGAAGACATTTATGCGGCCAACAAACATATGAAAAAATGCTCATCATCACTGGTCATTAGAGAAATGCAAATCAAAACCACATTGAGATACCATCTCACTCCAGTTAGAAAGGCAATCATTAAAAAGTCAGGAGACAACAGATGCTGGCGAGGATGTGGAGAAAAAGGAACACTTACACCGTTGGTGGGAGTGTAAATTAGTTCAACCATTGTGGAAGACAGTGTGGTGATTCCTCAAGGATCTAGAAATAGAAATTTCATTTGACCCAGCAGTCCCATTACTGGCATATACCCAAAAGATTATAAATCGTTCTACTATAAAGACACATTCACACACATGGTCATTGTGACACTGTTTACAATAGCAAAGACCTGGAACCAACCCAAATGCCCATCGATGATAGACTACACAAGGAAATGTGGCACACAAACACCATGGAATACTATGCAGCCATAAAAAACGATGAGTTCATGCCCTTGTAGGGACATGGATGGATCTGGAAACCATCATTCTCAGCAAACTGACACAAGAACAGAAAATCAAACACCACATATTCTCACTTATAGGTAGGTGTTGAACAATGAAAACACATGGACACAGGGAGGGGAGCATCACACACTGTATCCTGAGACTTAGCTGAAGTTATCATCTTAAGGAGTTTTGGGGCTGAAATGATGGAGTTTTCTAAATATACAATCATGTCCTCTACAAACAGAGGCAATTTGATTTCCTCTCTTCCTATTTCAAAGCCCTTTCTTTCTTTCACTTACAATGTCCACGTAATTGTATGTTTTTGAGTGATTTTCTTAATCCTGAGTTCTAATTTGATTGCACTGTGGTCTCAGAGACTGTTGGTTATGATTTCAAGTTCTTTTGCATTCAGTGATATAATTGTGTAACAGTTCGAAAACGTACATCACTCCTTTTTCATGACTAGCTTCTTTCTACTTCACAAGATTTTATCCTAATGTAGTTTTATCTGCTTAAATGTCTTCTATTGATCACCCTAACTCTCTGTAATAAAATATGTATATTATTTAAATTATTTTTAAATATTTGGTAAATTTAAGTGTTTAAATTTTTTCTCCAGAGTTGGGTTATCATTATAATTAACATAAAATTTGTCAAAATAACAAATATATTAAAGTTTTTGCCTAATAATTATTAAACAAATGCTTTTTAAAAATAGAAATGGCATCTTGCTACATTGCTCAGGCTAGCCTCAAACTCTTTGGCTCAGACCATCCTCCTGACCGCAGCCTCCCAAGTAGATGGGACTATTGCACCCACCTCATAAACGCAATTTTTAAAAAGAAACTATATCTCTTAATGAGATTAGTGGAGCTTTTAAATTGCTGAGCTTTTAATTTCAATTAGTTCATCTATCTTTGGATAAAAATTACTTATTGCTAGACTAAAAGTTTAGGGGCTGTTAAGAATATTGTAAAAGACTTTGACATGGGTAAGGAGATTCTTTGGTTTCCTTTGAATGAAAAGCTGGATGTTGTCTAGCAGGACTCTCCTCCCACCAGCAGGTGTTCTGATTCTATAAGGGTACATGGTTTTGATGGTCTTCGACAGTTTATTTTATAACTCTGTAAACTGTAGCAAGTTGAAAGTAAAGAAAATGATGCTTGTCCATGAAAATATAAACTAGTTTTGTCTGATAAACAATTGACACCTGCTCTTTAGAAAATATAATTCTAAACATCAGATTGCTTTTCCCTTTAAGGTAAGTTCTGCATCTCTAGCAGATTCATTTTAACATTCATGATTGCTTATATACATGTAATATTTTTCCTTTATGAAAATTATCCTTTAACAATAAATTATGTTTCTACCTTTTATTGTTATAGACAAAAGCACTAAGTAACTTTGTTAAAACATCTGTGGTGATGGGAATGGAAGGAGTTTGGTTACAGTGATAACACAGTTCTTTAACTTCTAAATTGTATGTCAAATTTCATAATAATCTATAATCAAAACTTGTAATGATCTTACATCTGAAAATTCAGTTTAGATCTCCTTCAATTTTGAAAGCAAATAATTGGAAACCTTCAAGTCAACAAAGGTGTGTTGAAACAAAGAGAATTGGAAACCATCTGACTCACATCTACTAGCTATTAGTCATTTGCTTTCTCAAAGTCATTATTTTGAAATCTCCCCTTATTTGGACACTGGAGGTGTTGATATCGTGAGACAATGTACCATAGTAAGACCTAAAATGGTGACAAATATTCATTTATTTTGTCAGATGGGAGAAGGCTTATTATAAATATGGAAGTAGAGAGAAGACCACAGGCTTATTTTAAGAGGGAGAAATTTTAGGAGAGAAAATGTTTATGAGTTGAGGATGTGGACACCGATTCCCTTAAAAGTACCCTGGAAAGTCTTTGTCAACTATCTTGAATATGTATGTCCAGTGTGAATAGCACTCCTGTAAGTCGTAATGGAGAAAAGCCACCCCCTTTAGAAGCAGTTGAATTCAACAGAGCCAGTGGAAGAGTTCTCACAACTTTGACTATGTTTCTCAGTTCCAAATCCTTGCCTCTTTTTTGACAGTGTTCCAGTATCCATTCTGCTGAACTCTAGGTTTCTTCCAGCAATGCCTGTACAAGCCTTAGCTGTTTTGCCTCTGGGATATGGAGTAACTTGGTTTTTGATTTACTGATTCCCTGAACTTACCCTGACCCTTTTGGTTTGCCTTTCTGTGCAACCTCCCATTATGCCAGAGAGTGTTTACAAAATGCTTTTTAAGCTTTTCCCTCCAAAGCTTTTATGGATAAAAACATGGTAAAGTAGAGGTCACAGCCCAAAATACCTCCACAAAGAGCACAAATTTATTAAATCTTATGTTTTAACATATTTTTTCATTTGAACTTTGCATTTTATTTCATCATTTACATATATGTATACACATACATACACATATATACATGTATATATATACATACACATATACATACCTGTATGTTTATTATATATACATGCACATGTATATACATGTATGTGTGTGCATATATAATAATGTAAATAGCATCTGTAAACCTATATTCCAAAGTTTCATATTTGGTAAGGTCTCTGTGCCCCAAATGGGTCTCGACTGTCTTGAAATTGCCCTTTGTCCATCCAAAGAAATAGTGGAGATGTAGGTTCATCTTAGTTTTCCAGGATATTCATCTTAGTTTTCCAGGATATTTTAAATTACTTGCCACTGAATAAAATTGATGCTGGAAAAAGACATGTCAGGATTTTCTGATGCCTTAGAGCATTTCTTTGCATTCCACCAGGAAGATCTGGTTAAGAAGTGTATCATGAAGACATTTAAAACAATGACCGACACTCACTGGATCAGCCTTAGCAGAGAGCAGGTCCCAAGAGAATAAAGCACAGGTTAGGTAGGTTTTGAAGTCGAGAAGAAGAAAAATAGGAAAGTTGGAAACATACAGTCCTGCCCATGCCAAATGGACATTGTAGTGCAGTCCTGAACAGCTACTGGGGAAAACATCCTGCAGCAACAGGTGCTGTAAAAAAGAAGGCACTAGAAAACCATGGAGAAAGAAAAAAAAGGCAAAGAGTACAAAACAGGCATACAAAGGATACAGTTAGATTATTCACGATTTTGAACAGCCATCCTCCAGAACAACAAAACTACTGGTTGTAAATAGCATATAAGACAGAGAGGAGGTAGAGCCAAAGCTTTTATTCAGACTTCTAAGCAGCGTAACGCTCCTTTGAAATGATAGCTTCACTCAGACAGCCCCTGAGTCAGTAGAGCTTAGGAGGTAGTAAAAGAAACATTGAGTCTTCCTCACCAAAAAGGACAATGTCAGGGCCAGGCATGATTGTTCACACCTGTAATCCCAACACTGTGGGAGGCCAATGCAAGAGGATCACTTGAAGCCAGGAGTTCAAGACCAGCTTGCACAACATAGCAAGACCACATCTCTCCAAAAACAAAAAAAGGGACAATGTCGATCTCTTGTTTCTATCACAGGCAGAGATGGAACCATATGTTCACTGTTTTCATGGTTTCAGAGGGAGAGATAAAAACCAATCTATTATTTTCATATTTCATTTGCACAATGAACAAGCAGAAACACCTAGCCCAAAGGAGAATGGGCATTCTTTTCAGGGCTTGGACAACATCATCTCCTGCATCCTTTTAGCCCCAGCAGAGGGGACAGGCATGCTACCACAGGATCACTTGCAGTGGGGGGTCGAGTACTTGGCCTGCTTTGTTTTCAGTCTCTTTCTTAAAGCCACTAAATCATGGGGCTTCTAAATAATAGACTATGAAGAGAGGGATTGATCATCAAAAGTTGCCAATTACTGATGCAGGGGCTATCTCAGGTCAACTGGGTGGATGCCACATATGGGTAGAAGGCTCTCTTGCTGCCAAGGGCCTATTTCTAATGCACACAAAATGGCCAACAGCCAAGTTTATCAGATATGGACATGGTGCATAGAGGATCAGTCCATCCATATTTATTATTTATCTACTGTGCTTCAAGCACCATGCTAGACACTGTAAGAGAGACCCAAAGCAGCAAAAAAATTGGGCCCTGCCTTGAAACCATTCACAAACTGGTTGGGCAAATGGGACTAACCCACAAGAGACAATTACTGAGCAATAAAGAGTTAAAATGTTCCAGTTGCAGAATGTTTTATGGGGGGAAAAAAGGTATTTAGCCAAGCCAGACAGGTAAACAGTACATGGATGGACCTGAGAGATAAGAAGCCATCCCTCACAAAGTCAGCCCTCTGGGCAGAGGCACTGAGGAAAAAGACACCCTAATAGGGATCAAGGGCAGGGAGGGAGAGGAAGGGAATGGAACAGCAAAGACAGGGTGTGACGGGCAAGAACAGTTTGTGTCAGGAGCATTGGAAAATAAAGCCAGATTAAGGAAAGTCAGGCAGAGAAACGTGAAGCTTGACAAGGTAATGGAAAGGAGGTTATAACTGTTTCGAGTTTTCCTTTGAAAAGAGCTTTTAATTTTTTTCCTTGTTTTTTATATGTTTAAGGTTTACCACAATGTTTTGCTATACATATACATAGTGAAGTGATTACTAGTCAAGTAATCCTTTAGCATATCCATAATCTCACCTAGTTTTCGTGTGTGTGTGTGGGTGTGTGGGTGTGTGGGTGTGTGGGTGTGTGGGTGTGTGTGTGTGTGGGTGTGTGGGTGTGTGGGTGTGTGGGTGTGTGGGGGGGGGGTGGGGGGTGGGGGGGTGTGGTGTGTGTGTAGCAAGAGAACCCAAAATCTACACTCTTACCAAATTTCCAGTATATGATACATTATTATTAACTATAGTTCTCGTGCTGGACTTTTGATCTCTAGACTTACTCATCTGATACAACTGCATCTTTGTATCCTTCAACCTATGTCACCCTATTTTCTTTCCTCCCACCCCTGGTAACCACCTTTCTACTTCTGTTTCTGTACAGTTGATTTCTTTTTTCTTTTTAGATTCCACATATAAATAGAGCATGTAGTATTTTTCTTTCTCTGTCTGGCTCATTTCACTTAGCATAATGTCCTCTTGTGCATATGTTATCACAAATGGCAGCATATTCTTATTTAAGGCTGAATAATATTCTATCATATATATATATAATATATATATATATATATATATATATATATATGGAAAAACAATTCTTAAATGTGTATGGAACCACAAAAGACCCTGAGTAGCCAAAACAATCTTGGGAAAGAAAAGGTTGGAGGCATCCCACCACCTGATTTCAAACTAATCACAAAGCAATAGAAACAAAAACAGTATGGTACTGGGCATAGAAACAGACACATTAGCCAATGGAACAGAATGCAGAGCCCAGAATGAACCCAAGTGTATACGGTCAACTAATCTTTGACAAGGCCACTAAAAAGATATAATTTGTTTCTTAAGAAAAAGACATGAAAAAGCAAAGTTCTGGAAAAATTATCTTGAAATAAGCATTTTAATCTAGTTGAATATGAGTTTTATATATCTAAAGCCTAATTCAGAGAAAACTCTCAGAGAGGTAGACCCTGAACTCAATTTATAATGCTTACCTCAGTGCTGAATGCAGGGTGGTTGGCGTTAATTCACTCATGCGTTCAGCAAACATTGAGCACCTACTGTGTTTTAGGCACTGTGCTTGGGACTAGAACAAATATAATGAATGAAATACTGTTCTTGTTATTGAATCTACAAGTGTCTTACCCTGGCTCTACTATATTGAATTATTGGTCACAATTCTTTACTTCCCTGGAGGAAAGTTAAGAATCCTTGCTATGATTTCATAGGACAGGGTATACTCATGACTTCAACTTTGGCCTTAGCCATGTGACTCTCAGGTCAATGGTATGTTAGTAAACACAACACAAGCAGCAGCTTGAAGTGTGCTTATGCAGTTGGACAAACCCTCTTGGGTTTCTGCCATTGCCAAGGGAAGAGATGCCCCTAGAGAGCTCCTGCCCCTTCAGCCTGGCCCACAGCCTGTATAGAGCAGAGCTGCCCAGCCAACCCACAAACCTGCAGCCTGAAGAAGAACCACTTCAACCGACCAGCAGATATGCAAGAAATATGGGCCTGTTGTTACATGCCATTAAGGTTTTGTGTTTGTTGTGCAGTAATAACTGACTAACATACTTGCTCTCAAGGCCTTTCCTGCTCAAACCTGTCTACATATCTAATATTCTCTCCCATTCTCCTGTACACATATCTTAGAGTTAAAGCGAAGTAGACTGACTGCTCAGTGTGCCCTCAACCAAAACATGCCTTTGCTTGATACAGATATAAGTACCTACATCCTCTCTATCTCTGCCTGTCAAAAATCTGCCTGTCATTTTAAGTGGCATCTCATAAATCTTCTCTCTAAAGCTTTTCCTAATCCTAACTGTATAGATATGGAACACCCTGGATTCACACAGCCTTGTCTCCTCACTCCCAGCCTTACCCACCTGCCTTACTCCCAGGCCAGAATGACCTTAGTGGCAGCTCATGTGTTTTAATAATCATAAATCCCAAGTCACTACGGCTCCCACCACAAACCAAAAAGCACCCACAGACACCAACTGACCATCCCTGTGCACGGGACTGACTGAACCCATTGAGGCTCTGGCCTCCCCAGAAACCTCCTAGAGGGCTGAGTAACACAACCCAAAACTGAAGAAGTTAGTGTCCATGAAGCAGACTTAGATTAATGAGAGATGGGGAGAGAGGCAAGAGCCGGCAAACAAAATGCTCTCTTCCTTGTCTATGACTGAGAGATAACCATTCCATGCAGTCTCTCTGGAGATGGCCCATGTGACTGAGAAACCATCTGGTTTTATAGAAAGCTGTAATCAGCTTGATGATACACTGCCTTGCATTTTCTCTCCCTTTCTGCCTCACTTTTTTTTTTTTTTTGGCCTCACTGTTGCTTCCTTGATGTTGCACTCCTAGGAAACTATTAGCATACAGAATTCTTCCTCAGGCTTTTCTCATGATAATCCAGCTGAAACACCAGGTAAATATGATCTCTTCTTCCTTTGACCCCCAATGGTTCTTTTAACACCTCTATGGATGACACTTATTTATACTGCTCTGTATTAAAGCTATTCTGATGGGCTCACCCATACCAACTCCCATGTGCTTTATGCACAAATGCTTTAATTAAATGCAATTGAGTCTGTCTCATTAGATTCAACTCAATGTAAAAACAGTCATTCCAATGATCAAAATATATTTGGCCCATCGGTCCCATAAAATATATTACCACCAAAACTCTAGTCCAATTTCTAGTTTTCCCATAAACATCAACACAAACCAGGTTTTTATTCAACCATACCTCCCTACAAATAGAAATACAAATACTTGCAACAATTCTCTGGAGATGCAAAAAGCAGAGAAAGCAGATGGCTAATTAAGAATCCAGGGTCACAGTCTATATTTCTAAAGTCTTAATAGAGTTATCACCCCCTTGCCACCATCATAACAACCTCCTTCTCTCACCCCCTGTGTGAAGAGTTTACTTCCAGGCCCTTCTAAATACATGATGTTCTCATAAATCACAGTAGCATTACTGCATCGGCTTAGACTTACAGTCTATCACTACAATGATAGCGCCAGGGAAAACATTGCAAAATCCAGTGCATTACTGATGTCCTCTGTAATGAATGGTCATTCAGTAATTACACTCCCTCCTATTAAAAATGCAGGAACGTGTATGTGGCAAGAATTAAAATGTTTCCTAAAAGCTATAGAAATTAATTTGAGTATTTTCTGATTTGAATGTATTGTGGCTGTAACAGTGGGAATTCTTACCCGAGGATTCTTGTAAGCAGCATTGCCTTAGCGTAAGTAGTGATTCCCTGAATGTTTTTACCCTCTGTCTAACCTCCTTCCCAGCCCTTCACCACCAAATCCCTGCTTGTGGCCCATAGGATATCCCAGCATAGGGTACAGCCAGAGGCTTAGTCCATAACAAAATGAGTAATGGCCAGGTCAAGATTCCCAATAAGACAAAAATCGGGAAGACTTCCAAAGTGTTGCATGTACCTCTGCAGAAAGAACCATGAACAGAGTAACAGCAATAAGACAACTAATGGAAACAGCCCATTAACTATTAAAGCTATCTGTCTAGCTAAGAGTGGCCCACTCCAGAAGCCCATGATACCCTTGGCTATATTTTGACTATTCCAGGAGAAGCTGGATGACTGTTTATTGGAGGTAATTGGGTTATAAACAGGATTCATGGGTAAGGACATCTTTTCCCCTATAAGATGTTCATATTATCAATATAATTGGAATCCATCCATATTTTGAAAGCCTGTACCTATTTGGCCCTGAGGTGTTTGTGCATTCAAGGTATTTGTTAACATATTTGTATTTCTTTGTTGTTAACTGTTTTTAAGACAGAGTCTCGCACTGTCGCCCAGGCTGTAGTGCAGTGGCACAATCTCAGCTCACTGCAATATCCACCTCCTGGGTTCAAGCAATTCTCCTGCCTCAGCCTCCCAAGTAGCTGGGACTACAGGCATGCACCACCATGCCCAGCCAATTTTTTTGTATTTTTAGTAGAGACAGCATTTCACCATGTTGGCCAGGATGGTCTAGATCTCCTGACCTCGTGATCCGCCCGTCTCGGCCTCCCAAAGTGCTGGAATTACAGGCAGGAGCCACCATGCCCAGCCCATATTTGTATTTCTTATGTTGTCTTGTTAGGCTGGTAGCAGGATAGGTCTGCATTTCTTAAGTCCACAACAATTTGATTTTACAGGAGGAAATGCTGGAATATGCTGCTGTTAATGGAAAATGGTATCTGGTTTGTGGATATATAATCAAGTTGAAAAAAGAAAAAAGAAAACCTCTGTATCAGGACACAGGAGAGCAAGAGCTCATTCCCCACAGGATGCTGTTTAATCCGTGGTCAGATTGCTTGTATGTCTTCCTCTAACAATTACTTAAAACCAGTCAAGATAATTCTTGGCACTTTTCTGGTTGCTTTTCCAGCTTTGAAATAAAATGCAATTCGCATTCCTTAAAAATCTAAGCAGTGAGAAAGAGAAACACGTCTTAAAATTAATGAGTTGCATTTAAATGCTGAGCAGAAACTTTTGTGTGAGCTCCAAGTCTGATATATCGGGAGGTCTTGGAAATGAAATTGTTATTCAGAAAGGATGTGTCCTTGGTGGTCCCTAGTTGAGGAAAGTCAGTGGGGAAAAAGAAAAGGAAGAAAACCAATTACCGCAGTTTGTACACCAAGAAGGACTGCATTTGATCCATGAGCAGAACGCCTGAGTACAAATGAAAAAATAATGGCATTTAAGTGGTTTGCCATCATTTTTGCCCATAACTTTTCACAAGCATCAAAGGGCATAGGATGAGATCAAGTGAGGGCAATAGGGTGCATGGTAACAGCCAGGTATTTCCAGCCTCTGGTTTGGGTTACTCTGTCCCAGATAACAATGGTAGCGAAATGAGGCTCTCCAGGTGACAGAAGGGAGAATGTGACATTTTTGGTAATGATTAGTTAAACCAGGTGACTGTGTACTCTCTTTCCACTCTAACTGGGTATACTGCAATCTAATTCAATTCTGAGACTAATCACTCAGAATTGGCAGCAGACTCCACAGGTATAAAGCCTCAGTCCTCCACAAGATTGCCCTTACTTCCTATGGCAGCCACAAATTCTGGGAATCCTCGGGCCACCCACACTTCTGACAAACTGGCCACAAATTCAAGCTTCCTATGATCTTTTCACTTTTGATAATTTGCTAGAATGATTCACAGAACTCAGGAAAGTACTATGCTTGTCATTGCAGTTTTGTTACGAAGGATTCGGATAGGGTAAGGTCTGGGAAAGAGTGCAGGAATTCCATGTTCTCTTCCTCTGGAATCGGGGCACATCACTCTCCGCCTATCAATGCATTCATCAACCAGGAAGCTTCATGAGCGTTAGCGTCCATAGTTTTCACTGGGGTTTGATTACAAAGGTATGACTGACTAGATCATTGACCACATGATTGAACTCAGTCTTCAGCCCCTTCCCCTTCCTCCGTGATCAAGCCGTTCCAAAGCTCCAACCCCCTACACACACGCTAGGTCTTTTTGGTGACTAGTCTCCACCTTGAAGTTATCTAGCACAAAAAAGATATGCCTACCACTCAGGAAATTCTGAAGGTTTCTGAATCTCTATGCCAAAAACCAGAGACAAGGGACAAGGCCAGATAAATTTGTTTATTATGTCATACTGAGTTTTTCCTCAGCCCGATGTAAACAGTTTGCAAATGCCATCCACCTAGCTTCACAACATCTTCTACCCTATGAAAAGACAAAGTGGTTGCCGTCTGCAGTCATGAGGGGGAAAGAGGCAGAATCACTGAGTCCAAGCCCTGTCATCACCTGTCACTTTAGGCTCAAATGAAGGCAGACCTGGAAACCAAGCCCCGAGTTTATTCTGTCTGTAGACATGTAGTTCTGGCAGAGCTCAAACATAAATAGTCATTCCTCCTTATTCCTAACTCTAAAAATAACATTTATTGAGCATTTAACACGTGCTAGGCCTCATCCTAAGACCTTACATGTATTTAATCTTCAAGCCCCGCAACAATCCTATGAGATGTTAACCCATCCTCTTGATGGACATGTAAATTGTTTTCAATTTTATTCTTAATAAAATATTACAAAGAAAGATAAGGGTAGACCCAAAGATTTGGGTGCCATGAACCAACACCCTGTTCACTCCTCATCTCTCATCTAAGGCATGGTAGAATCACAGTCACCTTTATGTTATTGACCACGAGACAGCATTAAAGATTATAATCTGGCATTGTTAATGATGTTATGTGAGAAGCTTCTTGGGTCTTGTGTTTCACCCAGTGCAGGGGCTCAGACCCCAATCAGAAAGCTGTTCTTCCCACCAAAAAAAAAAAAAAAAAAAAAGTGGAAGATAAACCTTCCCATGCTGTAATGAAACAGAACACAGAAATGAAGCAACCAAGCAGTTGGCCAAAACACAGAATACTTACACTGGGATAAAGTCCAAGAGTTAGCCTGGGCCTTACCTAAGGGGAGGAGCATCATGCAGGGGGTAAGGGTAAGTGTTCCACAGTCAGAAGCCATATGCAACTCTGCCTTTTACCTGAGCAAGAGCCTCCACTCCTGATGTGTAAAAGGCAGGCACATATAATAGTTTGGGACACAGAAAGGAAGAATCCATTTGAAAATATTTCATAAAATACTATGAAATATCAACTAATTATTTCTCCCAAATATTCCCTCTTACATGCCCAGGCAGCCAGAGATGTTTGTTACCATCTTGTCTGTCCAATAGTTCCTTCATGTGCTTCACATCTACAGTCTGGCTCATCCATCCTGTTACAGAGGATGAAGTCTAGGCAGATTATCCTAATTTTACAGGTGGGGAAAGCAAGGTGAAGTAGAGAAATGTGCAAAGGATAGACAAATATAGTTATAGCTTTTAATTATCTAAGACACTGGCGAGGGAGAACCAGAATACTGCTGACTGCCAACTCAGGGCTCTTTCCAGTCATTTACATAATTGTTTTTAAGGTGGTGTGGGCATCATCAGGCAATATAATGCCATGTTCTATCACTTTTGGTCTGGAGTAAAAGATGTAGTAATATGTATCATCATCATTATCACATACCTGTTATTTGTAAATCCATTTTCTCTTTTGCCCATAGTGGTTTAATTTCCCTGAAATACTGATTTCATTCTACAATCATTAGCTGTATACACAAAGTCCACGGAGTATAGAGCCACAATAAAGAGTCATAGTAAATAATGCTCCTGTTTTCTTGCCTATTCTGGCCAGGGTAGCTCATGGCTTGCTAGAAACCACACCCCAAGCAGCAGGCTTCACATCAGAACAATGAACCCCTCTCACTGTAATGCAGGGCACAACTGAGGGATGCTCAGTGCTGATAAGCTGGATTCTCCATCCAAAGACTATGATCAGCAAGGGAAGAAATAATAAAGTTGAAGGGTTCCAAAGCATTTTGTAGGATGATTTATCAGCCTTACAAAGCACCTGTCAAGACCCCTGCATTGTTACAATACATACTTTCGATGCAGAATTGTACCACAGTGAAAGGATAGACAGATTTCCAGAAGTTGGTTTCTTTGAAAGCCATGATGCTTCCTAGCTGCAAGAACTCAAGCAAGTCTCAACCTCTTTGGGTCACAGTTTATTTATCTGCAAAATGAGGATAAATGATGCCTAACCTGTCTACCTCTGAGATTATCAGAAGAATCAAACAAGCTCACTCACATAATATTGTTTTGTGAACTTTGAGATGAGCTATAAAGTGGTCTCAGTGACATGATGATAACGGATTGATGGATTGATTGATAGATGGATGACATCCTTCACGGACCTGGCACAGGTCTCATTACCATATTTATTTTTAGCGAGCAGCATAATTATGATTAGAACTTTGTGGAACAAATTTACCTCTCCCAGGAATTTCTTTTCTGTAAATCAGATTGTAGCATATGCCCACAGTCAACTGTCATGGTGGGAAGAGACTGGATTCCAGAATCTCCCACTTCAAGGCCTAGTCAAGAGGCAAAAGGAAGTTAAATGCAATGTTCTGTTTGCTAAAGTATTATGTCTGTGATAAACTAGTAAAGTTCAGCTAAATTTTCAATTAAAAGGACTTATAATTAGGACTGTTAGCTTTGAAAGTAGGCTTGCTGAACTCAACTCCCTGCATTGATATGCAGTATCTCGCAAATTTTAACGTAACTGGAAGAATTAGAAGTATAATTTTATTTCCTGAAGTCTAAAGAAGATGAATACCCTTGTTTTAGAAAACAGTAATAGGCATTATAAATTTTCTAATTGTTTCTCCCTTAACAGAGATACTAGCTCCAAGAGGTTAATGCAACTCTATCTCCTCTGACAGAGTTATATGGGCCAAGATGCCAGGTTGCCCCATTATTCCATTCCTTGGGGCCCAGGATGGGGTTATAGAGGACAGGAGAAAGTGACAGTGGTGAGGCCAGCAAGAAGATTAGTATTTGTCTTTGGGGGATGGAGGGAGGGTGCTGCCAGGACCAAGCTAGAAATGAATGTCAAACCAGACTGTCAGACCTGAGGCTTCAGCCAGCAATGGAATAAAGGTTTCAAGCCAAAAACGTGTTACTCATCCAGGATAAATCTTCCAGTGTCTATATCTGCGGGAGCATCCGGTCAATTACTAGCATGCATTTGCCAGTATGAGCCAGGTTTACTTAAGTGGATTAGGACAATATAAATAGTTTGCTACTTGCATGGCTCCAGAAATCTGCTCATCTAAGTATTTGTAAATACTTTGTTTAAAACGTGCAGCTTTCCTCTTTAATATGGACTCAACTGGGTACAGTGTGAAACTAATAGTTACTTAGTCAGTCTCCCTGCCCATAGGTAGGCTTCCTTCCTTCATTCCAAGTAGATGAAGGTCTGTCCTCAGGAAGTCCAAAGAAAATATGCTCACAGCTTTCTATGGGATTTTCCTAGAAATTGAACTATGTTTACTGAAGAGAGGAAAAAAAAAAACTTGTCCTCCCAGAGATTGTGCTTCCCAGTTCCAAAATCACCAAGCCAATATTCACATCTCCTCCATTGTGCCTTGATCCCTGCTATATGATTCTAGTGATACCATTCCATGAAGCTTTTCTAATACAGCAAATTTGCTTTTCTTATTTCCAGGGGCATCAGAACAGGAATTATACACTTAAAAATGTATTCACTAGAGGCTATGCAAACAGTCAAATCTAAACATCACCTAATTTGTTTATCAAGCAAGAAGACGGAAGCTCCTTTGCATCTACTCAGGACAGGTGCACAATTAGAAGTGAAAGCCATGTCGTATGCAGTACAGCTGGACATGTGCCATTGCTTAAACCACGAAGGTGAAGAGTAAAGCCCCCTCACAACTTGTAACACAGGAGTTCTTATAAGAAGGCCTAGCACTTAATCTTCCTTTCAGCAGATCACAGACCTTCTGCCAACCACTCTGATGCCTTCTTCTCCAAAGAAAGAGCTAGGGATACTGCCAAGAGAGCCATTATCTTCCCTCTGTAAAATGGATCCCAGTGGCATTTGTGCAATGCTACTAGGGTTGGATTATTTCTCTAAGTCAGTTTGAGAGAATTCCTGCAGTTCTAGACTTCTAAAGTATGTTCTTACAGGAAAGAAGCCACTCCCAGCCTCTTCAACACCTTCCTGTCTCCCCAGACCCCACCCACACAAACACACACATATACAAAAGGTCGCCAAAAAACGTCTTTTAGACATAATCCTAGAGGAAGTCTGGCCCTGTGCACAACACTGCAGAGATACCATTTGCATTTTGAATTATTTTTTAAGGCAATAATTTATTAAGAGTGCAGCATACACATATTAAACATCCCTTGCAGGCATTGCCTCTATTGTGCAGATTCATTTATTGAATAGAGTGCTAGTAGAAGTACCAGCAGTAGCTAATTGCTGCCATTTATTGGATGCCTCCTCTGTATCAGATATTGTTCTTGGTACTTTACATGTATAATTTCCAATCTTCACATCCACGTTTTAACTTGTGTTCTTGCTTTTTGTTCTACCGATGCTGAAATGGAGGCTCAGAAGTTTGAACACATGCTCAACGTCACACTGCTCACCAACAGCACCACAGAGTCAGAATGTAGGCTCAATTCCATCTTGATTCAAAGCCTGAACTCTTCACACTGCAACACCCTCTAGCCTCTTTCACAGTGAGAACAAGGTGGGAAAAGGCACATAGGTTCCAAGTCCAATGTGTCAGTTAGCGAAATCTCCTTAGAAATAATTTATGACCCAGGATACTTAGTTGAAATAGAGTTGGCTTCTTTATGACTTGACTTTCCTTTGCAGACATTTTGGCTCTCTTCTGTGAGTGCTCCTCTGTTTTCTTAATTCACATTTAGCATGTGAATATTTGCACATGCAAATATGAATACTTTCAAATAATTATCAAATATGAATATTGAGAATGCCCCCCCCATTTACATCCCATCAAGGCACAAGTCAAAATACTCTGGGTATGCTATTCATCTTTCACTATTTGTTCTCCTCTGCTTTACCAGTCCATGTCTTGTCTTTTGAAATTCAGCCGTGTAGAATAAAAATGCATTTGTTCTATAACTGAAAAATGAATCTGGAGAGAAAGGGCTAAGTCATGCTGTGTGTGAGGAAGACAGGTTCTGGGGACCATTTCCTCTCCTTCCACACAACAAATGGTTTCATAATCTGTTGTGAGTGTAAGTATGTGGAGTGCAGCCCCCAAAAGCCTGCATTAAGTTTTAAAAATTAAAAATAACATCATAGGAGCGACTGTAAGTGAAGAGGATTACTAAGCTATAGACTATTTTATTTAATAATAGGCTCCACATCTCCAGATTAGCTTTCATTTTATGAACCTAGGCACCTTATAAAACATTCATCTATTGAACATTCTCCTTTCCTCTATGTGGAATAATCCTCCTGTCTCATCATTCTCTTCCCTGCTCTGCCTCTCCCTCCCCTGCTTAACCTCACTCATCTTTGGGGGTTCAAGCTAGCTATCTCTTCCCTCAGAAGTCTGACTTAACTCTCAAGTCTGGAGGCCCACTTATGGACCCTCAAAGCACTGTGTGCTCCCCCATGTCACAGTTCCTTGAGACCTCACTCAGTCCTTTCCAGTCTTACTCCTAACCAGATCCTAGGAGATAAGCATGTCCATAAAGATAAATCACTCATGTGATGACCCTTCCAAAAATGAGTTCTTGAAATTCACACATCTTCCTGACTATTCACAATTACTCTACTACAGGGATCCCCAATCCCCAGGCCATGGACTGGGATCTGTCCGTGGCCTGTTAGGAACTGGGTGACACAGTAGGAAGTGAGTGGCAGGGAGCAAGCAAAGTTTCATCTTTGTTTACAGCCACTCCCCATCACTTGCATTACCACCTGAGCTCTGCCTGCCATCGGATCAGCAGCAGCACTGGATTCCCCTAGGAATGCAAACCCTATTGTGAACTGTGCATGTGAGGGATCTAGTTGGCATGCCCCTTTTGAGAATCTAATGCCTGGTGATCTGTCACTGTCTCCATCACCTCCATATGGGACTGCCTAGTTTCAGGAAAACAAACTCAGGGCTCCCACTGATTCTACATTAAGGTGAGTTGCATAATTATTATACATTACAGTATAATTGTAGAAATAAAATGCACAGTAAATGTAATATGCTTGACACATCCTGAAACCATCCGCATCCCCAATTCAAGGAAAAACTGTCTTCCATGAAACCAGTCCCTGGTGCCAAAAAGGTTGGAGGTGCTGCTCTACTGCGTTTGGACCATCCCTCCTCATGGCCACATTCTGGCTGGGTTTTGTCATGATCCAACAATCCTGAACCCTGATATTCTACTTCTTGGCCATATTTTCCAGTCTTCTGAGTTTTTTCATTTCCTTATTCCTACCACACTTGCTTCCTGGACTCACAGGGTATTCTAGCTTCTTGGCTCCTCCAATTTCTTTTTCTTTTTTTGTAACCACCAGCACTTTTCTTTCCTGCCAATGCTGCATCCCTGGATGGATTATTTGAACTCTTCTCTGTCTTCTAACTTTAATTATCTTGGATCCCTATTTTCCTACCATATTCCTCAGGAAAATCCCAATCCTGAATCAATGCTCCAATTCCCATCCCTATATCTACCAGATACACTGCTGAGAAAGACCCAGTAGTTCACAGGATTGGCTCCACTGCATATTCATGGATTCCATGTGCATCTGAGCCCCTGGAATTAACCAACAAGCCTTTGATTTGTCCTTGGTCAATACCCTCTTCTAGTCCCCACAAAAATTATTCGAAATGTTTACCATCTATTTCCTACTCAGCCCCTAGATTCCTCTCTTTCCATAGATGATCTTGCCTCACGCTTTATCAACACCACTGGTGTTATAAAATGTGCTCTCCCTCACCTTTTTTCATGCCTATTAACTTATATAGAGTATTAGTCAACTCAAGCTATCATAACAAAATATCACAGACTGTGTGGCTTAAACAACAGAATTGTTTTCTCATAGTTCTGGAGGTTGGAAAGTTCAAGGTCAAGGTTCTAGTATGGCTGAACTCCTGGCGAGGGCTTACTTTTAGGCTTCCAGGGAACCACCTTCTCACTATGCCCTCACATGGCCTTTCCTCAATGCATGTGCACACAGAGAGAGTGCAATGCTTTGGTGTCACATCTTATAAGGACATTAATCCTATGAGATAAGAGCCTCACCTTTATGACCTGATTTAGCTTTAATTACTTCCTTACCCCAAATACAACCACACTAGTGGTTAGGGCTTCAACATGTATTTGGTGGATGGTGAGGGACACATATTCAGTCCATAATATACAATTTTGATTCTTTCCCTCCAAACTCAGAAAATCTGGTATCCTTCTCCCCAGTAATAGTCAACCTTCCACCTGGGATCTTGCTCCCATCTCCCTGAACACCATCTCCTCCAGAAGCCTGCTCGAAAAGTTTTCTCCACACTATGTCTACTCTAAGGAGAACATGAAAGAAGCACAAGGCAGCATCCCAGACCTCAATTTTACATTTGCTTGGAGAGACAAAATTAAGAGACATTGGGCCAAACATTAAAACAGACAGGCAGGATAGGTAAAATCCTCAGCGTCATACAGCCTCATGGATCTACCACCCAATAGCAAAAAGTCAGTACTAGAAGGGACTGCAAGGTCATCTGATACTCCTGTTCCAGGCAAGCATCCAACTAAATGGACCAAGAAAGACAGTTGTCTAGCCTTGCATTAAAAACCTCCAGAGAGAAATTCCAACAAGTTTCCATCCCAAATTGGCAGTTGCACTGCCCTTAGGAGCATTCCAAAGGGATATATTTTGATGGTGAGCCAATCCTTTCAATTTTCTCCTATTTCTTAAAATGCCTTATTCAAAAAGACCACAAGGCAATCAACTAAAATTACTTTGTGGAAATGAATAATGTGAAACTCTGGGAAAGTGCAGTCAGCCCCAGGACTATCATTGTTCTGATAGCTCAATTTCTTCTTGGAGGACTTGAAGGCCTCTGGGATATAACCATCAGAGACATATACTCTTTTAGAGTAGTGTGGTCTTTGCCTGGTAGCCAAACGTAACCTGAGCATTTCTAGTGAGGGACACAGACACGGACACACACACACACACACACACACACACACACACACACACACACACACATTTATTGGCCCAAAAAGAATCTCTGGTATCCCTCCCTCTACCTTTTTTTTTTCTCCCTAAGAGGCACAGTCTGGAGCTTTCAAATTTGCCTGGTCTGCTTGATGGAAGTCATCCAATCCTGTCCAAGTGACTGACAGAGGCTTTGCAACAAGGTCATTAACCCTGAATAGTCAGTCAAACCCAACTCAGAAGTCACTAAGCTGATGCTCTCTATTGGCTATGAAGAAACCCTCCTTCTCTTCTAGCCTACAGGATCACAGAGAGACACTGGAGCCTAAAAGTGAAGACCCCTGCAAAGGGGCAGTCAGAATCCCCAAAGACAACCACTACCAATGAATGTGAGGCCTTCTATAGTAGTCATTAGGGTAAATTTCCTGCTCATAAATATTTCCCTATGTTAAAGCCAAACTTTATGTACAAGATGTATTTTCCCCAGATTTTCAACTTTAAAACAGTTTTTCTTCTTGGAAGGATTTAGTCACTAAAATGCATAAAGAAGGCCTGAAGTTATTAGAAAACAGTGTGATGGTATATTGTAAAGATATGGAACAAAATTAAAGACAAGACTAAGAACCTAGACTTATCTCCACTACTAATTACACAACAATGAGCAAGGCTGAGTCGGTTGTATCCATGACCCCAAAATAGAGGAATTAGGAACACAATGCAGTTCAGTTGAAATAAAGTGATGCATATATTTATGACATTATTACCATGCATATTTTATTAAAATGGACAATATGTTTAATAACAGAATCTAAAATAATTTATTGACTTAGTTGATTCATTTCAAATCATCAGTTTCTCCCATCAACTTTTAAAGCCATACTGGCATGGAAAAAAGAGTTTTATGGGGAGTCATTTTATCTCATTTGACTAAATGAGAAATTCTAGGCCCAGAAAGATTAAATTACTTACCCAAGATCTCTCAACTTTTAAAAGGCTGAGGCCAAACTTCAGCCCAGGTCCTCTGATTCTAAAATATTATTTACTCAGTATAAACCTTACAAGTCACAAGTGATCGGGGTCCTACCTTTAGCCTCCTTAAACAGAATAACTGTCAGCGAAGAATTTTCTACTCAGCAAAACTGAGTCTCATAAATGAAGGAGAAATCATCTTTCTTCAGACAAGCAAATGCTAAGGGAATTTGTCACTATCACACCAGCCCTACAAGAAGTGATAAAAGGGGTTCTAAATCTTGAAACAAAAGGTTGATATGCACCACAATAAAACTTTTTGAAAGCATAAAACTCAGAGCCTATAAAGAAATAACACAATGAAAGAAAAAAGTAACTAGGTAGCAACATAACTGGAACAGCACCTCACATCTCAATATTAACACTGAATGTAAATGGCCTAAATGCTCTATTTAAAAGATACAAATTGCCAGAATACAGTTTTAAAAGTCACAAATCAAATGTCTGCTGTCTTTGAGACTCACCTGAGGATTCTTTTTTTGGTGAATAAACATATCTTGTATTAATTTCTTTTACAATTTAAAAAAAGTCAAATATACAGTTGAATTGACTTACAAATAGTTATTTGCCATTTTTACATAACAAGAGGACATGGATGGGTTCAACTTTTAGCAACTTTAAGCCTAGTTATTCTGATCTTGTGGGACTCTTACAATTGTTTTTTATTGTACTTTAGGTTCTGGGGTACATGTGCAGATCATGCAGGACTGTTTCGTAGGTACATATATGTCAAGGTGGTTTGCTGCCTTCATCCCCCCATCACCTATATCTGGTATTTCTCCCCCACATTATCCCTCCCCACCCCCTGCTGTCCCTCCTCTAGCCCTCCAGCAACTGACTGCAGTGTATGATGCTCCCCTCCCTGTGTCCACATGCTCTTTTTTTTTAATTTTGTATTTATTTTTTTAATTGCATTTTAGGTTTTGGGGTACATGTGAAGAACATACAAGATTGTTGCATAGGTACACACATGGCAGTGTGATTTGCTACCTTCCTCCCCATCACCTATATCTGGCATTTCTCCCCATGCTATCTCTCCCTAACTCCCCCACCCCCTGCTGTCCCTCCCCTATTTCCGACAGACCCCAGCGTGTGATGCTCCCCCTCCCTGTGTCCATGTGTTCTCATTGTTCAACATCCGCCTATGAGTGAGAACATGCAGTGTTTGATTTTTCGTTCTTGTGTCAGTTTGCTGAGAATGATGGTTTCCAGGTTGATCCATGTCCCTACAAAGGACACAAACTCATCATTTTTGATGGCTGCATAATATTCCATGGTGTATATGTGCCACATTTTCCCTGTCCAGTCTATCATCGATGGGCATTTGGGTTGGTTCCAGGTCTTTGCTATTGTAAACTGTGCTGCAATGAACATTCGCGTGCATGTGTCCTTATAGTAGAACGATTTATGAGCTTTTGGATATATACCCAGTAATGGGATTGCTGGGTCAAATGGAATTTCTATTTCTAGGTCCTTGAGGAATCGCCACACTGTCTTCCACAATGGTTGAACTAATTTACATTCCCACCAACAGTGTAAAAGCGTTCCTATTTCTCCACATCCTCTCCAGCATCTGTTGTCTCCAGATTTTTTAATGATTGCCATTCTAAATGGCATGAGATGGTATCTCAATGTAGTTTTGATTTGCATTTCTCTAATGACCAGTGATGAGCATTTTTTCATGTTTTTTGGCCACATGTATTTCTTTTGTAAAGTGTCTGTTCATATCCTTCTCCCACTTTTGAATGGGCTTGTGTTTTTTCTTGGAAATCTGTTTCAGTTCTCATTATTCAACACCCATCTATGAGTGAGAACATGTGGTGTTTGGTTTTCTGTTCTTGTGTCAGTTTGCTGCGAATGATGGCTTCCAGATTCTTCTTATAGACTCAAGGTAAAGCAGTAGAAAAAGATATTCCATGCAAATGGAAACCAAAAGCAAGCAGGAGTAGCTATTGTTAGATAAAACAGATTTTAAAGCAACAATGGTTTAAAAAAAAGACAAAGTCATTATATAATGATAAGAGAATCAATGGATTAATTCAACAAGAAGATATTGCAATCCTAAATAGATATGCACCTAACTCTGGAGCTCCCAAATTCATAAAACAATTACTGCTAGACTCAAGAGAAAGCAACACAGCAACAGTGAGGGATTTCAACACTAGACTGATCATTGAGTCTAGTGATCCAATGAGAACACTAAACTAATCATTGAGGCACAAAGTCAACAAAGAAACACTGGGTTTAAACTACACTTAGAACAAGTAAACCTAACAAATATTTCCAGAACATTCTACCCAAGAACTGCAGAATATACATTCTTCTCATCAGCTCACGGAACATTCTCTAAAATAGACCATATGATAGGCCACAAAACAAGTCTCAATAAATTTTTTTAAATGGAACTCATATGTAGTATCTTCTCAGACATCAGTGGGGAAAATAAACTAGAAATTAACTCCAAAAGGAACCTCAAAACTACACAAATATATGGAAATTAAACAATCTGCTCCTGAATGATTTTGGAGTCAACAATGAAATCCAAACAGAAATATAAAATCTTTTGAAATGAATGACAATAGTGGCACAAGTTATCAAAACCTCTCAGACACAGCAAAAGCATGCTAAGAGGAAAGTTTACAGCACTAACCACCTCCATCAAAAATTCTGAAAGACCACAAATTGAAAATCTAAGGTCACACATAAAGGAACTAGAGAAACAAGAACAAACCAAACCCAAAACTAGCAGAAGAAAACAAGTAACAAGGGTCAGAGCAGAACTAAGTGAGACTGAAACAAACAAAAAGAAAAACAGGCTAGGCGCAGTGGCTCATGCCTGTAATCCCAGCACTTTGGGAGGACGAGGTGGGTGGACCACCTGGGGTCAGGAATTTGAGACCAGCCTGCCCAACACAGTGAAACCTCATCTCTACTAAAAAGACAAAAATTAGCCAGCCATGGTGGTACGTGCCTGTAATCCCAGCTACTTGGGAGGCTGAAGCAGGAGAATCTCTTGAACCCAGAAGGTGGAGATTGCAGTGAGCCAAGATCATGCCACCACACTCCAGCCTGGGCAATAGAGCTACACTCCCCCTCAAACAAACAAACAAAACAAAAGATCAATGAAACCAAAAGTTGGTTTTTTGAAAAGATAAACAAAATTGATAGATCATTAGCTAAATGAACCAAGAAGAGACAAGATTCAAATAAGTTCAATTAGAAATGAAAATAGAGACATTAAACCAACACCACAGAAATACAAAAGATTATTCAAGACTACTATGAACACCTCCATGCCCACAAACTAGAAAAACTTGAGGCCAGGCACAGTGGCTCACATTTGTAATCCCAGCATTTTGGGAGACTGAGACAGGCATATCAGTGAAACCAGGAGTTAAAAGCCAACCTGGCCAACATAACAAAACCCCATCTCTACTAAAAACACAAAAAATCAGCTGGACGTGGTGGCACATGCCTGTAATCCTAGCCACTCAGGAGGCTGACACATGAGAATCACTTAAACTAAGGAGGTAGAGATTGCAACGAGCCAAGATCATGCCATTGCACTCCAGCCTGGGTGACAGAGCAAGACTCTAAAAAAATAAAAAATAAAAATGAAAGGAAGAAAAGAAAATCTAGAGGAAATTAATAAATTCCCGAAAGATACAACCCTCCTAGCTTGAATCATGAAGAAACAGAAATACTGAACAGACCAATAGCAAGTAGTGAGATTGACTCAGTAATTTTAAAAATTGCCAACAACAACAATGAAAAAAAAAAAACCCAGGACCAGACGGATTCACAGCCAAATTGTAGACATTATAGATGACACAAACAAATGGAAATACATCCCATGCTCATGGACTGAAAGAATCAACATTGTGAAAATGACCATACTGCCCAAAGCAATGTACAGATTCAATGACATTTCTATCAAAATACCAGTATCATTTGTCACAGAATTAGAGAAAACAATCCTAAAATCCATATGGAACCAAAAAATAGCTAAAATAATAGTAAACAAAAAGAACAAATCTGGAGGCATCACATTACCTGACTTCAAATTATACTATAAGGTTATAGTAACCAAAACAGCATGTACTGGTATAAAATTAGATACATAGACCAATGGAACAGAATAGAGAATGCAGAAATAAAGTCAAATACTTACAATCAACTGAGATTCAACATATCATACAAAAACATCAGTTGGAGAAATGATACCCTATTCAATTAATGGTGCTGGGGAAACTGGATAGCCACATGTAGAAGAATAAAACTGAATCTCTCTCACTGTATTTAAAAAAAAAAAATCACCTCAGGATGAATCAAAGACTTAAATCTAGACCTGAAACAAACAACATTTCTAGAAGAAAACCTAAGAAAAATTCTTCTGGACATTGGTATAGGCAAAGAATTTATGACTAAGGCCCCAAAAGCATATGCAACAAAAATAAGTAAATAGACCTAATTAAACTAAAAGACTCCTATGCAGCAAAAGAAATAATCAGAGTAAACAGACATCCCACAGAATGGGAGAAAATATTTGCAAGCTATGCATCTGACAAAAGACTATATCCATAATCTACAAAAACTCAAACAAATCAGCAAGAAAACACAAATAATCCCATCAAAAAAAAATGGGCAAATGACATGAATAGACATTTCACAAAAGGTGATACACAAGTGGCCAACAAACATGAAAAAATGCTCAACATCACTAATCTCATCAGGGAAATGCAAATTGAAACCACAATGAGACACTACCCTTACCCCAGCCAGAATGACCATTTTTAAGTCAAAATACAACAGATGTTGGCATAGATATGGTGAAAAGGTAACACTTATCCACTGTTGGTGAGAATGAATTAGTACAACTTGTATGGAAAACAGTATGGAGATTCCTTAAAGAACTAAAAGTAGAGCTACCATCCGATACAGCAATCCCACTACTGAGTATCTACCCAAAGAAAAGGAAGTCATTATATCAAAAAGACACCTGCAAGCATATGTTTATTATAGCACAATTCACAAGTGCAAACATAGGGAACAAACCTAAGTGCCCACCAACCAATCAGTGAATAAAGAAAATGTGGCATATATATACCATGGAATACTACTCAGTCATAAAAGAGAACAAAATAATGTCTTTTGCAGCAACTTGGATGGAGCTGGAGGCCATTATTCTAAGTCAAGTAACACAGGAATGGAAAACCAAATACCATATGTTCTTACTTATAAGTAGGAGCTAAGTTATGGGTACACAAGGGCACACAGAGTGCTATAATAGACATTGGAGACTCAGAATGGGGGAGGAAAGGAGGGAAGTGAGGGATAATAAATTACATATCGGGTAAAATGTACACTACTCGGGTGACAGAAAACTAAAACCTCAGACTTCACCACTATATCATCCATGTAACAAAAAATCACTATGCCCAAAAGCTATTGAAATAAAAATATATATAATAAATTTCAGTACTTAATTATTTATTCTCCATAAATGAAGGACACTGCTGGTTCTGCATAATTTATCCGTGAGACCCACCAGTTAATTGCCCCTCCAAGAATATTCTTCAAAATTACTATACCACCTGCCTCTTTTTCCACATATGCTACATTAAATTTAAGTCTCCATGATTTCTTTAAAAAGTGAAAAATGTAACTATTATATGATCCAGTAATCCCACTACTGGGTATTTACCTAAAGGGGAAAAAAAAATCAGTATATCAAAGGGATACCTGTAGCCCCTTGTTTATTGCAGCACTGTTCACAATTTCCAAGACATAAAATCACCCTAAGTGTCCATCAATGAGTGAATGGATAAAGAGACTGTGCTATATAAACACATCAAATATTATTCATCCATTAAAAAGAATAAAACCCTGTGATTTGCAGCAATATGGAAGGAGCTGCAGGTCATTACATTAAGTGAAACCAACTAGGCACAGAAAGACAAATACTGCATGTTCTTACTCACATGTGGAAGCTAAAAAGTTGACTTCATAAACGTAGAGAGTGGAATGATAGTTACCAAAGGCTGGAAAGGCAGGGTGGGAGGGAGTGAAGGAAAGTTGGTCAGTGGATACAAACCTGCAATTAGATAGAAGGAATAAGTTCTAGTGTTTGATAGCATAGGAGAATGACTATAGTTAACAATTTGTTGTATATTTCAAGATAGCTAGATCAGATTTGAGATGTTCCTGACACAAATAAATAATGAGTATTTGAGGTGATAGATACCCTAAATACCCTGATCTGATCATTACATATTGTATGCATGTATCAGAATGTTACATGTACCCCACAAATATGTATAATTATATTTCAATATTTTTTAAAACCTCCCTAAAGACTTCCATATTCTACCTGTTCTAGCCACGTCCAGTGTCTCCAGCCTCAGCACTGAATATCTGTAACTCTACAAAATTATTTGCATATAGATAGCTATTCAAAAACAACAGGACTCAGGGAATTGCTAGTACAACAGGTATAGTTCAGTGTTTTTACTTATAGCTCAAAATGCATTTAGGGACCTTGCACAGTGGCTCACACCTGTAATCCTAGTACTTTGGGAGGCCTAGGCAGGTGGATCACTTGAACTCAGGACCAGCCTGGGCAACATGGCAAGACTTTGTCTCTACAAAATATACAAAAATTAGCTGAGCATGGGGGCGTGCACCTGTATCCCAGCTAGTTGGGAGACTGAGGCATGAGAATTGTTGAACCAAGGAGGCAGAGTGTATTAGTCCACTCTCATGCTGCAAATAAAGACATACTCAAGACTGGGTAATTCATAAAGGAAAGATTTAATTGACTCGCAGTTCCACGCTACTGGGAAGGCCTCAGGAAACTTAGTCATGGCAGAAGGCAAAGGAGAAGCAGGCATGTTCTTCACAGGGTGGCAGGACAGAGAGCAAGCAGGGGAAATGCCAGACTCTCATAAAACCATCGGATTTCCTGAGACTCACTTATTATCACGAAAACAGTGTGGGGAAACTGCCCTCATGATTCACTTACTGCCACCTAGTCCCACCCTACGACACACGGGGATTATGGGGATTACAATTCAAGGTGAGATTTGGGTGGGAACACAGAGCCAAATCATAGCATCACAGAGGTTACAGCGAGCCAAGATCACCACTGCACTCCATCCTGGACGACAGAGAGAGACCTTGTCTCAAAAAAACAAAACAAAAAACAAAAAATGCAATTAGGTATGTGCTTTTTGCGTTAGCTGTGACAGCTTTGATGTGGTTTTCAAAAACAAATTCCCACTTTCTAGGCCATGATACTCAGATAAAAAATTCTCCATGGAAAGAGTTTCAAACAAAATACTTTTGCTACAGAAATAGATCACCAATTTACTAATATTTACAAGAAGTTATTAGGAGTATAATGCACCATTATAAAGAATGGGTTACAGGAGTGTTGGACCATACAAAATGATGCAAGTAACTTTAAATCTTCTAGTAGCCACACGTTTTAAAAGTAAAATAAGTAAAACCTAGTTTAACCACAATATTGCATTTAACTCAATATACTGAAAATATTCTTTCAACCAATTATCAACATAAAAACTATAAATAAGCTATTGTACATTATTTTCACACTAAGGCTAGAAATCAGGATTGGCTACATTTCAAATGCTCAATAGCCATATGCAGCTAGTGGCTACTGCATTGAACATAACAGAGTTAGAGACATCTATTCATTCAGTGATGCCCATGGTACATTTTTAGGGGGAAAATGGAAGGTGGAGGATATTATATAGTAAGAGCTCATGTTTATGGGGGAAACCCAGGCATGTAAGCTTGTATGGGCCTATATGAGCATGAAGAAGGATGGTGAAGTATATACACATCAGGCTTTAACACTGGGTACTAGAGGGGCCTGGGTACTAAATAGACTATTACTAGCTTTTAGAAATATATATCTTTCTATTGTTCCATACATTAAAGTGGTCGGTAGTAGTTTTGTAATTTTCAGCTGGGTGCAGTAGCTCTTGCCTGTAATGCCAGCACTCTGGGAGGCTGAGATGAGAGGATCACCTGAGTCCAGAAGTTCGAGACCAGCCTGGGCAACATAGCAAGACCCCACATCTACAAATAATTTTTAGAAATCAGCAGGGCATGGCGGCATGTACCTGTGGGGCCAGCTACTCTGGAGACTTAGATGAGAGGATAGCCTGAGCCCAGGAGGTCAAGGCTGCAGCGAGCCATGATTTCATCACCACACTCCAGCCTGGGTGAAAAAGACCCTGTCTCAAAAAATAAGATTGTAATTTTCCTTTAACCTACTGAGTAAGTTATCAGAAGTTTATGAAATTTAAGAAGAGAGATTCAGTTGCTCTAACAGTCAGGTAGAGCATAAGCTTTCCAGAAGAAAAGAAATTAAAGACATTTTATCTTTTACTCAACACTCATAATTACAACAAATTTAGAAATTACATAAAAAAATAATAAGTTGTCTTTTGAATCTTAGAATCAAATATTAAGGAATTAGAAGTCACCTCCTACCCTGCCGCTACTGAAGACTCCTACTTCACCTTGTCTGGTGTCTCAGCTGCATGCCTTCCCGACTCAAGTTCTTCTCTCCATTTTAAATAAAAGCATTAGAACTTAAAGAGTCAATTAATCACAGGACAGAAGTAATAAGACAGAGTCCTAGGCAGACCAAGGCAAACGGCTCTGAGGAATGTGTAGTAGACAGTAGGGTTTTGATGCAGTTATTCTAAAGGCAGATGAAGGTGCTAGGCCAAACCCACCTACCACAGAGAACAGCCAGGAGCAGGTGGGAGAAAAGAATTTTCAAGGAGGTCTCCGGGGAGATTCTCAAGATCACCTTCACCACCACTCCCTGACCATTCTACTTCCTGTTCCCGCAATTCACCAAATTATGACATAATCTTTGCACAGGATAAAGGGACATACAAAACAATGTCAACAATCTTGAAACTTTTGACCAAAATACCTTAAAACACACCAGTGATCACCTACATGATTCAGAGAAACTAACTGGAAAGATGAGTTGGCCGAATAACCGCTTCTCTAGTCCCTGTAGATTAGAAAGCAGTTCCCCAAAAACGAGATGACGTAACACAGCCATTTCCTCACTCAGACGGAGCCCTTTTCCATAGTATTATCCTGGAGAATTATGTTCCAGGTCCTGATGTAATCAACATATAAGACTTCCATGGACAGACAGATTCATCTAAAGGCCGTATCAATTGATGAGCTGTTGTTTCACTGGCTGACTCCCATACTAACATATGTGAAAGAAACTCCCACCATGATGAACAAGATTCAGGTTCAGAGTTCGGAAAGGAATAAATCTGCAGGCACTGATCATGATTTTAAGGCAGTTGTAAGAAATCAAGGTCTAAGAAAAAGAAACAAAGAAAAAAAAGACAAAGTATGGGTAAATACGGCAGGAGAAATGGGCAGTGAGACAGGTAACGAACCTGCTGTTCGCTGTGTGGTTAGTCACAGCCCTCTGCTGCTGTATGCCTTTCTTCAGGAAGGAAAAAACAACAGTTCAAGAGAGTGTTTGTACAAACAAAAACACACGTCATTTAGGATACCCACTAAGGGAAAGAGCATCGTAATTTTGAGTCTCCTAATCCATCTCTGCCAGTGTCTCCCTCTGATAGTTCATTGAGGCATTCTAAACTTTCCATGATGTCAAAACTTAATAACAATGTGATTTATTCTAAATAGCCCTAGATTTCCTTAATAGCCTATTATGAATCCATCAGACATTTATTTAACCAAGGTCTTGAACTTTTCTATAGTTTCAGTGTGTGATATATTTTAGAGAATAAAAGTTCCAAAAAATAAACTCTCTGAAGATTCCCCTTGCATTTGTTCTTAAAATGTCTCTCAGGCTTTAAGGGTTGCCTCTAAATTGTTATTGTTTGGTTTGACATTAGGTCAATGCTGGTGCCATCTACATCCTCCATAATTTTTTTAACTTCTAATGTACCCCCCCTTAACCTATATGGAGAATGGCTAGAAAGCTAGATTTCTCTTACTGTTTCTACTTGGAATTTTGTCTTAGTCCATGTGGGTGGCTATTTAAAAATAACACGAATTAGGTAGCTTATAAACAACAGAAAGTCATTTCTCACAGTTCTACGGGCTGGGAAGACCAAGATAAAGGTGCTAGAAAATGCAGTGTCTACAGAGGGCCTCCTGTGTCCTGGTTCAAATACCCATGTTCTTGCTGTGTCCTCAGATGGTGGAGGCAAACCAGCTCCCTCAGGACTTATTAAGGCACCAATGCTATTCATGGGGCTTTGCACTCACGACATAATCACCTCCCAAATTTCCCACCTCCCAATATCATTTCTAATATCATTACCTTGGGGGTCAGAAATCAACATATTAATGGGAGTGGGGTGGGACATAGCAGAGGATTTCACAGTGAATGATTTTTCTACTAGAAATAATTTTAAACAGTGTATCACTTGGTTGCCCAGGCTGGAGTGCAGTGGTGCAATCACGGCTCACTGAAGCCTCAATCTCCCAGGCTCAAGTGATCCTTCCACCTCAGCCTCCCAAGTAGCTGGGACTATGGCTGTGCACCACCACCCACGGCTAATTTTTGTTGCCGTTGTTGTTTCTTTTATTAAAAGCAAGGTCTCCCTGTGTTGCCCAGGCTGATTGCGCACTCCTGGCCTCAGGTGATCCTTCTGCCTTGGCCTCCCAAAGTGCTGGGATTTCAGGTGTGAGCCATCTTGCCCAGCCTCGATCCATTTTAGTTATCAACCAGCTGCTCTGCATTAGTAGCTAGAGGAACGTGAACTGAGGGGACAAAATTAGAAGAACGTGAACTGAGGGGGAGAAAATCCCTCTTCAAGGCCGATTAGATGCACCTGAAAAAGGCTGTTGCTCCACCCACCATCCAGCCCAGAGGGTACCTCTTACTTCCTACTAAAAGTGTTCATCGAAGGATGTCCAGGCCAAAGATTTAGTGTAGAGATTGAGCGCAGACCAGAGTTTCTTAGCAGCAGTACTATTGACATTCAGGACTGAATAATCCTTTGCATTCGGCGGGTGGGAGCTGTCCTGTGCACTGTTAGGTTTAGCAGCAGCCCTGACCAATAACCACTAGACTGCAGGAGCCCCAAGCCCCTCCACTAGCAACAACCAAAAATGTCTCCAGATATTGCCCAATTTCCCCAGAGGGAAGGGGTGGAAAGGGGGAGAAAGCAGCAGAATGTCCCCAGTTGAAAACCTGGGGAAGTGATTTTAAAGCCCTTAGCCTCACATAAAGCTCCAACTTCATGTCAAGTTACAAGGTCCATATGAAACTTCCAACAAGAGAAATATCGAAATAAAAGAGTGATAACAAGCCCATAGAAACATAGCACCCAGTCAATAGATTGCTTGCTAGACTAAGGGCATTAACCACATGTCTCTAGCTCATTAGCTTCTTACCTCCTATTCATCCTCCGGTTCAAAATAAGTTGTCAGTTCATCCAGAAATCTCCATGACCCCTCAGGTCCAGGTTACTCGTTCTCATGGCCCCCGCAGCTCCCTCTAACCTGCCCTTTCATCACACCACATTATAATTGTCTGTTATTTATCTGTATCCCGTTTCCCAAACCAGACCATAATTCCCATGGCAGTCTTGTTTTCAGACACATACCCAGTAACTAGCACAGAGCCCAGGACAGTGCAAAAATAAGGAGTGCATACCTGAGCTACTTTATCATAAATAAGCATTTTTAACTGATGTACCAAAATTATGTACTGTGCGTCCTCAATGGTCTTCTAGGCCACAGGCGACTGGGTCCCATAGGAAGCCTCTATCATACCATACATTCACCTTGCAGCAGGGCTCTACACTTTAACACACAGAAATTGATCAAACCTCATAATTTACCGGTAAAAATTACTTTAGTGAAGACTACATAGAAACACGGGAAAGAAGGTTTACATTCTTACACCACAGCAAAACTTTCTTAAAATCCCTTGCACACTTTTCTGTTCTTTCCCATGAAATTCTCCTTGCACAGCCACCCCCTTTGCCCCCCACAGGCGCCTTCTCCCCAGACCTTCCTCTGCTTCTCTTCACCTCTACGTGTAGGATAGAAAAGATTCACTCTAACTTGCATTTGCCCCCCTCGTCACCCAGCCCTATAAATTCAGTAAATGTTTCAACTTGGGATGCACCCTCATTAGAAAGCAGAATCATCCATCCAAAATAAGTAAGTTGCCCCTGAAACGTATTTTTAGATGGGAGTTTACAGAGGGTAGGGGTCCTGTCCACTTACCCAGCCAGACCAATTCCACATGCAGTCTACCTCCCAGGCCACAAATCCCAAAAGACTGACTAAAAGATTGCATTTTCTTTCGAGGTTCCTGTGATAATCATCTCTTTCCTGAGAAGTGGGAGGGAACCGAGGTTTGAGCAGAAACTGTTTTTAAACATGTTTCAAGGACCTTGAAATACCTCCTACCAAGAAAACATAAAATACTACAGATGCGAATTGTCTCAGTCAAGATTCAACCAGAGAAGCAAAACCAGTAGGAAACGCATATATTAGAAGACATATTACAAGAAATTACTTACACTGTTGTGGAGGCTGGCTGAGCAAGTCTGATATTCCTAGGGCAGGTAGTCAGAAAGGAAGATCTCAGGCCAGCGTCATGGGCACAGGCCAAAGTTGTGGTCCAGAAGCGAAATTCCTTCCTTTACCTATGGAAGACTCAGCCCCATTTTCAAGATCTTCCACGCAATTCAGTCAGGCCCGCCCAAGTTATGCTGGGTAATCGCCCCTACTTCAAATCACCTGGTTAATTAGTGTAATTAGTGGTTAAGAGCACTAATTACATCTGCAAAATACCTTCAGAGTAAGACCTAGGTTACTGTTTGGTTGAATAACTGAGAACTGTAGCCTCGCCATTGAAACAACAAAGAAGCCATCACTATAAAGAATAAGAACCAGCAGCCCTTATGGAGGTCCCATTCTAAACACTTCACATATGTTATGTCCTTTCCTTTGTACAATCACCCTATGTGATATTATTATCTCTATTATACACAAATTCTTCAGGCTGATTATTGGTTAAGATGCCATTAGAAGGCAGCAGCTTCTATCTCGCTCCATTTTATTTTGTGCTATTTTATTTTATTTTTACTGAAAGAGTGTATCACTTGGTTGCCCAGGCTGGAGTGCAGTGATGCAATCACGGCTCACTGAAGCCTCAATCTCCCAGGCTCAAGTGATCCTTCCACCTCAGCCTCCCAAGTAGCTGGGACTATGGCTGTGCACCACCACCCACGGCTAATTTTTGTTGCTGTTGTTGGTTGTTTGTTTTATTAAAAGCAAGATCTCCCTATGTTGCCCAGGCTGATCGCACACTCCTTCTGCCTTGGCCTCCCAAAGTGCTGGGATTTCAGGTGTGAGCCATCTTGCCCAGCCTCGATCCATTTTAGTTATCAACCAGCTGCTCTGCATTAGTAGCTAGAGGAACGTGAACTGAGGGGACAAAATTAGAAGAACGTGAACTGAGGGGGAGAAAAAAAATCCCTTCTTCAAGGCCGATTAGATGCACCTGAGAAAAGGCTCTTGCTCCACCCACCATCCAGCCCAGAGGGTACACCTCTTACTTCCTACTAAAAGTGCTCATTGAAGGATGTCCAGGCCAAAGATTTAGTGTAGAGATTGAGCGCAGACCATTTTCTTAGCAGCAATACTATTGACTTTCAGGACAGAATAATCCTTTGTATTCGGGGGGTGGGAGCTGTCCTGTGTACTGCTAGGTTTAGCAGCAGCCCTGACCAATAACCACTAGACTCCAGGAGCCCCACAGCCCCTCCACTAGCAACAACCAAAAATGTCTCCAGATATTGCCCAATTTCCTCAGACGGAAGGGGTGGAAAGGGGGAGAAAGCAGCACAGTGTCCCCAGTTGAAAACCACTGGTGTAGACACAGTTCCTCTAAAGGAAAGGATGGGGCTACAACAGGGTCGTTTAGAAACAGAGGGCAGTGGTCTCTCTCCAGGGGAGTCACCACTCTGTTGGAATATAATATTCTCTTTCTCACCTTCAGGCAGATGACACTCCCTCAGCCACCCCTCCCATTTGCCTAGATGATACCTATTGGTCCTTCAGATTCCCTGAGCCCCTCAGGTCTGGGAAAGGTGCTCCTCCTCTGTGGCCTCTACTGAGACATTCGTTGCATGGTTTTCTTGCCTGCCGCTCACACTAGACCTAAGTTCCACCCCAGCACTCTGAGTCCTACTCAGCATTCCTGCACCTAATCATAGTGCCGAGACTCTTGCTCAATTCATGCTCTTGTTAAAATAATAAAATCTAGGCCGGGAGCAGTGGCTCATGCCTGTAATCCCAGCACTTTGGGAGGCTGAAGCAGGTGGATAACTTGAGGTCAGGAGTTTGAGACCAGCCTGGCCAACATGGTGAAACCCTGTCTCTACTAAAAATACAAAAAATCAGCCAGATATGGTGGCACATGTCTGTAATCCCAGGTACTTGGGAGGTTGAGGCAGGAGTATCACTTAAGCCCAAGAGGCAGAGGTTGCAGTGAGCTGAGATCCAGCCACTATTCCAGCCTGGGCAACAGAGTGAGTGAGACTCTGTCTCAAAACAAAAAATAATAATAATAAAATCCAAATGTTATTGATTGTGTACTATGTGCCAGGCACTATGTAAAGAAAGAATGAGTTAATTATAATTAATAAATGAATAATGTTAAATGAAAACATAAAATAAGCTACATATTATTCATCACGGCCAAAATTATACTGATTAGCTCAACATTTAGAGTATTCCTAAATATACAACACAAAGAGTAAGAATTTTCAAAGATTTGGCACTATATGGAATTCGTTTTGCATTAAAACTTTAATAAAAATAATTTGTCCATCTGTGGTGATACAGAGTCCCATTTAAGATATTTCTGTCTTAAGGAGTCATTATTAAGAATAGCAATGATCACATTTCTGCTGGGTGCAGTGCCTCATGCCTGTAATCTCAGCACGTTGGGAGGCCAAGATGGGAGGATTGCTTGAGCCCATGAGTTCAAGAGCAGCCTGGAAAATATAGCAAGAGCCTATCTCTACTACAATATATATATATATAATATATTTTTTTAAAACTGTCAGATTTCATACATAGGGGAAAGAGTCATACAATATTCAGCTCTTGTGGATCGAATAACAGATACACAGCCTTTTCTATGGCACAGACATGGCTTTTACATAAACTTACTCACTTTTGAACCCCTGAACCATAGTGAAAGGGTCACCAGATTTTCCCCTCCCTCAAGAGGCAACTACAGTGGGTCCAAAAAGACACTTCTATTTGGTACTTAGCCTGGATTTTACACAAGGGACTAAAATGTTATATTATTTGATCCAGATCCATCAAAACTAATGAGCCCTCTGCACTTTATGGTTCTTTCTCTCCATCATAGACTATTACCAGTGACCCTATGAGCCCTTCCCTTCTGAGAGTTGCCCAATGGCTCAGCTGCAAAACTCGGGTATCACCACCTCCCAGTTCCTTCTGCAAGCAGCCCTACATTTCTGTGCAGATGGCCACCTAGGAATCAATTCATCACATGGCTCCAAAGAACTCAATACAATTAAAAATATGCAATCTGGAAAAGCCCCAAGCCCAGACCATTGGCCCAGCCCTCTCTGTTCAGGCTCAGCCCTGATCCTCCAGTGGTCGAGGAGTGACCTAGAAGGAGTGGGACAAGCTTGCTCCTGTTCAGCACTCAGTGACCATTTTGAAATTGCAAGAGAGCAGATGGAGAAGTAACCTCAAATGAATATTCATAAAAAGAAAATCAATTATCCACCTTCTGTGCCACCTGCCTTCTCAACCCAACTTAGCCCGCAGCTGTGAGAGGCAGGGGTCATTCACCCAAATCACGGCCTCACCTCGAAGGCATCCGCAGAGGCCAAGAGTCCAATGCCAACCCTGGAACATTGGCATACCTGACCTGAAAAGATGGAATGTTTTGTGTTTGTGACCTCTAAAACAAGAACCAAAGCCATAGGAAGATGGCATGGGGTGGTGAAAAGAACAAAACCTTCCGAGTAAGGCTGGTCTGGGCTCAGATCCCAGCACTGAACCTTTTTAACTCCTGTCCCTTAACCCTGATTAAACTGGACAGGTCGCCCACATGCTGAGCCTCATTTTCCACACCTGTACGGTATGAAAAGAACTGACCTGCATGGGGGTAGGGTACAGATTGGGCAGAGGAACTAAGATAAGAAATACGAAGATATGAAGCACCCAGCCATGGTAGAAATAAACAAATAGTTTCTCCTGCCCCAACGATACCATGTCACAGGGGGAGAGATCAGATTTGCATCAAAACCATTTTAACAGACTGCTTAGTGATGGATGGAGATAAGTGATTCCTAGAAGTTTTATGACTCTAACATAAGACTTTTCAGGGAGTTAAGATATATTTAAGGGATTTGCTATTAATATAAAATGTTTCTGGAATATTTTTCAGTTGTTGTGTTAAATAATATAGCTCCCTTGCATAAATCCTGTATTCCTGCGTCCAAAGCTGTAACAAGGACAAGGCAACCAGGACTTGCCCAGCACTAAAAAATTTAAAAACATCCCAATTATCAATTGTACTTTTAAAGGGCAGAATGGTAGAAATGAATGGAAGGGAAAGGCCAAGGTCAAGGGCAGGGAGGCCCATTTGCCCAAGGGCCTTATTTTAAGCTGAGGGAGTGAAGTCCCTCCTCTCCCCAGCCACATACTTGGTTATTAACTTTCTTTTCCTCCCCTCCCTTATCCCCCCCACTCCCAGTGGGAAGCAGAGGAACCAATTCTGTCTCTGCTGCCTCCAAGTTGGTGTTCCCCTAGCCTAGACCAGATCGACTTTTCCCAGCCTTCTCACAAAAACCATCTCAAAAGTGGGACTCCAGCTTCCTACAGTGCAAATTCAGCTTTCAATATAGTCCCTTTAATGTGGAAAGAGGGTGGGGGAGGAGGGGCAATGGCAGTCAAAACAGAGAAGAAAACCACTTTTATTCTGAGTGCTTACGATTTGTACCCAGGCTGTCTCCTTTTTTGTCTTTTGTTGGTTTTCCAAGTTTGTTCATCTGAGTGTGTGTTTGAAAAAGCAGAAGGTGAAAGGAAATGGAGAATTTGGGTGATCGATCACCCCATTGGATACACAACCTGGGCTTGTGATTTGATCATGCAGAGAGAGCACTAAGTTATTCTAATCAGGGGCTGCAGAGCAGCTTTCCTTGGTCAAATCGTAGCAGGAAGCAAGTTGCTGGAGGCACCTGGGCCTGCCTTTCAGACAGCCAGGTGGCCATCACCATGATGATCCCAAGCAAGGACAGATCACAGACAACCCAGAGCCCTGTGTAACCCGGCATTCTACTGTCACATCACAACTTCTCACCTATTTCACAGGGAGTGGGACAAAAGCCTGACTCAATGTTGCATGTGACACACCTGCCCTCTCTGCCAGTAGTCAGTGACACTCACACCACCCCCTTCCAGCAATGGCTGTGGCTGCTCCTTAGCTCCTGGACTCCCCCAGCCCTTCATAACTAGAGACTGACAGCTTGGAATAGAAAAGGACAGAAAGAGAGCCTCTAACCCATTCTCACCGCCTCTCCTACCCAGAGTAGAGGAGTACGAACTCACCAGCCCATCACCAGAAACCTTAAGTTGCTCACATCAGAAACTCAGCATTGAAATAACAAAACCTCATGTTTAGGGCTGGGAACAAGGTGCAGATTTTTCTCTCAAACCTGGAGTTAGGCAGGAGTGCCAGAAAGAGTCGGGGCAGAGTAGAAGAGGAAGGAGAGAGAAGGAGGAGAAAAAGAAAAGCTTTGTTCTTAGAGCACTGCTGATTTGGGTCAAGCCCCCAGGTGGATCTTTCTAAAGGTTCACGGCCCTCCTCCTACCCTATAGCCTGACTTCTTCTAGGGGCTTTGAAAAGGAGCTCTAAAGGAAAAACTACCTCCTTCCCTACACCTGCTCTCCAGAAGCCCCTGGGGTAACATGAAGAGCCTGAACCTCACCTGTAATGTATATTTCCAGTCTCCTTTCTGCACAGCCACATGGTACCCAAGACCTTTCCTCTCTCCCACCCTTTACTCACAGGCCCATATGCTCATTTGCTCTACTCACCTAGTCATTCTCAATCTATCTCAGCCCCCAGTTCCACCCATCGGAACACCTGCTCACCCCAACTAGTTCAAAAGTCCCTCCCTTTTAGGAGGATTTGATGAACAGCCTCTATTCAAAGCACATGGAGGAATCCATTAGGCTACAGAGCTGATATTTGTCATCACCATCCCCTGATTCTCCTGTATAACATTTTTCTACTGTTATTATTCCACAGAAACCCTGATGAAAATCTCTGGGAGTGATTAAGGCAAATAGAAAAAAGCAAAGTCCTCATGCATTCTGCTCTGAAGATGCAGAGGCCTTGTACGGCAGGCCGAGCTTCTCATGTGACCCACGGGTTCAGGCCCAGTATTTATCAGCAGAGCTTCACCCAGCTGGAATGTCAATGAGAGACTGGAGGATTATATAAGGGGAAGACGGATGTGCCCCCCAGTGAGTAGTATGGAGGTCAGCAAGTCACCTTAAATCTATGAGGTGTGACATCTTGGCAGAACTGGAGATCTCCCTTGTTTTCTTTTTGATAGCAACTCTGGACATATTACCGCCTAGGGTCGCTGTATATATTCAGGCCCTGACAGCTCCACAAATGCCTTTCCCCCACACAATGGGGACATTCTCCAGCACAGTCTGCAACCTGAAGCTGGGATAGAGCTGGTATTCAGACCCCAGCAGGAAGGCCACTCGACCACAGCTGAGAAAAGGGCTCACTTGTCTGCCCCAAAGGTTCAGGAAGAAGTAAGCAACCTGCCACCCCCTCCAAGCTGCCTGGTTGGGATGGTGAGTCGTCATGTCAATGTCCAGCTGCATGAGCCAGTGCCTGGCTTTGTGAAAGGCTGAGCAGAGACCCCATCGACCCTTACCAAGTGTCATTCCAGGAAAAGAGATTGAGGATGAAATTTTAAATTTCCTACCCCCATACACAAAACCTAGCCCAGGACACTCTCCCAAAGATAACCTGGTTCTCCTAGGGTGACTCCAGGTGACATCTATGGTAGTAAAGGTATTTGGATGTGCTGAGATGCTCTCCCCCTACCCCGTAGTTCATGGCCTGTGGCCTTCCCTTCTCCTTTCCAGTCCCCACTGCCAGACTGCATCCAGTAGCTAGTGTTTTCCATCTAGAGGAAGCTCCTCTCCAATTCTCACTAGCCATGGAAATCTCATAATTGCTTTTGCATGCACCATTACCTCTGCCTGGAATGCCCTTTTCTCCCTCCCTGCCCTTTTGTCCAAAAAGAAGTTCCCACTTCCATCAGCTGTGACACCTTCTCAGACCCTCCCTCGCTGGTCTCACTGACCACCCTCTGCCTTCCCAATTTGAAAGTCCCTCTCATAAAGCATTTGCTACACATGCTCGCATGTGTCCTCCCAGAAAGCTAATCTCCTTGAGAACAGGAGTATTTTATTTTGTTCATCTTTATTTTATTGGTCTCTGAGTCCCAACCAGCACAACAAGCATCTTAGATGAATTGCATGCATTGATCAAGGCCACGGTCTTTCTACTTAATTCTTCAAATCTCTCCCGAGACCAGTATCATTCAGCCAGAGGTGTGTGGTCCTGCCTTGCTTTTCAGAGCACAGAGAGAAGTCACAAAGGATGCTTTTCACCCCCTGACTGTTCTCTGTGAAACCTCTCATTTAAGATAGGCTTTTATAGCAGGCCACATGAAGGAAACTTCTTAAACTGTGAGATGAAGCCAGGTTTGGTGGCAAAGCCCCTTCATAATACCAGGAAGGCCAACGACAGGCTGGGAGGGAGTCAGAGGATGGAGAGCTCCCTGCACTATAGCCGGGCCTCCGATCCTGACTTCTTGTGAGCAGTGGTGTCCTCATCACACAGGCCACAAGCCTGAGGACCCCAGCCCTGTAGCCAGCTCCATAAGCCCTAGACCAGCCTCCAAGCCCTAAGAGCCCTTAGGCAGAGGCAGCTCTCATGTGGAGTACCTGAGGGTGGGTGACCACAAACCAGGGGGCAGCCACAGGGCATCAGATGCTTCACCAGACATTTTTATCCTGCTGGTTTCTGTGGCAAACTCCTCTTTCATAGGGGTAGTGTGATGCCTCCAGCTCTGCTGTTTTTGCTCAGGGTTACTCTAACTATTCAGGGTCTTCTATGGGATACATTTCATAACCCACCAGAGCTGCAACAGATGAGAAGGGGGACAACTTGATGAAAAAATTACTCAAAGTGGAAGGATCATAATAAAGGCCGTGGGCCTCTGTTAATCCATCTCAACATCACCGTGTTCCAGGCCCAAGGGCAGCTGGCTCTTCATCACAATCATCGTCGAATTTATGGGGCCTGGCTACCTTTCAAGCATTTCTCTTGGCAGAGAGAGATTCCTACAAGCTGGATGATCTTGACTGCATCCGCAGGGAAGAAGAGTAAATTTATCAAATTTGCACCTGCCTAGCCCTCAAATTAAGTCCCTTAGTGTTTCCCACCCACCCCTTCCTTCCTCCTTGGTTAAAAATGGGAGAGGCATTATGAAGGGTGACATGGTGAATAGGGAATGTGATTTGAAGTCACACCTTTATCAAGGTTCAAATCTCAGCTCCACCACTTGCTAGCCGGGTAACCTTGAACAAGCTTCTTGACCTTGCTAAACCTCAGATTCTTTATCTTTAAAATGGGAATGAAAATACATAGCTCAGAAAGCTAATATAAGAACGAAAGAAGAAAATGTCTTTAAAGCATCTGGCAGAGCTCCTGAAATGGAAGAAGCTCAGTAAACGCTACCCCCCTTCACTTTAACTCAGGTTCTAAAGTGTAGGTGTAACATGCATTAAAAGAGTGTCATAGTCAAATAAGTTTGGGAAGTACTTGGTTAAACAAATGTAAACCTATTTATTCCCTGCAGGACTTCTCAGAGTCTTTAATCTGCTAACATGAGCTGTAAATCTCTAAGAGGTACTACACTTTTCAGGCTTCCCAGGTCACCATGACCACAAAATCCTTATCATGGAACATCACTCAGGAGTAATGTTCTGTGGTTTACCATTTAGAAAATGATGCTTTAAAATAAAGAGAATATATCAATTAGATGCCACAGCTACTCAAATAATCTCTTCCTCTGAAGTCTGTAAATTCAGCCACCATTTCCCTTTAGAAAAGCCATCACCAAAAAAAGAGAATCCAAAATCAATTTTCTTCCCCAAAACTACTACATAAAAGGACTGCTTATCTCAACCCTCACATTTTCCTAGACATGGACCCCCAAGCACTAGGCACTGCCTGAGCCTTTGCCACGCATATCCCTGCCGATATTCCTCGGCACTTGCTTCTCTGGAAGGCACTGAAGCCAAAAATAAAAGTAGAGGGGTAAATGGCCAAGCACTTTTTAGGTTTTTGTCTGATTCTATACCTCATATAGGAATTTACACTAAATAGAGATTCCTGGACCAATTTGTAGCTGCAGAGAAATTTTCAGCCATCTTACTAACTTTGCATGCCCTTGCTTAAAAAGAAAAAATGCAGACTAAAGATTTCCATCGCCAGTTGGCAAAGAAAGGAACAAAGGACCAAAGCCATTAAACCAGAGAGTAAACTACCATCAGAGGAGGATACAGCCTCCCCAAGCCTGTAGTGTAGCCCAAAATTGAATTCCATGATCATCACTTCTACGCATCCGTATGGATCCTGGCCTTTAGTGAAACAAGCCAATACTGCTGGCAAGTGGCTTTTATTTTGTAGGGGAAGGGAATTAATATGCACACTCAGTCTTTCCAAAACTATCAGGTATGAAGAGCCCTATAGACACTTTTGTCCAATGAAGTCCTGTCCAGAGGCCCGCCTAACAGCTTTACACTTTCATTTGCGGATTAGATTCAAGGACAGTTTATCCCTTCGTGCAGATGAGAATGTCAGATGGCTCACCTTCACCTCTGTGCCCTAAATCCAGGGCACACTTAATCCTGGTGCTGAGTCAGATGCACAGCACAAGTGTGTCGACCTGGAGAGGTGGATGAGTGGGGGGAAAGGGAGCTTTGAAAGTAAGGGTTAATGTTACCAAGGCTCGGCATCAAAAGGCCCCTCTGCACATCTTTGTTCCCCCTCCCAGCTCTCTCCAGCTGCATTCTTTGACTCTTAGTAATATCCCAGGTTCTGGAGCAATGCCAGTCCTACTAGAGTTGAGACACCAGGATGGGGGTAGCTGGGGGACTCCCTAAGGGACCCCCTCACCAACTTTCTCATAGCCATTCCAGGGAAGTGGAAACCAAACTCTAGGCAAGACTCTAGAGACAAGGGCCCCACCTTCCTTGGGTCACTCACGCCTGAGTCCAGCCCTCTGCACCACAGGACAGGGGAGTAAAGCCACTAGGATCACCTGACCCTTGGCCCATGGAGGTTGGGTGGGGGAAAGCGGCAAGAGTCATGAGGAAACTGGGGCATTCAGACTACAAAAATTGTAATGAATCTGTGTATGAGTACCTGCCTTTCCCCCCAATCACTTCACATGTAAAACATCATCAAGCAGACCCTTCAAACTAAATAGTAAATCCACTAACACAACATCAATCACATTGACCCATCTATGTTAGTCCATTTTGCATTGCTATAAAGGAATATCTGAGGCTGAGCAACTTATAAAGAAAAAGGGTGTATTTGGGCTCATGGTTTTGCAGGCAGTACAAGAAGCCCAGTGCCCAGCATCCGCTTCTGGTGAGGGCCTCAGGATGCTTACAATCGTGGCAGAAGGTGAAGGGAAAGCAGGTGTATCACAAGGCAAGACAGAGAATAAGACAGAGAGGAGGAGGTGCCAGACAACCAGCTCTTGCATGAACTAATACAGCAAAACCTCACTCATCACCATGGGGATGGCACTAAGCCATTCATGAGAAAGCCGCCTCCATGACCCAACACCTCCCACCACGCCCCACCTCCAACACTGGAGATCACATTTCAACATGAGATTTGGAGGGGACAAATATTCAAACCATATCACCAGCCTAAAATGGCGAGTTCCTCTCTGTAGCCATCTCAGCCTTCCCTCCCTCCTCGTGCCCCCTCATCTGTGTTTCTGAGCACCCTATACCCACCTCTGGACAGCCCTTGCACATGGCAGCCTTGAACATGGCACATGCATGCATTTATGCATCTATCTTTTCTGCAAAGCTGGGTTCTCCCAGGCAGGGTCCAAGCCTCAGGCATTGATAGCGCTCCAATATCTTGCCCTATTCCTGGCATATGGTGGGTCCTCGTGTTGGTGATCACTGTTAAAGCCCAACCATGAAGCCAAATGGAGTGATGTTACCAGATCTTAGATGGCAGAAGGTCCTTGTGCCTTGACACAGGTTCAGCATAGGCTGTTATGTTATATTCCAAATACATGGGACCCTCTTAGGTTCCCTTTCCCTTCCCAGACACAAATCCTTTGATACACATCAGTGTTGTTCCTGTCACTTCAGCACCCCATTCCCAAGTTCTGACCTGCAGAAGCATGATGAAGCATTTTCATCGCTGTGGTGAATCTTATTAATACCGGCACACACATTGGCCTATTCATCAGTGCACATAAAAAACTAGACATGGAAAAGGAAAGACTTGACCATAGGCCAAGGAGTTTGTGGAGCTTATATTTATCCAAATTATTTTGGCATTAATATCATGCTGCTAAGTCTACAAAATCAAAAATGTGGAACTCTGGAAACAAGCAAGGTTAAACTATGACCCGTTGCTGCCATTATCTGTAATTACCACTCACTGCCTGAGTCTGCAGTGAGCTGCCCAGAAACAGCCTGTGCTCCCCTGGGATTCTGCCCATGAGGTCCCTGGTGCCACCTGCAGCCTCCCAATGCCATCACCAGCCTCAGAAAGAGAGTGCACATAGGCATGGGAGGCCTGAACGAGGGAGAGGATGCATACGATAATGAGATCCAAATGGAGGTGAGGGCTTGTGCATTCAGGTTGGTGGATCAGGCTGATGACAGCAGGCAGAAGTCTAAGAAGGATGCTTACTCATTGGCATTAGTCTTCCAACAACATGGCCTAGAGTCAAACCTCTGCTCACCACTCACAAGCTGTGAACGTTTGGACAAGTTTCTTATCCTCTCTGGGATGGTTTCCTTATCCATAAACTTAGAAATCATGGCCCCTGTGTCATAGAACTGTTAGGAGGATCAAGTTAACAATATATAAAAGTGTGTTTGAACAGGGCCTAGGGCATGACATGTGTTACAGGTTTGTTGTTATCATTATCTGGACTTGGTTCTCCGTTCCGATCACCTCACTAGGTGACATCACATTTAGCTTTTATTCATTCATTCAATAAACACCTACTGAGTGCACCTAGACCACACTTTCCTCTGTATGGCCAAACCGAAACCCTGTCAAGGCCCACCTCTCCATGAAGTTTTTCCAGTTATCCTCAGTGGATGTGACTGTCCCCTCCATCTCTCTTCATTTTTTCCTCTCTTTAGCACTTAATACTTTTGAGTTCAAATCATAGCGTGAAGCTCCCTGAGGACAGAACCAATGTCTAATTCATTTGTATGTTTCCCATAGCATCCTCTCTGACATTGAGTGTGAAGTCAATAAATAGTGTGGAATGAATGAAGGAAAACTTGGGGAGGAAAAGCAGGAAAAAGTGGCTCTCTGGGCTTCTCATCACCAGAGCCTGTTTTTAAAAGGTAGCTAGGAGACCATAAATTGAATCCTCTACAAAAATTACTTTGCACTTAATTAATCCACTGCACAAAACAATGCATAATTTTTTAAAATGAGAAAGACCCAATGTCTTCACCATCAGATCTAATAATCAAGAAAAAGGGAAGAACACAGTGCCCATTTGCAGTCCCGAACTTTGGTCCCCCAGCCCTCCTCCAGGGTCACCAAGATTCCTGGGAATTCAAGCACTCAAGTGCCACCAGACTTTCCCTATGGCTCTGCTGAGGCCTTCCCACTGCCCGCAGTGCCAGGGTCAAACCTGCCTTGCCCTCCCTAAAACTCTCACAATCTCATAAAGCCTACCATCTCACCTCACATTTCACCATGATGTGGGGCCACAAGAATGAATGTTGTCTCCATTTCCTCCATTTTACCCCCCTCCTTTTCCCTTCTACCACATCTGAGAAGACCAACCGCTCTCCCTTCCAGAGGCCCCCTTTCCTGGGCTCAAGTTACCCACCCCTGGTTCTGACTTCCCCAGTCTTGCTTCCTCGCTCCAACGCTTTCCCCTCCTCAACTTATTAGTAGTCCAGCCTCTACTCCTGGACAAACTTGAGCAGTTTACTTAACCTCAACTATAGAAGCTAAGATTTTTTTTTTAGGTTTTTCTTGATTTTCTGGGAAGACAGGCAGGATCTTGCCCTGCTGCACAGGCTGGAGTACAGTGGTGCCATCATGACTCACTGCAGCCTCAAACTCCTGGGTTCAACAAATCCTCCCACCTCAGCCTCCCAAAACAATGGGATCACGGGCATGAGCTGCTGTGTCCAGACAAAAACTAAGATGATAATAAAACTCATCTCTCAGATCACATGTGAGAAAGGATTTGCAAAGCAAAGGGCTTACAAAAAATGTTAGGCATTTTCATGTCTTCCTGTGGACAGAGATCACCATTTTTTTTCCTCTTTGGATCATCCACAATGTCTTCCAATGGATATGGCATATAGGAAGAATTCAATAGACGAAGTACACATTGGCTTAATGAGAAAACCCCAGTATGAATGAATCAAAACTCCCACATCGATTTCACTGATCAGTTTAAGTGAGAGTGTTTGGCCTTAACACCTTACTCTTGATCAAGTGAGAAAATTCCTGCTGGGTATATCCACTCTGTCAGAAAACAGTCCTTTGGGTCAAATTGATAATAAAGTTATAATCTGAAACAGTTTCACCCTTGAGGTTCCAACATCTCTAAGAGAAAACTCAGCTGTTGGGTATGGCTAAGATTCAAAATGTCATCAATTTGTTAAGAACGCAGACTATGATCAATCACAGAGCTAACCTGTTAGTTGCAGAACACTGTTTGGGGGGCGGATTTTGGTTGGTGGTTTTCTTTTATTGAGACAGCATCCTGCTTTGTCACCCAGGCTGGAGTGCAGTGCCATGATCATGGTTCACTGCAGCCTTCTTGAGCTCAAGAGATCCGCTTGCCTCAGCCTCCTGAATAGCTGGGACCACAGGTGTGTGCCACCATGCCCAGTTAATTTTTTTAATTTTTCGTAGAGATGGGGGTCTCACTATGGTGCCCAGGCTAGTCTCAAACTCCTGAGCTCAAGTGATATTCCTTCTTCACCTCCCAAAGGATTGGAATTATAGGCGTGACCCACCGCGCCCAGCAGAACATTGTTTTAATGCTGTGGCATGTAAATGTGCTGATTTCTTTAGGCAGAGATACAAATATTATTTGTTGGTGTAAATAATCTGCTATATGGACTTGTTGGTTTTGCTCATCTGTGTATCCCAGGTCTTCAGAAGCTCTGAGGAGCAGGGTGTCACCTGTACCCAGGCCTCCCTAACAATAAGGGACACAACACCTTTCCTACCACACACACTACTGCCCCTTAAACTGCCGTCCTCTACCTTGCTTTGCTTCCCCTATCAACCCGTCACAATAGCCTGCAATACTCCAATATTGAAGTTCCTGAAATATCGTCGGTTCTGCCTCCACTCAGCTGCATTCTCCAATGGCCTAATTACCAAATTCAGCGCATTTTATTTTACTTTTCTACAGTGTTTCAAACTGCTAGCCAGCCCATCTTTTCTGAAGCTCTTGCCTTCTTTGCCAAACAAGATAACATCTCTGTGCTCCCAGTTGCTCCTCAGCGCCAACCCACACCACATTTCCCCAGCTTCACGCCCCAGCTGCTGATCTCCTGGGCCCTAGGGGCTCACCCACCCTTTGGCTTCAGCAGCAACTTTTCTTTTCTTTTCTTTTTGACATGAAGCCTTGCTCTGTCAAGCAGGGTGCAGTGCAGTCACATAATCTCAGCTCACGGCAACCTCTGCCTCCCAGGTTCAAGCAATTCTCCTGCCTCAGCCTCCTGAGTAGCTGGGATTACAAGCACGTGCCACCACACCTGGCTAATGTTTGTGTTTTCAGTAGAGATGGGGTTTCACCGTGTTGGCCAGGCTGGTCTCCAACTCCTGACCTCAAGTGATCCACCGGCCTCAGCCTCCCATAGTGCTGGGATTACAGGTGTGAGCCACCATGCCCGGCCCAGCAGCACCTTGATGAGGACACACATCTCCAACTCAGGCCTCTCCCAGGCTGCAGCCTGGAATGTCCAGTGGCATCTGGGACACCTCCACCTGGGTGTCCTACAGCTCAGCAGGCCCAACGTGGGATCAGTCCCAGTTTCCCAAACCAGCTTCTCCCTTGATTCCCATTCCTCATTAGGAGCCCTGCTCTGTCCTTTCACATGTCCCACAAGAACAGACTGAGTGCCCACCCTGTGTGGGCATTGCCCGGGTGGGAGGCTGCAGCGATGGGCAGAACAGAGCCCCTACCCTCATGGATGGGGTAACTCACATAATAAGTCAAAAAATAAACATGCAATATCACGTAGGGGGTGAAGAGCACTATGAACAAAACTACAACAGGCTTAGGTGATCATGGCACAGAGGCCTCTGTTTTCTTTTCTTTTCCTTACAGTTGGAGTTTATAGTGTTCCACACAGATGTTGAATGCTCTGAGTCAACATAAGCTCATTCAATAAGGGAAACTGGAGAAGAAAAGTAGCAGAGGACCTGCCGTTTTGGCGATTTGGAGGAGAATGAAGAGGCAGCCTGGGCTGGGCGCAATGGCTCACGCCTGTAATCCTAGCATTTTGGGAGGCCAAGGCGGGCAGATCACTTGAGGCCAGGAGTTTGAGACCAGCCTCGCCAACATGGTGAAACCCCATCTCTACTAAAAATACAAAAATTAGCCAGGTGTGGTGGTACGTGCCTGTAGTCCCAGCTACTTGGGAGGCTGAGGCAGGAGAATTGCTTGAACCCGGGAGGCAGAGGTTGCAGTGAGCCGAGATTTTGCCACGGCACTCCAGCGTGGGCAACAGAGCATGACTCTGTCTCAAAAAAAAAAAAAAAAAAAAGCCTGGAGACGGAAGGAGCTGCTGCCTGAAAGTTAGAAGAAAATCAGGAGTGCACTTTCCCAGAAGCAAAGCAGAAAAACATCCCAAGAAGAATCAGCCGAGCCCAGGGCCCCAGTGGAGTAAAGACTGAGCATCAGCCATTGGCTTTGGCAACCTGGAGCTCAAAAGAGAGGAGACAAGACTAGCTTCAGTGGTACGTGGGAGGAAACCCATGAGAGAATGAGAAATGAGGGACAAAGCAGAGACAGCAAGAGCACACAGACCTGCCCAGGAGCTTTGAGAGAAACAGGAGCAGAGAAATGGAGCAGGAGTTAAAACTAAACGTAAGCTGTTTTATGTTAGGAGATTCCAGCACATTTATATGCGGATGAGTATGAGCCAGGGGGAGATGGAAAATGTGAAGATACCAGGGAAAAAGAAGTAATTGCAGAAGCAAACCACTTGATTGGAGGGAGGGTTTAGGACCCAGAGCACACGTCGGGAGTTTGGCTTAGGACAGGCAGAGAGAGTTCTCTTGAACTCCTCCCTTAGGTCCCTAATCACTTATCTCTAGGCTGTACTCATGATATCTTAAATCTTGAATTAATCACCAAGTATGGTCATTTATTCACTTCACAGTATTGACCACCTTTTATCTCTTGCTTTTCATTCTCACTGCTGTCACTTGTTAACTAAATTATCACATCTTGGAGAATCACTTAAACCTGGGAGGCAGAGGTTGCAGTGAGCTGAGATCGTCTCATTGCACTCTGGCCTGAGCGACAGAGCAAGACTTTGTCTCAAAAAAAAAAAAAATGATAAAACATGTTTCCTTTAATTTTCAAACCATAATTACACTGAGCCCCTATCTGCCCAAAGGATAAAGAGGACCAGTCTCTCTCCATGATTCCCCCTCTCCAAATACCCTGAGTACAGATACGGTGGTACACATGGTCCATGGATCAGCCCATGAGAGACTCCAATGCTCCCCTTGAAGCTACAATCACTGATGTCCAGACGCTAGTCTCTGCTGCCTCCTGTCCCTTCTCTGCTAAGGCAAGGGCCTGAGGTCCCTGCTGGAATCCAGCTAATGAAGCAGGGCAAAGACAAGTCCCCAGCAGCTAGCCACAACAGTCACCTTGCTCATCAACATCCAGCAGACAGGGGAGGAGGAGGAGAGACTGCCCAGCGAGACTGTGTAAGCCCGGCCTGGAAGGGATACCCATGGCCACACCTAAAGCACCTGGAATATTTGGTCTAGCTGTGTTCCCAGGGAGAAGAGAAAACAGATTTGTTGGGTAGTAATGACACAAAAACATGTTATTAACCTGGGATAATAATAGATGTTGCACAGGGACTGGCTGAGGATAAGAGATGACAGGTGACACAAAGTTTCTTAGCATGTTACTTGGCACTTACAGGATGGGCAAATGATCAGCTTCCTATGTCTTCTTTCTTCTTCCCTCCTCCCTAGTCCCTCTTTCGCCAATCCTTTCTACCCTGTTTCCTCGTTAGTATTTCTTAAAGTTCGGCTTTCTCAAATCATTACCTACTCTCCACCCCATTCAAAAAAATGCTGGTAGTTCCCCCATTGCCTTCAGAACCAAGTCCAAATTCCAGAACCTAGCATTAAGGCTCCCACCTCAACTGGATTGCTCTTCCACCCCTATTCCCATCACGAAGCTGCTCTGTTCTCAGAACACACCAGGTGGGTTCACTGCAAGAGTAATGTTTCCCATCTCTGACCCCACACAAATCTTATTCATGTTTCAACAAGGAACTCATTTCCCACCTTTTCCAGGAGCCTCCTCTGGCCACGCAGGCATCCCTTCCTCAGCTGAAGTCCTGTAGCGCACATCATCTCTTCTCACTGGACACGGGGGGACATTTCTTCACGTTATCCATTAACTTCCATCCGTGAGAATCTTTCTCCCACAATTATTCTGGAGCTCCCTAAGGGCAAGAACCATGGTCTACACTTGCTCACCTCACTCTAGGTTGCCTAGCACAGTTCTTTTTGCAGAAAAGATGATTAAATAAAGGTGTTAAGGCATGCATTTCAAGAGTAAGATGTACTAGGAAGAGCTCAGAGCTGAGCTTTAAATCCCAGGTGCAACATTTGCAAGTTGCATGATTAGAAACAAGGTGTCCCTGGAAGACATCTCTAAGTCAGAGCTAACTACAGCTACCTGACAGGGTGGTTTTGAGTATTAAGTGAAATAATGGATATAAGGCACCTAATAAGTACCTGAAGCAAGGTGGGCCCTCAACAAATTCCCTTTTCCTGCCACCCTGCATGAAACTGACATAGAATGACAAGGGACAAACCTGTTAGGAGACAGGCAAAGATGACAAAGGTACTTTCCATTCCACAATCAGAGACTGTTCCAGGAAGCATCTGTTTTGACAAGGTATGAAGACTCTAAAGGAGACTGAAACTCTAAGGGAGACAGTGAGATGCTAACGAGCTGGAAATCAGAGTCATTTCAAGAACCATTTCCACCCCAACAGTCTGACCTCAGAAGGGCACTAGAGACTGCCCACTGCCCTGTGCTTCAGGAAGGTGAGTGTTCAACCCTAAAGAGGCGCTGGTCCAGAAAGCCCGGGTGCAGTATCCCAGTGGCTGGGGTCTGGCCTCTAGCCTGTTCTGACCCAAATGGAGGAAGATGGGGGCATCACTCAGGCCTAGACTAGGAAGCAGGCTCACATCCCCCTGACTTGTTGGCAAATTTCCTAGCTGGTCTTTAGAAGAGTCACTCTGTGGGACACCCAGTTGAGTCCATGCTATTAATAACATGATGAATGTATGCAACTCAGGATAAAAATAACGCTCTGTACCTACATCGAGGGATGTGCGCATAGGCCTGTATGTCCTCCGAAGCATCATTAATGATTGAACAAGAATTCATTGCACTTCTTTTCCAGAGCAGCCTCTAACACTTTATAATCTGAGCAAAAAGGGAGAACTTCTGCATCTCATGTGGAGTAGCTGAGTTTCCTGCCCACCTGTTTTCTCAGATAAACCCGAGTCAGGTTCCCTACTTTCCCACCCACCCACCCAGGACTTTCCGAAGGGATTTGCCTTCATTTCCTCATCTGTGCTCCGGAGTGATAATACTTACCTTGCAGGTAGTCGTGAGCATTAAATAGAGGAAGCTAATCTTTCTAAAGTGCTGGTACCATGCTTGCTGTTCCAACCTTGATAGCCATCATTACATTATTACAAGTCGAGCTGAATAAATGGTAAGAATGTATTAAGCATGGGTAGGGATCAAGTCTAGGCAACCACAGGCAAAAATGAGGAAGGGATTTGCATGGTGGGGAATGGCATTTGCCCATCTCTATTTTCGAGGTCTCTCTCTGGGTTCAACAGTTTTTCCAAGATCAGGTGTAGTTGTCTGGCCACTTTATTTGTAAGCTTTCTAAGCTTCCAAGAGATGTGAACTCATTTCAAGCAGCTAATTGGCAGCCCTCCTGCCCATTTTATGCTTATTTTACAGAGGAGAGCTTTGAGGCTTAAGCAAAATGGCATTTGCAAGGTCACAGGGCTCATTGGTAGCAGAGCTGGGATACAGGACTACTAGATTCAAAGCCCCCCACCCACCCTGCAACTCCCTCTTCTTTCTAAAGCAATGACCCACTGGAGCTTTCACAGTGGGGGCTATAGAATGTGGGGGAAAAGTGGCAACGTGATGGCGAACTTGCATCTGATCCAGTGATTCCAAATCCCCTTACAATCGAGGCAGAGACTCTCCCAAAAGGACTGGTGAGCCTGTGACTGGCCCCCATCACCGTGACAACACTCCTGTTCCAGCGCCTCAAAGAATCGTCACTCTCCTACCTTCTCACGTAGATGGGAAAGGTGCTGTCCTCACCTACATGTATGGCCGGGTCTCCCATAATTTAAGAGGAGCCAGCTGGATCAGTAAAAGGGTCTCCATGCTACATGTTACAATTGCACATCTCAGCACCCAAAGCCTTCACTGGAAAGAGAAAACCGTGCCTGGGTGACTCGTGACTCGACATTCGCTCTGGACGTGTCAGTACAGAGGAACATCGGTACCGGATCCCAGACATACGGCTGAGCCCAGCTGGTTCTCATTCTCTTCTGGGGCCAGGCCTGCTGCGTGGTTTCATTTAATTGAATATTTTGATTGTTTGATTTCTGTAGCCAGAAGCCTGTAGGCAGTAAATGCCCTTTTCCATCAGTTCAAGAAAGAAAATGTACCTGCCGTGGTAGTATTTGCTTCACTGAGCTGCTGCCTTATTTTAAGAACTAAATCTTTCTTGTTACGATATTTTTCACTCCGGGATGTGTGCGCTCCAACACTGACAGTAACTCAGGTCTAGGGCAGAAGCGTCCTCTCAGCGATGACGTAGCGCCACCTACTGACCACTCGCTCAACAGCAGCCACGTTCAACAACTATGGAGATCTCGACAGACACGAAAATGTTTTGCACTCTCAAGAAGTTCTACATGCATTCTTCCCTTCTCACATAGCAGAGCTTGCCTAGTAGGATTGTGCTCCTTTTATTTTTAATATAAATAACTTAACATACAGGGCTCCAGCAAGAAAGCTGAGCAAGTTTTCCACTCCCAAGTTTGGAAGCTGTCATTTATAAATGATGAGCTCATGAGAGAGGAGGCGAATGAAACCCCCAGGTGCCCAAAACACAGGCGTGGAGAAAGACAGCCCTCCTGTGGGATCTGATGCAACCGTCTGGTCTGTTTTTAGCCTTTCATACCGGTGTTTCTAGACTTTGGGTGCAAGATTATCCTCACAGCACCTCTAAGGAGTATAAACCTCAGGACTATTACTTACAGGTTGCCACAGCAACTTATATGTAAAGAGTTGGAAATTCGTTCCTCTGTGGTGGCTGGGAGTAGAGATGGGGCTGTTCGCAACCCCCTAAACACATTGCCCCCTTGCCACACAAGAGCAAGAATTGAGAATTATCATTCTGTTACCACCCAATGGCTCTGACCCTCAAGCTCCCAATTCCTTACAGATATCTACAGCAAAGTCTCTTGACCTTGGCACCATTGGGTCACATAGGTCTTTGTTGTCAGGAGGCTTCCTGTGCACTGTGAGCATTTAGTGGCATCCCTGGCCTCTACCCACAAGATGCCCCTGGCACCCACCACTGTCCCCAAACCTCCACCCCTGTTATAACAATTAAAATACCTCTAGACTTTGCCAAATGTTTCCTGGGGGTACAAAATCACCTCTGGTTAAGAACCACCTATCTGGAAGGCAAATACATGGAGTATAAGAAGAACAACAACAGTACTAATTACTACTACTGCTATCATTTAAAAGGTTAAATTGCACCAGCAGCTAATGGATAAGTCACTGGCTTCCTAAAAGGCACGAATTATGTGCCAAGACTTTTATGGCCTTATCTTTTTTTAATCTTCACAACCAAGAAACCAATCTGTGTTGACAAAGCATTCTCATTACAAAGAAACTGAATTTCAGAGATGCCAGGTAACTTGGCCAAGAGTGCAGAGCTGTCCATGGCTGAACTACCATTTGAAACCAGGCTTTCCTGACTCTAAATCTCAGTCTGTTATCACCTCCAGATCCTGAGACCACATTTCACAGATAGTTCTGGAACAGTTCTCATTCTCAAAGGTCCTACCAGAGTATGCTAGCACTATTCAAATAATTTATCTAGACTTAGATTTAAAGACATAAAGACTGTAGCTATCCTCTGCAAACAATTGACCCAAAGCATGACTGCTATGGAAGTTTTCCAACAGGGGGAATAGAGCAGGCCAGAGTCTTGGCCAGTGATTGACTGTACGGCCTTTATTTGGGGTCAGTTACGTAAGCTCCTAAAGTCTTTTCTTATTCATGTATAAGAAAAAAGTTTTGTCAGAGCAATGGTACTCAACTCTGGTTGCACATTAAAATCACTTGGGTACATTTTTGACAAGTTTTGGATCTGTGTTCCCACCCAAATCTCATGTATTCCCCAATGTTGGAGGTGGGGCCTGGTGGGAGGTGATTGGATCATGGGGGCAGATTTCCTCCTTGTACTATCCTCAAGATACTGAGTTCTCATGACATCTGGTTGTTTAAAAGTATGTGGCACCTCTCCTCTATTTCTCTCTTGCTCCTGCTCCTGCCATGAAGACATATCTGCTCCCCCTTTGCCTTCTCCCATGACTGTAAGTTTCCCGACGCCTTGCCAAAAGCCAAGCAGATGCCAACATTGTGCTTCTTGTACAGTCTGTGGAACCATGAGCCAATTAAACCTCTTTTCTTTATAAATTACCCAATCTTGGGTGTTTGTTTAAGGCAATGTGAGAATAGTCTAATCCAGAAAATTGGTACCAGGAGTGGGATATTGCTATAAAGATACCTGAAAATGTGAAAGCAACTTTGGAACTGAGAAATGGGCAGGGTTGGAAGAATGTGGAGGGCTCAAAAAAGACAGGAAGTTGAGGGAAGGTTTGGAACAACCTAGAGAGTTGTTTAATGGTTGTGATTAAAATGCTGATAAGTGATATGGACAATGAAGTCTAGGCTGAAGATGTCTCAGATGGAAATGAGGAATTTATTGGGAACTGGAGTTAAGGTCACTTTTGCTATGCCTTAGCAAACAACTTAGCTGCATTATGCACCTGCTCTAGAGATCTGTGGGACTTTGATTTGAGAGTGGTAATTTAGGATATCTGGCAGAAGAAATTTCTAAGCAGCAAAGTGTTCAAGAAGTAACCTAGTTGCTTCTAACAGCCTATGCTCATATGTGTGAGCAAAGAAATGACCTGAGTTGGAAATGATATTTAAAGGGGAAACAGAGCATCAAAGTTAAGAAAATTTGCAAACTTTCCAAAGTTTGGTAGAAAAGAGAAGCCCATTTTCAGGGGAGGAATTTAAGAAGGCTGAAGAAATTTTCATAAGTATAAAGGATCCAAGTGCTAATAGCCAATAGAGAAAAAGGCCTCAAAAGCATTTCAGAGAGCTTCGCAGCAGCCCCTCCCATCCTAGGCCCAGAGACCTAGGAGGAAAGAATGTTTTTGTGGGCTAGGCCGCAGGGCTCCACTGCCCTATGCAGCCTCAAGACATAGCTCCCCAGATCCCAGCCACTCCTTCTCCAGCCATGGCTCAAAGGGGTATAACTCAGGCCACTACTTTCAGAGGGTGCAAGTCATAAGCCTTGGCAATTTTCATGTGATGTTAAGCCTGCAGGCACACAGAGTGTAAGGACTGAGGCTTGGGAGCCTCCATCTGGATTTCAGAGGATATACGGATAATCCTGGAAGTCCAGGCAGAAGCCTGCTCCAAAGGCAGAGCCCTCATGGAGAACCTCTATGAGGGCAGTATGAAGGAGAAATGTTGAGTTGGAATCTCCACAAAGAGTCCTCACTGGGGCACTGCTAAGTGGAGCTGCACAAAGAGGGCCACGGTCCTCCAGACCCCATGCTGTTAGAGCACCAACAGCTTGCACCATGTGCCTGGAAAAACCAAACTCAATGCCAGCCTGTGAGAACAACCATGGGGGTTGAACCCTGCAAAGCCACAGGGGCAGAGCTGCCCAAGACCTGAGAAGACCACCCCTCACGCCAGTGTGATCTGCATGTAAGACATGGAGTCAAAAGAGAATATTTTGGAGCTTTAAGATTTAATGACTGCCCTGCTGGGTTTTGGACTTGCATGGGGCCTGTAGCCCCTTTCTTTTGGCAGATTTTTCCCTTTTGAAATGGGAATGTTTACCCAATACTAGTATCCTCATTGTATCTTAGAAGTAAATAACTTTTTTTATTTTACAGGCTCATAGGTGGAAGAAACTTCCCTTGTCTCAGATGAGACTTTGAACTTTGGAATTTTGAGTTAATATTAGAATGAGTTAAGAATTTGGGAGACTGTTGGGAAAGCATGATTGTATTTTGAAATGTGAGAAGGAAATAAGATTGGGGGGGTTCCAGGGGTGGAATTATTTGGTTTAGATCTGTGTCCCCACCCAAATCTCATGTCAAATTGTAATCCCCAATGTTGGAGGTGGGGCCTGGTGGAAGGTGATTGGATCATAGGGGCAGTTTCCCCTTCATGATGTCCTCAAGACAGTGAGTGAGATCTGGTTGTTTAAAAGTGTGTGGCACCTCCCCCTCTTTCTCTGTTGCTCCTGCTCCTGCCATGTAAGACATATCTGCTCACCCTTTGCCTTTTATCATAATTGTAAATTTCCTGAGCCCTCCCCAGAGGCTAAGCAGATGCCAGCATTATGCTTGCTGTACAGCCTGCAGATCTATGAGCCAACAAAACCTCTTTTCTTTATAGATAACCTAGTCTCAGGTGTTTTTTTATAGCAATGTGAGAAGAACCTAATACCGTTTTCAAATGGAATGCTTAAGCCCCACCCCAAATCATTTAAACTAGAATCTCCGGGGGCTCAGGCTGGTATTTTTAAAAACCCTCAGGTGACTCTAATAGACAGCCAGAATCAATATGCATGAGACTAGATGAACAGTGAGATCCTTTGGTTCTGTTTTTCTAACTTAGGTCTGAACTTTCCTAGCATCAGAGGCCATGTTTTCTCCCTTACTTGGTCCACTGGGGATCCATTCTGGGGGGGTGGCTAATTTCTCTGTCTCATAAGGCTGTCCCAAAAGCCTTGATTAATTTCCTTGAACTTTCTCTCTGTCTCAACTGTCCTGCAGTCCCTGAACTGACCATTCCTAGCATCTCATTCTACCACCAAAAAGTGTAGAAACCCCATCCCACGCTCCTGTGGTACATGTGTGTTGGAAACTTCTACCAAAAGCTGCAAAGAGCAGGGGACATGACAGAAGACAGCTGTGTCCACTGAAAGATTATCTTCTCCTTGGCCTCGTTGAACGCTTGCCCTGTCTGACTTTAATAAGGTTAATTCTAATCTGTGGTTTTTCCCGAGGTGAGAGAATTTCCCCTTTCTGAACATGACTCACTGGCTTCTATTTCAGCTCCCAAAGGAGAGCGATAATGTCTCACTCAGCAGGTGCCTGAGAGAAGCTTTGGCCTTATAAGCCCATGTTCTTCACCCTTTTCTATGTCTGTCACCCCCTATTTCTACAAGAGGAGAGCTTCATGCAGCACTCTAAGATACAACTAACGATAGAAGTAATTTATATCACTTACTACTCTCCAGATGCCAGGCTCCGCGTAAAGTGTTTACACACATCATTTCATTTATTCTTCACAAGTCCCCACATGAGATGATATTATAATTATTATCATCATCATTCCCATTTTATAAATGAGGAACCTGAGTTGACTGTACTGCCTGTTCATCTGCCTTAACGCCGGTCCCCACAGTCCACTCACTATTTGAATAATGTCTGTTTCCCCACTAGTCTGTATGTTTGGCAAGAGCAGAGGCCAATTCTGGATTGGCTGACCACTTAATTCCAACACTGGCAGGAGCAGAACCAAAACTGAGACACCGGCAGGCTGGCCCTCAGGACCGTGTGTGCTCACCCCCCTGCTCTCATGGAAGGTGAGTTTGCAAAGCTGAGAAGTGGGTTCCTGGCAGGTGGGCAGGCCCTCAGGGTATGTATGGGTCAGGAAGGCAGTGGAAGAGAGAGTTTCAAGAGGAAAATTAGTCACTGGCTTCAAATGCTGCCAAGACACCAAGCCTTCACCCACACAGAGCTTACCTGGTGCCAGTGAGGGTCATTCCAGTGGAGCGGTACAGCCAGAAGACAGATGGGGCAAGCAGAATGTGTAAAGGGTAAAGGTCAGAGTGAATGTGTGGGGACAACTCATTGGAGTTGAGGGGCAGTTTTTATTTTATTTTATTTTCCACTAGAGAGACATGGAAGCATATCTCTCTAGTGGAAAATCCAGCTGAGCATGATAGGTTGAATGTCCAAGGGATAAATGGTATAGTGTGTGCCGCAGGGGTCCTTATGGGGGAAGAGAGGGCTGTCTTTGCGGACAGGTAAACCTCCTCTACCGTAAGCGAAAGGCAGGCAGGAAAGCAGACCCGGCCACACAGGTCCAGGTGTACAGTCCATGAAGCGAGGCGAGGCTGGCGCTGTGCTGACCTCTTTGCACCCAGCAGCACGTTACACCCTGAAAGTGTGTACCCTCCTAGCCCCAATTCCCAGAGGAAGAACAGGAGCTTCAAAAGTTAGGTAATTTTCAGAGGCTGGGAACCGGGGCAGAGTGGGGAGGGTGAAGAAAGGTTGGTGATATGGTCTGGTTCTGTGTCCCCACCCAATGTCATCTTGAGTTGTAATCCAAACCGTAATCCCCACATGTTGGGGGGAGGGACCTCGTGGGAGGTCACTGAATCATGAGGGTAGTTACTCTCACGCTATTCTTGTAATAGTGAGTGAGTTATCATGAGATCTGATAGTTTTATAAGGGGCTTTTCCCCCTTCTGCTCGGCACTCCTCCTTCCTGCTGCCATGTGAAGAAGGACGTGTTTGCTTGTCGCTTCCTCTTCTGCCATGATTGTAAGTTCCTGAGGCCTCCCTAGTCCTGTGGAACTGTGGTGACTTGTGAAGAATAAATGAAATGATGTGTGTAAATTAAGTCTCTTTCCTTTGTAAGTTACCAAATCTCAGGCAGTTCTTTACAGCAGCATCAGGACAGACTAATACAGTTGATCAATGGGTACAAACATACAGTTAGATAGAAGGAAAAAATTCTAGTGTTTGACAGCATAGTAAGGTGACTATAATTATCAATAATGTATTGTATATTTCAAAATAGCTAGTAGAAAAGACTTAAAATGTCCCCAGCACATCATTTCACACATGATGGAATGCAAGTTCCTTCTTCTCATGAAGTCGCAGCTTTTTTCTGGCATTAGATAAGCTCAAAGGTTCCTTCTGGCCCTTACATCCTCATACCCGCTGACCTTGAGTCTGACTTTGGACAGTACAGTAGAAGGTCTGCTCCCAGGAGAAGAGGAGGCACGTGGGACAGTGATTCAGAGGAGAGCCAGAGAGCCCCTACACCAAGTGGGCGGGGAGAGCCGTCCTGGGCTGTCTCCTGCTTCTTCACCACCTCAGGGATACCAGGGATTCAATGGGGAAGGGGGAGAGGACGTAGGCAAGGGACAAAGGAGAGAATGAGGGTGAAGGAGGTGAGAGAGCAAAGGAGACGATCTTCTTAAAGCAAAAAGAAGTCCCTTTAACACAAAAAAACAGCTGAGGGATGTGGCTGGGACAAAACTGGACCCTGAGATGCCTTTCCTCCTGGCAGTGCCAGAAGCTGGAATCTCTCCGCATGGTTTTCTGCTCAGGGTCGACCATAGACCAGAAGTAAATGCTCAACCTTTGGAGAACATTTCCTTCTATGTTAGCTTCTGGCGCTTCACGGTTTCCTAGCACTTTGAAGTTCACTATTCTGTAGATCCCTCAAAATGCTCTGAAACAGGCCAAAATATCACCTCCGTTTTACAGTTTTTATAGGATGTCTACTTTCTGTATCTTTATTTCATCTTACCATTTAACTTTGTGTCCTTTTTCTTACCTTACAGAAATTAGAATTAAAAGAGGGGAGGTTCCATTTGTATATCAAATGCCACCTCCTGCTGCCAGGAGATCACTTGCATCAGTACTGGGAAGAGGGATGGGGGGTGCTGTACGAGGTCAAGGGAATGGAAGAAGGGAAATTCAAGCTGTGGTCCTACTTCTGCCTTCACTGAATGCCTGACCTCTTTGTTGCAGGCTGAAGTATGTCTCCCCAAAATTCATTTGTTGAAGTCCTAACCCCCAGTACCTAAGAATGTGATCTTATTTGGAAAGAGTCTTTTCAGAGGTAATCAAGTTAAAGTGAGGTGAGTAGGGTGGGCCCTAACCCAATATGACTGTGTCCTTATAAAAAGTAGAAATTTGGATATAGAGCTATACATAGAGGGAAGATGATGGAGGTGAGGAGACATAAGGAGAAAATGGCCGTCTACAAGCCAAGGAGATCCTTCCTTCACTGCCTTCAGAAGGAACCAACCCTATCAACACCTTGATTTCATACGTCCAGCCTCCAGAACCAGAAGCTAATACAGTTCTGTTGTTTAAGTCACCTAGTGTGAGGAACTTCATTACAGCAGCCCCAGCAAACTAATACACTCCTCAAAATCACCTCTGTAATGGAAAATAAGCCAGCTCTGTAAGGCTCTTCCCAAGACAACATAAGACATTAAAATCAGGCTTAGATGTTAGGTGGAAGGAACCATGTGAGATGAGAGATGAAGGTACCTGCGGGTAGCTGAGAAGGAAGAAAAGTTTGTATATGAAAGATGAAATTGACAGGAGTTCGACCCTTACCCTGAGTACAACGAGAAGGCACTGAAGGTTCCCGGAGCTGAGGAGAGAGGAGAGCCGTGCATTAGGCAGTAAATCTCAGAGCAATGGGCTGGGGAAGCAGGACAAGAGGAAACCAGATATGCCGCAGAAATGAAGGGTGGTGCAAAATTCCAACGTGGATGGAGAGGCAGCAGAAGTGAAAATAAGGCAAAATGAGAAGAGAACTCCCAAAGCACTTCTCTGATTTCTCTTTTCTCTTACTTTACTAAATGAACATCATCAGAGATGTCATTTATTTCAACATTTGTTGAGCATCTACTATGAGCCAGACACTATTCTAGGTGTTGGGAAGACAACAGCGAATAAAACAGATCAAAGCCCCTGCCCTCAAAGAGCTGATATTCTAACAAGGAGAGATAGACGAAGAATAAAAAACAATGAGCACATTATCTACTACAAAAGAAGTTTAAGTAGTATGGAGTAAAAAGAGCAGGATGAGGAGGATGGTGCCACTTTAGGGGATCAGGACAGCTCTCATTGAGAGAGTGGATGTAAGCAGACAATTGGGAGATGAGGGGAGAGAGGCCGCAGCCCACTTGGTGAGCAGGATCTTCATTCTCTCTTCACGTGGTAACGGATCATGTTGTGGCCATGACTTCATTCCTTCAGTAAATGGTTCATTAACCAAAAGGGAAAGAAGCATAATGATCCCAACATCAAAAAAAAGAGCAGGGGCCGGGATGCGGTGGCTCACGCCTGTAATCCCAGCACTTTGAGGGCCAAGGCGGGCAGATCACGAGGTCAGGAGCTCAAGGCCAGCCTGGCCAACATAGTGAAACCCCATCTCTACTAAAAATACAAAACAATAGCTGGTGGCGAGCGCCTGTAATCCCAGCTACTTGGAAGGCTGAGGCAGGAGAATCGCTTGAAACCAGGCGGCGGAGGTTGCAGTGAGCCGAGATAGCTCCACTGCACTCCGGCCCAGGCGACAATGCGAGACTCCGTCTCAAAAAAAAAATGCAGAGGCAGAGCTTTGCTTGTTCACTCTGCCTCATCTAGCATTATTTGAGTACTCAATAAATATGTGTTGACACAATTAATTAGTCCAAATTAATAACTTAGTTTATGAAAACAAAGATATCCCCCATAACTTCCCACTTCCCTGAAAATACCAAACTTGATACAATTTATCAAGGAAGCAAGATTGAAAGATTAATTAAGAGTAAACATATCACTGATAATATGACCAGAACACGATTCCATTTTTGCACTTTCCCTCCCAGCCCTTTTCTGTATGAATAATTTAGGTATGATTTAGTGTATTGTCATCACAAACATACGATTTGAGGCTTCAGTGTTTTCCACTTATCATCATGTTGTAAGCATTTTTCTTTGGCATTTCACAGTTTTTATAATTACCATTGATAATAGATACATGGGGTCAAATTCTCACAGATAGCCAGGTAAAGCAGTGTTGTTGGTAAGATCTGCGAATTCTAGGAAGCATGGTCACACGTGGGCTCCATAGCTCAGTGGTTAGAGCACTGGTCTTGTAAACCAGGGGTCGCGAGTTCGATCCTCGCTGGGGCCTGCTGTTGGCTCATTTTTATTTTAATTCATAGTATTTAAATACAGAATAGAGACTCCAAAATGGAAAACGTGATTTCCGAAAACGTTACTTCTGCAGAGTTAAACATTAGTTCTCCTGAAATGCAAATGATGAGCATCCTTAATGTGCTTTAGAAGTGACCCGGAAGAGAAAATCCTGGACACCCTCCCCCTCCCCCCCACCCACCCAACTAGAATCAGGCAAGGGCAGGAGGAGGGGAAGCTGGCCCGGTAGCCCCAGTATTACCCGGACCTGCAGGCCGGAGCACCGGAAATGGAGGCTTGAGATTCCACGGGCTTGTATGCAACGCCCTGCACACAAGCACCGTCCCCTGAATTAAAACGAAGTGCAGGCGACGGCCCTGGCCGTGAACTGGGCTGCTGGCGAGCAGAGCCGGCCGAGGCAGTGCCGCGCCTGCAGTTACGGCACACGGCCGGCGGGCGGCGCTGTGGCACCGCTCCCCATCGCCTCCCAGGAGGCCGGCGGTTGCGCTCCTCCACACCCTGCCAGGGCCAGAGCGCGGCCAGCGTGGCCCAGACGCAAGCCGGCTCTTTGGCTGACACGTGGCAGCCCAGGCCCCACAGCCCGGCCTGGCTCCAAGGACCTGCCCCTTCCTAGGCGACTCCCAAAAATAAATAGTCCCGGGCTGCTTGGGGATCCAGTGTTTGCAGTCTTTCTGACTCTCTTGTTTTTTTCCCTGAATTCCTCAATGCCGCGTGACTACAGAGTCACCAGAGAAAGTGCCAAGAGCTTTTTCTGAACACATGAATTTTTCCAACCCAAGATTTCTTTTCCCACATCTGAGGGCCAGAGCTTGATAAACGACTGTGTGTAAGGAAGCCACAAGCCTCATGTGACCGCTGGGTGCCTGAAATGTGGCTAGTCCAAACGGAGATGACCTGAAAGAGTAAAATACACATGGGATTTTAAAGACTGGGAACCAAAACAGGATGCAAGCCATCTCACCAGTAATTTTTGAATTTTACATGTTGAAGTAATTTTGGATATATTGGATTATATAAAATATAGTATAATTACAATTAACTGTATCTGTTTTTTTAATGTGGCTACTAGAAAATTTTAGATCACATTTGTGGCTCCCATCTGCAGCTCTCATCCTTCTGTCAGGTGGTGCAGGTTAGGGAGCTAGAGTCCTCTGACCTTGCCTTTAAGTTAATTCTTAACCTGGCTCACACTAAGTAAACTGTAATAGCCAGAGAAAGTCTCTTCATCTCTGGATTTCCCTGGAGCCAGTACAGTGCCTGACAAGCAGTAAGCTCAGCCTCATGTGAGAAAATTTGTTTAGAGAAAATTAAATCTTTTCAGAACAAGCTCTATAAAGCAAGAGAATGTATTTCCCTTCTTAAATTTTTTTTTTTTTTTTTTTGAAAGGGAGTCTCCCTCTGTCACCCAGGACGGAGTGCAGTGGCGCTATCTCGGCTCACTGAAACCTGGCTCACTGAAACCTCCGCCTCCCAGGTTCAAGCAATTCTCCCGCCTCAGCCTCCTGAGTGGCTGGGATTACAGACGCCCACCACCACGCTCAGCTAATTTTTTGTATTTCTAGTAGTCATGGGATTTCACCATGTTGGTCAGACTGCTCTTGAACTCCTGGCTTCAAGTTATCTGCCCTCTAAGGCCTCCCAAAGTGCCGGGATTACAGGTGTGAGCCACTACGGGGAATGTGTTTCTTAAACTGAGGTCGCTTTGGGAGTGATGCGACTGTCAGACTTTCTAGTTTGGCTTGCAGTATTTCAGATCAAGGAAAACACACTCAACACCCTCACACTTTGTTAGTTGTTTTGGCTGTCTGTGGTCAGGATATCTGCTGCTAGGAATGCTGTGGAGGTGAAGTGCTCACAGTGCCCTGAGGACATACTGGCCCTTTACTAACACACTAAATGCCTCTTGGCAAAGCCATTTGAGATCCTGGAATAACTCAGTACCAGGACTACTTACTCTGAGTTACTCACTCATCGAGTAACAAAGTAGTAAGAAAGAGAAGTTTTGGAAGCGCTCTAATCCCACCTCTCTCCAGTCATTGCCAGCTGTCATCATTCCTCCCCTTCCCCCTGACACCAGCCGATCTCTAGAAAGAGCAAGTACCTGCATGTGAGTATTTTTCAACTTTCCGAACTTTTCAAAATCTTAGACTGTAAGGAAGAGGAATACATTTTGGCTTTTCTGTGCCCTAGAGATTGTTTTCTAAGAGTCTCAGACCCTTCCAGGCAGGCTCACCGGCATCACCAGGCATCTTTTCAGAAAATAAAGCCACTTGCTACAGAAAAACTCTGTCTCTTCCCCACCTTTCCAACATTTCAGAGATCCCATTCAGTTTCCTGTTCTAGACCCACCCGCTACCCTCCAATGCAAAACAGTGTTCCAAATGCCTTGAATTTGGTGTGTGCAATCCTTTATGTTGATACATGAATTTTGAGCACTTTCCCCAGCTCACTTTCAGTCCAGATTATATTTTTGCCACATGTGTTTGAAGAAAGACCATATGAGCAAAGAAAGCAGAGTGGGCTGCAAACATTTAGTCCAGAGGTTAGATCCAATCTCCTCGAACTGGCCTGGGGTTTTCAGCTCTTTGAACAAATAACCCTGAGTTAATCCCCTCCATCTTTATGTTACTGTCTTCATCTGAAAAGAAGCTAAAAGTGTGAAATATCCAGTTGGTTAGAATTGGAAGTTTATTTCAATCCTAGAGAGTATTCATAAGAGCTACAAAGGTAGGCAAGGGAAAAACTATATGAGAAAGATGAAGGAAGGAGACTTAAAGATGATCAAAAAAATGATCTGCAGAAAACAATGACTAGTATTTAGCTTCTTCCATAAAGACAGAACAAGAGAAAGAAGCAGAGAGGTTTGATGGATTCCTGTTAGGTAAGGTTAGCTAAAGTAAAAAGATAGGACTCGCTTCTATGGAAGTCTTTTAAAAAATATATCTATCCAGAGTATGTCCAACCCCATCTAAAACAGTGATCATATGACCTTAAAAGTTAATCACCCTGGTATTTTATGCTTTTGTTCTCCTTAAACCAATTGCCTACACTCTTCTGGCTGTTTTGCATAATATGAAGAACTTCATGAAAATAGGGACTATTTCCTCTCTTAGTTCTTCATTCCTCAAATACATAGTTCAAAAGTCACAGTCCTTCATTGAGGGCCTCCACGAAGGCAGGTGCACAGCAGATTGCAAGGGGGCATTGGTTCTAGTCCAGCTGAACTGTTCCCCTGTTCCCTCACTCCACTGCCATCCAGTCACTTAACCTCACAAAGCTTCACTTTTCTCATCTTCAGTGGAGGTTACATGGCAACAGAGAGACCAGGGCTTTGAGGTTTCAAGATAAGTCATAAGCTTGGCACACAGTAGGTATTCAAATAAAATGTAGTTAAGTTTATTACGCTATGTGCACAATCAGGCCAAACCGTGAAAGTTCCTTTGCAAAGATGATGACGGTGAGAGAAGCCTGGCATGGCAGACTCCCTCTTGCTTCTAACCTCACGGGCTGGCTGTCCTCACTCATTCCTGACATATGCCAAGCTAACCATGGAAGGAAGTTAGTTTGTAGTTGAACTTTGAAGCAAGAATGATAATAGTCCCTCCCTAAAATTAACTCCCTCCTTGCTCAGGGACTGAAGCTGCCTTTGTAAAACTGATGAAAGGCCACTAGATTATGGGAGGGGTCTGAATTCTGCTAAAATGTAAGCAGAGTTTCTATAATCCCTTACTGCTCAGGAGTCATGTGCTCAGAGGTCACAAGATTTGTGACTTCTCCAATTGCTCCTACAGATAACATCACTATTGTAGCATGTAAGATTGGTCTTTTGAGATGTTTTTCAGATGGTTGCATTCTGGCAATCAACTAACCCTATCCAGATTTGTGATTTATGACTCAACAGGTCCTGTGGCCCCAATTCAGAGGCAGACTTAGCACACAAGGACTGTTCCTCACACCCCTATGATTTCATCCTCAACCAAATCAGCAGCACATTCTCTAGCCCCTCCCCTACCAAACTATCCATAAAAACTCCAGCCTCTGCGTTCTCTGAGACTGATTTGAGTATAACTTCAGTCCTTCTACTTGGCAGGCTTTGTGTTATTAAACTCTTTCTCTACTGCAATACTGTGGTCTCAGTGAATTGGTTTTGTCTGTGCACTATACAGGAAGAACCTGTCAGGCAATTACAACAGGAAGTGCTGGAGGTATAGAACTGAACTTGCTCTTGGTCACTTCATGAGCTTTGGGCTGGGGAAAGGAGACAACACAGTTAAACAGTCTTTCCTTGAAAGCTTGTCACAGGCTTCCTCTCAGAGCTGGGATGAGGCAGGAGGGTGAAATATGGTGCAAGGATGGTGGTATACCATGCTAGATTTCCTAATGTCAAACAAATATCCAGGGTATCAAAGGATATGTGTCAGTTTGAGCAAATGTCGATTTATTAGCTCAGGTTGTAGGCATTTACAAGACAAAATGGAGACATCCAGTGTGATTCCTAGCAGGCTTATGGACTAGTACACACAATAACCCACGTGCACCAGCGATCTGGGATATGGTCTCCTATAGAAGCACTGCATACAGAGAAGGGGCATTTGTTCACTCAGTAGACAGCAAGATTTCCCAAGGAAAGGAAAACCAGCCGGCCCCACCTCCACCCTGGCTTTCCAGACTTCTAAGGTGTTTATTCAGCAGTGACTTTCATTTGATGAGGTGGCTCTCTCTCACGTCGCCCTGTCGGCCACCTTAACCAACAGGTCAAGGAAGACTTCTGCCAGCTCGCCTCTGCTCTGCTGATGGCCTCATCCTGCCACTGTGGCTTTTCAGGCTCTTCTTCCTCTTGCCCTGGGGGCCCTGGGGCCCCACTCTGGCTTTCTTCTTTGTACCTAGCCCTCGAAATGTTTCCTTGCTGCTTGCCCGAGAGCCAGCTTCTTGGAGGAGCCTTTCTCAGACAAACCCTGGGCTGGGCCGGAAGCTAAGGCTGCATTGGAAGATTTTCTAGCAGCTTTCTGTGATTGCTCCTTTAGCAAGTCCAAAACTGTCTCTGAGAAATAAGCATTTATTTAGTGAAAAATGTAAGTCCCAGAAAGTAGCTATAAGAGAAGCACCACCCAGGAAACCTATAACTGCATTAGAGTTCTTTAATATAAATTCTTTTTAGTAATACTTTTAATTCCCTAACTGCCCTTGATCTAAATATATCGCTTTTTTTTAAAGTCACTCCAGTGATACATGGTTCTGTAATAGTTTCCTTAAGATAGTATCCTGGCCAGGCGCGGTGGCTCACACCTGTAATCCTAGCACTTTGGGAGGCCGAGGTGCGTGGATCACCTGAGGTCAGGAGTTCAAGACCAGCCTGGCCATCAGGGTGAAACCCCATCTTTAAAAAAAAAAAAAAAAAAAGATGGTATCCTTCCTTGAATAAAAGTGCACAAATTAAAAAGAAAGAAAAAAATTAAAAAAAAAAAAGATAGTATCCTTCCTCTGTAAGTCCTTCCTGACTCCCCCACCCTACCCCAAGGAAGCATTCCTCATTTTAGGTGCCCTCTCAGTTCCCTGAACATCCTTCTATACCAGAACCTTAGTGCTACATTTATTTCTTTATTTGCCTGCACTTCCCATCCCCACTCCTATTTAACTCCGAATTCCTACACATCAGAGACTTTAAGTGTTCATTGCTGTGTCCCTAGGGATTGGCATAGTTCATGCCACAAAATAAGTATGAAATGAATGATGCCAAATGAATGAATACATGAACGATTAAATGAATGAATCAACAAATGAAAGAATGAATGACTAAGAGGAAACTGGTCACAGTAGAAACAGGTATCCTCACACTCATAACTCCTCTGTTATGCAGAAGAGATGTATAGACTGGGCCAAAAGTAACAGTCCTCATTTAAAAGACCACCCCTCAGGGGAAATTAAGACTCCACCATGGGAATTATAGCCTGCTTGCTGAAGGCACTGCCTTATTCTCCACCCAAGGCCTGACCCTAAGACTCAAAGATGGACTTACTGGCGAGTGGTCTGAATGGGATCCGCTTACTCTTGGTTCTCACCGGCACTGGCTTGTATTTGCACTCGCCTGGGGGGTGCTCGCCTAAAAACACAGAAAGCGTGAGGATGCAAGACTCTGCAGATGGAACCAGAAAATCAAGGTCACCAGAGGGTGTATATTTGCAAGAATTTGGGGTCAACTTTTACTTATCCACACAGATGGGGTAGATGTAATAGGAAATATGCTATGAGTCCAGAAGGAGAGGTAAAAGGGCACAGACGTCACAGGGCACCTCAGGCCTTTGAGAGACAGCACAGAGAGGGGAGTTAGGAGTATGGGTATGGCAGCAGTCAAAACGGGTTCACATCCTGGTAACCAGGGGCAAAAACACCTTGCTAATTCTCAGTCTCCACATCCATAAAATGTAAAAACTAATAGTACCCATCTTGCAGGGAGATGTGAAGATTAAATGACAACTGTGTACCTGACACACTGTAAGTGACTGATAAAGAATGAGAGTTTAAAAAGAAACACCTGGAACAGTGCCCAGCACATAACAAGAGCTCAGCAGATGAGGATGATGATGATTCTGCTGCTGCTTCTGACGGTGATGCTGGTGATTTCTTTAAAAGAAAATGTCTTCAGAAACTCAAGGCACAGCCCTTAGGCAATGCCAGCTTCTCTGCCTAATAACACACACATTCTTATACTGCTTGTGCCCTGGATGCATCTTCTGAAATAAAAGGGACTTTGAGGACAGAGAGTACTTCCGCTGTAGAGAGCAGAGCTGGAACTTCCCAGCCAGTCCCCATTGCCTTCTCTGCCTTGCTCCAACTCTCTCTCTCACCGCCATCCTCCCAAGTCCAGGTGGGAAAAAAAGGTAATTGTATTTATTTAACAAACACTTATGTAGTGCTTAGGCACCATTCTAAATACTCTGCAAATATTAACTCATTGAGTCTTCTTAACAACCCTGTGAAGTAAGTACTGTTATCTATCCTCATTTTACAGAGGGGGAAACTGAGGCTCACACAAGCTAAGAAACAGGCCCAAGGCCACACAGTTAGTTAATGACAAAGCCAAGATTCCAAGCCCAGGCTCAGGTCCATGTTCTCAACCATTGTATTTAGATACCCCTAAAGGAAGGGTAGGAGGAAAAGACGGGAGGGGGGGAAAAGGATACATAATTAATCAGATGCCCTCAGAATGCTGGGATTGGTGCATTTAGTGCAAAGACAGGCTGAATAAGTAATAAGAGCAGAATCTGGTCCACTTACAGAAGCTTAAAAAGTCTATGTGATTCAATGTAGTTATAACTGAACAGAAGGGATAGTGCTGAATAGTTATAACTGAACAGAGGGGGATAGTGCTGAAGTGACCAGTCCACAAAGAGAACTGAGTTCCTATTCCAGGCTCCTCTTACTAGCTGTACCTGGGGCAAGTAACTTAACTTACCTAGCCTTCAGTTTCTTTCTCCATAGAGTGAGGATGTTAATCTGCATGGTTGGAATTCTGTCGGCATTAAGGGAAAGCCCGCATGCATGGCACTTAGCACAGTGCCTGGCACACAGGAAAAACTCCATAAATGTCAACTTAAAAAAAAAGTTGAACAAGTAAGGATGTCTTCAGTGTGAAAATGTTTTATGGGTACTTTCTGTGTGGCTTCTCACAGCTGCTCTTGTGAAAGTGGGGAGTTAAATTATCTCCCAACTAAATCAGAAAACTGCCAAAGGAAAGAAAAACGGATTCCCACAGGAAGCCTGTCAGTGGAAAGAGAACTCCCCACCAAGGCATCGTCCACATCAGAAGCACTTTAAAGATGCTGAGCCTGCTCCATCCCCTAAGCCCAGGAGATGTGCACAAAAGCAGACCCAACAGTGGAAACAGCCCAGTATTAAATTCAGCCCTTGGCTATCCATGCTCCACCATCCGCAAAGCACCCCGGGCACAGCCTCAAGGACTGAGCCTCTTCCAAGAACTTCCGAGAACATACAAACTGAGAGCCCTGTGGCCAAATGGAAGCTGAGCTAGAGCTGGCCCCTGAGCGCTAACCAGTGGCTGGACCTATAAATGCCTACTGAATGCCAATCCAGATATGGGTAACATAAGCCTCAGGGGGGAGGTTTTCCTCTACGGGTCTATCAGTTAGCTGATTCATGGGGGAGATTTTCTTGTTTTGGAAACATTTTTAGATAAATCTAGAGCGCTGGGGCAGGGTGCACGGTGGCTCACGCCTATAATCTCAGCACTTTGGGAGGTCGAGGCAGGTGGATCGCTTGAGCCTAGGAGTTTGAGACCATCCTGGGCAACATGGCAAAACCCCGTCTCTACTAAAAATACAAAAATTAGCTAGGTGTAGTGCTGCATGCCCGTAATCCCAGTGATATGGGAGGCTGAGGCACAAGAATAGCTTGAACCCAGGAGGCAGAGGTTGCAGTGAGCCGAGATCGCGCCACTGCAGTCCAGCCTGGGAAACAGCGAAACTCTGTCTTAAAAAAAAAAAAATATCTACTGCACTGCCAAGACTCCTCAGGATGGATACAACGCATCACCCTCCCTGGGGCAGATAGCCTGACCCAGATTCAACAACCTCTCAAATGGGAAGTGATATTGCAGCTTTTGCCCACCCTGGTGGAGGCTGGTCAGCCTCTGAGAGAGATGGGCAAGGAAGCAGAAGGAAACAGCATAGAGCCCAGCAAGTGAATAAACACTAAACTCCAGAAAAGATCAGGTGGGGTTACTGAGGAACCTGCCAGTTAAACATATTTGCCAAAGACCTAGAGAGCTGTACCAAGCCCAGGGGACAGGGGGAGCAGTACTTACTCAGGTGGTCAGAGGTATACACATATTGTTAGATGACCTCACTTCCAGAAGCATATTTAAAAAAAAAAAAAAAAAAAGAGCCAGGCACGGTGGCTCGTGCCTGTAATCCCAACACTTTGGGAGGCTGAGGCGGGCGGATCACCTGAGTTCAGGAGTTCAGAACCAGCCTGACCAACATGGGGAAACCCTGTCTCTACTAAAAACACAAAATTAGCTGGGCATGGTGGTGCGTGCCTGTAATCCCAGCTACTTGGGAGGCTGAGGCAGGAGAATCGCTTGAACCTGGGAGGCGGAGGTTGTGGTGAGCCAAGATCATGCCATTACACTCTAACCTGGGCAACAACAGCGAAATTCCATCTCAAAAAACAAAACAAAAAAAGCCACAGACCTAAACCAACCCTAGAAAGGCTCAAGGTCTTCATGTTCAACTGCAAAGAGACAATTTCCCAAATATTTCATAATTTCTATAGACACATTGTCTTACACCATTATTTGTCCAAACTGCTTTTCATCTAGAACGTGGGTTTGCTTCATTGATAATTTTTGGTAATTTGAGGGACAGTGAGGACTGTTTTTATGGCCTGCCATTGAGTTAAGAAATGAGAAAAAAATGGCCAGACATGGTGGCTCATGCCTGTAATCCCAGCACTTTGGGAGGCCGAGGCAGGTGGATCACAAGGTCAAGAGTTCGAGACCAGTCTGGCCAACATAGCGAAACCGCATCTCTACTAAAAAAAAAAAAAAAAAATACAAAAATTAGCCAGGAGTGGTGGCAGGCGCCTGTAGTCCCAGCTACTCAGGAGGCTGAGGCAGGGGAATTGCTTGAACTCAGGAGGCAGAGGTTGCAGTGAGCTAACATCACGCCTGCTGCACTACAGCCTGGCCTACAGAGTGAGACTCCGTCTCAAAAAAAAAAAAAAAAAAAAGAGCCAGGCACAGTGGCTCACATCTGTAATCCTAGCACTTTGGGAGGCTGAGGTGGGTGGATCACCTGAGGTCAGGAGTTCAAGACCAGCCTGGCCATCATGGTGAAACCCCATCTTTAAAAAAAAAAAAAAAGAAAGAAAGAAAGAAAAAAAGAAATGAGAAAAAATGCATTTGAGAAGAAAATGACATCAAATCTCACCTTGAGGGGTCAACAAATTTGTAAATAGATCCATGTGGCGCATAGGCACTTGGGTAAGAGGTCGCCAGGAAATACAGCTCCCCCTAGGCAACAGAAATAGACAAGCAATAATGGGACATTAGGCAGCGCTGAGACACAGAGCCAGATGCACAGAAAACAGTCAAAATGAGTTTTGGCCCTAAAATCCAGCAAACCCCAAGAACGGAATCCCAGAAACCTGACAGGCATCAGCTTCGCTGGCCTGTAAACTCCTTGAGAAGGGCATCTTCAAATCCCAAAGACTAGCTAAGTGTATGGACGTGCAGAGGTAATTTTTTGTGTATGCTTATTTATCAAACCAAACAGGTTTCTCCTGTTTGCAGGAGACCCCTTTTGCTTGGCTCTCATTTCTCTCTTGTCTGTCACCATGTAAGATGTGCCTTTCACCTTCCACCATGCCCAGCCATGTGGAACTATGAGTCCATTTAACCTCTTTTAATTACCCAGTTTCAGGTATGTTTTTATCAGCAGTGTGAAAACAGACTAAGACACTCTAGACAGCGCCCTGCTCCTTCCCATTTCTCCCAGTTGGAACTCGGGAAAATGTTCTTTCTCCTAGTAATTGCCTCATTCCACCTTGCTTTCTAGTTATCTATGAGGGACAGTATGCTATGAAGTCAGGAGCCCCACTGGAGAGTCCCAGAAGTCTGCTTTGAATTCTGATAACATCAGTTCCTCTCTATGCTATCTTGGGAGACCTCTTCCCCTGCACAGCCCTCAAGATATTTATTCACCTGTAAAATGGAGATCACAATGCTCAAATGACTATTAGGTATTCCATTAGAAAGTGTTAGATAAGGTCAGGCGCAGCAGCTCACGCCTGTAATCCTGGCACTTTGGGAGGCCAAGGCAGGTGGATTACCTGAGGTTGGGAGTTCGAGACCAGCCTGATCAACATGGAGAAACCCTGTCTCTACTAAAAACACAAAAAATTAGCCAGGTATGGTGGCGCATGCCTGTAATCCCAGCTACTCGGAAGGCTGAGGTAGGAGAATCCCTTGAACCTGGGAGGTGGAGGTTGCGGTGAGCTGAGATCATGCCATTGCACTTCAGCCTGGGCAACAAGAGCAAAATTCCATCTCAAAAAAAAAAAAAAAGAAGAAGAAAAAGACAGTGTTAGATAATTGGGCTGGGCATGGTGGTTCAAGCCTGTAATCCCAGCACTTTGGGAGGCCGAGGCAGGTGGATCACATGAGGTCAGGAGTTCAAGACCAGCCTGGCCAACATGGCAAAACCCCATCTCTACTAAAAATACAAAAACTGCCAGGCACGATGGCTCACGCCTATAATCCCAGCACTTTGGGAGGCCGAGGCAGGCGGATCACAATGTCAGAAGTTCGAGACCAGCCTGACCAACATGGTGAAACCCTGTCTCTACTAAAAATACAAAAGAATTAACCAGGTGTGGTGGCGCATGCCTGTAATCCCAGCTACTCAGGAGGCTGAGGCACGAGAATCGCTTGAACCTGGGAGGCAGAGGTTACAGGAAGCTGAGATCGTGCCACTGCACTCCAGCCTGGGCAACAAGAGTGAAACTCGGTCTCAAAAAAAAAAAAACAAAAATTATCTGGACATGGTGGCACGTGCCTATAATCCCAGATACTCGGGAGGCTAAGACACAAGAATCACTTGAACCCGGGAGGTGGATGTTGCAGTGAGCCAAGACCGTGCCAGTGCACTCCAGCCTGGGCAACAGAGCAACAAAACTCTGTCTCAAAAAAAAAAAAAAGAAAAAGAAAAAAAGAGAAAGAAAGACAAAGAAAGTGTTTGATAATCGTAGTTATTCCTACTTTCTCATCTCTGGCCCAATGTTGGTGCCATTACACTAAATTAAATTCACTTGCTGTTACGTGCCTTACACAACTCTTTCTCAATGTTATGAAAGAAAATGTTTATTAAGTTGCAATTCTGAGAAGCCTAGAGCTTTATACAGCTCTGAGTTACTTAACAACTGATTTTTTTTTTTTTGAGACAAGGTCTTGGTTTGTTGCCAACTGGTCTGCAGCGGCACAGTCACACCTCACTGTAGCCTCAGCCTCCTGGGCTCAGGCAAACCTTCCACCTCAGTCTCTCAAGTAGCTGGGACTACAGGTGCATGCCACTACATCAGGCTAATTTTTTTAACTTTTTGTAGACATGGGGTCTCCGTATGTTGCTCAGGCTGGTCTCAAACTCCTGCACTCAAGCAATCCTCCCACCTCAGCCTCCCAAAGCAGTAGGATTACAGGCGTGAGCCACCACACGATGGCTCTAAACAACTGCTTTTTGTGGAGAACAGAGACCAGTGTTTGTCTTGTGCCAAGTGTGAGCCTTATGGTCTTTGCACAGCCCCCCACACAGGGTAGCCGCTGCCTAACAAACTATGGTTTGTGTACTGGCAGACTAGATTTATAATCTTCCCCATGTAAGAGGTCTGATGAATTAGGACACACCCTCCCTTAGCGCCAGTTTGCTCTGTCTGAATGGAAACCCCAGGCACCATCCAGAGTGATTCTACCATTAGATAAATGTGGTGTCTACCAAAGGTCCATGTGTTCACAGGTCACTCTCAGGCAGGGGACCCTCGAAACCATGCAAAGGCCTTCCCAGTCTAAAAAGAAAATTGAAAACCCTGCCTATACGGGACTGCAGTGTGTGTAAATTGTATGTCTTCCACATTCCATAGACTTCCCATTGTATTTTTAGGAGAAAACAATGCTAGAGATGAATTTTCATCTGTAGCATCCAACTGATATTTCTAATATATGTCTTAGGGGGAGAAAAACAAAAAACTAATATATGCCATGCTATGCAAATTGACTGCAAACATAATTCATTTGACCAGCCCTCTTGGGAATGTGCTTCAGTGACTGACTTTCAGAAATCCCATCAATCAAATCTCAGCATGGGCGGCTCCACACCAGCCATTCGCTCAGCAGCAATTCATACCAGCTATCAACTACTCTCAGGACTCAGGAGGTGAACTGTAGTCAGAGGGTGAGGCAGAACTCAAGTTCCAAGTAAAAGGTGACTTACCTAAAGCCAGTGGACTGATAATAAAATAATGAAATTGGTCAGGCGCGATGGCTTACGCCTGTAATCCCAGCACTTTGGGAGGCCAAGGTGGGCGGATCATGAGGTCAAGAGATCAAGACCATTCTGGCCAACATGGTGAAACCTCATTTCTACTAAAAATACAAAAATTAGCTGGGCATGGTGGTGCACGCCTGTAATCCCAGCTACTTAGGAGGCTGAGGCAGAATTCCTTGAACCCGGGAGGCAGAGGTTGCAGTGAGCCAAGATAGCGCCACTGCACTCCAGCCTGGCAACAGAGCAGCCTCTGTCTCAAAAAAATAAATAAATAAAATAATAAAATAATGCTCAGATCTAAAAATGCCTCTACTAGGAAAAGAATATGTCAACAGCAGAAAATATGAATCGGTTTATGCAAAACACAAGCGCAAGCAACTCTGGAAAAAAAAACAACTTGCCTCAGGAACAGCCTCATTAGCCTCAGGGCCGCCCTTGGGCAAAGCCTTGGGAACAATTTGCAAGTCTGCTTCACAAAATTCAACCAAGGGCGCTGTTTTGTTTGCCAGATGTACTATGAATGTTTTCTTTAACTGTCTGTTTTCTACTGTGAGAAGTCTACAAGCACAACAAACCAAGCCACCGAAGCCAGGATTTCTGTGGCCTCCTAAGAGGAGCAAGCCACAGAAGATAGCAGCCCAGGACCCCTTGGCAGGCCTCCCTCTGGGGGGTCCACCCTCTTGGGTTCCACCCTCGGGGGCGTTCAGCAGAGGAGAGGCCCCACCACCGCCTGTAGCTTTCACGTCACCATTTTCCACTGGGCATCATGCTGCCTGCCTGTGGTTTCTCTCCTTTTCATATGTTTGAACTTCCAATTTGGAACTCACATAGACATTTTCCTGTTAAAAATACTTGAAGTTTCCAACAGTTTTGAAGTTTCCTTTGCTCCTATAAAATATTCATCTCAAACTATCCGTTCATCAGCTAGCTGAGAGGAAAGGGTCCAGGAGGTGACTGGGTCTCTTTATGTCCCACTCAAGTGAAAGTCCCTGCAGCCTCCCCATGGTCCAGAGGAGAAAGAAACCAAATACTCCAGAACTCTTTGAGACTCTGGCTTACACCTACAGAGAATCTTTTTTTTTTCTTTTTTCTTTTGGGGTATGTTGTGTGTGTGTGTGTGTGTGTGTGTGTGTGTGTGTGTGTTTTGTTTTGTTTTTGTTTTCTGTTGTTTAATTATTTTTTTTCCACCTATAGAGAATCTAGATGTGGAAGGGACCCTGAGAGGTCACTTTATTCTCTCTGCCTCTAAACATGACTAAATCTAGCACCAAATACTGAACAGTTCACTGTCCTCACATAAAACAAAAAAAATATTTAAAATTTGAATATTTTCTCTTTCTGAGTGAAACATACCTTATGTAAAGCTGGAACTAAAAATCAGTTTTCTGATTATAAAATTTTTGGAGGCCAGACACAGTGGCTCACGCCCGTAATCCCAGCACTTTGGGAGACTGAGGCGGGCGGATCACCTGAGGTCAGGAGTTTGAAACTAGATTGGCCAACACGGTGAAACCTTGTCTGTACTAAAAATACAAAAAAAAAAAAAAAAAAAAATTAGCTGGGCATGATGGCATGCACCTGTAATCCTAGCTACTGGGGAGGCTGAGGCAGGAGAATCGCTTGAACCCAGGAGGTGGAGATTGCAGTGAGCCAAGATCGCCTCACTGTACTCCAGCCTGGACCACAAAGCAAGACTCCATTAAAAAAAAAAAAAAAATCAGAACTGTATTACAGCTGAGTCTTTCTGTCTCTCTCTCTCATGTGTACATGTGCACATCATGCTTCACAGATGCCCTTAACATATGCCTCGTCTGTCTATTGAGTAACCTCCTACTCAGATGTCTACCTTTTCCTCAGATTTCTGAAAAAAAAAAAAAAAAAAAAAAAAAATCCTCCTTTGCTCACAAACTCTTGGCAAGGTCAGGAAGAGCCTGACCCAACCAGCGCGATTACCACCAGAGGTCCCTTTCCAAGACGGCACCAGCAGAATAAACACCACTGCTTATTTAGTCTGGCCCACTGTTGACCCTTTTTCACATTCCTAAAACTGTGGTTCAGAAGAGATCTTGCCCTCACAATGAGATGTGTAGTCCAACCAGGAAGGAGCAGGTTGGCATATTCAGTCTGTTCCTTCCTTGGTGAAATAAGCATTATAATTATATCATGGGGCTGCGCGCGGTGGCTCATGCCTGTAATCCCAGCCCTTTGGGAGGCTGAGGTGGGTGGATCACCTGAGGTCAGGAATTTGAGACCAGCCTGACCAACACAGCAAAACCCTGCCTCTACTACAAATACAAAAATTAGCCAGGCATGGTGGTGCCCACCAGTAATCCTAGCCACTTGGGAGGCTGAGGTTGGAGAGTTGCTTGAACTCTGGAAGGAAAGGTTGCAGTGAGCCGAGATCACGCCACTGTTCTCCATCCTGGGTGACAGAGCAAGACTCTGTCTCAAAAAATAAATAAATAAAACATAATTACATCATGGGGGTGTTGTGATTACAAAATAACATGAAAAATGTGAAGTGCTTAGAACAGTATCCAGTACATTATAAAAGATGACTAAATGATAATGATCATAGTAGAAGTGATAATTACTATTTAAAATAAACGTTCACTTGATGCCTGTGATTATCCAAGTTCCAGTAAGCAGAAATCAAACAACTGTGTATATTTGTTACCTGCTTCATCTTCAGCAAAGGAGATGATGAACTTGCTATGGGTACTGATCAGCCCTGGGAAGGCACAGGACGTGGTGCTCCCCCAGGCAAAGATCCTGCTTCTTCCATTTCCTGGTTTTTCTATCTTCCTGCAAAGCCATAAGTCGACTAGATGAAAAATAAAACCTTATGTTTTAGGAATCCATATATCCACTCTGCAGAATACTTTTTCTCCTAGAATCAGGGATGCCTGAGTACTAGGACTGAGTCTCCCATTAAGAGATGAATAATTAGCCTCCCTCCAAGCACCCAAAAAGCTGCTTTGGAGCTACTTCAATCACCCACTTGCCCTAGATGTGGAAGTTCATATTCTACCATAAAAGGAGTTCGGGTCAGGCCCAGTGACTCACACCTGTAATCCCAGCACTTTGGGAGGCCAAGGCAAACAGATCACTTGAGCTCAGAAGTTCAAGACCAGTCTGGCCAACATGGTGAAACCCTGTCTCTACTAAAAATACAAAAATTAGTGGGACAGGGTGGTGCACACCTGTAGTCCCAGCTACTTGGGAAGCTGAGCACAAGAATCGCTTGAACCCAGGAGGTGGACATTGCAGTGAGCCAAGATCATGCCACTGCACACTTCAGCCTGTGTGACAGAGTGAGACTTCATCCCAAAAAAAAAAAAAAAAAGAGTTTGGTGCCATGTGGATTGTGTAGGCTGCACCACTACAAAAGACTGATCTGATTTGTATTACTTGTGTGACCTTTGGATAGTTGCCCAATATCTCTAAGCTTCAGATTCCTCGTCTGTAAAATGGGGAGTGATAACATAATTTACCATAGGGGAGGATTGCAAAGGTTAAATAAAATAATATACATAAAGATATCACCAATGTGTGTGGCATATAGTAAGGGCTAAAAAAACTACTAGCTGTTATTATTATTGCTATTATTATTTATGTCTATATAGTAGCAGAAAGATGCTTCATGTTCCTCTATCATCGATCTGAACTAAAAGCAGGTTTTTAGAAGAAAAGAGAAAGGAAGTTGGTTAGACCCAGGGTGCTCATCAGAATCACCTGGAAAGTTTTATGGAAGCAGAGACCCCAAACCCAGGGGATTTTGATAAGTACACCTCAATTAAGAATCACTGCCTATTGACTGGGTGCAGTGGCTTATGCCTGTAATCCCAGCACTTTGGGAGGCTGAGGCAGGCAGATCACCTGAGACCAAGAGTTTGAGACCAGCCTGGCCAACATAGCAAAACCCCATCTCTACTGAAAACACAAAAATTAGCCAGGTGTGCTGGTATGCACCTGTAGTCCCAGGTGCTTTGGGAGGCTGAGGCAGGAGAATCGCTTGAATCTGGGAGGCAGAGGTTGCAGTGAGCTGAGATTGCACTACTGCACTCCAGCCAGGGTGACAGAGCGAGAATCTATCTCAAAAAAAACAAAAAGAGAATCACTGCATTTTAACCAAATGATGTGTGTATAGGGGCAGGGTGGTGAGTGGAGGTTGTAGGGAAAAAAAACATAAAGAACAACGGAATCCCAGAGATCAAGTAAGTGATGATAAAGGACCTGAATAGAAATCAATAGCAGTAACTTCACTCCATCTCCATAACCAAGAATTGCAGCATGAAAATAGAACACCTTTCTAACAGGGACCAGATTTACTCTCCCATCTTAAATAGTCCAAAACCTGCACAAGATAGCATAATAATGGCTTAAAAGATTCTAAAGTTCAGGCAGTATAGTAGTGTGTTCTCTGAGAGACAGGAAACAAACAAGGTGAACCCTATGATTGTTCCAACATACCACCTTGAGAGTTTCCAGCACAGGGAGGGAAAATAGGCGAAGCCCGGCAGGCTCCTTGAGCTGAAAAGACATTGCTGACAGTCCAGGAAAACCAATGCAGTAAGAGATTGCAGGACAGATACTGGAGAGAAGGAAACTGCACAGAGAATGAATGCCGGAGAGCTGCAAATGGTTCCCCTAAAGTAATCATCAGTATACTCGACAGCAGGTACATGTGAGAAAGTATTTTAAAACAAAGGAAAAATGAGAAGAAAATACTTGGTACTTACTTGGGATCAGAAATAGCATAAGTATCACAGGGCATAGGTGGAATTCAGTAGTGAGGAATAGAAAGCTCTAGAAAAAGCACTACCTTGATTCTATTTAGCAAATATTAATAGCAAGACCTGAAAGAATCACACTACTTCCAGATAACTATGTTTCCAAGAGAAATTCAAAGTCATTTATAGTAATACAAAAATATCCAGCACCTACTCAGTTAAATTAATGATTTCTGGCATCAATCAAAAATTATTAGGCAAGTAAAAAAGGAGAATATAACCCATAATAAAGAGTAAAATCTGTCCATTGAAACTGACACAGAACTGACAAAGATGTTAAAATTAGCACACAAGAACATTCAAACAATGATTCTTACCTATATTCCATATGTTCAAAAAGTTATATAGAGATATGAGAGATGCAAAACAGACCCAAATCAAGTTTCTAGAGGTGAAAAAATACATTGAGATTACACATACATACTCAGTGGGATGAATGGCTGGCTAGACATTACAAAAGAAAAAATTCATGAACTAAAGACATAGCAATGGAAACTACCCAAAATTAAACACAGATAAATTTTTTAACATAAATAGATCATCAGTGAACTGTGGAACAACTTTAAGCAGCCCAATATACATGTAATTAGAGCCTCTGAATAAAAGGAGACAAGGAGTGGGAGACAGAGGAAAACATATTTGAAGATATAATGGCCAAAAATGTTTCAAATTTCATAAAAACCATAAATTCACAGATCCAATAACTTCAACAAACTCCAAGCACAGGAAATATGAAGAACATTAAACTAAGGCATATCTTAATGAAATTGCACAAAACTAATGATAAAGAGAAAATCTTAAAAAGCGGTCATAGGCACCTTAAACTTCATATGGAACCAAAGAGAGCCCGCATAGCCAAGTCAATTCTAAGCAAAAAGAACAAAGAGGGAGGCATCACACTACCAGATTTCAAACTATTCTACAAGGCTACAGTAATCAAAACAGCACGGTACTGGTACCAAAACAGAGATATAGACCAATGGAACAGAACAGAGGCCATGGAGGCAACACAACACATCTACAACCATCCGATCTTTGACAAACCTGACAAAAACAAGCAATGGGGGAAAGGATTCCCTGTTTAATAAATGGTGTTGGGAAAACTGGCTAGCCATGTGCAGAAAGCAGAAGCTGGACCCCTTCCTGACACCTTACACTAAAATTAACTCCAGATGGATTAAAGACTTAAACATAAGACCTAACACCATAAAAACCCTAGAAGAAAACCTAGGCAAAACCATTCAGGACATAGGCGTAGGCAAGGACTTCATGACCAGAACACCAAAAGCATTGGCAACAAAAGCCAAAATAGACAAATGGGACCTAATCAAACTCCACAGCTTCTGCACAGCAAAAGAAACAATCATTAGAGTGAATCGGTAACCAACAGAATGAGAAAAAATTTTTGCAGTCTACCCATCTGACAAAGGGCTGATATTCAGAATCTACAAAGAACTAAAACAGAGTTACAAGAAAAAACAAACAAGCCCATTCAAAAGTGGGCGAAGGATATGAACAGACACTTTACAAAAGAAGACATACATGAGGCCAACAAACATATGAAAAAATGCTCATCATCACTGGTCATTAGAGAAATGCAAATCAAAACTACATTGAGATACCACCTCATGCCATTTAGAATGGCAATCATTAAAAAAATCTGGAGACAACAGATGCTGGAGAGGATATGGAGAAATAGGATCACTTTTACACTGTTGGGGAGTGTAAATTAGTTCAACCATTGTGGAAGATAGTGTGGCGATTCCTCAAGGACCTAGAAATAGAAATTCCATTTGACCCAGCAATCCCATTACTGGGTATATATCCAAAGGATTATAAATCGTTCTACTATAAGGACACATGCACACGAATGTTCATTGTAGCACAGTTTACAGTAGCAAAGACCTGGAACCAATCCAAATGCCCATCGATGATAGACTGGACAGGGAAAATGTGGCACATATACACCATGGAATATTATGCAGCCATCAAAAATGATGAATTCGTGTCCTTTGTAGGGACATGGATCAACCTGGAAACCATCATTCTCAGCAAACTGACACAAGAACAGAAAATCAAACACCACATGTTCTCACTCATAGGTGTGGTGTTGAACAATGAGAACACATGGACGCAGGGAGGGGAGCATCACACATTGGGGTCTGTCGGGGGAAACAGGGGAGGGACAGCAGGGGGTGGGGAGTTGGAGAGAGAGAGCATGGGGGAGAAATGCCAGATATAGGTGATGGGGGAGGAAGGCAGCAAATCACACTGCCATGTGTGTACCTATGCAACAATCTTGCATGTTCTTCACATGTATCCCAAAACCTAAAATAAAATAATTTAAAATAAATAAATAAATAAATAATAAAAAAATTTTTAAAGCAGTCATAGGGGAAAAGTGACATATTACATATGAGGAAACAAACAGAAGTCTGACAGCCAATTTCTCATTGGAAATGCTGCAACCCAGAAAATAGTGGGGCAACCTCTAAAGAAGCAAAGAAAAAAACATGTTAACATAGACTTTTATACCCAGTGAAAATATTTCTTTTTTTTCTCTCCCTCCCCCTTTTTAAAAAATATCTTTCAAAACTGAAGGCAAAATAAAGACTGCAAAAGTGAAAATAATTCATCACTATAGACCCCATCGACAAGAAATGTTAAAGGAAATTCTTCAGACAGAAGAAAAATGATATCAGATAGAAACATGCATCTGCCCAAAGGAATTGAGAGCATTAGGAATGGTAACATTCTTACTGCCACTATAAACTTACCACAACTACAAATTACCACAACCTTGTGGCTTAAAACAACATACACTTATTCTTTTATAGTTTTGGATGCCAGAACTCTGAAATGGTCTTCACTGAGCCAAGATCAAGGTATTGGCAGGACTGTGCTCCTCCAGACACTCTGGAGGACAGTTGGTTTCCTTACTCTTTCCAGCTTCTGACAGCTGTCCCTACGCCTTGACTCAAGGCTCTCATCTTGTCAACTTTCCTCCCTCTGCCTTTGTTGTCACATCACCTTCCATCTCTCCCAGCTTCAAATTTCCCCCTACTTTCTCTCCAAACGCACTTGTGATTTCATTTAGGACCCACCCAGAAAATCCAAGATAGTCCTCTAAGTCATATACAGTATGTTCTGGGACCACAGTAAATCGAAAATAGAAACCAATAGCAGGAAGATCTCTGGAAAATCTTTAGATATTTGGAAACTAAATAGCACACTTTGAAATAACTCATGGGACAACAAAATCAAAAGGTAAATTAGAAAATGTTTTTAACTGAATAAAAATGAAAACACAATATATCAACATTTACGGGATGCTGCTTAAGGAGGACTTGGGGGAAAATTTATAGCACTATTAGAAAAGATGAAAGTCTCAGATCAATTACCTCAGCTTCCATCTTGAGAAACTAGAAACAGAAGAGCAAATTAAACCCAAATCAAGCAGAAGGAAGGAAAAAGAGAATAAATCAATGAAATTAAAAAAAAAAAAACATTAAAATAACAGGAAAAAAAATCAATGAACACAAAAGCTGGTTCTTACAAAGACCAGCAAAATGGACAAACCTCTAACCAACTGTATCTAGAATAAGACAAGCAACATCACCATAGTTTCTATAGATATTAAAAGAATAATAAAGGAATATTATGAACAACTGAATGCCGATACACTTGACAACATAGGTGAACTGGACAAATACCTTGAAAGGCACAGACTACCAAACCTCACTCAGAAAGAAATAGATAAACTGAACAATTAAATCTAATAAAGAAATTAAATTTGTAATTAGAAGTCTTTTTATATAGAAAACTTCAGGCCCAGATGGTTTTCCTTGGAAGGAAGAACACATAAGGAAGAAATAATACCTATTTTACACAAACTCTTCCAGATAATTGAACAGGAATACTCATTCTATAAAGCCTGTCTACCCTGATTCCAAAGTCTGACAAATACATTACAAGGAAGAAAAACTATAGTTCACTATTCATTCATGAACATAGATTTTAAAATTTCAAACAACACGTCAGCAAATCAAATCGTTCCATATATAAAACGGATGGGGCCGGGGCAGTGGCTCATGCCTGTAATCCCAGGATTTTGGGAGGCAAGGTGGGAGGATAGCTTGAAGCCAGGAGTTCAAGGCCAGCCTGGGCAACATAGTAAGAACCCATCTCTACAAAAAAAAAATTTTTTTTTAATTAGCTGGGTGCCACCAGCTACTTGGGAGGCTGAGATGGGAGGATCACTTGAGCCCAGGAATTTGAGGCTATAGTGAGCTATGACCATGCCATTGCAGTCCAGCCTGCATTACAGAGCAAAACTTTGTTTCAAAAAATAATAAGATAATGCATTATGACTAAGTGGTATTTATCCTCAGAATGCAAGACATCTCTAACAATTTTTTTTTTTTTTTTTTTAAAGATGGGGTTTCACCCTGATGGCCAGGCTGATCTCGAACTCCTGACCTCAGGTGATCCACCCACCTCAGCCTCCCAAAGTGCTAGGATTACAGGCATGAGCCACTGCGCCCGGCCTTCTCTAACAATTTTTAAATCAATCAAGAAAATTAACCATATTAAGAAACTAAGATTTTTTTAAACCCACATGATTCAGCAAAAGATGAAAAGAAGCATTTGACAAAACCCAACATCAATATCGAATACAAATTTTCCAAGGACTAGAAATTAAAGAAAACATCCCCAACCTGATAAAGGGTGTGTAGAAAACACCTGCAGCTGACATCATATTAGTGTGATGTCACACAGTAACATCACACTAATACGACGGTGAAAATGAATGCTTTCCCCCATTTCTATTCAACACTGAACTGAGATTAAGATAGAGCAATAAGCCAGTTAAAAAATACGAACAGGCTTCCAATCTTAAAAAAAGAAAGTAAAAGTGTCTATATTCACAGACCTTCTAATAAAATGACCTTTCACATAGAAAATCCAGTAGTATCTACAATAAAGCAATCAGAATGAACAAGGAGTTCAGGAAGGTTGCCAGATATAAGCTCAATATAAAAAAAAATTCTATGTACTATGAATTAACAATCAGAAACTGAAATTTTAAAAAATAACATTTACCATAATGTCAAACACTATGAGATAGGTAAATATGCAAGATCTGTACACTGAAAACTACAAAACACAGTAGTCATGTTATTCACAACATGGCTATAACTGGGAATAGCCAAAATGTTCATCAGTAACACAGAGAATAGATGAATAAATTGTGGTGTATTCATACAATTGAATATTACAAAGCAATACAAAAGACAAATTACTGATACATGAAGCAACATTGAGGAATCCCACAGACATTACTGAATTTAAAAAACCAAGCACAAAAAGAAGAGTACATACTATAATGGTTCCGTTTATGTATGAAGTTCCAGAAGCAAAACTAAGCTGTGGTGAGCGTGCTTATCTCTGGCCAGTGTGTGTGTGTGTGTGTGTGTGTGTGTGAGACTTCTTTTTGGCTTGGATGTCTATATGTATATATTCACTGGGGACAGGGGACAGGCTGGAGATCCCTTTGGCATGTTTGGAAATGCTCAGAACAAGTAAGCTAGATGGAAGCTGGGCCCCTGCTCCTTTAAAGTGAGCCCCTGGTATGTGAGAGAGAGACAGAGAGAGAAAGAGAGACACAGAGAGAGAAGGAGAGAGACAGAGACGGGGGCAATAGGCAAGAAGAAGCCTTCTAGGGTGATGGGGAGTGTTCTACATCTTGATATGGTTGGTGGCAATATGAGTGCATACATTTGTAAAACATTATACAACTGTGCTCTTACGTGATTGTATTTCACCATATGTAAGTTATACCTCGGTAAAATAAAAAGAGGGAGAAGGGACATCAGTCCTTCCTTACCCACTCATGAAGTCTCCAAAGATGTACAGGCCATTGAGGTTTGGGGATTCACAACCCCGATAGACATAACCTCCAGTGACTGACTTCCCCACTCTGTGGCCATAGGCATAGATTGGCAGAACATCATCTGTCCAGGAGAGAGGAAAGAGAGTGAATGCCGTGGCGTAAAACTGAAAGCTTCAAGGAGGAGGAAGGGGACTTTTTAATGCAGTTGCCTAATTCAGTGAAGAACACTTTATCTCCTGGTCTTCAGTAGGGCAGGCAATCAAGTGAATCATGTTTATTGTTCTCAACAGACTAGCCACAATATTTGCAAGCTTTCTACTTAACCGCTATCTGCAGGCAGAGAGGAAGCCAAAAATTCCCTCCATCTATGAGGCAGTGACCTGGAAATCCACACAGCTAAGTTTTCCACGTAGGTTGATATGGCAGATATCCAGGTTTAAGGATATGGAAAATGTCACAGTCTATAAGACTGTTTTGTAACTTAGAGGACAAAAAAAGACTAAGAAGTAGTGATAGTCAGAACACTAGAATTTTGAGCCAGGTGGAGTTTCAAGCACGCCTCGATTATTAGTGTTTAAAAAGTGTCCTCAGCCGGATATGGTAGCTCATGCCTGTAATCCCAGCACTTTGGGCAGCTGAGGTGGGCAGATCACGAGGTCAGGAGATCGACAATCCCGGCCAACATGGTGAAACCCCATCTCTTCTAAAAATACAAAAATTAGCTGGGTGTGGTGGCGCACGCCTGTAGTCCCAGCTACTCGGGAGGCTGAGGCAGGAGAATTGCTTGAACCCAGGAGGCGGAGGTTGCAGTGAGCCGAGATCGTGCCATTGCACTCCAGCCTGGGTAACAAGAGCGAAACTCCATCTCAAAAAAAAAATAATAATAATAATATGCCTAAAATTAATGTGGGTAACTTATTTAAAATACAGATTCCTGGGTCAATCTCATTCCCCCAATCCACCCAAAATTCAAATTCTTTAGGTCTGAGGCAGAGTCTGGGAATTCACTTTTTTAAAACAGCCACTGCCAAGATGTCTCTGGTGCCAGTGAGTGGCTGGAGGACCACTTGCAGAAGTACTATGCCACAGGACACAAACAAGGCTTTACGTAAATGACCTGCAGGGCAGGACGTTCAGGTTTTATTCCCCACCTCCACCTCCAACCCACTCAACTCATCCAAGAAATCAGCCACAGAGCTTCTTCTTACCCAAAGAAGCATTGTGACAAAGTTTTTTGTCGTAACACGCAAATCCTTCCTTTGCTCTCCAGCCATAGTTTCCGCCTTTCACAATGAGGTCAACCTCTTCAAATCTGTTCTGGCCCACATCCCCCGCAGAATATCCGGCCTCGGCCCTGGTGTGTGACGGGGTCCCCCTCGGTCCACAGCACAGCGCCACATGTTCCTGATCCCATAGGCATAGATGGCAGGGTGGGCCCCTGGCTCAGAAACAAACGGATTGTCCAAGGGGACTCGTACCGCTTACCCTCTGAGCCCACCCTGTTCACATCGATCCTCAAAACTTTTCCCAGCAGGGAACTTCTGAAAGAAAGAAGGCCCAGAAACAGAAGCAGGTAAGGGAGGAAAGCCACAGGACTGAAGAGTCCACCCAGAAGGGCCGACTCATAGTTGATGCCAAGAGACTGCTGGGGATCTCATGGGAAGATGTAACTTCTTATTTTCCTTCTTTTTTTTGTACCAGCAAGAATGAGCTTGAAGATTTTCTTTTAAATCTATACATGTGGCTCAAAGAGAACTACTAGGCAAAGTCTGATGTGATCCTGGCCCATGGGACCCTGAGCAAGTTGCACCTTCTATTCTTATTTTAATGATGAGGATGGCTTCTCTCTGACTTAGGCCAATATGACACATTTTTTTAAAGAAGCTGGTTATATTGTTTGTTCTTTATTTAACAACATGGTCAGTTAAAAGAATAGAACAGAAGCTTTTGAGAGGCTCTGCCTATGACTATGGTCTGTGGGGCTGACTCTCCTCATTTGAAAGGCAGAGGAGAGTAACTGATAGCCTTGTGCCACCATTTCCTGCGAGGATGAGAAATTCCACACTCAACTCAAGGGTCTGGGATCTAACGGACACGCAATAATCAAAGGCTGCTATTATATTTAATATATTGGCCAGGTATGTGGCTCATGTCTGTAATCCCACATTTTGGGAAGCTGAGGTGGGCGGATAGCTTGAGGCCAGGAGTTCAAGAACAGCCTGGGCAATATAGTGAGACCCCATCTCTATTTAAAATATATAGCTAGATAAATATTATTTACCTTGCAGTGTGGTTGTGATGTAAGGATTAGGTGAGTTATTGTGTATATAGCGTTTAATGCAATTCTTGAATCACCGTATTTAACAAAAGTTAACTTTGTTTTATTTATTTATTTATTTATTTATTTATTATTTATTTATTTATTTAGAGATGGAGTTTCACTCTTGTCACCCAGGCTGGAGTGCAATGGCGCTATCTCAGTTCACCACAACCTCCGCCTCCCAGATTCAAGCGATTCTCCTGCCTCAGCCTCCCGAGTAGCTGGGATTACAGGCTTGCGCCACCACGCCGTTAATTTTGTATTTTTAGTAGAGACGGGAGTTCTCTATGTTGATCACACTGGTCTGGAACTCCCAACCTCAGGTGATCGCCCACCTCAGCCACCCAAAGTGCTGGGATGTCAGGCGTGAGCCACCGCATCCAGCTAGCTTTGTCTTATTAACCTCAATATTTTTATTACTAGGAATACTAGGAGCCAAGTGCTTACTGGGTGCAAAGAGCAGAAGGACCACATGACCTTTATTTAAGCAACACAGCATCGCTGGGCTCTGGCGCCGTATCATGTGGGTTGGGATTTTTTTTTTCCCACTTACTCACTGTATGACCTCTGCACCTCCATTTTCTTGTCTGTAAAAATGGATATTATTATATGTATACTTCTTAGGATTCATTCATTCCATGTGTAATTATGGGGTGGCTCCCTTGTGCCGGGCACTGTCCTAAGCGCTGGTGATACATCAATTGACAAAATAGATATAAATTCTTGCCCTTGAAGGTTGTTAGAATTACCTTCTCAAATACATGTAAAGTATTTAGACCAGTGCCTGATAAGCTGCAAGCACCCAATACACATTGGCTCTCAGTATTTAACTTCTCATGTGTCTCCAGGGCCTAGTGCAGTACCTGGAACACAGTGTTCAATAATATTATTGAGTTGAATTGAATTAAATGATTAGTGTGGTAAATAATGACCTGCTAATATATATTTAAAATCCTGAATTCTCCTTTACATAACACTCTGACAATTATATTGAGCATCGGTAATTAACTACCAAAATATACTATGTGTGAAAGTTAAGCAACAGAAAAGCAAACGTCCCCTCCCATTGCCTCACTGGAGTGGACCATATCTTGCAGTATGTGATTTGAGTTTGATGCCATCCCTGCAAAAACGCCATAGCAAGGGCTCACTCTAAAGGGACAGGGGCCCAGCCTCCATCCAGCTTACTTGTTCTGAGCATTTCCAAACATGCCAAAGGGATCTCCAGCCTGTCCCCCCGTCCCCAGTGAATATGTACATATAGCCATCCAGGCCGAAAGAAGTTGTCCGCCATTATGGTTTGAGGCTGGTTCTTCGATCTCCAAGATGACCCTGGAAGAGAAAAAGAAACCATGCATTAGGTTTCGACATAAGCTGAAGCTGCATCCTCTTGAGACACCCAGAAATGACTGGTCCAAGCCACCAAAATTTGCCAAGCCAGCCAAGACTTGCTTCTGAGTTTTCAAGGATCACAAAGTAGGTAGTTTTGGGGCTCTGAGGTGCCCTTTATTTCCTGGTATAACTCTTTCACGGCTCTTTTTTTTTTTTTTTTTTTTTTGAGACAGAGTCTCACTCTGCACCCAAGCTGGAGTGCAGTGGTACAATCCCAGCTCACTGCCACCTCCGCCTCCAGGTTCGACCAGTTCTCCTGCCTCAGCCTTCCTAGTAGCTGGGATTACAGGCACGGGCTGCCACCATGCCTGGATAATTTTTTTTTTTTTGAGATGGAGTCTTGCTCCATAGCCCAGGTTGGAATGCAGTGGCGCAATCTCAGCTTACTGCAACCTCTGCCTCCTGGGTTCATGCAATTCTCCTGCCTCAGCCTCCTGAGTAGCTGGGACTACAGGCATGTGCCACCACGCCCGGTTAATTTTTGGCAGAGACTGGGTTTCGCCATGTTGGCCAGGCTGGTCTTGAACTCCGACCTCAAGTGATCCGCCAGCCTCAGCTTCCCAAAGTGTTGTGATTACAGGCATGAGCCACCACGACCAGCTAATTTTTCTTTCATGCCATGACTTAATGAACTGTGGACCGGCCAGGGTAACAACCATCCTTTTCCAGGGCTTGCCTATCAGGATGTTCCATCCCTTCCTTCGAGCAACTTAAGAGGGTTAATCTATCAGTTCTTTATGCTCTTTGCAATCCCCCAACCTGTCTACAATGAGAAAGAGGGAAGAGAGAAAGGAGAAGAAGGAAAAAAAAGGCAGAGTGGTAGAGTGGAAAGAGCACGAGCTTTGGATCAGTTAAAACAGTCCTCACCTGGCCATGCATCCAATAGCTTGATGGCCTCGTATCACAGCTTCCAGTGAGAATGAGAAATCCCACATTCAGAGTAAAGGGCCTAGGATCTAATGGCCACATAATAATCACAGGCTACTATTATGTTTCATAGGTTGATACTATCTATCATCTTTTCTCAGATTCCTATGGCTGCTGGTCCTTGCTTGCCCTTTGTAAAGACAGGCAAGCATGGCTTTACTTAGGGTAACTGTAAGGTGACGCTACACCCCATTAAACAGCCTTGACTCAAGACTCTAACCTGGGCCTCCCGCAATCAGCAGTGACTCCTTTCTCAACAGTTCCAGCTAGTGCTGTAAAACCAGTAAATTCCCCTCTGTTGTCTGTTGTCTCACGGGCCTGGCATTATTTCAGAACACTGCACAGCTGCAGGCTCTCCTGAGTATGTCTCACCTCTCTGATTTCAGGTCAGCTTTGTTGGGATCGGTCCGAGAAACCTTCATCTCACTAATCCGGATCTTTTCTACCTTCTTCTCGTCCAGGCACGAATAATAAATGTAGAACTTGCGGTTGTGGCGGAATTTGGGGGTGAAAAGCCAACCCCAAGAAGCCTCTCTCATCCCCGATCCACGGGGTGGTCAACACGATGTTCTTGAGGTCCAGAAAGGGTTGTTCCAGGCGACTGCCATCAGGGAGATAGACCCACACCACTCCTACCTGCTCGGCAACAAAGAAGCGATGGGTGCCGTCCCCAGCATGGACCATGGAGACAGGGTTCCTGAGCCCGTTGGCCACCTCGCTCAGGCAGAGCTGCAGGCAGCCCCGGGGGTCCTGGGCCACCACGCCCAGGTTGCGGTTGAGATAGTCGTTCCTCAGGACGTTGGGGAAGCAATAGTCCTTGTCAGGAAGGTCCAGGAGGTGGCAGAAGCGGGCGCCATGAGTTCCACGGGACTCCTGGAGGCCGCGGTCGCTGGTCAGCAGGGAGATGGCGGAGTGGCAGTTAGAATGGAAGGCGGAGCAGTAATCAGAGCAGAGGCCGGGGAGATTCCGGAGGGGCGTCTGAGGGTTCTCGGCGTCGTAGAGGTGGGCTGCGTAGGGCGAGCACTCCTGGAAAGAACGCGGAGCTCAGGTTCAGCATCAGACCTGCCACCCCCGCGCTTCTCTCAAGTTTTAAGCAAGCAGAAAGGAAAAATGGCCCTGGGGGAAGAAAATCAGGATTGTGGAGTTTTTGTTACCAACTGCTGCTAAATCTCTTCTCTGTGATTTTCTGCCCAGTTTATGCTCCTGGAAGTCAGAAGGGGGGAAAATCTCTCATATTCACTATATTGTCTAACATTTCAGCTTAGTTTTTGACATTTAAAGTTTTATTAAATGATGCATGATTTTTTTTTCAAAAGGATGTTACTAAATTTCTCACTCTTTTTATTTTTTAATTTTAATTTTATTTTTCATAGAGACAGCCTCACCATGTTGCTCAGGCTGATCTCAAACTCCCGGGCTCAAGTGATTCTCCTGCCTCCTCCATCTCTCAAAGCGCTGGGATTACAGACATGAGCCACTGCGCCAGCCCAGGCTCCTTTTCTTATGGATGCTGTATCTACCAAGATTTTATTTCTTTATACAAATCTGAAACAATTTGGAAAAAAAATTTCACATTTGTTCAAATCTGGTTGTTGGACATACAGTATTATTTATTTTTTCTGTGCATTTCTATATTTTTGGAATATTTTACAATGAAAAATACAGTTATCAAAATGGACATTGGATGTATCACTCTCAAAGATTAGGTGTCTAGCAATTTCTTCAATTATTTATTTAAAATATTTCAGTGTTTGATATATGCAAAGTACCATGCTGGAATCTATACACATTTGAACTGTGGCAATAGGGATACATGGCTGCTCCTTACTCAAACATACGAGGACTATTTGCCCAAAGGAGTATCTGCTACTCGGACCTCCCTAGACTATAACATTTTTTAGGAGGAAAATAGAATATTGTGAGCAGATGAGTGACTCCCAGTAGTGATGAAAGGCAGAGGCAACTGAGATTAGGAAAGTAAGAAAGTCCAATTCAAGGCTGGGCACAGTGGCTCATGCCTATAATCCCACCCAGCACTTTGGGAGGCCGAGGCGTGCAGATCACCTGTGGTCAGGAGTTCGAGATCAGCCTGACCAATGTGATAAAACCCCATCTCTACTAAAAATACAAAAGTTAGCTGGACGTGGTGGTGGGTGCCTGTAATCCCAGATAGGAGGCTGAGACAGCGGAATCACTTGAACCTGGGAGGCAGAGGTTGCAGTGAGCTGAGATTGTGCCATTGCACTCACCCTGGGTAACAAGAGTGAAGCTTCATCTAAAAAAAAAAAAAAAAAAAGAAGAAAACAAAATCCAATTCAAAGGGTGTTGTTTGGAGCCATGCATTAGAGCAGAGTTCACTCACCAGCCCAGGAGCCCCCTTCTGATCACTAAGGACTCTCCTGAGCCAGCCGGCCTGTGCAGTCGTCTCATTCACCTCTGTGCTCCCATCACTTCACAAAAGGACCAGCAGCATTTTTCATGTATATGGGAGTTCCCTGTTCTTTCTTATTTCCCCTGACTATAGATTGCAGAGCCAGCTTTCAGTCATTGCGCAGAGGGGGAAGAAGGAGCCCAGAGATTCACAGTGGCTCCCCTACGGCTGTTTCCATTTAAGACACTTATCACAGCAGCTATCAAGAGGCAACCTGACCCGCTCTTAGTGTCCCCTCACTGATTCTGTGCACTGTCAGAGAGTGGGAAAAAGAGGGAGGGGGAGACTGAAATAAGGAAGCAATACTAGAGAATAGAAGGGGGCTGTGGAAAGAGAACCACAACTATGGCACACTCTCATGCAGCCATTTAGAGTTTGCAAAGTTGCTTCTACTCAATTAGCTCAGTAACTAAGCAGATACTTCCCTACTTTAAAGGGAAGAAAAATCAAAGCCCATAGAGTCTAGCCAGGCGCAGTGGCTCACACCTGTAATCTCAGGACTTTGAGAGGCTGAGGTGGGTAGATCACCTGAGGTCAGGAGTTCGAAACCAGCCTGGCCAACATGGTGAAACCCTGTCATTACTAAAAATACAGAAAAATTAGCCAGGAATGGTGGTGCACACCTGTAGTCCCAGGTACTCAGGAGGCTAAGACAGGAGAATTACTTGAACCTGGGAGGCAGAGGTTGCAGTGATCCAAGATGTGTCACTGTACTCCATCCTGGGCAACAGAGCAAGACTCTCTCAAAAAAAAAAGCGTCCTCTGTGACTGTCCTGTTGAGTCTCTCTTACATGCCAGGCACAGTTCTCTGCGTTGACTGGGATGCAGCGGTGAGCAAAATGCACAGTCTGTCTTCTAATGGAGCATATATTTGGGGGAGCTCAGAAAACTGTTAAGTAAACAAGCCAGTGCTGCTGTTCCTATACTTTAGCACGGTGTAATCTAAAGGGCACAAGACTTGAAGCCTAAGCATCTAGCTCTGTGCCCCAGGACTCTTTTACCTTGGGTAAGTCATCTAAAACTCTTGAGCCCTCACCAGTAAAATGAGAATCGTAACAACTGTCTGAAGAATCATTGTACCCAGCAAGGATTCTACATGTGTCAAGGAAGAAAGAGGACCTTATAAATGTGAACAAATAAACACGTGAAGGACTGTTTGGCCGAAATTGTTCTTATTCCTCAAATCCCTAAAACAACAGAGCTGCTGACTTTGACTTTCTGAAGCCTCACGCAAGAGGGAAGGGTCAGGTGTAGACGCTTTTACCAGGGGGAGGTCTCAGAAATAAACATTCCCAGTGCTGCTCATAAAAGCTCAGCTTCTACCCTAATGGGTATCCTAGAGTTAATTCTCCAGGAAACAGCAGAGGGGTGGTACCTGAGAGTACAGCCCCAGGCGGTGCCACCCAGCTGGCTGAACTTTCTGAGCCAGGCTCAGCTGTAATTCTCTCCTGGACTCTGGGAAGCTTGGTTAACCACTCTGCACCCTGTGTGGGAGTTACGGTGGTCAGCAAGTTCAGGAAGAGTGGCACCAGGAGTCATGAAGAGATGCCTGTGGACAGCCAAGGCATTGCACTGAGAAGCCCAGGAGGGTCTCAGATCAAAAGGCTGCCTGGACTTCCTGTCTCTCCTCCCCCATCATCATTAGAGGGGTCCTCCCCATGTCACCTCTTTCATCAGCTTTCCAAATGCTGACCTCTCCCCGTTTACGCCCAACACCCTCTTTCTACAAAGTCGGTGTGTGCAGCCTGCACCCGTCTTGTTTTCAGGCTGAGCTCAACCAAAACGACACCTCCCAGGGATGTGGATTTTGGCTGCTGAGCAGCCAGGAGAAGCAGCAACTGTGAATCACTGCTACTCAGCAGCTTGTATCTCTCTCTCCCAGCTCTGGAGTGTTGGGCAGACAGAACTCTGGGGGAGAGTCCCCAACCCCTGCTGCTGCCACTGTCACACCAGAGATGATCTGGCACAAATCACCCAGATGAGGAAGGACTGAACCCCAGCAGATGCCAACACCCCCTCCCTTGACACAGTTGGTAAATGCCATGGGGATAAGTGCCTAACTCTCTGAGCATGGCAGAGGATGCAAATAATTATTTGCCATGCACCGCAGAGGGAGCGTGGCAAATAATGGCTACTCTGAGAACTCCAGGCAGAGTATCCCTCTCATTCTCCTGGAGCCTGGGGGAAGAATCAGGGCCAGCAGAATCCCAGAGGGAGAGCTTTGGGGAACCCATAGGGATCAAATTCAGCACACCTTCATGTCCGTGTGCCTGTCCAAAGCCGGCAGCTCCAAGGTGGAGCTCCCAGCACGTGAACTTCTAAAGGGCTGGGCTCCCAAAGCACCCCTCCCCTCAGGACCCACACCATGCAGCCCAGCACACAAAACCCTGGGGCTGGAAGGCACTTTTACTACCTGGCAAAGGATGTCTTTAATGTAATCTCCACACAGCTCGTGTCTCTTCAGATCAAAGTATTTCATGATATCCCAATACCGGGCAGCGATGCGGCGGTCCTTGTACTGATCACAGCAGCCGAAGGACTCATAGTCAGAGCAAAACTCAAGGTGCAGAAGGGGCCGGAAGGGGGCCCATAATCCAGGCACTGGGGGGTGTCCCTGCAGCAAGCCCACCTGGCCCAACAAGAATGTGAGGCAGAGGCAGAGAATGCCAGAAGAGAGCCAGGGGGCCCAGCAACTCAGACCACCACACAGATTAGGAGTGGACTTTCTCAGCATTTTGGCCTTGGGAACACTCGGGCTGCTGCGTTTGCTCAGGTTGGCTTCTCCGCTCTGCCCAAGGTCCTCCCTCTCTTCCTCCTCCCACTCCACCCCGTTTTCCCTTCCTTCCTCCTCTTCCCCCTCCTCTCCCGCTGAGGTGGTTTCTGAGCAGTGTCCCTTCTGTGGGCTCCCTTTGAAAACAGTAAGAGGTGTCCCTTCCCCCTTCCTCAACCCATCTAAACACGAAGCCTCACTCTAGGCTGCTAGTGTTATGGGGGCACACATTTGCTTAGCCAAAAGTGCAATGGTGTCAGTGGCAGAGATGCTTCAATTTCTTAAAACTGCAAAGAATTCCTGCTGTGTGGGGGGAGGCCCGGAAATTTACGCTTTTTACTGTTTCTTCACAGGCTGAGGGCCCAGAGTCACCATGAGAACACCATATATTACATCATCCCAGACTTCACACTCTGTGGAAGGAAAGCTTCAAGCGTTCCTACAGTGCTGAAGGGCACCAAGGGGGTGGGGGACATGGAGGGACCATGGCAGGAGGCAGGGTGTGCTGCATAGCCCCTCGGATCTGGCAAGGTGTGTATTTGGAATGGTAGGAAGAGAGGGCATTTCATGAATCTTGCATCCACAGTAAGGACCAAGGAGAGGACAGAGGGAGGACAGTGAAGGAAAAGAAGGAGGGGTCTTAGTCCATGCTGCTGTAACAAAAGACCACAGAGTGTAATTTACAAATAATAGAAACGTATTGGTCACAGTCATGGAGGCTGAAAAGTCCAAGATCAAGATGGCAGGAGGGACTGGGTGTGGTGGCTCATGCCTGTAATCCCAGCACTTTGGGAGCCCGAGGCCGGAGGATCACTTGAGCCCAGGAGGTTGAGACCAGACTGGAAACATTGTGAGACCCCATCTCTACAAATATAAAAAGAAAATTAGCCAGGCATGGTGGTGCACACCTGTAGTTCCAGCTACTTGGGAAGCTGAGTCAGGAGGATTGCTTGAGCCCGGGAGTTTGAGGCTGTGGTCAGCTATGATCATGCCACTGCACTCCAGCCTGGACAACAGAGCAAGACCATCTCTAAAAATAAAAAAATAAGAGATGCCAACAGGTTCACTGTCTGGTGAGGGCTCTGTTCCTCATTGATGGTGACTTGTTGCTACATCCTCCCACGGTGGAAGGAACAGAAGGGTTCAAATCCACTCCTTCAAGACCTTTTATTAGGACCCTAATCCTACCCATGAGGCCTCTGCCCTCAAGACCTAATCACCTACTAAAGGCCCCACTTCTTAATACTATCACATTGGCGATTTCATTTCAATACATGAATCTGAGGTAGGGAGGGACACATTCAGACCACAGGAGAGGGAGGGTGGTCCAGTGAAAACAAGGAGTCAACAAGGAATGTTTGGGACAGTTTCCCCAGGAAGCACAAGATGACTGGGTGCCTTCCTTTGCCAAATCTATACCTGCTGTAGGGACACTCCTCCTCACTTAGTGTATGTTCCACATTAGTATTTAAAAATGTGTTTTGTGGCTGGGTGTGGTGGCTCACACCTGTAATCCCAGCACTTTTGCAGGCCGAGGCAGGCAGATCACAAGGTCAGGAGTTCAAGACCAGCCTGACCAGCATGGTGAAACCCCATCTCTACTAAAAATACAAAAAATTAGCTGGGCCTGGTGGCACATGCCTGTAGTCCCAGCTACTCCGGAGGCTGAGGCGGGAGAACTGCTTGAACCCAGCAGGTGCAGGTTGCAGTGAGCCGAGATCGCACCACTGCACTGCAGCCTGGGTGACAGAGAGAGACTCTGTCTCAAAAAAAAAATAAAATCAGTCAGGCATAGTGGCGGGCACCTATAATCCCAGACGCTTGGGAGGCTGAGGCAGAATTGTTTGAACCCAGAAGGCAGAGGCTACAGTGAGCCAAGACTGCGCCATTGCACCCTAGCCTGGGCAACAAGAGCAAAACTCCATCTCAAAAAATAATAATAATAAAATAAATAATAAAATGAAAATGTGTTCTGCTTTGTACACGTCCCTTGCATATAACAGGCTTTGATAAATATTTCTTGAATGAATGAATGAATGCAGAACATGGAGTCCCAAACTCACACGGCCCCAAACCCAAACAGGCATGAGCCGGGGCATAGGTCCACAGGGACATCTGGCACTTGAGCTAACTCTCCTTTCAGCATTTTCCATGGTTCTGGTCCACCTTGAATTTCCCTACTGGCAAACGCTTCCGTTTGAAATGCAGATGAAGTCCAAATTTCTTCTTGTTCCAGGTGTGCTTTACAGAGGGCACCCAACCTGGCTGCCCAGCGCATCACCAGGAACAGCATTTGCCAGGATATCATCAAGAAGGGACAGTGAACCTCAGTCTAGCCAAGTCTATATTCACAATGTTCTGGATTATGAAAGCCCCAAATAGCATTTAACATACAAAAAAAATTGGCCAGGTCTGGTGCTTAATGCCTGTAATCCCAGGACTTTGGGAGACCAAGGCGAGAGGATCACTTGAGCCCAAAAGTTTGAGACCAGACTGGGCAACACAGTGAGACCCTGTTGTTATAAAAATTTTAAAAATTAGCTGGGCACGGTGGCATGTACCTGTAGTCCTAGTTACTTGGAAGCCTAAGGTGGGAGAATTGCTTGAGCCCAGTTCGAGGCTGTGGTGAGCTGCGATCACACCACTGCACTCCAGCCTAGGTAACAGAGCGAGACCCTGTAGATAGATAGGTAGGTAGGTAGGTAGGTAGGTAGGTAGATGGATAGATAGATAAGATAGATGATAGATGATACGTAGATAGATAGGAGGGAGTAGTCAGAATGATTATCAGCACAGTCTTGCTTTCCTATTTGTACTGTTCAATATTACACCTAGTTAACCAGAAGCAGTGGCTCACACCTGTAATCCCAGCACTTTGGGAGGCCAAGGCGGGTGGATCACTTGAGGCCCGGAGTTTGGGACCAGCCTGGCCAACATAGGGAACTCTGTCTCTATTAAAAATACAAAAAAAAAAAAAAAAAAAAATTAGCTGAGTATGGTGGCACATACCTGTAATCCCAACTACTCAGGAGGCCAAGGCAGGAGAATCACTTGAACTCGGGAGGCGGAGGCTGCAGTGAGCTGAGATCACACCACTGCATTCCAGCCTGGATGACAGAGTGAAACTCGGTCTCAAAAAAAAAAAAAAAAAAAAGTATACCTAGTTGAGTGGTGTTTTTTAAAACATGGATCACACCTATAATCCCAACACTTTGGGAAGCTGAGGTAGGTGGATGGTTTGAGCCCAGAAGTTTGAAATCAGCCTGGGCAACATAGTGAGACTCTGTCTCTACAAAAAATAAAAATAAAAAATTAGCCAGATGTGATGGTGCATGGCTGTGGTCCCAGCTACTTGGGAGGCTGAGGTAGGAGGATTGCTTGAGCCCAGAAGGTCAGGGCTACAGTGAGTCATTATTGTACCATTGGACTCCAGCCTGGGTGACAGAGTGAGATCCTGTCTTAAAATAAAAATAAAATAAAATAAAATAAATGTTGTCCATGATTCACTGGTAACTGTGCTATTTCTTCTGGGTTGTTTGCTCAAATGTCACAGAATGTCATGGTTCTGGAAGCCTTGAGCAGGAGGAGTAACACTGGACTAACTTCAGCCAGTGAATTCATCGCTATTGCCTTCCCAGAACCATCTAACCCTGGGATATGTAAGAATGAGTGCATTCTCTCATTCACATGGGACCTGGGAGTATTTTCTGATCTTTTCATGACATTTATGTCTCTGTTTTCCCTTTGCCATGAAAAATACGGAAATCTTATTGTTTTCAGCAGTCACTGCAAGATTAACAGGGAAAGATCGGCGGGCAGATCTGATCAGACATAGTGAGAGCATGTGATTCTGATTATTAAAATATGTAACATTTCAGATGATGCCACGGTTTTAGATATAATTGCATAATATATATAATTATATAATAATCATGCAATAATTTTACAAAAGATGTTGTGGTGTTAATTCAGTAAATACATATTATTTTGTCTGAAGAACGCTGGAAGAGAAATGTTTAACAGAAAACTAACATGTAAAACATTTTCAAGGAGTTTATGCTCTGAGAAAAAAAGGATTAAAGTATCCGAATAATACAAGTCAGACATAAGATTAAGATAACAGCCAGGAACAAACTGCTGTTAGAGATCACAAGGAGGGAGAGATGACATGAGACTGCATGGGGATTAAGAATATTGTAATCAAAGTTGAGTGGGGCTTTTAGATAAGGTATGCATGGAAAAGAACAGAAAACACGTTTTCACTGAGTGTTAGGTGAGCTTATGAAATAACTCTGGAACTATGAGCTAGGACCAGAGTATCTGAAATCAGCTTCCACTCTTGAAGCAAACATAATCCTTTAAAAAAAATTATTTAGTTTTCTAGGGCTGCTGTAACACAGCCACAAACTTGGTGGCTTAAACAACAGAAATGTATTGCCTCCCAGCTCTGGAGCCCAGACATCTGAGGTTAAGATGCTGGCAGGGTTGGTTCCTCCTGAAGGCCGCGAGCGACACTGCTCCATGCCTGATCTCTAGCTTCGTGGGGTCTGCCAGTAATCTTGCATTCCTGGATTGTGGATGCATCACCCTGAGCTCTGTCTTCACATTCACATGGTGCTCCTCCCTGTGTGCATTTATGTCCAAATTTCCCCTTTTCATCAGGACACCAGTCATACTGGATTACTGCCTACCATAATGACTTCATTTTAACATAATTCTCTCTGTAAAAACTATCTCCAAATAAGGTCACATTCTGGGGTATTGTGGGTTAAGACTTCAACAATTCTTTTTTAGGAGACACAATTCAGCCCATAGCAGTAGCACACATTAACATACACACACACACACACACACACACAGAGTTTCATATAACATGCACATTTTAACTTTTTTTCCCCCCCAAGACAGGGTCTCACTGTTACCCAGGCTGGAGTGCATTGGTGCCAGTAGCTGGAACTGCAGGTGTGTGCCACCACGCCCAGCTAATTTTTGCTTTTTTGTGTGTGTAGAGACGGGGGTTACACCATATTGCCCAGGCTGGTCTTGAACTCCTGGGCTCAAGTGATCCACCTGCCTCAGCCTTCCAAAATGCTAGGATTACAGGCGTGACCCACCGTGCCCGATGCAAGTGCCTTTTAAAAAGTGGTATTGAGAGTCAGGTGTTTATCCTAAATCACGTCATGGAATAGAACAGAGAAAGTGTAAACAGAAATGTTCTAGCTCAGTAGCTTCTCGTATAGCTTACTGATGTAACTATCTGTCTGCCTCCAGACATCTCTCTCTCTCAGTCTAAAGATGAACAGAAGTACCTGAGATTAGAGAAGGTATAACAACTCATTTGTATGAAGCAGCACAGTTTACAAAGTATTTTCTCACACTGCATTTCATTTGATCTTCAATTCTCTCAAGACAATTATGTAAGCAAGGTAGATATCATATTACCAGTGAGCATGAGTGAATTAAGTCCAGGAGGGGTTCAGTGAAATATTTTAGGGCCCCAGTTTAGATGAATAGAGATGGCAACACAATTCAGGTGTTCTGAATTACAGCCCAGATCTTTTTCATTCCACCATGATGTACCCAAAAAGAATGAAAGTAATCACTTTTACTTGTTCTTCATTTAGAAAAATTTGTGTTGGATGCACCCTACTGAAGTGTATTGACTGAACACTCAGCTCCATTGGTAAGATTATCTGGGAGTTCTTGGTATAGGCATGATGGGAGTTGTAGTTAAACAACTGCAGTGGTGTTCACAATGGGACTGATGGGCAGAAACAGAGCTGCCTCTACTCACTGAGCTCAAGGCTACCTTCATAACTATTAAAACAACATAGACGTCTGTTCTGTATTTTTTGTAGGGCTGAGTAGACTCTTATTTGTTGGCAGATTGGTTTTGAAGCATGAATCTTGGATCGACTTATTCAGATATTAGTCATATTATTTGTAGACCATCCATCAAGGGTCTTGCTTGTTTCCTTTTGGAATATTTAAAACACAGAGATTCTAATTCAATCCAGCAGGAAAAGCCCTTGTGCTGTAAATATGGGTAAATAAGTGGGTCCAAAGGGCACACCTGTTTTTTCTTAATTTTTGTTGCTTTTCCTTTTTCAAAAATGTTAATATAAAACAATGTTTCTATTTATTGAGAAAAAGCATTTACCAGGACCCATGCTCAGCATTTTATATCAACCTTTCCAGACCATCCCATTTTACAGAATAAAGGTGAGGCCCAGCTAGGTGGGGGGCTTCAGCCATGCTGGAATTTGAACCCAGGCTTTTCAGACTCTACAGAACATGCTTTTCTTTCTTTTTATGAGGGGGAGGTGGGAAGGGAATGGGGTGAAACAGCTTTACAGATGTAATTCACATTCCATATAATTCATCAGCTAAGGGGCTAATAATCCAAAATACACAAAGAACTCATACAACTCAATACCAAAAATATAATTCCATTTAAAAAATGGCCAAAGGAACTAAATAGACATGACTCAAAAGAAATTTGAATAGCTAACAGGTATATGAATAAGTGCTCAACATCTCGAGTCACCAGGGAAATGCTAATCAAACCAGGAGATACAGCCTCACGCCTGGTGGGATGAATAGTACCAGAGGTCAAAGATAAGTACTGGTGAGGATGAAGAGGAAGCACTTATATGCTGCTGGTGGGGATGTAAATTATAGAAAACAATATGGAGGTTCCCCCAAAAAATTGAAAACAGAAATATCTGGATATACACCCAAAGGAATTGAAATCAAGATTACAAAGAGGTATCTGCACTCCTACATTCATGGCAGCATCAGTCGTAACAACTGAAACAATCTAAATGTCCTTTGACAGATTAATAAATATGTGGCACATAAAAATACAATTAAATATTACTCAGCCTCCAAGCCATTCCCAACATGGAGGACATTATGCTGAGCAAAATTAAAATAAGCAAGACACAGAAAGAGAAATACCGCATGATCTCACTTGTATGTGAAATTTAAGAGCCAAATTCACAGAAGCAGAGGGTAAGATGGTTGCCAGGGGCTGAGGGAAAGGGAAAATAGACTGATATTGGTCAAATGGTACAAAGTTTCTGTTATACAAGATAAATGATTTCTGGAGATCCAATGCACAGCATGGTGATGACAGTTCAGTATTGTATCACATACTTGTAATTTGTTAAAAAGATAGATCTTAAATCTTTTCATCACACATACACAACACAAACACAATGGTAATTATGTAGAGGTAATGAAGATATTAATTAGCTTGATTGTAGCGATCATTTCACAATGTATATCAAATATCAAGTTGTACATCTTAAATATATACATTGAGAGGTTTCAATGAGAAAACAAAGACTTTAAATTATCTTTAGTTATTGCTACTTAAAGTGTCTTAAAGTAGTCGTGATGAATGGTTATAAGTAGTAACCACATAAGCAAGCAGTTCTGGACTGTTCCAGCACAGTATTTGAGCTCACTGCTTATATAAAGGTGGTGGAGTTCCCCACAGTGCAAAATCACATCAAGCTTGCTCAAAAGCTGCATTCAAGCAGCATCTCATCAAGGTTTGGGTGTAAGAGTACATCTGGTTATGGATTACAGAAGCATAATCACTAATCCCATCAGACATTATCTCATGTGTAGGAAAAGGCAAGGACTGGGGTCATTTAACTTTTAAGGAATGTAGTGACTCAGGCAAGAGGCGTGGGGGTGCCCTGTGCTCTATGCTGTTTTGTTTTTAAGGCATCTTTCGAGAGTTGCATGTCATCACAGGGTCAGGGGCTTTGTGAAATGATGCTGGCAAGCAGAAATGAGCAGACCTGGCTTCTGCTGTTTTGTCTCACTCTACCTAGCTCAGTGCTCTGCACGTAGCCAACACCGACTGCACTGGGAGGTCAGACAGCTACTACGTGAGAGTGTGATCTTTGGAACCACACTGACTGGGTTAGGATCCTGGTGCCAACACCTACAAACTGTGACCTTGGCAAGTTACATCATCTCCAATGACCTCATTTTCCTTATTGGTAAAATAGGAATAATTCATAGAATTGTGGTGGTTATATAATGAAAGGTAAAACCCAAAGTGCTTGATAAATTTTAGCTATTACTATTATTCATGGAAGCAGCTTAAACATCAATGGACCTAAAAAAAGAGTTTCACAGGTGAATTGCACTACTCTTACTGAACAATTAGATAAGAACATTTGATGTAAAAATTTTAAGAGACAGCTTTGTATGGAAACCAAGAATCACATCCACTCATTTCTTTTATCCTCACCTCCATTTTCTTAGAGATCGAGAAATCATAATCCTATTTTATAGCTTTGGCTAAAAGTTTCAGGAAGTAGATCTTGGGCTATGCTTTGAGGTTTTTTCCACATCATCTGGGAATTTCATTCCTGGAGTACTGGTCTTATTAGAACTCCTACACAACGCAATCATGGACTCCCAAGAGTAAAGCTAGCCCTATTTATGTGGTAGTTTTACTTGGTTTATTGTGGTTCCATGAACACCTACTCATTTTACATATACTTTATAAGTACTTCTTTATTGACAGACCTTTCTTACTAAGTAATATTGAAATATAAACTATTGACAAAGCGTAATTTGTCCCCTAATCTTCTTGCAGATGGTTTAAAATCAGTAGGAATATAAGCCAATGGGAAACATATGTGTCTTGCCATCTAAATATTAGACTTGCTCTGAAGTTAGTGAGCCTTCATGGGACTCAATTACTAGTTATCGCAGCAATAAATGTAATAAAAGCCAAAACATTTCTGAAGAAGCACTATTTTACCAATTATCCCATCATGTTACAAAGCTCAGCTCATGTTCCAGAAAAGTTGCTGTTGGCTTCTGGCCAGGCTTTCCCTGTGGGTTTACTGTGTGACTCAGGGACAGTTACCTTCACTGCTTCCACTGGCGAGTTTCCTCCACTATCCAGCTACATGCTGCTGCATCCTAGTTTCCAAGAGAAAAAGGAGAGGGACACGTGAGTTCTAAGCATGTCTTAGACTGTTGTGCCAGGCACCAAAAAAGCCAAGAGCCCTTTAAATTTAGGCCAGTGCCAGCTGAAAAGAGCCAGACTTCTTCACTGCTGTGACCCAAATTAGTCCTCTAGAGTCAAAGGTCTCTCTCTAGCAGGAGGATATTTTGCCCCAAACTGTCATGTCTTTATACTGAAAGAGAAAGAGTCTTTTTCTAAATCCTTCTCTCTTTTGAAAATTCCTCAACAGAACTCATCACCAATATATTTCTTCATGGTGGTATACCTAAAATTGATTAATTAAAATAAAAAGAAGAATACCAATTCATTTCACAGTACCACAAGTTTTATTACACAATAGCCAGAGGAAAATCATTTGCAAACAATAACTGCTGTAGAGCTATATTCTCTAGTTAAATATTTTTTCATTTAAAGAATTATTCCTTAACAAATGTAACATTTAACATTACAAAAAAGAAAACAGACATATTTACAAAGGGCAAAGGCAGTAATAATGTTTCTCTAGCTATAAATAAATAAAAATATATAAAAGTAAGTTTTTTATACTCATATAAGCTTCTTAATACACTACATAAATACATTCAATAACTACTGAGCTACTTACTGTGTAGCTACTACTGTGAAATAACTAAAATTCAGTATCAGAGTCTTGGATTTACAATACTGTATTTCTTCACAGATCTCTTCATGCGCTTAATTTTCTTCCCTAAGATTTGGTGATCTTGCTTTAAAATATACCGAAAATATCTACAACCTAAAAAACAAAGCAAAATAAAAAATTTTAATACTCATCATGTTTTCTCAAGTATATTTCTACATTTTAAAATTTTTGCTTTAACTTTGGCACACTAATGATTATGAAAATAAATTTGTAGTATCTACACCAACATGGCCTAAGCATATTCTCAGCTGTGTCCAATGAAATGTATTTCCTCCTATACACAAAGATGTTTCTAATCTATCATAATTAAAGCACAGACTTTAATTTGTTTTCTACTCTTCCTCCTACACCCTAGTGATGGTGACAGGCATATTATATACAGTCACATATTAAATGAGCCTTCTCTAGAAGCACATTTGTATAGATTCCTTCTCAATGTTAACTTATAAATCAGCCAAAGTTACATTTACAACAGTAAGAAAGTTCTCTGTAGAAAATCTTAGTGTGAAGGATTAGACTAAACAAATCATAGGTTAGAAATGGTCAGACATTATCTATTCATTCTAGCCATGCAGCAAGCAGCAAAGTAGAGACCATGTATCTCTGAGAGAGGTGCCTCACGCTCGTTAGAAGTTCCACCTGCCCTTCACAGTCTCACGACACAAAGGACTGTCAAGTATTTGTCAAATACTTCAGACAAATGAATCATATTTCTGTAAGAAAAAGTAAACTGGATATTGAGTTCTTTTTAGAGTTGGTAAATGGACAAGACCATAAATCACATACGAAAAATTAATTTCATTACAGTTTCAGCTTGTATGCACTATCTTCTCTGAGAAAATGCAAGGACATATACTGTACCTACAGTAACGATTTTTACTATTCCGGAAACTAGTATGCCAGAATTGCTAGTATTTTTGTTTTGTTGTTTTTCCTGAGATGGGGTCTCACTATGTGGCACAGTCTGGCCTCAAAACTCCTGGGCTCAAGCAATCCTCCCACCTCAGCTTCCCAAGCAGCTAGGATTACAGGAGCACTGCATGCCACTGCACCCAGCTCAGAACTGGTAATGTTTTACTAGCTGAGAAGCAGTGGTGTCTGCATTATTACTAAAATAATTTGTGTTTCTAAACATATCATACTCACCTTAGTAAAAAACAAAATACTTTGCACACAGATTTTTGCCTCTACTTACACAGAAAGCTGGGAATAACTTGGTTCCCACCCCAACAGAGAAAAAGCTTAATAAACTACAAATATTAACTCTCAAGTCCACCAGAGAGCTGGAGTCGCAGGGCAACCAAGTAGCTTCAATCCCAACAAGAAAAGACCCCTCCAAGGAGAAATGAGCCTAGCTTGCTTTTAGCAAGGGCATGGGAAGAAAGATAGCCACCACCCCATTCTAAGCACAAAGCAAAGGCAGACCACGACTAGAATTTGAATCCTATAAAGTAAGGCTGGTAACCAGAGCAAGAAGAAAACCCAGCTTAACTAATGAACAGACTGACTCAACCCCACACTAACAGTTTGAGAGGAGATGGGGCTCTTGCGGGAGTAACTGATGCCTGATATTTGTAGAGTACTTTAGAAATTATAAAGCACTTTGATGTGATGTTCATGATGCTTACAACAATAAGATGGATATTACAATGCCCACTTCACAGAAAAAGCTCCTAAAAATATCCCAAAAGCTAACTGCTTGACCTAAGTTACATAGCAAGTGAGAGAACTGCAAAATTAACCCAGATCTTCCTACTCTGCTCAGAGACCTCTAGATAATTGTGCTAGATGCCTCTCTACTCATAAAGTAGTAGAAAACAACAATCCAAATCACCTTTCTGTTCCTTGTCATCAGTGTATTAGAGAATTTTTATTTTCTTTTGTTTTTTTTAAGAGATAGGGTCTTGCTATTTTCTTTCTTTTTTTTTAAGAGATAGGGTCTTGCTATGTTGCCCAGGCTGGAGTGCAGTGGCTATTCACAGGCACGATCCCACTACTGATCAGCACAGGAGTTCTGACCTGCTCCATTTCCGACCTGGGATGGTTCACCCCCTCCTTAGGCAACCTGGTGGTCCCCTGCTCTGGGGAGGTCACCATATTGATGCTGAACTTAGCGCAGACATCCGATTGGCATAGCACACTACAGCCCAGAACTCCTGGACTCAAGCGATCCTCCAGCCTCAGCCTCCCAAGTAGCTGGGACTACAGGCAAGTGCCACCGCGCCTGGCTTATTTTCTTCTTAATCAACATTTTATTACATTCACTGAGACTGCTAATTCCAAAATAATAGAAACCATATTCAAAAGTGAATTGGAGAATCTCTTCAGCACACCTTAAACTCCATAGCAATGGACTGCTTACTAGTGGTCACTGGAAGATTTACTTTCTTCATTTCTGGACATACTTTGTGGCAGTTTCATTTCAGTGCTGGCCACCTTTTCATATTTCAATGGTACAAAGCAGGTAAGAGTTTTGTCACCCAAAATATTCCTTTTCTTTGAAGAAAAAATCTCTTTTCTTTGAAGAGGACTTTTTTCCTATGCTAGTAGGAGGCATTTTTTCTCTTAAGTGGAGGAAATGTTTCACGCTTTCAGGAACAGGTAAGTAAATATTAGTATAATATGGAGCTATTAAAGAACAATGAGGTCAATAAATAATATTTCCATACATTTAATAAAGTAAAAAATCTCAGTAAACTTTCTATAAAAACAAGGCCAAATGGTCAATTATTGTGAAAAGTCTATATCACATATCTTAATGCCCCCAGCAACACTCAAGTCAGAAGGTGAAAACCGATCACAATCAATAATATGAAATCACTGAATTGGATTCATTCTTTCATCAAGCAGTTATTTCTTAAGCGCCTAGTATTTTTAGGTACCATACTAGGTAAGCTCTAAATGAAGGCCATACTTCGTAATTTCAAATTTAGCCAAAAAACTGTGTCAAGATAAAAAGAAAACAAAAACAGGTACCTTTTCCTAACAGTAATCCAGCCACAAAGGCTTTCTCACAGGCCAAAGCTGTGTCTTCCTTCCAGTCACTTTTTGCCCAAAAGTAGCTGAAATGAAAGCTTGGCCACCAGTTTTTCCTGGAGTTCCACTCTTCTTGAACCCAAGCAAGGTGGTTTCTGGAAAATAAAAATGTGAAAAGAGAAGGTCAATGATGGGAACAAATCTATATTATCAGAATTTAGACTTAATCAGAGTCTATGAAAGATGACAAGGAAAATGTTTCCAAACTAAGTTCTGAATATGGCAAAGGCATAACACCTGACTGGTAACAGCAGGAAGGCAAATCCTTTTTGTTCTCTTCCATCTCCATATCCTATTTTCCATTTCACTAAACAGACACTTTAGCACTGTAGTTACAGAACAGACGTGAAGCCAGAATCCTGGATTCAAATATCAGCTCTTCCATTTATTATCTATGTGATCCCGGGCAAGTTGTTGAACCTCTCTGAGCTTCAGTGTCCTTGAGGACATTAGTGGCACCGATCTCATAGGACTGTTATTAAGATTAAACTATTCTAGTAATAGGGTACGGCAGGCCTCATATAAAGCTCTTTGCATAGTGTCTGGTACATAGTAAATATTCAATCAATTTTATCTATTACTATTACTTAAGTAAAACCTTACTTAAAATTATATGCTGCCATGAATTATTATCCAAATTAAGACACCATTATTATACAAATACATGAACACATAGGTTTAAGTGTTAAATGTAGACAATGCTATGTGTCTGTGAATAATTCTTTCACTGTATATATTTAAGGTATACAATATGTTTTATATGCATATAGTTAACTGTTGTGTGTGGTAGGAGCACCTGAACTCTACTCTTAGTAAATTTCCCATATGCAATACAATATTATTAACTACGGTCTGTGATGTACATTAGATCTCTGTAATTTAATTGAACAAGTATTTATTTAGCACCCATGTGCCCCCTATGGTAGAACATCTAGAAGTTCAAAAAAATGAACCTCTTTGCTTTTAAGGACCTTATAATCTAGTAGGAGTTTATTCAGTGCTTGAGATTTAGAAAGTGGTTTACAGGGAGTGCATCAACACATGACACCAAAACCATTTTATAAACAGTACTGTTCCATCAGGACAAGTTAGCTCTGAAGCCTGAAACAAGTTCCAACTGATAATGAATTGCCTAACAACTAAAACGGATATAATAAATATATGAAACAATTTTGTGATATCCCTTCTTCTCACACAGTAAGTAAAAATAACAAACTCGTTTTCTTTTACTCAAAATGTGACGCTAATAAGATTATGATCAGAGGTACACTTTTAGATACCCAAGTCACAACGGATTTAATGAGTATTTGTTGAATAAATAGAGTATGATGATCTTGTGAGGTCCTAAAAATATCCACTGAAAATGATCAAACACAGGTAGGAGGAAAGCTGCTTCTCATGTGATCTTCCAAGTTAATGATGCACAAATCACAAAGAGTCTTTAGCAAAGAGTGATCCCTGCTAGTCTTTATTTCCAACTGGAAAACACATATGTATTCCTTAGCAAACAGTAGTGCCAAGTATAGTATTTATTTCGATAGCATAAAAAAAGTTGATAGAATTTTTGTATGTTTTCCTCATGACTCTGTATTTCTTTGCTTCAGAAGAAAATATATGCAGAAAACAGCTGGACACAGTTCAAGAAATTCAAAAACATAAGCAAAGATCTTTAAAAATTGATAGATATTAGCTAAAATATTGGGAAATATTATTTATGATGATCTAGTAATTAATACTTCATGTTTCTTACCCCATTAAGGTCTTCTTCAGATATCTTGCCAAGTATTTCCAAGCAGTTATATTCTTAGTGCATCCGGCAAAATCTAAGACTCCAAATAATACCTCCAACCCCAGTTTATGGTGTTCTTCCTTTTCTGTAATGGTTGTAACAGTTCAAGTTTACGTAAGGTATTAAAGTGTACCAAGCTAAAATATACATGTACATATTTTATCAATTGTATATGTACTTTACATACATATAGTTGATAAAATACTGAATCATAAGCCTTCTAACAGTTTTTAAAAATTCATTATGCTCTTACTCCTGTGATGAATCTAAAAACCTCAGTAATTTCATCCATGTTAATGAGGTCATGGTGATGAGTCTGATCCCAATATGAGTTACACTCCTCTACTGAGAACATTATTTAAAGTATCTGCCCTGTTTGGGCATTTTATACATGTTCTCTTACATTCAGAGAGGAACCTAGGCAGTCCTAGGACCAGTTTGGGCTTAGCCAGTTGATTTCCTTCTATGAAGGAGTATGCTCTTTTCTATGGTGTGCTGAAATCTAATAGGGATTAAAATGGAGTGAATTCTATAAATTGAAGCCATTTCTCTTTTGCACACTGCTGCCTTCACTGTATAACAGGAGTAGGCAAACATTTTCTATAAAGGGACAGACAGTAAATATTTTAAGCTTTGCAAGACATACATTCTCTATCACAACTACACGGCTCCGTCACTACAGTGCCAAAGCAGCCACAGGCAATACATAAAAAAATGGACTCCAACAGAACTTGATTATAAAATCAGGCAAGGGGTGGATTTGGCCAATGGGCCATAGTTTGCTGGTCCCTGGACTATGGCCTGTCTACACAAGTTATAAAACAAACTTTACTTATTACCTGATTTTCTAAGTAATGTATGGAATTCCAACATCAATTTATGAGATGGCACAATTTGATACAAAATCTGAAAGAAAGAACAGTCTTGTAATTTTTGCATACTTGTAAAAGCATTTCTCAAATTTCAGCTACTTTCAAAATAAAGTTCTTACTGTTTAATACACTCTCTGTAAGTTTATTAAGTATTTTTAAAATACCTTGCTTTTTATTCTAGTTTCAATCTAAGTATAGAAAAGCATTCTCTGTAAAACTGTTTTTTTTTTTAAGTTCCTGTTAACAAGATAGGAGAACTGAGGGAAATAGGGAATTATTATTTGCTCTACACACATCTATACTGTTTACTATGCTTAAGAACTTAAAATAATTTCTTTCAGAAGCCAGGACTGAAGAAAAATATAAAGAAAAAATCAATTATCACACAGAAAATATACTTATTTACTGAACAGAAGAGATCACAGGATATTTATAAAAAACAAAAAAACTAAAAAGGCTGGAAGGTAATTTCACAGATTGTGCTCAGGAACACAGTTTACTAAGGATATGTGAGTAAATATTTTAACAATCTTTTACACAATAAAAAATTTAAAGGTTTTTCTTTTTAAAAATAGAAAGGACTATTTTTATGAATATTCAAAAACAATCTGAAGTAAAACTATATTTTTCATTTTAACACATTTAATATTAGAAACGAATTCATTCTGTCTGCTTACTGAAGTACTTTGACCTTACATTGAAATAAATTCCAACAAAATTAAAAGTAAATTTTGTTAAATTTCTCTTAATCGTTTTTAAAAAGATCAATCAAGATCAATATACCAATATCAGAAATATTACTGAAACTGGGTTCCTATGAAAGTCACATATGTCTCATGATTTTATAGAATTCTGCATATGGCTCAAATCACTTAGTTTTTTTATTGAAATATAACACGTCATAGAAATGTATACAAATCATGACATCCAATCAGTTAAGTTAAACACTTAGGTAACCAGCACCCAGATCAAATAATAGCACATCACCAGAACACTAGAAATCCTCCATTAGTTTTGAAAACTTCCTAGCCATCAGCTCTTCAAATATTAGGGTTTTAAAAAATTTGTTTGCTTCTGTTCCATTCAGAGGTCCTCCATCTAGGACTCCAATGACAAGTATGTCAGATCTTTTCAGCAATTCACTTGTATATTCGTTTCTGCACCTTTCACCCTTTTTGTTCCCCATGGTTTAGCCTGATATTTTCTATGCGGTTCATTAATCTTCTCTTTTGCTATGTCCAATCTACTATTAACCCCATGTATTGAGATCTTAATTTCAAATACTGTATTTTTTAAATGGAAAAACAGAATTTCTCTAAATCCGTCTTGTCTTGAATGAGGTAAGTATTCAACATAGTTATTTTCTGTAGCATTTTAAAAAATCTTTTCAAAAACACCATTAGTGATTGATACCCTGAGTGAAAGCACAGTCTTGCTTTTGTTGTAACAATCCTTAATATTTTGTAACATAAATGAGTCAAAAGTTATCTTAAGAGAGTAAAATAAAAATACCAACTTTAAAAGTATTATTTAATCCAGCCTGGGCAACACAGCAAAACCCCATCTCTCCAAAACATACAAAAAATTAGCCGGGTGTGGTAGTGTGTGCCTATAGTCCCAGCTACTCAGGAGGCTGAGGTGGCAGGATCACCTGAGCCGGGGAGGTGGGGACTGCAGTGAGCTGTGATCGTGCCACTGCACTCCGCCTGGGCAACAGAGTGGGACCCTGTTTCAAACAATAACAACAAAGGATTGTTTAGTAAAACAAAGCCCGTTGAAAAATTCATAAAACACAGTTTCCACATCTGAAGGTTTGATAATGCCAATTTTGATCATGAAAGTATAGATTAAAGATAAACAGACTTTTAAAAGAAAACAGAGATAACTCTTCTCTGTCATTTCTTTAGGTTGAAAAAGATCTTTGTCTTTCACCTCTAAAACACCATGATTAAAAACTGAACACAAAATATACAAGGAACTCCTATAACTTAACAACAAAAAACAAAAACCAAACAACCCAATTCAAAAAGGGGCAAAGGATTTGAATAGACATTTGCCAAAGAAGATATACAAAAGGCCAATAAGCACATGAAAGGATGCACATCACTAGACATTAAGGAAATGCAAACCAAAACCACAATGAAACAGAGATACCACTTCACACCCATTAGGATAGCGGTCCCCAACCTTTTTGGCACCAGGGACTGGTTTCATAAAAGACAATTTTTCCATGGACCAGGGCTCTGGGGATGGAGGATGGTTTTGGGATTACATTATTTATGCACTTTACATTTATTGTGCACTTTATATATATTATTACATTATAATATATAATTAAGTAATTATACAACTCACCATAATCAGTGAAACCCCTGTTTTCCTGCAACTAGATGATCCCATCTGGGGGTAACAGGAGCAGTGACAGATCTACAGGCATTAAATTCTCATAAGGAGCACAACCTAGATCCCTCACATGTGCAATTCACAATACGGTTCCTGCTCCTATGAGAATCTAATGCCACTGCTGATCTGACAGGAGGCAGAGCTCAGGGGTAATGCTCACTTGCCTGCCGCTCACCTTCTGCTATGTGGCCTGGTTCCTAACAGGCCACAAACCAATATTGGTCCATGACCCAGGGTTTTGGGACCCCCTGCACTAGGATATCAATGATCAAAAAAAGGTGATGGAGAATAGAAGGATGTGGAACTGCTGATGGGAATGTAAAATAGTGTATTTGCTGTGGAAAACAGTTTGACAGTTCCTCAAAAAGTTAAAGAATTACCATATAATGCAGCAGTTTCACTCCTAGGTATACAAACAAAAGAAGTGAAAGTAAGGACTGAAAGTACACTAATCTTTAGAGCAGCATTATTTATAATAGCCAAACAACAGACATAACCCAAATGTCTACCAAAAAACGAATGGATAAGCAAAATGTCATAGGTACATAAAATGGAATATTATTCAGCCTTAAATAAAGATGGGCATTTTGATATATGCTACAACATGGATGAACCTTGAAAACATTATGCTAAGTGAAATTAACAAGACACAAAGGGACAAATGTTGTATGATTCCACTTACATGAGGGACCTAGAATAATCATATTCACAAAGATGGAAATTAGCATAGAGGTTTTCAGGGGCTGGGAGGAGCGGGTAATGAGGTGTTATTGTTTAGTGAATAGTTTCTACTTGGAATAATGAAAACATTCTGGAAGTAGACAGTGATGGTGGTTGCAAAAAATTTCGAATGAATGTACTTAATGCCACTAAATTATGTGATTTAAAAATGATCAAAATGGTAACATTTATTTTTGTACATATTTTCCCACAATTTAAAAATTTAAGCAATATTATATACAACCCCATGAAACAGGGACAAATTTAACAAAATACATATACTAAAAACTAAAACAAAGTTCAGAGAGAAATGAAAAACCTACATAAATGAAGAGACATACCATGTTTACGCTTTAGAAACCTCAATACTGTTAAGATGTCAATTCTCTCACACTGGTCTATAGATTCAAACTCTCAGCAAGACCTTTTTGTAGCAACAGATAAGTCGATTATAAAGTATACATGGAAAGTTAAAGAACCTAGAAAAGCCAAAAACAATTTTGAAAAAGAACAAATTTGTATAACTTTCAGGATATGATTCTAAGACTTGCTACAAAGCTACAGTAATCATATTAAGGACATATGAGATATTACTACACAACCACTAGAATGGCAACAACTCAAATTCAAAAGACCTACAATACCAAGTATTGGCAAGGATGTGGAGAAACTGAATTTTCATATATCGATGTGGAAATATACATCACTAGAACACAAGGGACTTCACATATAGCCTACTGGTTTTCAACACAGTTCCAAATGTACTGAATGGAGAAAGGAGAGTCTTCAATATAGTGCTGAACAACCATATGGGAAAAAATAAACCCTGGCCTTTGCCCCACACTACCCACAAAAAATTAGCTAAAAATCTACCATAGGCCTAAACATAAAACTATGTAACACATCTAGAATAAAAAAATAGAAGAGACTCTTCATTATCTTGAGTTAGGCAAAGATTTCTTGGACAAAAAGCACTAACCATAAAAGAAAAAAATGTATAAACTGAACATCAAAATTGGAAGTTTCTGCTCTTCAAAAGATACTACTAAGGAAACCAAAAGGCAAGACACAGTCGGACAGAAAATATTCGTAATTCGTATTCTGCAACAAGGACTTATCTCCAGATCATGTAAGAATTTCCAAATCAATAGGAAGACAATTGATCTCCCCCAAAATAGACTAAGTAGTTGGACACTTGACAAAAGAAGATATAGGAATGGCCAATAGACATACTAAAAGATCCTCAACATCATCAGTCACTAGGGAAATACAATTTAATGCCACGTGAGAAACCACTGCATACACCCACAAGAGGTTATTATTCAAAAGACCTTCCATACCAACTGTTGGCACAGATGTGGACAAACTGAATTTTCATAGATTGATGTGTGACTGTCAATGGTACAGTCACTTCAGAAAACAGCTGGGCACTTTCTTACGAAGTTAAGCATACACTTTCCTCACTACTCTTAGGCAGCAGTTCCTCTCTCAGGTAGCTACCCAAGAAATATCAAAATATATGTGTATATAAAGTCTGTACATGAATGTTCTTAGCAGCATAATTAATAATAGCCAAAAATTAAAAACTACCCAAATGTCCATCAAGAAGTGAATGTATAAAAATGAAATACTACTCAGCAGTAATAAGGAACAAATTACTAATATACACAATAACACGGGTGAATCTCTACGTTACGCTGAGCAAGAAAAGTCAGATTAAAATGAATACATAAGATTCAATTTATATGAAATTCTAGAAGAGGTAAAAATCTATAGTGACAAAAAGCATATCAATAATTGTCTGGGGCCAGGGGTGTGTGGACAGACTGGCTGCAAAGGGAAATGAAAGGCATTCCGAGGGTGACAGAAATGTTCTATATCTTGATTACCATGGTGGTTCATAAATGTAATGCATCCAAGAATATACTTAAGTGTTTACTGTGTGAAAATTAAATTTTAATAAAGTTGATTTTCAAAAAGTATCAATGCAGAGCATTCCAACTAGGGTTGCACAAGATTTCTGAAATCCTGATCCTCTCTCCTCTGTCGCACGTGGGCAGCAGGGGATAGTGTGGATGATACTTACGTGGAGATGGCAGCTGGAGCCAACTTTCTCGTTTATCTCAGTGTACTGTACATTATTACAATTTTCTGTGGATGCTATAAAAGTTAGAAAGCAATAGCCTAAGAATGTTTTAATGTAGAGTCCCAACTCTGTTCAAACATTGAGATAAAAATTCTATACCTTAAGCACACTTATCAATTTTGATCTTGGTGCCTTCTGTCTCTTTAGAAAGTTGTATAAGTAGATATGGGCATTTGGATTTGATGGAAACTTTTCATCATATGCATAATTGGTGAGTACCTCTTGGGCTCCATCTCGATCCCCATAGAATTCCAGCATCTATATAAAATAAATCATAATATCTTAGCTGAATGCTGTAAGACAGCTATATGAAAGATAATACACAGCAAAGTTTACTGAGATATTTTTTAAAAAGCACAAAACCGACAGGGTTCCCATTTTTTTCCCTATATTTTGTTACTATTAATAAAAAATGCAACAACCTCAACATAAATACTCTTCCTATAAAAAATAAGAGTCCTCAAAGCAGGGAATACTAATACTTGAAAATGTGATGCAGCTAACCTCAGTGCCCAACGTAACTGCAGCCACAAAAGGAGTACACAAGAATTACAGTTCATTTCATTCTGTTCCCATCCTTAAACAGCAATTTCCAGGTTATGATTTTGGAGATTATCTTCTGACAACACAATCATCACATTAGCACTCATTAATTTTCACAAAGCAAAATTATTTTGAAGATTTATTCCTAGTGCCTAGCACCAAGGCCCTCAGTCCTTTTACAATGACTCTGTGATGACAAGACATTCTTATGAACCTCCAAAAAGCCATCATTCTTCATCTCATATATTGTGACCCACTTTCGCATTTTTGTCCTCTTTCCTTCTATATCCCACCAAATCATAAAATACCTTACTGCATTTATTTTAAGCTCAACAAGAATAAGATTGAATTAACATTTACAACTACATTGCTATTTACTTTATAGATATTTGGCCACGATGGGTTATAGAGTGGTGAAAATAAACAAATTCAGAACAAAAAAGAGACACATTTTTGTTTTCTTTTAAATAATTTTTTCCATTAGTTTCTGATCAATAAAGATTAGGTATGCAGTCTCTGTATAGGCTTTTGACAAAATAAAACCAATAAATTTTATGAAAATTCTACTTACTTCTACATAACTCTTCACAAAAGGGTCCCAAACTCCAGGAATTTTAATCAATGCAGAAATATTTACAGACGTCTTCCAGCTGTGGTTGAACACATCTTGGGCTACTGCGCTGTAGGCATAATCATCCTTATCTGCCCAAAAATAAAAGATCTTTTAACACTGATTAAGTACTGAGGACTTCTATTAAACTAGGAATATAAAAAACTACCCACGAGAAAAACTCAGTTCCTGATAGCTACAATGGTAAATTCCAAAAACTATTTAAAGGAAAATACTAATTCTTCACAAATTCTCCAAAAAAAGGACAGAAAAGAATACTTCCCAACTTATTCTAAGCCAGTATTACCATGATACCAAAACCAAAGACAACACAATAAAACTACAGATCAGTCTCTCTACAAATACAGCTGCAGAAATCTTTAACAAAATACTAGCAGAGTCCAGCAACATATAAAAAGCATTAAATATCATGCCCAAGTGGGATCTATTCTAGGAATGCAAGGTTGGTTTAACATCTGAAAATCAGCTAATGTAAATAATAAAATAGTGATCTACTGATCTAAACCATACCAAAAGAATAGAGGACCAAAACCGCATGATCATCACAAGAGATGCAGAAAAAGCATCTGAAAAAAATACAAGAACCCTTCATGATAAAAACACTCAACAATTTAGGAATAGAAGGAACTTCCTCAATCTGATAAAGGGCATCTATGAAAAACCCGTAGCTAACATGGAACTGAATGATAAAAAATTGCATGCTTTCCCCCTAAAATCAGGAACAAGACAAAGATGTCCTTTTTCACCACTTTTGTTCATTATATTGGTGGTTCCAGCCAGGACAATTAAGCAAGAACATAACAAAAAGACATCCAAGATTGGAAAGAAGGAAGAAAAACTATCTCCATTTCTAGATGACATGGTCTTGCACACAGAAAACTCCTAAGAATCCACTAAAAATTTACTGAACTAATAAATGAGTTCACAAAGGTTGCAGAGCGCAAGATCAATAAGCAATAATCAACTGTATGTCCATACACTTGTAATGAAAAATCAGGAAATAAAATTAGGAAAACAATGCCATGTGCAAAAGCATCAAAAGTAACAAAATGGGTATAAATTTTACAAAAGAAATGCAAAATTTTACTCTGAAAAGTGGTACTGTTAAAAAATTTTAAAGACCTAAATGAATGAAAAGACACCCTATATTCAGTTTAAAGACTTACTATTGTCAAGTTGATCTACAGATACATGTAATTCCTATCAAAAACTCAGTTGGCCTTTTTGCATAAGTTGACAGGCTGATTCTGTAATTCATATGAAAATGCAAGGGATCAAAGAAGAACAAAGAATCTTTAAAAAGGACAAAGTTGGAGAATGCACACTATGACTTTAAAAGTTACTACGAAGCTGTAGTAATCAAGACGGTGTGATATGGACAGATGAGAGACATATGTAGATCAATGGAAGATAATTTAGAGTCCAGAAATAAACCTCCACATTTATAGGCAACTAATTTTCTTTTGTGTGTGTGTTAAGACAGGATCTCACTCTATCACCCAGGCCGGACTGCAGTGGTGTGATTTCAGCTCACTGCAGCCTCGCTCTACCTCCTGGGCTCAAGCGAACCTCACACCTCAGCCACCCAAGTAGCCGGGACTACAGGCACATGCCACCACATTCAGCTAATTTTAGTATTTTTTGTAGAGAGGCATTTTTGTAGAGAGGCATTCTGTAGAGAGTTTCAGGCGATTCGCCTATCTTGGCTTCCCAAAGTGCTAGGATTACATTAAAAACATTATGCTTTATCAAAATTTTCTATTAGGGAAAAAATAACCATTATGCTAAGTAAAAGAAGCCATTACAGAAGACCACATATTGTCTGATTCCATGTGTATGACATGTCCAGAACAGGCAAATCTCTAGAGGCAGAAAGTAGATTTGTGGTTGCCTAGGACTGAAGGGGTAGGGAGAAACGGGAGAGTACAGAGTTTCTTTTTAGGGTCATAAAAATATTCTAAAATTGTGGTGATGGTTGAATAACTCTGTCAATATACTAAAAACCACTGAGTTGTGTATTTTAAGTGGGTGAATTTGTATGGTATGTGAATTATATCTTAATTCTCAATAAAGCTATAAAGAAAAAAAAATGAGAGATCACTACACCCAACAAATTGGCTGCTATGAAAACTCCAACAATAACAAATGTTGAGGAGAACACAACAAAAGAAAACTCTAATCGGATTGACAGCAGAGTACATACTGGTAACCTCTTTGGAAAGAGTTTAGTATATTATATACTAAAGTTAAAGATGCACAAAACATATTCCATGCAAATTCTACTCCTAGAAATGCACACTTATGTGTACCAGTATACAGAAATTAATAGGGGTTAATTTCAAAGCATTATTTATAATGGCCCAAAATTATAACCTAAATGGCCATCAATAATAGAAGGAATAGTGTGACTATCATAAAATGTTTTATAACCATAAATGTGAATAAACAAGACCTACATCCAGTATTATCTTAAAATCAATGTTGAATAAAATATGCAAGGCCTAAAAGAATATATATAGTATGAATCCAAATACTGCATTCAGATATAGGCAAAACTAAATTACACTGTTTACAAATGTATACATGAGTTCAAAGAATATAAAGAAAAACAAGGGAGTGATTACCATAAGTCAGGAGAGGGATTTTCTTGAGAATGGGAGGAAATGCGATCAGGAAGGCACACAGGGAGAGCTTTTAGGTTAAGCTGACAGTATACTGTGTTCCTTAATCTGGTTTGTAGTTATATGAATGTTCATTTTAAATTTATTCATTATACCTCGTATTTGTTTCATATGCTTTTTCTGTATCAATTTCTCAATCTCAAAGGTTTACAAGGCAAGTTACTCAAGCCTTTCAAAAACAGTAGCTATTAGAAGCACAAGATACTGCAAACCAAACAGAGGCACTGGTATTTTTTTCCCAGTGGATCAATTAAATATATATCAATATGAACTTAGAAATGAGGTGATAAGAAAAGTAGGTAAGACATGATATGGAAAATATTTTTTAAAAAAAGGGCTGGGAAGGGTGGTTCATGCCTATCATCTCAGCAGTTTGGAGCCAGGATCATTGTTTGAGCCCAGGGGTTCAAGAGCAGCCTGAGTAACATAGTGAGGCCCCATCTTTACAAAAAAAATTAGGCATGATGGTGTACACATGTAGTCCCAGGTCCTTGGGATACTGAGGTAGGAGGATCACTTGAGCCCAGGAGGTCAAGGCTGCAGTGAGCCATGATCACACCACTGCACTCCAGCCTGGGTGACAGCAAGACTCTGTCTCAAAAAGAAACAGGCAGATCCCTGAGTATAAATTGAGTGTGCGAATTTATTATAGAAGGAGGGTCCTGGTCACCAAGTGCATCAATCCCAACCATGACAGTGCAATACATATAGCAGTAAGTTAAGTCCCAAGCTGACTCTGAGTACAAGTTCACGTGGTAAATGTCTATGAGTCTGGTTATAAAGAACTAGTCCTAATTTATATTCTCATTAAATAGACATTTGAGGTAAATGATCATCTAAGAGTTCTACACATTATCCCATCACCACCTATTGTTGCTACAGAACTGTCAGCTATGGAAAAGTACTGAATCATCTATCCACAGGAGTAACATTACAAATGTCATGTTCCAACAGCTGTCATCATCAAATATTTGCTTAGAGTTTTACCTAACCATGTGTAAGAAGAAAAGTAAATGCTGACTTTAAAACTAATCAACGAGGAAGCTTTTTAAAAAAGAAATATTACACCAGAAAATATGACAAGACTAACAAATAAAGGATAGATATGACATCAAAAATTAGTCTAAATGGGAAGACATCTGGACTAATAAAATATACACAAAAAAACAGCACTGTTAGCAAGAGATGAAGATCCAAATGATTCAGGCTGAACATGCAGCTGACATATTACGTTTAAGGTGTAAGAATGAGGGGTTGGGACAGAGATCTAATGAGTCTTGAAGGGTAGAGAGCATTCTAGATGAGGAAACTCCATAAAGACCTCACAAGATTATCATGATGAAGATAGCATTTCAGAGTATCTTGAAAGAAGAGGGAAGGGAATTGAAATTAGTGAAACTACATGCCCAGAGACCAAGGAAATACGACCTTTTTTTTTTTTGAGACAGAATCTTGCTTTGTGAAATACTACTTATCACATAAAGATAATAAGGAAATACTGCTTACCACATATGAAGTGATAAATACTAGGGCTAAGATATGGAGGAGAATAAAAACAGAAAGGGGTGAATTCTAGAGAAATCATGGAGACAACTATACAACGGAAGCAAATTGCAAAGAATCATACAGCTCCAAAGAATGCAAATCTGGACATAAATGAAGATGATAACATGCCACTGAAGGTTAACAGAAGGGGTATCAGTTTGAGAACTCAATGGTTAACGTCTGGTATAGCCAATAAATCAAGAAAATTGTCCTTTATAACCTGTGTACAAAAATGAAATGACCATACTGACCTATTCTTTAAACATTATTATTGGGAGAAACAACATTACAAAACACATTAAACTCCATTCTAAGCACACAGGAAGAAATGTTTATTATATGTGATAATGACTGCTGAAGAAAATCTGTAGCCTTTCTTAGAAACTGGCAAAGACTCTCTTCCTGACTAAACTCCAGCCAGACTCCTCTGAGCTCTCTTCTGGACTAGGCCTCACACTTGGCCAATACAGACTTGAAGAGACACTAGCATAGTTTGTAACAGTTCAAGGCCACATCCCCAGGATGACCCTATCCCCCTCTTGAAATGCTTGCCTGGGAAAACTCCAGAAGAATTTACTGTGGGTTCTGCTTTCTGCTTTTTAAGCTCCCCCACTCCCACCCTTTACAACCCTCAGTCACCGCCACAGAAACTGGAATGGAGCTTAGTTCTTTCTCCTACTGTTAGCAGTTACTGAATCAAACCTGTCTTCACTGCTCTGATGTCTGGCTGTTTATCCTTGTCTAAATACATTTAAAACAGCAATGAACCTAAAATGATCATGAACTTAATTATGAACCATATAATTTAAGCTTTTCATATATCAGAAATATTATAAAGGATGATCAAGAATTTTAAATCCATAAAAAGTCTGTTCTCTGTAATATCTGGATAAAGTTGATAGGGAAATTACTAGATTACTCCTTAAGATCCCTCAGCCCCTCAGTCTCATCACAAGAAAAAGTTTACCTGCATTCACTCACCAAGCTTTGACAGTTCCCTCTTCTTTTTAGACCAGGTATAATACTGCAAAAGCCCTTTATAGGCCTGAATAAGGTTGATTAGTATTTCCCGAGAAGACGTCTTTCACCATGTCTCCATGTCTCTGCCTCACTCAGATTTCTCTTAGCATCTTCAAGCATTCCATGATGCAGAAGATATAATGTGTGTTGTAAGGAGATCTGCAAAAATAATAAGGGCACCCTGCCATTTAAGCCATTAGATAACCATTAGCCAAAAAGCTCAGTAAATATGCAGTACATGCTGGGCTAAGACCTTGGTAGGACACAACTAACCTAACACTGGAAATTTTGATGTTGGGGACAATCTAACAAAGAAGTAAGTAAGACACAGGAAACAACACTCTGTAGATAAGAGCTAAACTATGTAAACTTACAAACAGAAGACAGTGTGATATAGTGGGGTAAAAAAGGGCTTTGAAGATAAGAGTGTCTTGGTTCATACGCCACTTAAAAACTAAATAAACCAGCTGGGCACAGGGGCTCACACCTGTGATCCCAGCACTTTGGGAGGCTGAGGCGGGTGGATCATGAAGTGAAGAGATTGAGATCATCCTGGTCAACACGGTGAAAACCCCGTCTCTACTAAAAACAGAAAAATTAGCTACGCGTGGTGGCACGTGCCTGTAATCCCAGCTACTTGGGAGGCTGAGGCAGGAGAATCACCTGAACACAGGAGGCGGAAGTTGCAGTGAGCCGAGATCGTGCCATGGCACTCGAGCCTGGCAACAGAGTGAGACTCTGTCTCAAAAAAAAAAAAAAACGCAACAAAATAAACCCAGGTAAATTATTCACCCTTTGTGAGTCTCATTTGTTTTATGGAACATTATTGGCCCTTCAGAATGGTGTTTTCAAGATTAAATAAGACAATATTTGCAATCCACCTAAAACCTAGTTTGGTCCATAGCAGACATTCAATAAATATTACTATTTTATACATGTTATATAAGCTTAGAAAAATATCTTAATAAGGGATGTTGAAGAATGGCTTCAGTTCACATAGAAAGTGTATCCCTGATACAGGAGAAGCAGGAAGAATAACTACACAAAGAATGAGTACTAGAAGAAAGGAAGACATTAAAGAGGAGAATAATGAGAACTACAATTAATAATTTGGGTGCAGCCAAAGTACTGCAATAATTTGTCAACTGGCCTCTCCATTCCTGCATCCCTACAATCCACCTTTCAAGGGGCTACCAAAGAAATCTCGTCTTGTTAGTCATTTACATAAACTCCTTTGATGGCTCCCACTGACTACAGAATTAAAATACAAGTTCCTTGAGTATGGGATACAGGGCCCAACCTACTTCCCCCGACCTCTACCCAAGTGATTTTTAGAGCAACTAAAGCATCGAATACAGGGCTACTGAACTCTTTATAACCCCTGCATGCAGGACTGCCCTTTCCCCTAATCTGCCTAGTGAACACACAATTGCTTTTTCAAACTAATCTCAAGTATTACTTTCATTCCTTTTTTTTTAATTTTATTTTTTATTATTTTTAAGACGAGGTTTCACCACGTTGGTCAGGTTGGTCTTGAACTCCCAACCTCAGGTGATCCATCCGCCTTGGCCTCCAAAGTGCTTGGATTACAGGCGTGAGCCACCACGCCCGGCCACTTTCATTCTTTTCCTGATTCTCCAACCCATTAAATACTAACCCTCTCTAGTTCCAGAGAACTGGCCATTTTCTCCTTTATCTTCTCATTATAAGTTGTATTTCTACTATGGCACCCATAACACTTCATTCCATTTACATGATCTTCCTCTATTATAAGAACCATGTCTAGCACCTGGCCTGGTAAACAGCAATAAGTGTTTTTAAAATTATTAACAACAAAAAAAAAATGTTTTATTATCTATCCTAATTATCACTCTCAGACTCTCATGAAGAAATTAGGTTCCCTTTCAGTTTTTTTACTTCAACTGAGTAGATTCTATGAGCCAGAAGGGACCTAACCAACAGTTTAAACTTCATACTCCCTCCCCCAGTCAAATGGCTATCCAGTTTCTACCTGAAAAAAGAGATGCAGAGCACACATCAGGGCAGGACATTCTCATGTCCAATTGTTTAGTTAGAAAGCTCTTCCTGGCTGGGCACAGTGGCTCATGCCTGTAATCCCAGCACTTTGGGAGGCCAAGGCGGGTGGATCACAAAGTCAGGAGTTAGAGACCAGCCTGGCCAACATGGTGAAACCCTGTCTCTACTGAGAATACAAAACTAGCTGGGCATGGTGGCATATGCCTGTCCCACATTTTTTACATTATCTACCTTATCACTGACATGAGCAATTAAAAAAAAAAAAAATACCACAAGTGTAAATTCACAAAGCCCATATTCTCACCTTTAAATAATTCATGATGCCAATATTTTTCATCCGGTCAGCAAAAGCATTGAAAGTCTCCACATTGCTTTTGGGATGATTAAATAGAATTTCACTTCCGAGCTTCCAAATAATCTGTCAAACCAGAAATTACTACCAAAATGTAAAATTCTTGCCTTAACCAATTTCTGTCTAAGATTTTTTTTCCTGATTACAACATTAATAACCTGATTCCTTTTCCTAGAGAACACTACTGTCAACATTTTCTCTACTTTACCCTGTAAAATTAATATTATCTCCTTATGTAATAAAATAGTTTTAACCTTTTAAATTTCTATTAAAATATCAGATATAATAGTATCATTATTAATTTAGTAGTTTAAAGAAAATAGGCAGTTACGATACATATTGAATATAAAATATTTAACTGGTATGGAAGGAAGAATATTAAAGTCAGAAAATTTGGGTTCTAATAATAATGGCTTCCTCATTGGTCTTAGCCTCATCTTCATCAACTGCAAAAAGAGGGCAACAAACGAGATGTTTCCTGAGACCACATCAATTTCTACAACTATTGACTACATTTATTCTATATTTAGAATGCCAATTTAAGAATTTTCATCAGCTATGGACAAATCTTAATAAAAAAACAATTTATCCTTAGATCACCAAAACTTTGGGGACAGAACTTGGAGCTCTTTTTTCACGAGAGCAAATCTCTATTTCTCTAACCTATATTTAAAGTACATCAATAACACCAACTTCAAAGTAAATTAAACTGAACTGTAAATCAATTATTTCTATGAACATACACACTGGTTATATGTGTTTATACACATACTATCGCTGGTATAATTATACATGATACACATATTATCATTTGGTATAATGATCCTCATCTTCCCAACTCAGAGATACCAAGATTTCATTTGTAGAATATCACACTGTAGTATTTGGGAGCTTAAAGAAAACTTGGATTTTGGACCACCTCCCATCAGGTATGGGTAAATGCACGGGGGAAAAAGCAGGAAAAAAAAAAAAAAAACTTCAAGATTATTACAGCTATTCTTACACCCAGTTGTACATAAGAATTACATGGGACACCTGCTAAAAATAAATATTCTGATTTCAATAGGATGGGGGTGGAGTACAGGAATTTACACTTTCAGTGAAAGCCCGAGGTGATACAAATAGAGCCAAAGAAGTGCCAAAAAACCGCTGATCCAATTCCTTTATTTTATGAAACAAAATCTGGATAAGAATCTGTAACTTGTCCAGTGTTTTACAGGTATATGTAACTTTAGTCCAAAAATTAAATTTTCAATCAATGGTTAAACTTTTTTTTTTCGGCTTTGTTGTTTTGTTTTTGCTCGAGAAGATAACTAATTGATGCAATGGTGACTGTATTAGTAAAAGCTATGCGTAAACTGTCTTTTACTGTACAAATAGAGCAGTATACGCCAGGCACTGTTTTAATCCTGCCCTGTGACATTTACATTCTATGTAGAGAAACAAACAATAACCAAAAAACATAATTAAATTGTCAAGTGTTAGGGGGAAAAAATGGAGCAAAAGATAAGGAGATCAGGAGTGCAATTCAGAAAGTACAGGTTACAGGTGAAATAAGGCAATTGCAATTTTAAATAGTCAAGGTAGGCCTCATTGAAAAGATGCCTTGAAGGAGGGTAGCTATAGTGATATCTGAAGAGCTTTCCAAGAACTGGTTAAGGCAAAGGCAATCAGTCAGGAATATGCCTGGCCCATTTAAGTAAGAACGAGGAGGCCAGTGAGGATGGAAAGGAAAAAACAAGCAGGAGAATATAGGTTGAGTAACCCTTATCTGAAATCCTTGTGATCAGAAATGTTTCAGACTGGGGCTAGGACCAAAGGCTCAACATGAAATTCACTTATGTTTCATATACACCTATAGACATAGCCTGAAGGTAATTTTATACAATATTCTTAAGATTTTGTGCATGAAACAAAAATTGTATACATTGAACCATCAGAAAGCAAAGGTGTCACTATGTCATGTCAGTACTCGAAAAGTTTTGAATTCTGAAGCAGTCTGCTTTTCACATTTTTGAACTGGGAATGTTCAACCTGTTACAGGAGATGAAGTCTGAGAGGTCAAATGAGGAAAGGGAGTGAGCACATCACACAGGAATTTATAGGCAATTATGACTTTTGCTTTTACTGAATGAAATGGAAAGCCATTACAGTGTTTTTAGCAGAGGAGTGGCATGATGTGGTACGTTTTAAAAAGCTCACTCTGAATCATTAGTCATTAGAGAAATGTAAATCATAGCCAGGATGATGCCACTTCACAACCATAAGGATGGCTATTATCAGTAAGACAGGACAATAACGAAACACTGGCAAGGATTGGACAAATTTAGAAGCCTCAGATATTGCTGGTGGGAATAAAAATGGTGTGGCCACTTTGGAAAACAGTCTGGCAGTTCCTCAAGAGGCTAAACATAGTGTTATCATGTGACCCAGCAATTCCACTCCCAGGTGTAGACCCAGGAGAAATTAAAACAAACATCCACACAAAAACTTGTACACAAAAGTTCATAGAAGCATTATTTCTAATAACTGAAAAGCAAAAACCACCTAAATGTCTAACAACTGATAAATGGACAAATAAAACGTGGTAGTTCCATATAACAGATTATTTGGTAATAAAAGTAATGAAGTACTTATACATGCTATAACATGGATAAACCATGAAAACATTACGCCAAGTGAAAGACACCATTTACAAAAGGCCACATATTGTATGATACCACTTATATGAAACGCCCAGAATAGAAAGTAATAGATTAGGCTGGGCATAGTGGCTCACGCTTGTAATCCAAGCACTTTGGGAGGCCAAGGTAGACAGATCACTCGAAGCCAGGAGTTCAAGACCTGCCTGGCCAACAGAGTGAAACCCTGTCTCCACTAAAAATACAAAAAATTAGCTGGGTGTGGTGGTGCATGCCTGTAATCCCAACCACCTAAGAGGCTGAGATACAACAATCACTTGAACCTAGGAGCTGGAGGTTGCAGTGACCAGAGATTGTGCCACTGCACTCCAGCCTGGGCAACAGAGCAAGACTCTGCCTCAAAAGAAAAGAAAAAAAGAAAAAGAAAGTAATAGATTAGTGTCTGTCAGTGTCTGGCAGCTGTGAGGAGGAATGTGGAAAGACTGCAAGTGGGTACAGGGTTTTGGTTTCATGGGGGGATAAAAAAGTTTCTAAATTTAGAGTGTGGTAATGGTTGGTTGCACAACTCTGTGAATATATGAAAACACATTGAATTGTACAATTTAAATGGATGATGGTGTATTAACAATGCCTTGATAAAACTTAAAAAAAAGGATCACTTTAGTTGGAAAGAGAAAATGATTCTTTCAAGAAGTTTTGCTGAAAGAGAGTAAAACAATGATGCATAGTCTGTAGGGGAAGTTGGGGTCAACAGATGATTTTAAGATAGAATAACAAAATTTTTATATGATGATGGGAAATACCCATGAAGGGGGGGGGAAAAGAAAGAATTATTGGAATGAATGAATATTTTAGTCTCCTTTAAAATAACAGGTAAAAAGAAGTATGCAAAAAAGGTCCCAATACAAACTCTCTGCCCAAAAGTAGGTTTAGTAGCTTTTAGCAAAACCATTGAGATTCTGTAAAAGCTATTGTAGGTGAAGCTGGAGGCAGAAACTCCTGGGAATCTATCAGTTCTTCCAGCAAACTCAAACTTTGTTTACCTCAGGTGCAGCCTGCCTTTTGTAGCTATCTGAATCTTCCAAGGTCTGAAAATAACTGTACATGTATTCTGCAGCTTGCTGCCACTGGTGCTTCAGCAGAGCTTCTTGGATAAAACTTAAACAAGCACTTGTTGTCTGAGCAAAATCCTTCTTCCTTTTCCCTCCAATGGCTATAAAAACGAAAAAGAAGAGTTTTCATCCATAGTGACTACAGTTCAACTATTCAAAAAACTCACTTCTGCTACGTTTTAACAAGTAAACAGTAGGTATTACTTGACCCAGCCCATTCCCAGTATCAAAGCCAGCTTCACTTGAAACACTCCCTTCCACATTATTTTTAGCAAATAAAAAAATATCTACTTTGATGTTTTGGGGCTACTAGAGTCACCGGATCCTTTAAAACTGATTCAATCATTCTTTCATCCTTGTACGAAATAATTTGGGGAAAATCTCTCAAACAGGCCCCCAAAAGCACAGTCCCAGGTATCTAAAATGGATAAAATGCCAAGGTCATTCTAGGCCAACATGGTCTTTATTACCTTCCTATGTTCTGCAAACTCCAAGTGGGCTTTTATTTTTTAAGGACCAAATTCCTAGTAACTCAATGATATTAAATACAAATGAGATTAAAACAGTTGTAAAAATTAGCATTTATATCTCTAAAGTATTGGCAATCCCCATGTCTTTAAGAACAGAATGACTAGTTACATTGTTACCTCTTCTTCTCTTCCCACATAACTACCAGGCCCCCTTCTAGTCCAGCTGGGTAACTGTACCCCTGTAAGTACACAAAGACCAACAGGTACTTTGCAAAGATTCAACTTGCAGATCTTTGATTTCCTTACATATCCTTTCCAAAAGTTAATCTCCTAGACAGCTGTGCCTGTATAGTAAAAGCTTCACAATCAAAATCATTACATATTATCTGAAGGTGAAAACGAGGTGTTGAAAAAGTAAATGACATCTCCTTTTGCAAGTTAGGTGATTCCCAATTCTTTGCTTATCAAAACAGCAGAACAACATAATTTTTTTTTTACAATAAATCATTATCTAATTTTTCATGAATAATTTAGAAAAAGTTCAAGGACCTGATACATGGCTATAATTAAATTCCATTCACTGCCATCTACTTACTTGCGTGACTAAGGTTTCTCAAAATTTATGTTAATTAAAACAAAATATAGCAGAATCAATGCTAAAGCTTTTCTCATTCTAGAAATACATAAAAGTCACCCACAAATACATACAAAAATTGGGAAAAAGTGATAGATAACTTTATTTAAAAACACACACACAGACTTGCTCTGTCACCCAGGCTGGACTGCACTAGCACAATCAAAGCTCACTGCAGCCTCAACCTCCTGGGTTCAAGTGATTCTTCCTTTGGCCTCCCGAAGTGCTGGCATTACGAGCACGAGCCACCACACCCAGCCAACAACACTTTTAATACATATGTTTTATTGATCAGCTACGTATTACTATTAATGATGATATCTCAACCTAGAAAAAATTTTAATTCTTAAAACTTATAAGATGTAAACAAAAAAATGTATAAATGTTGATGCATACTTTTATTGCAAGAAGTACAACAAAAAGGAACACAAAATTTCCATCTATTAAAAGCTTTTTCATAATTTTTTTTAAATGACAATGCAAGGCATTACAACCCTATGCTATTTGGACTCCATCACATATAAAGTAATACATATTCATCTAAAAATACCAACATCCTGGAAATCATTTCTTGCAAATATTAAACATACAGTAAAATTTTTTCAGATGATACCTTAAAACTGTGCAAGGTAGTAGTACAATTTTTCAAAAAAAAGTGGGGGGATACATAAGTGAAAAGTTTGAAGACTACTGATTGCACCAAACTGGTGTTCTCAGACTTCTGAATGTACATACAAATCACCTGGGGGACCTGACCCTTGCTACTCAATGTGGTCCTGGAACGTGCAGCATTAGTATCACCTGGAATCTTATTACAGTGTACTATGCCCAGCTCTCTGAATCAGAAGCTGCATTTTATAAGTTCTACACCAAAGCTGCTCAGGATCAGTGGCAATACCAGCCAGCTAGCCTAAGAAACTGACAAAACACCTTAAAACATCTTTTATTTACCTAAAGGAGAGAACTGTTCTCAGGCTAAGCTCCCTCTATCTCTCAAGCTTTCACAACTGAGATTACAGATCTACTTTAGACAACTGTACCTAAATGCTAGGAAAATACCCTTCTGTCTTCCATCCTAGCCTAGTTACCTCAGGAAAAGTTCTCCTTTCATTTCATTCTTTAATGAGCAAAAAGTAGTCTTACATGAGCCTGATGACTTTAAGAAAAAAAAAATTTTCAAGGAAAATACAGTTTTACATGGAACAGAGATGTACAATAAAGAACCAGTGTCATCAACCTAACTTCTAATATGCTACTGAAAGAATCTGGAAACTTATCAATCTGTCAACAAATATTTTTTGAGCACCACTGTGTGCCAAGCACTATTCTAGGTACTCATCATGCAGCTTCAATCCAGACTTGCCCTGTCTTCAAAGGTTTTATCATAAGGGGCTTGTTGGGCATGCCCTTCAAAATGCCAAAACATATCTACCAGCATAAAAAATAAATACAGTAATTATCAGGCAATTTTGTTTTCCTATTATGGTTAATTACCAGAACAATGTCAATATTACTTCAAGTATTTTCTCATTGCAGACCAACAGTATTTTGGGTTTAACAGGCTATCTATGACATGCAAAATATTTCTAAGCATGTAAATTTTGGTCTTTGGTCTTAAATCTATCTGCTTGCAGACTGACTCAGACCCTCTATAGAACACTGGTAACAGAAACATGCCCAAGTATGGCATAACTATAGGAAATTTAAATTACTAGTTCCCTGCCAGGGATGAGGTAGCACTATCTCTGACTTATCATTCATTCAGATCTGCCTTAAGTCATGTGCATTAATTTAGCAAAAATAAAATGAGGAGAGGAAAGGCACTATTATTTTTCAACACTCACTATGCATGAGATACTACGCTAGGCACTTTAAGTATACTATCTCATTTTTAAAAATATACCTCAGTGGTTAAAAGCGTAGTCTTTGAGATCAAACAGACCTGGGTTTGACTCCTGATACCACCACTTAAAGAGTGTAATGTCTTTGAGATTCAGTTTCCTCCTACCTAAACTGACTAGCACAAAAATTATTGAGGATTAACTTACTGAGATCATTAAATGAGATGATATTTAGATTAATATAAAAAAATAAAAGCGAAATTTTAGGAGCCAAGGAATCTCTATCAAGGGGAGAAAAGGCTGGGCAAAAAATACATATTTAAGGGCAATAAGTAAAATGCTGGTTCAACTGTATTCCCAGGACTATACCACTCAATATGCCAGCATACAGATAATTGCTTCTTTTATTTATATTAAATATATTCTTATAGGAAAACTATCCCATAGAAAAACATGCTTGCACTTACATTAGATAAAAATGGGGAAAATGCTCTTTATCCAGGCCGGGCACAGTGGCTCATGTCTATAATCCCAGCACTTTGGGAGGCGGAGGTGGGCAGATCACTTGAGGTCAGGAGTTCAAGACCACCCTGGCCAACATGGTGAAACCCTGTCTGTACTAAAAATACAAAAATTAGCTGGGCGTAGTGGTGGGCGCCTGTAATCTCAACTACTCAGGAGGCTGAGGCCAGAGAATCACTTGAATTCGGAAGGCAGAGGTTGCAGTGAGCCAAGATCAGGCCACTGTACTCCAGCCTAGGTGACAGAGTGAGACTTTGTCTCAATATATATATATATATATATATATATATTACATGACCAAATCTATTAGAAATAATTTCAATGCAATTCAACAGCAACTTCTTGAACACTTCCTAGGTATGTTTTTCTCAATGGCAGAGACTGTATCTTCTTCATCTATGACTCTCAAATATTTAGTCAATGCCACAAGTAAAAGTGTTCAGTAAGTATTACTAAAAAAAAAAAAAGTGTATATAGCATAATACAGACTATCTATTATTAATCCAAGAGCAAAAAATTCTAAAAGAAAAAAGATTTTTTTTTTTTTGGCTTATAGCCTAAAAAATACCCCCACATATTCCAATCTTGAAAATTAAACCAGCCTGGTTATTCATTTTGTATCTGTATTGAATCTTACCACCTTCTTAAAGTTAAAATGGTTCAATGTTATTATTTTACTTACCCACAGTTTCTACGTACTGTTTGAAGCCAAGGAAAATGCATTCCTGCACCAGAGAGCACAGATGTTTCCACTTGTTCATCATCTGTTACAGGCCCTTTTAATTCTTCACTGAAATCACTCATACCTATTACAGACTGAGAATATCAGTTACTTTCTATACATCTTAATCCAGTCTTCTGAGTTGTACAGAAAAACAGCCATCTTTTTATCTAATAAATATAATTAGATCAGCAAAATGCATTACACCTGTGAGCTCTTTTAAAGTAAAAGATGAATTATGTCAGCAACAGCCAAAATAAATGATACATTTAAAAAAAAAGGGCCAAACTACCAATGTTTCAAGCCTATATAAAGAAAAATAAGATACTGTCCTCTAATTTAAAAAATGTCAAGTCCGGACGAATTAATATTAGCTACATATATATTAGCTAATAAAAACATTAGCTACAAATAATAAATATTGTTTTGTTATTATTTGTATAACAAAACAATATGAGAAGTACAATAAGAGTAGTACTAATATTTATTAGGCCCTTACTATGTACCAGAAGTATAAATTATCTAATTTAATTCTCACAGCAATCCTGAGGTGAGTATATTACTTTCTTCCATGTTAAGGTTGAAAAAACTGAGGTGCTCAGTGAAATGATGAAACCTGCCTAACGTTACAAAAAAGGTGATGTTACAAAAAAAGGAAATAGAACATCAAACTACTTGGCCATGACTAGAATTCGGGGTGTGTGTGGAGGAGGGGTGCGGAAGGTGAGAAGCAAACCTAGAAAGACAAACATAAGCCAAGGTGAGTTTGGATGTACTCCTAAAGATGCTCAGGGCCCCTCCCTCATTCCCCATATGAAATCGAGTATTGGTGCCTCTGATACTACCTCCTAAATTTCCCCAATTTCCCCTGTTCTCTACAATCTTACAGCACTACCCTAGTTCAAGATCCCTTAAAACAGTGTCTAGATTACTGCGTTAGCTTTCTAAATAACTACCCTGCCTCCGATTCTGCTTCTTTGCATTACAGCCAGAGTAAACCTTCTAAAACCAAATTCTGTGGCTAGGAGTATGAGTTACAAGTAACAACTGAATTTAAATTCGACCCATTAAGTATTTTGAGGAGCAGTTACACAAATCCTCCCTTCCCAAATCCTCAAAAATCCAAACTGGTGTCCGGCAGTTGCCACGGCAACCAAAGCTTCTCCATCCCCCCTTCTCCCGTTCTCAGACCCCAATAGTTTCAGGATTAGGAGGAAATATCAGAAGAACATGGATGACTTCTGACACACCCCTTCCCGTTCCATTTAAACGCAGGAACCACGGGCGAAATCCGCGGCACTTACCCGCCTAAAGTTAGAGCTCCTCAATAAAGCTAAACGCAGTCTCCGACTCCGAAACACGTGAAATTTTCACCGGAAGACGGGTTAGGAGAGCTTTATATGAGCATGCGCAAAACCTGCCTTAGGCGTTCAGGCTGCGCGCGGCCGGACTCCAATTCCTCCAGCAGCTGCAGACGTCTCATTGGCCTCTCCTCGACCCCGGAAGTGACTTCTGGAAGCGACCCGGGAAGTGACGGTAAATTGCCTTGGTCCCATTGGTTTTGCCCGAGTTTTACATTTTTGTCTGTCTCAGCCAGAAAGTGGGAGACTTTCATTTCAAATGGAAATTGGGGCAAGGGGTCAGCGGCTGGGTGAAGGGACCATTCAAAAGAGTAGAATGTGACTTTACCCCAGAAATTCACTACAATGGACTCGGCTCCCAGGGGCACTGCACGAGTGGAGGCGTGGCTAGCGGCGTGACGAGATAAATCCATGCATAGCATTTTTATTGCGAGCTTGAAAGTTATTTTCTATTACAGTTTTAGCTTTGGGTTTAATTGGTTGGACTACCTTCTGCACAATTTGGGCGAGAATTTCTTTTGCCTTCTCAGGAGAGGTTGTTCTGCGGACCCGTCTGGGGTCAACTTTCGTGAGGGACATTGAGACAAGTGAAATATGAGTCGAAAGTAAATGGTTAAACCATGTGAAATGAGAGACATTTGAGGGGTTTTAGGGAAGATGACCCCGGAAAAGGACTAGAGGCCCATGGAAACGCAGTGTGCTGCTCCAATATTTAAAGGGCTGATCCGTGAAAGAGGATCAGACCCTTTTTCATAGCAGCAGAGAACAGAACTAGGACTAATAAGTGAAAGCTAAAGGGAGGCTGCATTCAAGTCACAGCAGGAAAGAATTTGTCCACAAATAAGGATGCACGAATAATAGCATAGGCTCCCCCAGGAATCACTGAGTTTCCTCTTTGAAAGTGAACAATTTGAGTAGAATCAGAGTTTGGGAAAGGGTGATTAAAGCATCTAGTAAGAGTTTGAGCCCGGGTGGGGTGGTTCATGCATGTAATCCCGACACTTTGGGAGGCCGAGGCAGGTGGATTGTTTGAGCTCAGGAGTTTGAAACCAGCCTAGGCAACCTGACAAAACCCCATCGCTACAAAAAGTAAAAATAAAAAAAAAAGTAGCTGGGGTGGTGGTGCATGCCTCTAGTCCCAGCTACTCAGGAGGCTGAGGTGGGAGGATCACCTGAGCCCCGGGAGGTTGAGGCTGCAGTGAGCTCTGATCATACCACTGCACTCCAGCCTAGAGTAGGGGACAGAATGAGACTCTACTAAAAAAAAAAAAAAAAAAAAAAAAAGTTTGTACATGGATTTCTTAAAATGCTTCAAATACTTGATTCTATGTTGTGTTCAGAAACAATATGCAGTAGTTATGGGCTTGCAAGAAAAGTTCTTTCTGCTGCTCTTTCTGTCATTAGTTCTTGTCCTCACTCAAGCCTGTGCTCTAACTCTACAGGCAGGGCTACCTAAACGATGCATAGTCCAGGAGAGCACACACGAAATAACATACATAATCATTACCTTCTAGTCTAGAGGCTTAGTCTGGCTACTTTTCTCCCTTTGGTCTGAGGTATAAAATTCACCAAAACCAACCCAGACATGATTTTATATGGCTAAAAGTTTATGTTCTCCCGAAAATGAGGAAGAACTTTCTGCTTTTCCTTGAGGTTCTCAAACACCTCTACAGAGCAGTAGGTAACAATGGGAAAGTTAACAATAATGTAGTATACTCTACCTACCATTTTTCTTTCCCATGCCACAATTCTGACAGAAAATGTGTTGGGGAGAAGAGATTTTTTAAAAATCAACTATATCACATCCAATAGCATAAGCAAGAAGGAAGGAGGGAAGGTGCAGTGGCAGGCACCTGTAGTCCCAGCTCTTCCGAAGATTGCTAAGCTCAAAAGTTTAAAAGTTCAGTGCCATCCTGGGCAACATAGAAAGACCATGTCTCAAAAAAAAAAAAAAAAGCATGACACATATGAAAACATAAAGCATGCAAAAGACTTTTGTATGTTTCAATCTATAAAAAAATATATCCTAAGAAAAATCTGTTCTTACAATTGCTTTGTGCTAAAGCACAACTTAATATGGTGATGAATTATGTTTTTTTTAAAGTTGCGAACTGTCATTTAAGGAATATTGTTTCCATGAATGCTTCCTCTACAATCTATTAAAGGACAAACTTCACACAGCCAAACAGTTGAAGAGACCTTGTCATAGACTATCCTATATCATAGCTAAGAATAAAAAAGGAATGTGACAAGAAAGCATAAAAACAAAACAAAACAAGAATGAAAGCATAAAAACAAAAACATCTCAGATAATAATACAGAGAAAACTAAAATACATGGGCTAGAATTCCACCCCAGGGAGTGTATCCTCAAAGACACAGCTTTTTTCCTTTTTTCTTTCTTTCTTTTTTTTTCATGTTTCAGTACTCTGAGCAGCTACAAAAAGAAGTCCAGCCTATCCTGTTGGAGAGAGTGGCCACATGAAGAAAGAGCCCTTGAAGTATGAAGACCACGTGGAAAGAGAGCCACCTGAAACCAACAGTCAGCACCTTGGTTTCAGACATATGAAGAAATTCATCTCAGACTGTGTATTCTAAATCAGGCACTTGCTGAATGCAGCTACATGAGTGAGCCCAGTTGACAAAACGTGGAGCAGACGTGAGCTCTTCTTGGTGAGCCCTACACAAATTCCTGACTCACAAAATTGTGAGCAATAAAATGGTTGTTATTTTAAGCCACTGAGGTTTGCAGTGATTTCTTACGCAGAAATAGATACATAAAACACAGACATTGATCATTTGCATCTTCTATCTTTTTTTGACTAGTCTTATTAGAGATTGCCAGTTTATTTCTGCCATGGTTAGAAAACAAACCCTGAAATTTTGGTACTTAAAAGTTTTCTTGAGACTTACTCTGCCCAGAATATAGTCTATTTTGGTAAATGCTCTGTGAATAGACGAGAATATGCATTCGGTAGTTGTTGAGCATTGTGTCCATCAAAGTCAACGCGGTTAAGGTGGTTAATAGTTTCTTCAGATCTTCTATATTGTTATTGTTTTGTGTATACTGTTACTGTTAATTATTGAGATAAGAGTGTAAAACGTAAACTATGGCTGTGAATTTGCCACTTCCTTTAGTTTTGTCACCTTTTCTTTTGCATTTTTGAAGCTCTGTTATTGGGCATCTAAACATTATGGTTCTTGTGTCTTCCTGATGAATTGACCATTTTATCATTATGAAATGTCTTTATCTCTGATAATACTCCTTATCTTGAAGTCTAATTCATCTGATATTAGTATAGCCACTGCAGCCTTCCTACCTTACTGTTTGCTGGTATATCTTTATCCATCTTTTTACTTTCAACCTGTGTTTTTTAATTTAATGTGCTTCCCTTATAAACAACAGATAATTAAGTCTTGTTATTTTTAACCCAATCTGTTTTTGATATGTATACTCCATTTATAATCATTGCTATTGTTGAGTTTAAGTCTATTATTTTGCTATTTGTTTTTGATTTGTCCCATTAGTTTTGTGTTCCTTATTCTTCACTTCCTGCTTTCTTTTGGGTTAATTAATGTTTTGTATTTCATCTTAATTCCTCTGTTGGCTTTAACTATATCTTTTTGCATTATTGCTTTACAGTGTTTTGAATTATGTACAGAATTATATACATGCTTAACTTATCTCATCCTACTTAGAGTTAAAATTATGATACTTCATGTAAAAGAGCCTCGCAAGAGTAAAGTTCTACTTAGAACCTCCCCAAGTCCTTCGTGCTTTGTTGTCATACATGTAACATCTATATACTTTGTTATTTTTGCCCAAGTCATATGTATTTCAAAGAAATTAAGAGAAGAAATATATATATATTGCCTTTTATATATTTACCTACATTTTTCTATTTCCAGTTCTTTGCATTCCTTCCTGTTTGTGATGAATTATCTTTAAAAATAGCTGCCAAAAGTATTCACATTCTTGTATGTGAATGTTGCTTCTCCCTTTAAGAAGTAGAGTCTGTGTTTCCACCCCTTGAATCTAGGCTGGTCTTTAACTTGCTTTGGTGAACAAAATAGAGTGAAAGTGATGTCATACCAATTGTAGGCCTACCCCCTAAGAAGCCATACACCTTTACTTTTATTCTCTAGAAATCTGGCCAACAGATAAGTTTAGGCTAGATTACTAAAGAATGAAAAACATTTGGGGGAGAGATAGACCTATCTCAACCATTTCAGCCACACAGCTGAGTTACCAGACATGTGTCTGAAGCTAGTTTGGAAGTTCCAGCCCTGGCTAAGCACTCGGCTGAATGCAGCCGTGAGCCCAGCCAATAACTTCCAGACCAGGAGAATCATCCAGGTGAGCAAAGCCATAGAATAGGAAGAAATAATAAATGATTATTATTTTAAATTACTAAATGTATTAGATTGAAAGGATAACTAAAACATTATAGATTTCAGTTTCCATCTCGTATGTCATCTTTCATCCTGAAGAATTTTTTTTTTTTAGCATTGCTTACAGTGGAGGTCTATTGGTGTTGAACTCTTTGTTTTCACTTATCTGAAAATGTCTATTCTCCTTTCTATTTTGAAGGATTTTTTTCTGGGTGTAGGATTCTGGATTGGCAATTTTTGTCCATCAGCACTTTAAACCCTCTGTTGATTTTAACCTGCTGTTTTTGATGAGAAGTCAGCTATCACTTTATTATTTTTGTTCATGTGTAATGTATTATGTTTCTCTGACTGCCTGCAAAAATTTTTTTTTCCGATAGTTGGTTATTTGCAGTTTGACTATAATGTGTCTAGGTGTGATTTTCTCTGTAATTAGCTTATTTGATAGTCACTGAGTTTCCAAGATTTGTCCATTTCTTTTTATGTTAATTTGGGATATTTTCAGCCATTGTTGTCTTAATATTTTTTTCTGTGCGGTTATACTTCTGCTCCCCTCTCTGGGACTCCAATTATATGAATGTAAGACCACTCCATATTGATGGGTAGCAAGGCTCGATTCATTTTTTTCCTGAACTTTAGACTGAATACCTTCTATTATCTATCGTCAAGTTAACTCTTTGTTGTTTTTGCGGTGTCCAATCTACTGATTAGCCCATCTTGTGAATTTTTAAATTCAAATTCTATACTTCTTAGTTCTTGAAATGTGTCTTTTTTAAAAAATGTTTTCATTTATTTGTTGACATCCCCTGTTTATTATGACTCTATTCCTTTAAGTCCTTGAAAGTATTTATAAAAGCTAGTTTAAATTTTTTTTTCTGCTATTCTCAACATCTGGATCATCTCACAGACATTTTTTTTAATAGACTGCCTTTTCTCTTATGGTTCACATCTTTCTGTCTCTGTGCATATCTGATAAAATTTAATTTTATGTGGGACATTTGTGGCTGATAATTATAGGGAATCTGGATGATGTTGGCTTGTTTAAAGGATATTATGTTTTGTGTGGCACGCAGCTTAATTAATGGTGGATTTTTTGGGTCATGTCAAATTTGGTATTATTCATTTTCAGTATGAGTCTTATTTGGTTTTAAATCTAGTCCTAGCATATTCCCCTTACTCTTTGTGTGGTTCTTTCTCCTAAGACTTGGTTCCGGATTCTCAATTAAGTGCTCAAGGTATCAGTGAAATTGCTGCATTGCTGGGCTGGACATCTAATGTCTCCCAGTACTCCATGACCTTTAGGATCACTCTTCAGCCTTCCCCCTACAGCAGGCAAGCTCTGCTAAGTCTTGCAAGGTTTCACCTAGCACATCTGTATCCTCAGTGAATTTCCATACAGGCTTTTAGTATTACCCTCTTCTCCCTCTCTCTGTCTCTCTTTGTCTCTGTCTCTGTCTCGCTCTCTCCTTTCTCTCCTCTCTTTCTCCCTTGTCTCTTCTGTCTCTGTCTCTGTCTCTGTCTCTCTCTCTCACACACACACACACACACAGCTCAGATATTCTAGCCTACAAAATTTCAGTAATTTCAACAACCTTGAACTCTGATAATTTACTCAACTCAGCAAGACCACCACTTAATACTTGAGTTTCTCATTCCTGATTATAGAGTTCACCTGTGTGTTTTGTGCTCATGGACCAGTCACATGCTGCCTGTTTATCAATGCCTTAAACGGTTGCTTTAAGTAGTTTTCTTAGTTTTTCACTCTTTTGTGACAGGAAGGCAAGGCAAGTACCAGCTACTCAGTCATGGTTTGAAGTGAAAGTCCTAACTTCCTTATACACTTTTCATTCGTGATGGAGACAATCATTAAATAGGCCAAACTATAGAGAAACTCTGTAGTGTCTCCTTTATTGTCCATATGAAATAAAGACTAAAATATCTCATTAACAATTTTTATATTGATAATGAGTTGAAATGATAATATTTTGCATAGATTTGGTTAAATAGAACATATTATTAAAATTAAGATCACCTATTTTGTTTTAACTTTTTAAATGTGACTTCTAGAAAATTCGAATTGCGTATGTAGCTAACACATTTCTATTCTACAGCATTGTTCTAGGGAATCAGTGAGAAATAAGCAAAATCAGGTCATGTTTAGATGCTGTATTTAATCATTCTGGTTGGATGTCATTCATTGATCCTCTTATGTATTCCATACCATTTCACATTCCACATGGATTTAGATAGCAGTTAACTTTCATACCAGAATACTCTTATCTTTTCTGTGTCAGTTGCTCAGTATCCACACTTGAGTATAGTTTTCATAATGGTATTTATGTTCCTGTTTCTAATTCTATACTACATGTATCAATTAAAATACTGACGATTCAGGAGGTTTTGTCTCAATGTATGATCTATAACAAATCAGCTGTGATTGTATGATATTCTCAGGAAATTTATATTTTTCCTTCTCAGCTCTCAGTGTCTCCTCTAGGAGGCGCTTTCAATCTTCTAACCACAGCTTGGGGGGCTGTTTTGGTCTTGCTGACCTTTAGTAAGAAGAAAACAGTTTCCAGTGAAGGTACTATCTAAAAATGTCTCCTTTTTGTAGAAATCATTGGTTTGCCATTAAACAACTCTTGTTGCATCATCAAACATCTCTTTTGGCTATAACAGCTTGCAATTTTATTATTTAATTATTTATACAACATAAATGGGCAATCTTTTTATGTAGTATCTGATTTCCTTCTCAAAGAAACACTATGAAGTTTTGACTTTAGCCTCAATTTTCTAGAAGAGAGATCTGACACTCAGAAAAGCTAATGGCTTGCCTGTAGTCACACAATTAGACTTCTGATTCCTAGCCAATGCTTTTGACTCTATTCCCTGCCTCCACTGTTTTCCTGGTAAGGAAGTAATTCATATCTGAAAATTAAATGGACAAAGCCAAACTGTGGAAATTGAGTTGTGTAGGCCACACCCTGGAATCTGTTCTACATTTGTTTCGGAGCACCAAATATTTGACTTCTGAGTAAATGGTGCCAAGGTAAATTAGGTGGAACCGGAAACAGGAACTTACATGTATGTGTGTATATTAGTAGCAATTTCAGATGTTTGAGTTTCTTTCTTTGTACAATAGAAATTGGAATAACATTTGCCAGGACTAGGCAAATAGTACATGCTGGTAGACCTTACCTTATAGATGACTCATTCTCAGTAGATCATATCCTTTGACATGACTTTTTACTTGTTAGGAGGGATTTTACCCTACTAACCATGCCCAACACAAACTCCTGTTCTTACTGGCTTTCAGAACAAAGTATTTGCATAAATTCCCCTGCAGTTATATCATTCCTTTTTTATTCTATTAAATCTAAATTCTCATGCTTGATTTTCAAGGGCTCTTATAATCTGACCCATCCTTACTGCCCAACTTGTTTCCCACTTTTCTAATAGAACGCTTTCACTCTAGCTTAGGTTAGGTCTCCTTGCCATCCTTTAAACAAATTGCTTTCTGCTACTGCTGTGTCTTTTCTTATCTTGTTTTCTTCATTTGCCCTATCCTCTCTGTTTAGAATCTAAATTCTATGTATTCATTAAGGCTCAGTTCAAATTCCATCACCATCACTTACTTTCCTCCTCCTTTTAACTCATTAGTGCTTAGAATTTGTACCAAAACACATTTGAGCACTTACTGTGTGGCAGAACAAGGTCCTTTGTATGCGCCATCCCCTTATTCTTACTAAGAGAAGTAACTGGTGTTAGCAAGAGACGCTTGTTTATCTTTTTAGGAGTTACCACTCTGAGGAATGTGGATGAGGATCCAGAGTCATCCTCCACCCTTGGGGATTGAGCCAAACTTGGGGCTCCTTTGGCACAGGTGTAAAGGTGGACCCATCCTTCTGACACTGGCCAAATACACACAAAAAGCAAGAACTCTCAGAAGAGGGAAGAAAGAAAGAGGCGTCACGATGCTCAGTGGGAAATGAGATTATGCAAGCTGACCTGATAGAGTAAAGAAATGTATGTTTGTTATCATTTTTCTGACTCACTGTATTGTGACCAATCATAGTGTTTTTATTTTTACTAAGACCTTTACCAGGATTTACTTGGTTTGTAACTCTTCAGTTACCTTTAAGGATAGCTAAATTTTATCTCTTTCTGTCTAACTTACAAATTTTCTCTACATAAGTTTTTTTGACAACTCTACTTCAGTATAAAGGATATTTAAGTATTTAAATTGTATATTTTTATGAGTTTTGACACATGCATATACACCTGAAGCCATCATCACGATCAAGAGGGGAAAGGATACCAAAATTTCTTTGCGTCTATCTCTTCCTTATCTTGCCTCCTTGCCCCTTCACCAGGCAGCAACTGATCTGTGTTCTGTCATTATAAATTTGTTTGAATGTTCTGACATTTTATATAAATGGAATTATGTAGTACGTATTGTTTTTGTCTGGTTTATTTCACTCAGCTCCCTGTTTCTAGTATTGATAGTCCCTTATTATTGCTGAGTAGTATTCTAAAATTTATGATCTATTTACTTGTTGATAGGCATCTGGGGTTCTTAGCTATTACAAATGGAGCTACAGTGAACATTTCTGTGTACAGGTCTTAGTGTGGACATATACTTTTATTTCTGTGGAGTGGAAAGACTGGGTTCATATGATACATGTGGTTTTACTTTTAAAGAAAATGCCAAACTGATTGTACCATTTAATTTTGGCTAGCAATGTTATGAAACATCAGTTGCCCTTATCCTTGTCAGTCTTTGTTATGATCAGGCTTTTCAATTTTCCCCGTTCTAGTGGATGTGTAATAATATTGTGGCTTTGATTTGCATTTCACTAATGGCTAATGATGTTGAATATCTTTTCATGTATATATTTGCCATATGTATATCTACTTTGGCGAAATGTCTGTTCAAATCTTTTGCCTATTTTCCCCCAATTGGATTATTTTCTTATTGATAAGTTGTAAGAATTATTTATATGCTCTAATATAATAATTCTTTTGTTGAGTAGATGTTTCGCAAATACTTTCTCCTAGTCTATGACTTACCTTTCCATTTTCATAACAGTGAACGGAGAGAGAGCAAAAGTTTTGTTGTTGTTGTTGTTGTTTGAGACAGAGTCTCCTTCTGTTGCCCAGGCTGGAGTGCAGTGGCACAACCATGGCTCACTGCAGCCTCAACCTCTCAGGACCGAGTGATCCTCCTACCTCAGCCTCCTGAATAGCTGGGACCACAGGTATGTACCACCCTGACCAGCTAACTTTTTAAATCTTTTGTGAAGAGGTAGGGGGTGGGGTCTCTCTGTGTTGCCAGGACTGATCTCAAACTCCTAGACTCAAGCGAACCTCCTGTCTTGGCCTCCCAAAGAGTGGGATTACAGACATCAGCCACCACACACAGCCAAAAGTGTTTCGTTTTATTAATTCCAATAGATGAATTTACTTCTTGTAGAGATTGTGCTTTTTTGTATTTTAAAATCTTTACCTATGTTTTATTCTAGAAGTTTTATAGCTTTAGTTCTTACATTTAGGTCTATGATCTATTTTGAGTTAATTTTTTGTATCATATGTGGCAAGGATTGAAGTTATTTATTTTTTTTACCTATAGCTATGCAGTTGTTTCAGCACCATTTATTGTAAAAATTCCCTTTCTCCAGTTGAATTCTCTTGCCATGTTTGTGAAAATCCATTGTCTATATATGTGTGGGTCAATTTTTAGACTCTCAATTCTGTTCCATTGACCTGTATGTCTGTGTTTACACCAACATCACATTGTTGTAATTGATAAAACTTCATAATAAATCTTGGTAAAGGTAATGTAATCTATTATTAAGTGTATACATATTTTAAAATGTTGTATATCTTATGAGTTGACTTCTTTAACATTATGAAATGACTATCTCTGGCAATATTCTTTGCTCTGAAATCTATTTTGTCTGTTATTAAAATGGCTACTTTAGCTTATTTTGATTAGTGTTAGCTTTGTTTATCTTTTTCTGCATTTAATTTATTTGTGTCATTATGTTTCAAGTGTATTTTCTTGTAGACACCATATAGTAGGGTATTTCTTTTTAATTGAATCTAGCAATCCTGCCTTTGACCATTTACATTTTATGTGATTATTGATATGATTGATAAAATCTCGGGTCTTGTTATTTGCTATTTGTCCCATCTGTTTTTTCCCCTTTTTCTCTTTATCATCTACTTCTAATTAAGCACGTTATCTCCTTTTGTGAGCTTACTAGCTATAACTCTGTGCTTTTCTTGTTGTTGCTTCAGGGTTTATAATATATATCTTTAATTTATTACCCTATACCTTCATGGAATATTTTATCACTTCATCTATAGTTTAAGACGTTTATTTCTATTTCTCCTCTCCTGCTTTTATATTTTTGTTGTCATTCATTTTATTGTACGTATATTATATATTTCATGATATATCGTTATTAGTTTGCTTTAAATAGTTATCTTTTAAAGAGATTTTTTAAGTAAGAAACATGTTTTTTATATTTTAAATAGAAAAATATTTTATGTTTGCCCACCTATATACATTTCTGGCATTCTTTATTCTTTTTTGTATATTCAGATTTCCATCTGGTATTTTTTTCTGCCTAAAGGGCTTTAACATTTCTTGAATTGTAGATCTTACAGTGATGAATTATTTCAGCTTTTGTGCATGTGAAAATGTATTTTACCATATTTTGTCTTGCTTTATTTTACATATTTAGAAATTTACTTTTTGACATGAGAATCTTTTGGAAGGGTACAGCTTTATTGACCTACAACTTGCATACCATGCAATCCACCCATTTGAAGTACACAGTTCTATAGTTGTGAGTATAGTCAAAGATGTGCAACCTTCACCACAATTAATTTCAGAATATTTCCATCATCCCAAAGAGAAACCCTGTACACTTCATCTGTCAATCCTTTATTTCCCATCTCTTCCAGCCCTGGGCATCCTACTTTCTGTGTCTATAGATTTTTCTATTCTGAAAATGTAATCTTAATGGAACATACAGTATGTGGCTTTTTGTAGCTAAGTTCTTTCATTTAAAATAATGCATTCAAGGGTCACCTATGTTGTAGTATGTATCATGTATCATTATTTCATTCCTTTTTAATTGTCATAGTATTGATATACCTACCATATTTTATCTATTAATTTATCAGTTGAATGAACATGTGGGTTGTTTCCATTTTTTACTTTCATGAATATTGCTGTTATGAGCATTGGTGGACAAGGTTTTGTGTAGATAAAAATTTTCATTGCTCTTGGTCATATACCTGGGGTAGATTTCATTGGGTCATATGGTAATTTTATGTTTATCCCCTTGAGGAACTGCTAGACCATTTTCCAAAGTGCCTGTACTAGTTGATATTCCTACCAGCAACATATGAGGGTTCTATTTCTCCACATTCTTGCCAACACCTGTTATTCTCCTTTATTTTATAGTCACCCTAGTACGTATGAAGTAGTGTCTCATTGTGGTTTTGATTTACACTTCTCTACTAGCTAATGATGTTGAGTATCCTTGTATTTGCTTATGGGCCATTGAATAGTTTCTTCGGAGAAATGTCTATTCAAATCCTTTGCCCATTTTCAAATTGGGTTATTTATCTTTTTGTTATTGAGTTGTAAGGGTTCCTTGTATATTCTAGATACAAGTCCCTTATCGGATATATGAATTTCAAATATTTTCTTCTGTTCTTTCTGTCTTTTCATTTTTATTTTTAAAAATTTTCTTTTGATGTAAAGTCTCTTCATTTTCTTGATGGTAAACTTTGAAGCATAGGAGCTTTTTATTTGATAAAGTCTAATTTATCTGTTCTTTTTCTTTGTTCTTTGTGCTTTGGGCATCATAGATGAGAAATCATTGCCTATTCCAGGATTTACCCCTATGCTTTCTTCTAAGAGTCTTATGGTTTTAGCTGTTACATTTAGGTCTGTGAACTATATTGAGTTAATTTTTACATGTAGTATGAAGTAAGGTTCAACTTAATTCTTATGCACATAGATATTTGTTTGTTTTAACATCATTCATTGAAAAGACTTTACCTCATTTTTGAAAGATATTTTCATTTGATATATTAATTCCAGAATGTCAACTTTCTTTTCTTTCAGAATTTAAAAAATATTGATCTACTGTGTTCTGGCTGACATGGTTCTGAAAAGAAGTATACTGTCATTTTATCTTTGCTCCTCTCTATATATTAGGTTTATTTTCTGTAGATCCTTTTCAAGTTTTTTTCCTTACCAGTGGTTTTAGCCAATTTCATGTGCATTGGTGGTGTTTTCTTGATGTTCTTGGTGCTTGGGGTTTGTTGGGCTTCTTGAATCTGTGAGTTTTCATCAAATTTGGAATATCTTCACTCATTATTTGTTAAAAAATATTTTCTGTCTCTTCATCTCCTTCAGAGACCCCACTTACACATATATTGGACTGGTTGAAGGTATGCACACTGATGGTCTATTCATTTCTTTCAGTCTCTTTACTGTTTGTTTTATTGTTTGATTTTTTTTCTTTTCTAAAATTTTTGCTTTTCTTTTTTTGCTTTGTACATCTGTCAGCTCATACCTCGTGAGCTGACATCTTCAAGCTACATCTTCAAGCTCACTAATATTGTCTTCCGTAGTATACGATCTTCTGTTAATCCTATCCAGTGTATTTTTTTATCTTAGACATTGGTTTTTTCACCTCCCTAAGTTTGAATTCAATTGTTTTTACATCTTCTTTTTTTGTCCTTACATACGTATGTTTTCTGTCCTTTACATACGTATGTTTTTCTGTAGCATTTTGAACATACGGACTATAACTGTGTTCATATCCTTGTGCAGTAATTTCATCATTAGTGTCATTTTTTATCATTTCTATTGATTGATTTCTCTTCATTATGGGTTGCATTTTCTTACTTCTTTGCATGCCTTATAGTTTTTCACTGCATTCCAGACATTGTGAATTTACCTTATTGAGTGTTAGATATTTTTGTATTCTTTTAAATATGCTAGAGCTTTATTCTGGAATGCAGTTAATTTACTTAGAAGAATTTTGATCTTTTCAAGGCTTGCTTTCAAATTTTGTTAGGCAGGACCAGGGTAGCCTTTAATCTTGGGCTTCTTTTTCCCCTTTACTGAATACTTTACTTGATGCCCTGTTTATTACAGAGTTTTCTACTCTGGCTGGTGATAATACAAACTGTTCTGCACTCTAACAATTGTATCTTCCATTCCTCCCTGGTGTTCTTTTCCTGGCGTCAGCTAGTTCCTCACACACATATGCTTATTGTTACTCAGTTGAAGACTTGAAGGAAATCCTCTGTAGATCTCTGGAGCTCTCTCTTTGTACAATTCTCTCTTCTCCATGAAGCTATCTTGTTCTCTCTTGGACTCTGCCCTGCGAATTCTAGCTACATTGGCTCCCTGAAACTCTCAAATCTGTCTCTTTAACTCAATAAGATTTCCTATTTGAGTTTATCTTTCCTGGCTGTGTCCTGGAAACTCTCCAGGCAGTAAGCAAGGGGCAATCATAGTACTCATCTCATCTCTCAACTTTATCTTAGGGATTACTGTTCTATATTGCTTATTGTCCAAGTCTGAAAACATTTCATATATTTTGCCTCCATCTTGGATGGCAGCTATAGTCCTCAATGAATGTTTTACTACATTCTGTAAACACTCAGTGATTTCATCATTGGCAATAGACTAGGTTCTTACTGGTAACTTCAGTGTTAAACCTTCTGGATGTTTGCAGCTAGGCATCATGGCAGGTTTACAATGATATATATTATTATGATGTCTCCTATTTGTTTCAGATATATTTCTCTTGTTTTCTCATTTAGACTGCAAATTCCCTGAGGTCAAAAACCCTCCAATCTTATATTTCTATGTATCCTACACCCAAAACTAAACAAATTTATTTTTAACTCTTAATCTTTACCCAATTACAACTCCATTTGAGGTGTTACCAAATAATACACGTAGGATTAGAGTTTATGTTAAGCATCAGTGCCACATATTCAAATGCTATGAGTAAAAATGAATGCTGATTAATCCCCTAATTTTATATATATATATATGTATGCTAGGAGGAAGAACCACCACCACAACCTTCATTGTGGTCGGCTGAGAACTATCTTCTGATTGATTATCCACCAGGCTTGTTAATATCTTTTTAAGAAAATATTTTTTTTCAAAAATGTAGATAAATCAAGACTCTATAAAATCTACACATTTAAGTAGCTAGTTCTTCAGTAATGGAGCGCTCTGACCTGTCATATAAAAGCATATCTAAGGGCCGGGAGTGGTGGCTCACGCCTGTAATCCCAGCACTTTGAGAGGCCGAGGTGGGTTGATCGCCTGAGGTCAGGAGTTCAAGACCAGCCTGGCCAACATAGTGAAACCCTGTCTCTGCTAAAAGTATAAAAAAGTAGCTGGGCGTTGTGGCGTGTGCCTGTAATCCCAGCTACCTGGGAGGCTGAGGCAGGAGAATCACTTGAACCCAGGAGGCGGAGGTTGCACTGAACCGAGATCGCGCCATTGCACTCCATCCTGGGCAGGAAGAGTGAGATTCCATCTCAAAAAAAAAAAAAGCATATCTAAATATTAGTCAAAGTAGATATTATTTACTTTGTAAAATAATATTCAATTAGATCATTTTGGAATTTTGTGTTTTTCATCAATTGTTATTCTAATCTAAGGAGAAATAAGATAAATTAAAATCATGTTTTAAATCTGCTTTAATATTCTGGTAGTATATAAGGAAAAAGTATATGCTATTTCATCCACTCCTTTCTCAATAAATACACCCCTCATTCAACAGTAAATACATTCCAGGTTCTGTTGTTGGTGTTAAGGATGTTGCTGAGGGGAAGACATCAAATGCCTTGTTTTTGTGGTATATTCCCTCTTGGTACTATCCATATATGGAAGCTTTATTTAGGTTAATAGCATAATACCTCTATAATATGTGAAGATCCATGGGTTTATTCAACAAATCATTTGTTGAATACCTCATATATTCCAGACATTGTTCTAGGCACCAATATTACAGCAGTGAACAAAACAGACAAATCCCCTCCTTCCATGGAGCTTATTCTGGATGTGTGGTGGCAGTAAAGTAGATAAACATAAGGCAGGTGGTAAATGCTCTAAAGAAAAATAAAGCAGGGTAATGAGCCAGCTAGTCATGAGAAGGAGTTCTGTTTTATGTAGAGTGATCAGGGGAGGCCTCACTTGTAAGGCATGGCACTGTTACAGAGACACGATGAAGTCAGGAAACTAGTTGCCAAGCAGACTATTAGGGGAATTATTCCATGTTGAGGGAAAATTTCAAGTGCAGATACACAGATGCAGGATTAGGCTTGCTGTATTTGACTAGAACCAACAGAGCAAGGGAGGAGTGTTAGAAAATGAGGGTAAAAGGGGAAAGGAGTAAAATTAAATAAGAGTGTACTCCATTAAAAAGTAATTGCATTTTACTTGAAAATGGGAAGACACAGGAAGGTTCTGAGCAGGGGAGAGACATGACCACATTTATATCATAAAACTATTGCTGGAGCTACTATTGAGACAATAGACTTTGGAAGGGCTAAGAACAGAAGCAAGAAAATGACAAGGCTGTGCAGTTATTCAGGTGAGAGATGGGTGGCCTGGCCTGCACTGACTGGCACTGGAGGTGAGGAGAAGTGATCAGATACTTTTTTAAAACTTATTTTTATTAAGATAGGGTTTCACCATGTTGGCTAGGCTGGTCTCAAACCCCTGACCTCAGGTGATCCACCCGCCTTGACCTCCCAAAGTGCTGGGATTACAGGCATGAGCCACCACACCCAGCCAAAGTGGTCAGATTCTGAATGTATTTCAAATGTTTATGCTGAGTGAGTCAGACCAAAAAAAAAAAAAGAATGTATACTGTATGTCCATTTATATCAAATTCTAGAAAATGCAAACCAATCTGCAGTGACAGAAGGTTGTCTGAAGACAGCTGGGACAAAGAGGGAGGAATTATAAAGGAGCATGAGAACTCTTTCAGAGGTGATGAGTATATTAACTTGATTGTGGTAATGGTCTCATGGGTGTAGACTTCCATCAAAAATTATCAAATTGTACACTTTAAACCTGCAATTTATTTTAGGTTATTTATACTTCAATAAACCTATTTAAAAAAAAGACATGGGATTGTCTGATGGATTGGACTCCGGTGTAAGAGAAAAGAGGTCAGGACGGTTTGTATGTTTTTGGCTTGAGCACCCAGAAAATAGGAATTAAATTGTCATTCTTATTCCTATCTCAGATAGGGTAGACTGAAAGGAACAGAGTTTGAGGAAAAAAAAAAAAATAAGAGTTTGGTTTCAACATATTGTTAGAGCTGCCTATTAGAGACATCTAAGATATTAAAACAAATAAATGCACAGTAGAAAAGAAGAATGAACGGAACTACTACTTGGATGGAAAGTGCTTGTCCATGACCTTACCAAATGTATATTTTCTCTGGACAGCACTGGAATTACATTGGCCCAATGTCTCACGGCTCCTCCAGACAAAAATGTGTGAGCATCTGTTTACCGTTTTTTCCGTATTCAATATAATGGATTGCACAGACGAGCCACATTGTTTCTCTTACTTTTAAGTAATATGATTTGTTTCAGAAACTAGCTGCTGAGTTTGTTGTTCAAGGTTGATGAATAACCTTAGAGATTGCAACGAGAAGCTCCTGGTCACAGACAAATGCCAAGTTCTTCAGTCAGGGCTGGAGCATTGTAGCTACGTTTCCCTGGGCTGACCCCACCCCCTTTTTAATTGCACATGTAAATAATCCAGTTATAGTATGATTTAAACAAGATTTTGCTCCCCTACTCAGAAAGAAAGTACAAAAATTGTTTGATGGAGGCTTTACAGAGTTGTGATTAAAAGGAGCATACTACCTGCATTTGAATCGTAGCTCCATCACTCACTAGGTGTTTGAATGCCTTAAGGTAGTCCTCTCTGAAATGGGGATCAAAATAGTACCTACTACTGTAACGTGCTATTGTTGTGAAGATTACATTAATTTAATCTTAATTTATACGTATAAAGACCCTAGAATAACAACTGGGCATAAAGCACTCAATAAATGTTAGCTGCTATTAACTAGTTTTCCCTGCTCTGACATTTATTGTTTAGTCGTTTTCATGTCAGTTGGTTTTCACTAAGTCGTGGACTTCCTTAGACAAGGCTCTCTCCCACACCACCCTGGATGCTTTATCCAATGTCTGGCACAGGGTTGGGGGAGCGTAGCGTTGGGGGGACCCAAGCGCGCAGAGAAGGGTGAACAACGAATGGAGTCACGCGGAGGGTCTGCGAGGGACTGGGGCAAAGGCAGGTGATTGGGTGAGGGGAGAACAAGCAAGAGTTCTGGTTGCCAAGGCAGCGACCCGAGGAGAAGACTTCGGGGTGAGGACTAGGCTGCCAGTCCCCTTCCTGGAGGTCCCCCGCATCCCTCTTAAAGCCCCTGCTGACGTGTCAGTCGGGAACTGCTCAGACCTTCCCGGGCGCCGCCCCTCGGCGGCGCCTGGCTTCCCACCCGCCCCCGGCGCTCCGCCCCCAGCCTCCTCCTCCGCGTCACCGGCTCCCCGAGGTGACCACAACATGGCTGCGGCGCCTGGGCTGCTCTTCTGGCTGCTCGTGCTCGGGCCGCCCTGGCGAGTGCCGGGCCAGCCGGACCCCAGCACCGGCCGGCGCTTCTCGGAGCACAAACTCTGCGCAGACGACGAATGCAGCAGTAAGTGAGCCTGCTAGGCGGCCGGCCCCGGGGTCTCCGCGGCGGCACCGCCCGGGTTGTGCGGGGGCTGGAGCTCGGCAGCCCAGCGGGCCGGCTCGGGGGTCGCGGGCGGGACGCGCGGGACACGGGGGTGGGCTGGCTCCGGGTCCCTGTGTCTGCCTTCTCCGGCTCTGCCGGCGCCCAGCCACTCGGGCCTGACCGTGGGGGCTGCACCTCCCACTTGTTGCCAGCGTTTTATTTTTCCTCTGCTGAGACGAGGGGTTGCTTGCAGTGGTCCCTGGTTTCCCCAGGAGTAGCTCACAGCGTCCCTTTCCCCACCCCCCCCAATCCGCCTGAGCTCCGAGGGTAGATGTGGTTGCGCGTCGCGCGACTGGGCTCTCCACGCCGCAGCCAAACGCTTTCTTGCTCGCGCCGCGGGGACCTCGGCGGGTGCAGTACCCCGGCAGATGCGCTAAGGGCTCGGTGGGCGTTTTCCCAGTGGCAGGTTGATGGTGCTTCTCTGGAAAGGCTCTCTGGGGCTGCCCCTTGCCCTTTTGCTTCATTGGGATTTGGGCTCATACCGTCTTTTGAACAGGAATTGGGAGTTTAGGTTTGGGACGAGTCCGGAGTCCAAGCACTCATTGTATTCCGAGGTCTCTACCACGACTTTGATCAATCCTGTCATTTCTGTGCTTGGAAGCCTTTTTGCAGACTGCTAGGTAGGGCAGCAGGAAGGCCAAAAGCTTTCGCTCTGCAAAGAGGCCGAGGATCTGCACCGGCCACCTGGGACCGGCAGCCTCCTCTTCTGTGCCCAGGAAGCGGAATTGCTCTCCAGTCCGGGATTGGAGGTGGGCGGTGGGGAGATCTTCAGGCTCAGATGAAGTTGGTTATTACAGGAATGATAATAAATACCCCAAGGGTCTCAAACGCCAAGGTTGGTTTAGACTTAGCCACTTGTGTGTTGAAACCTCTTCCCTGCGTGTTCCCCAACCAGGATCATTCTTAGAGCCTTTCAGCTGGTCTCAAACAACCTTGTAACTTACAGCCACTGCAGAAACGGTTTTTCATACATTGTTAAGCAATGCCTATAGAAAAGTATTCATTTTAGAAAGGCCAAGAACGCTATAGTTTAGCTATTTATATCCAAATTTGTTATCAAAACCAAATTTCATAATTTGAACTGTATCTCTACAACACTAATTAAGAAAAGAGATCTCTAATGAGCGTGAAGCCATTCCTAGAGGGTAACCCTGTGGTTGATGTAAATAAGCTGTCAAAAGCGGAACAACTGCCACGATTTTTCCCTTTAGTTTTCTTGGAGCAAAACCAGGCTGTTATCCATTTGCTGTTGGCGATGGCAAGACAGTTGGTATTCTTTGCTTGCAAGCATGGCCCTGCCTGGGTTCATCAAAACAGGTTACCTGAAGAATCGTCACATCACTGGTGCTTCTTCAGTACTGAGGCCTGATGTTAGAAGAGCTCACAGTTGTAACATAACTTGAGAAATGGTGTGTGTTCAAACAGAGGAAACCAAATACAACAGGCATCAACAGGAGCAAGGTCTGGATGGGTCTGTGTTGTGTTGTATGAAGTGTTTTGTAATATGAGTGTGTACAGTGTCCTTGTGTGCTTTTCAAATAGCTGTTCCACTTTTATGTTGGCCTCTGATATGTTATTATAAATCCTCTATGATCTATTCTAAGTGAGAGCAAGAAAAACACTGCCATTTCCAATTTTGATCTTATTCCCAATCTTAAATTGTCCATCGCCTTAAACCTGGCCTCTCACTCCACAATGTCTGAACTACAAAGCTGACATGTTGGAAAATAATCAGAGTCTAGCTTCAAAAAACAAATAACCCCCTCCAAATCTATATGTTTGTATAGCCATTTAAAGACACGTTTTAAATGTATTTTATTGCAAATTGGCTTTTGGAAAAAGTCTTATTTCCATTTTCCTTTATTGTCTCTGCTATTTAAATGTATTTATTGTCCATTTTGTCTTACATGGGAAACTGTTTATGTGGCCACAGAAAGAAAAGTACTGCTTTACAAGTTTCTAGATCAAGCATGATTTAAGCGTGCATTTTAAGCATGAAGGGAATTACTGACCTATTCTCATAGTTTGCTTAGTCCTGGCCACATGAGATGTCGACTTTTGATTTTGTTTATAGAAACATATACATAAGGGTATTTTTTCTTTGTTTTGAAACTTTCTTAATGTTAGATGCAGTTAACATTATTTACTTTCAGAAAATATTGCCTTGTGATGTAATTGAATCTATAGTAGGGTGTGATAGATACCCTCTTCCATTAATCTATCCAGACACTGTACAAAGAGAACAACTTGGCTGCCAGTGAAATTGACAGTGTTTACTGCTGCATAGTAGGGTTACAGCCACTTGAAGGTAGAGCCTTTTAATGGTTAGTTCAAGTTAATTGGCCTCTTGGGAGTTCCTGGGTACTCTGGTTCCCTATTACCTCTTCATGTAGCCATGCTTAAGCTAGACATCATCTGGGTTTGCACTTACCCATTTGCAAAAGGAAGCTTTTTATGAATATGAAACAGAAAAGATTGAGGAACTGGAAAGTTAGAGAGGGAATCAAGAGTTTCACTTGGGTAAGAAAAGCCACATGTGGTAGTTGACACATTGCTTTTTGTTTCTCAGTATTATCCGTAGAAGAAAAATAGAGAAGGTTTTCCTTTCCTCTGTCTACTTGCAGAAGATATGATTTATAGCAGTAAAGCTCTAAGGATTTGAGATACTTTGAGCAAATAAAAGAAATTCCAGAGTACTGGAAAAACTTGGTTGTTATTTATATTGGGATTCTTATATTTCCTGATAAATCAATATGGACTGTGAACATTGAATCTTGATATCTGGCTATTTTTTTCTTTCTCTTTTTTATACAGTGTTAATGTACCGGGGTGAAGCTCTAGAAGATTTCACAGGCCCGGATTGTCGTTTTGTGAATTTTAAAAAAAGGTGACCCTGTATATGTCTACTATAAACTGGCAAGAGGATCGCCTGAAGTTTGGGCAGGAAGTGTAAGTAAAATTTTGACATACTTTATTTACTTTTTACTGGCTTGTTTAGCACTGTATATTTAAATGACTGTGTTTTTTTGGGACCTCTGATGGAGTTAACCTGTCCTCTCTGCCAGACTGTGAAAAAAGATGGCCCTGTGTCCCCAGTGGCCTTGGGTCTGCACATAGTAGGGGCTCAGCAGAGCCTTCTGAAATAGAACTGATTCTAGCAAGTTCCCCTCACTGTCAGCCTCTAGGATGCTGCATACATATTAGAAGTTGAAATGGTGCCGGGCGCGGTGGCTCACGCCTGTAATCCCAGCACTCTGGGAGGCCGAGGCGGGCGGATCACCTGAGGTCGGGAGTTCAAGACCAGCCTGACCAACATGGTGAAACCCCGTCTTATTAAAAAAAAAAAAAAAAAAGAAGTTGAAATGGTAAGAGCCAAAAAATTCTTTACTTCATTGCTTTAAAAAGGAAGGATTCATGGGAATTAGACTTACTCCTGTAAAGTATGTGTGAGAGAGTGTTTAACATTTAAACTTTAAACATGTAAGTTTAAAGTTGATTTTCGCCAGGCACGGTGGCTCATGCCTGTAATCCCATCACTTTGGGAGGCCAAGGTGGGAGGATTCCAAGGTCAGGAGATTGAGACCATTCTGGCCAACATGGTGAAACCCATCTCTACTAAAATACAAAAACTTAGCCAAGCGTGGTAGTACGTGCCTGTAGTCCCAGCTACCTGGGAGGCTGAGACAGGAGAATCACTTGAACCTGGGAGGCGGAGGTTGTAGTGAACTGAGATCGAGCCACTGCACTCCAGCCTGGTGACAGAGCAAGACTCCATCTCAAAAGGTTAAAAAAAAAAGTTGATTTTATGTGATTTCTTTGTTTATATAAATATTTATGAAAAAGTGGCAGTCTTGGGAATAGTTCCCTAATCATCTATGCTATTATTAGTCTGTAAAAAAGCAAAATGTGTGTTTCCTGTGTGGTTTCTTGTGTGTTTTTTTGTTTGCAGCTTTGGGTCATCCTCATCCTGCTTTTCAGGCACTGGGTCTGGAGGTTACCCCAGAGGCTCTGTTCCCAGCTGATTTTATGGGTGCCCTGATATCAGACATGGCAATCAATGACTGCATCACGCTTTCATGTTTTAATGAGATTCACTGGGAGTGACCTCTGCTTGAGAGGCTTGTCTTATGAGTTATTATCCTTTTCTTTTTAGACAGTGTGATGTGTGGACTGTGTCTTTACTTCAAATAGTAAGGGTCCTCGATGTCTTTAGGATTGTCCCAACTTAGAGAAATACCCATCCCAACTGTGAAAGTTGTCACTCTCAATAAAACACCAAACAAACAAACAAACAGAAAATAGGCTTGAGAAATCCCCTTGGGAAAACAGACTCATTTTGTTGGCATTCCAGGTTCCCAGGGAATAATCTTGGGAAACAACAACTGTTCAGGTTCATCCTATTTAGAGAGCATCCCAAGTGACTCACTCCATACCAAGACAAATCTGTTCTCTTTCTATCAAGTCTGCCTAAGGAGATTTGTTGGTAGTCTTTACTCTTGGAAATGTTTTTCCATGTGTCTAGGCTGAGTTTTTCCTAGAACAGTTAATTTTTTTTTTTCCACTCCTCATCTTTGAGCCTTTGTATGAATGAACTTGACTTTAACATTTTCCTCCCACTGCAGTTTTTCTTATGAACGTATTCAGCTCTGGATGTCCGTCAGTCTTTCTGGGTCACAGCTCTCGTCCTGCCTTCTTAAGGAACACTGCCTTCAGCACCCAGCCAGAAGGGATCTTTGCTGCCTGATGATTGTTTGGGTGGCACTTTGTTTGCACTGTCCATGTGGCATTTGCTTTACTGCTTTGTATGGCAGTTAATTTGTGTACTGTCTTAACTCACATAAAGTCAAGGAGTCTTTAATGGAAGGGCTCATGCCTTATCTGTCTTCCTTTTCAGTATTTCCTTATGGGGAAATGACATTTATTTATATTTATCCTGATATTAACTTATCCAGAATTTGTTCTCTTAAGGCAATACTCTACTTTCCCCCACCCCCCAACAAATGAAATCAACAGTACCTTGGCAGAAGAAAGATTACTTCTTGTAATGCGGGCCTACAATTCTGCAACACTTTTTTTTTTTTGTCAAATGTTAAGAAATGAGATGCCACCTGTGGTCTCAATTGACAAAGATTAAGGAAGGTAAATGTATAGTGTTTCCCTTTCTCTACATACCTATGATTTGTTTCCTTTTCCAGGTTCTCCCTTAATAAAACAGTCTCCCCTCTAATTTGATGAATCTTATTCTTAGGAAATTAAAAACTCTTTCTTCAGCTTCCAAAATGATTCTTGTTTCTGTTTCTTAGTTTTCATTCTGTAGTCTTTTTTGGTTTCTTGGCATTTTAGACTCGATCTGTCAATAGCACAGAGTTTAACTGCCCTTATCTAATCTTCATGGCAGTATTTTACTACTAATACTGGCTTCCACATAGTTTTCAGATAGAACAAGAACACTCATCAATAGAAGTGTTTTATGAATTAGTGATAAGATGGCCTTTTTTTCTTTTTGTGCATTTGATTTACATGCCAGCCTCCTCCCTTAATGATTGGGAGATCTACCTCTTCCTTTCAGACAGTGGCTAGTAAAAGACTGTGTGTTTCTCAAGAGGGCACGTTTTACATACCTTACCTACTAGTGCTAAAAGTGAATGGAATTATTTTCTATAGAGATTTTGGTTTGCATGAAATGAAAGCTTGGCGTGCAGATTAACGTGTGTTACACTGTAATTTTATTTTGTCTCCAGACACCTGTAATGTCATTTTGGAAAATGACAGTATAACACATCATATCAGCAAAACGGCTGATCCTAGGGCAACACAGGTTTGAACTCTGTGGGTCCACTTATATGCAGATTTCTTTCAATAAATATATTATAAAATTTCATGGAGGTTTGTGATAATTTGAAAAAAACTCTCAGACTGCATGGCCTAGAAATATTGAAAGAATTAAGAAAAAGGTATGTTATTAATATATAAAATATATGTAGATCCTAGTGTATTCTTTACTACCATAAAACATACACAAATCTATATAAAAAGTTAAAATTTATCAAAACGTACACACACAAACTCAGGTCTTACATGGCACCTTTCGCATCAAGAAAAATGTAAAACGTAAAGATAAAATATTAAATCGTAATTGCATAAATTAATTGTACTACGTGCTGTACTGTAATATTTCATAACCACCTCCTCTTGCTATCTGGTAAGCTCAAGTATTGTGAGTATCCACTTAAAATGCCATGTGACACTATTTCCACATGAGCAATTCATCTCTCCAATAAATTGTATAGTGCTTAAAAAGTGATCTCTTGTGGTTCTCATGTACTTTTTGTGTTTAGTGCAATACTGTAAACCTTGAATAACACTCTGAGACCCATACAAAGTGTCACTAGTGATGTTGGAAGTGCTGTCAAGTAGCAGAGAAAGTAATGACATTACAAGAAAAAGTTGAATTGCTTGATATGTGCCGTAGATTGAGGTTTGCAGCTGTGGTTGCAAGATTAACAAATCTAGCATAAGGACCATTATAAAAAAAGAAAAGGAAATCCTTGAAGCTGTTAGTGCAGCTATGCCAGCAGTCATGAATCTTACACTTTTTGTTTTGCAAAATACCATTTTATGTACTATTAAAAATATAGCTTTTATGTGGTTATAGGCTTGCTGTTAGAAAGGCATACCTATAGATTCTAATATGATTTAAGTCAAAGCAAAGTCATTGTATAACAACTTTAAAGCAAAAGGAAAGTGAAGGGTCTAACACGGGAAAATTTAATGCCAGCAAAGAATAGTTTGATAATTTTAGAAAGCGGTTTGGCTTAAAGAAAGTCAAACCAACAGCAGAAGCAGATTCTGCCAACCAGGAGGCAGTAGAATAGTTCCTAGATGCCATTAAGAAAATCATTTAGGAGAGAGGCTATATGCCTGAACAGGTTTTTAATGTTGACAGAAGTGCCCTATTTTGGGGGGAAAAAAGTGCCATGAAGGACACTTGTTAATAAGGAAAACAAGTGAGCACCAGGATTTAAAAGAGGAAGGGATAAGCCAACTCCATTGTTCGTGCAAATGCAGTTGGGTTTATGATCAGGACTGCCTTCTGCCTTTATCTATAAATCTACTAACCCCTGAGTCTTGAAGGGAAAGTTGAATACCAGCTGCTAGTCTTTTGGATGTACAATAAGAAGGTCTGGACAATGAGAACCCTTTTTCTGGATTGATTCCATCAATGCTTTGTCCCTGAAGTTAGGAAGTAACTTGCCAGTAAGGAACTGCTTTTTAAAGTTCTTTTGGTATCGGGCAATGCCCCTAGCCATCCACAACCTGGTGAGTTCAATACCAAAGGAGTTGAAGCGGTCTACTTGCCCTAAACACAGCATCTCTAATTCAGCCTCTAGATTAGGAGGTCACAAGGAACTTTAATGCTCATTACACACCATACTTTATGGAAAGGATTGTCAATGCTATGGAAGAGAATGCTAATAGAAAGAACATCATGAAATTCTGGTAGGATTATATCATTGAAGATGCCATCATTGTTATAGAAAAGACTGTGAAAGCCATCAAGCCCTAAAAAATAAGTTACTACTGGAGAAAACTGTATCCAGATGTTGTGCTTGATTTCACAGGATTTATGATAGTCAGTCAAGGAAATCATGGAACAGATTGTGGATATGGCAAAAAAGGTGAGGATGAAGGGTTTCAAGATATGGATCTTAGAGAAATTCAAGAGCTAATAGACACCACACCAGAGGAATTACCAGGAGACAACTTGATGGAAATAGGTGCTTCAAAACTAGTGCCAGACAGTGAGGAGGAAGACATAAAGGCCCAAAAACAAGTCAGCATCAGACAATCTGACAGAAGGGTTTCAGTTATGAAAGGCTGCTATTAACTTCTGTTATAACGTGGACCAATGTCTGATATGGGCACTGAAAATAAAGCAAACAGTAGAGAAGAATTGGTACCATACAGAAACATATTTAGAGAAATGAAAAAGCAAAAGAGGCTAGACAGAAATTACATTGTATTTCCATAAAGTTACATCAAGTGTGTGTGCCTCCTCTCCTACCTCCTCTGCCTCTGCTACTGCTGAAACAGCAGGACCAACCCCTCTTCTTCCTCTGCTTCAGCCTACCCGGTATGAAGATGATGAGGATGATGATCCACTTCCACTTAATGATGAATAGTAAATATGTTTTCTCTTTCTTTAGATTTTCTTAATACTTTATCACCCAGGCTCAAGTGCAGTGGTGCCATCATGGCTCACTACAGCCTCACTGCAGCCTGAATCTCCTGGGCTCAAGTCGTCCTCCCATCTCAGCCTCCCCAGTAGCTGGGACTACAGGTGCATGGCACCATGCTCAGCTAGTTTTTTTAAAAAATTTTTTTGTAGAGACAAGGTCTCACTATGTCACCAGGCTGGTCTCGAACTCCTGAACTTAAGCGATCTTCCTGCCTCTGCCCAGTGTGATTACAGTCATGATCCACCATGCCTGGCCTTAATAACCTTTTCTTTTCTCTAGCTTGCTCTATTCTAAGACTAAAACATATACCTATAACATGTAAAATATGTATTAATTGACCATTTATGTTATTGGTAAGGCTTGTGGTCAATAGTAGGCTATTCGTAGTTAAGTTTTTGTGGAGTCAGAAGTTACATGCAGATTTTTGACTGTGCCCCTAACACCTGTATTTGCCTTTTGTTGTAGTGGTCATGTATTTTAGAAACTTTGTATTCTTTTTACTTATGACATGGCTGTTGTTTATTGTTTAAGAAATACTTGTAAGTCCTGGGTTATGACCAATGCTATGAAATGTGCAGCTACATTTTTGCCAGAGGTTATTTGGAATTGTGTTTATAACCAGCTTTGCTATGGATAGTTTTAATCATATAAAATATACAATAATATTCCCTTACACAGATCTTTTATCTACTTCTAAACGCTAACTTTACGTGTCCTGCATTTAGAATTAAGCCTAATGTAATAAAAAAAAAATTCCACAGTTTTAGAAACGTTGGCTTAACAATTTTCTGTACTTAAATTATCAGAGTAATAAGTAATAATCTTGGTGTAATTATAACAGCAAGTATCTACCTCTCTTAGTTATATCTGTTTACCTATATATTTGTATATTTTCTACACTACTAAGAAGTCTCTTGTTTATATTTCTCATACAGGATTTGATTGATATTTGTCCCTTTTGCCCATTCTTTTGTATAGGTTGGGCGCCTTTTTGGATATTTTCCAAAAGATTTAATCCAGGTAGTTCATGAATATACCAAAGAAGAGCTACAAGTTCCAGCAGATGTAAGTTGTGGTTTCTGCCTTGTTCTCAGTCATAAGTTGGCTTATAAGTGACTACCTAGAAAAAAAGAAAAATTTCCAAAGAATTTAAATGAGATTGTATCATAATCTAATAGTTATCTAATATATTGAAATAGATGTTCTTATATAAGGCTATGTATTCTTATGCAAGGCTTTTCTTTGCTGCTTTATATGTGAAAAACTAAGAATTCAATAGTTTTATATTTACTTATTAACGTTAGAAGGCAAATAATTTCATTTTATGAGCAAAAGGAGAAGCTATATCCCAATTTGAAAACTATTTATTGGATAGCTGTTAGACATGTTAAGGATATAGAAATCAGGTTAAATTAATCAAGCTCTAATTTTATATTGAGCCAGAAATGCAAACTTACAAAGGTTTTCTTATTATTGACTCTTTACTGATTTAAGGAATTATAGCTATAGATTTGGAAAAGGGAACCTGAGAGTTTCAGGTAAAGTCCAGTCTCAAATCTGTAAGGCACTGACTGCACATTCTGTAAAGCATTTATCTGTGGTGCACAGTGGTTTTGTACTAAAAGGATTTTGTTTTCTAGAATCCGCATTCCATCTGATTATAATCTTTTTGAGACAGAGCCTCGCTCTGCCGCCCAGGCTGGAGTACAGTGGTGCAGTCTCAGCTCACTCAGCCTCTGCCTCCTAGGTTCAAGTAATTCTCCTGCCCCAGCCTCCGAGTAGCTGGGATTACAGGCCTGCCACCACACCCGGCTAATTTTTTGTATTTTTAGTAGAGACACGGTTTCACCGTGTTGGCCAGGCTGGTCTTGAACTCCTGACCTCAAGTGATCCACCTGCCTTGGCCTCCCAAAGTGCTAGGATTATGGGCTGCATAATAGATCTATAACACTGTGCCTGGCCCCATCTGATTATTTTCTGAGTTTTAGAATTTATAGTAATTGATGCCTGTCTTCATTCAAAAGTCTGAGTGGCTCTTTGGGGTTACTGCAGAGCATGCAAGCCGCTGGGCTAGGGCAATTCTTAGATGAGATTGGCTGAATGAAGTCACAGAGCTATCACTATGCTTAAAATTTCTCGATGCCCTCAGGGGTTACATAGTCAGTCCTATTGCTGTTTGGCTTCACTCCTGATGAAGAGACCGCTCGGGATATGAGTGTGAGACAGCAATTCATTGGTCACAGAGACCTGACCTGTTTTGGATTCTATATGGTAATTGCAGTTCCCATTGCATGATTCCCTTGATATTAAAAAAAATTGGCTCAGAAGTGGGCATGATGGAAAGAGGGAAATCATTCATCTCTAGTACACTGGACAGGTCTCCCCCAGAAGATTGTGAATGTTTAGTTAGGAGAAGAAAATTATCTTTGTTGGTTTTTTAACTTTTCCATGTTTTATGGCTCCTTGTATGTCAATTTACTTACTGGTGGAGGAAAGGAAAAATATAGATTTACTGATAATCCTGAGAGCAGATCTTAGTGACTGCCTAGAACCCTTATTTGGAGTTAGGTGCATACCTTACTGAATCCTGTTTTCAAGTTGTTCTTGTGGCAGTAACAAAATGGGGGAGCCCCCTTTACACCATTATTTGTTCTCTTGCATTTTTACATCTCACGCACCTCTATCTCAGTAAGTTCCTTCTGAAGCTGATTTATCTTTCTCAATCCAAGGAAAATATGATCCCCAGATCCCTGTAGACTAGGAGCCCGACAGCCAGGTGATTCTGCCTGTTTCTGACTGGATGAGCAGAGAAGTATGGCGTGTAGGGCACAATGTGGAGAAGCTGATGGTCTTTTAGCTCCTTCTAGGTGGGTTATTATGAGGTGAATTCCCAGAACATCAGGCATAGATGTTGGGAGTTGGGGAACCCAATAAATGACACCTTACTTTTCCCCACCTGTGCTCAAAACAAATTGAGAGACCCAGAAGTTGGGCACATAGAAGATCACAATGACCCCATTATTTACTGATAAAGCCGTTTGGAGTATGCAGAAATAATGGGCTTTCTAACGTGACAGTCTAAATTAAGATGGACTTACCCAGTCACAGACGGAGCTACCCAACTAGGGGTCTCCCCAAGGGGGACTGTCCCTGTAAAACCAACAGCATGGAGGAACAGAATGTGTGTTTTCTCTCCAGCAGGTCCCAAACAGAAAACAGGAATGGGACTGAGCAAACTCACCAACCACATGAATCATTCCTCCCCCGGGGAAGAGAGAATGAAGGGAAGCCAGGAGTATTACTCAGATGGGAGAGTGGGTTCCAGCCTCCTCTCCACCCACTGCCCAAGAACAGGTGCCCAACATTGACGCAAAAGCTCCTTTAGAGCCAAATGTGAATTTGGGGTTATCTCAGTCATTAACATGGATAAGAGTTTGCTCTTGTGACACTTGATTAGTGACACACTAATTTTTTTTTTTCTTGCAGGAGACGGATTTTGTTTGTTTTGATGGAGGAAGAGATGATTTTGATAATTATAATGTAGAAGAACTTTTAGGGTTCTTGGAACTGTACAATTCTGCAACTGGAGATTCTGAGAAAGCTGTAGAAAAAACTTCACAGGATGTGGGAAAAAACCCTGAATTATCTAAGGAAAGGGAACCTGAGCCTGAACCAGTAGAAGCCAACTCAGAGGAAAGTGACAGAGTATTCTCAGAAAAGGCAAAGGATCTTCAGGAACAGTTTACAGCTCAGAAGCACCACCCCCATACAAACAGCCAAGCAGATCATGCTCAGGGAGAGCAGCCTTCATTTGAAGCTTTTGAAGAAATGCTGCAAGATAAACTAAAAGTGCCAGAAAGTGAAAACAATAAAACCAGCAATAGTTCTCAGGTCTCAAATGAACAGGATAAGGTTGATGCCTATAAACTTTTGAAAAAAGAAATGACTCTAGACTTGAAAACCAAATTTGGCTCAACAGCTGATGCGCTTGTATCTGATGATGAGACAACCAGACTCGTTACTTCATTAGAAGATGATTTTGATGAGGATTTGGATGCTGAGTATTATGCAGTTGGGAAGGAAGATGAAGAGAACCAAGAAGACTTTGATAAGCTGCCATTACTCACCTTTACAGATGGGGAAGATATCAAAATTCCAGCAAAGTCTGGAGTTGAGAAATATTCAACAGATAAAGAGCAGAATTCAAATGAAGAGGATAAGGCTGAGCTAACTGTGCGCCCTGGCATCAAAAATGATGATAAAAATATACTAACAACCTGGGGGGGATACTATCTTTTCTATTGTCACAGGAGGTGAAGAAAAAACAGATACACTGGATTTAGAGAGCTCTAATTCAGAGGAAGAAAAAGATGATGATGCATTAGTCCCAGACAGCAAACAGGGGAAACCACAGTCAGCAACAGATTATAGTGACCCTGACAATGTAGATGACGGTCTTTTGATTGTAGACATCCCTAAAATGAATAATGACAAAGGCCCAGAAGTAAACACAGAACGTCACATTAAAGGAAAAGGGCGGGAAGTTCAGGAATCCCAGAAGGGCCTGGTACAGGATGAGACACAATTAGAGGATGAAAAGCAAGAAGGGATGACTGTGTACAGCTCTACTCACAGCAATAACCTCAACTCTGTGCCAGCTGGTGAAAAGGGGCAAAGATGCATTAAAATCAGCCTTCGACGATAAAGAAAATGACCTAAAAGGAGCAGCTATTCATATCTCAAAAGGAATGCCCCATGAAGAAAAGCCTGGAGAGCAGATTTTGGAAGATGGCTCAGAGAGTGAATCTGCACAGAAAGCTGCAGGGAATGAAATGAATGACAGAAAGATTCAACAGGAATCCTTGCGTACTGCACCAGTCACGGGAGATAACCACCCTAACGCATCCAGAGACGGTGTGGTGGGAGACGCTTCAGTAAATGGAGCCAAACCACACACGCTTCCAATGGACCATCAGCGTGAGGAATTTAAAGAGGAACTAGTTATTAAAACTCAAAACCAACCTAGATTCTCCTCTCCAGATGAGATTGGTTTGCCCAGAGAACTGGAAGAAAAGGTTGCCGTCCTGGGAAGAAATCTTTCTTGGCAACAAGAAAGAGATGTGGCTGCCACAGTCAATAAGCAAATAAGTGAGAAGATAAGGCTCTCTGAGGGCGAAGCCAAAGCGGACTCCTCGGATGAAGAGGTTTTTCATCACGAGGCAATGCGGGGCACACAGGAAGTAGGACAGACAGACCAATCTGACAGCACAGGACAACCAGCTTTCCTTTCAGAAGCAGAAGAGGATGATTATCCCCCTGAAGAACTACTGGAGGATGAAAATGCTGTAAGTGCAAAACGGTCTAAAGAAAACCCTGGAATTCAGGGCAGGCAGTTTGATGTTAATCTGCAAGTCCCTGAAAGAGCAGTTTTAGGGACCACTGATCCTGATCCAGAAATTGAAGAAAGCAAGCAAGAAATCAGTAAGATTTTGGATAGTGAAAAAAACGTGAGACTGGAGCCAAAGGAGTCAACACAGGAGGCAGGGAACCATATACAATGGTGGAAAAGAACGCCCTCCGGCAGATGAGAAAGCACACAGACCATCTGAAGGAAGTGACTTTTCTGACAGCATAAAAACTCAGACTCCGGAGTTAGGTGAAGTGTTTCAGAATAAAGATTCTGATTATCTGAAGAATGACAACCCTGAGGAACATCTGAAGACCTCAGCGCTTGCAGAGAAGCCTGAGGGAGAACTCTCAAAGGAAGACCATGAGAACACAGAGAAGTACATGGGCACAGAAAGCCAGGGGTCTGCTGCTGCAGACCTTGAAGATGACTTGTTCCATTGGACTCCCCATACAACTGTAGAGGCAGAGTATAGTGACAAGAGGGGAGGACTTGCCTATCATAAGCAGCTTCTTTAAAGAACAGCAGTCTTTGCAGAGGTTCCAAAAGTACTTTAATGTCCATGAGCTGGAATCCTTGCTACAAGAAATGTTATCAAAACTGAAGTCCGCACAGCAGGAGAGCCTGCCCTATAATGTGGAAAAGGTCCTAGATAAGGTCTTCCGTGCTTCTGAGTCACAAATTCTGAGCATAGCAGAAAAAATGCTTGATACTCGTGTGGCTGAAAATAGAGATCTGGGAATGAAGGAAAATAACATATTTGAAGAGGCTGCAGTGCTTGATGACATTCAAGACCTCATCTATTTTGTCAGGTACAAGCACTCCACAGCAGAGGAGACAGCCATACTGGTGATGGCACCACCTCTAGAGGAAGGCTTGGGTGGAGCAATGGAAGGTGAGATACCTATGGCCTTGGAGAATTGGGCTGGAGAAGCAGGTGGAGCAGGGTTTGCTGAGGTGCCTTGTATCTTACTTGTAAAGCTCTGTTGAGTTTCCAGTGTGCCTAAAGGAGGGACAACACAGGAAGGCCCATATATTCCTTCCTGCCTTCTTTTAGGCTGGAGCATGGAGGAGGATTTCTTGCTGTTTCCCTTGGAATAGTTGAGACTGGTTAGCATTTTCAAAAGGAAACTTTATAAAAAGCTAAAGAGAAAGATATAAACCAGAAAGTAATGTACGAAATACAGATGTCATGTAAAATTATGAAAAGATTTTATTGAACACAGTTTTTCAATCATAAGATAACTGCTCTCTAACCATGGATTGACTGGTATAACTTTTAGATCAATGCCTTGGCTGAATTCCTATGTTCTCTCCAGTTTTATCTTTTGTGGATGGCTTGTTCTTCCTGTTTTTTGGAAGCACTTACTCCAGTTAAACCCTCCTGGACCCTAGGTTCTTGCATTCAGATTAATCAAGGTTGGGACAGGGATGGGAAGCCTTCTAATGCAGCACTCGATGCATGGAAACCATTCAGTTGAATTGACTCCAAGCCAGTATCTTGACATAAGTGTTCTGATTTCTAGTTCCTTGTTCTATTCTCTGCATCCAGGTTTTTCTCTTTCTTATTCTTTCCCTTTTCCTGGCCACCCTCCCTTCCTTCCTCTTTCTCTTTTTTTTTTCTTAAGACAGGATATCACTCTGTCACCCAGCCTGGAGTGCAGTGGCATGATCATAGCTCATTGCAGCTTCCAACTCCTAGGCTCAGGTGAACCTCCCACTTCAGCCTCCTATGTGGCTAGGACTACAGGCATGCATCACTGTACCCAACTAATTTTTTATTTATTGTAGAGACAGGGTCTCAAAATGTTGCCCAGGCCAATCTTGCCCTTTGGCCTCAAATGACCCTCCTACTTTGGCCTCTCAGAGTACTGAGATTACGGGTGTGAGCTACCGCACCTGGTGTATCCAGGCTTTTCAGACCAATGTATCTCAATCAAGAGTACCAGGGGGACAGAAAGCCAAAGGCAAATGTATTTCCCCAGAGTGCTAATTTTTCCTGAGAGTTGGGGGAGGAGAGCTCTTTTACATTTAATTAAAACATATATTTTGGATGAGAATGCAAAATTCAGGTGAATTTTAGGGTAAAATAGGAGGCTACAAAGAAATTCACCTTTGCTGTGGATCACATTGGACTGTCCCCTGAGCCTCTTAGGGAAGGAGATGGGTTCACTTTCTTTAACTCTTAGAGGTACTTTGAAAGCATTCGAAAGACATTTCAGCAAGCTGCCCTGCCGTGGAATGTCCCTGTCTGTACTAGTTCTGTGAGAAAAAGCGTGCTTGTGTATGCAAGAGTTCCTGTTACTTCTCTGCAGACGAGATGTTTCACATTTGTGCTCTTAAGTGGAATTCTCTTTTGCACATTTATTTGTGTAGGCATAGGTTAGTTTGCCAAGGAAAGATGTTACTGAAGTCCCTACCATAAATATATTTATTGATGAAATACTCCTCTGTAGATTTTATTATGTAGATTAGTCATCCTTTAAATGGAATAAAAGAAACTGAAACTCTTATTTCCCTGCTCAGTTGTGCTCCATGGGATGCCTGTGCATGGAGGGCAATGTTGAGGTGCCCTGGAGCTGGTATAGTCGGTGGGATTAGCCAAACATGTAGTGTCATCAAGCTGTGCTAGCCCAGTGCATTCTTCTCACCTGTAGAGATGCAGCCACCACATGAAGATAATGTGTCTCAAGAGAACACAGCAGAACTGAATGTGCAGGTTCCTGAAGAGCCCACCCACTTGGACCAACCTGTGATGAGGGACACTCATGCCTCAGAAGTGTCACCGAAGCCAAATACTGAGAAAGACTTGGACCCAGGTAAAGCTTGCTAATGTTTTTCTGTGAAGTGGAGACATCATAAAGAAGGCCTTCTAGGAGATTCATTGTCAAAGGTAGTAGCTAGAGACATGTTAAAGGAAAAGCGGATCCCAGAGCTAACGGAGAGAAAAGCAGGCCTTAAGACAGATGGAGATCAAAAATAGGAAAGACACCAGAGACTGTAACTAACCTACAAACCAGTGTTTGGCTGTCACTATCTTGTGTAAATTATTTCAATCTAAAACAGTAGTTTTCAACCAGACCAACAGCATCAGAAACTCTGGGGGGTGGGACCAGCAGTCTGTGTTTAACAAAATACTGATTGAGTATCCCTCCAGGGAAAGACTGACCTGATGCAAATTAGCAGTGGTCAGAGAACCACTGCTCTAAAACTCACAAATTCTGTTTTCCTTCTACTTTACCCCCTCTCTTTCCAAATAGAGTACAATGCAGTGCAGTTCTTTTTTTTTTGATTTGCTATCTGAACATGGTAAATAAAACTTCTTAAAATATAGTGAAGGGGTCCAGGTATGTTTATACCATAAGCTTATAGGAGACAGCACGGACATTGTAGTGTGTAATAGTCCAGGGCAGGCTGACACGAAGAGTATTTCACCATAGTGCACGGGAAACATCAGGTGAGAGATGAGAAGGTTTACTTTCCAGGCACAGTGCCTAACATTTAGTGGATACTCAGTAAGTATTTTTTTAAAACGAGAAATAATTCTTATTCTAAAGCACAAAATATCTTTTTCCTCCCAATTCTAGGGCCAGTTACAACAGAAGACCCTCCTATGGATGGTGTTGAAGCAAACAAGCAACTAGAGATGGCTGCCGAAGAGCCAGCAAGTGTCACACCTTTGGAAAATGCAATCCTTCTAATCTGTTCATTCACGTTTTATTTAACTAAGTTGGTAAGTTTGACACATAGGGCTTTTTTTTTAGCTAAAGTGTTGATTATTACAGTTTTTAAGTTGATTTTGAGCATGAGGTGAATAACTTAAAATGTGTTTACGAATGTGACTCCTGATCCTTTGAAGAGAGAGCCTGAAATGAGCCACAGGTGTGTGGCTTTAATGGGCTCTTAGTTCAGCATATAAGGAGGCTTTACTGCATGCCGGAGCTGGGCACAGGCACACCTGTCAAATGTGGTTCTTCTCTTCAGGATCCTTTTCAGTCTAGCCAGGAGAGAAAGACATTCACTTGAAATGTGCTATGATAATGGGCAGGAAGAGAAGTATTTACCTGATGGTAGCACAGTCTATGGCATAAATTGGTGCACTGTGGTGGGGAGAGTGATACGAAAGGCCAGAAGTTTGCTGACAGATGCTTTAAGCACAGTCGAAAGACAGATGGGAGCTTGACCTGGAGTTGTCAAATAGAAGGGCTGGGGAGGGAGATGGGCAGGGGGGTGGGCAGCATGCAGTCAGGCAGAAGAAATAACACATTCAGAGAAGTGGAGGCATGAAGGAAAGGATATTTGGGGAAGCCAGGGAAGCCTGAGTAGTTGGTGTTTTCTTTCTTTTTTTCCTTTTTTTTTTAGACAGGGTCTTGTTCTGTTGTCCAGGTTGGAGTGCAGTGGCGTGATCTCAGCCCACTGCAGCCTCTGCCCCCTGGGCTCAAGTGATCCTCTTGCATCAGTCCCCTTAGTGGCTGGGATCACAAGTGTGCACCACCATGCCTGGCTTTTTTTTTTTTTTTTTTTTTTGTATTTTTAGTAGAGGTGGGGTTCCGCAATATTGCCCAGGCTGGTCTCGAAGTCCTTAGCACATGGGAGCTGTCCACCATGGTCTCCCAAAGTGCTGGGATTACAGGCATGAGCCACCATTCTTGACCAGTTGGTGTTGTTAAAGTATGGAGTTAAGATTAGCTGGGCATGGTGGTGTGCACCTGTAATCCCAGCTACTTGGGAGGCTGAGGCAGGGGAATTGCTTGAGCTCAGGAGGCAGAGGTTGCAGTTAGCTGAGATGGTGCTGCCACACTCCAGCCTGGACAACAGAGCAAGACCCTGTCTCAGAAAAAATACAAATTAAAAAGTATGAAGCTAAGAGCGGGGGAGGGTCTGTTGGAGGGATGCAGGAGAAGTCAGAAAATTGTGTGCCATGGTGAGTGATCAGATCATTGTTGGCAGAGATCCTTGGAAGATTTTAAGCAGGAAAGGGGTTGTCAGTCTGTTTCTTAGAGTCACTTATGGCAGAATGTTTGTTCAAATCTTTCTAAGAGAGCCATGCTCGAAATGAGACATTTAATGTCTAGAAGCTTATCTAGGCTTTTTAGGACTTAGCTCCCCCTTGTGGTACTTGCTGAAATTTGACTTTTTTTTTTTCTTGGTAAATTAGAGGAATAAGCAAGCTCTTGAAGTTGGAGGCCAGGTTGCCCTTAGAGCTACAAAGAAAGTATGCTCATCACCAAAGCAGTTTCTTCTAGGTCCTGTTATTTCACAACTCGAATGGGAAAGAGTTCTTGTTGTTTTTCTGTTAAAATGCATGGGTTTCAAGCCGGGATGATTTGCTTTCAAATCCTAAAGGCATTACTTAGAGGCTTAGGGCAAATTACTAAGCTTTGAACCTCAACTTTCTCATTTGAAAAATGTAGATAATACCTACTCCAATTGTCGGTAAGAATTAAATGATTTAATAATGTAAAATGTCTGATATAGCATCTGGCATTTTATAAGATCTCATACCTCACCTAATTCTCATTTGGATGGTCAGAGGGCATATAAAGACATTGAATACCTGGGGATTTCAGGAGGAAGACTACCAGGATAGAAAACAAGTAGGAAAACCAAACAGTTTTTCAGTATTCTCCATGGTCGTGGTGGTGAAGATGTGTATTATCTGTGCAATTGGGATAATGAAATTTTCAGTGATTAAGACTGTCTCAGAATTCAGAATTTGGTTTTCAGAATGAAATTATCACTTGAAAAGTTTAATAGCCCCAGTCGTGGAAGGAATTCTTTATTCATTGTATTTCTACATAGCCACAGAGCCCTCTTCTAGGCCTGGGTTGGGGGGATAGGAGTGGTGTGGGATATGATCTGTGATTAGGGGCTAACAGGGAAAGACAGACATGAATGGCAAGATAGAAGGGTGCAGAGTTATAAGTTGCTGACTTGAGAAGGATTGTCAGAAGAGCATTTTGATGGCTAAATATGTACCAGAAATTGCTAGGCCTAAAAGATTCTAAGAGATATAAACTGTAATTCCGACTTTTGAAAGGCTTAAAAAAAGGTTTACCAAATATATGTGAAAATTGGAGAAAATGGAAGATATATAAAATGGTTTATGTGAAGTATCAAGTAGTTTATATAGATAATTATTTGATAGGGTTGGGGAGTCATGGGGTGCTGACTTTATTGAGAAAACTACACCAGAGGTCAGACTCATAGATCAATAGTTGATTAACAGTTAGTGGAATTTTAGGGTTGGAAGAGACCTTAGAAGCCTGCTAGTCTAACTTCTCAGTAATCGTAGCAATTCCTTTTTTTTTTCTACGATGGGGTCTCACTCTGTTGCCTAGGCTGAAGTGCAGTGGTGTGATCATGACTCACTGCATCCTCCACCTCCCTGAGCGCAGGTGATCCTTCTACCTCAGCCTCCTGAGTAGCTGGGACTGTAGATGTGCGCTACCACTCATAGCTAATTTTTAATGTTTTTTTGTACAGACAGAGTTTCGCCATGTTTCTCAGTCTGGTCTCAAAATCCTGGGCTCAAGTAATTTGCCCGCCTCAGCCTCCCTAAGTGTTGGGATTACAGACGTGAGCCACCATGCCTGGCCAGTTATTCTTATTGATGATTGATTTCTCCCATTTTTGAATGGACGCCTGTTCAGCTTGCTCCTGGGCCCATTTGACACCCCTAGTGGTCATTGCTGCTTTCTGTGCTTTCTGTTAACAGTATGACAAGATGTTCCAAGCACATCTTACACATTTCCTGCCCAAATCTTGAAGGAACTATTTCTCCAAAGAATTTTGGGTCCTTTTAATAAGGGATGCTATTTAGAGATTACATTCTAGGTACTAAGATTGCTTATTGCTTACGAGTTAGCCATGGCTTCTAGGACTTTTCAGAGGACAAAGCTAGGAAGTATGTGATGGTTTTTTATGTGAATATTCATCATAATGTCATATGGATAATTCCAATAGAAAGTAAGAATGCTAGACACACTTTTCTCACTTCATCTATCTTAAATCTGTATCTTGTTTCTTCAGTGTTGGAAATCTCAGTTTCACAGCAACATAGTGTTTTTATTTTACAGTATTCATACAACAGTATTAAAAATACAAATATTAACACTACCACCAATAATATGTTACTGAAAATATCTTAAGAATGTTTTGCAGTCTTTTTGTCTTTAAGCTAAATGCCACTAGGCTGTGTTTGAACTAATTCCTTTCTGTGGTCCTTCCACCAAGTCAATACATGGGTTATTTTAATTTTTGTTTCAATTTTTAGGGATTGCCTTTTAAGATTTTTTTGTTTTACAATTATCTAACACAGGGGTGTCCAATCTTTTGGCTTCCCTGGGCCACATTAGAAGAAGAAGAATTGCCTTGAGCCACACATAAAATATACTAGCTGATGAGCTTAAAAAAAAAAAAAAAAAATCTCATGATGTTTTAAAAAAGTTTACGAATTTGCGTTAGGCTGCATTCAAAGCTGTCCTGGGCTGCGTGTGGCCTGTGGGCTGTGGATTGGACAAGCTTGATCTAACATATTTACAAGATCCAAAGTCAATTTGTAAAACAAGATCTGTTCAGAGAACTCTAGATTTTGTTTCAGTTCCATCCACCCTGTCGTTATCCTCCTCTATAAGAAACTTTATTTCGTTATTTCTCCTACCATTAAGAAATAAGCAAATGATTTGCACATCCATTCATGATGGCTTTATAGGGTCAGCTTTACCCTCCCAACTGAAACAATTAAAAAAAAAACAGACAAAATAAATGAAACAATATTTTTCAAGACAACAAAGGACAGTAAGTCTTGAAAGATAAGGAACATATGCCATGAGTGCTCCAGTTGTCCCAGATTACTTCATTAAGAGAGTTCCCAGGCCATGGCACAGAAAGAGAGAACCTAAGTGGAGCCCAGTGGACACCTTGAGTTGAGGAGATGGTACTGGGAGTCCAAAGAGACCCAGGTAGCTAGAGTTCACAGGGCAGAGTAGCAAGAGGAGAGAGCTATGCAGAGAGAGAACTCTGGGAGTCTGTAAAGGGTCCCCTGTGAGTATTCAGCTGAATATTGATTGGCACATGAGTGTAACAGAACTACTCACAGTCAATGGAAATCATCTAAGTGTTCAGAGGGAATGGTTTTTGACACAGAGCTAGAAGTAGTGCCTGGAAAACCTAATAATTGTGGAGAGATCCAGAGTACTCAGAAGGGTCTTGCCTCTGACTAAATGCTGCTAATGTCTTGCTTGACAAATCTTAAGACTGAAAACCAAACTGTTTCCAAGTAATTGAATTGCATCCTAGTGCAAAGCTCAAGGATATGTGTTTGTAAGCATGACATCCATTCAAAGATTATCAGGCATGCAAAGAAGCAAGAAAGTATAAACCAGGATGAGGAGAAGAGTCAACCCATCAAAGCCAACCAAGAACTGCCAGAGATGTTAGATTTAGGCAAGGGAATTAAAACCGTGACTATTCCTGCACTTCAGATGTTTAAAAAGTAAGGAGAGACTGCCAGGCACGGTGGCTCATGCCTGTAATCCCAGCACTTTGGGAGGCCAAGGAGGGCAGATCATGAGGTCAGGAGTTCAAGACCAGCCTGGCCAACATGGTGAAACCCTGTCTCTACTAAAAATACAAAAATTAGCTGAGTATGGTGGTGGGCACCTGTAATCCCAGCTACATGGGAGGCTGAGGCAGGAGTGAGCTGAGATCACACCATTGCACTCCAGCCTGGGTGACAGAGTGAGACTCTATCTCAAAAAAAAAAAAAAAAAAAAAGGAGAGACATGAAAGATTTGTTTTTTTAAAAAGACCCAAGTCAGATTTCTGGAGATGAAAACTACATGGTGCCTGAGATGATAAATGCACTGGAAGGGATTCATGCCAGAGTAGCCATTGTAGATGAAAAGATGAGTGAACTCGACAATACAGCAATAGAAACTATCCTCAATGAAACAAAATGGTAAAAAGACCCCAAGAAAAATGAACGCAGCATCAGTGAGCTATGGGACACTGTCAGGCAGCCTAATAGATGTGTAACTGGAATCTCTGTAGAAGAGGGGGAAGAAAGGTGTTTGGAAAAATATTTGAAGAAATGATGGCTGAAATTTTCCCAAAATTTATGAACTGTAAAGCCACAGATCCAAGAAGCTAAGTGAAACCCACAGCACAAGAAGCATGAAGAAAGCTGCTCCAAGGTCTATCATAATCATATTGCTCAAAACAGGTGACAAAGAGCAATCTTAAAAGCAACCAGGGCCAGGCACAGTGGCTCACGCCTGTAATTCCAGCACTTTGGGAGGCTGAGGAGGGCAAATCACGAGGTCAAGAGTTCGAGGCCAGCCTTGCCAACATAGTGAAACCCTATCTCTACTAAAAATACAAAAATTAGCCAGATGTGGTGGCATGTGCCTGTAGTCCCAGCTACTTGGGAGGCTGACGTGGGAGAAACACTTGAACCTGAGAGGCAGAGGTTGCAGTGAGCCGAGACCGCGCCACTGCACTCCAGCCTGGGTGACAGAACGAGACCTTGTCTCAAGAAAAGAAAAGAAAAATAAAGAAAATGAAAACAAATATGTCAAATATGTACAGTGTCGCCAAAGCACTAGTGGGATATGTATAGCACTACGTATATTAGAAAAAAAGAAAGGTCTCAAATAAATGACTTTTATTTTCCACCATAAGAGACTAGAAAAAGAAGAGCAAGCTAATCCTCAATTAAGCAGAAGAAAAAAAAAATGAAGACAAGAGCATAATTCAATGAAATAGAAAACAAAAGGAAAAGAGAGAAATCAATGTAACCAAAACCTGGTTCTTTGAGATTAATAGCCAGAGCAAACAGGGAAAGAAGGGATACAGATACCAATAGCAGCAATCAGAAAGACATCACCACAGATTCTTCAGATGTTAGAATGATAATAAGGGAATATTATGAGCAACTTATGTCAACTAATTTGACAATTTAGATGAAGAAATTCTAAGACACAGACAGCAAAAGCTCTTTCGGGAAGAAACAGATAACCTTATGACTATTAAATAAGTTGCATTTGGCTGGGTGTGGTGGCTCACGCCTGTAATTCTAGCACTTTGGGAGGCCGAGGTGGGTAGATCATGAGGTCAGGAGTTTGAGACTAGCCTGACCAACATGGTGAAACCCCGTCTCTACTAAAAATACAAAAATTAGCCAGGCGTGGTGGCACACACCTGTAATCCTAGCTACTCGGGAGGATGAGGCAGGAGAATCGCTCAAACCCAGGAGACGGAGGTTGCAGTGAGCCGAGATCATGCCACTGCACTCTATACTGAGCGACAGAGCGAGACTCCATCTCAAAAAGATAAATAAATACATTGGATTTATAGCTAAAAACCTTTCCACAAAGGAAGCCCCAGGCCCAGATGGCTTCACTGCTGAATTGTATTAAACTTATGAGGAAGAAATAATACAAATTCTACACAAACTCTTCTATTAAACTGAAGAGCAGAAAATAACTTCCCAGATCATTTTATGAAGCTAATATTACCAGGATATCCAAACAAGGCAAAGACATGACAAATAAGAAGGAAAACCACAGACCAGTATCTCTCATAAACATTGGTAAAAAAATTCTAAACAAAAATTTTAGCAAGTCAAATCCAACAATATAAAAAGAAAATACTCTATGACCAAATAGGGTTTATAACAAGAATACAAAGTTTGTTTAACATTTGAAAATCAGTGTAAAATTAACTGTAATGACAAACTTTAAAAAGACAATCCATATGTTTAGTTCAGTAAACACAGAAAAGCCCCTTTGAAAAAAATCTAAAATTGATTACTATGTAATTTAAAAAACAATAAATATATCAACAAACTAGGAATGGAACTTAAATCACTTTTATGAAAAACTGAAAATGAACATCATACTTTGTAGTTTTCCCCCAATATCCAGAAGTGAAACGAGTGTCTACTCTCATTACATCTGTTCAACATTGTAAGGCAGCAGCCAGTGCACTAAGGCAAGAAAAAGAAATAAAATGCATCCAGATTGGGAAAGAAGTAAAATTGTCTTTTTTTGCAGTCAACATGCATAAAATCTGGTGAGATGTAGAAAAAAATCTAGATGTACTGGGTTTAGTAAGGTTGCTAGATAAAAATTTACATCTAAAAGCAATTGTATTTATATATACTAGCAATGAACAATTGGAAATTGAAGTTAAATTCCATGTACAATATTATCAAAAATATAAAGTACTCATGGTTAAATGTGGCAAAAAGTGTGTAAGACATATGCATTGAAAATGCCACAATATTGCTGATAGAAATTAAAGAAGACCTAAATGGAGAGATATACCTTGTTTATGAGTCAGGAGACTAGATTGTTAAGTTCCCCAATTTGATCACTTGCATCAACATAACCCTAATTAAAATCTCAGAAGGATTTTTTTTAAATGACAAATTAATTCTGCAATCCAGAGAACCTAGAATAGTGCAAGCATCATGTAATTTCAAGACTTATTATAAAGCTCTAGTAATTAGGACAGCAGATGAATAGGCCATTGGAACAAAATAGAAAATCCAGAAATAGATTTATACATGTATGACAATAGACCTCTGACTAAGGTGCAAAGACAGTTAAATGGAGAAAGGAAAGTCTTTTCAACAAATGGTACCAAAACTATTAGATATTTATATGCAAAAAATTGAGCCATACCTCACATCGTGTACATAAATTAACTCAAAGCAGGTTGTAGACTTAAATGTAAAACCTAAAACTGTAAAACTTCTAGGAAAAATTAAGAGAAAATTTTATTGAACTTGGATTAGGCAAAGACTTCTTACGGTTGACATCAAAAGTATGATTCATAAAGGAGAAATTTGATAATTTGGACTTAATCAAAATAAAAATGTATCTTCAAAATACACTTATACAAACTACACGCTGGGAAAGAGTCACTGCAAAGTATGTATCTGATAAAAGATTTGTATTCAGAATACATAAAGAACTCTAAAAATTCATCTAAAAATGTAACCCAGTGAAATAATACTTTACCAAGGAAGATATACTGATTACAAGTAAGCACATTAAAACATGTTCAGCATAATTATCAGGGAAATGTCAATTTAAACCAGAATGAGTTACCACTACACACTTAATATAATCGCTAAAATTTTAAAAACTGATTATACCATGTGTTGGAGAAGATACGAAGGAACAGGAGGTATCATACACTGCTGGTGGGGATAGCTGTACGAAGTGGTACAGCTATCTTGGAAAACAGCTTGTCAGCTTCTTAAGAAGGTAAACCTATACTGATCATATGATCTAGCCATTCGTCTCCTAAACATTTACCCAAGAGACATTTACCCGAGTGAAAATAAATTACACATGCATAGAAAGACTTGTAGATCAATTTTTTTGAGTTTATTTTGGCACATTTATTGGCATTAAACATAAGACCCTTCCCTTCCCTGGCATCAGGAAGCCATGCCCAAAGGATGTCCCTCTGCTTCATTTCTGCAACAAACTCTCAGGCCTTAGCAGTAGCCTGAGCTGCCCCCAGGGCTGTGAGCTGCTGAATCTTCTGGCTCATCATTTCCATGACAGCCTGTTTCATGGCGTGCTTCTCCTGGAGAGCTGGCTGAATTTTCTCCATCTGCTTGGTTAGGAAGTCCATCTTCCTCTTGAAGAAGTCCTTGGCATCCTCAGCTATCTTCTTTACATGGTACACAGTTCCCACATCGATGAGCACATGTTCCACATCATGCAGCTTCTCAGGGACATACATAGAACTTGTCAGTGGGGTGAGTAATTCTCTTCCCTCATTGCTCTTATTCAGCATGTTTAGTCTTTGGCTTCTACATACTTGGTCTGTACCAACTTGAGCTGAGCAGCGGACATGGACAAGAACTCCACTTCCTGGTCCAGCTGGTTCTTGAGCATTTCTAGCTGCGGCAGATTCATCTCCGTGATAGTCTTGGCAGTTTTATTTATAAAAGCCTAAAACTGGAAAAAACCAAGTATCCATCCATAGGTGACAGATAAACCGATTGTGGTACACCCATACAGTGAAATACTACTCAGCAATAAAAACAAATGAACCATTATAGATACGTGCAGCAATGTGGGTGAATCTGAAATTATGTTGAATGAGAGAAGCTAGAGAAAATATAATCATGCATTATTACATACATATCCAACTTTACGAAATGCAAACTAATGTAGAACAGAAATTTTGCTTGGGGGGCAGGGAGGGGTGAAAAGGAGCAGGAGATTACAAAGGGGATAAGGAGACTTTGGGAGTTTCACTATGTGGGTTGTGATGATGGTTTCACAGGTGTGTTCCTATGCCAAAACTGATCAAACTGTGCACTTTAAATACACATAACTTACTGAATGTCATATTTCCCTCAAAGCTGTAAAGAAAAAATCCTTACTTTCTTAGATAAATGTAGACTTTTATTCAACTTGAAGATAGACCTCTACTTTACCTTTTAAAAAAATGTATTGACACCATACCCTAGCAGTATATAAAATAATTTTCTTTTATAGCTTCACAGTATTCTTCGTTGTATTCAATATGTCTTTCATTGATGACCATTTTTGCTTATTTCCAGTCTTTTGTTATAAGTAATGCTCGAATAATACAGTTTTGTGCATATATTTTTTCCAGCATTTGTTGTTAGGTCCCCAGTATCTTTGAGATAGATCTTTAGAATTGGGATTGTTGAGTCAGTAGGTAAATAAACAAGTTATCTGGGGGAGACGTTGCCAAATCATAGGGGTTGTATGATGTTATATAAAAATCAGCAGAGAATGAGAGTGGCTGCTTCCTCCACATTCTCTCACCTACAGAGTGTGTTGTCAAATGTTTGGATCTTGCCAAGATAAGTGAGAAATCATATTTCATTGTAAGGTTCAATTTATATTTCTTTTATTATGAGTGAGGCAGAGCATGTTTCTATATGTTTTTTAATTATTTGCATTTCTTTTCGTGGGATCTGCGCATTTCCTTAGCCCATTTTTCTCTAGGTTTGCTGGCCGCCATCTTCTTATTTATAAAGCACTTTATATTTTAGGAATATTCATCCTTCAAAATATGTTACAAATATTTTTTCTTAGGTTATCATTGCCAACTCTGCTTATTTTGCAATTTTTGTGGATTGGGGTTAGGCAAGTTTTTTTGTTTTTCTGTAATCAAATTTACAAATCTTTTCCTTTGTTGTGTTTGGATTTTGATACATAATTAGGAAGGTCTTCCCCACTCACATAATACATAGAGACATTCACTCAATTTCTTCTACTAGTTGTTTTCATTTTTTACATTCAGGTTTCTGATTCACTTGGAATTTATAAATGATAAGAAAAAGATCCAATTTTATCATTTTCCATATTGTTATCTAGATATGTAATACCGCTTATTAAAAACTCTGCTTTTCCCCCAGCTGACTTGCTGTATCCCAAATTTCCAGTGCAGTTGGGTCTATTTCTGGATTTTTTATTCTGCCCTGTGATCTGTCTGCATTCTTGGGCCAGTACCATACTGTTATTATAGATTCCGCTCTCCTCTCACATTGCACTCTTCATTTCTCTTCTTCTCAGGGTTTTCCTGTTTCTTCTTGCTTGATCGTTCCTCTGAGCTGACTTTAGGCTGTTTTTTTTGTTGTTTGTTTTTGTTTTTGAGACGGAGTCTTGCTTTGTTCCCAGGCTGGAGGGCAGTGGCTCGATCTCGGCTCACTGCAACCTCCGCCTCTTGGGTTCAAGCGATTCTCCTGCCTCAGCCTCCCGAGTAGCTGGGACTACAGGCGTGCGCCACCATGCCAAGGTAATTTTTATATTTTTAGTAGAGATGGGGTTTCACCATGTTAGCCAGGGTGGTCTCCATCTCTTGACCTCGTGATCCGCCCGCCTTGGCCTCCCAAAGTGCTGGGATTACAGGCGTGAACCACCGTGCCTGGCCAAAGATAGACTTTTAAAGGTCTAAGAATGGTATCTTTATCTACAGATATCATCTGTTTCCCCCACATATCAAATGTCCCCAGTTTCGTCAACTTTTGGAATGTGATTTCCCTGCTATTCATTATCCTTGTCCTTTTCCACAAGCCATATAACCTTAAGATGTGGCCGGCCACTTGTAGTCCCAGCTTCTCAGATGGCTTGAGCCCCAGAGTTTGAGTCCAGCCTGGGCAGCATAGGGAGACTCCCTCCCCTTCCCCCACAGCCACCGTCCAAAATAAAAAGTGGGACCCATAACTGAACCCATGTGCATGGGGGGGGGAGGTGACACGATGACATGACTCCTGGGTAAGGCTTTTTAATAGAGTGTCAGCAAGAATCTAAGAGAGCGTGTGCAGTGGAGGCCTGGAGGCGGAACAGTAAGCAGAGGACTGAGTGGGCAGGGCAGAAAGACCGCGCAGGGCAATGGCACCACATCTGAGTGGTGGTGCTTCCACGCTGTGACAGGAAGGGCCAGCTCTGGGCTGGCACGAGAGGCCTACCTTTCTCCATTTACCCAGCTGCCTCCCACAATCCTCCTCTGGGTAGCTCCCTGGCCTCCTCGCTCTGGGGCTTTTTACATCGCCGGTTCCTGGCGGAAGCGCCAGTCACCCCTGCCTCTCTTTACTTGGATTCTTCCGCTCCAGCTCTATTTGCTCTTTTCCCCCCGCTCCCTCGACAGTTGGTTCCGTCCACTCTAGCCCCGCCCCCCACGGGCCGGCTCCTTAGGTGCGGTGACGTGCGCCAGGGGGCAGTGACTGATGACGTGTTTCATAGCAGGCCTAAAGCGAAAGTGCCGGCAGCTGTGGAAGGCGAAGTTCAGTCTCAGTGTCCGCCCCCTGAACTGGGGCCTTTCCGAAGGAGGAAGCTCTGAAACACAGGGGGCCCAGTGCCTTTCGGCAGGGAAGTGTCGTTTGTGTTCAGCTGTTCTACACAATGGACTCAGTACCTGCCACTGTATCTTCTATCCCCCGCTACCCCGGGGGACCCGGAACTTCTGGGACCCCTGTCGGTGCTCTACGCAGCCTTCATAGCCAAGCTGCTGGAGGTGATGGTCCCCATTCCCAGGGAGGGACCCCACCTTTGGCAGGCGGGTGGACGAATTCTAAGCAGAGTGGGTGCACTGATTATGCGAAGGAGAAATGAACTGTCAGATCCGAGGAAGGCAAGACGTTTTATGCTGTTTAGGGAGTCAGGTGGAAATGTGTTTGAGAAGATTTCGTCACTTTTAAAAAAAAAAAATTTTTTTTTAAAAATTACTAAATGATAGCACTTTCTGTTCTGGTGTACAGTCATGATCAAAACACAGCCTACAGGTCTTTTCACCATAACCCCCGGCTCTGTTGGGGGATGGGGCCAGTATGATAGTGTACTTGCAGAGGGCCGTGAAAACAGCATAGAGCAGACAGGTGTTTAATGTACTGTCTTCAAGGAAACATTTAGAAGTAAGGCACTAAATTCAAAGCAGTTTATGTAGATCAGTTATCAGGAGCTATCCTAACTTACTCAGCATTTGTTCTTTGTTTATGTAAGAGTTGATTTAAGATTGTAAATCTTCGAGGAATAACACATTCTTTGTGGTATTCATTATCATAATATTGGTTTTATTTTTAGCCATAAAAAGTTGATCACTTGTATATTTAAGGTTTTTTGTCTTATTTGTTTTCTTAAGCAATGAAAACCAACTTATTCAAGAGAAAAGTATGATCCAGAGAGCTTCTAGCCATGTTTTAGATAACATATTGTATCAGGGCCTATTGCAAACTAGAAATACTTGCTCAACCTAAAGACATTTAGATTCATAATACTTCGAAACACTACAAGCCAAACAATAAGTATAAGACTCCCAGTGTCCTATTTTCCTTGAAGCAGTGAGAGCTACGGAAGATTTTTGAGGGGATAGGTATCTGATAGAGTTGTTTTAGAATTTCTGTGGATGAGTCTTTGTGACTGCTTTATGTTAAGTTTCTTTAAGATTTCTCATTATTTCTAACATGTGCTTTTCAGCTAGTTTCTACATTGCCTGATGATGTTCAGCCTGGGCCTGATTTTTATGGACTGCCATGGAAGCCTGTACTTATCACTGCCTTCTTGGGAATTGCTTCAATTGCTGTTTTCTTCTGGAGAACTATCCTTGTTGTGAGTAAATTAATGTATACTGTATCTCATAAATTCAAGTATGTTTTTATAATCATAGCCCTTTTGTTTCTTTTTTTAGTTACTAACGTGAATAGAAATTAACGCTTTTAATTCAGGCTAACCCTGTAAAATAATTCAGTGTAATTTTTGTCTTGGTAAATTCTCTTTTTTTTTTGAGACAGAGTCTTGCTCTGTCCCCCAGGCAGATCTTGGCTCACTGCAACCTCAGTCTCCCAGGTTCAAGCAATTCTCTGCCTCAGCCTCCAGAGTAGCTGGGATTATAGGCGCCCACCACCATTCCCAGCTAATTTTTTTTTCGTATTTTTAGTAGAGATGGGGTTTCACCATCTTGGCCAAGCTGGTCTTGAACTCCTGACCTTGTGATCCACCCGCCTTGGCCTCCCAAAGTGCTGGGATTACAGGCATGAGCCACTGTGCTCGGCCCTTGTGTTGATAAATTCTTAAGTGAACAAGATAGCATGTATAATCTCAACGGGAAAATTTCAATTTATATGTCCCTTATATCAAAATTTAAATATTAAGAATTAGTTGGGTCTTTATCTCAACTCAAAAAGGAAAAAAAAAACAAGAATTAGATAGATCATATGTACACTGTTAGTTGAATTGGGAATTCTTAGAGCCATCCTGAAAAGTAGTTTCATGATGTGTGTCAGAAGCCTTAAAAATGGTTATATCCTTTTATACTGTATTAATATCATGTCTAGTAATCTATCCAAAAGAAATAACTAGTCGGCCGGGCATGGTGACTCGTACCTGTAATCTCAGCACTTTGGGAGTCCAAGGCAGGCGGATCACTGAGGCCATGATTTTGAGACCAGCCTGGCCAACATGACGAAACTTCATCTCTATCTCTACTAAAAATTTATAAATTAGCTGGGTGTCATGGCGCATGCCTGTAATTCCAGCTACTCGAGAGGCTGAGGCAGAGAATCACTTGAACCTGGGAGGCGAAGGCTGCAGTCAGCCTAGATGCGCTACTGCACTGCAGCCTAGGCCACAAAGTGAGACTCCATCTCAAAAAAAAAAAAAAGAAAGAAAGAAAAGAAAAGAAATAACTAGTCATGCATTAAATATCTTGCATGGCTGGGCCTGGTAGCTCACACCTGTAATCCTAGCATTTTGGGAGGCCGAGGTGGGTGGATCACATGAGGCTAGGAGTTTGAGACCAGCCTGGGCAACAAGATGAAACCCCATCTCTACTAAAAATACAAAAATTAGCTGGGTGTGGTGGCAGAAGCTTGTAATCCCAGCTACTTGGGAGGCTGAGGCAGGAGAATCCCTTGAACTGGGAGGCGGATTGTGCCACTGCACTCCAGCCTGGACAACAGAGGGAGAAACTGTATCAGAAAAAAAAGTTTTAAATATCTTACATAAGAGCATTCAATGGAACAGTATTTATTAGAGTGAAAATTTTGCACAACCTACTGTGATTCACAGTAGGAAAATTGTTAAATTATTTTATGTTCATATAATGGGATATTAGTCTGCTTTATATAATTCAAAAACAGGGACACAACAAATACTAACAATTTATCATGAAGTAGAAAAAAAGTAGAAACTAAGCCTTAAGGTGTAGATAAACTGTATATCATAAATATACACACAGAAAATGAATGCTGCAAGGAAATACAACAAAATAATAAAAATTCTTTTATGTAGGAGATGAGGTAAGTTTTCAGTTTTTAAAAGATGTGTGTTTCTGATTTGATCATGTACCATTTTACTCAAAATATTTTTTATTTGGAAATACAGATTATATCATGTGCAAAGACACACCATTAATTTTTTTTAATCTTTTAGTCTTCTGTGCAGAATTTGTCTTTCAGACTTAAACATATGTATGTATAAGTGTGCATACTCATACTTGTACATACTTATGATTATACTGTATTGCATTCAGCTTAATATATTTGGGAGAATATGTTGTTTAACATAATTGGGAGAAGATTATTTTGTATAAATGAGCTTTGCAGATATGAAAAGCTTTCAATTGAAATTTAATAGTTAAAATGGCCAAAATTATTGAATGCAAATCTTTCTAAAACCGAATATTCTTTTTCTGATTTCATAATTATATCACATATATCATCGTTAATAATTTTTCTCTGCTTTCACAGTTGATTGTAAAATGACTTATAAAGAAGGGTCTTTCTTCCTGTGAGGCTTTCTCGAATCTCACGGGCCTTTTTCACAGATAAAAAGGGAGACTCGAAGGGTAAATGGAAGGGCAAAAGGTGAAAACATTTTACATTTCCCACTCTTGTTTCTCCTATTTATTAATAAAAAAAATCTAACACCTTTTTTGTTTTTCAGAAAGTTATATAGGCTCTCTGTCCTAACTGCTGTTCCTCAGCCTCAGCATTTGACTTTTGGAACCTTGGTCTCTGCTTGCCTGTTAGTTTGGTTGAAATGGAGCACAGGAAGTTTACTCTCATTAGCAAGGCCGTTAGAGAGATAGTAATTTCTTTCCATGTTGGAAATTTCTGAATGCATATTCCTATAATAATAGTATTTTAAGTGAGATTTAGATACTGTAATTATGTGTACAGTATATTACTGTATACAATAACAGTGTGTTATACAGTGTATTATGTAAATAGTATATTAATTTAGTGAGATTATTATGGGTGATTTGTGAACTGGTGTTAGTATCTAATCACCATTTATAACATTTGAAAGGGATAAATATATTCTGGGTTGCAAAGAAATTTAGTAATATTCTTTTTTAAAAATTAGTTACTGCTTGGCTTTTATTGTCCCATAATTTAGTGCTGTCTTTGGGGGATGGTTTGGGTTTTACCCTTTCAGGAAGATGATAGTTGTCATTTCTCTTGTTGCTTGTGCATTTTCCTCTAGCAATCTTCCCTTACCTGTCAGGTTCATGAGCACTGTTTTTAGTGGTCTAAGAAAGTCAAATGATCTACCTTAGTTTTAATAGAATTATTTCTAAATTGAGCCAGTAGTCAGCTTTGAATAGGATTTCTGAGATATTTTCTGGGAAGCAAAAGGTATGTATCTTAGTACAAAGATCATACCTTTAATTTTGTTTCCTCAGAGTCTTTTTGAGTAGTCAATGTTTTTAGATTTCATTCTGGCTATTTGGAGTTGTCAAATAAGTGACTTTGAGTAAATAAAACATTAATATATTTATTTTAAAAATATTAGCCATTTCTCTTACTCAAGTTAAGTGCTCATTTCATAAGACTGTTGTTCATTAAATTTGTAAACATATCTTTAGCTGCAGAGTAAAATATTTATCTTAGTGCTTTATCTGTCAGACTACAACGTATCACTACTGGTTAAATTTGAAATGCTTTCTAACCTTTTTAAATTTTTTAATCTTGTGGATTTATCATGTTAAAGCAAACTGTTACTAAATTCTCATTTGGTTACAATTCCAATTGTTGTATTAGGAACTATATACACCTATTAATAAAATGTTTGACATAAAATTTAATTTTTATTTCTCTTTTCTAGGTAAAGAGTAGAGTATATCAAGGTAAATCTTCAGGCTTATTTTGTTATTTGTACTATTCCTTCTATATTGGTGTTTGATATGGGTTTTATATGTAAGTAGTTTTAGTGACTTCTGATGTCTGACTGACTTACAGCTTCTGAAAACTTTACTATTCCTATGTTGCTAGCTTGGATGATAGAATAAATAAATGGTGATGCTACCAACTGAGATAGGAGATGAGGAGGAACAAATTGGGGGAGTAGGGAGAAGATTAGTTTCATTGGGGGCAGATTTACCTTAAATGTTGATGTACCAGTTTATTGCATGTGACCAATTTTTCTGTGCTAATGATTTAGTACATTACATATTTATTTAAGTAGATAATTTCGGGACTAGAAATATAAATCAGCATGCTTGCATTTTCTGTGTCTCTTTGCAAATGACATATTTGAAGTGATGCCATTTTCTGAGAAGAAAGATACTTCATGGAGGGAGGAATATTGACCTATATATCTTGGAAATAAATTTAAATTTGACTCTCATTGAAATAAAGGTTCTTATTATATTTTTCTTAAATTGTAACAATATTTTTACATTCTTATCATTCTTATTCCTATTAGCAGATTGCTTTTTGTATTAATCTCTTCTCACACTGCTGTAAAGAAATACCCAAGGCCAGGTGTGATGGCTCCTGCCTGTAATCCCAACACTCTGGGAGGCCGAGGCAGGAGGTTTGCTTGAGCTCAGGAGTTTGAGACCAGCCTGGGCAACATGGAAAAACCCCATCTCTATAAAAAAAAAAACACAAAAATTAGCTGGGTGTGGTGGCACACACCTGTGGTCTCAGGTACTTGGGAGGCTGAGGCAGGAGAATTGCTTGAGCTCGGGAGGTTTGCAGTGAGCTGAGATTGCACTACTGAACTCCAGCCTGGAGAACAGACCAAGACCCTGTCTCAAAAAAAGAAATACCTGAGACTGGGTAATTTATGAGAAAGAGGTTTAATTAGCTCATGATTCTGCAGGCTATACAGGAAGCATAGTGGCATCTGCTTCTGGGGAGGCCTCAGGGAGCTTTTACCCATAGCAGGAGGCAAAGCAAGAGCAGGCTGTCTTACATGGCAGGAGCAGGAGCAAGAGAGAGTGAGCAGGGAGGTGCTGCACACTTTTAGACAACCCGACTCCACGAGAACTCAGTCACTGTCACAAGAACAGCACCACAGGGATGGTGATAAACCACTCATGAGAAATCACCCCTATGATCCAGTCACCTCCCACCAGGCCCCACGTCCAACACTGGGAACTATAATTTGACTTGAGATTTGGTGGGGACACAATCCAAACCATATCACATTTTAAAACCCTAATAGTTGTGCTAAGAAGTTCTTTTCCCTATAGTGCCAGATAACATGTCTTTCTGCTGATACATGGGGTAATTCAGTTTCATTTAGTGATCATAATAACCTTATATATTTTCTTTTTTCAGTCACCGAACAGCAGATTTCTGAGAAGTTGAAGATTATTATGAAAGAAAATACAGAACTTGTACAGAAATTGTCAAATTATGAACAGAAGGTATAATTATTCTTTTGTTTTTTTCCCCCATGGTCCCAGCTTGAATTATTTTCACCTGTCTTATAGTTCAGTTACTATGGTATTTTTAAATAATATTTATTATTCCATCATTTCCTATAAACCATCCAGATCTTAAGCAGTCATATGTGTAAAGTACTGTTTTCTTCTATAAGAGGTCAGTCACTTCAAAGTAAGTTCCGATAGCACAATACTTTGTATTTCTGGATTCTGAATGTCTTATTTTTTGTAGATCAAGGAATCAAAGAAACATGTTCAAGAAACCAGGAAACAAAATATGATTCTCTCTGATGAAGCAATTAAATTTAAGGTAAAAACTTCTTTTGGGGATTACATTTTAAAACAAAAGTAAAAATTAATGAGTATAACTAATCTTAATATCTTTTTTGTAGGATAAAATCAAGACACTTGAAAAAAATAATGAAATTCTGGGTGACACAGCTAAAAATCTTCGTGTTATGTTAGAATCTGAGAGAGAACAGAATGTCAAGAATCAGGATTTGGTAAGAGTTTTGCTGCTAAGCATTACTAATAATTTGGTTTTTGAACTCTGTAGATGGAGTTGAACTTTTTATTTTCCATGGTGTTCTGTGAAGTAAGAGTGCGAGTCAGGGAAGTTGAACCTACTTCTGTCCATTTTTGTGGGATTTTAAGTAGTTACGCAAGAAGTTACTCTTATGGGCCTAGGAAGTATTTTGATTCTCAGTCCCAGGTAACTGTCGTATTGCTTGGTTCTGCCCTCTCAAACATGTGGAGCAACTAAGAAACCACAACCCAGTCGAACAGTCCTTGTGTTTTGTTTTGTTTTGCAAAGTTGTTTTTTTCTACTATAAACATTTTACTTTATTAATAGAATAGTTTCAGAATGACATAAAAATTGCAAAGATAGTAAAGAGGGTTCCCATAAATCCCACATCCTATTAATCTTGATGACCTCACTGAGCTTAGTATTGCCAGGTTTCTTCACTGTAAAATTACTTTTTTTTTTAACCTTTTGCATTATTGTACTCTTTGGAAGGAAGTTACTAACACAGCCCACAGTTAAAAAGTGAAGGATTATGCTCCATCCCCTTGAGGAGCCAGGATCTTCATAAATTATTTGGAATTCTTGTATATGCATGATCTGTCTATTCTCATGCCAATCCTACCATTTTTAATTTAAGCAAGAGAATTTTTAAAGTACCTTGGGGATTTTTTTTCCTCTCTTGCCCCAAGAAAAAAAAAAACACATTGATTTGAACTGGTTTACTTGAAAGTTTTTTCAGTTTCTTTTCTTTTACCTTTTAGTCTCACCATCTACCACATTTTATTCTAACAAGGAAGGTTGTGTATGCCATGAAATATTTATGCCTTTGATTATTTTCCCTTACCTCTTTAAGTTCTTGATTTTTTCCTAGGGCAAAACTGAAAAACCTGCTTTTACCTGAAACATGGGTTGGCTCTGGGATAGACTTTGTTGATGTTTCCTCTTTTTAGTGTATATCCCAGTGTTTCTACTGAAATCCTAATATGCATGTTGTGTTCTGTTTTTACATGGCAGATATCAGAAAACAAGAAATCTATAGAGAAGTTAAAGGATGTTATTTCCATGAATGCTTCAGAATTTTCAGAGGTAAAGCTGACTATAATTCCTGCAGGATGTTAAAACTGTATCATAGTTTTATTGAGGAGCAAAAATTGGACATGTGCTAAAATGTGCAGCAAATGGAAACTACATGATGTTGGGTTGGGAAAGTAACTTTGTTGGGTTTTCTTTGGAATTAATTCACTAATAGGAGTGTTTTGCATTAGGTTCAAATTGCACTTAATGAAGCTAAGCTTAGTGAAGAGAAGGTGAAGTCTGAATGCCATCGGGTTCAAGAAGAAAATGCTAGGCTTAAGAAGAAAAAAGAGCAGGTAAAGGAAAGTGCATGTCCTGGGTCATATAAAATAGAGAACCCAGTATCATATCACATGAATGCCTTTTTTCAGATCTATTTTTAAGGTAATGTTCATGCAGGATTCTGTTCTTAGATATGCAAAGTTTATGCTTCCAAAATTGAGTATAGGTATACATTTTCTGCCTGTTCCGGATTTTCTGTTCTGTACAATTTATTTTGCCCATCAGAGTGTTTAGTCTTGTTTTGTCAAACACCAAGTACTATTAACTTGAGTAGCCTTAAGTGGATAATAGATTGACTTTTTAAACCTAAGAATTAGATATTTTATAACCCTCCTTTTAGTAATTACTGCTTCACTAGCCAAGGGAAGGTTACATGATCAGGAGTCTAGACTTGAGAGATAGTAGGATGAGCCCTTCAGTTCCTTCTGGAAGTCAATTATTTGAATTGGCTATAATTTTCTGAAGGATGCAATAAACGAGATCAATTTCTTTGTCAGCTCTGATGTTCTCACTACAGCTCTGAGGATTGGGGTCACTTTCTCCTCCCACTTAACCAAGGTCTTAGTCCACAGTGATAGGCCAAGGAGAGGCATAGCTCCTTACCTCCCTGTCTCATTCACTTGGTCTTGTACCCAGTGCAAAAGCCCTAACCTGTGGGAATCATGTGTTTTAACTTTTCAGTTGCAGCAGGAAATCGAAGACTGGAGTAAATTACATGCCGAGCTCAGTGAGCAAATCAAATCATTTGAGAAGTCTCAGAAAGATTTGGAAGTAGCTCATACTCACAAGGATGATAATATTAATGTAAGTACATTCTCACGAATACAAGCTTAATTCTTGTGAATTATCATGAATCTGTTGAACTAAAATGGAAAGACTCTTAATGCCCTTTTACTTCTTTTCTAGGCTTTGACTAATTGCATTACACAGTTAAATCGATTGGAGTGTGAATCTGAATCTGAGGGTCAAAATAAAGAAGGAAATGATTCAGATGAATTAGCAAATGGAGAAGTGGCAGGTAAGATCAGTCTCAAGGAGAATGGACCCTCTTTCCCTTCCTATCTTGAAGTACACTAATGCTGCTTTTCAGCTGGCTGCATTTCCTCGTAAGCTTTAGAGTTAACACATATTACTGGATTTGTGTATATGTCTATTTGCATTGGGCAGAGGTGGATTGCTAGGGTATGGTGTAGCAGTAAGCATGCAAGGAACACTGACTTTGTTTTTACATCCCATTGAGACTAGAAGGGTGCATGGGAACTGCACTGGTCATGTCTTACACCTCTAAGTATTGAACACATACTATAGTAGAAACTGTATTTCTCAATTTCATGGAGATAACATTTTAAAACTCGTCATCCCAGGAGCTGTTTGGTTTTAAGGCCTACAGCTGGTTTTAAGAGTACTGAGGTGGCTGGATCCATAAGCTAAGGCTATGAGAGTGGAAGCTATAGGGTGGCAGTGTTTACTGATGAGGAAAGTGTTTCTAGATGTTGTCCCTCAAGTTGGATATTGCTTATGTAGTGAGTGTTTTAAACCACACCTGATAGCAGATTCTGGAGGAGAATAGGAGGGAATCTTTCGGAATGAGCCGCTTACTAAACCCAGGTGGAGGTAGATCTGAGATAGAAGAAAGAGCTTTATCTCACAAGTTTCTTCTTGCTCAAGAATGGCACGTATAACATGTTTATTGTGCAAATGGGAATTCACTTTTTGAATCTAGGTTTGCAGTTCTCTTAAAAGTCTAATCCTGTTCTATTTTTGTTTGTTCTTTAAATGTTTGAACATGATAATTGTTTAGTTTTGCATAAATCAAGAAAATACAGATTTAAAACGCAAGGGAAGAAAAAGCAATGAAAGTCTTTTGTTTTTTAGGTGACCGGAATGAGAAGACGAAAAATCAAATTAAGCAGATGATGGATGTTTCTCGGGTATAATCCTTTTTTAGAGTCCCATAAGTGCCTGTGAATGCTTTTACTATGTCTCACTTTTATGAATACTTCTCTCCTCTGTAATTTTTAGACACAGACTGCCATATCGGTAGTTGAAGAGGATCTAAAACTTTTACAATTTAAGCTAAGAGCCTCCATGTCCACTAAATGTAACCTGGAAGGTAGGTTGCTTCTTGAGAAGAAATTGCTATATATTGGAAAGATGCAAAATTGCATTAGAAAGATAAAGAGTGGATTCCTGCTGTCATACTTCTCATTCCTCTCAGCACCAACCCCTCAACCAAGTTCTCAAGTTCTTGTGCATACACATAGAGCTCAAATGTTTTATCCTTTACAGACCAGATAAAGAAATTGGAAGATGACCGCAACTCACTACAATCTGCCAAAGATGGACTGGAAGATGAGTGCAGAACCCTGAGGCAGAAAGTGGAGATTCTGAATGAACTGTATCAGCAGAAGGAGATGGCTTTGCAAAAGTAAGATTTTCATCATTTACTGTTAACTGCACTGTCATGTGACTAAATAAATGTGTACTAATATAGACAATGTTATCTGTTTTTAGGATTATTTATACTTTTTTCCATCTGTAATTAGTACAAATTTGTCTTTCTTCCTATCTGCTTTGTTTCTCATAACCTGCATTTTTCTTTCCTTTCTAACCAGTTGTCAAACTGTTGCCTGTAACTCATGTAAGGGGGAGCAGTTGGCTGGCACAGACAGTTACTGCTGTGGAAGTGCTTCTCTTTGGAAGACCTGTCCATGCCTTTTCTGTGGCTCCACCACTTGTTTCACTTTCCTTTCTTTGTGGTCAATTATGTAATTTCCCTTAAAAAGTCTGAGTGATTTGTATGACATGTGTTCCAGTAGAATAAAAACTTCGAAAAAGGAAATTTTACTTATTAAATGTACATTAAGTTTTGGACTTCACAGAGTCGAATATTGAGACTAAACATAATTGTGGCAAAGATATGAGGAGTTTTGAATATAGAACTATTTGGTGTATATATTTAGATATTAATCTTCTGAAATACACATCTCAAATTTTGAGCTAGGTATCTTTTGAAAACTATATTTTTATAATTCATTTCAAGTTTTTTCTCCACAAAAACGTCTGAATTCTCTAAAAATAGATTGTCTTTGGCAGTTACTATTTGTATTTGCTCTTATATTTTACTCTATGGTGTATATGGCAGTGTGTGAGAAGACCTCTCTTGCTAAGCAAACTTAAGCTTTTAAAATGCTCAGTCTGCTACTGCCGTATGCCATTAAACATTAAAACTGTACCATTAACTTTTTCTCTAATTCTTTGCTCACCAAGCAGCCAGTTTAGATTTTCCAGATTTTGCTCAGGCCAGCTCTAAATGCCTGTCCTCCTTCAGAGGGACATTCCTCATTTCATTACTTTTTAAAAAAGAGCACTTCTCTGCTTCCAATAGTAATGTGAATTACTTAATTGGCAACTGTTTTTCTTCATGATCCAGTTAACCCATTTATGTGCCACAACATTCATTCAGTCTCCATGTGTGGTTTGTACTCTGCTGTCCACCCCTAAAGTCACTGTGTGTGTTCAGGCCCTTGTCATCTTTTATGCCAGTCCCCTTGCTAATCACCTGTCTATCTCCAGTCTTTCTTATACATCTGCCTCCAAATTCTGATTGTCTCCATACCTGCTAGAGTGAACTTTCTAAAATACAAGTCTGTCCACGTCATTATGTGCTTAAAATCTATCAAGGATGCTCCATTCCCTTGAGGGTCAATTCCATACTCCTTAAAGGTAAGAGGTCCTTAACAGGTACAGAGGCCACTTTCCCCCTCAGCTAGCCCTGAGCTGCCTCTCCAGGTGCATTTCCTGTGGTTTCTTCTGATGCTTCTAAAAGTTGTTTCTTCTGATGCTTCTTCTTCATGCTCCTAAAAATCTTTTCTGGAGTGAGTAGCATAAATAAATAGGTAGCTATACAGACTGAGCACTCATTTGCTTCTTAAATGTAATTTCTAAAATATATTTGAGTTTAAATCTACATATTGGTATCTGCTCTTTATTTGATGGCCTATTCTGTGTTTCTTTTTCCTTTTTTTTGAATTGTTAGAGTATTTTAAGTTCTTCTGTTCTTCTCTATTTAAGCTTGGTGGTTACAAGTTGTTCTACTTGTCTTGTTGTAATTACCTTAAAGGCCACAGTATGTATCCTGGACTTATTACAAAGTCTGACATAAGAGAGTTACCTCTTTCTTCAGAGGAGAGTTACCTTTCTTTTTTTTTTTTTTTTGAGACAGAGTCTCTCTCTGTTGGCAGGCTGGGGTGCAGTGGCGCGATCTCGGCTTACTGCAACTTCTGCCTCCTGGGTTCAAGTGATTCTCGTGCCTTAGCCTCCCAAGTAGCTGGGACTACAGGCACCTGCCACCATGCCTGGCTAATTTTTGTATTTTTAGTAGAGATGTATTTTGTTTCAGAGACAGGGTTTCACCATGTTGGCCAGGATGGTCTCAATCTCTTGACCTCATGATCCGCCCGCCTCAGCTTCCCAAAGTGCTGGGACTACAGGCGTGAACCACCACACCAGGCACCAGGCCAAGGAGTTACCTCTTTCTGGGCTTTAACTTCCTCCTGACTTAAATGTTATTGTGGTAATGTTTTGTAATGCTCTGTATAGCTTCAAACTCCACAAAATGTTTTGTGTTTTACAGTGCTATCCTGCTGATACTCAATTTACATACATATTTATAGTTACTATCATACTTTATTCTCCTACATCTTCAGTCTTCCATTTGCGATCACTTTTATCCTATTTGAAAAACATACTTTAATTCAGGTTCAGTGAGTTTATTTTTGTATGAAAATGTCTTTATTTTGACTCTACTTTAAAAGGATCTTTTTTTTTTAAGACAGAGTTTCGCTCTTGTTGCCCAGGCTGGAGTGCAACAGCGCGATCTCTGCTCATTGCAACCTCCGCCTCCCAGGTTCAAACGATTCTCCTGCTTCAGCCTCCCGAGTAGCTGGAATTACAGGCATGCACCACCAAGCCCAGCTAATTTTGTTGTTGTTGTTGTTTTTTTTAGTGGAGATGGGGTTTCTCCATGTTGGTCAGACTGGTCTCGAACTCCTGACCTCAGGTGATCCACCCGCCTTGGGCTCCCAAAGTGCTGGGATTACAGGTGTGAGCCACTGCGCCCAGCCTTAAAAGGATCTTTCTACTGGTTATGGAATTCTGATAGTTGTTTAATACCAGCACTTTAAAGATAACCAATTATCTTCTGGTTTTAAAGTTTCTTTGAGGAATCTATTATCATTCTTATTTTCTCTTTTTCAAATATATCATGCCTGCCCTAGCTGCCTTTAGTCATTTTTCTTTTTGGTTTTTCAGCAATTTTATTGGGAGGTGCCTCATGTAGGGTTTTGTCATCACCCCTCCACCCCTACCCCCCTGCTTTTTCTTTTGCATTTATGCTGCTTGAGGTTATAAACATCTCTTGAATTGGGGGCCTCTTTTTTCATATATTAATTCCATTTCATTCTGTCTTGTCCTGAGAATCCAGTTAAACATACTAGGATCCCTCATCCCTACCCCTTGCCCAGTGCTCCTACATCCTGAATTTGCTTTATTCTGGATGTTTTCTTCTGACCTATCTTCCCGTGTGCTAAAATCTCACCTCAGTCATCTAATCTGCTGAAATCATTAATTGAATTCTTTTTGGTTTCACTTACTATTTTTCACTTTTATACTTTCTGATCCTCTGCTGAAATTCATAACCTTGACTTTTACTTCCTTCAATTTATAAGGCACAATTGTTTTAAAATCTATGTGGTAATCCTATTATGTGGATCCCTTATGAGTCTGTTTCTCTTGTCTTTTAGCTTGCAATCACATTGTCTTGTCTTATGGAATGCCTGGTTGGTTTTGATGGAGTGGTGAACATTGTTTATGAAAATTGTAGGGGAAATTTGAGGTCTAGGATGATGTTATCATCCTACAGAAAAGATTTGAGATTACCTCTAGCAGTGGGTCATCACTTTATTCCAGTTAGCTTTTAACTTCATTGAAAAATGGCTTAGTCTCTTCAAAGGACATTATATATTGCCTGTTCAGTACTCCAAGTGTGCAGCTCTTTTCTGGTCTCAACCCAAAGCCTAGGGCTTTTTCTTGGGGGCCTTCTCATTGTAAGTTCTGAACTCCACCTCTTGTTTCTCTGAACCCAGGGATCTGTTGAAAGTTCTTCTCGACCTTCTTATATGTCTGGCTTATCTTTAATGTGTGGATGAACCTGGGGGAAAATGGCTTAAAATGCCAGACTTACTTATAATTCTGTGGTTTTTCCTACTGGATTTTCTTCACTACCTTATTAGCTTTCTGATGCCTTCAAGCACATTCTTTATATTTTTGTCCATATGTTCTTATTTTCATTGTTTGCAGACTAACTCATCCATTATTGGAAGCAAAATTCACTTGAATCTTTCTTTAAGACTTGTTTTTTCCACATCCCCTCCTAAGCCAGAGTCGGAGAGAGATTGTTCTATTCTTACACGCACCTTTTATACATTCGACTGTGAGCTCTTTTAGTGCAGAGGTGGTACTTACCATACCCAAACCTTTATCTTAGCCTCTTATGAGGTAACTAGTATATTATAACCACTCACAAAATATTTGCTGAAATATTAAATGAGCAGTTATGAAAGAATACATAAACTGTTTTCTCTTTGGTGTTAATAACCTTTTTTACTATAGCTCCTCTATTTTTGTTTCCAATGTATAGAAAAGTTTCAAGTATCTTTTGTATCAGAACTATGAGTAAAGAAGTACACGGGTAACTACAAGTAGCACTTTTAAACCATTAAATGTTGCTGCCTTTACAATCTGTGTTGCAGTATGTTGACATCTAGAGCTTGAAGATTATCAGGTTAAAACCGATTTTCAGTACATAGCACCCTGATTACGGGACAGTTTGGATTCTTTTTCTGTTCAGCAGACATTGGCAATACTCAGATTTGTCTCTCTGCTTAATCATGATTCCATTGAAATAGATAGGGGAGCTCCATATCTGAAGTGTGAAAATGTTCTGTGGTTAACTGTACAGTTAGAAGACATGTTCTAAAAAGCCCTTTCATTGGTTGTCTTTATCATGGTACCAGTCTTGGATTGAGAAACAGCCCATAAGAAAATTAATTAGTGGTTTTTCCATGGTTAAAAATAAGGGAAGTAATTATCCCCTGTTTTATCCTAATAAGCTTAACTGTGTTAGGTTGATCAGTCCTGGCTTTCTACATTGAAGAAAAGTGAGCATTCATCATTTCAACACAACAGTCTTTCCCATGGGATACATAGTGTTTTTTTTTTTTTAACATTTACTTACTAGTGAGGAAAGAATTACGAGACATTAGAAAATGCAGGTGATGTATCAACAGGCCACAGTTGGATTTTTATCTTAAAGGACAGTTTGAATTCCTTCCTATGACTTTATATAGTCTGTGCATTTTTAAGAATAGGATAGGAAGTGACATTTTAATAGAGCATTCAGACAGAATGCCAGGAGGAAAAGAGAAATACTTTCACTGACAACCAGTTTTATCTTAGGAAATTAAGTCAAGAAGAGTATGAGCGGCAAGAAGAGAGCAGAGGCTATCAGCTGCCGATGAAAAGGCAGTTTCGGCTGCAGAGGAAGTGAAAACTTACAAGTAAGTTTACCCTCTAAAGACGATGTCACTGGCTAATGAAACTAGTTTTTTTAAGCACAAAAGCATAAATAAATGGTTAGAGGACACGAATACATAAATTCACACAAAAGAAAAACTAAATTTTAAGTTAACAAATGGAAAAATATTAACAAATACCCAGTGCTGGCAAGACTGTAAGGGAACTTGGTTCATGCAAACAGTTCTGGGGGTGGGGGCGGGGGTGGGGCGCAGTTTGTTGTATGATCAAAAGCCATTAAAGTGATTTTGCCGTTTGATAGACCCAGTAGTCCTAACTTTGGGAAATTTTTTTATGATAAAATTAAAGGATGAAAAAAGGAAAAAAAAAGTTTATAGTGGAAGATAACAGGATTATTTGAGAAACGTATTCAGAACAGTTAAAGTAGCTCTCTTAGGGTACAGTTGTTAGGGTAAATGTTAACATAGTCGTATATTTTGGGTTTTTATTTGGTTGTGCTTTAACTGATAAAGCCAAGTGTAATTCTTAGGCGGAGAATTGAAGAAATGGAGGATGAATTACAGAAAACAGAGCGGTTATTTAAAAACCAGGTAATGATTCTAGTCTCCTATTTAGTGCCCCAGAATTCTTTGATAATTAATACAGGCTATTATAATGAATCTGTAAGCATATTTTGTGATGTATTATCTTTTTCAGATCGCTACCCATGAGAAGAAAGCTCATGAAAACTGGGTAAGATTTCTTTTTTCTTTCCTTTATTTTGTGCATAGTCTCCTAGAACTTAATTTGAATATTTTTCTTCTATAGCTCAAAGCTCGTGCTGCAGAAAGAGCTATAGCTGAAGAGAAAAGGGAAGCTACCAACTTGAGACACAAGTATGTGATTTTGATGACTATGTTTTCAGTGTTACCTCTCAAGGAATTGGTTTCTGTTTCATATTTAAGTCTTTCTTAAATACTCTATATTCAAGATTATTAGAATTAACACAAAAGATGGCAATGCTGCAAGAAGAACCTGTGATTGTAAAACCAATGCCGGGAAGACCAAATACACAAAACCCTCCCCGGAGAGGTAAGGGAGCACCTTGTAAAGGGCAACAATCTATTTTGGTGTAAAATGTATATAAATGACTTTTGTTTCTGTGTGTAATGGTTATGATACCCTAGGAATAATCCCAAGAACTTAAGAAAAAAAGGCTGTCTTAAAATGGTAACAAGACGCTGTCATCTTTAGGTCCTCTGAGCCAGAATGGCTCTTTTGGCCCATCCCCTGTGAGTGGTGGAGAATGCTCCCCTCCACTGACAGTGGAGCCACCTGTGAGACCGCTCTCTGCTACTCTCAGTCGAAGAGATATGCCTAGAAGTGAATTTGGTGAGCATTCACATGTTTCCTTGCAATACTGTTTCAGGTGGCTTTTTTCCTTTTATTTAATCTAATGCAAACAACACTTTAGAATTTGGGTCTGTCCAGTATAGAAAAGAAAATTTGTTAATTTGTCTTGGTGGATAAGTATTCAACTGCAAGATTTGTTTTAGAGCAGAAAGCATTTATTATTTCCCTTGAGGTCCTTTTATTGTTTCTTTTTAATTTTTTTACTATGAAGTGTAAGCCTTTATCTTTAAATTAAAGTTCTGTGGGATTCCTCTCCCAAATACAGCTGACCCTTGAACAACACAGGTTTGATTTCTGCAGGTCCGTTTATATGCAGAGTTTTTTCAAAAAATACCTTGGGAAATTTTTTGGAACTTTGCAATAATTTGAAAGAACTTGCAGATGAACCACACAGCCTAGAAATATTTTGAAAAATTTAGGTATGTCATGAATGCATAAAATATATGTAGATACTAGTCTATTTTATCATATACTACTGTAAAATATACAAAAATCTATTTTAAAAAGTTTATCAAAACTTGCACACACAAACACAGATATACATGACATCATTCACAATTGGGAGAAAGTAAACACATGTAAAGACACAGTATTAAATCATAAATGCATGAAGTTAGCTGTAGTACACACTGTACTACTATAATAATTTCATAGCCACCTCCCGTTGCTATGGCAGTGAGCTCAAGTGTGGCGAGTATCCACTTTAAACACCGTGTGATGTTAATCTCCATGTAAACATAATCTCTCACGGTTCTTGTGTATTTTTTATGTTTAGTGCAATAGCATAAACCTTGAATAACACCATGTAACCCATATAAAATGCCACTAGTGATGCTGGAAGTATTCTCAAGAAGGAAAGTCATGACATTACTAGAAAAGTTGAATTACTTTGATATATACCATAGATTGGAGTGTGCAGCAGCAGTTATCTGTCATTTCTGTCAGATGATTCATCTTGTAAACAGATCCTGTACAGTATAGACAAATACAATACAGTATTGTACATAACATTTCCTCTTAGGATTTCAGTAACATTTTCCTTAGCTTACTCTATTAAGGTAAGAATACAGTATACAATATATATATACGGAATATGTGTTAATCAACTGTTAATGTTATTGGTAAGGCTTCTGGTCAATAGTAGGCTATTTATTAGTAGGTAGGCTTTGGGGAGTCAAAAGTTACATGTGGGTTTTTGACTGCACAGGGGGATCAGCACACCTAACCCCTGCATTGTTCAAGAATCAACTGTATTAGCCTTAGTAACTTTATAGTTTATGAGGCATACATGTTTCCACTTCTCATTACTATAGTATGAAATGCTGTTGAGTCTATTTTGAATCCTAAATATGTCTATAATAGTAAGATATGGAAGTCAGATTACATATACACTGAACAAAAATCACAATGTAGAATACTGTATATAGAAGTCTGTAGCTTGAAGTATAGACCAGAGCCATTAATGTGCAGGGTTTATTGTTCATTCAGTGCAAGGCATTTCTTATTTTAATTCTTTAAGTCTGTGCATAAATTATAAATGATTTGCCTTCATGAGTATCGGGAGACCCATTTTTAATGTTGCTTTCCAGATAGACTTGAACCCTAATCTGTCTACAATTTGTTATTTCTTCTGAAAAATACATACAAGGGCTCTGTTATTTCTTTCACAAGGATCAGTGGACGGGCCTTTGCCTCATCCTCGATGGTCAGCTGAGGCATCTGGGAAACCCTCTCCTTCTGGTAAGGGAGCAAGAGTGTTTAAAGAGTCTAAAACCATGCAGGAAGTGGGGGAGAGGATTTTTTTTTATCCTCCTCACGGAGTACCCAAGTCAGAATAAGTCTGTATCAGTTCTCTGGTCTTTAACAGATCCAGGATCTGGTACAGCTGCCATGATCAACAACAGCTCAAGAGGCTCTTCCCCTACCAGGGTGATGGATGAAGGCAAGGTAAATGTACCCATTTTGAATAGTTATTTCAAGAACATTCAGCCTTTCCTACAACTCTCTCTTTGCTTCATCTCCTATTTGTGTGTTCTATCTGTACTATCTCATTTATTTTTCTAAAAAAGCAAACTGTTCTCCAAGAGCCTGAAGTCCCCTCAGCTCCCAGCATTACATCTTCAGCTGAGCATCCAGTAGCAGTAAGTACTTAGAAGTGTGGACTGAACTGGGCTATAAATTGCCTGGCGATACTGATCTTACTTTTGTCCTTGATTTGGGAGTGTTGCTGAAATCTGACTGATTTGTTGGCCTTTTCTCCTCTTTCCTGTTTAGGTAGACATTTAACTGTAATTAACTTAAACAAAAGTGAAAAGTCCCCACTCTGTGTGTTTGTGTTTAATGCTCTTATGCAAAGTAAATTCATTGTATATTGTGTAATTCATTATTATGTCTTCATTTGGAAATGTGCTGTTTAAGAATATCTCCAACTGTATACTAGGCAAAATCTATTTTGAATGATCTGAAATTACAGATTGATAACAGAAGAATGTTTGTTGGAAGTGAAGTACTGAATAGTGGAAGTCTATAATTACCCATTGAGCCAGTTCTCAGCAGTGTCCTTAAACAGAGTTCACATAAGTGTGTTCTCTTGTAACTTGTGTAGCTGTTAAGGCTGGTAAGTCCTCTGATCATACCTCACCATGCTTCTCTATATTGAAATCAAAGTACATTTATTTTAATGATTGAGTTTCTAAACCACTTTCCCATAGGAAATGATTAGTCAGTATCTCATAGTAGACAGTATTACTAGTGAATGAAGGTGTAAATAGAGTGTGCCTGTGTAATTTGTGCATATAACATTGTTTCTCTTGGAAAATACTTCGGAGTTCCAGCACATGACTCCAGGAATACACATCTCTTGAGAAATGTTTTTATCCAAGGGCAGCTTGGATATGACCCAAGACCCCTTTGAAGTAGAAGACTTCAAAGAGAGTAGAGACTACTTTGTTAGAGAGGAGAAGTAGAGGTGGAAAGAACATGGCCTTGGAGTCAAACCTGGCATTGCATTCCAGCCCACCTTCTTACATGCTGTGTGACTGTCAGCAAATTATCTAATACTCTCTGTGCCTGTGTTCCTGCCTATTTAGAACAAGATGGTCCTATTAGAAATTTAGAGATAGGAGAATTCGAGTTTACATGTAACACCTGTTGAGGGTACTCTGAATAATTGCTATTACATGGTAGAGAATGGATTTTCATTCCCTTTCATTCTCTGCGTTCTAAATATGGAAATTATTCTGATGGGAGGGATGTGCAGAGGGAGTGACTGCCTTAGAAATAGATGTATGAATGGCATAACTTCTGTATTAGTCAGGAGTGACTTCCCTTTATAACCTTTGCTTTCCCTTCCATTTGCAGATATAAGTAATAATACGATTATAGCAAAAGTGCTCACTCCTGTGACATACTTTTAACCTTCCTGAGCTGTCAGTGGGAACACATGAGAGTGGTACTTGTTGCACTAAGTCTGCTCTTTGGACGAGTGCCTGACATCTGCTTCATTGGGTTTCAGTTTTTACTGGTGTTGGTACTTTTGTCTGTCATACCAGAGTATTTCAAAACTTCAATTGCTTCTACTCTGCAGGTTAATATGACTCCAAAAGGGCCCCCTCCTTTCCCAGGAGTCCCTCTTATGAGCACCCCCATGGGAGGCCCTGTACCACCACCCATTCGATACGGACCACCACCTCAGCTCTGCGGACCTTTCGGGCCTCGGCCAATTCCTCCACCCTTTGGTAAGATGATCTGAACAGTAGTAATTAACTTGTAAAGCATAGTCACCTTCTCTCTCTATCCCTTGCTAAAACAACTGCAATTGCAGGGCTTTGCAATGCAGCGATGAAGCTAACTGAGTACATTGTAACTTCTCCCCAAGTTTCTTAAGACACAAAGGGTGCTGCATAATCTCCTGTGATTAGATGGGCAATAATTGTCTCTAATAGAGCAAGGAAAGGGGCTATTTATAGAAAGCCAGAAATATTCAGCACATGTTTTTTGAACGTCTATGGCTGTGTACTAGGTTCTGCAATGGATAGCAAGGTAGATAAGTCACATCCCCTAATTAAGATGTCCTGTAGGTCACAGATATACACAATCTACAACATAAAGCTTCTAATCACCCATAACAGAAGCATAAGCAGTGGTTCACAGAATATTAGAGAGCGAAAGATAAAACCCTCAACCCTCACCTTGGAGAATACAAAGCAGGGAGATACGAAAGAGAAGGTAGAATTTAACTGCTATCTAATGAATGCTGCTGAATTTAATTAGATGAACCTGGAAGACCTTTTCCAGCAGGGCAAGCACCTTGATTTTTATGGCATGTATTAGGCACATGTTGAGCTACTATATAAACTTTTAATATACAGTAGTAAACAATGGAATTTTTCAAAATTTTTGTTGCAGTGAAGCCATATTTAGTCTGTCTTCTTGTTATGGTATATGGTACTTCCAAGTACAAATCTATCTCAAGATAAAGATGACAGGCCAGGCACAGTGGCTCACGCCTGTAATTCCAGCACTTTGGGAGGCTGAGGCAGGTGGATCCCTTGAGCCAAGGAGTTTGAGACCAGCCTGGGCAACATGGTGAAACCCCGTCTTTACAAAAAAATACAAAAATTAGCGGGGTGTGGTGGTTTGCACCTGTAGTCCCAGATACTCGGAGTTTGAAGGGGGAGGATTGATTGAGCCCAGGAGATTGAGGCTGTAGTGAGCCATGATCACTTCACTCCACTCCAGCCTGGGTGACAGGCAAGACCCTGCCTCCAAAAAAAAAAGGATGACAGAATATATTAACATACCTGGCATCATCTTAATTTAGATATGTTCCTAGGAATTTACTTGACATAATTTTTGTTTTCCAGGCCCTGGTATGCGTCCACCACTAGGCTTAAGAGAATTTGCACCAGGAAAACGGGACCTGCCACTCCACCCTCGGGAATTTTTACCAGGACACCCACCATTTAGACCTTTAGGCCCTCTTGGCCCAAGAGAGTACTTTATTCCTGGTACCCGATTACCACCCCCAACCCATGTTCCCCAGGATTACCCGCCACCACCTGCCGCAAGAGACTTATTGCCGCCAGGCTCTAGAGATGAGCCTCCTCCTGCCTCTCAGAGCACGAGTCAGGACTGTTCACCGGCTTTAAAGCAGAGCCCATAACTATGACCTCTGACGTTTCATTGGAGAAAAAATGGACTGTGAATTTATTCATTACAGTAAAGGATTTCATTGGCTTCAAAATCCAAGTTTATTTTAAAAGATCTGTTGTTAGAACTAAGCTGCCTTGGCAGTATGCATTTTTGAGCCAAACAATTCAGAAATACCATTTCTTCCCTAAATAAAAATCACCTTTTAAGCTATAGCATCCTTACTACTTTGAAATGTGCAATAAAGAATACTTGTGTTTTAGCTAATGTAGCATTATAATTGCTAAATGATTCAGAATGTCATGAAAAATATGAACATTTCCTGTGGAAATGCTTTAAGAACATGTATTTCCATTATCCTGTTTTTAGTGTACACCAGCTGAATATGGAGCAATGGTGTTTATAAGTGTTTTTGTTTTTTTTTTTAAAAAAAACTATCTGGTCCCAAAGACTGTTATGCTAAAAATGTTTACTCAAAGATCACTCAACTTTCTCTCCCCTCTTGCTGAAGTTCTTTGTAGTAATAGTTCATAAAAAGTTGTTTATTAATATTTCCCAAGTGTCTGTTGATTCACTGGACTGTTAGGAGGTGTGTGCCACTTGGAAAACATGTAAACTCAGGCTCCCAGAACTGAAGATGGTGGCTGGCAGCACACTTTCGGCTGCTACCCTCAGTCACCTGTGAACTCTGCAAGTGATGTCTTACTTCAAAGAAGTTAGTGGGTTCCCACTTGTATAGCATTCACATGCTGTCTTTATGACACTCATTGTCAAAAGAATGGTTTTCAGAGAGTGAGTTTACATTAGTAGCAAGAGTTGTTTGACCTGATGTTCTGTTGCTTTTACGATTCCTGTAGAAAGGGTGCACAACAGAAAAGTGAAAACGATGTCATGAAAGTACTGAAATCTTTTTTAAATTTTAAAATGTATGGTCTCTTATCTTTCCCATACCTTGCCACTGATCTTCAAGGAATATAATAAAAGATTGGAAGAGTATAACGCCATGAGAAAGAATGATGTAGGGCAGTGAGGCTTACAGCATGCCCTAGGTCAGCAACCAAGGGTTGAAATTAATTCTTTTTGGGGGGGGAAGGGGGCGACAGATTCCAAAATTAATATTTAAACATTGGTGCTTTCATTTAAAAATCATTAACTATCTGGAATTGCACCATACTTAAGTCTTACCCATTACTACACTGTGTCTTTAAAACTATGTTTCTTTAAAAACTATGTTTCTAAGAACTAACTCTTCAGACATTTTAATTACAATAATAATAGCACTCCTTTTAAGAAGTTTAAGATTTAGATTAAAATCATAAAAAGCTGATACTTTCCTTAATTGCTAGGCTATATTCTTCCATTCTTTAAAGCCCTATGATGTAATATTTTTGAAATGTAGTGTATGACTTGTGACTGTTGTGATATTTAATCGATTAATACCTTGTAAAAAGGAGCAAAAACTTTGACAGGAAACAAAGTTTGCTCTTTATACTAAACGACTGAAGATAGTTTAGAACGACAAGGACCTTTGAAAGAGGGCAACTCTTTCACAGTTCATAAGGAATATATAAATTCTTCAGGAAAAAGAGAATTCAGTCTGTATGTCTTCTCATTTAATATCAAGAATAGAAATTAAGAGGAAAACTCCATAGAGGGCTTAGGCCACTTGTAACCATGTAAAATAAGTCACAAATACAACTTTTGAGTTTACCTGTCAATCTCTTTAGAACACAAAACAATGCTGAAGTTAATAGTTTCTAATTATTATTATTACTTTTTTTTTAGACAAAGTTTTGCTCTTGTTGCTCAGGCTGGAGTGCAATGGCGCAATCTTGCTCACCTCAGCCTCCGCATCCCAGGTTCAAGTGATTCCCCTGCCTCAGCCACCTGAGTTGCTGGGATTACAGGCATGCACCACCACGCCCAGCTAATTTTTTTTGTATTTTTAGTAGAGATGGGGTTTCTCCATGTTGGTCAGGCTGGTCTCAGGTGATCTGCCCACCTCAGCCTCCCAAAGTGCTGGGATTAAAGGCATGAGCCATCAAGCCCGGCCAGTTTCTAATTTTAAATGTCATTTAAATGTAGATTATGCCATCTAGGAAGGTAAGTAGGAAAGGTAAATTAAATCCATTTTTAAAATTCAAAATTAGAGTATTTTTCCCCTCTAAAGCCTTTTTTGGTGATTTTTCTGTATCTGATATCATTGAGGAATTGGTAAACTGTTAAGATTCCAGTGTAGCTTATCTGAGAAGTCGTGAACCAGTCTATAATTGCTTCCTCTCACATCCATCTGATTGCACCATTTCTACAGCAAAGCCCCAGCAGGGTTCCAATATGCAGATGGTACAGGGAGTATCATCCCTCAGTCAAATAACTTCTCCATCTCTAAAGTTGCATCTCTTTCAGAAGTTATCACCAGCTAATTGTGTCTGGATTTAGTTGCTAAAATTATCTTATTTATGAAGCAGCAATATTCAGCCTGAAAGCATTTCTACTATAGCTGTAGTTATATCGTCACTGGCTAATTTTTTTTCATTGGAAAGTAAATTTAAATAATTTGTGGGATGTGGTATATTCTGTGTCAACTTCAAGACAATCCCTCATTTTGTTGTTACATTCAGGGCTGAATTAAAGTTAAGCTAATCACACAGTGTTCAATTTAAGCTTCTTTAATGTTGATGAAAGGTATTTGTAGTTCATATAAACCATACTTATGTGAAAGATAGCAGGTGCTTCATATAAATTATCACTTCTTTGTATACATATCTTATGGTTTATGAGAAAGAGAAAAAATAATACATCGTTTTTGCTACATTTTAATGGGCTTTTTTAAGGGACTGTTTTTTACGTCTTGTCAGCAACATCAAACAAAAGGTACTGAGTACTCCACAGGGTACAGAGTGCTGCCAAGCACCTTAGAAAAATTACATGACATGGAGAAAATGCCCTTCTTGCTCCTTGAAGAGCTTACAGTCTAGGGATTTGACAACTCACAGTCTTAAGAACTGAGTGAACAAAGTAAGGCAAATTCTTCATCCCCTAGAGCTATTGTGGACTGAATCATTTTAGGATCTGGAATTCATCCAACCAAGATGAGAGACGAGACGAAATTTGGCCGAGAATTCTTTCAGGCTCACATAGTTTTTATTAACATCCATCTAGCAAACAGAATGGACCTAACAGACAACTGAAAGTAGACTAGATCTCTTGAAGTGCAAGGGCTAAAACAACTTAATTGTGGTTACTTATTTTAAAAAAGCAAACATACTGAATGGTATGACTAGGGTGATTACACTAGTTTAAAAATAGGCCAGGTACTGACACTGCATTCCCCCTCATGCATTGCTCATTTAAAATAGTGAATATTAAAATATGTGGGCTTTACATCTAACCCACAGAAAGCCCACCACAAATCTTAATGTTCTGTGTATCAAATATCCACCTCATGTGTACTATGAAAGTTTTATTTATGCCCCATTAAGTCAAAAGTAAATAGTCAAATTATAGTAAGCTAATGACCTGCATATTTTCATATGGATGAATGTCAGTATATCTAAATAGGAAATAAATGGTGATCCTATCTACCTATATAAAAAAAATAGAATATCTTTCCAGATTTTGCATACTCCTCACTATAAGAAGAGGTATGCAGGTTTTAAGGTTTCACAATCAGTTGTCAGAAAAACAGCAGTTACGCCTGCAGTATCTCGTTAGCATCTGACTCAATTATTTTTAGATTACATTATTTAGAAGATGTTGTAAACCCATCTAAAAATTTGTAATTCTTTTGAGATGGTTCCAATGTTAACCCTAGAATCATCATCAGAAAGAGTAATAATGTGATGTAGAAGAACGGCTAATCAACATGACTAAAAATATGCTCACTTTCAGAAAAACAATCTGGTCATCTGGAAACAATCACAGCTACAACCTAGGGAACACTCCCTTATGGGATACTGATCTGGCCAAGGCACACTTTCTAAGCAGGAAAAACTATCAGATCAGGGTGAATTTAGGCCACTTCGGAGGAGCAGCCTATAAATATCCAGACAGACCTTCTTAGGCAGCAGAACTGGTCCAATGCCTCTCAAAGCAGTATGACACTATCTTACCCACATCAACCCAAAGCTTAAAGTTAAATCAAAAGAGCATATTGGAGCAAAAGTGAACAGATGTGTAAACTCCAGCACATTCTTATTGCTGTATTAAGTCTGAAGATGAGCACATCCCACAACAGTATTGTTCCAGGAAGCAGGGTAGGAGTAGTGGTAAATTAGAAAATAGACTATTAATTGCACAATTAATAGAAAAGTAAAAACACGTTTCAAAATCTACAATAGACCTGTCTCCAAAGGAGTCTTATACATCAGTGATGTGCCGGACTTTGAATTCTGTGGTACAGGTTTGCAAGGACTCCCTCCGGCCTACTGGTCTGGGTACGGCTTGCCTCCTGCCTGTTGAAGGGTGAATATGCTACACAGAGCTATGATGGTTTCTACTGAGTGGTAAAATTCACAGAAGTTCCAGGTTCTTCATGTCAGGATCATTCCTTGTGCAAAGTTTGATGTAGATGAAGATAAAGTGGTTTCTTGGTCAATAATTGCAATTTCTTTCTTTTAAAGTCAGTGGGTTTCTTGTATCTGTAATTACAACAGAAAGACCACTGTTTAAAATACTAAATTATTCCAGGGTTAAATACTGGATATGGGGGATTAAGAAGAAAGATAAACTAGTCACCATCAAATTAGCACTGATTCCATATGCACATCACTTACAGTTCTATTACAATTGGCCCAGGTTTAATTTCATCCATCTCCATGAAAGCAAAACACTTGGTGCTGGTAAACCGTTTTTTAGGCTTGTAGTGTTTGAATTCAAAGAAGATAGCTGCACCTAAGGAATTAAAACAAGCCACTTAAACCACTGGTGTGTCAATTCATTTTCTTTGATCACCAGAAGCATATGAACAGCTACGGCTGGCATAATTTAACAAAGCAACTTGTGCCAGTCTCAATGATTTGACAATAACCTAATATGGTTGTCACCCCAAACTCTTCTGTATCTGAGTAGAGTGACATGTCTCCTTATCATCCAGTTCTACAAACTATAGCAAAACTTCTTTAGCTAGACTGCCTCAAGCATGTGTAACAGTTACGTACACAGGTAGAATCATAAGCTGCTATAAAACATGAAATACCATAGAAGAACAAAGATACTTCAATACCCATAGAAACTCCGTAGGTAGAAAATGCATTTAAAAGAGTTCCTAAAAAAAATTAAGCTTGAATCATTTCCCTTACCCCGAAACAAAACTCCAAACTTCAATCTTGGGGGTATTTTGGAATTCAAACAACATAAATCACATGCTGGTTCAGCTGTTAAATGTTATCTCTTTCCTTAATAACTTTTTCAGTATTCAAAGCACTGTTCTGATGTTTTTCCTGGAATTGCATGTTTGTGTTAAGACAGTACTGTGGAAGACAAAGGTTCAAAGAGCAAGTCTATTTATTCTGCCCCTTTCCTCCGATGAGCAAGTGATAATGAGAAATTCAGACAGTTCTGGCCGGGCGTGGTGGCTCATGCCTGTAATCCCAGCACTTTGGGATGCCGAGGTGTGCAGATCACTTGAGCCCAGGAGTTTGAAACCAGCCTGAGCAACATGGTAAGACCCCAACCTCTACAAAAAATTTTAAAAAATAGCCGGGCTTGGTGGTGTGTCCCTGTAGTCCCAGCTACTCGGGAGGATTACCTGAGCCTGGAGAGATTAAGGCTGCAGTACGCCATGATCGTGCCACTGTGCCCCTGCCTGTGTGACACAGTGAGACACTGTCTCAAAAAAAAAAAAAAAAAAAAGAAATTTAGACAGTTCTATGTCCCCAAAGTCCAACAGATAAACTCTTCCCCCAATCCTGCAGAAAAAGCTAAAAAGATAAATAAGTTGCCTCATCAATGTGGCCAAGAAAAATGAATTTCTGAAGAAGGCATGGAAAGTGAAGGAAGGAAATCAGTCTCACTCTTCACGGACTACTTCTAAATACTGCCTTAACCAGAGGAGTGCAGGAGCTTGGCTTTCAAAGACAACATACATCAGTTTTCACTGATGACAAAACTCACAAGTCACTAGAAGTTTAGCAATGTTCAGAAATGTATGCACAGCCCTGGCACCTGGGTCCAAATGGAGCATGTCACATGGCAAGGAGGGAAAGCAAAACCAGTCGCTCAGGAGACACTGGGATGTGGGTGAGGGAGAGATGGGCATATTCAGCCATCCACTCCCAACACGCTCGAAAGGATTACAATAGTTAGGTTACTGGTAACATCTCTTCCCTAGGTGTGTGACCTTGTCATTTCTACAAATGGTGGCTTCTCTTCTCCCTCCCACAAGAATCACAGAGGCATTTTGTCATTAGAAAACCTCAGAGATTTTTAAGATAGCAGAGTCTTTTCAGCTAGGAAACCCATCTCCTCCTCATGGTTGTGTCTTGAGGTCTGAATAAATGTGAAGATAAAGTCACGTTTGAAAACAATGCTGAAGTTCAAATATGTTTCCATCATTTTGAGGAAGTTAAATAATTAATCTGCATCACCTGTAAATAATATATTTCCTGTGTCCCTCATCAAGCTATTTATAAGAAAAAACAAAATATGAAATAAGAATATCCTGGGAAGATTAAGTTAAAATGTTTGTAAACATGAAAGTATGTTCATTAACACTAATATCAGTTAAAACTACAGTAACTGTAAACAGTAAGTCTGAAGCTAGAGAAAATTGAACAGAGTCAAATTCTGAATCTAGTTCTACTTTTATTATCTGGTGAGTCAAGCCATTAAGACAGAACGAAGTGTAATAAAACAGAAAAGTTAGCCCATGAAACACTTCAGCTTCTCCCCCTCCACATCACAAACATTTCTTAAGGCAATGGAGTTAAAGAAATGAAACAAATCAATAGTTTTGTTCAGAAGACATACTCATAACTGAAATTTTTTCAACAATATTTATTAAGCACTCCTACATACACAGTCTGCTAACACAGCCACTCTGGAACTTTGGTGTATGTCAGAATCACCTAGAGGGCTTCCTAAAACAGAGTGCTAGGCCAATCCCCACAGTTTCAGATTCAGGCGGTCTGGGGTCGGCACCTAACAAGGTTCCAGGTGCTGCTGTCCCAGGGGTCATATTCTGAGAACCACTGTTCTAACAGAAGCACTGAAAGGTATTTTAGTGGAGGAACAGAGGAGTCAGCAGCACCAGACTTGAGAAGTGAAATGTCAAATATTTCAGAAGCTGAGGTAGTCACTTCAAAAGGCACTTGTATATCCTACAGAGCTTGAAAATTTCAGAAACTGCACCTGAACCCTCAGGTGATAAAGGGATTCTGAAGCCACCTCTTTGGAGAACACTGAAATTCTCATTGGGCGAAAAGCATGGGGAAGTATTTAATCCTAAGAACTGCACTTGGAAATGTAATCTCACTATTTCAGAAATTTATGTCCTTTCCTATTTCCTAACAATTAACTGCAAGTCAAGTTATCATTCTACCAAATACTAGAAATACTCAACACACTTCATCATCAGGGAGCCTTAGGGAGCTCCTGCTTCTCCCAGCCCTTTAGTGTGTAAAAAACTTTGTTTTCTTGGTATTATTAAAGATTGTTTTACTATATAACAGTGTTACTAGACAAGTAGATAACACAATTCCTAATTGTCACATTTAAAAAATATGTATATTGTATTGAAATCAATAAACACTATGTGACATTTGCTTTTGCCAGATACTAACTATGCTAGGTCCACCATATGTACAAACACAAATAAGATGAGAATTCTGTCCATAAAGAAGCCAATTATTTTTTAAGATTACAAACCTTTGGTTAATTTTTCAACATGCTTCTGGAGCTCAATGTCCACATTAAAATGAACATATGTATCTTCTTTTCTTGAAGCCACAGGAGTATCTTGCACAGGAGTTAAGTCTATGCCATTCAGATCTAAAGAGAAAATAAGTTTCTCTTTAGGAACATTCAAATATACAGACTTAAAAACTGCAAACTAGGTAGGGCGCGGTGGCTCATGCCTGTAATCGCAGCACTTTGGCAGGCCAAGGCGGGTGGATCACTTGAGGTCAGGAGTTCAAGACCAGCCTGACCAACGTAGTGATACCCTGTCTCTACTAAAAATACAAAAAAATTAGCCAGGCATAGTGGCACGCACACCTGTAATCCCAGCTACTTGGGAGGCTGAGGCAGGAGAATCACTTGAATCTGGGAGGCAGAGGTTGCAGTGAGCCAAGATCGTGCCATTGCACTCCAGCCTGGGCAACAAGAGCAAAACTCCATCTCAAAAAAAAAAAAAAACCCCTGTGAACTACAGAAGGTACATTTCATAAGGATGCCTGGAGAAAGCGGAGAGGAAATTCTTGGGCTAACAGAAATTCCCATTTGGCATGAGCAGGCACCTGAAGAGTTGCTGGTGATCACAGAGGCACTGGAGGGGCTGAGTGAGGGATGGGTGACTTTGCGGTGGGGAAGGAGGAAGCCTGTCTCAATCAGGTACAAAAGAAAGCTTGTAGAACATAAAATTTGATCTTTATAGGGAAGACTTTATAGGGATAATAACTTTTTGTTTTCCTTAGGAAATAGGCCACTATATTTTTGTCTGCAATAAAAACTTAAAATGTAAATAATATGCCTCAATGGGACCTCTACCCCTAATTTCCAAACTTGATCAAGTGCATGGTTTGGAAAGGCCTTTATATCTATTATCAGAATCCCCCTGCTGTATTCAAGTCAAAGGACCAAAAATGGACATGAGAACTGCCAGTGAAACCCTTCCATTAATGAATACATTTTTACATATTATCTAAATTCTCATTTATTTGTTATAACATAACCTGTTTTATACCAACTAGACAAAACACTAAGTTATTGTGTATGGTTTTAATTTCCTGGATCCAGGAATCTTCCAGTTGAATCAAATTCAACATGGACTCATTTAATGACTACTCAAGTGTTTATGTGTTATCCAACAGATCTGTCTCAGAGACCTTAAAACAATATAGTACATTTGATTGTTTCAGTTCTTAAAAGATATTTACAGAAACATATTTTAGTTCAACATGTATGCAAAGGTAACTTAACAGCTACTACACTATCACTAAATATCTTTGTTTTACATTCCTGAATGAGATAAGCAGTTCTGTAAATGACCTATCAAACTATAATGTAGAGTATATATACTTTCCAGTAGGTTGTATATTTGGTAACTGATAACATCAGAAGTTAAAGTTTCACAGCATTAGTGAATAATAATCCCTCTCTGTGGCTCAGTTCCTTTTTATTTTAATTGGTACTAATGAAGTTTTGAATCTGAATTTATTTCTATGACTGACAAAAGTTCTCTTCATTTGATTTCAGCCCCTATCTGTTTCTTTATTGGCCTCAAATTACAGGTTAAAGTAAACCACTTGGATTAGCTGTGCAGATGTTTCTGGATAGAAGTATGACAACTTTATTCTCAATTATCCAGTAATTATTTTTAAAAGACTGTTACGTACTTTATAAATAAATATGAATGGCAACAACAAAAGAATTCAACCAATGTGGTTTCCCTCTGAAAGAGTGAAAAGGTTGTTTTTAAGAAACAACGAACTGCCACACTGGATAGGAAGAAAAAAACAAAACAAAACCAAATCCTGAGAATAACCATGCTTCCTAACCATAGTGACATAGTGAATGATAAGAAGCACTTCACTTGCTGAAGGGTCCACAGGATTACACTCAGAGCATGAATGCTATGGATCTGTTCTAGCTCCCTGTCTTCACTGAGGAGTTACTTAAGGCCTGATTCTCATCCACCTTTGTAGGACTCTCCAATGTAGAACTCTCTCTTGAACAGGAAGGAGAGGGCCCAATGCAGGAGGAAGGGGGTAACAGAACACTGGGCTTTGCAAACAAACCTACACACCTTTGGAAGGTGAGACACATTCTGTTAACCTGTATCCTAAAGGATGAATCTGCTGTTGAAGACGATGTGTATGTCTAGCCAACACCCTAGACAGAATCCTAAGAATAAAAAGATATACACAAAGAAAAACTCGAAAGCAAAACTGAATGTAAGTTATAAATAAGAAAATAAGTAAATGTCTCAGAAGTATTCAGTGAAGAAGTGGTTATCTCTTCCAGGGACTTTGCCTCATCATAGAATGAACTAAAATGAGTTGTCACACACATGACTCCCTGCCCTACCACCAAAAAACGGTCCCAAATGAGCAGCAACATTATAAAATTCACCAGAAGAAAAAAAAGTAAACAGAGTTACTTACCTTTTACACTAACTGTAATATAGGGATCGATGCACTGCCCAGCATCTTTCAAACCAATTTTCTCAATTCTGATAGTGAGTAATGTCATTCCTGGTTCCGATGGCAACCTTGGTAATAAAGTTCCTGGCAACAGAGAAAAAGCAATAAAAGCTCCATGTTATTTCAGAGTAAACATTTTAACAAATACAGAGAAGATATAGTGTTGCTCATAACTGACTTAGTAACTAGCCAGGCATTATCTTGGTTCCCAAACTCCCAAACACTTGGCATTATTCTTTTCAAATATTTACTTACACACAAGAGAAATCTGCACCTCCATGTCTCACGGTCACCATTAAACCAGAAATTATTCAAGCTTGTCAGAAATTCAAGTGACTCTAGGAAGCCCAATTATAAATTACCACATAATTAATAACTCATATACATATGCATATACTTTGTATACACTCATTTATATAATATGCTTTGCATCTCAATATGAAGTGGTAGAACAAAGAAAAAAAATTTTAAAATATTTGTTATATTATCATAACATTTGAGAAATGTAACACCTGAGTTGATCAATAAATCCTTTAGTTACTTTGTTTTTTGACACAGGGTCTCACTCTGTCACCAAGGCTGGGGTGCAGTGGCATAATCACAGCTCACTGAGGCCTCAACCTCCCAGATTCAAGCGATCCTCCCACCTCAGCTTCCAGAGTAGCTGAGACTACAGGCATTTGCCACTAGTTACTATTGATGGAGAAAATAATTCACAACTCAATAATTGTGTATTTAATTGAATAATTGTAGTCTAATTTTCCATTCTTTTCCTTATCAACATTGAGGCAAAAAAAGAAAAACAAAAAAACCAAATCACCTATTGGAATTGCAGTGAAGTTCAGATCAATTTTAGAAAGAATCACATCTTTAGAAATTGCTTCTTCCGATCCACCAACTTTTTAAAGATTTCTTAATTTTCTCAATAGATTTTATTATTTTCTTCACAAAAGTCTTACTCTTATTTTGTTGGGTTTATTATTAAGGTACTTGATATTTTCTGATACTATCATAGACATAATATTTCATTGAGCACTTATTGCTTATTTAGAGAGATAGGATTAATTTTTTAATAATATCTCTGCTGGGGTAAAGAAGTGATTTTTATGTACAGATTTTATACTCAGGAACCCTACTCTCTTATCAATACTAATGACTTATCTACAAGTTTTCTTGCATGTTCTAAATACATAACATCTGCAAATAAAGAGACAGGTTCCCCCGCTAATTTTTAGATTTTATTTCTTTTTCTTATACTAGTACACTGGCCAGAACTTCTAAAGTGCTGTTGAGGAAAGGAGATAATAGTAGGCACCCTTGTTTTGTTCCTGATCTGAAAAGGGAAGTTTTCCATTTTATCACTAAATACGACTGAGGCTCTAAATGTCATTATAGTTACCTTTTATCAGATTAAAGATGTTCTATTCTTGGTCTGCTAAGAAATGTTTAAAATCATAAATGAAATTAGAATGTAATTGAAAACATTTTCTGCATCTATTGAGATGAGATTTTTCTCCTTAATCCGCTAAAGTGAATTACCCTGATATATGTATCTTGTTGATTTAACAATATATTCTGAAGAAAAAAAAAATCACTCAATAGTTCATGGAAATTTTTCTAATTATTTTCTGTAATATTCCATATATTGGCTACTTACTCAGCCAATCTTCGTATGGCACTTAGGTTGTTTCTAATATATTACCAAAAATATCTCAATAGAGAACCCTGTATATATGCAAGTATTTTTTTAAAATTGTTTCCACATTATTGGAGGTGAACCTTCAGGGTAAATTCCTAGGAACAGGATTGCTAAACTAAGAAAAATTGTCTATTTTTGTTGCTGTTGAGCTATTGCTGAACTCTCCTTTAAAGGGACTATTACCACTTTCTATTCCCACCAGTGATGAATGAGTCCATTTCCCTACTGCCTCAGCAACAGTAGTTTTAATATGCAAGTCTTTTATCATATGTGAAGTTGAGTATCTTTTAATGTGTTTAAGGGCTATTTGTATAAGTTGGGGTGTGTGTATGTGTGTGTACACTATCTGTTCATGGTTTTTGCCCAATTTTCTAATGTGTTTGGAGTCTTTGTTGTCATAACTTAAAATTTTCTTTACATATTAAGGATATTACTTCTTTGTCATTTTGACTTTGATTATGGTGGTTTCTGACAGACAAGAGAGAAGTTCTTTTTATGATAGACTATTTTCTCCCAGGTAAACATTAAAAATTCTTCTACCTTTAGGTGAATCAGTTTCATAACCTGTAATTGTCCAGATATTTAGTTGAAATGATGAGGCTGACATTTCTTTCTTTCTTACCAACAAACAACTTTTTTTTTTGCCTGAGACTATAATAAGGTTTAATCTAACTACTAAATATATTTCTAACAATGTAATATGGAGGCAGTGATTCCAAGCCAAAAAAATACTCAGTTCTTCCCTAATTCAGGGTAGAACATAAAACATTTCACTCAATTATGAAGGTTCAGTTTTATCCTTACTAACGAACAGCTGAAGCTATATATTTAAGATGACAGATAATATAGAAAGGTGTATAAGCATTCTTATACCTACAGCTTTATCTATTTGCTTTTTATTTTATTTATTTATTTTTCATTTCTTTTTTCTTTTTTTTTTATTGTATTTTAGGTTCTGGGGTACATGTGTAGATCATGCAGGATTGTTGCATAGGTACACACATGGCAACGTGGTTTGCTGCCTCCATCCCCCCCTGTCACCTACATCTGGGATTTCTCCCCCATGTTATCCCTCCCCCGACCTCCCTACCCACTGCTGTCCCTCCCTTGGTCCCCCACCAACAGACCCCAGTGTGTGATGCTCCCCCTTCCTGTGTCCCTGTGTTCTCATTGTTCCAACATTCGCCTAGGAGTGAGAACATGCAGTGTTTGATTTTCTGTTCTTGTGTCAGTTTGCTGAGAATGATGGTTTCCAGGCTCATCCATGTCCCTACAAAGGACACGAACTCATTATTTTTTATGGCTGCATGATATTCCATGGTGTGTATGTGCCACATTTTCTTTATCCAGTCTATCATCGATGGGCATTTGGGTTGGTTCCAGGTCTTTGCTATTGTAAACAGTGCCGCTATGAACATACGTGTGCATGTGTCTTTATAATAGAACGATTTATAATCCTTTGGGTATATACCCAGTAATGGGATTACTGGGTCAAATGGAATTTCTATTTCTAGATCCTTGAGGAAGTGCCACACTGTCTTCCACAACAGTTGAACTATTTTACACTCCCACCAACAGTGTAAAAGTGTTCCTATTTCTCCACATCCTCTCCAGCATCTGTTGTCTCCAGATTTTTTAATGATTGCCATTCTAACTGGCGTGAGGTGGTATCTCAATGTGGTTTTGATTTGTATTTCTCTTATAATCAGTGATGATGAGCATTTTTTCATATGTTTGTTGGCCTCATATATGTCTTCTTTTGTAAAGTGTCTGTTGATATCCTTTGCCCACTTTTGGATGGCTTTGTTTATTTGTTTGTAAATCTGTTTTAGTTCTTCGTAGATTCTGGATATTAGCCCTTTGTCAGATGGGTAGATTGCAAAATTTTTTTCCCATTCTGTTGGTTGCCGGTTCATGCTAATGATTGCTTCTTTTGCTGTACACAAGCTCTGGAGTTTAATTAGGTCCCATTTGTCTATTTTGGCTTTTGTTGCCAGTGCTTTTGGTGTTTTAGTCATGAAGTCCTTGCCTATGCCTATGTCCTGAATGGGTTTGCCTAGGTTTTCTCTAAGGTTTTTATGGTGTTAGGTCTTATGTTTAAGTGTTTAATCCATCTGGAGTTAATTTTAGCGTAAGGTGTAAGGAAGGGGTCCAGTTTCTGCTTTCTGCCCACTGCTAGCCAGTTTTCCCAACATCATTTATTAAACAGGGACTCCTTTCCCCATTGCTTGTTTTTGTCAGGTTTATCAAAGATCAGATGGTTGTCGATGTGTGGTGTTGCCTCCATGGCCTCTGTTCTGTTCCATTGGTCTATATCTCTGTTTTGGTTGTTTGACTTTTTATATGATATTTTATAGATGCTTGTCACAGGCATTGGTACTTCAGTGAGAGCTCAGTCCTTATGTTGACTAGGTGCTTTGAAAATTAAATGTCATGAACAAGGAGTACATAATTTTTTATCCACACTTTTAGGACAGAGTTCAATCAGGTGTCTAAAATGCAAATTCAACAGATAATACATACATATGATAAAATATATACCTATGATAATATATACATTGCTAGTTTTCACTGTTTTTAATTTATCATACTTGTAATTAAATTTGCATATCTGGTACATATCTGATTTTCTCTGTCATCCAAATATTTTTTTGAGCATGTATTTCTTTGTGCTGCCAAAATATAATAAAAAAGATATACTTGATAAGGCTTTGCATTATTTTGGGATAATTTTTAACACAATTTAAGATAACTGTACTGCTCAAACTGGCTACAATATTTGGTAGATGGTAGAAAACAAATGAAATGTGTCTTGAAAATCTGGCAATAGAAAAATCTTTGCAGTTTGCATTGCACATAGATAACAGGTCATGGTGATACCATTTATTTGCTTGAATTGAATTACATTTAGAGGTAGAAATTGTTGTAAAATATTAAAATACATATACAATTTATTTTAGCTATCAATTGATTAGCAGTTGAGGATTAATGGGTTCCTCCAAGCTTTTAAAAGAAAGACTTTGAAATTATAAGTTTGGCCAGGTGAGGTGGCTCATGCCTGTAACCCCAGCACTTTGGGAGGCTGAGGTGGCAGGATCATGAGGTCAGGAGATCGAGACCATGCTGGCCAACATGGTGAAACCCCGTCTCTACTAAAAATACAAAAAAATTAGCTGGGCGCAGTGGCGTATGCCTGTAGTCCCAGCTAATCGGGAGGCTGAGGCAGGAGAATTGCTTGAAACCAGGAGGCAAAGATTGCAGCGAGCCGAGATCATGCCACCGCACTATAGCCCGGGTGACAGTGCGAGACTCCATTTCAAAAAACAAATTTTTTTTTTGAAATTAAAAATCTTAGGGGCCATTATCATCAAAATAATATTATATGTAGGTCTGCTGACTGAATTAAAACTTTACCTGATTAAAGTAGTTTGTAAACATAACCATATACTTTAGATGGTATTAACTGCTTGGCCCCTAAACACGTTCCGGATTTCCATAAAAAAAGAATGCCCGATATTCACTGGAAAGCAATAAACATTTGCTGCAGTTTTTGACTTTCTCACATGTGTGTGAGCAAGAAAAGAAATTACTTCATTTCAGCTGAAAATAAAATCCATGTTTTCTTATCTTTCAAGTTCAACTCAGAATTGAGTAGTTATGTGGCAAAAAACCAATACAGGTTTGACATTAGATAGGTAAATTTCATTCTTTGAGTTTCAAAAATAATATTTTATGCATACATAAGCCTATGTAAGAGATGAAGAACAAGCACATATGTGCAATAATTCTGAAACTGCTAGAACAATTTGAGCTTGGATCATGTTAGTAAGAAAGTGTTTTTAAAAGTCTGTATAAAGTTGTGTCTTGGCTATTTTTAAATTTATATTGCTTTGGTTTATCATTTTAGTAGCTTTACTATTCAAGACTATCAATAAAGTTTTAGGTTATAAAATAATAGGTTTATACTTTCTATTTAAATGAAATCTACCAAGATTATCTTTAGAAAAATTAACTACTATTTTGGCTAAGCCAATTATATAACATAAATATGTTTATGAAATTTTTAACATTTTGAAAAGGAAGGAAGGAGATTAATATGAAGAAAGGTAAATAAGCTTGACTCCTTTTTTTTTCTTTTTCCTGAAAGGCTGGCTAAAAAGTCATTTTAAATTTTAAATCAGAAAAAACTATTCTTGGTCATACCATATCTACATACCATACCTCATACCTCACACCTCATTAGCTTAACAGTGGTAGAGGTTAGGGGTCGGTCAAAATTCATTAAAGGTACATATTAAGAGTGAATTTCTTTTTTTTTTTTTTTTCTTTTTTTTTTGAGATGGAGTCTTGCTGTTGTCAACCTGGGCTGGAGTGCAACGGCACGATCTCAGCTCACTGCAACCTCCTCCTCCCAGGTTCCAGCAATTCTCCTGCCTCAGCCTCCTGAGTAGCTGAGATTACAGGCACCCACCACCATGCCCAACTAATTTTTCTATTTTTAGTAGAGACAGGGTTTCACCATGTTGGCCAGGCTAGTCGCGAACTCCTGATCTCAGGTGATCCACCCACCTGGGTCTCCCAAAGTGCTGGGTATTACAGGCATGAGCCACTGGGTGCCCAGCCAAGTGAACTTCATATATATAAATATCCCAGTAAATCTGCCTTTAAATCTTGGGTTCCCTTTGTGTAACAAGAAATTTTTTCCTGTTCTATCAATAAAAGCTAAAGGTCATCTTGCTATTTCAATGACAATTTCAATGAATATAATTTCACAAGTTATTTTTCAATAACACAAGCCCTGAACAATAAGATCCCAAACCAAATATAGCTAATTAAACTATACAAACTGTCTCTTTCTTTTAGGGGAAAAAAATTCAGGGACTAGAAGGGTTTAGTAAGGCATCTGTATCTCTAAAATGAAATATCACAATGTTATATCAGAATACAAATTCAGTTTGGGCTTAATCTTACATAGTAAATGGATTTAATTTATGGTAGAAGTTCCTTTTCAACTTAGCAACCTGAACCCCATAAAGACCTTAATCTGCCCACTTCATGATTTACATCATCTGCTTCTTGTTTGCTACAGAAGTACAGTAAGCAGGCAAACAACCAAATCAGACAGGAATTTATAGAACTGGAAGCTACACCAATTACAGTACGTGGTTTGAAAAGGCAATAAAAATTATCGAGTCAATGAAACAGCAAAATAATTTACCTCACCATCTTGGCAATCTTGAAATACCCTACAAAAGCAAGAAAAATACAGCTCTCTCTTCATAAGGCAAAGTAGATTGGAAATAATGCCCTTGTTCCAAAGAAACATTATTAACAATAAGAGCTACCATCGATAGTGCCTGCAATGTTTCCAATAAACCTGCAATGTAGGTACTGTTATCACCAGGTAGACGTGATGATAAGAATAATAGCCACCACCAGTAGTCAGCATATGAACAGTACAATGCTAAATGCTTTATACTTAGTATCTTGCTAAGCTTCACAGTAACCTTTAGGCACTATCATTATCCCATTTTATAAAGAAACAGAAGTTCAGATTGGTTTAAGACACAGGTGCAAAGTCACTCAACTAGTGATTGTCAGAACCCAGATTCAAAAGCCCAGTTAGTTATCTATTGGTCCAAGCCTATATTGTTCCTACCCCAAATGACTCCTCCTCAAGAAGTATTCAAAATACTGGAATATTAATTATGAAGAAAGCTCTCTGAACAGCACATAAATTGTATTTAACTATATGGAAAGCTTCTAGAATCTATTCTAAAATGTACCACAATATTATAGCAGATTGCTATACTTCCTAAAGTGAACTAGAATATCTGAAATAAAAATTGTACTTTATAAGAACAGAACAGAGTAAAGCAGTAACTGGGAGAGGCAAAAAATTTATCCAGGGTGCTTGCTGAGGTTATTTACAAGGAGGGAACATACTCATGGAGAGCTTCCATAAATAAAAAAGGTTTGCCATAAATTCTTTACTTCCCTAAAACAAGATGGGGAAGAAAGGGCAATTGTTCAGTATCCACTCCCCATGGATCCAGTTTTAACCACCACAATTTGATTAATTAAAGAAGTACTTATGGGGCTGGGTGCAATGGCTCATGCCTGTAATCCCAGCACTATGGGATGCTGAGGCAGGCAGATCACCTGAGGTCAGGAGTTCCAGACCAGCCTGGCCAACATGGTGAAACCCCATCTCTACTAAAAATACAAAAATTAGCCAGGCAAATGACACGCACCTGTAATCCCAGCTACTCAGGAGGCTGATATATGAGAATTGCTTGAAACCTGGGAAGCGGAGTTTGCAGTGAGCTGAGATCGTGCCACTGTACTCCAGCCTGGGTGACAGAACAAGACTCTGTCTCAAAAAAAAAAAAAACAAGCACTTATGACAGTATACAGAAAAGAATTAAGATAGCAGACCTATTATTAGAAAACCTCCTTGCAAGGTCAGCCCATGGCTGGCATCTGGGATCTTGGATTTGGGGAGGGTCCCCCACCATTTCCTGATAAGAATGGTCACTATGCCTAAACTGTGCAAACAATATGGTTTGTGCTAAACACCTTCTTTCCTTCTGTAGTCTGGAATTTTGGTCTGTGCCAGGCAGGAGGTACCCACATAAGTAGTGCCCAATAAAAGCTTTGGGCACTGATTCTAAAGAGCTTCTCTTATAGACAACGTTGTGCATTTCACCTATGTTGTCACAACTTGTTGCAGGGGAAATTAAGCACTTCTTATGTGACTCTACTGAAAGGGGATTCTTGAAAGCTTGCACCTGGTTTCCTTTGGACTTTGCACTTGTGCCTTTTCTGTTTGCTGATTTTGTTCTTGTGTTCTCTTGTAATGAATCCTAGCTGTGAATACAACTATATAGTGAGCCTTGTGAGTCATCCTAGTGAATCACTGAACATGGGGATGGTCCTGAGGACCCCTGACACAGACAGTAAGATACTTTCACATTGTATTTATGAAATAGCTACTCCCAACAAAATTTGCCTAAGATTTGCATGTGCTTAGCGTGGTTTTATTGCCCCACTAGCAAATACCAAAGTAAGCTTCAAACACCCTGACTTTGGATGCAGTTAAGTAATGTGTATTTTTAATAAGTGATACCTACCAGGAACTCTAGCAGGAAAAGAATCAGGAGACCCTGCTCCAGCACCGCCCTCTTCTTCATCTTCTTCAAATTCCAAATTCTCTTCTTCACCAGGTGCCAAAATTCTTCTAAATGAAAAAGGGCAGAAAAAACAATGAGCTGCCAAACTAAATATGCTAGTGATGCCTCACAGTTACTCGTTTCCCAGGTAAGATGCTGATCTAAAAAAATGCTGATATACTTTTATCACTGCTGATGTCAATGATATCAGTAATACCAAAGTTGATATTTAGGAAAACCCAGAAATATCTAAAAATGAAGTATAAAATAAGAAAACAAATATAAATGTTTATTTTACCTTAATGGGACAGGCTGAACATCAAATGGGAATTCTTTATTATATGTAAGAATATTCTTTAGGACTAGAATAAGAAGATAAAGAAACATGAATTCTTCCATGAAACAAAATAAAAAATTATATCTTCAATGACTAATTTCTGATCAATTTTATCATGCATATTAATATATATTTTTAAATTCCCAGCCTTACCACCATTTGAGAGCTACATGGTGCATTTGTCCACTGAAGGTCTTAGCAAAATCAAAACATCTATGGTATACTCTAGGTACCAGTATCTTTACAGTAATGTCAGATCTCCAAGAAGAGTAAATTCCAGAGTCTCAGGGCCTTCATGGGAAATGAATCCTATCTACAAGGTTCTAAGTGAGACACGGGGTAACAGAAAAAGAGAATGCCTCCTCCCCATAGTAGTTTAATTAAAAGATTTGAGCCTGGGCAACACAGGGAGACTCTCGTCTCTACAAAAAAAAATTTAAAAGTTAGCCAGGCATGGTGGCTCAAGCCTGTCGTCCTAGCTACTCAAGAGGCTGAGGTAGGAGGATCACTTGAGCCCGGGAGGTCAAGCTGCAGTGAACCATGATCACGCCACTGCAATGCAGCCTGGGCAAGAATGATACTCTGTTTCCAAAAAAAAAAAAAAAAAAAAAAAAAAAAATTGTATATAAGATGCCCAGTTAGAGATACTTGAGTACATTTTATTCTCTGTCCTGAGAAGATTTCCTCTCAATCCCATCAAACTGATAGTTTGTAGTTGCAACGTTATAATTCTCATATTTCTTTTATGATAAAATTTATTATACTGAGTCCTAGCATTCTGAGTCTTAAAAAATTATTATAATCAGCCATGTACCACATAATAATGTTTCAGTCAGCGATAGACCACATATGACAGTGGTCCCATAAGATTAAAATGGAGCCGAAAAATTCCAACTGCCTGGTATATACTATACCATATTTTTATAGTATATTGTTTACACAGAACTTACTATTCCTACTATACTTTTTATCATTATTTTAGAGTGTACTTTAGCCTCACTCTGTCACCCAGGCTAGAGTGCAATAGTGTGATTTCACCTCACTGCAATATCCACCTCCCAGGTTCAAGCAATTCTCCTGCCTCAGCCTCCTGAGTAGCTGGGATTACACTCATGAGCTACCACACTTGGCTAATTTTTTATCTTTAGTAGAGACAGGGTTTCGCCATGTTGGCCAGGCTGGTCTCGAACCCCTGACCTCAGGTGATCTGCCCACCTCAGCCTCCCCCCCAAAAAAGCTGATTATAAAACAGCCTCAGGCAGGTCTTTCAGGAGGTATCCAGAAGGCACTGTTTCATAGGAGATGACAGCTCCATGTCTGTTATTGCCCCAGAAGATCTTCCAGTGGGACAAGATGTGGAGGTGGAAGACAGTCATATTGATGATCCTGACCCTGTGTAGGCCTAGGCTAATGTATATGTTTCTTAGTTCTTAACAAAAAAGTTTAAAAAGTAAAACCAAAAAAAAAAAAAAAATTAAAACTTTTAAAAACAGAAAACATTGATAGAATAAGGACATAAAGAAAAAATATTTTTGTGGCCAGCACGGTGGCACATGCCTATAATCCCAGCACTTTGGGAGGCTAAGGTGGATGGATCACTGGAGGACAGGAGTCCATCCTCCAGTCCTGTAGTTTTCAGTGGACTGTAGTTTTCAGTGACATGTAGTGTGTAAGTGGGCATCAATGACTAAAGCTTTATATTCTCTACTAGATGCTACTGCAAATGTTTACCAAAATAATTTTGTTTTTATTAAAGTCAATAAGACAAAATAAAGGCTAATACATATTTAGATGAGGTACAACCTCATATATTCTATAACGAAGGTAAACTCCAAATAAAAAATTACTATAAATATTATAGATGTAACAAAAGCACCCCCCAAAAAAATCACATAGGACTAGATATTAACAGAAATAAATTAAATGAACATCTTTGTTAAATAGGCTTAACATCTATGATAGATTATTTTTCCAAAGGAGTATCACAAAAAAATATAAACATAAACTTACTTGGTTCTAGCTTCTTCAGGTCCTCCAGTTTAAATTCTTCTTGAGACTGTGTGGACTAAATTTAAAATAAGCATATTACATCTTTTCACTACAAAGATTTCACTGCACCCTTTAAAGCAGCAAGAACCAAATATTCTAAAGTAATCTATTTCTTGTTTACAAGGTAGAAAATAAAAAGTCCCAAACTGGTTTTTGTTTATTTTTGGAACACTCAGGCCAAAAATAAGAGAAAAAGTTGAAGTCATATCTTTTATTTTACAGTTGACAAAGTATGAACTAAAAGAGTATGAATTTAATAAATGTTGTTATAAAACACTTCTGAGACAATACTGCTTTTGGTATGAATGTCTAATGTTTTACCATAATAATGCTGAATAATTTATTTTCCTTGTAGTAGAGAGGGGGGAAAAAAATCCTTACCTGTAAAGCTGCACTTCGCAATTCCAAGCATGTTGCAATTTTGCCTATGGTTTTCTATAGAAGGGAAAAAAAAGGCTATAAATACACAAATTATCATAACAGTTCAAATCATCAAGTTAATTTTTATTAATACAAGATCGATAATTTTCTTAAATAAGTTACATTTTATTTCTTTCTAGCATCTTTTATACATTAGAGAAAAGAAAAAAAAGGGTTGGGATGAGGTAAAGAAGGTGAGTATATATTCTCCCGACCTAATGTGCCACAATTAATTCTAAATCAACTTTGCTTTGATGACAGCTGTATATATTATTTAAACGGCTGCCTGATATCTGCTACCCTAAGCTTCACCTTTTCTTATCCATAAAGCCTAAAATTAACCTTTTAAAAGACTTAAAAATATCTGAAAGTTAACATAATGGTATAATTTTGACTTAAGTCCAACACCAACTTGTTTAATTAAATACATAGGCAACACTAAGCAAAATTGCTATTTGTGATAAACGGTGGTAAATTTTATAGTCAGATCTGTTTTATATAATATGAGCTATAAAATGGATATTAATGATAGGGCATAGATATTCTTTGCCTTTAATAAGCCCATGTTATATTAGGAGAGATAAGACACCTTCGGAATCACTGTAAAATAAAGCAGACATTTGATTGTATGAGCCTTAGCGAAGTAAGCCATTATATGACCTAAAGAAACAGAACAAGATCGGTATTAGGAATCAAGCCCCACAACCAGGAGGATTTCTAAAATTAAAGAGTTTAGAAAATTGTCATGGTTCAAACGTCTGAAGTCTCAAACTGAAAGCAGAGGGAAAAGTAAAGTTGGGAGAAGGGGGCTGTCATTCTGAAGTGGACCTTCAATAACTAGCTGAGGAATCTGTGATTACTTTAGCAGTAAGTTACACAGAAGGCGTTTTTATTTTGTTTTAATAACATAAACACCTCTTTCAGATCTGCCCTTTAAGAAGACTATCATGGCCGGGCACAGTGGCTCCTGCTTGTAATTCCAGCACTTTGGGAGGACAAGGCAGGCAGATCACTTGAGGTCAGGAGTTCGAGACCAGCCTGGCAAACATGGTGAAACCCTGTCCCTACTAAAAATAGAAAAATTAGCCAGGTGTGCAGGCATGGTTGCACGTGTCTGTAGTCCAGCTACTGGACTAAGGCAGGAGAACCACTTGAACCTGGGAAGCGGAGGCTGCAGTCAGCCAAAATCACACCACTGCACTACAGCTTGGGTAACAGAGTGAGACTCTATCTCAAAAAAAATAATACTATTGTGATAAAATTATACATAGGTTGAAGCAAAAAGGGCAAAGACTAAAGGCAAAATCAATCAGGTTATTTCAATTGTCCAGGTAAATAGTAATCAGAACAAAAATGCAAATAACTAGGGTGGAAATTAAAGGGAAGAGATTCATATAAGAAACATGTATCAGGGCAGGCAGCTGAATTATGCCCATCAAGCCTTTTAAGTCCTTCCAAAAGCAATACTTCGTAAGTTTTTATTAGGAATAAATTCAGATCATAAAAGTATTTATGCACAATGTCTGCAATGCCTGCCCAATGAAATATTCTGGGAAGGAAAAAAAGCATGTTTTTCTAAATGTATTGATAACTTGCAAAAGTTTAGTAAATTGAACTTTCTCTTTTGTCAATTTTCTTTGGAAGATAAATAAGGAGCAAAGAGGAGTAACAAGTGCTGTGCTGGCCCCTAGCACTTACGCAAGTGGGCACTATACAACTACTGCATCTACAATAAATAGCTGCTACAACTCACAAAATAAAACACTGCTGATCAAGATATTACTCGAAGCCAAAGAACAAGTGACAATATTTAACCATCTCCACAATCTTTAAATATTCTTTTTAATCCTAATATAAGAGTTTAGAAGATGTCTAGTTTTATTCTGAAAATTTAAAGATTACATTTGAAAACTGCATTTATATTGTAACTGCAAAAGATTTCATGTATTCATAGCTTTACTCACTCTATCAAACAACTGTTGCACAGCAACCAGCAAAAGCCTTTTCTACATAAAATCCAATATCCTCAAATTATTGTTGTTCAAACATGCCACTCAATTCTAAGAAAACTAGTAAATAATTCTAAACACAAATATAATAGTAATAGTAATGGCTAACAACTACTGAGCACTTATTAAGTGACAGGCTCTCCCAAGTGATTTACAAACATTAATTCACTTAATCCTCACTATAACTCTGTGAGTTAGATACGATCATTTTATAGGTGTGAAAACTGAAGCCTAGAGAGGTTAAGTAACTTCCCTAGGCATCAATGCTTTCTCGCATCTAAGTACTAATCAGGGCTGACCTTGCTTAGCTTCTGAGATCCTAAGAGATGGTGCACACTCAGGGTGGTATGGCAGTAGACCAGCAAAGCCTTCTATGCAATACAGTTATATATACAACAAAACAATACATTTATATCAGTACCATTTAGCTATACTTTTATGTTCTTTGAAAACTGATTTTTGAAAAGAATTTTGTCTGTATTGAGATATATCAATTATAACTCTTTTAAAACATTAATTAGCTTCTTTTCCTTTCTTTACTATAAAATCCATGTGATTTCATGCTTTTAACATTTAAGGTAAAATGTCATAGTTTAACAACTATGAGTCCACTAATAATCTATGTTAAATTTAAATATTTTTTGAAGCAGAAGCAACAGCTTTATATACAGAAATCTACTGAACTATGGCAAAATACCTCAATCAGCATTATTCATAACTATCTTAAGGGACCACACCAAACCTCAGTATTAAAAAGGGAGTGGAACACTATCATTTCAGCTATAGCATTAACTTTTAAAACATGTAGAATGTATTGATATCAAAATCAAGTGCTTGCTACTCTAATTGTTTCACTTTTCTTAGAAATAGATGACTCAGAAAAATGAGTAGGCACAGGTTCACATGTGTCAGACAATATGTATTGACAATTAAGACTTGAATTATTAGCACTTCACTCTAATTAACTGCTCATATCCAACATGGTATAAAAATGGAAAATATTTTCATTCTCAAAATACGGGCTGTTTAATCTTGTCATTGCTAGGAAAATTGACAGCTCAAAAGATCAGTTAAAGGAAAAGATGGAATAAAAATGGACAATTAAAGAGCTAAGTTAATTTTGCTAAAATGTATTCAATCTATATAAGAAAAAAACAGGTTTAAAAATACAAATAAAGTAGTATATTCTCACTTAATCCAGACTTATTTTTTTAGATTCAAACAGCCAGTAATCTACTGTCTAGCTGGGAGCTGGAGGGGGATGTGGGTAGAACTGGGGGAGAAGAAAGGGTGGTAAAGGTGGAAAGGGGAGCCGTATAAAATATAAAACAAGCGTATAGTGCTGGAATTCTCATTACCACCAAATTGACTCAAAACAGGGAAACACTCTTCTAAGCATCATGAGACAGGATATTCTATTCTGTCCAGAAACTTACTTGAGAAAATCTACTGCACCAAAGTAAGGAATTCAGTGGAATGAAAGCTTTTGGCAGCTATTCGTTGGCTACTAAACCCTGTTGTTATAATGACAAAACTATCAGGAAATGAAATGAAAGTTAATCATATGAAATAATAAAATGAACTAATCACAAAAGAGGATCAAATAAGTATCATGAATTTTTACACCAGAAATCTCTGAGAATATTAAGAATTTAAAAAATTATGAAGTTTTCATATATTTATCATCAATTAATAAAGTTTAGAGATCAGTAGTTCTGCTTTAGAGCTCATTAGACTTAAAATAAATATTGTGAAAATGAATGTAAGTTGTTCTCTCAAAAATGAGAATTTATCTAAAAAATCAGAATCTTGTCTTACATATCATATGTGAATAAATATCAATAACCTAAGACACCGAATAGCATTTATTCATCAAAAAAAAATTATTTTTTTTGAGATAGAGTTTTGCTCTTGTTGCCCAGCCTGGAGTGCAATGGCATGATCTTGGGTCACCGCAACCTCCACCTCTTGGATTCAAGCGATTCTCCTGCCTCAGCCTCCCGAGTAGCTAGGATTACAGGTGTGCGCCACCATGCCCGGCTAATTTTGCATTTTTAGTAGAGACAGGGTTTTTCCATGTTGATCAGGCTGGTCTCCAATTCTCAACCTCAGGTGATTCACCTGCTTCAGCCTCCCAAAGTGCTGGGATTACAGGCATGAGCCACCACGCCCAGCCCATCAAATATTTTTAAGAGCTCACTGTGCACTAGGCAGTAACAAGTTTCACAAATATGGTTGGCTTTTTAAAAAAAAAAAAAATCTTTCGAAGTTCTACAAACTATTAAATGGTTGGCATAATTCTAAAATTTGTCACTGCTACAAAAACATTAAAAATAGTAAAAGCATAAAAATTACAATTCAAAATAAAAAACATAAAGAACAATTTTGCTTAGCATAATGTAAAGAACATTCTCCATTTTCCTCTTGAAGAAAACACAATCGAGTTTTTCCTCCTTTGGCTTGCATGCCAGGTTTGGCATTTAATTAATTTTGCAGATCCACCAGTTTATATAAAAATTTCCCATAATATGTTTCAGAACACTAGACTCAATGAAATGTTCTTTGAAGGGACAGGGGAGACTTCCAAAAGCAAATAAATTTTAAAATACTACCTGTCCAAACTCTTTAAAATATTCAACATACACATGCACATACTAAAGGCCCCGAGAAGTCACTAACTCTGTCTGTTCAAATAACACCCATTAATTTTTCAGAACGAATGTTCCCTAGAATATACCTGAAACATCTTTGTTTTCTAATCATTTATTAACTTTAACTAAAGCCTCTGATAACTTCCTCCTTATGTGTCACTGAAATAAGGCCTACATGTCAGTATGACTTTTTTGGCCTGCTATGAATGTTTTACTTGCATTTTTAAAGAAAATTAAACTTTTAAAGGCATACAACTTGCCTTATATTCACAATGTAGTAAAGAGTGATTTGGGGTTCCTTCTCCAAGCCCAAAGAATAGGCAGGCAAGCACAAGCTCTCTCTGTAGTCACAACTGGCAGCCACAAAATTCTTCCTAGGCAGGTATCATAAATAATAGATGCCTCAAAAATCAGGCCTCCAGGAAAGAAGGAGGTGCAGAACACTTCACAGTAGAGGATATGAGAAGATTCAGGGATACTTTGAAGATCACTTAGCGTTCTCTAATCCTTCATTTCATACATAAGAAAATTAAGGCCACAGCCAGACAAAGAATGCAAGACTTCCAATCTTCTGACTCCAGATCTCAGCTCTCTCTTCTAGGTCATGCTGCCTCCTGGTCTTTTTGGGGTATGAGATCTGTGGGTCTTTGCAACCAAAAATAAGCTGAAAAAAGACAGTAGCCATGTGGCTGCTAAGGAATAGCTACAAATTTAAAACTAAATAGCATCATCAAACACCAGCTTCAGCCTTAGAAAGTTAAAGAAAATTAAGAAAAAGTTAATTTTTTTTCTCAGTGTAATCATTATATGATAAGGCTCCACGTCTTGTTTTTTTTTTTTTTTTTTTTGAGACAGGGTCTCGCTGTGTCACCCAGGCTGGAGTGCAGTGGCATGATCTCAGCTCCACCTGAGTTCAGGTGATCCTCCCACCTCAGCCTCCCAAGTAGCTGGGATTCCAGGCTTACCCACCACGCATGGCTAATGTTTATACTTTTAGTAAAGATGGGGTTTCACCATATTGCCCAGGCTGGTCCTGAACTCCTGGGCTCAAGCAATCCTCCCAACATGACCTCCCAAAGTGCTAAGATTACAGGCATGTGCCACTGTGCCCAGCAGTAATTTTTTAAATATAATTTTTAGCATGTTTTAGGTCAAATCACTTTATATTTGAGGTCATGTGGCTCAGAAGTCCTATACTTCAGCAATATATGTTGAAAACGATGTAAGTAACTCAAACAGGTGATTAAACATTAAACATTTTTAAATTCCCTATGTTTTCATTGTTTCCATATTCATAACACATTCTGTTAGCTATTCATTCATATATGTGGATATCTGAGATTCTGTTTATCAAAATTTATGTCCTGTAACTTTCAATTCTGTGATGCCAGCTGATCATTTCCTAATCAATTCCTAGAGAAATTTCACACATTTTACAAAGGCTCTTTTCCTTAAGCAAATTAGTCATTTCCGCTGTGGTCATTATTTTCCAGGGTTAAAATCCTAAGACTCCTCATATCTATTATGCCTATTAGGAACTATTAAGAAAAATATATATATTCTTTTATTCTTTTAAGTTTATTTATTTTCGAGATAAGAGTCTTGCTCTGTCACTCAGGGTAGAGTGCAGTGGTGCTATCTCAGCCCATTGCAACTTCCACCTTCTGGGTTCAAGTGATTCTCCTGCTTCAGCCTCCCTAGTAGCTGGGATTACAGGCATGCACTACTATGCCCAGCTAATTTTTGTATTTTTAATACAGATAGGGTTTCACCATGTTGGCCAGGCTGGCCTCGAACATCTGACCTCAAGTGATCCGCCTGCTTCAGCCTCCCGAAGTGCGGGGATTACAGGCATGAGCCACCGCACCCAGCCAGAAAAAGTATATGTATATGTATGTGTGTGTGTGTGTGTGTGTGTGTGTGTGTGTGTGTGTGTGTATTCTTTTAAATTGTAGTAATGTGATTTTTTTTTGAAATACAAAATTAAAAAGTACATTAGATAAGGCAGATCCTAAATATTTAAAAAATGCAAATATACTAATTTGTGCAAGAAATATGGCTAACCCTAATCTTTGGGGGCTTTTTCTTCCCAATCTCCTATAAACAAGAGTCAAATGAACACGGAAGAATAGACTAAAATGAATGTTGTTAGGCTTACTGTAAAAGTGTGCAAAACATTACCACTCCCTTTGTACAGAAAGAATAAGTAGGAGCAAATTAAGTCACTACAGTTTTCACACTGTCTTTTCTTAAGAGATGGGGGGATAGACTGACACATTTTTTTTCATTATCTGCAAGATTAAACATTGACTTAATACTAGATACTCTGAGCCAAGAGAAAATGGGAGTTGTTTCCTCCCATTTCTTCTCACTCTTTTAAAACTTCAGTAGCCCGTTTTTCATAATCACTAACAGTCTAGAGAATCAACTTGATACACAAAAAATTTAATTCAAGGAGAAAAGGCATCATGGAAACATTTTGCAACCTTATGCATTTATTTTGCAGGTGGATTTTTATGCCAAATTCTTGACTTGAACTAATTTTTTTCAGTGGAGAGGTGTTTTTGTTCGTCTTGGTCTTTTCTTTTTTGTGAGTATTTGTTTGTTCTGAGAGGAGGTAGATAAGGAGTTATGAAAGCTCAGAGTCAAATAAATGTTGAGGTGAAATACAATTACCCACAATCTTTCTATTTTCCCAAGTGACCCTAGACACACTCCAATCTCTGGGTTTCCCCCAGTCTTCATCAAAGTGTGGATTGGGTTCTCCCCATCTTTAGCGAAAGCATGGATGGTCTCCACTAAAGTTAAACAAAGCCTAAATGGCTAAGCAAAACCATTTTTTTAGTGATAAGTCATATGGTATCTCTAATCATTTAATGTTAGGCAAAGCATAATCAATATCATTCTTTTTACTTAACAGTTTTTTTCTTTTGTTTTGTTGTTTCTTGTTTTGCTTAATGAACTCAAAAAACAAAACACTTTTCATTTGGAATCTGATGTATCTAGAGATTATTTTAAGGTACCTTTTGTTCTTCTGTGAATTCAGAATTATTGTGTTGAGCTTGGGCCTCCTTTTGTAGATGTCTTGCTAATCTGTAAGAAGAATACACATATTCTTTAGAACGGAAGGAAAGCAAACTACTGCAACAAGTTGTAACAATTTAAAGCTTTTTAACAATGTGAAGTACAATTATATTTTGTCCAGTTTTTAAAATATAAGTCTACATTACTTTAAGACTCAAATGCTTCTCAAAAAAAAAAAACTCTTATACAATGATGATGAAAATAAGATACAATATTTTCCAAAGCATTTCACTGGGACAAACTTCAGTTCTAGGCAGTAAAAACAGAGCTGGAAAGAATCTCAAAGGGTATCTAATCCAACTTTCTTTAGTATGCGTGACTTTCTTCTATAATAAGCCAGTAAGCAGTTGTCCAGATTCTGCTTAAACACTTCTAGGGAGCACCAGTGATAATACCAACCAGAGATACTTTATCAGTCTATCATTAATTTGCTAGTAAAATTAATCCCAATTCAAATTATAGCAATGATAAAGTCGTAATAATCCATCCTATTATCAAAATATACTTTTGAAAACATGTTTCCATGGAAAATAAAGAAAATTCTCCACCAATCAGCAACAGAAATCATTGTCTGTCCAATTATCATTATACTTAAAAATAGCAGCTAGGTGACGAGCCATGGTGGCTCACACCTGTAATCCCAGCACTTTGGAAAGCCAAGGTGGGTGGATCAACTGAGGTCAGGAGTTCAAGACCAGCCTGACCAACATGGAGAAACACTGTCTCTACTAAAAATACAAAAAATTAGCCGGGTGTGATGGCGCATGACTGTAATCCCAGCTACTTGGGAGGATGAGGCAGGAGAATTGCTTGAACCCAGGAGGTGGCAGTTGTGGTGAGCCGAGATCATGCCTTTGAACTTTGGCCTGGGCAACAAGAGTGAAACTCCATCTCAAAAAAAAAAAAAAATCAGCAGCTAAGTCTTGCATGAGTTTTTATGGATGGATCTATATTATTAGTCCAAGCTCAACAATGAGGACCCAAAGCTACTTCTGAGACAGCAAAAACTTGCATAGTTTAGTCTGTAAAAGTCAATCCTCTTACAAACTAAACTATAAAACCATGGTTTCAACTATAAAAAGACCAATTTTGGGTAAAGGATTTGAATAGATATTTCTCCAAAGAAGACATAAAATGGTCAATAAGCACATGAAAAGATGATCAACATTACTAGTCCTTAGGAAAACACAGATCAAAATCACAATGAGGTATCACTTCACACCTACTAAAATGAGTATAATTTTTTAAAAAATGGAACTGCATCCTTATGGTGGGGGGCGGGGGAGAGAAACAGAAGATAACAGGTACTGACAGGATGTGAAAAATTGGAACCCTCATATAATGCTGGTGGGAGCTTAAAATGGTACCAGCCACTGTGGAAAACAATGTGGCCGTTCCTCAAAAGTTAAATGTAGAGTTACTGTACAACCCAGCAACTTCAAAATCCTGGATATATACCCAAGAGAACTGAAAACGTATGTTTACACAAAAAAACTGTACACAAATGTACAGACAAAAGTGAAAACAACCAAAATGTCTATCAACTGATGAATGGATAAACAAAATGTAGTATATCCATTCAATGGAAACTTATTCAGTCAAAAAGAGGAGTGAAGTACTACTAACATGCTGTAACGCAGATGAACCTCGGAAACATCATGCTAAATGAAAAAGCCAGATGCAAAAGATTACATTCTATATGATCCCATTTATATGAAATGTCCAGAATAGATCAATCCACAGAGACAAAAGGCAGATTAGTGGTTGCCAGGAGATGAGGGAACTGGGAGTGACTGATAACAGGTACGGGGTTTCTTTTGGGAATGATGGAAATGTTCAGGAATTAGACAGTGGGAATGGTTGCACAACACTGTGAATACACAAAAAACCATGGAACTGTACACTTTAAACTGGTGCGTTTCATGTGATGTGATATTTATCTCAATTTTTAAAAGCTGCAGGGGAAAAAACTGGCAAAAGAATTTGAAAATAAAATTCCCAAGCATACTTTGTACTATTCTGGGGTGGGCGATAGGAACAGGAATACAAAGGGTAGCAAGTGCTTGATCTTCTACCAAGCCAACTGCAGAAGATAGTTCATGTTTCCAAATAAGTACTAGATAGGAGTTCTACACAATCATGTCTTTAAAGATAAGGCATAAGGTACCTTATTCTTGATGGCCTCTCTCCAATTTTTGAAAGGTTTTGCATCCTCCTTAACTAAAGCAAGAATTAGCTACAAAAAAATCTTAATATTTGCAAGATAGCTCCACTGTGTTACTTAGTTGAACTGTTTCAATCTATTTATTTCTTTTCTCTCAAAGCTGGAAGCCTCATAGTATTTTTCCTAAAACGTCATTCATACACCCACTTTTTGTGGATTCTATATAGGAGAAGGTATAAATAGCCATTGTCTTTGTTCTGTACTTGGTTTTTTTCTAAGTCTTACTGGCCTACCACCACCTACATGGTGTACTCCCGAGGAATCCATAGTCTGTACCCTTAGCAACTATACATTCCTGAACTCAGGGGAAGTTACGGTGTGGAATGAGTTTCTTTCTCGGAGTAATTCTGCGTATAATTTGCCAGTGGTGGCCATCAACCTAAGCAGAGTCACTGTCAGAATAAAGGATGTAACTCTAAACCCCTGTTCAAATGCTAATCAGCAATAGGGAAAGGAAGGATGCTGAATTCAAACAGAATCTGCTATTAAAAATTACACAAGGCTGGGCACAGTGGCTCATGTCTGTAATCCCAGCACTTTGGAAGGCCAAGGTAGGTGGATCACCTGAGGTCAGGAGTTCGAGACCAGCCTTGCCAACATGGTGAAACCCCATCTCTACTAAAAACATGAAAATTAGCCGGCTGTGGTGGCGGGCACCTGTAATGGCAGCTTCTGGGGAGGCTGAGGCAGGAGAATTGCTCGAACCTGGAGGCAAAGGGTGCAGTGAGCCGAGATCACACTACTGCACTCCAGTCTGAGCAACAAGAGGAAAACTCTGTCTCAAATTAAAAAAAAAAAAATCACACAAAAGAATAGGAGGAAGTATTTGCAAATCACATATCTGATAAAAAGACTGTATCCAGAATATATAAAGAACACTTACAATTCAATAGATAAAAGACAAGAAACTCAATTTAAAAATGGGTAAAAGACAGTTAAAATAAATTACAGAAGGAAAGGAAGCACACAAAAAGACACTCAACCTCATTAGTCACTAAAGAAATGCAGATTAAAACCACAGTGAGGTGTACACTATATACCTACTAGAATGGCTATAATCCAAAAGACAATAATAAATGCTGGTGATATCGAGAAACTGGAACACTTGTACACAGCTGGCATAAATATAAAATGATGCACTCAGTTTGGAGAATGATTTGGCAGTTTTTTAAAAAGTTACACATAAATTTATCATATGACCCAGCAATTCCACTCCTAGGTAACTACCCAAGAGAAATAAAAATATATGTCCATGCAAAGACTTGCATTTGAATGTTCAGGGTAGTATTATTAATAATAGTCCAAAAGTGAAAACAATTCAAATGTCTACCAACTAGTGAAAGGATACACCAAATAAGGTATGTCCATAAAATGTAGTTTCATACACCCACTAAAAAAAAAAGCAATGACACATGCTATTACATGGATGAAACCTAAAAACATTAAGCTAAATGAAAGAAGCCAGATGCAAAAGGTCACATATGTGACCTGGTACATGGTGGCTCATGCCTGTAATCTCAATACTTCGGGAGGTTGAGGTGGGAGGATCACTTGAGGTCAGGAGTTCGAGGCCAGCCTGGCCAACATGATGAAACCCTGTCTCTATAAAAAATAAAAACAATTAACCAGCCATGGTAGCGCACACCTGTAATCCCAGCTACTTGGGGACTGAGGCACGAAAATCATGGAGGTTGCAGTGAGCCGAGATCACCCCACTCCACTCCACCCTGGGCAACAGAGGAAGACTGCGTCTCCAAAAAAAAGCAAAAACAAAAGATCACATACTGTATGATTCAAATGACATGAAATGTCTGGAAAAGACAAATCTATAGAGACAAAAACGTAGATTAGTGGTTGTCTGCGGCTGGAGTGGGAATATGGAGTGACTACAAATGAACACTAGGGGTCTTGTGGGAGATGATGGAAATTTTCTAAAGTCTGTAATGATGGTTGCACATCTTGGTAAATTTCACTTTAAAAATTCACTAAATTGAACAAGTAAAATAGATGAATTTCATGTATATAAATTATACCTAATAAAGTTGTTTATAAAAGAACTTTTTTTTTGAGACAGAAGAAAACAACAACAACAAAAACTTGCCCAGGCTGGAGTGCAGTGGCATGATCTTGGCTCACTGCAACCTCTGTCTCTAGGACTCAAGCAATCTTCCCACCTCAGCCTCCTGAGTAGCTGGGACCACAGGCATGCACCACCACACCAGGCTAATTTTTGTTATGTTTTGTAGAGACTGGGTTTCGCTATGTTGTCGAGGCTGGTCTTGAACTCCTGAGCTAAAGCATTCTACCCATCTCAGCCTCCCAAAGTGCTGGGATTACCACACCCGGCCTTAAAAAGAACTTTTTACGCCAACATGAAAAATTAATTTTCTATATCCACAAATCAGTATACCATTTCAAGACAAAATGACACTTGATTTTGTCCACTGAGGGGAAATCCACACGTTCTCAATGTTAAATGAGCAATAAAAGTTGACATTCTATTAGTAAAAGTGAAATAAACCTGTCAAATATTCTTCTCTAGATAGTCATCTCACCCTACAAAGGTACCTACAAGTAAAATGGGACTATTCTCAAGGGAGAATTTTAAACATACTTTAAGCACATATACAAGTAACTGCTGGAAACCCCACAGCATTCCGTGACACAGAAACTAGTGCTTCTCAAACCATCTGTAGCGAAGAATCACTTTTCCCCAAAATTTGTTCTAGGCTAATACTTTTGTAAAATACAATTTCAAAAATATCATGAAGATGTAAAATTGCTAGAAAGTTTCCACATGCTTACTCTCAATTTCTTTCCTCATCTTACTGCAGAGCAGTAACAGTTTATAGACTATCATCAAACTGTGGACCACACTTTAAGTAGCAGAGGCATAAAGCACAACTAAAATGACAAGTGGGGCCAGGCATGGTGGCTCACTCCTGTAATCCCAGCACTTTGGGAGGCTGAGGCGGGTGGATCATCTGAGGTCAGGAGTTCGAGACCAGCCTTGCCAACATGGTGAAACCCCGCCTCTACTAAAAATTTAAAATAAAATAAGCTGGGTGTGGTGGCAGGAGCCTGTAGTCCCAGCTACTTGGGAGGCTGAGGCAGGAGAATCACTTGAACCTGGGAGGTGGAGGTTGCAGTGAATTGAGATTGTGCCACTGCACTCCAGCCTGGGCAAGAGACTCCATCTCAACAACAACAAAAAAAGACAACTGGCCATTATCTAGTCTTCAGATTTTCTGACTTACCTAGCAGATATTTATTTGTTTGTTTTTGTTTATTTTTTTTAAAACAGAGTCTTGCTCCATCACCCAGGCTGGAATGCAGTGGCTTGATCTCCACTCACTGCAACCTCCACCTACCAGATGCAAGGGATTCTTGTGCCTTAGCCTCCTGAGCAGCTGGGACTACAGGAAAACACCACCATGCCCAGCTAATTTTTTGTAATTTTAGTAGAGAGGAGGTTTCGCCATGTTGGCCAGAATGGTCTCAAACTCCTGACCTCAAGTGATCTGCCCGCCTCGGCCTGGCCAGTTAGCAGATATTTATTGAGTATTCATGTGCTAGATAAATACCTCAGGATTGATCCTGTGAAATGTCTGATTCTGAGCAACAGTTTCTGTACCACTCTACCATAAGTTAGTGGCCACTATCCCCAGATAGCTAAATGCAGTTACTTTTCATTGACCATCTAATACTTTGGATGACTATTTTAGTTTTGACAGACTTCATTTAAATCTTCCAATAGTATTTTGGCATCAACTCCTTAATGCTCCCATAGCACACTCCTAAATTCAACCATTCAATAGAATAAGTATATAACATCTAAATAATCAATGATGTTTGAATAGCCTAGTACTACTCTGGACACTACATATACAGTAGAGAACAAAATAGACACTGCCCCACCTCCCCTCCCCACCACCTTACAACATACACCAATACCCTACCCTCAAAGAGCTTACATTCCAGTGGGGGAGAGAGACAGTAAACAAAACAAATACAGAAAATATATTTTCGACTGTGATAAGTAACATGGAAAAAAATGAAAAAATGAAGCAGGGTTGGGGGTAGGATCTGTGAAACTGAGGTAGAGGCAGTGGGGGGTAGACAAGAGACTTTGCAATTTTAAATAGGGTCGCCAGAGAAAGCCTCATTGAGTATATTTGAACAAAGACCTGAAGGAAGTGACGAAGTGACCCAAGCAGATAACGGGGGAGAAGAGTGTTCCAGAAAAAAATACAAGAGCCCTAAGGCAGACCTACGGTTCAGGAAATAGCAAGGAATGTGGGGAGCACTTACTCTTTTCATATTTCTGTAATTACAACACCCAGTTACTCTGAAATCTTCCATTGGATTTTCAGTGCTTTGAGGGCAGAAATCAAATTTTATTCATCTTTGTATCCCCCAATCCTTACTTGCTGAGTAAGGAAATTGTTTAAGCTACAGTATTATGACATCATGATAATACAGATATGTAGTATCTCTCCCTCTACATCCCTCCCATAAACCAGCTCCTGTATATTGTATGGCTATAAAAAGATTGCTGCCTACCCAGTTAGAAATCCCAATTATCCTAGATTCTTCCTCCTTCTACACCCTTGATAACCAGTCAATAACTAAATCCTGTCAATTCTTGTTTATACCATTATAGTGGCCCCCCCAATTGGTCTCTTTTGCTGCAGCCTTTCATCCCTAACAGATATTTCAAATGAAAAAGACAATTTGCATTCATTTCTGTATATATTAAGTAATTTTAAACTCTTGGCCTCATTTTATATGTAGCCTACATGTTTACAAAATTTAAGCCAATCATTACATGTTTTCGTTGAAATGTGACCCTGGCAGTTTTTATAATAATTTGAGGACGACCACAATCAGAAGTTCAATGGTTAGTACTGAGGTCCAACAATGGATTTGCACGTGCCTATCACCCTCACCTTCATGTTCCTAGAAATTCAATCTAAACAGCTTGCATATTCAATTTTCCTTTGTAATTTCAATTGGACATGGTATTCTTCACTTTCCATTGTGAAGTCGGCAGCCCAGTGTCAACAGCTGCTAGGTCTCACCACATTGCAAGTAAGAGATGGCTTTCTATTTCAAGCTATGCAATAGTTAATATACAGAATGAGTATACACAGGCGCTTATTGTCTAATTGGCTACAGTAAGGAAGGGTGTGTTCTCCGGTAATGAAGAAAATCTTCTAATTTGTCTAATTCACTTACAAAATTACTCTATCAGTGAATCTTAAGCACTATGTAGTAGAGACAGGATTTGGATTTTCTTTTTTAAATCGCAGATTTCAGTGGTATCGGCTTGTGACCTGAGTAATCTGTTTAACCTGAGCTTCAGTTTTCCTCATTTTGTAAAATGAGAATAATTATATTCTCACTGGGTAATTGCAAGAGCAAATGAAATCATGTGAAAGTGCAAAACAAATGCTAGTAGTTGTTACACATGGCAAAATGGCCCAGAGCATGGTTGTTTTCAGAGCTTTTTGAAACTGCAGGCAATTCAAAGTCAGTACCTACACATTTAAATTATCTTAATAGTCAGATTTTTAAAAAAAAAACTATTGTGGGGGAGGATAAGAGTTTAGATCTTCCAAGTACCAAGTGTGTATTCTTTCTAGAAATCATTGTGTGGTGGGGGTGGGGGGGGTGGGGGAGGCCGGGGGGTATTCTACTCATACATGGTTTCATACTCAGTGAAATCTCAAACAATAACTTGCTTTAAACAAAGAATAATTAATGGCGAGTTTGCAAACAATAGCATTTTAGCAGACAGTTCTTAAGTCCAGTAAAACGTGCAAAAAACTAAGCAAGGTTTTCTCTGTATACAAATCTTGTCTTTTATTTTTTAAGACATCCCTGAAGTTTTCTGGGGAAACCAAAAAGGGCAAGAAATCGGTCTTAGGTGGCTCAAAGAAACTGGTACTCACTTGTACCCTGCGACTATACATTATATACAGGAAAAGGAGGAGGGACCCAAGGAGGGAGTGGTGCTCCCGTGCGTGGTCCATTAATTCACATTTTGCTCTCTTCTGTTCACATCCTGCAAGGACTCCACCCAAGGCAACCGAGCGAGGGGGTGGGTGGGACTCACAGCCTACCAAATAACAGTCCCAGAAATCGAAACGAAATCGAGGTGGAATTCTGCAAACACAGCTCACCCAGAAAGAGGGGTGGAGAAGGAGCGCGAGAGGAGACCCTTCTTTTGGCAGAAGAGGTATCCCTGGCCCTCGCTGCTTCCTGGGGGCCCCCCTCCTCTTAATCGCAACCAGTTCCCTCCTCTCCCACACATGGAAGGAGGAAGACACACACAGAGCAAGGCCACTCATCCTTGGAACGTGGGTGGAGAACACACAAGTATTCCTCAGAGAATTTCAAAGGGAAATCGAGGAAGGGCAACCTGGAAGAGGAGGAGGAAAGGAGGAAAGGAAACTGACTGCCGAGCTGGGGACGGTGGGAAAGGAACTAAGTAGATAGCCGGCTACGGCCGGCGCCCCAGTAAAGAAGGGCTACCTGTTGAATGGAACTGGCCCTGCGGAGGCAGAGGGGTAAGAGGGCGAGTCACCCCAGAGAGCGAAACCGTTGTCCCCAGAGCAGCCTCGCCGGAGCTGGTGGCGAGGGATCTCAGCCCCAGTGCCTGCGGGGCCCCACCCTGAGAAGCCTTGGCTGCAGACACAGTGATGAGAGACACCGACAGAAACAAGGGGAGAGGCGCACGACTGGAGCAGGTCTGGCCCGCTCCCGTGGTTAGTCACTCACATCTGATACTCGTCTATCGCCTCCACCAGCTGGCCCCAGAGAGTCGAAGTCGGCGCCTCTCCTAAAACTGGCGCCCCAGCGCTGCAGCAGACTCCGGGTCACCTCCGACATGGCCGGTCCCCACCCCGTCCCCCTCCCGCCCCTACCCCAGCAAGGCCGGGTTCTAGGGCGCCATCCTCCCCGGGCCTGGCCCCGACATTAACAGGGCCAGGAGGAACCGCTACGGCCACCACTGCCACCCGCCGAGGAGCCGCCCAAGCCCATTTTGCCGCCACAGCCAAACTTTGCGGCTCCAAAGCGACCGCCCCGCCGAGACCCCGCCCCCGAGGCCCCGCCCCGTGTTAGGTTGAGGCCGCCCCACTCAGCGGGTGGCCGCCATCGCTATTGCGGCATCTTTCCTCGGCTCCGGAGGCAGAGCCAAGTTTTCTCCTCCTGTCTGGGAAAAAGACCATATCTGAAAAGGAAGGCGGAGGGAGGAGAAGTCTGAAAGGGCTGATGAACCGAGCGTTCTGAGGAGACTGCGATGCCGCGGCAGTCCCCGCCCCTGAGCTGAGTTCACTACCGCCTCGGTAGCTGTCATGGCCGCCGGGCCACGTGACTCCGGCTTGGCGCCGGCCTGGTTTCCCATCACTCTGGTTCTGTAGTCTCGGTTCTCCGACTCCGTGTTTTTCTCGCTTGTGGACTCCGATATTGCCTTTCTTCCCTTAGAAGAACTGCTGTACCGACTCTGAGAAATTTGGTAAGTATGTCAGAGGATGGATGTTTCCCAGTAATAACCCCCCGGGGTTTTCCCCGAGTGCCAAGCAATAGGATCACCCCCTTTTACATTAGTCTCCATAGACCCCTGGACAGTCGACCAAAAGTCTCCTTCTAATGCCTTGAAACAAACGACAGAAAGAAAACCATATTGGTCCCCACAAATCAGTGGCATTAACAGCTAGCCCGCCGAATCCTCTTGCGCCGCATCTTTTTTGGTCATGGGAGAGCTTATAATGCAAGCTTAACTGGGGTTCATTCGGCCGTCGTCTGCCCACCTCTCCCGGGTTGACAGTATCGGCTTTCCACCAAAATGCCTGTTTAGAAAGTGGCACTCAAGTGTTGGCGCTTGCGCACAGTCGCCGCCGCCGCCGCCTAGAAAGGGACAGGGCACGGGAGGAAGAGGTTGGGTGGTAAACAGGAAGTAGGTGCTCGGAGCTCGGGGGCGGCGCTCAGGTAGGTTCCTCCGGGGACTCGGGGCCTCCGGAGTGGGGGTCCCTTGTCAAGAACTGGAGTCCTCTTGTGGAAGTGTGTTAGCTAACAGCTTCGATCCGAATGATGTATTGGTGGCTCTAAAGGCACCCTTGTCCCTGTGCGTGGGTGTGTCGTTTTTCTGTCCCATCCTAGGAACTCCCGCCAACTGAAGAGCACCGAGTCGCAGGAGGGGGGAGAAGATGGGGCCGGGGCAGAAACGTACCCTCTTCTTTCCTGAAGTAAAGACATGCAAAACTTAAGACGTTTTCATCCAGGAAGTGGGAGGCCGCTTTAAAAGAAATATATCTGTAGAAGATTTGCTTTTGCGGCATCTAGTGTTCAGTGTGACATTAACGCTAAGGTTTTATTTATAGGCACATAAATGTATTAGGCTATCGAGATTTATGTGGGAGATGTGCATGATGATATTTTCTGAAAGAACTCATTAAGTGTGTTGAGTCCTAAATAAACCTGCTCAGTTTTTCGTTGCATTCTGTGTTCTTTAAATATGTGGTGCTCCTCAAAACGGGTTTTGTCATGAATAAATAAATTGCATAAAGGAAGCACTTAATGTAGGCATTTCATACACTGCACAGCCCACATTATTTTTTAATAATAGAAAAAGTCGATTGTCTGGCTTGTACAGTGCCTTCAAATTAAGTGAACCTTATCAGAATTTCTTCTCTGGTTACTTCCTGGAATCTAATTGCCATGTTTAGGTCTTCACCTTGGCTTTCTCCATATTATTTGCTGCACTGCTTACCCAAGGACATTTAGACAAGACATATGCTGCTTTTTTTTTAAACATAGAAGGCGTCGAACTTTATTTTTTTAGTTGACATCTCACTTAGGTAGTTTTTCAAGTTTTTTTTTTTTTTTTCCTTTTTTGAGACAGGATCTTACCTTGTTGCCCAGACTAGAGTGCCGTGGGGAGATCAGGGCTCACTGCAGCCTCTATCTCCCGGGCTCAAGGGAGCCTTCCCCTTCAACCTCCCCAGTAGCTGGAAGCACAGGCATGGCTACCGTACCCGGCTAATTTTTGTGCAGATGGAGTCTTACCATGTTGCCCAGGCTGGTCTCAAACTTCTGAGCTCAAGCGATCCAACCACCTCGGCCTTCCAAAGTGCTGAGATTACAGGTGTGAGCTACCGCGCCTGGCCCAGTGTTTTCATTTTTATAATAGAATGTATTTGTCAAGTATTGTATTACGTTTTTATTTTAAGAATATTCTTTAGCTATTTTTTGGAAACTACGTTTTATTACAGAACACATGCTATAACCAATCCACTGTTGTCAGCAATATTTTAGAAATACAGCAATTCACTTAAAACTTAGTACAAGTAGCCTTAACAGTATAGTGAGGGTTAACATTTGAACCCCTTTTGGAAATCACGTTCATCTGGTCCTGTTCCCTTTTACTTGCAGTTGTCCAACCAAAACCTAGTACTTTGCAATTCAAAAGTGTAGTCTGGGGACCAGCATCATCAGCATCTCAGGTCCTACTGCAGTCTATTGAATTAGAGCCTGCATTTGACAAAACCACCCACCCCAGATGATTTTTATGTGTGTTAGAGTTTAAACATTACTACTCCTTTATACGTGTGTTAAGATTGAAGTTGTGGGCAGATTTTCAAATGCTGTTCTGCTTTTTTTAATAGGCCTGATCTGAACATAGACCACCATAAATAGACAGTTAAACCAAGATTGAGGCCGGGCATGGTGGTTCACGCCTGTAATCCCAGCACTTTGGGAGGCCCTGGCAGGTGGATCACTTGAGGTCAAGAGTTTGAGACCAGCCTGGCCAGCATGGTGAAACCCCGTCTCTACTAAAAATAGAAAGATTAGCCGGGCATGGTGGCAAGTGCCTGTAGTCCCGACTACTTAGGAGGCTGAGGCAGGAGAATTGCTTGAACCCGGGAGGTGGGGGTTGCAGTGAGCTGAGATCAAGCCACTGCACTCCAGCCTGGGCGACAGAGGGAGATTCTGTCTCAAAAAAAAAAAAAACCAAGATTGGTTGTGACAATGAAGCATTTTGTTTGTATATTACATTATATTTTATGCATGATATTTATATATAAAATGTGCGTGTACTTGTAAACTTTTAGAAATAACTTTTTATACTATTTACCTTGTTTATTAAATATTTTTAATTTTTGTACGTTTTTTACTTTTTTGTCTATAGAAAACATCTGGAGAAAATGACCCATTGGTTTCATAGGAACCCATTAAAAGCCACAGCTCCTGTGTCTTTTTAATTACTATGGTGTAGTTACTGGCCCTTCTGCTTCAAAAATATGCAAGTAAGTTCATTGATTGAACCACTCTTAGATGCAAGGTACTTTTTTTGGTTCCATGGTCAATACAGAAATATGTAACACACTGTTTCTAACTTTAAGTTCCTTATACATTTATAAATGACATGTGAAGAGTTAAATCAGATTGTTTAAACTTTGGCAAGTCTTCTAGGCTTGGATCCTTAATTTTAGATCAGTAAATGAGTCCCAGAGAGGCTAAAGCAATCAGAGTAAAACAGTTAATCTATGTTTTACAACAGTACAAGAGACTCCACAAAGTAGTATATGGGCATTTTTATTTTTTTTGAGATGGAGATTTACTCTTGTCACTCTGGCTGGAGTGCAATGGCTCCATCTCGGGTCAATGCAACCTCTGCCTCCCGGGTTCAAGCAATTCTCCTGCCTCGGCCTCCCAAACTACTGGGATTACAGGCATGAGCCACCACGCCCAGCTGTATAGGGACATTTTAAATTGGCCACATAGTTAACTTGTTGAGTTCAGAGCCGGGAGAGATCCCTATGACCTGAAATGGCCTTTAGAGTATTCATACAGGAAAAAGTACTTGAGATAGGCCTTGAATGAATTGTCTTAGACTAGGGGTTGGCAAACTGTGTCCTATGGATTTTGGTCACTGCTTGCTTTTATAAATAAAGTTTTATTGGAACACAGCCAGCCCCACATTTATTGACATAATGTCTGTGCTTGCCTCTGGCTGCTTTCCTCTACAATAGCAGAATTAAATAGTCCCAGTGGATGCATCGTTACCAGAAAAGCCTGAAATGTTTACTATTTGATGCTTTCCAAAAAAATATTTGGATGTTCTTGATTTACATTGTCAGAGGGGAAGGGAGAAGGTCATTTCTGTCAGGAAAACCTTTGTGCTAGTGATAGTGAGTAGAGCAATTTTTCAAGAAACTTATTGTGAACTGCTTAGTTTTTTACTCGTTCTTAATTCTTTTCCCACATCTAAAATGCATGCATTTGTTTGATAGTTTTTTAATTAAAACTTGCTGTATATTTTAGTTATGTAATTGTATTCATTATTTGTCCCTTTAATTGGTCTGAGTTTATTTTAGTACAACTTTAAAAACAGTTGTTATTAGAAATTTTATCTCTAGATTTAGTCCTAATTAAATTCATTTCTGTGTGTTTGGTAATCCTTTAGGTGAGGTAGGGGTGTGTGTGTTGAGGGCTGGGAGGGTGGTGTGTGTGTGTGTGTGTGTGCGTTTTAAAGCTTTTACATTGAAACCTGGAAGCCACTTTTATGTAGATTGATTGCGATACAGCTAACTTTACTGTCTCTTTCTATCTCTCGTAAGTGACTTGAGATCATCCAGGGCACGACTCCTTGAACTGTTCACTGATTTGAGCTGTAATCCAGAAATGATAAAGAATGCAGCAGATTCATATTTTTCACTTTTACAAGGTTAGTTATTTATATGAACTTGAGGGTTTTTTTAAAAAAAGGTCTAGAAGTTTACATTTAATTCTTTGACTTTTCAAATTTGATTAGTTTACTCTTCCAGACTGTATTCTTTGGAAAAGGGCAAGAAGTTTTATTCAGACACCTGGAAAAGTAATCTGAAAATTTTTCCAAACAGAACACTCAATATTTCTTCTAAAAGTTAAATGTCTTGTATTTTTCTATAGGTTTCATAAATTCTTTGGATGAATCTACCCAAGAAAGCAAGTTACGATATATTCAAAATTTCAAGTGGACTGATACATTACAAGGACAGGTTCCAAGGTAAGCAACACTAAGGTAGTACTAAATTGGAGCCAGTTTTTGTAACTGTTTAGCCAGTGGTTAACTCATAGCCTCTGTGTTTGAAGAAGGAAAATACAGGTCTGCTCAGCATTTTCTCTTACCAGGAAATTAATTAAAAGCATTTGACCTCAATCCTAGTATATAGTAAATAAAAATGTAATTTGTTTCTCCCAACCAAATATATTTTCGAGGTAATCAATACAAATGTTAACTACAGTTGAACAGCCTTGACCTTTAATAACACACAAAGGATGGTCTGAGGATTTAGAACCCAAACTGACATTCCACATGTGCCTCCATTGAAGCTGAGCAGAATTTACGTTTTTCCCTTGCTTGTCTTTTGCGGATGGATACTTCATGTCTTCCATTAGTCGTTCTCTGTCTCCTTCTTCTCTCCAGTTTCATACTCTTGATTCATAGTATATGTTTTCTTCTTTATCTCTCTTCACTCTTTCTACTCTTCTTAAAAACTTCCCTTCAGGGCTTATCAGTTACTTGAAACTATTTATCATAAATCTAATCTGTTTAGATTTATTATTAGATTATTATAATAATCTAATCTGCTTCTAACAGGAAGCAGATCATAATGGTGCTGATTTTTTACTTACCTACTGTTTTTCAACACCATTTTGTTGTTTAAATGCCCATATATTTTAATCTCAATTTGCTTTAGAATTACTATTTTATAAAAACAGAAAGGAAGGAGTGGAGGTTGCTGAAAGACCAGAGCAGGCTGTACATTATAGTAGAAGTATGGACATTGGGTTTGTACATATTTAGATGCGGTTTCAGGTTTTCTACTGCATGAAAATCTGCTTCTTCAACTGTATGTTGGGGCTATAGATAAAGTACTTTGTGAGAAGCAATACAAGAAAATTTTTGTTAAGTGATAATGACTCTAGGCTTATAAGACATTCATTAAATGTTCATTTCCTTCTTTCCTTCCTTGGGAATTGGGTGGGAAGTAAGTACTAGGGATTTTTTCCAAATTTTAATATTCTGGGATACTCAGATTTTCTAAGACCTTGTTTTCTATATTTTAATGTGACCCATTTGTTTTTAATCCAAAATTAATGATTTTTTTAATTAAAAATACTTTTTTAAAGAATTAAACCTCCGTCATTATTTTGACAGATTCTATAATGTGTGTGTTACATAAATTTGGCACTTTCCCACCGTGCCACATTTTGATTCTGTGTAATAGTGAGCTAAGGCCGGGTGCGGTGGCTCACACTTGTAATCCCAGCACTTTAGGATGCCAAGGCAGGCAGATCACATGAGTTCAGGAGTTTCAGACCAGCCTGGCCAACGTGCTAAAACCCCATCTCTACTGAAAAATACAAAAATTAGCCATGCATGGTGGAGGGTGCCTGTAATCCTAGCTACTTGGAAGGCTGATAGGAGAATCACTTGAACCCGGGGGAGCCAAGGTTGCAGTGAGCTGAGATTGCACCACTACACTCCAGCCTGGGTGACACAGAAAGAATCTATCTAAAACAAAAACAAAAAACAAAAAACAAAGAAAAAAAATGGTGAGCTACTATTTAACATTTTTTCAGCAATTTTATGAGATAGTGAAGAATTATGTGATGAAGACCTTAAGTCATACAAAATATTCAGCACAAATGAGACTTCTACGTTACTTTATTCTTGATAGCTAGTTAGTGGAAATAGTGTTGTGAGTATATCTATTCTGAAAAACATTTTTTCCATTATAGATACTATGACTACTACTTATATGTGGTGTCATAGAAATGGAGTGTTTGGAAACAAGGGATATTGACATAAATGAAGGATTGTAAAGAAAGAGAGTTATTCATGAGACTTCACATTAAATTAGCCAATCTGTCCTATTATTTAAAGGTAAAGTTATAAATTAGACAGGTTCACTAGATCTCCAGATGTAATTCATTTGGTAGCTTCAGTGCAGGAAAGAATAAGCTATTAAACTATGTATTAAATTTTTTTCAGGAGGATAAAACTTTTGAGAAGTTTGTTCATAACTCATTTTTTGATATTATCTATACTAAACAAGACAGTTTAGAAATTACTTTTTAATTACTACATATTTTATAGTACTTTTTTTTGTTTGTTTTTTTCATTTAAAAAGTTACCATACCTCCATTTCTCTTAAGACAGGGGCAACATCCAACTAAAAAATTACTATTTTGTAGTAAGTATATTTAGTATATCCACCTTTTTGTGGAATACTGATTGCCTTGGCAATTCAAAATCTTTTAGTTTGTATAAGTTTTCTACAAATGTACATTTCATATGCATTTGTTCCTTTTCTAGGTGTCAGAATTTAAAAAAAATATTTTTTTTGAGACATTCTCACTCTCACCCAGGCTGGAGTGCAGTGATGTGATCATGGCTCATTGCAACTGCCACCTCCCAGGATCAACAAGTAACTAAAAAATACAAAGTAGAGTGATAATTCTGGTTTCTTCTTTTTGGGTAGCTTTTCTGTGTCTTAGTATTACATGTTTAAAATAAGGACATTCTGCTTTCTTCATTAGTTGAGATAAATGAGATCATGTATAAAACATTTTCAGGTTCTTTTAAGAACAATGGTGAATATACATTGGTATGAATATCTTATTTGCTTGATATGCTTTTGCCATCTTTATTTCATACTTACTAATAGAATCTGAAGGAAACAAGATGTAAAATATACTTGTTCAGGATATTTTTCTGGAATACTGATTGGCTAGGCATTCAAAATTTTGTACAGTTTGTCTTCAGCTTGCTTTTTGCCCTTCTTTTCCTTGATTTCTTTTTTACATACCATCTGCTCCAGTCAAGCTCATTGGGTCACTTCTATCAGAAAATTTTTTATACTCTTCTTATGCTTGGATAGCATTGTTTCCTCACCTAGGATGTCCTTTTGCTTCCCTTCTAGTCTTCTTTCCAGGGACAGTTCAAATTTTTATGTACCGTTAAACCTTCTTAATTATTCTAGCCTGAAACAGTCTCTCCTCTGAATTTTGTTTTTCTAAAATGTTGTATAAAAGCCACACCTTTGAGAATCTACTGAGTACTTCTTAAAAATATAGATTCTAAGCCCCATTCCAGGCTTTCTGACTCTGGGATTAAGGCCCAGAAATCTGTATTTTAAAAGCTACTCTATGTACAGTAAATTTTGGGAACTCCTATTCCTGTGCTTATTATGAAGTACATAGTACCTTCTGGACCATTATACTTAGCCATTTGTAGTTAAATACCTGTATGTCTTATCTCTCCGTCTACATTAAACACAACCATTTTCCTCATACATACCAGTTAGCATATACTTCTTTGTAATTTTGAGTTGGATGTCCAATAGGCTTTATGCTGTGATGTCTCAATAATTGACAGGGCTTAATGATCATGTTTATAATTTCAGTGCCCAGCAGGATGCTGTTTTTGAATTAATTTCCATGGGATTTAATGTAGCTTTATGGTATACCAAATATGCTTCAAGACTGGCTGGAAAAGAAAAGTAAGTTAAAAGGAGAAGATTATGTGCATCTGCATTATTTTTCAAGTATATGGAGCTTCATTATTTTAAAAATCTGTTTTAAAAAGTACCACTTTGACAAGTGAAGGATTACCTTATAATGTTAGTATTTTGAGTATCAGAATTATGGCACCTATTGTTAAAAGGTAAAAGAAATTTTAACAGTCTTGTCATGTGGAAGGTCTTGCTAAGTAAGACCCCAAATTGAAAAACCATAATGTAAAAGCATAAGTATTAACTACATAAAAGGATCATAAACAGAGTTAAAAAAACAAATGGCAATATTGGTCAAAAACATTGTAATTCATTTGATAAATTATTTGCTTTTATAACATATACTCTTATAAATCAGGAGAGAAAACACTATCAAATCAACTGAAAAGCAAAGGACATAAACAGGCAATTCACAGAAGACAAATACAGAAGGCTTATATTACGTGAAAAGATGTTTTGAAGGATTAAAGAACCTTCTGTAGTGTGCTCATTCTTTTTTCTCTTTCACCCTTTGGCTTACCTTAAAGGTAATACAAAGGCAAGATAATTTTTATAATAGCTATAGTAGATACAGCAATAGGAACCTGTCAAATTATGGTTCATCCATATATGGGAATAATATGTAACGTTTGAAAATGAGGTCAAGTTGTATGTGCTGATGTAAAATTACCTCTAAAGTAAATCAGGTGATTAGAAAAAGAGCAGAGTAATGATAATAGCTACCATTGTGTATCTGTGTGTTTCTTAAGTGTGTCTGTGCATTAAGTGTGTAATATTTTGTCTTGTCTTACATGCACAAATGTCTGGAAGGAAAAATAAGAAGTCTTTGTCCGGATTTTGTTTTGTTTTGTGTTTTTTGTAGAGGGGGAGGTCTCACTATGTCTCCAAGGCTGGTCTCGAACTCCTGGCCTCAGGTGATTCTCCTGCCTTGGCTTTCCAAAGTACTGGGATTACAAGCATGATCCGCCATGCCTGGCTGCAGATTTTACCCCCAGTCAGGGTCTCTCTTTTTTCATTTGTAGTATCTTCTTTTTGGAGACGTATCGATATGCTTTTGCCATCTTAATTTTATCTTTATGTCATATACTTGTTTTCAAGACCTTTTTATGGAATACTCATTGGCTTGGCATTCAGAATATTTTAGTTTGTACAAGTTTTCTACAAATGTACATTTCATGTGCGTTTGTTCCTTTTCTAGGTGTCAAAATTAAATTTTTTTCTTTTTTTGAAACATTCTCACTCTGTCACCCAGGCAGGAGTACAGTGGCGTGATCACGGCTCATTGCAACTGCTGGCTCCCGGGTTTAAGTGATTCTCGTGCCTCAGCCTCCTGAGTAGCTGGGATTACAGGTGGCTACCACCATACCCAGCTAATGTTGGTATTTTTAGTAGAGACAGAGTTTTGCCATATTGACCAGGCTTGTCTCGAACTTCTGGCCTCAAGCCATCTGCCCACCTCGGCCTCCCAAAGACCTAGGATTACAGGCATGAGCCACTGTGCCCAGCCTCAAAATTAGATTTTTTTAAAAGGAAGAAAACTAGCTGTGAGAAACATAAATGACTACTTTGGATGTGTAATAATGTATTGGTTGTTGTGTTTTAATACCAGAAATGGAATTCATCCTCTAACTAATGTAACCCCTGTCTTTAAGTATAACAGAAGATGAAGCAAAAGAAGTTCATCGAAGCCTAAAGATTGCAGCTGGGATTTTTAAACATTTAAAGGTAAAACAAACAAAAACATTATTTGTTCTTAATGCTTTAATTCTTGAATAATTTTTCTTTTGGGGGGGCATACGGAAGAAGAATTGTTTCATTATATTAAAAAAGTTAGTATGTGTTCTGTCTTCCTTACGTTACATATGTTACTCATGAGTACAGCTAGTTACTAAATATTAAATGTCTCCATTTTTGTTTTAAAAACCAGTGACTTTTACAATTAGAAAAATTAAGCTGTGGTGCTCTGCTTATTTTTCTGTCTTTGAAAAGATAGGAGAAAAGAAAGCAGAAGCATTGATGGTTCTTAGCTACCTCCTTGCTCTCTACAGAAGTTACCAGGAGCAGTTCTGACTCTGCAAAACTGAACTTCTAATTGTAGTCTCTGTATCTCACTGAAAACATTAGAGGGACAATGAATGCACTCTAGTTGTTTTAAATTGCCTGGAGATGTGATGGGAATTAGGAGAAAGAATATTGTGTCTTTTAAACAATTTCCCCCCACTTCATTCTAATTAAATCACTTTATTGATGGACTCCTAGAGGCCAGTGTTGAGTTTTTCATGTTACAGTAAGATGCTTTTATAGTGATTAAAAAGCTGTGATCCTGAATTAGGTGTAGAATTATAGTGGGTTTTTTTTTCTCTTTATATCCTTTTTTTTTTTTTTTTTTTTTTTGAGATGGAGTCTCCCACTGTCGCCTGGGCTGGAGTACAGTGGCGCCATCTTGGCTCACTGCAACCTCCGCCTCCTGGTTTCAAGCGTTTCTCCTGCCTCAGCTTCCCGAATAGCTGGGATTACGGGTGCCTGCCACCACGCCCAGCTAATTTTTTGTATTTTTAGTAGAGACGGGGTTTCACCGTGTTGGCCAGGCTGATCTTGAGCTCCTGACCTTGTGATTTGCCCTCCTTGGCCTCCCAAAGTGCTGGGATTACAGGCATGAGCCACTGCGCCTGCCCTCTTTATATCTTTAATTATTAATGTGAATGAACAATTCAGGCTATCCTGCAAAAAAATTTTGGTTACTATTTCAGTTGACATTTTTCAAAATGTTGGTGTGACTTGCATATCTCAGCAATCTATCATGACTTAAATTTTGCTCTTGAATTTCTTGTTCTTACAAAAGCTGAGTTTAACTATACAGGAACTTTTATTCTTTATAAGCTTACCATTATTTGTTTTTATAGTTTTTGTTTGTACCCTAAATTTCTGCTAAGTCTCCAAATTGAATGTCTTATAACTTCTATTTTCTTCATCTCTAACAACTGGATTAAAATAAAATTTGGCTGCTTTTTGTCTTTTGTTGTTCTCAGGAAAGTCATATCCCAAAACTCATTACACCTGCAGAAAAAGGAAGAGATTTAGAGTCACGACTCATAGAAGCATATGTTATTCAATGTCAGGCTGAAGCTCAAGAAGGTATCCTAAATATTGTTAGATTGTTTTAAATGAAAGTCTATATTGGCATTTAATTCCTCTTTAAAAATCACAGGTTGGGCACTGTGGCTCACACATGTAGTCCCAGCACTTTGAGAGTGGCACTTTAAACAATTTCCCCCACTTCATTCTAATTAAATCACTTTATTGATGGCCTCCTAGAGGCCAGTGATCTGCCAAAGTGGGCAGATCACTAAAGCCCAGGAGTTCAAGACCAGCCTGGGCAAGGTGGCAAAACCTCATCTCTACAGAAAATTCAAAAATTAGCTGAGCAGGGTGGCACATGCCTGTAGTCCCAGCTTCTCACGAGGCTGAGGTGGGAGTGATGGCTTGAACCTGGGAGGTCAAAGCTGCAAGACCATGCCACTGCACTTCACCCTGGGCAATAGTGTGAGACCCTGTCTCAGAATAATTAATTAATCAATTTAAATAAAAATCAGAATTATCCAGAATCAGGTTTTTAGATTTTGAGAAATTTTAGAATGAGGAATAAGTTTACCATTAGCATTTACCTTCATTCTTAGTTAGCAGGAAAAGGTCTTATAGTTTAATGGCTCTTTTTAAGAGGATTTTGATATCACATCATTTCTGACAGTACAACATTAATTCTTTAATTCGTCTTTTCTTTCTCTAGTGTGCTCATTATTTTTTCTCTTTTATCCTTTGGCTTACCTAAAGTCTTCACCTTTCAATGGCAAGTAAGGATACTAACATGAAACAATACAGAAACTTTGTAGGGTTTCGTTTTTCTTTATTTCAAACTCTAGTGTTCCTCTGAAAATGGCTGGGATGGTGGCTCATGCCTGTAATCTCAAATCTCAGCACTTTGGGAGGCCGAGACAGGAGAATTGCTTGAGCCCAGGAGTTTGAGACCAGCCTGGTTAGTATAGCAAGACGTCCATCTCTACAAAAAATTATTTTAAAAATTAGCCAGGCGCCATGGCATGCACCTGTAGTCCCAGCCACTCAGGAAACTGAGGCAGAAGGATCACTTGAGCCCGGGAGTTTGAGGCTTCAGTAAGCCATAATCACGCCACTGCACTCCAACCTGGGTGGACAGCAAGACCCTGTCTCAAAAGAAAAAAAAGAATTTCCTGTTACATCATGCTGTTTTGTAATAGTGATTCACTGATGATTTATTTAAAGAAGTGGTGTCAGAACCAACAGGCTCAGTGTTTTCTGTTTGCATTTTCTATAACTTCGCATGTTAAAACATTTAACAAACTGTATTAAAATCCCAGAGAGATTGTCAGACTGTCTTTTGCTATTATAATTTAATTTAGGATGAATGGAGTGAATTTAATTATAGATTCCCTTTATTATGTTTGGTTACAGTAACAATTGCTCGAGCAATTGAACTAAAACATGCTCCTGGACTAATTGCTGCACTGGCGTATGAAACAGCCAATTTCTATCAAAAAGCTGGTAAGCTTCTAATTCTGTTGTTACATTTTTAGTCTTCAGATTTTCAGATTTATTTGATCTTTAAGTAATGGGGACAAAACAAAAGGTTTCTCAGATTCTGTCATTATTTGCAAAACTGGAGTAATATAATTTACTGCATTTAAAATAGAACTGTTCATATTTAATATGCTGCATAACTTCTAATGGAAGAGAAAACCAGTGATGTCTGATAAAATTATGCAGCATTTTGGCTTAAAATTTTCTTTTGGTCTTTATAACAACCTTATAGTTACTATTCTTATTTAGACAAGAATCTGAAATCCAGAGAGTTAACACGACTAACTCATAATTTAACTGCTAGAAAGTGTAGATTGGGACTAGAACACGCTACTGTGATAAGCCTGTTAACTCTTCATGCACTTATTTAGGAAACATGCAAGTGTTTTTATTTATGGGATGGTTACTATTTTTGTTGCTAAGGAGAGGCAAGTAGAAAGGATTTGCAGTTTAGGGAAGGAGACAAACATGTAACCCCATTATTATATCCTGAAGTAAGACATTACAGCAGTGAATTGGAAATCTTAACAAGCTGGGCGTGCTGGAGAAGGAGTCTAGAAGAAGATGGTTTAGCCTTATTGTGAAGTGTAAATAAAAGTCTTAGGTTCCCTAGGAAGCTTTCGAGTTTGGGTGTAGAATTCTTTAGTAAGTACAAAGATAAGAAATATCTTCAGAGTGTTGCTCTTACCTGAAACACAGGATGAGTAGCAGGAGAAAAGTTTGAAAAAGTATGCATGCTTGGGATCAAACATTGGTTTGTAAGCCTTTGACCTTTCATTTTGTAGATATTTGGGACCTAGTAAAAGATTAGACGGCTGACTTGATTGGATTTGAATTTAAGACAGGTCCCTACAGTTGCAGTATTAGAGGTGGGCTTGCTACATGAAAGAGTAATAGGCTAGCTAACTTGACTTGACACTTAAGAAATTCTTACAGTTTATGAAGGAAATGATGAAAGCTTTGTCAAATACAGCAAAGTAGCAAATAGGAAAATGTAGATTTGAGAGATGTTTGGTAGAAGGATATGGAGAGGAGAGTATTCTGTTTCTGACTTGAGTGACTAAACCACTGTTTGCTTTGCTATAAGTTTTTAAAATTAGATAATATAACAGTATAAACAATATTCACTTTGAAGTTCTTGGTCACAATCTATTTTTATCATTATCTTTAACTTAAAGTTGTCTTAACTGTCAAATCAAAGAGCTGCCATAGTATTTAACCAGTCTTGTGTAATTGTAACTTAAAGTATAGATTTGGGAAAATCACTTCAAGTAAAGGTGTTTTTTAAAAAAAAGTTAAATTCTTGAGTCTTAGACTTGAATGGCATTCTTTCTGCTTTTAGCATCACGTGAACTAAAAGTCTTCTAGTGAATCAGGGTGAAATTATATTTTGCTTTTTAAAATGTAACTTTAGATCATACTTTATCCAGTTTGGAGCCTGCATATTCTGCCAAATGGAGAAAATATCTTCACTTGAAGATGTGTTTTTACACAGCTTATGTAAGTATTCATAAGGCTAAAAAACAATGTAAATTATTGTCTCTCCAGCCCTTGAAGTGTCAGGTCTGTCATCTCACCAGAGTCTTCATTAACATTTTACAAATAATGGACAGCTAACTCTCAGTAAATGTTTACTGAGAGTCAGTGCAACCATTGTGAACTAAAGTGGATGGAAAGAGATGATGTAGCATTGTAGAAGTGGATTATAGCAATAGAATTATTGTTTGATTCAAAACCCACTTTTAGCATGCTTAATGAAATTCTTTAAATTGTTTCATCCTGTGCATTGAGAAACATATTTATTAATTCTAATATTAAGGCATACCACACAGTATATCACCTAGCTTGGTGAAGAATCATCAATGAACATCATTTTGGAAGTTAAGTATCAGTCTGTTATACCTACCAAACTTAATTGTTTTATTAATTAGAATATCATATGAGAGATCATCAAAAACCTTTTTCAGGTCTAAGTAGATAATATTTCTTATGTCTCCCTCTTCCTCTGCATTAGCACAATAATTTCCTCCTTTATCTACTATTTCCTAAATTTTAAATACAGATTTCAGCAAATATGTTTTGCTCAGTACGTGGTTAGAAGGCTATTTTGGCTCAAGACCTGACGTATTTCCATTTTTTCTATGAACAAAGGTTGGGGAAGAGCTTAATCAAGTAAAGAAATGTAAGGGATTGCATTGATACTTCATTGTATGAAGGTATTAATTTATCTGATCAACACATAGAACAATAAGAGGGGGAAAGCATCTTGAAGGGAAAGAATGAATAAAAATGTGTTTATTTCATCAGGCTTACTGTTATCATGGTCAGACTTTATTGGCTAGTGATAAATGCGGTGAAGCAATCAGGTCTCTTCAAGAAGCAGAAAAATGTAAGTATTCCTGCCAAAATACTAACTCTCTTTTAAAAAACAAATGACTTTATCATAAAAGGGAATATGTGCTTAAAGAGATTTTGGCTGTGTTTATGAAAGGGAAATGGGAATGGATGAGAAAAGAAAAAAATGTTTCAAAAACCTAGAACCTGTAGAAAATACTCACCTTCTACTTACAGAATTATTATTGGTATTGCTATTATATTAAGAGCAGTAAATGTCTTACTACCTCCAATTTAAAGCCTTGTAGGTATAAATAGGCAGTGTTAATTATAATCAAAGGCTTTATGTCTCTTTCACGTGTAGTATATGCAAAGGCAGAAGCACTGTGTAAAGAATATGGAGAAACCAAAGGACCTGGACCAACAGTCAAACCTTCAGGACATCTGTTCTTTAGGAAGCTTGGAAACCTTGTGAAGAACACCCTAGAAAAATGTCAGCGAGAAAATGGATTTATGTGAGTACAGCTTTATATTATTTTAGTAATATTATATTGATTTATAATTATATTAAAATATTAATATTTTAGTAATATCATTTCTGTTAGGCTCTATTCCCAAAAGTTTTATGTTAAATAGCACTTACGGGCTAGGTGTGGTGGCTCACAACTGTAATCCCAGCACTCTGGGAGGCCAAGGCAGGTGAGTCCCTTGAGTCCAGGAGTTTGAGACCAGCCTGGGCAACATGGCAAAACCTGTCTGTACAGAAAATACAACGAAATTAGCTGGCTGTGGCGCACGCCTGTAGTCCAAGCTACTCAGAAGGGTGAGGTGGGAGAATCATTTGAGCCTGGGATGTCAAGGCTGCAGTGAGCCATGACTGAGCCACTGCACTCCAGCCTGGGCAAGAATGAGACACTGTCTCGAATATATATATTATTTACATTTCACATTAGTTTTCTCTTTACTTTAGTGATAAAGTTCAATTGTGTAGGGCCTTTTATTCTACTTAGGATGATAATATATAAAAGCAGACTTTAAAATTAAAACATTAGTTATTAACATAGAGTTCATTTCATTAGGACACTCACATAGTGTCCTGATTTTCTCTTAACTCTCCCTGCCATTCTTTCTCCATGTTTTAATGTATCTTCTCAACCTCCTTTGCATATTCATCTCACTCTGGTTTCAGCTCTCAGTTTTTCTTGTTTTGTTTTTCAAGAGGTTTTCCATCATTAAATCAGTGTTGTTCAAACTGTAGATCACCATCTGTGTAGGTGGGTAGACGCAATCTTATTCCTGCTTTTATCTCCTTACATTCTTCCCTTTATGTTCATCTATACATACTGAGTTTTTCACTTCTTTAAACATGCCTAGTTCACCTTTAAATCACTTCCTTTGGAAAGAGTCACTGAACTTAATTCTGGGTTAATTCCCCTTGTCTGCATTCTTATAACACTCTACATCCATGGTAGCTCCAATACATTGCATTGTAATTGACAAAATTTCTTGATTTTGTCACTTACTTATCTATATGAGGCAGAAAAACCTCTTATTCATCATTAAAATGTCATTGTCCCAAACAGGACCTTGAACATAGTAGACTCTCAAATAATGAACAAATGAATAAATTGCTATTTAAATTACTTTTTGCAGTTACTTTCAAAAAATTCCAACAGAAGCCCCACAGCTGGAACTCAAAGCAAATTATGGTCTCGTAGAGCCTGTACCTTTCGAATTTCCTCCTACAAGTGCTCAGTGGACACCAGAAACATTGGCTGCATTTGATCTCACCAAAAGACCCAAGGATGACAGTGTATGAGATTGGTTTTTGTTTTGTTTTGTTTTTTGCTTTCATTACCAAAAGTTTAAAAGACAATTCAGAGTTAGCATTTTGATATTTTTATTTATTTAAATAGATACATATCTTTGAATGCTAAGTTAGATAGTTATAGTGCTTAGTATAATCTGTGGTAGAACACTCTCAGAGATAAGACCTATAGGCCTTATGTCTTCTGAATAATAACATTCTTTTCAACACATTATCTTGCCTCTTCACAACTTGTCAGTGCCGCCTTTAATAGAGTGTGGGAGAAAAGATCATACATGTTTATATTGCTATAGCAATACTCTATTTTTGTTTTACCAAATTGCAGAGCGTTTGAGGATTTGGCCTAATTACAGTATTCTATGAATCCAGGGATAAAATAAGAATACCTTTATTTATTGCTATCTAAGTACACCTTGGTGTTCTAAAGCCAATGATAAATTAAGTGGAAATTCTGAGGTCTAACTACCAAAAGACTAGGGATCTGTGACAAATGAATGAAAATTATTTTATAGCCATTGCTCCTTCCTTGAAATTGGGTTTTGTTTATATAATTTCCTTCTCATATTAAAATTTGTTCCTTAAAATAACTGTCTTTATATTCTGATCAACTATGAAATAATGCCCTAAGAGATAGCCTATGACTGTCATAAGTTACGTCTAACCTTTAGGGTTCTACATGTATAGATAGATCACTTAGAAAAGAATATGCAGTAGGATTACCATTAGCTTGATTTTTGCCTATCAAACTAGGTTTTGATCTTTACTGAAATGTTACTTTCATGTTATATAATTCAATATAGCATCTTTTAAAAGTCTGAAGTGGAAAAGATACAGTGTTTGTTTTCTCAGTCTTCGTTTATGTACTTAAACTGTGGTGTTTTTTTTTCTCCCTAGACTAAACCCAAACCAGAAGAAGAAGTGAAACCCGTGAAAGAACCAGATATCAAACCTCAAAAGGACACTGGGTGCTACATCTCCTAAAATACAATTTGCACTTAGAATTTCTCTAGCTGTAGATAAGATAAACCACAGAATTGCAGCTCTTATTTCTCAAAATGATTTCTCTGAAGCTTGTAGAATAACTGTTGCATTCAGGGGGTATCTGCCTTCAGCTTACTTGTTCTCGATTTTTAATACAGGAGGTGTTTCTTGCTTTGTTTTCAGATTCTCCTTTTTAATCAGGACAACATTTGAAAGATTTTATTGTGCCTCTAAAGGGTATGTTTGGGGGTTGGGTCTTTTTGTTAATCTCTGGATAGTAATAAGTTTCAGGTCAATACAGGCCCAAATCGTGGTTTCAGGTATGTTTTTTCTTTTTTTCTTTCCCCTTTTTTTTTTTTTTTTTTGAGGCAGTCTCCCTCTGTCACCTAGGCTGGAGTGCAGTGGCATGATCTCGGCTCACTGCAACTTCCGCCTCCTGGATTCAAGTGATTCTCCTGCCTCAGCCTCCTGAGTAGCTAGGATTACAGATACACGCCACCACGCCCAGCTAATTTTTGTATTTTTAGTAGAGACGGTTTTCACCATGTTGGCCAGGCTGGTCTTAAAGATTTAGCCTAATTTCAGTATTCTGACCTCAGCTGATCCACCCGCCTCCCAAAGTGCTGGGATTACAGGTGTGAGCCACCGTCCCAGCCTCAGGTATGTTTTTCTATTTACACACAATAAATTTATTTTCCTTCCTCTTACTTGATATCAGAAGAATAACAGGAATCAGTTTTTAACAGAGATAGTTTTTCCACTTTTCCATTGTGTTAATCAGAGCACAGACTTTGTTCTCAGTCATTTATCTTTTCTGGTGGCTGGAAAAATTGTCACTTACAGTTGAAGATCAGAAAACCATCACACCAAGTCCTTTACATATATTAGAATCAATAATTTACTCAAAAATCAGTGTTTATAGGTATGTTGGGACCTTTAAGAACTTATCCCTATTCCAGTAGCCCTGTGCTTCATTCAGTATCAGTAACCCTGCACTGATTTTTACAAATATCTTTTCTAGTGGGTTTTTTACTTAGAGGACAGAACTTTGTAATAGCTCTTAATGTTTATATATAAGAGAAGACAGAATGGAAAATGTTTTTTGAAGTCAAATATTACATGATGTAAAGAAAAAAACTGTAAAATGAGATAGGTTGTCCTGAATTACACTGGTAACTCTCTACTTCTTTATTAAAGAAGTTTTAGTAAAATGCCTTGGTTACCTGATTTCACTGTACATTTGTTTTTATGTGGTTTTCTGATAATGTCCTGTCAGAATTATATTTCTTTAGGCCAAAGGCCATAGCAAAACCATAGAAAACAAATATAGATACAATATGATCTTAAAAATAGATTGTAACAGTTGAAACAATTAGTATGTATACAAATTTGGGAAATAGTGGATGCATAATACTTAAACAGAAGTCACACATCTGTAGGCTTAACTTTTGATTATTCTCTTGGGGCATTAGATAATTTTTCTATTATAAGTGACAGATTGATTCACTTAATATAAATAATATAAGTAGCATACACTAAAAGCTTACTGTGTGCCAGATACTGTGCTGGACACTTAACATAGATAAGCCATTGAATCCACAGCAGCCCTGTGAGAAATAAGTAAAATCTGCATAAAGTGTTGAAATAGGGATATACATTTCATTATGAAAAATGAGTAGATTATGCCTATCTGAATCAATATTGCATTCAAATAAGTGATTACTTAAATCATATATCATAGTTTACATTCCTTAAAAAAAGGTAGATAAATTCAATGAGATTTTTTCTTAACATATGAAATACTAAATACTGCTTGCAGTATAATATTAATATTTGAAGCTGCAGTTTCCGGAATAAGTGGAGTAATAACTAAACAGACATTTAATTTTATTTTAATATCTATGGAAAAAATACTTTATTAAATCTCACTGCATTTTCTGTTGTCTTTTTTACAGAATCACTTGTCTGTTTGTTGTGTGCCACTTACTGACAAACGTTAAACAGTACTTGATGCCAGCTCTTGACTCTCTGGCTTGTGGGACCTACTTCTCTTAGATACTTGTGCTTCTTAATCTACTTACTAAATTTTCACATTGACATTTTTGGGGATGATACTATCATATATGAAATGGAAAATGTAATATGTTCAGCGCTTCTGTAAAATGAAGCAATACTGGTATTACTTTAAATCAGTAGGTATCTTTGACATGAGCAGATAAATATTTTGTTGACTCAGCAAAGGTGACACTGACTAAAGTATCCCATTATATATAATGTTTTTTTGAAATGTTGGAAATTATCAAATGTGTAGAAATTGCATGAAGGTTACAGAGAGATGTAACTATTTGTGTTTACTATTACATGCATTTCGTACTGGGCAGTGACAACTAACATGTTACTTCTACTAAAAGTGTATAATGGGTTATCTATTTATGAAAATAAAAGTGATTTTACTTACAATTTCATTGAGATCTCTTGTTTTTTGATAAATATTTTTATACTTACTAAGCCAGTAACAGTTAAGACAGTGCAAAATCATTCTTGATGGTAATGTTTTAAAATGACAGATAACCAGGCATGGTGGCTCATGCCTATATTCCCAGCACTTCAGGAGGCTGAGGTGGGAGGATTGCTAGAGCCCTAGAATTGAAACTAGCCTGGAAAACATGGGGAAACCCTGTGTCTACAAAAATTAAAAAATTAGCTGGGTGTGGTAGCATGTGCAGTGAACCACAATCATGCCACTGCACTTTAGCCTGGGTGACAGAGTAAGGCCCCGTCTCAAAAAAAATAAAATGACAGATACATTTGCATCAATTATTTTATGCTTCATGGACTTATTAAGTATTCAGTCTTCCTTGATTTGTTCATTGTCTACTTATGTTTATTAGTACCTATCACTTCTTAATCTCAAAGGATTTTGATTGGCCTGTTTATGTCTCGTGCTTAGTCATATCCAACATGATGCAGTATTTGTACTATGGTATGCTAAACTGGAGACTTATTATCGCTGTGCAATAATCTGTAGAAAACTATACCTTGCAAACTTGAGGTGGCACTTTTAATGTATAAATGCATGCAGAAATAAAACCATATTCAGAATTCTTTTAGAATTAGAGTAATCATGCTTTAGAAAATACTGCATTTTACTGTGTAAAGTAAACTTGGAAATGTCCCTTTGGGTTACCATAACTTTATATCTAAAGATTTTTTTTATTTGACATTTGAACAATTTGCTTAAAGTTTAAATTTTTATTTAAGAATATTTTAGTAATAAAGGGATCAAAATAGTTAATCTGGAAGATAAGTTGACAAATTATAAAACAGAACACTGTATTTGATTGTGCTTATCCAAAAAGCCAGAGCTCTCACTTCAGCATTTAACGTATCTAATGCCTATGATTCGCTTGAAGTCGGTAGAAGCTTATACAATCACTCTCAGAGCACTCCCCTGAGAAAACGTCAAACTTGAATTTGCTTCTCTAATGCAGAGATTCTCAAGTAGTTTGTCTCAAGCTATTGATTGAAGCCTTCTGGGTGGCTAGCTGGGCAGGACTTAAGGTGGCTGGAGCTCCCAGGCTGGTCACCTCCAGAATTTCAAACAAAGAATTTTCTCTGTCATCTGCCATGATGTAAAAAAAGTTGGAAAACACCACAGTGAGACAGGCATGGACAGACATGCAGGCAGTGGCGTGCATGTATATGGTTTAATACTGCAAATACAGATACAGCAATCCTGCCAGGCGATGATGCTCTTTAATTCTCAAGGAGCAGCAGTGATTTGTTACTTCACATTTTTGCTCACTCTACCCTTCCCTTCTGACACACACATGGCAGGTCACTGATTGGAGCAGGTCAGTTCACTCAGGTGAAGGGGCCTAGAGAAATGTCAGTGAATACTGAGCTGTGAAGCTCTGCCTCTGAGGTGTGCAGTGGGGCCTTGGGTCTCTCTGCCCTCACCAGGGGTTTGACCTTCACCCACCTCAGGAAGAAGGAAAGGTGGAAGCAGGAAGGGGGACCAGCAGCTCCCAGCAAGCAATGCTAATTAGCTCCTGTGTAATGACCCAACATCAGTTCTTAGCTGAATTTTAACATAGTCCATTTGAAAACATTTCTAGATAAATGAAAATGGAAAGAATTCTAGAAAATTTTAAAGTGTTATATACTTAAAATAGTATATTTACTTATTGAAGGTAAATGCCAAGATATAGAACTAATGTGTTATTTTCTTGGTACAGATTATAATGCTTTAACTCTTTTCAGTGAAGGAGTTAATCAAAATGAAATGATTAGTATATAGATGTAATCAGAAAAATATTAAATGAAGGATAGTCATTGCTAAAATGAAATAAAGACAATTCAAGTTTGTTATTTTTCCAATCTTATATACCTCCTCCCACCCATTAACATTAACTAAATATATGATTCATTTGTTAAACAAATACTGAGTTCCAGCTATGCGTAAGGCATTGTACAGGCAGAAGATAACAGCAGTGAACATAGAGGTAAAAACCCTCCCACTCTGCCAAGGGGTGGGACAGGGGAGGAAAGGGAAGACAGAGACATGTGGAATATGGAGTTTTCAGTGTTGGTAAGTGCTAAAGAGAAAAAATGAAACGAGGTAAGATGCAAAGGGCAGTGGTAAAGGCAATGGGAGGTTGCCTTGAAAGAGGAGCTCAGCGTAGTCTCCATTTGAGTTAAAGACTAGAAATGAGCAATGAACAGTCTATGGAAAGAAAGACTAATAGAGCAGCCAGCACAGAGCTCTCTGCGAGAGAGAGAGGGAGGAACCTGTGTGGTCAAGGAATTGCAGTAGGAAGGCCAGTGTGGTTAGAGTGAGGTCAGTCGGGGGAGAGCAGTGCAAGATGGCATCATAAAGCTCATAGGGGTTAAATATACAGCCTTGTAGGCCATTGTGAGGGCTTTGACTTTTACTCTAGGTGAGACAAGAACCCACTGGCGAGTTTTAAGCAGAGAAATGACATGATCTGACTTAGGATTTAACAATTCTCACTCCTTTTTGAGTGTAGACGAGGTGGCCAATTAGGAGGCTGCTGCAATAATTTAGGTGCGAGACGATGGCAAGGGTGTGAGATGATAGACCAGGGTGGTGGCAGTGGAGTAATCAAAGTATGATTCCAGAAATATCCAAGAGAATTTGCTGGCAGATTTGATGTGAGGAGTGATTAAAGAAGAACCAAGAATGACTTGAATGTTGTTGGCCTGAGCAACTGGAAGAATAGAGTTGCCAATTATTGAGATGAGAAGGCTGCCAGAAGAGTAGAGGTGAATGTGTGAGTATGTGTGTGTTGCGGGGATGGAGTGAGAGTTGCACTGAAAGCATGAGCAAAGATATAGACAAATTAGGATTGAGATGTCTATTAGACAACTAAGAAGAGATGTCAAGCAGGTAGTTGATCTGTGAGATTCAGGGAAAAAGCGTGACCTGGAGAATATGAATGTTACAATCACCTGTGTGTGGATAGTATTTAAAGCCATAGGGCCAAAGGAGATCATCAAGAAAGCAGATAGAAAAGAGAGGAGGTCCAATTACTGAGCCCTGGGCTAATACAGTATTCAAAAGGTCAGAGAGATTATATGTTCTGTTAATTACATTATATACTTGGGTACTATCCTTTATATTTGGGGTTAAGAAACTGAGCTGGGGCCGGGCACGGTGGCTCCCGCCTATAATCCCAGCACTTTGGGAGGCCGAGGCAGGTGAATCACAAGGTCAAGAGATCAAGACCATGGTGAAACCTTGTCTCTAAAAAAAAAATACAGAAATTAGCTGGGTGTGGTGGCGCACACCTGTGGTCCCAGCTACTTGGGAGGCTGAGGCAGGAAAATGGCTTGAATCCAGGAGGCAGAGATTGCAGTGAGCCGAGATTGCGCCACTGCACTCCAGCCTGGTGCCAGGCAACAGAGCAAGACTCTGTCTCAAAAAAAAAGAAAAGAAAAGAAACTGAGCCGGGCGTGGTGGCTCATGCTTGTAATCCCAGCACTTTGGGAGGCTGAGGCAGGAGGATTGCTTGACCCAGAAGTTCAAGAACAGCCTGGACAAAAATAGGGAGACCCCACCTCTACAAAAATAAAAAAAATAAAAAATAAAAAAGCTGGGCGTAGTGGCACGCACCTATGGGAGGTCGAGGTTGAAGTCAACAGAGACCACAGCACTGCACCCCATCCTGGGCAAAAGCAAGATAGTGTCTAAAAAAAAAAAGAAAAAGAAAAAAAGAAACTGAAGCTAAATATCACTTACAAAATATCCACATCTAAGTGTGAAGCTGGCAGTGCTCCCAAAGTTTTTATAAATAAGTTGATTCCAAACTGTTCACTATCAAGACCCCTCTGTGAGACATGCACTGATTGTAAACATGAAGTTTGCATAGCATATTCTAAAATGCCCATTAGGTGGCAGAAAAACATTCAGTAAACCAACTGTGAGCTAGCTAGTGATCGCTCTTGTGCTGGTTCACTCTTTCTCCCCTCCAGCCTCTCAGAGAGCCCTCTGAACTTAAAGATGTGTATGTCTGTTAATGCACGACACCATAATCAAGAAGAACAGAGACTGGTATTTTCTTCAGAGAGCCAACAGATATCATCAGTCTGTAAGATAATACAGGAGGTGAGCCAGGTGTACAGGGGATGAGGGTGTGCTTATGTTTCATTAGGTTTGGAAATGTATGAATTTGGACAGTCTTAAGAGGAGTAAATTGACTATAATGACACTATTAGGCCTTATTTTTAAACTTTTGATACTTAAGCTTTTTATCTTGGGGTGGGGTGAAGAAGTGTTCAGAAAGTACAAAGCAAGAAAGCCCCTTGGAAAAAAAAAAAAAAGACGAGGTGTCTTGCAACTAGCCTGACGTTCAAGCTTTCTGCAATACACCAAATCACTAAATCACAAGTTTCTTTCTGTTTCAGTTTCAGCATTTCTTCTTGTCCCACTCTCTTTAGGGCATTGGTCCCCAAACTTGGCTGAACACTGGGATGACCTGGGCAGCTTCAAAAAATACTAGTGCCTGAGTTCCACCCACAGAGATTGTGATTTAAGTGGTCTGAGGTGTGACCTGTCTTTGAAATGATTTAAAAGACCCCCAGATGATTCTCATAACAAAATAATTTTGAGAGCCACTGGGCTTAGCTAATGTTGGATGTGTAAATATAGACCTTCCCACAACTCAAACATGTTCCACCCCTGTAAGACATGTAAGAGAACACATCCACGTCAGCATATCGAAGCGCTCTGTATGGCCTCAGCCTGCAGAACCCTTAACTCTTATCATCTCTCGAACAATCCCTAACATCAAAATTTATACTACTTTCAACACCAAACGTAACTAATGAGAGAAAAATACAGAGGAATTATGTAAGTTATTTTTTGAGAATGTTTTCATTTTCTCTTGCTTGTTGTAGAATGTGTTTTGTTTCTTATGGCACTGATAATATTCATTTGTGCAGCAGTATGCTTAACATATTGTTGGTCTTACATACCAAATTAAAATAGGCATTTTTTTGCTGCTCTTTAGCCTCAGAAACTAAATGATAATACCTATTCCTGCTTCTTACTGAGGCTTCTCTATGATACACCGTCACTAAGTCAGGGGAGACCATGTGTAATATTCAGAGGTCCCCGGAGCAGGGCAGATGTCACATCACCTTGCTGTGGATGACAAATGTAACCTCTGGCAAGTCTTTTGCAACTCTGACCTTTGACACAGGCATTAAGCTCAGCATTGTAGCAATAAGATTTGGTGATTTATTTGTGTGTGTGTGTATATATATATATTCATTCATGTTTGCATTGCCCATAAAATATTTTTTAAATTCAATCTGCTCTTCATTTTAATGGATGACTGACAATCCATTTGCATTTATTATGATTATTGACTTACTTGGAATTATTCCTAATATTTTATTCAGTGTTTCTTTTGATCATGATTTTTCTTTACTGTTTCTTCTTTCTTGCCTTCCATCAGTGTTTTCCTTTTTTATTTTCTTCCGCTAGTTTTGAAGCTACACATTCTAATTCCATTATTTGTCTAGTTACTTTTCAATTGTTAATATGCATACTTAGCAACCCATCTTATCCAGCCTATCCCAAAACAATACTTGAAGTCAACTCATATTTTTTTATTATCTAATACTTAATACTGTTTGTCTTTATACTGTCCCCCACCAAAATAGTGTTTTTAAAAATCAATACTTCCTGACATTTGTCATCCTATTTACTAATTTTTAAACGTATATTTATTGCATCTTTTTTTCTTTTTTTTTGAGACAGAGTCTTGCTCTGTCACCCAGGCTGGAGCACAGTGGCACAATCTCAACTCACCACAACCTCCACCTCCTGGGTTCAAGCGATCCTCCCACCTCAGCCTCCCAAGTAGCTGAGACTGCAGGCGCATGCCACCATGCCTCGCTAATTTTTTTGTATTTTTTTAATTAGCCAGGCATGGTGGCATGCGCCTGTGGTCCCAGATACTCAGGAGGTTGAGGCAGGAAGATCAATTGAGTCTGGGAGGTCAAGGCTGCAGTGAGCCATGATCATGCCACTGCACTCTAGCCTGGGCGACAGAGCAAGACTCTGTCCCAAAAAAATAAAAAATGAAAATTTGGCCAGGTGCAGTAGGTCATGCCTATAATCTTAGCACTTTGGGAGGCCAAGGTGGGCGGATCACAAGTTCAGGAGTTCGAGACCAGCCTGGCCAACATAGTGAAAGCCCGTCTCTACTAAAAATACAAAAATTAGCCAGGCGTGGTGGGGCGTGCCTATAGTCCCAGCCTGTCGAGAGCCTGAGACAGGAGAATCACTTGAACCCAGGAGGTGGAGGTTGTGGTGAGCCGAGATTGTGCCACTGCACTCCAGCCTGAGCAACAGAGTAAGACTCTGTCTCAAAAACAAATAAACAAAAACAAAAACAAAAAAATAGTCTGGGCACAGTGGCTCACACCTGTAATCACAGCACTTTGGGAGGCCGAGGTGGGTGGATTACTTGACATCAAGAGTTTGAGAACAGCCTGGCCAACATGGTGAGACCCCATCTCTACTAAAACAACAAAAAATTAGCCAGGCATGGTGGTGGGTGCCTGTAATCCCAGCTACTCAGGAGGCTAAGGCAGGAGAATCACTTGAACCCAGGAGGCAGAGGTTGCAGTAAGCTGAGATCACGCCCTTGCAATCCAGCCCAGGCAACAGGAACTAAACTCCATTTCAAAAATAATTTTTTTTAGCCATTACAATGGGTATGTTATAATATCTCATTATGATTTTAATTTACATTTCCCTAATGACTAATGAGATTAGTCATCTGTAAATCTTTGGTAAAATCTCTACTCAAATATTTTGACTATATTTTAATTGAACTGTTTGCCTTTTACCCAGTGAACTGTAATCGTTCTTTATATGTTCTGAAAATAAGTCTTTACCAAATATATGCTTTCCACTTGTTTTCTCCTGTCTGTGAAGTCCATATTCTTAACCATTTCCTACATTGCTTCTCAATATTTATTGAAATAATTGAGAAACTTCTGCAGGGCAGTGACTCCTTCCTACTAGCAATTGTGGGTTTTAAAGTTAACAAAAGGTAAGAAAACCCTGTTGACACTTTTGTTTGAAGACTGAAAGTTCACATTTTCACTGCTTACCAAATCGCCTCCATTTTGGTAGAGAACAGAACAGTCCTTTCTTGGATTTGAAGAATTGATGAGGTCACAAGTGTGATTACCTCTGAAATCGCTGTCTTTACTATCCATTGAAGATAACTAGATAACTCTCAGCTGTGGGTAACTTGCCCTAAGGTACCCTGTTTTTAATTTTCTAGTTGTTTTGTTTCATTATGGAGATAGGCGGTTTTCAGCAGTTAGACCTAGAGAAGAGTGTACCTTCCAAAAAGACTACTCCTAGAAGGATTATCCATTTTGTTGACGGAGACATCATGGAAGAATATAGCACAGAGGAAGAGGAGGAAGAAGAACAAGAGGAACAGAGCATAAATTCAACACTTGACCCTGTAAGCTTAATATGTCAATATTAGGGAACATGGTGGGGGAGGTGGTAAATGAACGAGAAATTGAGCCAGACCAGGTTTATAGAAAAAATAGCTTTAAACTAAGTCCTTGGTCTCCTTGTTTGCTTTCTAGATCCATGTGTAGGCAACTTATAATTTTAATCATCTTAGTCTCTTCATCTGTGAGAGAGAAAATGAAACATACTATATATAAAGAGCATTTTGAAATCTCTACATTAAAACAGATCTGCAGTCATCATTCTTCTTATTAGTTACTCTATCTTGATTTCTCCTTTTTCAGTCTAAACTTTCCTGGGGGCCCTACCTACGATTTTGGGCAGGACGAATAGCAAGCACCTCATTTTCTAGTAAGTACTGCTAAGGTTATTTTTTTTCTGTCCTAAATAGATATAAATATTGATAGGCCCTCAGAGTTATGTGAGACTTCCAATTGTGTAAGCCACTCCGTCGCATCCTGAAGAAGTGAGATCTGGGCTAGGCTTTAATTTCCAAAGACACAGAACCTCACATCCTCAGGCAGATCCTTCATATTTTACCAACTCTCATCAGGAAATTCTTTCTTATCTCGGCCCAAATTTTATCTACTTCTAAAGTTCCTACTTTTCTTTCTTAGAACCATACCAAACTAGGCTAGATGCCTCTTTCATAGGCCCGGAGTTTCAAATATTGGAGGACAATAATCAGTCCTCCCTTAGTTGGCTCTTCACCTGAATAAACTTCCAAGTTTAAAAAAAAATTATTGGCTGGGTGTGGTGGCTCATGCCTGTAATCCCAGCACTTTGGGAGGCTGAGGCGGGCGGATCACGAGGTCAAGAGATTGAGACCATCCTGGCCAACATGGTGAAACCCCATCTCTACTAAAAATACAAAAATTAGCTGGGTCTGTTGTCTCACACCTCTAGTCCCAGCTACTCAGGAGGCTGAGGCAGAATAATCACTTGAACCATGGAGGTGGAAGTTGCAGTGAACCAAGATCGCGCCACTGCACTCCAGCCTGGTGACAGAGCAAGACTCCGTCTCAAAAAAGTATATACATTGTATGACACAGTTCTAAGTTTCTACTTCCCTCATCATAATTGCTTTATTATAAACATGAACTTTATTGATCCCTCCTAGAGACATAATGACTGGGCTAGTGAATATTTATAACAAAATACTAAATCTTATTTTGTTTTACTTTCACCAATTTTCTTAAGACATAGTTGACAACATCTAATTACTCATTTCCTTCTAACTTGCACTGTGAATATGACAGAAAGGCAAACTACTTTAAGAATCTGAGAAAATATAAAATGTATTCATAGCTCTTAGAAACTGATCTTCATTCATTCATTTAAAAAACATTTACTGTCTACTATATGCTCAGCACTGTGCTGGACCCTGGGACACAAAGATGAATGACAGTCTCTGCTTTCAAGGGGCTCAATATTCAGTGAGTCATATAGATCAGGAAACATGCTCGTAATTGTGAGTTGTTTGCACAATTGCCAGGGTAGGAGTGCACAGGGACTATGACCTGGAAGACTCGGGCATGCTGACATATGGAGGAGACACCTTCAGAGAGCTATGACAGTGTGGCTGGCTAAGGCTAGCTTGAGGACCATGAAAGTGACCAGGGAGTCTTTTAATTACAGTAAAAAGTAAAGATGAGGTAATTTAGTCAGATGGTATGAACCTTCAAGAAATAAATGCTTTTACACAAGCACAGAGGGTTAGTGATTCGGAAGTTACACTGAAAATCCCAGTGAATACTAACCCTACCCTGACCGCAACATGTTAACAGAAAAAAATGCTGTCTTCCAGAAAGCTCTACACTTCAGTTAAGGCAAAAGGGTTTAACAAGATACGTTTCGGGCTGGGCGCGGTGGCTTATGCCTGTAATCCCAGCACTTTGGGAGGCCGAGGCAGACGGATCATGAGGTCAAGAGATTGAGACCATCATGGCCAACACAGTGAAACCCCGTCTCTACTAAAAATATAAAAATAAGCTGGGCATGGTGACATGTGCCCGTAATCCCAGCTACTTGGGAAGCTGAGGCAGGAGAATTGCTTGAACCCAGGAGGCGGAGGTTGCAGTGAGCCGAGGTCACGCCACTGCACTCCAGCCTGGTGACAGAGCGAGACTCCGTCTCAAACAAACAAACAAACAAACAAACAAAAACAAAAACAGAAAAAGGGATATGTTTCAGAGGGAGGGAATCAGAGAAGATTAGGTCAGGTAAAAGAAGCAAAACTCAATATGGGATTGAGAGTACGGAGAAGAGTGATTTGCATGTTGGGTTTTGATTTGGGATTGCAGGGATAGGATGCATGGCGAGCCTAGCTTTCTTGTGAGTTCCAAACAGAGCTGCAGTGAAAAAATGCTCCTGACCAGAGCTTCAAGGTTGTAGTGGAGGCGTAAAGATGCTAGCAGTCAGGACTATGGTCTCTCTACACAGAGATTTTGTTTGAATGGAGTTGAAACCCAGATGACACTGGTAATTAGTTTTTTCAATTTAAAATTCTAGTAGGTCATAAACAGGAAAGCCCCCTAAGATTTATTTTAATATTTTTTAAAAAACTTATCTACTACAAATATACAGAACAAAGAGATAGTGTATTTTTGAAAAGATAAGACATATTAAAAATAGCATCATTTTGATGCCCTATGTAAGCAATATCCCAAGAGGCAGAATGAATCAAAGGAATCAGAAAGTCCTATAATTGGGGCATAAGAGAAGGCTGTCAGAAATCCTCTAATTTTAAAGGAAAACATTTCTAGGGCACATCTTCAGGAACCACTCATTATTCACGCTACACCTTTATCCCTGCCTCTAACAATCCCAGTGCTGAGCCTGCAGGCCACCTTGCTACCGAAGGAAGGCCTTGAATGACTTCTGAGGAGTCTGTCTGGATGCATGGAGGAATTCCTGATGTGGGTCTTGGTAACACTGGGTTGAGTTTAGGTTTAATCTGAAATGTAAGCCGGTACACCTGGGGTTAATGAGCAGTGCCTGTTCTGGTTGCTCAGGACCCATGCTGTACCTGTTGTTAAAGTATATTGAAAATCTCTCCTGATATACACATCTGGAAAAAATAGTTTATATATAATCCCATATAAAGATAGAAGATTTGACAAATTTCCTTTGAATCCTAGAATTTTTGAGAGGTCAAGGCAATTGAAATCTTTTATCAGGCTTCAAGTTAAGTATATTAAGAGATCACTTGCAGACTAAACTCTTGGCCCTCAGCTGATGCTAAGCTTTAGTTATTAACTCGGTTTACCCAAGTGCTCATTCTTTCTTTTAGCATGTGAATTCCTTGGTGGAAGATTTGCTGTCTTCTTCGGTCTTACTCAACCCAAATATCAGTATGTGTTAAATGAGTACTACAGGATACAAAACAAGGTATGTGACACTCTGATGGGGACAAGGGGCCTGAGATGGGAATATTGGTTGCTCCAACTTTAGAAAATTATTTTTTCCACCTGGTAATCATGTACTAAAATTTCACCAAACTCCCATAGTCAGCCTGACTTATTTTTCTAGTTCTTCTCACCCTGGGACACTTCTTCATATTTGCCTCACTCCCGTGAAGTTAGGATGTCATGAACTGTGTTGTAGAAGAAGGTAGTTGGGTGTGAAGCCTGAGATTGCTTAAAGTAGAAGCTTCTTACATGGGCATCTGCACAATAAGGGGAGTTCAGAGGTCTTGTTTGCAGTCAAACATTTCCTTATTTCTCTCCAAATCAGAAAAGTGACAACAAAAGTGAAGGGAATGGATCAAAGGCCCAGGCAGCTGAGGTTCCTAATGAAAAGTGTCACTTGGAGGCTGGGGACCGAGAGTATGGGACCATACAACAGGATACAGCAGAAGCCATTCCTCAGTGAAGCACGTCATCCAGGTAGGGTCTGGTGGCACAGCCCAGCTCATGATGGCAGCAAAGACTGGCTCTCTGTTCCTTGGCCATTGGTTACCATAGCAACAGCAGCACAGGTAGCACTTCTGAACCAGATCTGATCCTAATCTCTGTGTATCTTAGTCTCAGGCATCCAGGAATTACAAGCAATAATGAGTGTAATTTTGGACACTTTCTCAGTATAATTTTTATATGCAAGCCAACCCATCTCAACTCCACCCCAGTGATACAAGTCTCATGAGTACTGACATTTGCACAGTAGCATAAATGCCTTAAGGAACTGTGGGACTGGGAGTTTTGGGCTGAAATTCTCTGTCATGGGACTACCGTACAGTAAAGAAGCTCTATTCCTCAGAAGAAAATTTGGGCACTGCAAAATCTAAATAAATCCCCTTTCAGGGTTTGCATAGGTGTGTACTTCCAAACAACCATCCTGGCTTAGTTGGGGGATTGTTTTACAATAAGTAAACATTGCTAATAGCTCTGGTATAAGATCATTATCAAGGTCTTTGAGAATTAGGTACTTCCCTCCAAATTAAAATAATTGATAAATAATCTAAGCTCTAGAAAAAATATTTAAATGGATTATTTTCTTACTCATTTGTCAAGCAATTTTCAAAACCTGAAAGATCGAACATGGAAATCATTGTTAGATAACACAGGGTGTGCTGGCCAAAGTAACTGTGATAAATTAACGGTAAAAAAAACAAAAAATGCAGGCCTTGCAGTAATCAGACTTGAGCTGCAGTTTCACTTCTCCCATTTACCAGTTGTGTGATTTGAGGTGTCCAGATTTCTGAGCTCCAGTCTCCTTTGTAAAATATGGGTGACTTCACTTGCTCCTCATGGGTTATTGTTAAAAAGAATTATGAGAAATAATAATTTATTATTGCTTTAAGCTTTGGAGTGGTTTGTTATGCAGCCATATATAACTGAAATTATAACTCTAAGAGAAGAGGAAGTTGGAATTAATTTAATATTAAATCAAAGACAGAAGTAGGCCTGGAGCATAAGGTGTTGTTAGTTGAATATAGTAGGATAAGATAGATAATGCTGCACAAAGAAACCTCCAAAATCATGGTGTCCTAAAACGACAAATTTTATTTCTTTCTCGTGAGAAGTCCACTGTCAGTTTAGGTGGCTTCCCAGACAGGTGTTCTCCACGTGATAGCTCAGTGTTGGATGCTTCTTTGATCTTATGTTTCCTCCATACTGTGATGTGCTCTCGGGGTTGCTGGAAAAGGAACAGCATGGAGAGTTAAGCACTGGCAATCAATATCTCCACTAAGAATGAATCATGTCACCTCTGTGTATGTTTCTTTCACCAAAGCAAGTCACGTGGCTATAATTAATTTTATGGGAGTCTGAGCCTCCTAAGATAGATGAGAAATGGAAACACTTTCTTCTAATGGCATAGGAGATAAATAGTAAGCTCAAGAGTCAACATGATATTGATTTAATCTCAGCTCTGCTGCCTCTGTGCCAGTAGCCCTGTGCAAGTTACTCAACTTCTCACTGTTCTCATCTGTAAAACAGGTTTGATATAGGAAGCAAATATAATTTGAACCAGCTTTATGCAACAAAAAAAGAATTTGGGGGGGAAGTGCACTGAGTTATCAAATGGACCCCAAAGGTAGATTAGTCTCAATAGGATCTGAACAATGTGACAAGCAAGCACCCAACAGGTACTCTGTCCATCTCTCATCCTTCTTCCACATGAGGAAGATGCTCACGCTATAGCTCTTCATAACTCTTCAGTTCACGTGACTGATATACTAGCCTTTAGGCACCATTTCAAAGGATAGCGGAAATAGAATCTGTTTTGCTCCTTTTTGTCAACTACCACCCTGTAATTCAATCAGCTGTGGCCAGGGAGATGGAGTCCTGTAGTAGCAACACAGTTATGGGACCTATTTCTGGGTAAGGATGGTTCTCAGGAAAAGGAAATTGAAGTGAGCTAAGTAGGTACCCCATGACTCTTCCATGTTAAAATTGAGGAAAAGTATATAAAGCATGTGGCTCTAATTAGGTGCTTAAGTCATAGTATCAATTACAATTATTAATGTTTCTGATGGTTAATTCTATGTGCCAACTTGACTGGACCACAGGATGCCCAGATTAAACATCACTTCTGGATGTATCTGTGGGGGGTGTTTCTGAATGACCTTAGCATTTGAATTGCTGGGTTCAGTAGGTGGATTGCCTTCCCAATTAGAATGAGCATCATTCAATCCACTGAGGGCTTGAATAGAACAAAAGGCCCAGAAAGAGGAGGAATTTGCTCCTTTTTCTGTCTCACTGCTTAAGCTTGGATATCTCATCTCATCTTCTCCTGCCCATGGATGGGATTTACTACACTGGCTTCTCTGGTTCTTAGGCCTTTGAACTCAAACTGATTTACATCACTGGCTTTCCTGGGTCTCTAGTTGGCGAATGGCAGATTGTGGGACTTCTCAACCACCATAATCATAATACATTCAATTCCTCATAATAAATCTCATTGTATCTATCTATCCAATTATCTATCTACCTGTGTCTCTATACGTCTATCCTATTGGTTCTGTTTCACTGGAGAACCCTGACCGGTATAATACTGAATGAGAATCCTGGTTCCATGGATTCTGAATGGCTTGTCCCCACTGAAGAGTCAGTCTTAGTTCATCTGACATGTTCTGCTAGTCAAGTTTTAGGGTAAAGTAAATCTGAAGGTTTAATCATTTTGCAGAAGTGACCAAGTCTAGCAGTTAAGCATTGGTGACTTCAGTCTTAGGTGTCCAATCATACTAAAAATCGGTACCTAATTTACTATTTTGCTTAGAATAGCACTAGTAATGGACTGTTTTTGACTTTTCCACTTTTCTAAAAAATTATCCACTTCTTGAATACCCACTTATTGATGATTCTAAAGAACTAGGCAGGCTTTTCCCTTTCAGACACCCGTCTCTCTCACGAGAGAAGAGGGCTGCTCTTTCTCTTTCTTTTGCCTGTTAAACCTCTGCTCCTGTGGCTCACAACTGCAATCCCAGCACTTTGGGAGGCCAAGATGGATCATGAGTTCAGAAGCTCAAGACCATCCTGGCCAACATGGTGAAATCCCATCTTTACTAAAAATACAAAAATTAGCTGGGCATGGTGGCACATGCCTGTAGTCCCAGCTACTCAGGAAGCTGAGGCAGGAGAATTGCTTGAACCTGGAAGGCAGAGATTGCAGTGAGCCAAGATCACACCACTGCACTCCAACCTGGTGACAGAGCAAGACTCTGTCTTAAAAAATTAAAAAATAAAATAAAAATAAACCTCTGCTCCTAAACTCGAAAAAGAAGAAGAAGAATAAGAACTAGGCAAAACAAAGTGTGATATTCGAATTGAAGAAGTGGATTTTTATCTAGCATATATTATACTCTCAATTTAATTTTATTTTCCACTAAGAGAAAAGATTCTCTTATGGTCAGTGACCATATGCAAATCAATTGAATCTTAAGCAAAATATAGTAAAGAAGACTAGTGGAACCAATACCCAGATCTTATCCTGTTCCTGCAGGATAACAATAATGTTCCTTTAATATTAAATTTTTTTTCCTTTAATATTAAAATTAATTCATTTATTTAATATCAGCTGGACATCTACTATGTGCCAGTTTTTTTTGTTTGTTTGTTTGTTTTACTTTTTATTTAGGTACTATCAACCATACAGACAAAAATCTCTATTTTCTTGTTGTCCTTGAATTCCCAATAGCTAAATTATTAGGACATTCAGTCTTCATATGGCCAGCCTCTTAGATGGTCCTCAACGATCTCCACCACCTGCTATTCTTACCTTAAGTAGTTCCTTCTCACACTGCACCAGGGTGATTTATGTAACCAATAGAATATGGCAGAAGTAATGATATGCCACTCCAGAGATTTATTTATTTTTATTTTTGAGACGGAGTCTCACTCTGTTGACCAGGCTGGAGTTCAGTGGCACGATCTTGGCTCACTGCAACTGCCATCTCCCGGGCTCAAGCGATTCTCCTCCCTCAGCCTAAAAGAAGTCCTAGTAGCTGGGACTACAGGCGCCCGCCACTGCATCCTACTAACTTTTGTATTTTTAGTAGAGATGGGGTTTCACCATATTGGCCAGGCTGGTCTTGAAGTCCTGACTTTGTATCTGCCTACCTCAGCCTCCCAAGTGCTGCGATTACAGGCGTAAGCCACCATGTGCGGCCCAGAGATTGTTATAAAAGATACTATGGCTTTTGTCTTGATCTTTCTCACTACTTTTCTCTTGGATCATTCACTCTGAAGGAAGCCATCTGCCATGTTATAAGGACACTCAGCCAGTGCAGCAGACTGAATATGTTCCCCCCCCCAAATTCATATGTTGAAACCCTAATCCCAGTGTGATGATTTTGGAGGTGGGGCCTTTGGGAGGTAATTAGGTCATGAGAGTGCAGCCCTCAGGAATGAGATTAGTGCCCTCATAAGAAAGACCAGAGAGCTAACTAGCTGTCTTTCAGCATGAGTATACAAAGAGAAGTCAGCAGTCTGCAACCCAGAAGCGTGCCCTCACCAGAACCTGATGATGCTGACATCCTTATCTCAGACTTCCAGTCTCCAGAGCTATGAGAAATAAATTTCTGTTGTTTGCAAACCACCTAGTCTACAGTATTCTGTTACGGCAGCCTGAACTGATTAAGACTTGGAGAGTTCTTCGTGCTAAGGAACTTTTGTCTCCAGTGAACAACCTTAGAGGAACTTGAGGCCTGCCTACAACCATGTGAGCGTGCTTAGAAGATCACCTTCCTCCAGCCTGCAGAGGATTGCAGCTCCAGCCAACAACTTGCTTGCAACCTCATGAGAGACCGAGAGCCAGAGCCTCCCAGCTAAGCCACTTCTGGATTCCTGACTCATTGAGAATATGAAATAAATGTTTATTGTTTTAAGCTACTAAATTTTATGGTAATTTGTTATAGTGCAATGGATAACTACTGCAGTTTTTATTCATAAATATTCCTAAGGATTCCTAAGGATAAACTAATCGAAGAACTATAATGCACCCAGAAGAAGTACAGGGATTTTACCTTACTCCCTCAAGGCTAGATGGAACTCACTGAGCTGTATCAGATATGCTTCCTGCCCTCCTGTGCTGGGGCCTAAATAGGCAACCATCACCTGCAAATTGAATCTGGCTATTCCATTTGCCATCACTGCCAGTTCCGATATTTGCCATCTGCTGATTCACCCAAAGGGGTTTTCAATGTCCCAGGGAAAGCACTTCTCTGAAATATTAGTCACGAGCACCCCAAAGCAAAAAAGTTTAGGTTCCCAGAAAGTACAGCTTTTTAGCAATAAACTCTTTTACTCAGCTATCCATAACCATTTTCCCCAAAGCACAATCACAATGTCAAGTTGACTCAGTAGGAAGATGTATTAGTTCATTCTTGCACTGCTATTAAGAAATACCTGAGACTGAGTAATTTATAAAGAAAAGAAGGTTAATTGGCTCATCGTTCTGCAGGCTGTACAGGAAGCATGGCAGCATCTGCTTGGTGTCAATCATGGTGGAAGGCAAAGGGGAAGCTGGCACTTCACCTGGCCAGAGCAGGAGGAAGAGAGAGGCAGAAGGTGCTACACACTTTTAAATGAGCAGATCCCGTAAGAACTCTATCATGATAATAACACTAAGGGGATGGTGGTAAACCATCAGAAACCTCCCCCATGATTCAATCACCTCCCACTAGGCCCCATTTCCAACACTGGGGATTACAACGGAACATGAGATTGGGTGGGGACAACTGTATCAGAAGGGTTTCCACCATTGGCCATGCTCTGTAATCAGAACCAATGTTCTTCACCAACAGTCCAGACACTGGTGCAGTACTTCTCAGGGGTCCAGACCACCCCTCTTTTACAGTAGGTTTCCTCTCAAGCCTTTTTTATCTTTTCATGCCGCCTAGTCTTGGTCAGTGTCATCTCAGCCCATCTTAACTCATTTTTCTGCCCTTGAACCTGAGAGGAGTTGCAGTTCTAGTCCTATTCCTCCCAGGAGGCATCTCTGCCACTTGTAAATTTATGAATGCCAAACAATATGTCTAGAAAAGATATCGTCCTGTTCTATCTGGCAGCTTCCAAGATTCAATGACATATTGGGAAAGGGGTAACTCTCTTCCCCTTCCAATAACATGTAAGCCCTAGACTCCTGCCAAGCCAAAAATATCCCTGATTAAACAAATTATGTAGCAGAAAGACTTTGAATTAATAAACTAAATTTGAATGATTATCTGGTTCTTGATGTTTTCAGTTATTTATTATGACCATACTTCATTGTATGTAATGTCGGTAAATGAAAGTTAATTTTATTATTTCTCTTTCTAATGATGGAGTCATATAAACTTTAACCTTCAGAGTGGAAATTCAGGGAGTCTCAAGTGATTAGAGAAGCTCTTTAGCAACTGCACACAGGCAACCACCCCTTTATCTTCATACATACATTATTCAAATATCATTCCCTGAATGGGCAGTCCTGCCAAGAATTGTTTGGGTCTTTTTCATCTTTGTTGGTGAGGCAGTCCTTCAATTATCCCTAAAATGTTTCTATCCTCTGCCAAATTGCACCACTGCCAACTGCAAGATATAATTATTTTCTCTACCTATAGCGAAATGAAGTCAAGTGTACCTTGAACCATTTTCATTCCCAGGTACCTTATATAGGTTTGCCAAGAGCCAAGAAACACAGTGGTCAGCTTTTCAGGCAAAAGTGGTGAAGGCTCTTTAGGGAAAATTTCTGTAAGTTTTCATTTAAATTGGGAACAAGAGGGCAGCGGCATGGTGCTAGCAATCTGAATTTAATTTGGGGGGGGGGAAGTATTTTTACTGGGAAAAAGTAAATGAAGGGCCCCCAACAAATTACTCAAAAGGACTTAGATATTATTTTCCTGGAACATTTACTTTATCTGTCATCTTCAAGCCTGCCCTCAGGCTGACTGGCTGTATAAATCAAGACAAAGTGGCAGAAACAAAATTATCTTCAGAATTGAATGAATTTCTGTAGAAAATGTGTCCTAAGATAAGCATTTTATGATGATGGTCTTTGGTGTCTTGGGGGAAAAAATTCGTTTCAGTGACAGAGCAAGATGACCCCAAGAACAAGACAGCTCCCAGGAATGTGGTGATAGTGAGAGGACCTACTTCTCTTCAACTGTAAGAAGGTAGTTCTTGAAACCTTATCTATAAAATTATTAATGCCAATTTTAAGGAACTGATCAAAATATCAACTTTTCCTCATTGGCTGATGTGATGGCTAGTTTCCTATGGCAATTTGGCTAGGCTCTAGTACCCAGTAACTTAATGAAACATTAATCTAGGTGTTGCTGTAGAGGTATTTCACAGTTAACATCTACAATCAGTTGACTTTAAATAAAGGAGATGATGCTAGATAATGTGGGTGGGGCCCCATCCAGGTGGTTGAAGGCCTTTAAGAGCAAAACCAAGGTTTTCTGAAGAGAAAGAAATTCTGCGTCAAGACTATAGCATCAGCTGGGCATGATGGCTCATAACTGTAATCTCAGTGCTTTGGGAGGCCAAGGCAGGAGGATTGGTTGAGCCCAGGAGTTCGACACTAGCCTAGGTAACACGGTGAGACCCCGTCTCTACAGTCAGAAATTAGCCTCGCGTGGTGGCATGAACCTGTAGTCCCATCTACTCAGGAGGCTGAGGTGGGAGGATCGCTGGAGCCCAGGAGATTGAGGCTGCAGTGAGCCATGATGGTACCACTGTGCTACAGCCAGGGTGATAGAACTAAACCCTGTCTTAACAAAAACAAAAACAAAAACAAAAACAAACCAAAAAAAAAAAAAAAATCCCTACATCCTCAAGTCTTATATGAGTTTCCAGCCTGCTGGCCTGCCCTATGGTTTTCAGACTTGCCAGCCCCCATAAGTACGTAAGCCAATCCCTTGAAATAAATCTTTGATTCTGTTTCTCTTGAGAACTCTGATAAAGCTGTTATCCAACACGCATTTAGGAAGTTACCACTACCATATTTAGTTAACTATTACGTGGGCCAGTAGCCAATATATTACCATCATGGAGTGTGCAGGACAGCTGTCTTCTCTGCTTCATCTTAGTTCACACAGTACAGATTTAAACATGTTTACACGCTTACATTCTTACGCCAAAACCTTTCGAATGACGTTTAACATCTTAATATTTATGAAGAAGTACCTGGGCCTGTGTTCACTCTTTTTACAAATTAATTGCGATCACATAGAACCGCGTAACTGAGAACTAAAACCTCTCTGTCCAGCTGGCCGTGGGACAGCGACTGGATAAAGACAGGCCCAGCAGTTCCCACCAGAGGCAGAACGTGAATGCCTGGAATCTGAGAAGGGAACTTGGAGATTAAAAGAAAAGCACAGGGAGCATTCAAGAGCCAAGAAACCTAGATTTTAACTCCCTCTAGTCATTAGAGCCATACACAGGCCAAGCATCAGGCTTGTCCTCAAAATGAGGATAATAAAAAACCAACGTCCCTAAGAAAGGTAAGAATTAATTGAGATCCTTTGTGTGAAAGCACTAATCAATGCTCTATTCCAATGGGACATCAATGTTACCTTATCTCCTTTGGTCTCATCAACCCCTATCAATAATATCTAGAAATAGAAAACTGGACAATGAGCATATGTGCTAAAGATTATTCCTGTGCCCTTCTCTGCTTTAATGACCACAGGAGGTGTGATTTTATGGAAAACGAAATATGTTATATTTACCCCCCTCTACCCCATGTTTATACACAGTTATAAATGGTTCAATTTAGTCCCTATCTACTGAGACATGTCATTGTGTGGGAAACATGTATAATAATATACTCTTCACCATAGGCCATGTGCAGTGGCTCACGCCTATAATCCCAGCACTTTGGGAGGCCAAGGAGGGCAGATCACGAGGTTAGGAGTTTGAGACCAGCCTGGCCAACATAGTGAAACCCGTCTCTACTAAAAATACAAAAAAAAATTAGCCAGGCATGGTGGCAGGCACCTGTAATCCCAGCTCCTCAGGAGACTGAGGCTAGGAGAATCGCTTGAACCTGGGAGGTGGAGGTTGCAGTGAGCCACAATCAAGCCACTGTGCTCCAGCCCGGGTGACAGTGTAAACTCCATCTCAAAAATAATAATAATATACTCTTCATGGTATAATAAGCTTTTCACCAACCTTGAGGGTTTCAGGGAGCTTCTTGCCTGGGGTGGAAGTGAGGGAAGAGGGAAGGATGGGGCAAATGGAGTCTCAAACCCTTCGGCTGATAGTAGTTTAGGAAAGAGACACCTATCATCATCTTCATAGCAATTAGAAAAGTAGAGAGGTGGGAAGAACGCCGGATAATGAGTCACGAAAATTAGATTCTAGTCCTGACTCTGCCACTAAAAAGTTATACAACTTTAGAAAAATTTACTATCTCTGGGCTTGGTTTTGTAATCCATGAAATGAAGGAGGTTTGAACTAAATCAGCTTTACCTGAAGTAGGTTCTTCTGAATATTAATAAATTTTTTGTTTTGTTTTGGTTTTTTGAGACAGGGCCTTGCTTTGTTGCCCAGGCTGGAGTGCAGTGGCACAAAATGGCTCACTGCAGCCTCCAGCTCATAGGCTCAAGCCATCCTCCCACGTTGGCTTCCCGAGTAGCTGGAACTGCAGGTGCACCATGCCCCTCTAATTTTTTTTCTTTTTGAATTGGGATTTTGCCATGTTGCCCAGGCTGGTCTTAAACTCCTGGGCTCAAGTGATCCACCTGCCTTGGCCTCCCAAAGTACTTGGATTACAGACGTGAGCCATTGCAGCAGCCAAATAAGTTTTATATAAAAAATGAGGATCTGATAAACTTTATTTTTGGGAGGAATTTTGTTAAACAAAACAAAACAAAACAAAAAGTATCATTGCTTCAGAACTTTTCCAGGGTATTAATAAACGAATGTGCCTTGTTAAGCTCCAAAAGGCAGATAGTCCCAGCTATTTGGGAGGCTGAGGTAGGAAGATCACTTGAGCCCTGGAGGTCCAGGCTTCAGTGAGCCATATTCCTGCCACTGCATTCTAGCCTGGGTGACAAAGGGAGGCCCTGTTTTGAAAAACAAAACAAAACAAAACAAAACAAAAATACATACTATACAGTGTTTCCCAATGTGCTTGGTCATAAAATCACTTGTGCATGGAGTATTTCCAGAAGCAGTGGTCTGAGGAACTTACTATGAGAAACACTAACCTAAAAAAATCTATAAAGTGTCTTTTAATTCTAATGTTCTTATTCTATAAAGCTGGGATGGTGCCAAGAAAGTGGACATTTCCCAGTTGTATGAATGCGTAGAGTCGAAAATAGTTTTTATTTTACCAGCATCTCCTCTTTTTTTTTTTTTTTGAGATGGAGTCTTGCTCTGTTACCAGACGGAAGTGCAGTGGCACTATCTCAGCTCTCTGCTACCTCTACCTCTCAGTTTCAAGTGATTCTCCTGCCTCGATCTCTCGAGTAGCTGGGATGACAGGCATGGGCCACCGTACCCAGCTAATTTTTGTAGTTTTAGTAGAGACAGGGTTTCACCATGTTGACCAGGATGGTCTCAATCTCCTGACCTTGTGATCTGCCCGCCTTGGCCTCCAAAAGTGCTGGGATTATAGGCATGAGCCACCGTGCCCAGCCACTTTCTCCTCTTTTAATGGCGTCACTATTCTTGCTGTCAGCCAAGCTGGAAACTTCAGTACTTTAGGGGCCACTTTGACTCTCCGCCATTGATCTATCCATTGCTAAATCCTGACAATTATCCTTTACAGTGTCTCTGAAACTCATTTCTATGTCACTAATCCAGTTTCCAGGCATTACTGATGAACCTGTGTTTTGATTGTCGCTTTTGCTGGTGGAAACATTGAAAATTTCTCTAGCAAAGACATGAAAAGTCTCCTTCTCTCTGCCCATCTATCCTTTACCTTCATGCCAGAGGTTTTTCTTCCAAACCATGAATCAAATCGGGTTACTCCTCCTCTCAAACATTTTCAAAGATTCTACATTGTCACAGAACAAAATTTTAAATTCTTCAAAGTCATTCATGGTCTAGGCCTAACTTTCCTTTCTTATCTCTCTAAGCCAATCTCCCTGCTCCTTAAAGATATCTTATTTCATGCTTTTTCATCTCTTTTCACATATCTTTCTGTCCTTGAGATTCCTCCCCCACTTATCTTTTATTAAAACTCTTGTCTCCAATAAAAACATTTGTATCATTCAAGACCCAGCTATAATGCAAACTCTTTTTTGTTTTTTCTTTTTTCGAAACGGAGTCTCACTCTGTTGCCCAGGCTAGAGTGCAGTGGTGCAATCTTGGCTCACTGCAACCTCCATCTCCTGGGTTCAAACAATTCTCCTGCCTCAGCCTCCCAAGTAGCTGGGATTACAGATGCCCACTACCATGCCTGGCTAATTTTTTAATCTTTTAGTAGAGACGAGGTTTCACCGTGTTGGCCAGGCTGGTCTTGAACTCCTGACCTCAGGTGATCTGCACCCCTCGGCCTCCCAAAGTGCTGAGATAACAAGCGTGAGTCACAGCGCCCGGCCAACCTCTTCTTTGAAACCTTCCCTTGCACCCTTATTTAGATGTGCGCTCTCCCTTCTCTGTACTTGGCTAGCAGCTTTCTCATCTGATAGGCCCCCTCCTGGTATTATGATGATCTGTAAAGTCATGCTAATCCTTCTTCAGATAATAATTTTATTGAACACAGGGGTATAGTGAATGACTGGACCAGGCACAAAAACTGGAGCTAGTTCAATCACATCTGCTCTCATTCATTCAATCAGTCATTCGGCAACTATTTATTATGCACTAGGCACTGGGGAACATGAACATGGTCAAGACCTTACCATCATCCCTTGGTTGCCCTAGTCTGGTTCCTAGTCATCTCCTGCAGGAGAGGCCCCATTGCAAATCCATCCCAAATCATTCACATCCTTCTTGAGCCAGTTCACAGTTCACAGTTACTCTGTTCACACAGTAACTGCAAAAGTCCCAAATGCCACTGCTGAGTGTTCTTTTTGTCCAGGTGGTAAGTGTTCTCTCATTTGAGATCCTTAATGTTTCTTAAAAACTCAACATTAAAAGACACCTGTCCTTTGATCAAACCTCCAAAGCCTCATTTTCAGATTCATCCTATTAAGACTCTGGAACAAGCCTGCACTAAACCCTCCACAAATCCTGGTGTACTTAGTTGAGTATTATTTACTGTAACCTTCATGAATGTGCAATAAACACACAGAAGTTCCCAACGCTGAAGGCTGGAAAGACGTGGCAGGATGATAAATAAGCTTTGATGATGATTTCAATGAATGGTAATTTCTTGCTTCCACAGAGACTCCACAAACACAGCTGTCAGAAGTGCATTGTGTAAATCAGATGCTAATTAAATTAAATTCCCACTGGAATTAAGGAAGCAAAGTATTTTGTCTTGTTTTCTTGCAAACTAGGCCTCTCAATCAAGACAGCTGGAGCACTGGCATTTCAGGTACGTGGAGGCAACAGCTGCAGTGAAGCAAAGCAACTGCTTTCATGATTAAATTGCCATCAGTAAACGGAAAATAGATGCCATTTTTGACATTAGTAATGCTAAAAATTCAAACAATCTAGCAGAAGCAGAGCTGGACTAGGAAAGAAGAGGTTTGGGTTCTGATGTAAGTTTTGGCAAAATCATTTTACGACTCTAAGCTTCAGTTCCCGGCTTCTTCTCCCTCTTTCTCCCTTTCCTCCTTCTTTCTCTTCTTCTGCTAAATATTTATTGAATGCCAACTACTGCCAGGTAATGTACTGGGTCCTGGAGACCCAAATACATAGAACATTTTTTGTCCTCTTGGTGTTCCTGGTCTTTTTGAAGAACCAGGAGGTGGGACTCTATGATTTCGGTACCTTCTGGGAGTTAGAGTTCTATCATTCTAAACATAAACTTTTTTACAACCAGCATTTAGGTGATATCGACTTCACCCCACTTCTCTGTTGAGAAACACAGAAGAGACATCCCCATCCCTGCCCCTGCCTTTAGCTTTTAGTCTAGTGAGAAACCAAAGCACACGTGACTGAAACAACATTTGATATTTCACAGCCAGAAATAAGCGGGTATAAAAAAAAATATTGCCTAAATGATGTTGAGAAGCATTGAAGCAGAAGCCTGAGTAAAGAAGCCATTCAATGAATGCTTTTTTTCATCCATTCAATACTGCATGAAACATTTACTAAATACTTACTACAGGCAAGGTTCTGTGCTTTGTGCTGGGGATACCAAGGAGGCAGTCTCTGCCATCAAGGAGCCTCCAGTTAATTGGACAGGCAAATATATAAAATGTTAATTATAGTAAAATATGGTTACAACAATGTTAGAATCATTAGACATTATTGCAACAGGACACATGGTGCAGGAAGAGGTTTACTTTAAAAACAAAGCTCTACTGAAAGTATTCTGTTTCATTCATTCTTTCAATTGTCTCTAGAGTTTGAAAACAAATCACTCTTTATTTATTTATTGAGGTGGAGTCTCACTCTGCCACCCAGGCTGGAATGCAGTGGTACAATCTCAGCTCACTGCAACCTCCGCTTCCCAGGTTCAGGTGATTCTTCTGCCTCAGCCTCCCAGGTATTTGGGATTATAGGTGTGTGCCCCCATGCCCTGCTAATTTGTGTATTTTAGTCTCGATGGGGTTTCACCATGTTGGCCAGGCTGGTCTGGAACTCCTGAACTCAAGTGATCTGTCCAACTTGCCCTATCAAAGTGCTGGGATGACGGGCTTGAGCCACCACAGCTGACCTATTAATATCTCAAGACTTAAAATCCTAGAGGAAAGTAACCGGGTGTTATGTATTTGCAAGGTAGATCCCAGTATAGGGTAGCAGTATCTCTCACAAATGCAATCTGATGTTAATGATTATTTACTCAAGAGTACATGATATTATAATAATAAAAAACGGAAGACAAACTGGTGTATTCATAAAATAGAATACAACCCAACAATAAAAAGGAGTGGGCTATGAATATGTATACACTAACAAGACGAAATCTCAAAAACATTACACTGAGTATACTGAGTGAAAGAAGACTTAAATAAAAGTGCATACTATATGACTCCATTAACATGAAGTTCTAGGATAGGCAAAACTAATTTATGATAAAAAAATTAAAACAGTGATTTCCTGTGGGAAGTAGGAGAGGGAACTGATTGGGTAGTGGCATGAGAGAACTCTCTGGGGTCATGTAATGTCTATCTTGTTAGCAGTTTAGATTACAAAGATATATGCTTTGGGTTACACAATGCATACTTAAGATTTGTGCATTTTGTTTAATATAAATTTTACCCCAAATGAAATTTTAAAGAAGTATTAAACTTCAGTTAATAATCTGTCTGAAATTTACTTTCAAATGCATCAAAAATAAGATGGATTCATGGATGGACAGGAGGATGAATAGATGGATAGATATATCATAAAGCAAGTATCGTAAAAAAAATTTTTTTGAGACAGTCTCGCTCTGTTGCCCAGGCTGGAGTGCAGTGGTGTGATCTCAACTGACAGTAAGATATTAGTGGTAGAATCAAGATGCTATGGATATAAGGGTATTCACTATCATATTCTTCCAACTTGGCTGTATTTCATAATAAAATTTGGGGGCGGAAAGGATACACAGTGGCCCCAAATTGCTGGAACTTACACCTGTTGGGTGCTGTCTTCCAGAAATTGTGCATCTTTCTAAGTCCTAGTATAAGATAGAGCGCCTGGGATCCTGTGCGGCAGCAGTTCCTAATAATATGTGCATATAAGAATCTCTGGCTGAATATGGTGGCTCACGCCTGTAATCCCAGCACTTTGGGAGGACAAGGCAGGAGGATCGCTTGAGCCCAGGAGTTTGCAACCAGCCTGGGCAACAAAGTGAGACCTTGTCTCTACAAAAAAAAAAATTAATTAGCTGGGCATGGTGGTGCATGCCTGCAGTCCCAGCTACTTGAAGGTGGGGGTGGGCTGAGGTGGGAGGATCACTTGAGCCCAGGAGGTGGAGGCTGCAGTGAGCTGTGATTGCGTCACTGCACTTCAGCATTCCAACCTGAGCAAGAGAATAAAGACCTTGTCTGAAAAAAAAAATCTCCTCCAAGAGTTTTTAAAAATTCACATATCACAGAGACACCCTTGGAGATCTTGATTTCAGGAGGCTTGGAATGGGAACCTGGATATTTGTGTCTGTAAAAGCATTCCTAGTAAGTAAGATTTATATGAACCCCTGATATGATCTCCTTCCACAAGGAATGAAATTCTCTGCCTATCAAATGGGCTCTAAATTAAAAAAAAAAAAAAGCCTCCAACAATAGGATTGTTAAGCACCCTCTGGGATCTCTCCTTGGTTTGTAAGCGAAATGATCTAGGTGATGGTGTGACAGCCTCCTCCAGCAGGGCCATCATAGCAGCTTGGGCACATTGTTTATACCTAGCAAGTGAAAGGAAGTTAAAAGCACAATGATATTGTGGTGTATCTTTCATCTCAGAAGCTCTAATACCAGATGAAAGACAGTACCTAGGCTGTGGATGAAAGAGGGTAGGAGAGCTTGGGTGGGAAGTGGTTAACCATTCTCCAGGTTTTTGGCAGCTTATTTCCACTCCCTGGCTTCTAAATGGAAGTAGGATTTTCTCAATCCCCCCCTTCTTGCCTTTCATTTCTCCTTTCCCCTGCCTTCTTCTCACATCTCCTGACAGCTTTATCACTTTAAAATTCAAATATAAAGATAATACATATATGGCTATGACTAATCTACTTTCTGCCCCTTTCCCTCCCCAGTCGGGCTCTGGAAGCCCATTCTGTTCTGTACATTTGCAGTATCCATTACACCTAGCATAGGACCTATGTACATGGAAGGCACACCAATGAATTTAATTAAAAAGATAAGGTCAAGATTAGAGGTGAAAGGTGGGTGGGGTCTATTTTTTTACCTAATCTAAAGAACAAATGAAATTTTTGACCTTTCTCCATGGCTCTGAATGTACGACGGTAAGTCAATTCTTTGTCATCAGTAGCTATTTTTCCCCTATGTCACATAGTTTTGAAGGTATAACAATTTAGAAGTTATCCAGTAGTGACATTTAGTGAACTGACTTTAATTACTATGTGAAGTTGGCAGTTTTTCATAGTCTTTCTTAGTTTCCAACACAGCTGAAGAAAAACATTGTTCTGAGTTGATATTTCTGTAGGGAGAAACTTAAAATTGCCCATATTACTCCAAAGGAAAAAACATTGCACTAATCTGTATGTGAAACCTAATGGAGCAAGCCATTTTCAATGGTTAGACCATTACTGCTCTCCCCAGTCCACTTAAAAAGTATGTTATAATGTTTGTCTTTGCCTAGGACTCAACCTACAAAAATATTACACTCCATTTCATTGGAAGCTGCTATAGACTGATTCCTGTGGTGAACATCTGGAAATGTGCCCTAAAGTAGGGGAAAGAAAAGAAAAAGAAAAGAAAAACCTTCCATTTGCCACTGTAGAAACAAAGATTTAAAAATTTAGACTGGGGAGCCATAAATTAGAGAATAAACAATAAGGTAGTGTATAAAGGGACAAAAAAGTAGATTTAAAGAAAGGTGAGCAACTTCTAAGAAAGAGTCAAATAATTGGTTCCCAAATTAGTAGATACAACTAGTAACTCAGCATTTCCTATAGTGTGATCCTTAGAATACCAGTCCCACAAAATGCTCCATTAAACACACACACACACACACACACACACACACACACACACACACACACACACATCACCGTAGTCAAATACAGTTGGGAAATGCTACATATCACAATCCCTCCTTGCAGATTTACAATATCTTTTTTTACCTCTGAGATGTCCTGCAGTAGAAAATCCTATTTCACTTTGCTTAACTCAGAGTGTCGTAAACTTCTTTGATCACCGATCAACAGCTATTCATATCCCACGGAACTAGGGTTCTAAAGCAGTGGTTCTTGGACTTCAGTCTCAGGACTGCTGCATCAGTTTGGGTCCAAACAGAAGAGAGAAACCACACAGGGTGTGAACAAGGAATGTTTACTATAAAGAATTATTACTCTATCATGGGATTGGCTAGTAAGAAGTACAGAGAACTCCAAAGAATATAAAAACAGCAGATATAAGGAGCATCCACTAATTTCCCTAGTACTGACATAGAGTATACAAAGAAAGAGCTCTCATAATTCAGGGCTTAGATCCAAATCTTATTGGAGAAGGCAAGGCCCTGGGTCACTGAGTGGCAGAGAAATTACTATGGTTAATCTTGGTGGAACTTGCTGGAAACTTGCTCTCTGAAATTGCTGGGGAATTGCTCTTTAGGGTGCTGGGAAAAGTTGTTCATGGAAAGGTGTCTCAGTGGAGGCATTCTGTTACAAAACCACCTGGGGGGCAGGAATGTTGGGGGACACTGCAGTCTGCTGGTTGCTGCTGGGGGCACATCAGGTGCAGCTGGGTGCTGTCTGTGCTGCAGGAACTAGGTGGTAGAGAAACCACGTGTATGCTGCAGGAGCCTCTGGAGATACTATGTCAGAACAAGGAAGGAAAACATTCTCCTTATTCAATGTCTCTCTAGCTCCCTTTACTGACAAAGGTTACAGCCAACTTACAAAAGGGAAAAAACTTAAAGGGTCCAGATCCGTATTCATAGAGCAGACAAGAAAGGGTGAATGTGGAAATGGGAGGCAATTGATAATAAGCCTGGATGCAACAATTTGAAATTACATATTCATATATTACTTAGTAGCTAATGTTCATTGATCATTTTTCATGTGCCAGGCATCATGCTAACTATGCTATGTCAATTGTTTAATCCACACAAATCTTTAAAAAGTACTACTAGTATCCTACCACCATTTTACATATGACACAACCAAGGAATATAAAAATTAAACTTGTCCAGTGTCACAGAGCCAGGAAGTGGCAGATCTAAGATTCAAACCCAGGTATGTGAATTCAATCTCTCTCTCACCTGAGATTAGGGAGCAGTTTTGCTTTGTGCAATGCTGCGTGTGCTATGCCTACATACAGAAAACATTCATAAACATTTACTGAGTGTGTGGTTCAGTGTTTCCCAAACTTTATGCATCACTGTCTCCTAAGCAATCTTTTCAGACATCTTTTCTAAGTTGTCCCCCACCATGAAATTTTAATACCGTACATATACTTTATATGTGTACTGTATGTATACATGTACTTTACACATAAAAAGGGCAAGAATCCTGCCGCCAACCCTGAACCTATTTTTGCTTCCTTGCGGGGAATATCACTCCTGTTGAATATGCTTTTAAAAAATGATAGCTGCACGAGTGGCGTGGATTTCATGATATGCAGATCAGGAAAGATATGCATGGACTAAGGAATATGAACTTGGGTGGGTCACTTCACCTCTTGGCCTCAATTTCCAGGACTAACAGAGTATTAGTTCAAATGTCTACATCGTCCAAGTTTGTAACATAAATATGTTAATTAGGCCAGTGTAACAATAATATGTGGGAGAGACCATGGAAAACTAGAGACACTAAGCCTGGTTAGAGCCATTTGCATTACATTTTTTAATAACACTGTGCCTGCCAAGCAAAACACTTCTGTAGGCTGGGTTTGTCCCCAGAGGCTGCCAGTTTGAAGTCTTTGGACTAAAGCCCCATTTCAACTCTAAGATTCTTTGTCTGTAATTAAGTAAACACATGGCTCGTGGTACTTCTTTGTCTCTGTGAAGGTTGGAGAAGTTGTGTGGCTTCCAGTTTTTTTGTTATCAACAGTATTGCCAAAACCATTCTTGTACATGTTCCCTGATGTTCATATGTAAGAATTTCTCTTGGATGGTGTCAGTTGGTCTTAGGAAGTCACCAATAACACAGAGTTAGAAATCCAAGAGATTTCTTGGGGGTAACATCTGTGAAAGAGAAGGGGCGTAGGAAGCAGGGAGGCAGGGAGAACCTTCAGACCATGATTCTAGCCTCACCTGTGAAAGGAGAGGAGGTAGGAAAGAGGTTGGGGTAGGAAGAGCCTTAGATATTCCTGCAGTGCAGCTCTTAGAAAGTCTTAGCCCAATGAGAAGCTCTAGAGCAAAGATTGCCCATGGAGGAGTCCCTTGTTGATGAAAAGTGACAGTTCTTTGGACTAGTTTTTGGCTGGGGACTGTCCAGGAAGCACACAGCCTTGGCTTGAAAGCTGAGGCAGGCCAGGTGCGATGGTTCCACCCATAATCCCAGCACTTTGGGAGGCCAAGGTGGGCAGATGGCTTGAGGTCAGGAGTTCGCAACCAGCCTGGGCAACATGGCAAAACCCCGTCTCTACTAAAAACACACAAAAAATGGCCAGGTGCCGTAACTCACGCCTGTAATCCTAGCACTTTGGGAGGCTGAGGCGGGTGGATTGCCTGACATCAGGAGTTTGAGACTAGTCTGACCAACATGGTGAAATCCCGTCTCTACTAAAAATACAAAAATTAGCCAGGTGTGGTGGCAGGTGCCTGTAATCGCAGCTACTCAGGAGGCTGAGGCAGGAGAATCCCTCAACTTGGGAGGTGGAGATTGCAGTGAGCTGAGATCACACCACTGCACTGCAGCCTGGGCAACAGAGCAAGACTCCGTCTCAAAAAATAAAATAAATAGTCAGTTTTTGTGGGGGGTGGGCATGGTGGCAGGCGTAGTGGCTGGTGCTTGTAGTCCCAGGTACTTGGGAGGCTGAGACAGGAAAATTGCTTGAATCCAGGAGGCGGAGTTTGCAGTGAGCCAACATCGCACCACTGCACTTCAGCCTAGGGGACAAACTGAAAGCCTTTCTAAAAAAAGGAAGGAATAAAGCTGAGGCAGATCCTAGGGACACTCACAGCTGAAGATTGTCAGTTAGCTGCATTCCCTGTGGCAGCATCTCTCTTAAAAGGAGTTATGAGCAGACATCTGCACATCTTTGTGACTGCCATATGGGTAGACAGCTAAGAGTGAATTATGTTTTTTTGGTTCTCTTACTATTAAAAAAAGTATTATATTGTATTATATTGTTGAAAAATAATATAACTTTAAACAGCAACCAAGAAAACAAGCATTTAAATAGTTTTTACAGGACAGGAGACTGAACATAAGTCCCTGATACCGTCCTTCTGCTCCACTCCAGCTACCAACCAGCTCTCCTGAATGGATCAACTGAGAGAGCAGCAGGCAGGTGCATTCTGAGGATATGGACAAGGCCTGGGGCTCTGCCACAGCGGGGGCATAAAAGCCTTGAAAGAACTTTATTCCCCTCTGGATCCTATCAGATGTTAAGGATCTGCAGCAAAGCTCTGGGTCAGAGATTAGAGTGTGTGAATTATGGGTTTTCTTAGAGGAAGGGGGAGGCACAGCCTGTGTAAGTGTTCTTGGGGGAATCTTCTGGTTTCCCTGGCCCCTAGGTGGGGAGCATGGAGTGAACTGGAGAAGCAGGCTGGGTCCTTCCTACTCCTGAGGCTGGCAGAGCACATCCCTATAGCTGAGGAGGCTGGAAGTTAAAGGGTTTCTTTATTGACAAGGAACTGACAACTTGCCAGCTGTATATGTGTCCTCCTTCCCCCTCCCCCTCCTCCTCTCCTCCCCCTCCCCCTTCCCCCTCCTCCCCCCTCCTCCCTCCTCCTCCTACCTCCTCCCCCTCCCTCCCCTTCCCCTCCTCCTCCCCCTCTTTCCCCCTCCTCCTCCTACTCCCCTTCTTACCCCTCCCCCTCCTCCTCCTACCCCCTCCTCCTCCTACTCCCCTTCTTACCCCTCCCCCTCCTCCTCCTACCTCCTCCCCCTCCCTCCCCTTCCCCTCCTCCTCCCCCTCCTACCCCCTCCTCCTCCTCCCCCTCCTACCCCCTCCTCCTCCTACTCCCCTTCTTACCCCTCCCCCTCCTCCTCCCCCTCCCCCTCCTCCTCCCCCTCCCCCTCCTCCTACCCCCTCCTCCTCCTCCCCCCTCTTCCTCCTCTCCCTCCTCCTCTTCCTCCTCCTCCTCCTCCTCCCCTCCTTCTTCTTCCATCTCGGCTCACTTCAACCTCCGCCTCCCTGGTTCAGAGATTCTCCTGCCTCAACCTCCTGAGTAGCTGGGATTACAGGTGCGTCACCAAACCTGGGTAATTTTTTTTTTTTTTTTTTTTTTAAGTAGAGACGGCAGTTTCACCGTATTGGTCAGTCTGGTCTCGAACTCCTGACCTCAACTGATTTGCCTGCCTTGGCATCCCAAAGTGCTGGGATTACAGGCACGAGCCACCACACCCAGTCATGCGCATGTGTTCTGTTTTTTTGTTTGTTTGTTTTTTTGTTTATTTTTTTGTTTTTTGGAGAGAGAGCCTCACTCTTATCACCTGGGCTGGAGTGCAGTGGCACAATCTCGGCTCACTGCAACGTCCACCTCCCAGGTTCAAATAATTCTCGTGCCTCAGCCTCCTAAGTAGATGGAACTGCAGGTGCCTGCCACACCCGGCTAATTTTTGTATTTTTAGTAGAGACGGGGTTTTGCCATGTTGGCCAGGCTGGTCTCAAACTCCTGCCCTCTGGTGACTCGCTTGCCTCGGCCTCCCAGTGTGCTGGGATTACAGGCGTGAGCCACCGCACCCAGCTGTATGTGTCTTCTTTAGCTCACTGAATGGCTGCTGCTGAAAGCACACTAAGGAAGTAGATCTGGGTCCCAAGGGTGCATAAAGCCATGTGAAGGCAAAGTTACATAACGTTGCACTTATGAAGACTAGCAGCCAGATAGAAACAACAAGCGGAATACACAGAACAGGAAGCTTCTAGGAAATAGAACTTGAACAAAAGATTACAGCAAAGTACTTTCTGGAACTAAAAAGAAGACCTCTTAAATTCAAAAATTTAGTAGATAAATTGAAGGGAAAAGAGAGTCACTGTTGAAAACCTAATTAGTTCCCCCCCCCAAAGCTCAAATAGAAGCAGAATCTCAAAGCACAAAGCAAAAAATATAGAGAAGGAAATGTGGTGCAGAAAATAAAAACAGATGGATTGCTTGAGGCCAGAAGTTCGAGACCAGCCTGGCCAACATGGCAAAACCCCGTCTCACTAAAAATACAAAAATTAGTCAAGCATGGTGGCACACACCTGTCATCCCAGCTTCTTGGAAGGCTGACATGAGAATTGCTTGAATCCAGGAGGTGGGGGTTGCAGTGAGCTGAGATTATGCCACTGCACTCCAGCCTGGGCAACAGAACAAGACTCTGTCTCAAAAATAAAGAAATAAAATAAAATAATAAAAATAAAATATTGGGATGACAAATCCAAAATATCTTATATGTGAAAAATAGTAGTGGGAAAGAGGGATGAATGGAGGAACATAGCACATTTTTAGAACAGGAAAACTAGTCTGTATGATACTATCATGGTAGATACATGCCGTTATACCCTTGTCCAGACCCGAAGAATGTGCACCAAGAGTGTGCCCTAAAATATGGACTTTGGGTGATAATGGTGTGACTGTGTAGCCTCACTGATTACAACAAATGCGTCGCTGTGGTTGGGGTGTGCAACGGCGGAGGTCGGGGCAGGAGGTCTATGGGAAATTTTTGTACCTTCCAACTCAATTTTGCTGTGCACATAAAACCGCTCTAAAAATAAAGTATATTAATAAAAATAGTAGTACAAAAAAGGATAGGTAAAGGGATAGATGGGGGAAAAGGCAATAATTAAACAACAGAGAAAAATTTCCCTGACCTAAAGAAATATTTGAGGCTGCAAGTTTTGAGAGTTTAGTAAGTATTACATAGAATTTATCATAAAAATGACGTGTACGTAGACATATACTGGTTAAAGAAAAGCCTTCTAAAACAACCAAATATAAAAATTATTTACAAAGAGAAAGAAATTAGATTGGCGTTGGATTTTCATCTGTTGCACTAGAAACTATAAAATAATGAAATAACATCCATTTTCCTGGGGGAAAAAAGAGAACTGATGCTCAGGGATGTTACATAGCCAGAACTCAATGGTTTTGCCACACCTATTGTTAAAATATTTTTGGCTGGGCATGATGGCTCATGCCTGCAATCCCGGCACTTTGGGAGGCCGAGGTGAGCGGATCACCTGAGGCCAGAAGTTCCAGACCAGCCTGACCAACATGGCGAAAATCCGTCTCTACTAGAAATACAAAAGTTAGCCAGGCGTGGTGACACACACCTGGCCTGTAGTCCCAAATACTCCGGAGGCTGAGGTGGGAGGATCACTTGAACCCGGGAAGCAGAGGTTGCAGTGAGTTGAGGTTGTGCCACTGCACTGCAACCTGGGAGACAAAATGAGACTCCGTCTCCAAAATAAAAAAAAAAAAAAAATTAAAATATTTCTACACAGGCTATGAAATAGCTTTGTCCCTGATCATCTCTCCACCAGCCCTTTCTACTCCTCCCCTGTTCTACAGGATTCAGCAACTAAGGAGTTAATGCCTGGCATACCTTTCTTATTGATTGGCCAATCAATAAGATTATTTTATAGTTTCTAGTGCAACAGATGAAAACTATTTTATAATTTCTAATGCAACAGATGAAAATCCAATGTCTCTGGTTTAGTATTTAAACATCATTACTGCTTCAAAGATATCACCTGATGGGGGAATGAAAGTTATTAGATAATAAATCACTCATGTATCCCATCTGAAGAAAATGTTTGAGAAAGAACTCCAGTCAAATAAGAAAAAAATAAAAACAGAGATTTCAAGAGAGAAGAAGAAAAGAGATGGAAACAATGATGAGAAATGAGCCTTGCAATATGTACTAAATTTAAATTGATAAGATAGAGTGGGATTATCTAGGTAGAATTTGAAGTTTTGAAATAAAAAATATTTTCTGCAAGAGAAAATTTACTAAAAAGTTAAAATTAAAGGTAGGAAATTATCTCAGCAAAACCTAAGGATACAGGGAAGAGAAAGAAGGGAAGTAAAAGAACTCTTGGGTTTCATCTTTTGCGGGGCAGGGAAACAGATATGGAGAATGAGCAGTAACGTTCTAAAGATTTCATATTCTTCGGGAGGGAGACCATTGGTAAGTACGGCACCTGGGTGGGGGGCAGATGGCATATATTTGGATGAAATAGTCAAGAAATATATTTGATTATAAATGTCAGAGAAGAGAAGATAACTGTCAGGAATGGGAAAACATAGTAAAAATTTCAAATTAACAAGGAGAAAAGGCTGGGTATGCTGGCTCATGCCTCTAATCCCAGTTCTTCAGGAGGCCAAGACAGGCAGATTGCTTGAGTCCAGGATTTTGAGACCAGCCTGGCAATGTAGCAAAACCCAGTCTCTGCAAAAAATACAAAAATTAGCCAGGTGTGGTGGTACATGCCTGTAGTCCCACCTACTGGGGAGGCTGAGGGGGGAGGATCGCTTGAGCCCAGGTTGAGGCTGGAGTGAGCCATAATTGCACCATTGCACTCCAGCCTGGATGACAGAGTGAGACGCTGTCTCCCCCAAAACCAAAACTAAAACAAAACAAAAACAAAAACAAAAAATCCACAAAAATTATACAGGAATTTTATTACACCATCAAAAACAATGAAAAGGGAAAAGAAAACCACAAATCAAAGTAACTAATAAAAATAAAAATGGAATGATGAAAAGAAGCACATTAGTTATTTTACTATGTATGAACAGGATAAGTTTAGCCATTTGAAACATAGAAACTTTTTGATACAGTAAAAACTGAAATAAGTATATTTGATTATAAATGTCAGATATATCAATATCACTGTTAAGGCGACAAAGATTAACAATAAAAGGATGGACAAATAACACTAGACAAAATCCAAACAAAAAGAAATCAGGAATGGCCACTATAGTGTAAGACAAGGCAGAATGTAAGTTTAGAAGTTGAAACAGGATAAAGAAGAACACTAATAGCGATAAAAGACACAATCTGCAAAGAAAATCTGTAATAATTATGGATATACTAAACAGTATTGCATTAAATATATGAAGCCAAAAGTCATTAAAATGTGAAACCTTGATTAAAATATATAATTATTCTGAGAGATTTTTAACTCATGTTTTTCAGATCAATAAATACAGTAGTAAAAAATGTAAGACGTATGGCTGGGCACGGTGGCTCACACCTGTAATCCCAGCACTTTGGGAGGCTGAGGTGGGTGGATTACAAGGTCAGGAGTTTGAGACCAGCCTAACCAACATGGTGAAACTCCATCTCTACTAAAAATACAAAAATTAGCTGGGCATGGTGGTGCGCACCTGTAATCCCAGCTACTCAGGAGGCTGGGCAGGAGAATTGCTTGAACTCAGGAGGCAGAGATTGCAGTGAGCCAAGATTGTGCCTTTGCAATCCAGCCTGGGCGACACAGCAAGACTCCATATCAAAAAAAAAAAAACAAAAAAAAAAAAACGGGAAGACATATGAGGACTGAATAATGCAAAAGTCAAAAGTTTTATGTCCCATAAATAGAGAACTATTTTATTGTTCATGAGGCATTTTCCAAAATTGGTATTACCTTGACCATAATGGTTGTTAATAAAAAATTTAAAGTAGATTTTTTTTCAGGCAAAATTGTTTAATCAAATATCAATTCCATTAAATATAAATAACTAAAGGATGGTAATTATATTTTGTTTTCTACTTAAAAATTTAAAAGTGCCCTGCTGGGTGTGGTGGCTCATGACTGTAATCCCAGTATTTTAGTAGGCCAAGGCAGGCAGATCACAAGGTCAGGAGATCGAGACCATCCTGGCCAACATGGTGAAACCCCATCTCTACTAAAAATACAAAAATTAGCTGGGCGTGGTGGCACATGCCTGTAGTACCAGGTTCTTGGGAGGCTGAGGCAGGAGCATTGCTTGAACCTGGGAGGCGGAGGTTGCGGTGAGCTGAGATCGCACCACTGCACTCCAGCCTGGTGACAGAGCGAGACTCTGACTCAAAAAAAAAAAAAAAAAAATGCCGTACTAAATAAATGTTGGATCAAAAAAGAACCAATAAAAAGCCATGCTTTTAGTTAGGAAGACAATATAATCTTCTAAATATTAATAGACATATGCAATATATTTCAATGTTATTCATTTTTCTATTATTTTTTCTTCAGAGATAGGGTCTTGTTATGTTAGCCAGGTTAATCTCGAACTCCAGGCCTCAAGTAGTCCTCCTGCCTCAGCCTCCCAAAGTGCTAGGATTACAGGCATGAGCTACTGCACCTGGCCACTATTGTATTCTTCAATAAGATAAAATGATCTTAAAGTTTTTATAGAAAACTAAATGTTGAAGACTTTTAAAAAATTATGAAGAAGAAGAATGAGGGATACTTGCCTTTCCAGATATTAAAACACATTTTAAGATCTAGGTACTAAAATGTTATGGTAGTTTCACCTTATCATTATGATTGACCCTCTTTATCCCGAGTAATGTTTCTCACTCTGATGTCTACTTTGTCTATATTAATATAGCCACTCTAGCTTTGTTTTGATTAGGGTTTGTGTAAGGTGACTTTTTTTTCCACTGTTTTTCCTTTAGCTTAAATGTGTGTATATTTAAAGTGGGTTTCTTGTGGACAGCATATAGCTGGGTCTTACTTTTCAACCAGTCTGACAGTGTTTGCCTTTCAATTGGGGTGTATGGAACATTTACATATAATATAATTGTTAATATGGTTGGGGTTCTATTTGCTTTTTATGTGTTTTATCTGGGTTTTTGTTCTCCTTTTCCTCTTACCCTTCCTTCTTTTGGATTAAGTATGACTTTATCTCCTTTATTGGCTTATTAGCTATAACTCTTTGTTCTGTTAATTTAGTGGTTGTCTTATGGTATACATCCTTAACTTATCACAGTTTACATTCAGGTGATATTATAACACTTCACATGTGATATAAGCAGCTTACTTCTATTAACAATACATCAAAGAGAATAGTTTTTATCTATCATTACCTCTAGGTCTGTCTTGGTTAAAAAGTTCTTTCAAACCCAAGCTGATACATGTATTCTCTTAAAATTGTTCTATAGTTTTTGTTAACACATAGATTTTAAGTTTTTCTGGAAATTAGTTTTTGTATGTGGTGTGAAGCAGGGGGTCTAACTTTATTTTACTCCAGGCCAGTTGTGTCTTAACCAATATAAAATAAACCATTGTTTTCCCATTGACTTGACGTAGCACCTTTGGCGTACTGTCAGGTGTTGCTTAACAAGGAGGATATATTCTGGGAGATGCATCACTAGGTGATTTTGTCATTGTGCAAACATCACACAGTGTACTTACACAAACCTAAATTGTATAGCCTACTACGCACCTAGAACATGGACAATAGAAAGAGTATACTTCCATGGTCTCCTCCTTGGCCTTTGTATTAACCTTATGCTATTGGTATAGAAATAGGCAAAAAGAAAAGCAGAAGAGAAGAAAATCTCCAAAAATAGATGTCAGTATATATATGATAACTTAATAAATAGTCAGGCACTATCTAACTATATTCTGGTCAACAATGGACTGCATATATGACAGTGGTCCCATAAGATTATACTGTATTTTTACCATACCTTTCCTATGTTTAGATACACAAATACCACAGTGTTGCAATTGCCTACAATAGCAGTACAGTAACATGTTGTACAGGTTTGTAGCCTAGGAGCAATGGACGATATAGCCTAGATGTGCAGTAGGTGCTATCATCTGTGTTTATGAACGTGCACTCTGTGATGTTTACACAAAGGCAAAATCACCGAATGATGCATTTCTCAGAACTTATTTCCACTGTTAAGCAATTCGTGGCTATATGTCAAAAGTGCTATTTCAAGTTAATGGGACAACAATGGTTTATTTTAAATTGGTTATGACACAACTGGCCTAGAGGAGAATAAAATTAGGGCCCCTGCTACAAACCATATACAAACATAAATTTCCAGAAAAACTTAAACTCTATATGTAAACAACTATAGAACAATTTTAAGAAAATATATGTGTAAGCTAGGGTTTGGAGAGAGAGACCTTTTTAATCAAGACAGAAGCCTAGAGGCAATAATACATAAAATAAATATATTTGATAACATAAAATACAAAATGTTGTATGGCAAAATAAATACAAAATCACAAGAAAAAAAGACTGATAAGCAGTATGTGCCACAAAAACTCACACTAAGAAAATGAATATGCGTAGCAGTCAGAAGGCTCTTACAAATTATCAACAGAATACAGAAATAGAGACTAATGAATATGAAAAGTCAATTCATAGAAGAGAAATGCAAATGGCCAATAAATCAATAAAATTGTTTTCTAATGTGGAGAAAACACAAATAAGTAACAATGAGATATCTCAACTTATCTACCTAATTAGCAGACGATAAAAACTTACTAGTGATGAGAATGTGAAAATAAAAATATTTTCTGCATATATTGCCAGTAAAATTTGGATTGTTACAGCTTTTGTGGAAAGCAATCCAGATAGATATTTTAAATTTTACAATTTACATACTCTGATTCAGAAATCCTTCTGGAAATCTGTCTGCTATAAGTGAAATTCCAATATGTAAAGATATACATGCAAAGATGTTTACCACAGCATTATTTGTTGTGGAAAAAACTTAGAAACTGAGTAAATGCCTTTGAAGACGGTGGAAGAAACTGTGATACAATTAGGCCATGGAATATAAGTTAATCATTGACAAGAATGAGTTGCAGCAGGGCTGGATGGCTCACTCCTGTAATCCCAGCACTTTGGGAGGCGCAGGCAGTAGGATTGCTTAAGCCAAGAAGTTTGAGACCAGCCTGGACAACATAGGGAGATTGTGTACCTACAAAAAATTTAAAAATTAGCCAGGTGTGGTGGCTCAGGAGGCTGAGATAGGAGGATTGCTTGATCCTAGGAGGTCAAGGCTACAGTGAACTGTGATTGCACCACTGCACTCCGGCCTGGGTGACAGGGCAAAACCGTGACTCAAAAAAAAAAAGAATGAGTTGGATGTATACCACTGAGGGAAATCCCATAATGTAAGAAGTGAAAAAAAAAGTTAAAAAAATCTAGACACAAAACAGTAAGTATAATATGATCCCATTTTTGTAAAAAACACATGAATTAGAGAAGAAAAGCTTATTATATATAGTTTATATGTGATTGTATGAATATGAATGAAGCAGAAAGAATAGATAACAGATTGTAAATTTTGGCAGAGGAGAGGAATGAAAGGAAACAAACAAATAAAAGGAGACTAAAGAATTTCCCTGTTCTTTTACTATTTTGGGTTTTTAAAAATCATAAGATTACTGCTTTTTTTTTAATGGAATCTCGCTCTGTCGCCCAGGCTAGAGTGTAGTGGTCCTATCTCAGCTCACTGCACCTCCTCCTTCTCCTAATTCAAGCGATTCTTGTGCCTCAGCCTCCCAAGTAGCTGGGACTACAGGTACATGCCACCATGGCTGGAAAATTTTTGTGTTTTTAGTAGAGACAGGGTTACACCATGTTGGCCAGGCTGGTCTTGAACTCCTGACCTCAAGTGATCCACCTACCTCAGCCTCCCAAACTGCTGGGATTGCAGGTGTGAGCCACCACACCAGGCCATGATTTTTTATTTAGTAGGAACGATAAAACTATATATGAGGATACCAATTTAAATACTGAGATATAGTTCTAAAATAAATTATAATTTTTCTTTTTCTTTTAAAATGTTCAATTGACAAATATTGTATATACTCAAGGTGTACAATGTGATGAGGCATATGCATATACATTGTGATACACACAATCAAATTAACCCATCTAGTATCACCTATGCTATACATTAGATCCCTGGAACTTTTTCATCTTAAAACTGAAAGTTTGTACCCTTTGACCATCATCTCCCCCACTTTCTCCACTCTGAACTCCTAGCAGCTACCATTCTACTTTCTGCTCCTGTGTTCAGCTTTTTAAGATTCCACATACAAGTGAGATCGTACAGTATTTGTCTTTCTGTGTCTTGCTTATTTCATTTAGCATAATATCCTTTGAGTTTTTCAATGTTGTCACAAATGACAAGACTTTTTCTTTTTTGTGGCTGAATTTAAAGTGGGTTTCTTGTGGACAACATATAACTGGGTCTTTTCAACCAGTCTGACAATGTTTGCCTTTAAACTGGGGTATATAGAACATTTACATATAATATAATTGTTAATATGGTTGGGGTTCTATTTGTTTTTTATGTGTTTTATCTGGGTTTTTTGTTGTTTGGGCTAAATAATCTTTTATTGTATATAACACATTTTATTTACTCATTCATCTGTCAATGGGCACTTAGGTTGTTTCCATATCTTGGCCATTGTGAATAATGCTGCAGTGAATATGGGGATAGACATATCTCTTCAAGATACTGATTTCATTTCATTTGGATATATACCCAAAAGTGGGATTGCTTGATCATATGGTGTTATATTTTTAATTTTTTGAGGAACTGTTTTCCATAATAGTTGGACCAATTTATATTCCACCAACAATGTACAAGGTTCCCTTTTCTTCGTGCTCTTGTCAACACTTGTTATCTTTTTTCTTTTTAATAATAGCCATCCTAACAGATGTGAGGTGATATCTCATTGTGATATCATTTTGATTATCATTCTCTGGTGATTAGTGATTTTGAGCCCCTCTTTATATACCTGTTGGGAATCTGTACGTCATCTTCAGAAAAATGCCTAGTGAGGTCTTTTGCCCATTTTTTAATTGGGTTACTTTTTTTGCTATGGAGTTTGTTGTACATTTTGATATTAACCCCTTATCAGATATACAGTTTGCATATATTTTCTCCCATTTCATAGATTTCATTGTGTTGATTGTTTCATTTGCTGTGCAGTAGCTTTTTAGTTTGATACAGTCCCACATGTTTGTTTTTGCTTTTGTTGCTTGTGCTTTTGTTGGCATATCCAAAACAGTCAGTAAACAATTAACAAAATGGAAACAGTATGTCCTTATCTATTCATCATTACTCTAAATATAAATAGATTACATTTGCTAATCAAAAGACACAGGCTGAATGGATTAAAAAACAAGATCCAATAATATGCTGACTACAAGAGATTCATTTTAGTATCAAGGGCACACAGACTGAAAGTGAAGGGTTGGAAAAGATACTCCATGCAAATGGAAACCAAAAGAGAGCAGGGGTAGCTATATTTATATTAGACAAACTAGACTTTTAGTCAAAATCTGTCACAGGGGCTGGGTGCTGTGGCTCATGCCTTTAATGCTAGGACTTTGGGAGGCTTAGGTGAGCAGTAAGAGTTTCCAGTTTCCTGGAATTGGGATTGGTGACAACAAAATGGGACAGGAGTCTCTAGCCACAGAGTTTCTTCTTTTCCTTGGGGCCCTCCGTGGTGGGGTTAGGTGGAGTAGGGAAGAGATGGTGAAAACTTGGAAAACTAGTGGAGGAGGACTCCTGCTGGAATATGCTGAGCAATTTCCCATCTAATCATGTTGCTGAAGTACCCACAGTGTTGGCGTCAGGAGAGAATAGGGCATGAGTCTTTGGTGCCATTTTGCCTTTTTAGAGGTCTCATGAGAGTCTTTCCAGGGTATCAGAAATAGGAGGTTTCAGTGTCCAAATACCACACCCAGTGGAGGCTGTTCTTGGGCAGCAATTCTCCATATATCTCCAGAAGGAATGGAGATAAGGCAGTGAATTTTAGTGTTATTGGCTAGAGGCTAATTTCCAGTATATCTGTGCAGAATTAAATTGGACTTGGGGGTCATAATTCCTTCCTCTTCCTGAAAAGTAAAGAAAGACTTGTCTTTTGACTGATAAGCCAACAGATCCTTTTTCACATTTTAAATCTCAGTTCTAGGATCTTTGATTGTGTGAAGAGAAAAAATAGAACTAGAACAAAACTACTGCCTGTGGTAGTGTCTAACACTGACAATGCAGAGGAGAGACTAAGAAACAAGATATTAAGGAAAAGCAGATTCTCTGGATTTGTGCTCTGAACATCAAGTAGGAAATGCTGTTACTGCAGACACTGAGTGGCATTTGTTAAGTGCCTACCAAGTGCCAGGCAGACTGCACAGTGCTGAGAACTTTGTCGAATTATCAGACATTAGCTCTTTGGCCAAACCTCTGTGGAGTGAAGAACCTACAACTGTCCTATTCTTTTCCATTTTACTGTTTTATTTCTCCATCAGAGAGATGCGTCTGAAAAGGTAGTCCTCTATTTCAGAGTTGCTCAACCTTAGGGTCAGAACCAAAACGTTCTGAAATTGATTAAGTAAGTCTGAAACATCAATTTTAAAAAATGAAGTGGAATAAAAAATAAAGTATCAGAAAGCAGGTAGTAAAATAGTTTTATGAAATTTTTGTTTTGATTTTATAGATGTGTGTGCGTACTGTGGAATACTGCGGAAATGTATTTCTTTCTCTAGGTAAAGGTTAAAAAGTTTGAAGAGCACTGACTGACAAATTTCACTGCACTGAAATGTACAATGGTTTACATCCAGTGGAAATATGGGGAGTGGATTTTGTGTCATAACATCTCATTAGAAAAAGGGGTCATGGGCTGTTTCTTTAGGAATATTGCCAAACACAGTCACAGAAAAAATAGATGGGAAAAGATAAGTAGATTGAAAGATTTCGGATCAGATTGAGTTTTCCTGAAAAACCACTTCTCTGAAGATTGCATATCATGTGCCACTTGTTGAAGCTCACTGTTCAAGCATGTAGCTAATTATACCTATTCTCATGTCATTTATTTCATTCACTAGTTATAAGTCATTTTCTTCTTCTCTCCAAGGAACCCCTTGCTATATTTCTTAAATCTGTAGGCAATCACGTAAAAACACACTTTATAAATCTCTGGAGTGAGGAATATAGTGGGAACAGATGATACAGTTGTACCTGAATTATTTAAGGCAGCACACATGATGAGTGTCTAAAATGAGAATTCAATTGGTAGTTTAAAACCAAAATCCCAAGAAAGGTATAACGTAAACAATGATACATTCTTTGTATTTTGTGTATGGTATTTTAAAAACGAATACTGACTAGGTTGTTTGTGTAAATCCTTTGCCAACACAAAAAGCAACAGAATCTTCAGAGCATGCAAAACAATTTCTTAGTCTTTTAGCAGGCATGTTTTGATTTTGAGGAAGGAAAGAAATAGTATTTTTACAACTTCAAAACAGATTTTCAAGATCTTATGTACCCTGGAAGCTCCAAAATGCTGAAGTGAGCCTGCCGTCAGTAAACTGGGTTAAGATCTTGCACTGCCATCATCTCAAAGAAATGGACAGGAAACCTGAGGTCTGAGAACTGAGTTGTGCCAGATACTTGACAGTCTTTTTTTCTCTTCTTCCCCCAATTTTTTATTTTCAAAAATGTCAAACTGACACAAGAGTTAAAAGAATAGCAGAGTAAACATCTATAGAGGTGTCTTCTATTTCAGGGCACCAATTGTTAACATTTTGTCACATTTGTTTTCATATATATGTATATATGTATGCATGTGTATAGATATATTAATAGATATATGTGTGTATATGTGTGTGTTTTTGTGTGTAAGTTGCAGATATCATGACAATTTTCCCTAAATACTTCAGCAACTATCTCCTAGGAATAAAGGTACTCTTCCACATCACAATAATATTTAACATTGATTCAGTAACGTCTTCTCATGCAGAGCCTAATCTAAATTTTCCTATTGTTTCAGCACCTGGTATTCTTGGTCCTGTGCCAAGACTGCATTCCTCAGCTCTTCCAATTCCTAGACTGAACAATTCCCTTAAATCTGCAATATATCTTCCTTACCCCATGCAGGGGACTGTTTCCTACCCAGGCCTATACGTTAATATTTCACCCCCTAACCCCCCACCAGCATTGACAGATGGAAGGAACATGGCTGACACAACAGAGAGAGGCGATTGCCAGTCTGGAAGTCCTCCTGTGGAAAGCAACGTTCTTCCTTTAACCCTGAGCAGATGAGCCAGGGATCTTCAAGCTGTAGGATATTTTTTCCGAACTTGCTACTACATGAAATGTCTACTGTGCTGGAGGGTACATTTGCACTTAATGCCAAGGCCAAGTCCACCCTACCTACCGTGGCATGTAAGGCCCTTCATGAGCCGGCTTCTGTTTATCTCTCCAACCTTCTCTCTCTCCCTTCCTTAGAACCTACTCTCCAGTCTCCCTTAACAAATGAAGTTCTCTTTGACCTCTAGGCTGTCGCTCATGTTTTCCTGTGCCCAGATGATGATTTATACGCTTTCACTCCCAGGATCCTCCATGACGCATCCTCTGAGCACCTCTGGCCTCCCAAGCCTAAGCTGCTTCTCCTCTGGCTCTCATCACCCATCCCTTCTCCTTTCTACACTGCCACAATCTATTGTAATTGCCCATTTATTTGTCTGTAGCCCAGATGGTAGAGACCATGTGGGTAGAACTATGTCTCCTCAGTCCCTGGCACAGCACAGCCCATAGTAAGTGCTCAAGCAGTAGTTATCAAATGGACATCTACATGGTACATGAACTCCTGTTGTTGAGGAATTGAGCCCTTATAGTTTATGCATTCCTTGACACCCTGTTTCATGTGAGGTGCTCAGTGGCTATGTACGATACAGTGGAATATCTATTCTCCAGGAGTTATGCTCTCAATAGGGAGGCAAGTCTAAAATGCACAAAAGGCCAAATGGTAGTACAAAAATGGGTAAGAGATAGCCAACACAACTGCATCCACAGGTCTGACTGTGTATCAGTATCACCTAAGGGGACTTGCTAAAAATACAAATTCCTGGTCTCCCTCAGAGGTTTTCTTCAGGAAGGTCCAGGGATCTCTTGATGTAAGTGACTCAGGGGATTCTGATGTATGTGGACCATGGACTGAACTTTAGGAACCATTGTCAATTAGGGGAAAAGCTTTATCAGATGGAGTGGTCACAGTTAGAGCCCTTCCACCAGACCCTTTGGTGCCTCTGTGTGAATGAGAAAAAGGCACCCCATGGGAAGGATGCCACCCGTGGGCACATGGCCTGGTATGTGGAGGCTGGGTGTGCTCTGCTTGCCTTCCTCATCTGGATGTCCTTGTAGAGGGCACAGCCTGTATACGCATACACAGTGACTCTGGTCACGGGGAGACAGGAGGAGCATCACACAGCTTACCCGGAGCTAGGCTGGGCGCCGTGGAAGTATTGGAACTGGGATTCAAATCCCGGAGCAATCGGGCTCTGCAGTTCAGGATTCGAGGACTGAGAGTGGGAAAATTTAAAAAAGGTTACTGAAGTTCAAATGGAAAGCAACAGAGGGGCTGACAAATTGGATTAAGTTTTCACCTGTGGGTAGAGGGGGAAAGTTGTGTGTGTGTGTGTGTGTGTGTGTGTGTGTGTGTGTGTGTGCGCGCGTGCGTGCACGTGCATATATATGTGTGTATGTGTTTGTATTCGTGTGTGTGTGTACCTGCATGGCTCTCCTTACAGATGCTTCTTTAAATCCCCCTTTTCTTGCCTACCACTGCTTATAACCCACCATTTCTGCAACAAAAGGCAGAGATGGAGGACCTGTGTACACTCTATGATAAATTATTGGAGTAAAACCTGTTCAGAAATCAAACCTTCCTCTTTGGCTGCCCACCACTGTGCTGGATTCAATCATAAGAAGTAGCCCAGACCCCAACCATCTTCTCTACATCAACCCCGACTTTATTCTACAACAATATTCATCTGTTACCAAATGAGATGAAGCATAGGAGAGCATTTTATAAGTTATTAAGTGTCATACAAATATTAGTTATCATCGTTACTACCACCTGCAAAACTGGTCAATTTTTGATAACTTTTCTTTTTTGCACGTCTGAATTCAATGAAAAACTTCACTAAAAAACTCATTGAAAAATCCCCATGTTGTTTTCAGAACTGATCACTAGGTGTTGCTATTTGATAACACATTATCAACACCCCTCTCTCCCCGCCCCCAAATGCCTGTATTTTTTGCAGAGGTACAGAGATTGATTTTTCTCATTCGATTTTGAAAATTACCTGTTGTGTTTCATATAATTTGCAGTGAAATAATTTGCAGTCAAATAGGACTAAATTGGCCTTATTCCTTGCTTCCCCCTCTTTCTCCCCTTTCATGCCCTTGATTTTAACAACCATCTCTTTCACTGCAGTGTCTGCAATGCAGATCATGCCTCAATCCCTATTTCATGTATTCAGCGAATATTTATTGAACATTATGTATGTGCCAGACATTGACTAGGAGCTGAGTATACAGGAGTGAATAAAACAAAGTTTTGGCCACCATGCAGCTTACTCTTACGGCTCTTTCTTGGACAACAGACCTACATTTTCAAATTTGTATTGCAATAGAAACTAAACTAACTCACTTGTCTTTTTGTTTCCCACATTGAAAAATCTCCCAGGTAGCATCCATGTAGCTGAACTGCTTCTCAAACTCATCATATTCATCCTGAGCACCACCTTTTGACTTGAATGGAAACATCACTTTTTCTCTAAAGTCATAAAGCTCAAAACCTCAGTTGTACTAAGTGAAATAAGCCAGACACAAAAGTGAAATACTGGGTGATCTCACTTATATGTGGAATCTAAAAAGTATATTTCATAGAAACAGTGAGCAGAAAGATGGTTATGGTTTCCATGGGCCGGTGGCGAGGAGAGGTATGGGAAGGGAAGGGATGTTGACCAAAGGGTACAAAGTTTCAGTTTAGACTGAAGGACTAAGTTTCAGTGATCTATAATAATTTATTGTGTATTTCAAAACTGTTAAAATAATAGATTTTTAACATCTCACAAAAAAAGATAAATTGCTGAGGTGATAGACCTGTTAGCTTGATTTAATCTTTCTACAATGTGTACGTGGATCAAAACATCACATTGTACCTCATAAAAACACCTAATTATTTTTGTCAATTAAAAATAAATTATTTAAGTTTAAAAACCCAAACCTCAGGGGTTTCTTTTGTTTGTTTGCTTGTTTTACTGCTTCTCCTTTGCTTCCATTCCTAATCAGTTGTCACATCTCAGCTCTGGAACAAGTCTTCAGTGCCCCTGGCCTGGGCCACAGTGATAGACTTTCCTGCCTCCTTTTCCTCTTACCTCCAACAAATCCTCTACATTGCTGAGTGAGTAATTCTCTTGAAGAGTACTTCTCACTATACAGCCCCACTCCCATTCTTTATTCTAAGCATTTAGACTCCTATATTTAGCATCTAAATCTCTCCATCACCTGACTTCAACCTCCATAGTCGGCACTCTACCTCTAAATCAACAAAAAGTGGGTGAAGAAATGTTTATGTACCATGCACATGGAGCAGAGATATGAACAAAATCAGATCCCTTCCCTCATGATAAGCAGAAGGTTACTAAATAACTGTTGTGGATTGAATTGTGTCCATCCCCAATTCATATGTTGATGTCCTACCCACCAGTACCTTACAATGTATTAGGAGATAGGGCCTTTACAGAGGTAAAGAGGTTAAATGAGGTCATGAGGGTAGGACACTAATCCAGTAGGACTGATGCCCTTGTAAAAGGAGAGAGATACACCAGGGATGCATGCACACAGAGGACAGGTGACGTAAGGACACAGAGAAAAAGAGGACAGCCATCTGCAAGCCTGGAAAGAGATCTCAGGAGAAACCAAACCTGCCAACACTTTGATCTTGGACTTCCAGTTGATGGCAGTGGCAGGCCATTTGGAGTGACTGCCACCATCATGCTAGCTGAAGCAGGGAGGTGCAGCCAGGGCTGCATGCTCCATGGAGCCAGCAGGAGCCAGGGACAAATGGGAACCCCACCCCTTCTGAGTTGGGGCAGGAGCTTCCTGGATGCTGCTGTAGCCACCCAAGCCACAGCTGCAGACCCAGGCATCCTGTGCTCTTGGGGCCCAGGAGCAGGTCGGAGCCCCAACCTCTGGTGCACAGCTGCAGCTGCCTAAACGGGGGCTGCAGACCCAGGCCCGTTACCAAATTCTCTATAAAGGTTTTCCTTTGTTCCAAACTTGATTTTTTCAGTCTTTTTTCTTGGTTCCCTTACCACTTTTTTTGTGTGTACATGTCTTCCTGATAGTCCTCATTTTCTGCAGGTTTAATTATGATTCTTTGTGGGTTTTTTTTTTTTTTTTTTCTGAGATGGAGTTTCGCTTTGCTCTTGCTGCCCAGGCTGGAGTGCAATGGTGCAATCTCGGCTCACTGCAACCTCCGCCTCCTGGGTTCAAGCAATTCTCCTGCCTCAGCCTCCCAAGTAGCTGGGATTACAGGCATGTGCCACCATGCCCAGCTAATTTTGAATTTTTAGTAGAGATGGGGTTTCACCATGTTGGTCAGGCAGGTCTCAAACTCCTGGCCTCAGGTGATCCACCCACCTCAGCTTCCCAGAATGCTGGGATTACAGGCATGAGCCACTATGCCTGGCCAGATTCTTTGTATTTTTAACTCACCTATTTACCCAATTTTAAGTGCCTCAATAGAAGGAAATGTCTCTCGCTCGTTTATATATACTTTAAGTACCTATTGCTAGGAATTACACACAATAGATGCTCAATAAATGTTTCTTTAATTTGAACCAGGGGAAACTCCTGCAAGAATAAAGAGAATTACACATTTTTGCTGACTTTTTAATGAGAATATATTGTTTGTTCTTTTCTGAAAAAGGAATGATGGGATTATTTTCCATTCTCTTGCAAATTACGGACTTAAAAGGGGTAACTAGAAGAAGCTGACCATGCAAGTTTCTAAGTCTTCAATTGTCAGTTTATTCAAATCTAGAAGTTTGGGTTAAACAGACATATTCAGAGTTAATCTCTAGCACACATCTCTGTGGGTATGAAAACAGGTGAGATTGAAGAGTTATTGGAAATTTAACTTCTAGAGAATGGGAACTCTGACCTAGAAGTTTAACTCCTTCTTTTTTTCCTGTCCCCTAAGTTATGGCATCAGCTTCTCAAGATCTTTCTTCTCTATCTTTTGCTAAACTTTATTAAAATCTACTATTCACCTTAAAACTTCAGGGGGCTCATAGAACAGCTTCAGGATTCCCCTACTAACTCTCAATACAAACAAGTACTCTTAACCCTAAATGTTTTCCTCTCTTTTTTTTTTCAGTTAATCCTTAATTTTAAAAGTGTAAAGACAATATTTCTGACCGGGTGCAGTGGCTTATGCCTGTAATTCCAACACTTTGGGAGGCCAAGGTGGGAGGATTGCTTGAGCTCAGGAGTTCAAGCCCAGCCTGGTAGACATGGTGAAACTCTGTCTCTACTAAAAATACAAAAACTAGCTGGGTGTAGTGGCATGTGCCTGTAGTCCCAGCTACTTCAGAGGCTGAGGTGGGAGGATAATCTGAGCCTGGGATGGGGAGGCTGCAGTGAGCCATAATTGTGCCATTGCCACTGCCACTGCCACCCTCCAGCGTTGGTGTCAGAGCAAGACCGTGTCTCAAAAAAAAAAAAAAAAAAAAGTCTAAAGAACTTCAGCAACTCAAACATGGGTCATGCTGGAATTAAACAGAAAAAAACCTGTGTTGCTCTGTTGAGCTGTTAACACAATAGTCTTCATATAAACCTAAGCTAGGAAATCCTGTTTTCATTTGCTCAATGGAATTCTACACAGTAATGAAAAAAGTAATGTGGAATGAATGAAGCTACTCAAAAGAGTACATACTCTTTATTTATTACAAAGCTTGAGAATGAGCAAATATCTAGTTATTGTGAGGATTAAATGAGTAATTAATGCAAAGCCCTTGAAAGAGTAGATTAATTGAAACTAATCAGTAAGTGTGAGCCACTTTTATCACCATGAGGGTTGGTCACTGAACTCCTCTGAAATAATTGTACTTATTGAGTGGTCTTTTTTTTTTTTTGACACAGAGTCTCACTCTGTCACCCAGTCTGAAATACAGTGCTGCAATCTTGGCTCACTGCAATCTTTGCCTCCCACATTCAATCAATTCTCCTGCTTCAGCCTCCCAACTACAGGTGCACACCACCACGCCCAGCTAATTTTTGTATTTTTAGTAGAGACAGAGTTTCACCATGTTGGCCAGGCTGGTCTCAAACTCCTGACCTCAGGTGATCTGCCTGCCTTGGCCTCCCAAAGTACTGGGATTACAGGCATAAGCCACCACGCCTGGCCACCCTCCCTGGCCGTATTAAGGGGTCTTAATGAAGAATCTTAAGCTGCCCTGATGACATAGTGATGAAGCCTCCAGTAAGCTAACTCCACTCAGAACACTGGTCACCTGCATCAGGACTTGCAGGTAGAGGTGATGCCGGCAGTAAAATGAGGCTCACTCAAGGGCAAGAAGCAGAGAAGTGTGTGGCAATAAAGAACAACAGGAGCCATTGTCTCGATCAGGCAAGAGATCCAGGGAAGGGTGGCTAGCAAGGTGTTTCTGAGAGGAGCATGGGGAGGGTGGGGAGTAACAGGAGGGTGGGAGTAGCAGGTATAATAGAAACTCCAGAGTGGGACTTTAATGACACCACCCCATACAATAGCTTCCATCACCCTTCCTCAAGCTATCCCAAATAAGTGCGATCTATGGGTGGTGCTTTTTATAATTTAAGAGAAAACCATAGGCTCACTTTGGAAACAGCTTCAGGAGGTGCTCTTTAGCCCTGTTCTTAACCAGATCACTGCCAGGACCTCCCTCCTTTAATACCAAATCTGGAGCAGGCCCTGGGTCCTTGGTCCCTTATTCCCTAAGACAAACAGTCCATTCATCCTGCCATAAAGCTCCAACGACGCAGCTGTGAGGGACAGGAATTCATCCCTTCTCTGGTTCCAGAGTTATTTCCCACCGTGGTATTCTTCATTGTACTCTGTCTGGCTACAAGTTGAGCCTGCAAACATGTTGTTAAAGCTCTTTTTAATGTTCAGTAGTAAGAATTTATGCATGCTCAAAAATGTTGAATAACAGAAATGCCACTTTTTAAAAATTTTTTATTTTACTTTAAGTTCTGGGGTATATGTGCAGATCTTGCAGGATTGTTACATAGGTACACACATGCCATGGTGGTTTGCTGCCTCCATCCCCCCCGTCACCTACATTAGGTATTTCTTCTAATGTTATCCCTCCTCAATGCCCCCACCCCCGCTATCCCTCCTCTAGCCCCCCCACCTCCCAACAGATCCCAGTGTGTGATGTTCCCCCTCCCTATGTCCATGTGTTCTCATTGTTCAACACCCACTTATGAGTGAGAACATGCAGTATCTGGTTTTCTGTTCTTGTGTCAGTTTGTTGAGAATGATGGGTTCCAGCTCCATCCATGTCCCTGCAAAGGACATGAACTCATCCTTTTTTATGGCTGCATAGTATTCCATGGTGTATATGTGCCACATTTTCTTTATCCAGTCTATCTTTGATGGGCATTTGGGTTGGTTCCAAGTCTTTGCTATTGTAAACAGTGCCACAATGAATATACGTGTGGATGTGTCTTTATAATAAATCGATTTATAATCCTTTGGGTATACACCCAGTAATGGGATTGCTGGGTCAAATGGTATTTCTATTTCTAGATCCTTGAGGAATCGCCACATTGTCTTCCACAGGTTGAACTAATTTATACTCCCACCAACAGTGTAAAATTGTTCCTGTTTCTCCACATCCTCTCCGGCATCTGTTGTCTCCAGATTTTTTAATGATCGCCATTCTAACTGGCGTGAGATGGTGTCTCAATGTGGTTTTGATTTGCATTTCTCTAATGACCAGTGATGATGAGCCAGAAATGCAACTTTTCAAAAATAGCAGCATTTCTGTTTATTTCTCTCCTTTTCCATCTACTCTCCTTTTACGCAGGAATTTGCAGATTCAGAGTAACTTAACTAGTGGTTTGGGGGTTTATAATAGATTTTATCAAGAAGGCTTTGAAAGTACTTTAAAAAATACTATATTCCTATATTCCTTATATTTCAATCTATAAATGTAAAAACGTCTCCATAAAGAGCCAAACCACACTTAAACTGTCATTGTCAAATTCAGGGACACTCATAATCCAAAATTAATTATAATCCTCAGTAATTATAATGATACCATTAAGTTCTTCACATCTAGGATTCGTTCTACATGAGAATGATCTTAACTTGATTATACTTCAACAACCTGAGTCGTCACACAATTTCTCTCTGAAACTTATAAATGGTGACACCACAGGTATTTAACAAATGCTACTGGATTTTCTTATCCTGATCATGTTTCCTTTCTTCCTCACCTCTAAAAACCAAATGCTGTAAGGAAGGTACAGGCATGGAAAAGGAAATATAAACTATTCATGACATTTTTCAAAAGAAACGATAATTCAAATTATGTTTTGGATAATAGAAAAATGGAGTCTTAGGCAAAAGTTATGGACTAGTTGGCATTCCTCTAGCTACAATAAGAGAAGCCTGAATCTTTGACTCCATACATCTTGAAAGTATCCTAAGGTGAGCAGACTTTAGATTAGTTTAGACAGTGTGGTTTTCTCAGAAGAGTCCCACAGGATAGCTGTGATGGCTCAAGACTGTAATCCCAGCACTTTGGGAGGCCAACGTGTGGGGATCATTTGAGGTCAGGAGTTTGCGACCAGCCTGGCCAACATGGCAAAAACCCTGTCTCTACTAAAAACACAAAAACTAGCCAGGTGTGGTGGTCAGCACCTGTAATCCCATCTACCTGGGAGGCTGAGGCATGAGAATTGCTGGAACCTGGGAGGCAGAGATTGCAGTGAGCTGAGATTGTACCACTGCACTCCAGCCTGGGCAACAGAGAGAGACCCTGTCTCAAAAAAAAAAAAAAAAAAAAAGAGTCCCTAATAAACTTTGCTCCCTAATAAACTTAGTCTATAATTTTTGCCTAAGGCTCCATTTTTCTATTACCCAAAACATAATTTGAATGGTCATTTCTTTTGAAAAATGTCATGAATAGTTTATATTTCCTTTTCCATGCCTGTCCCTTCCCTACATCATTTTGTTTTTAGAGGTGAGGAAAAAAGGAAATCATTATTGGCTTACATATGCATTTATAAATGCAGGGTATACTTTGTCTCTAACAGATTGTGTTAACTTTGCCTATGTAACTCATCAAAGTTCCCCCAAGATAAGGGATCGTGGACCCAACAGGATCATCCATGAGCATACTGAAATTGTATGTAAAATTGTGTATATGAGCTTGTGTTTTTTTCCTGAGAGAATCGGTGCATATTGTGGATCATATTTTCAGAAGGGAAACCTTCTGAAATAAGGGCAAGAAGCACTGACCTCTGGGTGAGGGCCACAAAAAAATAACAAGGAGTCCAAGAGCAAAGTCTAATGCTGGTACAAGACAGCTGGAGGGGCGGGTGCAGGGGAAGGGCACAGGCAATGGTTCTGAAGCATCAAACTAGAAAATAGCTGTCCAAGAACAGAAAGCCATCCATCCCAAAACAATAGGGTTTATTTATTGTAAATAGTCTGAGTTCATTTGCCGGAATTGAATTTTTTGAGGCAGGCTCACACAAATCATTCAGGTCAAAAGACTCTCCAGCCAAGCCGTAATGGACAGAGGAAAGACGTCTGATGTGAACTGTAGGTGGGTAACTACTTCAGCAAACATGCAGGCATTTGATGAGGAGGAGGGAGTAGACTGGCTGAGTTCACGTGCTGAATTCACCTTAACTGAGTACCAGATAAAGGGCTCATTATTTAGGTTAATCCTTTCAGGTCTTTTCAGTTAGTTTATGATTTGGCCAGAGGTAATTTTTCTCCAAAGTAGCACATCTGTTTTTATTCATTCACTCTCAGGTAGGAATTAGGACATACGGTGACACTGGAGCTGTTGCAGGGACATGGGGGGAGGTGGGAAGGGAGAGGAGGACACAAGGGGAAGAGCACATGGTCAAAGGGACACAGCGGTTCTGCAGGGCTTCACACCTCCCAGGAGGAAGAGTGGAAGGGCCTGGGACCACAGCACTGTGCTGGTAAACTGAGGCCCTCCTGTTCCGTATATCAATCCATTATTAATGCTTTGTTTAATTAATTCTTAAAGGCATTTGTTAAATGAATATTTTCCAAAGAAAATAAAAGAATACTCCTGGGAGGATCAATGCTTAAGACCTGTTCAGCTTCCACCTCAATTTTTAGTTAATACCATAACAAGGGGTGGGAACACGGAGGAAATATGAGAGGGCTGATGATTATGTTCCATGATTTTGTCTAAGGAACCTACCTTTTTCAGTATTCCTGTCCCAGCAGTATTTAAAGTCATTACTGGCTTACATGTCAAAGGTTCAGGGATCATATTTTTGAAATAAAACTTTCCTCAAATGAACTGAAAAGTATAAATATACTTTCATGGATAATAGGATAGGATACCTGAGATTATAATGAGCTTTAGTCAAAGGTGGCTGCCTCCCATTTCACTTATGAGTTACACCCTTCCCAACCTGCAATTAGATCTGCTGGCTGGATGCCACATGAAATGTAAGGCAAATTTTTCTTCCCCTTAAAAATTGTAGAAAAATTACTGGTCTAAAGCTTTGGGTAATATTATACTTTTTATTTGGACACTTTGGTTTAAAGACTTTTATTATTTAAAACTCCATATTTTATTGTCATATGTGTTTGCTCTCAAGAAAAGGTTATTATCAACCATAACAAATTTATTTGGTCAGCTAGGGATGAACTATTCGAAAAGCCCATGGTAGATAGCTTTTGATGTTTTGAAGGACATGCGAATGCTGGCATTCTGGGAGTGTTTGAGGGAAGTTCAGCTTTTAAGACAAACTGATGCTTAGAAGGTATAGAAGAATGTTATCTACCTTTGTAAACTGAGATTTATTTGGGACCTTTAAAAAAAGCAAGAAAGTTACCTTTCTCTTTAGACTACCAACACACAGGAAGAGGAAGGTGAAAACTGAGTTGATTGAGTAATGGAATATTCTAAGTGTTTCATGTTGATTTGGCCAAAACAATTATTTTTGTTATTTAAAAACTACATTTCACATCAAGACTGAATGACTTTAATATTTCAAACATGTATTTATTTTGTTAAAGTAACAGGAAGTGATTTTATTTTCAGGCTTATTCTTTCACTTCTGTTTCTGTGAAATGATTCATGTTACACTGACATGTAAAGTACTCAAACCTGCACTAGGGAGAATTTTCTTCAATGAAAGAGGTATTTTTCTAGTTATGTATGCTGCATATTTGTCAAGGAAAAACTTAGTGGTTTTGCTGCTCGACTTTTTCCATTTCATATATTATTTAAATAAACACATTAATTTTACATTTGAAACTGTTTGGACAGTTAGCTTTCCTGAGTCATCTAAGACCACTCTCTGTTCACCTTACTGTCAATTATTTTTTTTTTGGTAGTCCCACTGGCAATTCTTTAACTTTCTCCTTATAGCACCTACCTTTCTTAACCTACCATTTTATCATTCTTATTTCTCTGTATTTGACTTTCTTTTGGAATAGGAACAGATTAAATTTGCATTTTTCAAATTGTCCAAATTGAAGGATGACCCTTTATGTATAATACAAGTAAAGGTGAGTGAACGTCTGTGAACTTTTCCTTCTTCTGTGAACTTTTGTACCATTCATGGGCCAGAGAACCAATTTTTGATGTATTACATATACTGTGGGTGTGTGTATATTTAAATACATCTTCTTCATTTAAAAATTGAATGTTGTAAAATAAAATGATAACATTAGAGTCCAATCTGAGTTCATTTATATTATTTATATTAAGCAAAGTACACTAACACACATACACAAACGTTATTCCAGATTCTGTTAGAATTTTAGAGTCAGAAGTTAGGTCATCTGGTCCGAACTCTCACCCACTTCTCATTAAAGCAATGGTGGAAGATCATCATTCATTTCTGTGTGGAGATCTCAAATAGTAGACAATTCTTTCTGCCTGTTTTGAATGGCTTTTATCTCCCCATTGATTCATGTGTTGATTTGTTTATTTCTTTCCCATTTATGAGACACAAACTATGTCAATCACTGGAAAGCATAGTCACCTTTTTGAGTATATTTCCTGCCCTCCAGGAACGTAAATTACTGTGGGAAGAGACAGCTATGTAAATGTGTAAATGATAGCATATAGTATGGTCATTAACACCGCAGAGATATGAAGTCTCGGATGAACCTAGAGGACAAGACTCATTACCTCCTCTTGGAGGGCATTGGGTCACATTTGTGATGGTCCTGAAGGTCGAGTTGGAATGTATCAGTTAAAGAGGCAGAATGAAGACATTCCAGGTGCAAAGAAAGTAAGAAGTGACTGGAAAGACAGGGTTGTTGGAGGTCTGTTTCATAGAAGCTCTTAAGAGGAAACTAGATTTTGTCAGAAAAGGTGAGAAGATAGGTAATTTGGGGGAGAGGTAGCGAGGGAAAAGATAGAGGATGAGTCTGGAAAGATAACTGGAGGTTCTGAGTAGGAAAACCCCCATCTGTTAAGAAACTGGATTTTATCCCATGAGCAACATGAAGCCAACTAGTGCTTCCAACTATAATAATAATAGCTAACACTTACATTGCAGTTTCAATGTGGTGGGCACCGTCCTAAGTATTTTAGGTACATTAACTTACTTAGACTTTGTACCAACCTTATGAGGTAAGGACTGTTATCATCCCCATTGTAAGATGATGAAACTGAGGCACAGAGAGGTTAGGTAAGTTACTTAAGATCACGCAGATAGTAACAGACAAAACTGTGATTTGAACTAAGTAAGGGAGTTTTAGAAAAATAACTGATAGCAATGTGGAGTGTGGCCCAGAGCTAGTGGCAAGAAGTCCAGTCTGGAGGCTGTTATAATAATCCAAACAGGAGAGTTTGTATTGAGACAGATGGAAAAGCACATCAAAAAACATACTGTGTCAAAATTTTACCTCTTATTTGTTTGCTATGGGATGCAAAGCATTCTGAAGTCTCGAGAATGATTTCATCATCAATCAGAACTTTGATAAAGAGTGGCAATAGAATAATATAACAAATATTTATTGCATGCTCATGCGTGCAAGGCTCTGTGCAACCTTGTTCTACTTTCAAGTATCATTGCTTCATTTTTATTACAACTAAATTTTCTAGTAGAAATATAATCAAGCATTTAAAATGTGGCATGGTATTTCCTTCGTGCACAGGTATTCCCAGAGAGATGTTCTTTTATATTTTCTGACCAAACGAAAATAAGCCACTCAGTGTCTTGCTATGAATCCCTGTCAGAACGTGGCTTATGTTTTGCCAGAGTTTGGATGGGCAGTGGGCCAATCTCTAATGATTTGAGTAAATCATTTGAACCCAAACACTCTCTTCTTGTTTTAAACTCTCCACGGACTAATGGTAGCCTGCCTAAGGACGTGGTTGTTCTGCCTGCATTCTCCGTGTGTTCTCTCTTGACTGGCACAGACTCCCTCTGTGTGGTTGATGGGAGTGAGGGGTGGAGGTTGCTACTTGTATCAAGGCCCTGACAAGGCAAGCCCAGGCAATTTTCTCAATACTTAATGGGAAGGTTGGAGTTGGGTGTTGTGTCCAGGAAATTTGTCTGAATTTACTTTGCCAGTGAGCAGATATGACATTTGTTCACTATTTATTCAACAAACCTGTATTGAGCTCTATTGCATGCTAGGTTTCATTCTAATTGCTTGGAGTAAGAGACAAAACATCATTTGTGACTTCAGGAAGGTTACCTTCTAGCTCCCTGTATCAACGAAAAGAAACCACATTAATTATCGTAAAAGAGTGAATTCAGTATTGGGAATTAACTAAGTGGATGATGGATAACTGAAAAGGCAAGAGACCCAGGGATGCAGGTAGTGTGGCTGGGTCCAAATCTGAAACCCTTAGAACCAGTGAAGTCAATGGCCTCTTAATCTGAGGCCAAAGGCCTGAGAACCCAGGGAGCTGCTGGTGCAAGTCTCGGCATCTAAATGCCAGAGAACCTGGAGTTCTGATGTTCCAGGGCAGGAAAAGAAGGGTATTCCAGCTTCAGAAGAGAGAGTGAACTCACCTTTGCTCTGCCTTTTTGCCTCTCTCTAGACCCCCAGAGGATTGGACGGTGCCTGCATATGTTGAGGGTGGATCTTCAGCACTCAGTATGCTAACGGAAACACCCTCACAGACACACCTAAAAAAATGCTTTACCAGCTCTCTAGGTATTTCTTAATCAAGTTGACACCTAAAATTAACCATCACAGCAAGAATTGTTATCTCTCTTTTTTTTTCTTTTGAGACAGAGTCTCGCTCTGTTGCCCAGGCTGGAGTGCAGTGGTGCGATCTCTGCTCACTGCAACCTCCGCCTCCTGAGTTCAAGCAATTCTTCTGCCTCAGCCTCCTGAGTAGCTGGGATTACAGGTGCACACCACCACACCTGGCTAATTTTTGTATTTTTAGTAGAGATGGGGTTTCACCATGTTGGTCAGGCTGGTCTTGAACTGCTGACCTCGTGATCCGCTTGTCTCGGCCTCCCAAGGTGCTGGGATTACAACCATGAGCCACTGCATCCAGCCTGTTGTCTCTTTTGTTCACTAGTGTATCCCCCAGCGTCTAGAACAGTAGACACTCTCAGAATGTTTTTTTTTTCCCTTCTTTTATTTTTTTTGTTTTTTTTTATTTTATCTTTTTCTTCAGCTGGAAAGAATGTTTTTTAAATGACCAGATGGATGAGCCGTTGCTTAGTTAAAGAAGAATAAGAACGTTCTTTTGGGCAACAGGCTAATAAAGCTAATAAGGATAATATGGTGCCTATCTTTGATGTTACTGATCTCTCTCCCATGTAGGGAGGGGCTACAGGAAGAAATCGAAGGAAGCGTTTTAACAAACAGAATTTGGGGAATTGGGTTTCAGCAGTGACCCTTTGTGTTTAGTTGAAAAAGTATGAACTGGGTGGAGAGAGGACATCTGCAAGGACCTTCACTTTGAGGTCTCAAGAGTTGGACGCATAGAGGACATATGTAGGCAAGACTTTGCCTCAGGGCAGCAGTGATGTCTCAGAAACAATACGCAGTTTGTCTCTGCTGGAGTGAATGTTGATGGGGGTGTGGAGAGAAAGTCAGCAGTTTCTCCATGTTTACTTGTAAATGTAATCTCAATGTTCCATTTTTCATAAATGCCACATAAATCTCTCCAACATTATTTGGGTTGTACTCCTCCAATACCAAAATTCTTATTTGATTGCCATCAGAAAAAAATTGATAAAAATAAGACATGACCTTAAAAATCTACAGAAAAGCACTTCAAGAGTAATTACATGAAGATATTAGTTTGGTTCGATAGCATTTATCCACTCAGAAAGCAAAGTCCTAGACTACCATACTAAATAACACCCGATCCATAAGTTACTAATCTTGTAGCCATATGGAAAGCAGATCAGTTTCTTTGATTCAGTCTTTCACACTTTCTGTTTAGTTCTTAATACTCACCACAGACTTTGGTCTTGCTTCTGTTTTTTTATTACAAAATAATAAAAGTATACAATGCTAGATAGTTATATAGTATATTGACAGTCCAATGTTCTTTTCACACTTTTGATGGGATTATGGGAATTGCATTAATTATATTTAAGGAAACCTTCCTTTAGAAATATTTAAAGAACCTTACTTCTGTGTAAGTAGGGTTTGGCCAGGTTGAGCAAATAAAAATGCAGGACACCCAGTTAAATATAATTTCAGATAAGCAATGAGTAATTTCTTACTATAAGTATATCCCATGTGATGTTTGGGACATACTTATGCTACAAAATAATCCGAAATTCAAATTTAACTGAGAATCCTACATTTTATCTGGTAACTTTCTGTGCAGGGCATTTTTTTCTGGGCAGCGAGTATTTGCAATGTGGAGAGGTCCCTCTCAGGCCAAAAATACAGAGGAATCAGAAATAACCTGTTATGGTTCTACCATGTTTACTCAAGGCAAATATAATCAACCTGTGCTTTATCGTTTGATTTTAAAAGTTTTTAAGATAATGCTAAAAATAAAAGAAGTGACTTCTCACTAACTAATCAGCATGTAGAGAAGGTGTGTCCCCCTTTAAAGCATGCATCCATTGTTTCTACAGGAAAAGTTTTGCCTCAACATTCCCAGCCTGTAGTTAATTCTGTTTTAGTAAATATGTTCCTTGTTACTGAGACCCAGAACTGAAAATTCATTCTGTTACTTACCTACTGGTGAGATTTCCAAGTTAGGATTAGAGCTGTGGGTCTATTTTAGTTACCAACCATGGAGTGAAATTTTTACTGAAAAACAAAGGCTTGTTTCATTAGTCACTGTGGAATTCAGCAGGTGAAGCTTTCTCTAACAGGAGTATCTCTGCTTAGTTTTGATTTTTTTGGGGGAGAAAACAAAGTGAGGCTTGTGCACTAATCAAACAGGTGGAATGCTCTTTGCTTTTGCAGAGAAACAAGCAGGACTGGAGTTCAAATGTATTACCTTGCATAAAAATCCTTACACATCCACCCAGATTTTTAGTATGATGCCAAGTCTCTCTGTTACATTTCTTTTACACATGGAATTTCCATTGGTTTAGCTCTTAAAGAGGTCTGAAGCAGAAATGCGTCCCTGTGGAAATCATATATTTTATTTGGATTCCACAGGATAAAAGAACTGAATAAGGCACAATATTATTTCAATTAGAAATTTATTTACCTCAACAAGATATGAATCAGTGCTAAAAATATTTTTGTAGGATATACAAACATAAAATTAGATCAAAATCCCAAGGGCAAGAGGAAATGTGTAATTACTGTTTAATGAATACAAAGTATCATTTTGGGAAGATTAAAAATTTCTGGGTCGGGTGCGGTGGCTCATACCTCTAATTCCAACACTTTGGGAGGCTGGGGCAAGAGGATCACTTGACTCCAGGAGTTTGAGACTAGCCTGGGCAACATAAGGAGAACCCCATCTCTCAAAAAAAAAAAAAAAAAATAATATAAGAATTAGCCAGGCATGGTGGTGCATGCCTGTAGTCCCAGCTACTTGGGAGGCTGAGGTGGGAGGACGGCTTGAGCCCAGGAGGTAGAGATTGCAGTGAGCCCAGATAGTACCACTGCACTCCCGCCTGGGCAGCAGTGCCAAATTTCTGGAGATGATGATGGTGAGTAATAGTTGCACATCATTAGGAAGGAAAAGGCACTATTAATTTAGTAATTAATTTTTCACTTTAAGAGATGTTAAGATATTCGTGGAAAATATCTTGCCTTTAATAAGCTGCAGAAGGGTTAGGAATTATTAATTGGAGATCCTTGGCTGACCTTATTTATCACCCAATTTATAATCTGTAATTAATGCAAGTTTACACCAAATGGTTGATCTATCAGGGAGTATGCTATTATGATTGCTCCCAAGTATAGACTAGTTGATTTTGCCACAAATTTCTATATTACAGGATTTAGAAGTAATTTAGTAAATTGCCACTAAATTATAAAGTATGAGGATTTAGTTTTAGATACAACTGCTAATGATATTGATGTTTATGTTGGTGGTAAAAAAAAAAAAATTAGGAAACAACAAATACCCACGTATGAAATAAAGAGAATGTAGAATGTGTAAATAAACTTTATGAATAACTAACCTTATTTGTTCTGTTAATTAACCCATCTACCTGTCTGAGCCAGTTGGTGAGTATGGAAAAAAAAAGTAGGCAAATTTTCTTTAAGGTTTTCTCTCCTGATTCAGATTAACTTGTCCAGGAGCTACTGTCAGTCACAAATGGATTCTGAACAGTTCTCACAGTTCTGCAGTCAGGCTGATGCCATTTACGTGGGTAAACTCCAAAGATCAGGAGCTGAATGGGAGGAGACTGAATAGTGCACTTTTAAGGATTTCACAGTAGTTTCCTTAGGTGTTGCACTCTTTCTACACTCAAAGGTCAGTTAGTTAACTGGGAAGATCAGGACTGGGAGAGAGGAGATTTTCAACTAGTCCTGTCTCTGGGACTACTGAGCTATTTGGCCTTAGGAAAATCACTATGCCTAGCTGGAAGGATGTTTAGTTCCTTCCTCTTTTGACATGCATGGTTACCAAAGTCTCCTTCCAGCTTTACACTCTGATTGCATGATTCTCCCCACCTGTGTGATTTTAATAGTTAAAGTCATCAAACCCATGGTAATTGTGAGAGTTTTCCTGAATGGACCAGACAGCCATGGAGGTATGCAAATCCTTCTCCTCTTCTTGAAACTGAGGAGAGAAAGTGGCTCCAGAGCTCTGGTGGATGCTATAGAATGAGCAGGCAAACTTGTCTCTTGTGAATTGATGTCTTGGGGTTTGATTGGTAGGAGGGGGAAACCTACTAAAATGATTCTTAGCAAAATGGGGGATTTACTGGAAGGATGCAGAATTTTCATAGAACTTAAGGGCAAAACATTTAGCTGGATCTCATAAGGGACTGGGGAATCAAAACTGAAAAGAAGGGAACTAAGATGATTGCCTCTCAGATAAGCCTTCTCTTTTCCATCTTTCTCTCCTTATCCTGATTTCCTTTTCATCATTCCTGTTGCTCTTCCCCCTTTTCCCATCGGTTTTGAACAACTTACTCATGCCTAACCTAATTCTAGGTTTAGATGACATTTTAATTAAGCATGCAAGAGTGGAGTCCTGAAAGTGCATTGCAAAATCCATGCATGTGAGACTTTCTAGGCCTGTTTGAGTTTAGTGTTCATACCTGGTCTTGTTTGCTGTGGCAATGAGTATGGTTCATTAAGCTCAGTGCCCATTCAGAAGGGGCTCTTGGAGCACATTACCTTAAACAAGGATTGGACATATATACCCTCCTTAAGATTATTTTGGTTGCAAGCAGCAGCAATTGTCTTTGACTAGCCAAAAAAGAAAAAGTTTTGGAATTATACAGGGATATCTCCTGTAACCAAAGGAAGCAGGGCAGGTCCTGGGTCTTTGGCAAAGGATGTTAATAGATCTTTCCTATAGGGAACTGCCATTTGTGTGACTCAGTTCTAATGAGTAAGTCTATTCTCTTTGTGTTTCTGCCTCATTTAAAATTTCTGGGGCAAAGAGTCTAAATGGTCTGGTTTAGGATATGCCCTCATCTGAATTAATCTGTTATGTAGACAGGGGGAGATGGTAGCACAACCAACTTGTCTCAGTTTTCCCAAAACTATCCCAGTTTAAGCACCAAAAAGTCCAGCATCCTGGTATCCCCCTCAGCCTTTAGCAAACCAGAGTAGCTGGTCATACTAGGACATGGTCACTTGTGCATATGTGGTCCATAAAAGGGGTTCCTCTATGTATTTCAGCCATTCCTACCAAAAAAAAAAAAAAAAGGAATTGTGGGAAGCTATAAGGAAACATTTCACAGAGCATCTATTGTATTCTACTTCTTGGCATCCAGCATGGACACACACACACACACACACACTACACATATCACACCACATACACACTCTTTTCTTCCCATCCTTTCAAAAATATACCTCGTCACTGTGTGATTCAATTATTTCACGTACCACCACAAAAGGTTATTTCACATATTAACTTTCTCAATGGGAGAAAACCCAAAGCTGTGACATTTTCCTTCACTTAGAGTTGATGTTCTGTCCTTTAAGTACAGAATTTCTACATGATAGCCATTCCTCATTTTCTACTATAATCTTGTCTCCATCTATTGCAACGCATGGCCTTTTGCTGGCAAAAGGACAAAAAAAGAAGGGAAATTTATGTATTATAGCATTCCTTTTTAAAATGGAAAAGAAAGGGCTTGGTGTGCAAGAGAGTATTAAACACTAGTAGCAAGCAAAACAAACAAACAATAAATGCAACAGTCCTCTTTACTGTAGCTGGTATTGAAGCTTCCTTCTTGGCCCAATCCACAGTTCCCTGTGACTTCAGTTAGCCTATCAGTTGGTTGGGGTAATTTGCTTAATGGGGCAACCTGAAGGGTATGATCCCTTGTGGTCCTGCCTTTATAGGGTTGTGGTAGCCATCTATTGCCTTTACATCTGGGTACGGCAGTTCGAGAAAGCACCCTCAAGGATAAAGCATGCTATTCATAATCTATTATTTTTCTTGATGACTAGGACAATTCCCCCATGACTCATTGTTTCGTCTGTTCCCTTAGATGATCCCACTGATTCCGTTGCAAGGAGTCTCTGAAGTCCAAAATTTTAAGCACAAGGCACAACGTGTTTCATGATCTGGCCTTGTCTCTTTATCTGACACTTTGCTAAACTCCTGGCCAGCTACCTGTGCAAGCCAAGCTCTCACTCCATAGCATCTTTCTCCTCTGCATGCCCTTCTCCATCTTGCCTGTCCTTTAACTCTTATTCATCATTTACTTCAGTCTCAATTGAAGAGTCATTATTTCTAGAAAGCCTTCTCTGTCCCACTCCTTACACCGCACCATTCCCTACAGCACCACCAGAGTGTCTCTAACACTTGATGGTTTCATTGCTTTTCTATCTGTGTTTCTGTGCGTAACCTTCCCGAGGGAGCGGCTGCTGTTTGATTTATTCTATAGCTAGTTCCTCGCCCTGAGTGTAAGCTCCACGAAAGCTGGGGCTGTCCTCTGTTCATTCTATCCCCAGCCCCTACAGCAGTGCCGGGTTGTTCGCAGGCCATATATAGCAAGCAGGTGATAATCTGAATGATGAAGAAGAAACACTGTCTTGCGGCGTGGTTTACTTCTGTTTTTACTTATGTCAACCTTCAGCTAGATTGTGAGGACAGAGGTCATCTTGTGTCTGAGTCATCTTGTGCCTCACTGGGCTTGAGCAGAATAGACGCCTGGTCAAGCATTTGCACTCTGGTCGATGGATACACTAGAAACAGCAGGCGCGCGAGAGAGGATTCTTTTGGAGCCTGCCTCGCCCTTTCAGTCCAAGCCCCCTGCCTTCATCCCTTGCCCGCCGCCCGTCGGCCGTCGCCCGCCGCCGGGCGCTGGCGACCCCTCTCCGGGGAAGCAGTTCTCCTGCCAGGCCGGCGGGCCGGGAGCGGGCGGGGGCGGGACTTCCGGTCCCGCTCGCGACGCGGACCGCGCCAGGCGGAAGCCCGGCTCTGGGCCAGGATCCGAGAGTCCGGACTGGAGGTGAGTTCGCAGCTGGAACGTTGCAGGCACTTGTTTCCTCAGTGGATGCCTTTCGGCGCGCTGCCGCCGGGCGCCGCGGGACTGGGAGACCGGGTAGGGACGGGAGAGTCGGCACCTCCCGCGCGTGTGGAGGGAGAGCCGGGACCCCAGGCTTAAGAGAAGGGCCAGGACTGAAAACGGGGAACCAGGAGACCCCTAAGGGCAGCCGTGAGGGGCTGGGGAGGGAGGCACCGGGAACCCTGAGGCCAAAGAGGCCCTGAGACAGGAGGTTGCGGATGACACGGGGCACAGATGCATCTCGGAGGAAAGTAGTCATTCGTGGGGGCGTGTCCCGGGTCCTGGCGGATTGTCTGCGAGAGTGGCATGAGATGGTAAAGGTTGGCTTCCAGGGAGAGGTTAGAGAGGAGGGAGTCAGTCCTCTGAGGGTCGTAGGTGAGAAGGGCGTCTTGACCTAACGAACTAGAAAGATGACCAGCCACCTATTGGATGCTGAACTCCTATTGCTTCATTTGCAATTCATGCTGGTTTTTAAAATTTATTTTTATTTACTTACTTATTTATTTTTAAGAAATGTATCCCGCTCCGCGCGTGTGGATTTCGGGAAAATATTGTACATTCCTAGGGACCGCTTGACGCTTCACCCAGATTCTGCGTTTCTTTGTTAAACTGATAGTAGTTGAAAGTTCTCTTCACCCAAGAAAGCCAACCAGTTTTCCTTTTGGACTCTTCTCTACCCTGCAGAGTTTAGCTTGTCTTATTTCCTTTGTCATGGGTTGAACTAAATGCGTTTAGAATTATGGTGATGATCTCATGAAAAGCCAGTGCTGTCCGTGTTTGCAGTTGCAGCACATTGTTTTTCTGCCTAACTTTCTAACACATTTTTTCTAAAAGTTATTTTGTTGGGTTCATTCTTTTAGTTTAACCAGTAAGGGCAATTTTACATCAGGGAGCCTCAAAATACTAGCAGTTCTTAAGATTTTACTGTTCCTTTTTATTTCTGCGATAAGGGAAATATATATATATATATATATGATATATATATATATAAGTATTTGCCATTGTCAGTGTTTTTTAAAAATATTGATAATCCAAGATCTATTGTTACACACACATTTAGTTTTCCCTAGTGGCCGGTGTTTAGTATGTGGGCTCATTTTTATTACCAAGGGGTAATTATTAATTTAGTTATTATTTACATTGTATTTATGTGGATGTGATTAATATGTGCTTCCTTATCTACATCATATAATGTCTCAGTGTAATTACAAAGACTCACTTAGCTTTTAAGTAGATGGTAAGTGAATTGTTAAGTGGATGGTAAGTGAATTGTATTTTTGCAACAAAGTGGGCAGGGTAGCTAGGAAGAATCATAACACTGTCACTGGTGGAGGGTGAGATGTGGTGATTGCTTTGCTTGTTTCAGATGTTTCACATTTCAAATGTTAGAAGATTTTGTTTTAAAAATCACCGCATTAATCCAGGTAACTTTTAGATATGATTTGGTGGTCTGACTTGAACTAATTCAGGAAAACTAGAACATTTTATATTTATTGGACTGCAGTGTCTTGCGAGCTTATAAATTATTGATGGCCTTGAATATCTACACTTGAGTGAAATACACAGTTACAGTGTCCTTATGTTTAGGAGGACTGCTGGTATTTACAAGTGTGTAAAACAAGACCTAAACATAAACAGTGCCTTAACATGTAAATGAGCATATTGAATAATTTTTCAAATTACAAAATGAAGAGATGACACTGATCTCTAAAGTAATTGAATTAACTGACATGTTAATTTTTGTATATGCCTTAATTTAATCTTATTTCTTTAAGTAGGCAATACTGTTTATCTGATAAGGCTTGATTTTATTTTTCTTCTGCCTTTTCCCATGGGTTTTGAGAAATAAAGCACTTGAGAATGCATGCAAGTCTTTAGACTCTAGCTCATGGTTGGAGGAAATGCTCATTGTTGAAATACAAGTGCACCTGCCTTCTTGGGCAAATTGGGCTAGTTATACATATGAATGGTATGTTGACGTTTGATTGCCCTGTGTTCTGGAAAATCTTTGGAATTGTATTCTTTCTTCTAATTGTTTAGTAAATTTAGCTTTCTCTTAAGTAAATTATTTTTGTTATTCCATAGGCTTTAGATGTATTTTACAGTTTAACCAATAATGGCAGTTTTCCATTAGGTACAGCGAATTACTGGTTATTCTTATAGATTCACTATTTATTTTTATTTCTGCTACAGTGAAATATGTACAGTGTCTGTATTGGAAGAACTATCAAAATAGTGGTAACCAAAACACTGTCTTTATATAAAAATACTTAGACATTTGTCTTCCTTAATCACTATTGTAAAATATGAAGTAATTTGCTAAATTGAACTTGTTGGCTCTATGCCCTTTGGTTGTCAATTTTCTTATTATATAGTACATTCTCAGTTATCTGCATACCCTAGTTAGAAAGCCACTTGATAGAATCAAGAAAATTTGTTACAGCTGGGAAATACAGTTTTTGGACAAGCAGCTACCAAAGAGTGTTGATCTGCTAACTTATGGTCCAGCTGCTGCACTGCCTCTGATGAGGAGCATAGCCCTTGACAAGGTTGACTCACACAGGGTTGACTGCTTTTAGCATCATTTTCTGTCCTTTTCCTCTGGTGAGTCCTTTTCTCCAATAGTGACCAAGATGACTAGGACCTCAGAGTGACTCAAAAGGGGATGAGTCACTGCAGTCCTGTTAGTAGGGCTGTGTCCATTCTGCCGAATCTGATCCCATAAATCTTGGCAAATTTTCCAGTCTCTAGGCATGCAGTTATGACTGAACCTCTTGTTTGGATTATTATTATTTTAAAAATACTTTTAATAGTAAATCATAATTTGTTGGATTATATAGACTCAGTTTTGCTTTGAGTGAGGCGTCACATTACATTATAGATAAACTTTTCTATTAAAGTGATGTTATAACTCACAATGGCAAATATTATAGAAAGCATACCAATTGCCCTTAACCTTTGTTGTTATTATTAGTTTTATTTTTGATTTTGAGAGCCTAAGGAATAGAAGACCTATTGAATAAATGATTTGCATGGGGGTGGGGGAAGTTGACCACTAGCAGTGACATACTAGGGGTCTTGATGGCTGGAGCTGTCTGTTATAGTTGGAAAGTGTATTTTAGCACTGAGGTTTCGAATTGCCAGCTTCTGGTGATAATACAGCAGAAAGACTTTTAGTTGGTTTTATTATAGTTTTTAAGTTCTGCACAGATGATGCACTCCTTTGTTACCTGCAGGGGGCTGGGAGGGGAATCCCTCTCACCTCTTGTGTGAATGACCTGGAGGAGCTTCTTGAAGCAAAATAGTACCCGTTTGATTTTCACTGTGTTAGTGTATAATTATGGTTCTCCAGAGAAACTGAACCAATATCACATATATGTATATATATTTTTAAAGAGATTTATTTTAAGAAATTGGCTCATGTAATTGTGGGAGTTGGCAAGTACAAAATTTGTAGGTCAGACCAGAAATTTAGGCAGAAGTTGATTCTGTAGTTTTGAGGCAGAATTCTTCTTTGAGAAACCTCAGGTTTTGCTCTTAAAGGCCTTCAGCTGATTAGATGAGTTCTAACATTATGGAAGGTAATCTCCTTTACTTAAAGTCAACTGATTGTGGACATTAACTACATCTACAAAATATGCTTATAGCAACACCTAAATTGGCGTTGATTAAATACCTGGGTGCTATAACCTAAGCATGTTGACACATAAGGCTAACCATCACAGCATTTAAAATACTTTTGGTGTATTAAACTAATATGCGGCATATACAATATTGCGTAGTGAATAGGAGAATATTGATATGATTTGGCTCTGTGTCCCCACCCAAATCTCATGTCGAATTGTAATTCTCAGTGTTGGAGGTGGAGTCTGGTGGGAGATGATTGGATCATGGGGGTGGAATCTTATGGTTTAGCACCATCCCTCTAGTGCTGTCTCATGATAAGAGTTCTCACAAGATGTGGTTGTTTAAAAGTGTGTAGCACCTCCCACTGTGCTCGTCCTTCCTCCTGCTCCAGCCACGTAGGACACACCAGCTTCCTCTTAGCCTTCTGCCATGAGTGTGAGTTTCCTGAGGCTTCCGCAGCTATGCTTCCTGTACAACCTGTGGAACCATGAGTCAATTAAACCTCTTTTCTTTATAAATTACCCATTCAGATAGTTCTTTAAAGCTGTGTGAGAATGGACTGATGAAAGTATTGAAATTCATAGCCCAGTTACTTTTTAAGGGATTTAAAAACAGCGAAAACCTGGGTTTTCATTCATCTCAAATAAAGAATGGAAAATGGATAATTTAATGGCCCCTCCACTCTCTGAAATTTAAAAGTTACTCTCTTTTTGTGGTTTTAATATATTATATATATTTAATATAATTATATGCACATCTGTATATATACACATCTGTATATATATAAAATATAATGTGTGTGTACACACACACACACACACACACACGTATGTTTTTTTTGTTTTTTTTTTTTTTTTGAGACCGAGTCTTGACCTGTTGCCTAGGCTAGAGTGCAATGGCACGATCTCAGCTCACTGCAACCTCCGCCTCCCAGGTTCAAACGATTCTTCTGCCTCAGCCTCCTGGAGTAGCTGAGATTACAGGCACCCGCCACCATGCCTGACTAATTTTTGTGTTTTTAGCAGAGATGGGGTTTAACCATGTTGGCCAGGCTGGTCTCGAACTCTTGACCTGAAATGAGCCACTTGCCTCAGCCTCCAAAAGTGCTGGGATTACAGGTGTGAGCGACTGCACCCAGCTAAATGTTGTATATATTTTTTAAATTTAAGGTGTTTAAAAAATTTTTCAATTTTGTAACAATTTTTTTTTTGCTGTTTTTAAAAGTTTATGCTCTTGCTAATCTTTTTGCTTAAATATTTATATCTGGGAATTAGTTTTGTGCTTATTTAGTCTGTTTCCTTTCATTTATGTTCATCAAAAGGGTCCCAGAAAGGTGGAGTGATTTACCCAGGTACCATAGTTAGTAAAAGAACCAGAATTTGAGGCCAGATCTCCTTGTTTCCAATCCAGTCCCTTTTCTTTACAAAAGTAGTTATAGTTAAGTGAAGCTAACGAAGGGCAGATTTTCCATAGAGAGGGTGATTTTGAGACTATTTAAGGGATTATGAATTGATCTTTATGAGAATGGAAGTGATATTCGGGCTATTCAGTTACGTTAGGGGAAGGATGAGCTCATAAAATATCTAAGTAGACTACATAACTACTTGGGGCACATAGTGATGTGTGATACCCATGGGGCTGGAAGGGATTTTGCAAGTTAGCACAAGCTAGCCATTGGGTGATTCATAGGGGATATTTCAAAAGACCTTAAGGATAGGGGAGCACATGGACCAAGAGACGTTACTGAGAAGGCTTCCTTTCTGGAGGAAGTTAAAGATAGAAAACCATGGTGCTTTTGGAACCCAAGTGCTTGGAAACTCTCCAGCAGAGAATTTTAAGGACTCTTTGGGGGACAGAACATTATAGGACATAAATGGATATTCTAGAAGGTTGCCAGATTTCAGGCATTCATTTGAGCTGAATTATGGTAATAACTGTCATTTGTTGCTCACTTACAATCTCAGCACATTTAAGAGAGACCTTAGGCAGGTTACTGAACTTTATGCTTTGCCTGCGAAATATGCATAGTAATACCTACAGTACATAGTCATTACAGGAAATACAAGATAATGTGTATAATGTGCTTAGCATAATGCCTGCCACATAGTACTCAAGAAATTATAGCATTTATTATACTATATCATGGCAACTGGCTGAGGGTGTTATTAGAAAATATCACTAGAATGCGATCCCCTTTCCCCTTCTCTGTCTGTTATTCTAGCAGCTTTATGTTACTCCCATAGGTTTTTTTATATTTTCATTTTTTAAAATTTATTTTATTTTTTGTGAGTCCAGAAATACGCTTATTCATCCCACAGGTCTTTGGCATGCTTTTGCCTTCAAGTTTATCACTTCTAAGCAGGTGCATGTCTCTGGCCATATATGGAGTACTTCTCTACCTCTGTGATCAGCAGGCCTATTGTTTTTGAACGAACTATGCACCTTTTGGCTGTATTGCATTGCAGATTCCATCTCTTCAAACTGAAATGATGTTCTTAACTACAGTGCTATCTCCAATTAATTTTATTACTCTTCCTGCTTTTTTTTTTTTTTTTTTTTTTTTTTTTGCTTTGGAATATAACTATTCAGATGGGGTTGGGAAGGGGACTGGAAAGCAGAAGCATTTGAAATAACTTTTCTCTTTAAAGCGTTCTTCCCTTCAGGTTTTGGGTTAAAAAAAAATAAACTATTTTGTCAGATGCCAGCTCCAAAGATAATTAGTTAAAAAAGACAGTTTCTGGGATGATGCATCTTAAGTTGTGAAAGCACTTAAGGATTTGATATGGTTTGGCTTTGTGTCTCCAACCAAATCTCATCTCGAATTGTAATCCCCATGTGTCACATTCTACCCCCAGGTGGAAGGTGATTGAATCCTGAGAGCAGTTTCCCCTATGCTCTTCTTGTGATAGTGAAGTTCTCTTGAGAGCTGATGGTTTAAAAGTGGTAGCACTTTTCGGCCAGGCGCAGTGGCTTATGCCTGTAATTGCAGCACTCTGGGAGACTGAGGTGGGCAGATCACTTGAGGTCTGGAGTTCAAGACCAGCCTGGCCAACATGGCGAAACCCTGTTTCTGTTAAAAATAATAACAAAAATTAGCCAGGCATGGTGGTGGGCACCTGTAATCCCAGCTACTCAGGAGGCTGAGACAGGAGATTTGCTTGAACTTGGGAGGCAGAGCCTGCAGTGAACCAAGCTCAAGCCATTGCACTCCAGCCTAGGTGACAGAGTGAGACGGCATCTCAAAAAAAAAAAAAAAAAGTTGCAATTTTCCCTGAGCTCTCTCTTTCTGCCACCACGTCACTATGTAAGACATGCCTTGCTTCCCTTTCGCCTTCCACCATGATTGTAAGTTTTCTGGGGCTTCCCCTGTCATGAAGAACTGTGAGTCAGTTAAAACTCTTGTTTATAAATTACCCAATCTCAGGTAGTATCTTTATAGCAGTGTGAAAATGGACTATACAGGATTGAATGACCTATTTGGGCTCAAGATCCAGTAGTGAGATTACTAGATATGATGCATAGATGCATAGAGTATCTGCCTCAGTTTTGTAGTATAATTATTTCTGAACCAGACCTGGAAACCATTTCACTTGTGAAGGTTGGTAGAATTTGCATTTGACTCAGAGTGACTTGGTGTGTTTACCTGTCATTCTCAGGGGCCTTTGCAGTGCTTGAAGATGTATTAGGAAGGGTTCTTTCTGGAACACTTCAAGCTTGACAAAACCTCTCTGTATCATTTTGTGTACTAGGTTTGCTAGGTTTTAAATTTAAGTTGAGAAATTCATGTATTTCTACTTTTTTTTTTGTTTGTTTGTTTGTTTTTGAGATGGAGTCTCACTCCGTTGCCCGGCTGCAGTGCAGTGGCACGATCTCAGCTTACTGCAACCTCCGCCTCCCAGGTTCAAGCAATTCTGTGCTTTAGCCTCCTGAGTAGCTGGGATTACAGGTGCCCGCCACCATGCCCGGCTAATTTTTTTGTATTTTTAGTAGAGATGGGGTTTCACCATGTTGGCCAGGCTGGTCTTGAACTCCTGACCTTGTGATCTACCCTCCTCGGCTTCCCAAAGTGCTGGGATTACAGGCATGAGCCACCAGGGGAAGAAAGTTTGAATGTTTTCCTTGTAATTCCAACTGGTTTTTTTAAAGACATAATTATATAAACATTGAATTTTCAATGATAATGATTTTTATAAATGATTTAATACAGTTTGATCATGAGATAGAACAGCTTCATACTTAACAGACCTCAGTGTTTCAAATCATAAGGTTTTCTATTTCACAATTCTATAGTTGGTAAGTTTTGGTAATCTACAGCAGCATTTGATTTTCAGTGAGACATGCTGGCAAATTATTGCCTCTAAAATATCAGAGTGAGTGGAGTGTTGATCATTATATTTGTTCCGTAGTCTTTGGTACCGTCTTAAAATCTCCTTTTCCCTGCTCTGTTATTTTCTCCTTGGATAATGTTTTCTCATCTCCTAAGTGCCCATGCATTAAAATCATCCATTTCTCTTTCTCTTGTCCCTTAACCTCTCTCCCAAAGGAGATCTGTTTCTCTCATAACTGTTAGCTAGTCTGAATTATCTAAGTTAATTCAGAATAAATTGTGGAATGACTGATAGACCTAATCCCAAAGTAGATTAGGATGCAGAGAAAAGGGAACACTTATATACTGTTGGTGGGAATATAAATTAGCACAAACTCTGTGGAAGACAATATGGAGATTTCTCAGAGAACTGAAAGTAGAACTACCACTTGATTCAGCAATCCCAATACTGAGTATGTACCCAAAGGAAAATAAGTCATTGTATCAAAAAGATACCTGCACTCAGTATGTTTATCGCAGCACTATCGACAATGGCAAAGACACGGAATCAACCTAAGCATCCATCATGGATGACTAAAGAAAATGTGGTGTACACACACACACGAATACTGTGCAGCTTTAAAAGGAATGCAGTCATATCTTTTGCAGCAACATAGCTGGAACTGGAGGTCATTATCTTAAGTGAAAGAACTTAGAAAGTCAAATACTACGTGTTCTCACTTATAAGTGCTAAATAACACATGCATGTGGAAGTAGAATGTGGAATAATAGTCACTGAAGACTGGAAAGGGTGGGAGGGTGAGGGATGAGAAATTGCATAATGGATACAATGTACATTCCTTGGGTGATGGTTACACAAAAAGGCCAGACTTCACCATTACACAATATATCCGTGTAACAAAACTGCACTTGGACTCCTTAAATTTATGCAAATAAAAATAAATAAGTAAACAGCAAAAAAGTATATGTATTTCGAAGTGAAGCTTGTAAAACTACAAAGTCCTGTTCACCTAAAGAATTAGCAAAGTGTTTTAATATATGTAGATTGCTTCCTTGTTTACCTTGTTACTTCACATTTTTTTCTTTCCTTTTTTTTTTTGGACTCCCAGTATCTGAGAACATATTTCTTCCCTATAGGAGTTGAGAAAGAGGAGGAAGAAAAATGGGAGGAGACAGGATCTTTTTCAACTTGACAAATAGGTATAGCTACTTCTTGTATTTTTTTCCCTCTCCAGGTCCTCAGTAATCTCATTACATGTTTTTTTGTTTAAGTACTCTCTGATGAATTAATGTTATATGCCTCTTAGTTGCAGTTTCCCATCTCCCAACTTGTTATAAGATAAATACTTCTAATTTATATATTAAGTTACATATTCATTTATGAAACTTATTTTACATTTTTTTCAGAACAGTAACAAGTTTTATTGACATGATACATTTTTTTCAGCAAGGAGGAAAAGTCACCAGTAAATGTGTCCTACTTGTTGAAAATGCCTCTAATGATACTGGCCTCTATTTATTAATCATATATGCAACACAGCACTGGGCATTTAATATGTTACCCATTTCTTACAACAACCCTTATATACGGTAGATGTTTATATTTCACTTTTGGAGAGATTAAGTAATTTGTCTAAGCTTGTGTTACTTGTAAATGGTGGAGCATATTTTAAAGCCCTTCTGCTTCTGCTTATACAATGTTTTCTTCTACATTTCAAAAGCACCTTTAATGATTTGGTGCTGATACCTGAAGTACTTTTTCGAGAGGGTAAGCAGCACGTTGATTCTACATTTTTTTTGTATATCTGCATACTTCTAAAAGTGTTTTATTTTCCATTTGTTCCACTTTAAGCATTTGTTAAATGTAACTCATTAATTTTTTTTCAAGGATGGTACCATAATTAATGTAGCATCTCGAATGGTTGAAAGTAGCAGATACTTTAAAAATATTTGCTGCATCAATTCAAAACAATAACAAAAGAGAGGTGGCAGTTGATGGAGGGGGGGGCTATTCACATAAAAATTCATTTCTGTTGGAATGTGAGGCTGGAACCTTTCTCATATTACAGCATGCTTCAGGGCAGGGCTAGAATCCAAGCTTTGATTAAAATCACCCAAACTCTTTTTTCTTTGCTTTACAACCACAAGTTATTGCCAGCTGAAAAGGATAATGGAGGGTAATGATGAATGCGTTTCCATCTGCTGCTGTTGCAAAAAATTTTTTTTAGTTTCGTTCTTTTTAAACCTAGATAAAAAGGCTGCTTTGAAATGAAGAGTAAATTAGTGGCTACCAAATGAGTAGTTATTAGATTGCTGCCCTAGAAGCCTGTTCAGGTGATGCTGATGGTGGTTGCTGCCAGTTAACAGTTCGGTCTCAAATAGTTTCTCCCCAGGGGTGGGGAATGTGGGGGGTGTGGGGGTGGTATAAGAATTCAAGCATTCTTGAGAGTCTTTCCTTTTCATTCCCAACTGGAGGTTTTAGACATGGGTGTTACTTTCCCAGAAACTGCCTAGATTTTCATAGGCTGTCAAGGTCAAATATATTGATTTAGCCGTTTCATAATGTATACATATATGGAAACATATTGTATACCATAAATATATACAATTTATATTGTCACTTAATAAATATTTTAAAAGGAAGTCAAATGAAAACTGAACTTTAGTAATTTTCTGCAATAGATACTTGTTTACTCCCTGGAACCCGAGAGAACCAAGCCATTTGGAATAGCCTGTATCCCCCTTTTTTTTTCTTTTGTTTTTGAGTTGGAGCCTCATTCTGTCGCCTAGGCTGGACTGCAGTGGTGCGATCTCAGTTCACTGCAACCCCTGCCTCCAGGTTCAAGCAATTCTCGTGCCTCAGCCTCCTGAGTAGCTGGGATTACAGGTGCCCACCACCACACCTGGCTAATTATTTTGTGCATTTGGTAGAGACGGGGGTTTCACCATGTTGGCCAGGCTGGTCTCAAACTCCTGGCCTCAAGCCATTTGCAGGCCTCAGCCTCCCAAAGTGCTGGGATTGTAGGCGTGAGCCACCACTGCGCCCAGCTAAATAACCTGTATCTCTAATACATTGTTATCCCAGCCTCCTCACCCCCTCAGCAATAAAACTATGTGTGGTCATATTGAATTGCTGTGCTTATCAAATAGTTGATTTGTTTGTTTGTTTGTTTTTGAGACTGCGTCTTGGTCTGTCGCCCAGGCTGGAGTGCAGTGGTGAGATCATAGCGCACTATAGCCTTGACTTCCTGGGCTTAGGCAATCCTCCTGCCTTACCCTCTCACGTAGCTGAGACTGTAGGTGTGTGTCACCACACATGGCTAATTTAAAAATTGTTTTGGGCCGGGCGCGGTGGCTCATGCCTGTAATCTCAGCACTTTGGGAGGCCGAGGTGGGTGGATCACGAGGTCAAGAGATCGAGACCATCCTGGCCAATATGGTGAAACCCCGTCTCTACTAAAAATACCAAAAAATTAGCTGGGCGTGGTGGCGCGCGCCTGTAGTCCCAGCTACTCGGGAGGCTGAGGCAGTAGAATTGCTTGAACCCTGGAGGCGGAGGTTGCAGTGAGCCGAGGTCGTGCCACTGCACTCCAGCCTGGTGCCTGGTGATGGAGTGAGACTCTGTCTCAAAAAAAAAAAAAAAAATTGTTTTGTAGAGACAGAGGTCTTGTTTCATTGCCTACATCAGTCTCAAACTCCTGGGCTCAAGCTGTCCTCCCGCCTTGGCCTCCCAAAGTGTTGAGATTACAGGCTTGAGCCACCATACCCAGCCTGGGTTTTTCTTCTTACTATGGTTGATTATTCCTCATGGTTGCCCCTCAAGATCACTTCAGCAGTGGTGTATTATAGAAATATTCTATTAGTCCTTAAGACTATAACTTGATTATTAGTAATTAGAGCTCTGGGCTCAATTGCACAGATTAATAGTCTCCTATACTTTAATACTTTGTTGTTGTTGTTTGAGACAGGGTCTTACTCTGTCACTTGGGCTGGAGTTCAGTGGCATGATTATTGCTCATTGCAGCCTCAACCTCTTGGGCTCCAGTGATCCTCCTATCTCAGCCTCCTGAGTAGCTGGGACTACAGGTGTGTGCCACCATGCTCAGCTAAATTTTTTTTTTTTTTAACTTCTTATAGAGATGGGAGTTCTACTATGTTGCCTAGGCTAGTCTCAAACTCCTGGCTCAAATAAGCCAGCCTCATTTGGAAGGCCTCAGCCTCCCAAAGTGCTGGTATTATAGGCGTGAGCCACTGCACCTGGCGTATACTTTAAGAACTTTTTAATGATTTGTGATTGTTTGGTATTGGCCTTTAGGTTATTATATGCGCTGAATGCTGTGTGATGGGTATTGAGATTATCCACTCCTATTAGGGAGCTACTAAGTAAAATATAATATCTTTATCCATTGAATTTGGACAATCTGACTTCAGAGTTTTAGCTTTTAACTCCTTTACTATAAAGCTGATGCCTCCTGTTTTATAAATAATACAGCCCCTATTTAAGATTTCTACATATAGCGTTCCCCCATGTCATTTTCTATTAGAGTATGTGTATATATGCAAGGTTTTCCATTTCTATTCTAATAAAACTTTCATCTTTACTTTTAGTGGTTGCCAGTTGGTTTCTTGCAAGACATTTTCTGCTTTCAGCATTTTTATTTCAGGTAAAAGGATTGTGTTACCTTGATGACTTTTTGGCATATATGCTCTAAAGTTAGTCCTCTGTACCGGTAGAGACAAATAGTTAAAGCATGTACAGTATTTCTTTTGGATTATATTGTAATTTGGGGGACAAATTTGCCATTTGAAGTTTGTCTTAGATACACAATTTTTATTCTGTAAATTTACAGATGGTGGAATTCTGGAAACATCCTGTGTGGAAGAGAAAAATTCCACTCAGAATTTAAAATTGGCCCTGGAGAATTATAAAAAGGGGTAGGGGAATGGATCATCCATATGTGGGTTATTGAATTAAATTTTTCACATTTTTTTATTCTTAGAGTCAACTTTTATAACACTGTTACTGGGAAACTTGACTTAGCTTTTACTGAACACTTTAATTTTGGAAGTACAATTTCTAAACCCTCATGAAATAATCTTCATGCAACAAGATGTTATTTTATCAAATTTTGATTACGTGTTCATTCTTTGACAGATTTTAATTAACAGAGGTGAGTTATACATCTTTAAGTTTATATAATTAATAATCATTCTTTTATTTCTAGAACTGGGGTCAGGGTTAGTTAGCTATCTAATAAAGCAGCAACTGGGTTTTATTTTATGTGCATTGTTAATTTTGGCATTTTGGTGTGGAAGGGGCATTTTTGTTAGATTTAACTTAATCTTTCTTGTGAAAATCTAAACATATTTAAGCATAGTTTAGGAATAATAAACTTGAGGTACTACACATAATTTGATTTAGAAGCTTTTTAATCCTGAATAAGGAAGGAATACATAGAAAGTCAAGGAAAAATTCTGTGTAATAGTTGTGATATTCAGGATGAAAATAGTGTGATCCAGCAGCTTAAAACAATGACCTCCTCACTAGTTGAACATACTTCAGTGTCATGAAATGAAGAGAATGGGAAGAGGTGTCTGTGCATCTTTGTTTCAGGACTGTATTGCATGTTAAATACTAGACTAAAAAGTTTGTATTATTATTCCTTTTATAAAGATGAGGAAACTAAAATTTTAAAAGTAGGTTGCTTGTCTGGTTAGAAGAAATATATGCAGAATTGTGATTTGAGCCCAGAATGTCTGACACTAAGACCTAAATTCTTTCTACCATATCTTATACTTCTTGTTTTCTTTTGTTTGATTTTTTATTCCATTTCCCCCACTTTGAACTGTTTTGGAAGTTTTCTGTTCTATTTCTTTTTTTCTCTCTGGTTACCACAGAAATGTTAGTATGCATACTTAACAAAGTCTAAATGTAAATGCAATTTTTATCCTTATCCTGAACCTCCTTCTGACAAGAACTATTTTTTATCAGATATTATAGTTTTGGGATTTCACTTTCAGCCCCAGAAATAACACAGTGTTTAGATTTACCCATATGCATTTAACCTTTTTTCCCCTGACCATTCCTTCATGTGTATTGGTTGTAAGATGAATTGTTGGTTGTAAGATGAATTGTTTTTTAATTTACCCCCCTCAGGAACTTTATGTGAGAGAGTCTTTGCTCAGGCTCTCCATTTTGTGTAGGCCCTCAAGTTTTGCTGCCTATTACGCTGTTTTCTATAGCTCCCCTCCCCCATCAGGTTCATTCCACCAGGGCTATGTAGATTCCCCAGGGGCACTAACTCACCTCTCTAGACTTGTACTTTTTAAAAAATTATTTCTGCCCTTGGAACATTTCTCTTGCTTTATTGTTGGCTCTTCCATACATTAAAAAAAAATTTTTTAAGCACTTAATACAACATTTTTAGGTGATCTCCAGCCATGGGGCTGCATTGCCAGAAATAAAAGTCCTGATCGTCATTGCGCTTGATGGGAGTATTTTGTATTGAACCTGTGGGGTGGGAGAATGGGGAGAGGATTTTTTAAAAATGTATTTTAAAATAAATTCCTAGTAACTGATAAAACTCATTCATTTAGAGTCATAAGAAATAAACTGTTTGATGAAGAAGCAAAAGATGACTTCCAAAAGCACTTTTGAAAACTCTCCTTACTGAAGGTTTATATTGACTGCCCTCTTAAGGAAGAAGATAATCTGAGAACAGATTTTTAATGTGACATTAAGTATTGTATTCCGTTGCCCTTGTACATTTTTCTAAGGTAAACAAGAACCAAGGATTACTTGCTCTGTGCATGGGATGCCATGTTATAAAGTTTAGGTTGCAGATGCTCTATGAAAATTTATAACATTAAGTCTGAAATTACCATGAAAATACCAAAACATATTTGTTTTGGAATTTTACAGAATTTATTCTTAGGACTTAGCTTGTTAACCAGGTATCAGTACTTTTCAAAGAGATAGTAACCTTACTTCATCAGTTATCTTTGAATGGGTTTTTTTTTAGATGTAGTCTCACTCTGTTGCCCAGGCTGGAGTGCAGTGGCTTGATCTCGGCTCAGTGCAACCTCTGCCTCCCAGGTTCAAGCAATTCTGCTGCCTCCTGAGTAGCTGGGATTACAGGTGTGCACCACCACGCCTGGCTAATTTTTTTGTATATTTAATAGAGATGGGAGTCTCACCATTTTGGCCAGCCTGATCTCGAACTCCTGACCTTAGGTGATCTGCCCACCTGGGCCTCCCAAAGTGCTTGGATTACAGTCATGAGCCATTGCGCTGGGACTGAGTGGGGTTTTTAGTTTGTTTCTAGAAACATTTTAGGCCTAAAAATAGTTCTTCCTTTTTAATAAAAAATAATTTGTACAAGAGAGGGGTTTTTTTCATGTGTGTTTTAATTCATTTGTAAGTGAAGAAATCATTATACATTATTAAAAGTGGTGCCTATGCTATTTTTTTCTTTCTCCTTATTTAGCAATAAATATTAGGAGAGCATTCAGAAATAGAAAATAACTCTCTCTGTCTCTCTCTCTCTCTCTGTCTCTCTCTCTCTCTCTCTCTATATATATATATATATTGAGACAGCAGTTTGCTCTGTTGTCTAGGCTGAAGTGCAGTGGCACAGTCTTGACCTACTGTAACCTTCACCTCCTGGGTTCAAGCGATTCTCCTGGCTCAGTCTCCCAAGTAGCTGGGACTACAGGTGCCTACCACTGTGCCCAGCTAATTTTTGTATTTTTAGTAGAGACAAGGTTTTACCATGTTGGCCAAACTGGTCTTGAACTCCTGACCTCAGGTGATCCACCCACCTTGGCCTCCCAAAGTGCTGGTATTACAGGCGTGAGCCATAGTGCCCAGCCAAGAAATAGAAAATAACTTTAGAGCAGTAGTTTCTATATTCTATATTTTTAAAATATACTTTTATATTAATACCTACATAGGATATATGTATTTTGCTTTGCTTACCTGATAAACACTGTTAAAAATAATATTTTAATTGAAAAGATGCTTAACCCACGTTTTTTAATGGGTTAGGTTTAATGTTTTGAGGGTTTTTTTTAGCAGGTGGCATTGATTTAGTGTTTTTGGCAATAATTTTGTTAGCACTGATAGAAACGATGAGGATTTGAAAGGGAACAATTGCGTGCTTTGTAAGTGGTGATGTTCAGTAATGACTAAGTACATTCATTTGCACAGCCAGTATAAACTCCAGATGATTTTTTCCCTGCCTGTTCCTTAAGTGGGTCATGTGATTTGGTGTTTATCATTGACTTGAATATCTTCAAGTTTTACAAACCACATAACTTGACCATGAAATCAAGCAGCTCTTTCAAAGAACTCTTTGAAAGTAGATTTTATTTTTATTTTTGGGGTCATTTCAATGAAAAGAAGATTGTGCAGTTTGTATATGGATTTCGGAAATTTTTCCCCTTCCTTTCCTTCTTTTTATTTCCTCTTTCTTTCCTCCCTTCTTTCTTCCTTCTGTCCTTCCTTCCACCTTCTTTTTTTTTTTTTGAAACATCATGTGACCCAGGCTGGAGTGCAGTGGTGCGATCTCGGCTCCTGCAGCCTCCACCTGCCAGGTTCAAGCGACTCTCCTTCCTCAGCCTCCTGATTAGGTGGAACTATAGGCGTGTGTCACCATGCACAGCTAATTTTTTGTATTTTTAGTAGAGACAGGGTTTAGCCATGTTGGCCAGGCTGGTCTCAAACTCCTGACCTCAAGTGATCCGCCCGCTTGGCCTCCCAAAGTGCTGAAATTACAGGTGTGAGCCACTGTGCCTGGCTCCTTCCACCCCAATGGAGAGATTTCTATGATACTTTTTGGTTAGTCTTCCCAACACAGTCTCTGCCATTAGCAGTTCGCTTTTAGCTGAGGCTGATAGACCATTCATTTATTTTATGAAATCATTTAGTGTGAATGGTATTTGGTGGCTGTCTTTCAGAGATGACAATGACTCAAGTGTCGGTGAGATTGTGACTGTTGCATTTATTTAGAGCTAGTCTCTTTTTGTTTTAGGGATAACGGGAAAGGAGCCTAGTCCCCAAAGAATTGTATCTAAATTTGTGAAGAACCTACCTAAATTGTTATGGTGGCACATGTGACTGATGGATCTTTTGGAATTGAATGCTTGGAATGTTTTAAATATATGATTACTATTAAAATTGTTCCTGAGTTCTTTCTTCTGTAGGATATGTGTATGTATTAGCTGTACAGAACCGTTAATATGCTGACCTTTGTGCAAATGTGAAGTACTTCTTTAATAGTTTTTGTAAAAATTGGGTTCTATCAATATTGAGAATTTCAGCGTTATTATCTGATAAGAGCTACTACCCTATTTTAACTATGGCATAGTTTGGCATTATATGTATGCACACATACACATGTGGAATCATAGATTAGACAATGGTACATAAAAACTTAGGAGATTATTTGAGAGGCAATAGGTTTATTTTTGGATATCTTAAATTCAGTAAATATAATAAATGCCCATGATGTATAAGGAACTATGTTCGATGCTAGGTAGATTTAGAAATAGGTGTAAGTTCTTATTTCTTATAGAATAAGGAATTGTGCATAAAGACCCTACAGCTTAGAATTGTTGAATTTAATAAGCTTTATACTTGGTTGTTGTCATTACTTTTAATGGTAAAAACTGCAGTTAGTTTTGCGCCAACCCAATAGTAGTTCATATGAAAAACATCATCACAAGACAAAGAGATTAGAGAAAACTTTATACTTAATGACTTGGGGCTGGGACTTAAAGAGGATTTGTAGAGGCATAGAGGTGTAGGGGACAAAGTACCCAGTACATGAAGAGTGAGACAGGATGGGAAATTGCAGCATGTGTTTGAGGGACCAGTTTGGTTATAGTATATGGGATGCATTTTAGAGAGTAGGGGAAGATAAGACTGGGGCTAGGACATAGAGGACCTTGAGTACCATCTTGAGAAAACTCTAAAGTTTGTGAAACAGGTGATTGATCATTATTCATTTGGTAACAATTGAGTATCAGTTGTGTGCCAGGTACCAATTAGGCAGAAAAGTAGAGTGGGTAGGAATCACATAGCAGCTGGGCGCGGTGGCTCACATCTGTAATCCTAGCACTTTGAGAGACCGAGGTGGGTGGATCACGAGGTCAGAAGTTCTAGACCAGCCTGGCCAACATGGTAAAAGCCCATCTCTGCTGAAATTTCAAAAAAAAAATGTGGCAGGCACCTGTAATCCCAGCTACTTGGGAGGCTGCCGGGAGGTGGAGATTGCAGTGAGCCGAGATCGCACTACTGTACTGCAGCCTGGGGGACACAGTGAGACTCCGTGTGAAAAAAAAAAAAAATCACAGGCCCTGGGGCAACTAAACTTCCAAGTTTAAGTCCTAATTTACTACTTGTTGGCTTAATGACCTTGTGTAAGTTTTTTAACCCTCTCCGACAGGTCTATGTCTGTGATGATAAATTTGTCAAATCAAGTCATTAATTTTTATAAAAATTTCTAATGCTAAGGTCTAAGAAACTTTTATAAGAACTTTGATTTTTGGTTACTGATCATAAGAGATAGAGAACTATTTTATCGTTAATATAAAAAATTTTAGTATTTCACATAGAAGTTTTTTAGTTGAGACCTTTTAAAATGCAGGATTACTTTAGCTAATTTGACTTCTTTTGGATATTGTTGAATTTAATTTTAAGTCAAATTTAAAATTAAAATGAAGGCTAGGCATGGTGGCTCATACCTGTAATCACAGCACTTTGGTAGACTGAGGCAAGCGGATCACCTGAGGTCAGTCAGGAGTTTGAGACCAGCGTGACCAACATGGTGAAACCCCAGCTCTACTAAAAATTCAAAAATATCAGCTGGGTGGGCATGGTGGCTCCTGCCTGTAGTCCCACCTACTTGGGAGGCTGAGACACGAGACTCGCTTGAACCTGGGAGGTGGAAGTTGTAGTGAGTCAAGATCGCACCTCTGCACTCCAGCCTGGGTGACAGAGTGAGACTCCGTTTCAAAAAAAAAGAAAAGAAAATAAGTGTAAGTCAAATTAGATTATACATTTCAAATTTAAATTTAAATAAGTTGAAAAGTAAAATCCAAATGCACCTTAAAAATCACAACCCAAACAATCTTGTACCCATCTCTTCAGCTGGAGGAGGGAATTGAGGCAATGGGGTTTCTGTGTTTGGGTAGATGTTTATTTGTTGTCGCTACTGATATTTTAATCAGAAAAGAAGTTTAGAAATGCATACTGAGTAGTCATACTTACAGCTTCCACAGTCTGTAATAGACAGATTGGGATAGATCTCTGATTATCTTTGAGATTAGACTTTTAACAAAGTAATAAGAGTTGAGATAAGTCACAAGTATAACCTCACAGGAGTTCATATCAGTGTAGCAAAAGTGTGGGTATTAAGTAGGTTCTTCTGCACACTCTGCTTTTTTTTTTTTTTTAACTTTTTAAATGGTTTTATTTTATGCACAAATAATGAACAGATGTTGCACCCATAAATTCTACTTTCCAAAAACAGGAGCTTTTTAAAAGAAAACCACATAAGTTTTAAAAGGTATTGGGATTCCTCTGCTTCTAGATCATTGGAAGGCTAGAAAAATAAAGCTTATTCTACCAGGAATCACAAGTTGGAACTGAGTATTCTCCAAAGTGGAAATTCTAGAGTGTAGTGTCACTCCAGGCAAAGATTATTCAGTTCTCATCCCCCAACATCCAAAACTACCTATCAGAAGGGTCAAACCAGGTCAAAACAGTCTAGCATAATTGGACTTCATCAAACAATATCATTATGCTCTTCTGAGATGCAAATAAACCAAAACAGGAAATACTAAAATCAAAATAGTATTTGACACCGTCATACAAATTGTTATTTCCTTGTCATATCCCTCCTTCTATAACATTAATAAAGGGAATATTTTACTGCAAAGAATATTTTATTTTATACATCACTAACTATGAATTTTTGCCATTACTTATTATACAAATGCTGCCCTGTGCCATTATCCAAATGGAATAACCATTTTACATCCACAATTCACTTCTATAGTTATAAGCAGAATTTTCATTATTTACATAAGTACATTTGTCAGTGAAGATTTAACACTGAGATGCAATGTAACATCAGTGATATCTGATGTTTTATAGATGGCAATGTAAGAAAGATATATTCTAATCACTTTTCATTTAAGTGATCTTATGTAAAAAAGAAACTAATAATTTAGCAGTTCCAAGTGTCCAAAGGGCATTTTGAAATGTACATAAAAGAAATGGTTACAGAGATTTTTAAGAAGCATCTTCCAAAGCCACATCCTCTTGCAACTGCTGTACCATTTTCTCTTCCAAATGCTTCCCTTTGCCTGCAAGAGGGGCTCGGATAAGATGGATGTTTTGCTTGACTTCTTTGATATCCTGAACTTTCTGTAGCTCTTTATTTTTCCTCAGTGTGTTCATTATAAATTTAGCTTGGTGTTTCTGTTTGATCTCTTCAACTCTGTTCATTGCATCAATAGTTTTATTCCATAGCTCTCACTGGTATTTGATAGGTTCATTTCTACGCTTTTCAAATTCAAATGAATTATCCACTGTAAGCTCTTTACCAGCTGCTTTCCGGAATGCTTTGGTCCACCTAACTTTGCGAGGATTGCGCTTCTTTTTAAAGTTTTTATGACACGTAGATTTACAAAATCTGAACACCTTGCAATTGTTGCGGACGGACATCATGCCGTGGCCAGGGTAGATGGGCCCGGAACAGAAATAACACTGCTCGATAGGCATGTTGAACCCTCATGGGTCCCCCACTGACCAACGCCAAGCTTCAGAGGAAGTCTATTTTTTGTTTAAAGACATTTCTGTGGGTTCTGATCAATGGTATTTAGTGGTATTAAATATTTGTTTGCCCCACAACCACTCTCTAGAACCCTACGTATTTATTACTATAAACTAATTTTTGAGCTCTCATACTGTTGAATAGTTTAGTTACATAGTCAAACTGCATGGCAACACTTACAGTGAAGAGTATAGGAAATGAGGCTTGGCTTGAGGAGAAGGGAGTAGGAAAGGCCTGGTGCTGTGCCTTGTTCTTTAGAATTGAGATCCCTTTAATTGCTTTCCTCGTATGACCATTGCTTTGCCATAACTGTAAAACTATGATATGATGTATGGGTTATGAGGTGTTCATTTCAGATATTATGCGCTGAGCTCTACTTAACTTGACAGAAGCCAGATTCATTTGTATGCGGAGACTTTTGGTATAGTAGATATGGAGCTAGAAGACCTAGGCTTGAACCTTGGCTCTTTCTCTTATTATTTGTGTCATACTGAGAAAGCAATGTAGGTTTTCTTAATCTATTTTCTTATTAGTAAAGAGGGAATAGTAATTTCTAGTATAGCTTGTTGCAAGGTTGTTGCAATAAGGCTTAAATGAGATGCCAAGAAAGCATTTTATAAAATTCTGAAGAGCTATTTAAATGCCCAGTGTCCTTGGTACAGTCTTAAGTATCATTTGGAGCAACTACAACGCTAAGGCACAGATTTTTTAAGTTGTAAGCTCTGTGAGTACAAGACTTTGTCTATTTTGTACCACTGTATCTGCAGCATCTCATAGAATGGTGTTTCTTTATTTCTAAGTTTCAAAACTTTAAAACGTTTTTCTTCTGCTTACCCCCTTTCCTTAGAAGTTTGATGATTCTTTTTCAGCTTAAAAAATTAAAATTAAAAAAAAAGGTATAAACAGAGCATAGCACCCTGTCTTGTCCTGTAGTTGGATAGATAAGCTAACTCTTTGTGGGCTGGTTCCTAAAAGTAAAGAGGGAGGGAAGTTACAATGGGATTCTCTTTTAGTTGTATTTCTGCCACATGTTAAAAAAAGCAAGATAATAGATGGGACCCTGAAAAGAAAAATGTTTCGATAAAACTTGGACAGATAGGGAGGAATTTAGGAATAGCAGTTGAATGGAGAAGCCAGAATAGGAGTTTGGGTTGGGTCCAGGGGAAAGATGATCTAGACCATAAGAGAGTACACAAGGTCTTACTATTGAGACATTCAGTCACAGCAAGGTAGGGCACACTAAGCTTACACATGAAAATTCAGACTGCTTTAAAAAATAGTACCCTGTTTATATTTTTATGTATGTAAATCAGCATTCCTGTGGTGATAGATGATAGATAAGATTGTATTTTCAGATAGTATCCGTATAATTCTTTTTAGTAGATTAAATATACCTTTCAAATTAGTTGTCCTGATAGTGAATTATTTGATTTATCCAGGCTCTGTTACACATGAGCTGTGAGACATTGGGTAAGTTACCCAACTTATTTGACTCTGTTTTTCTGAGCTGTAAAGAATAATAATACTTACCTTGCAGAGTTGTTGTTAGGATGCAAAATAATGCATGTGAAGTACCTAGTGCAGCACCAAGTGCACAGTAGGGATTCAGTTAATGGTGGGTATTTTTATTTTTTGATCTAGGCTTAATGTGTAATTATTAATATATCATTTGACAGTAAGTACCATTGATATAATATGAACATTCCAAATGTTGTTGGTCTTGTGGATTTCAGTGTTTGTTTTTAGACTAAATATATATTATGTTTTCCTTTTATAGATTTCTGAGAGAGCAGACACCATCTTATTTCTGTTGAATTATATTTAGTAACTGAAAAGGCATATACCAAGCTGTCAGAGCAGCTTCATTTAAAAGGTAATTTCAAATTTTGAAGGGCCATTTACTCTTTAATTTTACTTGGATTATATTTGTATACTTGATATAAATAATTAATGGTTCTGTTACACTAAATTTGATTCATTCAGACTATAAGACAACCCTATTATATCATATTCACTCTGTATTGAGGTTTTCTTTTTCTTTTTTTTTAAAAAGTCTTTGGTAATACAGTTGATTTTCCAATCTTGAGGAACAGTACTGTGCTATATGATCTGGACACAGGGAATAATTACATTAGTCTAACAAGTATGCTATATGATATGGACAGTGTGAATAATTTGTTTCTTTAGAAATATTTAAATTTTTTTACCAAATGATTTTAAATGTATTTTGTATAAAAGCAAAATAGCAGGTTGCATTTGGAATCATCTCAGTGGGGAGTTTGTTCTGGAGTAGGAAGGAGATAAGCTGGAAAGAAGTTGTGTGCAATGATGAATTTTTATACTACTTTTAGGCAATCTTGGCATTTACTTAAACATTAGTTCAACAGACTTTCTAGATCTCTATTTTGTATTTAAGATAGTAGTAGCAAATAGAGCTTGTAGTGGAATATGAGTAATTTTGACTTTTGAGATAGGAGGAATAAATTGTTTCATTTTCTGAGGGCACACTTGGTACCAGAATCTTTTTAGTGACCACAAAATGAAGGTAAACATAATTGGGGTAAAAAAAAAACCAGGCTTAAATTCTTTTACTGTCATGATGTTTGTAAGTGAGCATGCTAGGTTTTAGAGACACACAGAGAAACTACTGTGACTGTGAAGGTTTCTTCCTGTAGTTTTATGTTAGTCCAAATACAACATTACTTGATGAATTCTCAGCAAATGTACAGAATTAGTCAGGTGTGACCAAACTTTAATGTCTGCCTGGAACCAGTGCTTTCTTATTGTTTGGAAGAAAAAATTATTTTAAACAATTTAACATCTGGGAATGACTATAATTATGACAGGACAAACTTTATTTTCACTAGAAGATAGAATAGGATAGTGAAAAGAGCACTGGAATGAAAAACAGGAACCTAGGATCTCTACTTGCCCTTTTTTTCAGTAACTGGCTGTGGGACCTTAAACAACTTATTTAATCTCTGAGTTTTAGATACTTTTTGTGTAAAATGAGAGCGTTAGAATTAAATATCAAGGTCCCTTCCGCCTAAGGGGAGGACGTTTTGTAATAAAACAAATAGTATTAAGGAGGACACCTAAGACTGGTTAGAATCATCCAGTTGAGCAAGATTTTATATACATACATATATATATAAATACACATATATATAAATATATATATAGTGTGTATATACATATATATTCTTTTTTAATTTTATATACATATATATATATATATATATATATAGTTACTCAGCAATAGTATGGATCCAGAGACAGAAGATGGAGTTGAATCGTGGCTTAATCATTACTGGCTATGTGGCCTTAGGCAAGTAACTCTGATTTTCAATTTTCTTATCTTTAATAGGGATTATACTACCTACCTATGACAGAGACTGCCAAATACACTCCAGTAGCCATTCTGCTTTTCTTCTTTCAGAAATAAAATTTCTAGTCCTGTCTGAAGTTTAAGCTAGCCTGTGACTACCCAAGTGCAACTGTATTTCCCAGGTAGATGCTGGTAGATTGGGCCCAATAAGTTTGGGCCATTGAGATGTGAAAGGAAGAGATGTGGGCAACTTTTTGAGTCATGTTCTTAAAGAAAAAGCCATTTGTCCTGGATGTCCTCTTTTCTTTCTTTGGCTGGGAAATGACAAGAATTAAAGCAGCAGCCTTGGAGCCAGAGATGGACGCCAAATGATGAAGACGGCAGAACTGACTGGCTTCTCTGGGTTCCCTGGAGCAGAGCTGTCTCTCCCCACCCTAGGTTATCCACTTACTCTTGCACTGTTATGTGAGAGAGAAATAAACTTCTATCTTATTTAAGCCCTTGGTTTTTTTTTGTATTTATTTGTTAGAGCTGATTAGTCTGCCTAGTGGCCTAAACAAAACACTACCTTGAAGAGTTGTGAATACTAGAGATTATAAATTGCCCAGTTTAACAGGTGGCACATTAAGTATCACTCTATCAGTGTTATCTACCATTTGTTAAATATCTACTTTCCATCATTGTGGATGGGGGTGCAATGTGAAATGTAATGATCATCAAAATAGTCTCTATTATCAGCATTTACACATTTGTTTCCTAAAATTCCATCATATCAGCTGTTCTTACCAGGCTTTAATAGACCCCATGTGTTGAGGTTCCCTTAATTTCCTTTTTGCTTCCTTTATTTCTTTTTATTCCTTTGTGATGTAAGAAAGCATGGTAGCATCACCTCATTTTATAGGAATGGGGAGATCAGGTTGAAGGTTAGGTGGCTTGTATAAGGAGTGAAAGAAACAAGGCTTTCAAGTGTAGCTTAGAAAACAGGAGTTTGGTATTTTTATGGGAAAAAAATAGTGTCTAATTTAGCAGACTTTCTGAATTAAACTTTTTATGCTTGATTGTACACTTAAGTATTAAATCTTTCAAGTATTATCTATATCAATACTGACTAATCTGCCTTTAGTTATATAATAGATAGCCGACCCAGACTTTCCTTTTAAGAAAATCCTTGATGTATTAGACCATTAGAACAAATTCTAACATTTGGTGTTCATTAGTGTTATAACCGAAACAAAAACATTTTAATGGTTAATCCCAGAGTATTTTGAAGTTAGTGTAATTTTGCTGGAAAGGTATTTAAGCTTTAATATCAATTACTAATAGGCCACGATCCAATTTTCAAAGCTGTTTCTAAGTGAGACACTGAGTTTTTCTGAATGCAAAAAATGCATTATGCAGCATTGTGCCATGTGACAAGGAAACAGAATGGAACAATTACAATGAGATTTGTATTGATGATTGTACTTCTGTGTGAGTAGTATAAGATACTGTGAAGCAAAGTGAGGTTTGGAGTAACTCCCCAGCATCTTCAACAATTGCTTCAATTTAGTTGTAGACCATGAAAGAGGTATTTCAAAATAAAAAAGGATAGAAATTGCTGGGCAACAATTAAAACTTCAAATTCGATAGTTAGGGTTTAGCCAATTGACTTTAATAAAATGGAATGCTTTTACTTTTTGACTCTAAATTTCAGGAAAATTGCTAATTGTCATCTATCTATTAAGGTAAAATGACTTTTTGTGATGTAGTGTTAAAAAGGTCAAATCTCCACTTAACATACTAGGTTGGTGCAAATGTAATTGTGTTTTTTTGCCATTGCTAGTTTTTGGCAGTGCTAAAGAGTTTAGCAAAAATGATTTTTCTTCTAAAGAATATTCAAATTAATTTACTTTGCTCCTGGTAAATGCTGAAGAAAGGCACAGTGAAGTATTGTAAGTGCATTCAAAATGGATTCTTCAGTTCATTTGTCATCCTAAAGCAAAAAAAAAAAGTAGAAGACAATAATTAGATGGATAGTAAATATAATCTAATGATTTATATGTTGTTTTGACATTTAACCATAGACACTATTGCTTTAAAGGACTCTTGAAAAAAAAAATCGTAGCATATTTTTTATTCAGAGTTGTTTTGACTTAGGTACTTTTTCCATATAAGAGACAAAAATTTCACAAATATTAGATCTATTTCAACAAGTGCTTTGGAAACACTATGTAGATTTGCAATGCAGTTTACATTAGCACAATAAATATTTCTTAATCCTGTGCTTTATGAGTTTCTACATAGTTGAGCAATATGTTTAGGTCATTTTGAATTATTTTTATTATGATTGTGAACTGATTTGTTTACGTGTAGGTATTGTGTGTTTTGGCTCTGTACTTCAACAAGACAGTTTAATATCACCTCTATCACAAGATAATTTACTTTTTTCCCCCCTCTATGATAACTTTTTGGGTAGAAATTTGTTTTGGGGTTTAATTTTTGGAAATATATTAGTCACTTGACATACTTTAATATTCAAAATAATTCACAGTGAATCTGAATTTTTTAGTCACTAGTTAATATCCTTGGCAGACATTTTTGTTTTGATGAAGTTCATTTTATCAGTTGTTATTCTTGCAAGGCTTGTGCTTTTTGTATGCTAAGAAAATCTTTGCCCAGCTTAAGGTCTTGAAGATTTCTTTCTAGATTTTCTTCTGGAAATTTTATAGTTTTTAGCTTTTTCATTTGTGTCTATAATCCATTTTGAGTTTATTTTTATGTATGTTGACTATGGATTTTATCTGTGTTTTGAAAATGTTTGTACAGAAAGACAACTTTAGTGACAGTGTGGAGGTTCCAATGAAAAGAATGAAAAGACAAGGAATATGAGTTGATAATGACTAGAAGTAGGATAGCAGTTCTGCATATCAAAAAAGCAGGGAAGAGGAGAGATTTGATGGCATTTTAGAGACAGAATGAATTGGATGGGGGAGTGAGCATGGAGGTAGAAGTAAAGATGAGTCTAAGGCTTGTGGTTCCACCAGAACTGGAATACAGGACAAAGGGAAATTTTATTAGTCTCCATTGTTATGAATGGAGTTCTGTTTTCAAACTCTTGAGTTTATGTGATAGCAGGACTTTCAGTCCTTGTCCACATGTATACATGTTGAGGAATAGCCAGATTCTTAGTGAAAACAACTTTTTCTTTAATTCACTGTAACTAATTTTTTATGTTATTACAAAGTTTCCATTGTGTTAATTTTTGTAGCTTTTTAACAGTATTTAAATTATAGAGTGAAACTATATCTACTATATAAAATAATGATTAAAAAAATAATGCCACTAAAGTGGTTTCTGCTATATTTCCCTCCCCCTGTTTCCAATACAACTTGACCACTAATAAGGATATTCTGTCAGTCTTTGTCTAGGTATGCAGACATCTTATCTCATTCTTTCCACAGAGGTAAAATTGTATCACCCTTACTCATTTTGATGCTCATGTTATCCCAGACATGGCCAGTGGAAATGACATACATTAAGCTACTGTGTCCTTTTGACATGTCTTATAGTTATTTGAAAACTTTCTTAAATTCTGTTATAATAAGATATTCTAGGTGCATCTTATACTTTCCTTGGTCTAGCCCTGTACTCAGCCATTTCACTTCAGGGTCCTGGGTATTTTTAGTGGAAAATGATATTTAGAAACAAAGATGTGAATACTAGATGTGCTCATTGCTATGAAGACATCATTTCTTTTAGGTTTTGTCAGTGGACAGAGCTTATATTTACACATATAAAAATGTATATCTGCATATGCACACAGGAAGGTAGATAGTACATGTGATTTTTTAGATCAAGCCATCTTTATAAATAACAATAAGTTTACACCTATACCTCCAATTCCAATCCAATCCAATAGATTATTTCTTTTCTGGCCTTTTCCCTTTCCATGTTTGCAATTCCCTCCTCTTGTAGTGGAAACCTGGCTTCTATTAAGTCAGTATATTTACTTATTTGCTCCATTCATTTGTATGTAACAAATCTCCTGGCTGCACCTGGCCCCAAATTGTTGCTCCAAGACGCACCAGCTCCCACCCCCAAAAGCCTTGTGCAACCCAGACAGAAGGGAAAAGGATGAAAGGGAAGGGAGAAGGAGGAAGTTTCTCCCAAGATTTTTTTTTTTTAAATTAGCCCCATGGTTAAAAAATAGAAGAAAGGAAAGAGCTATGTAAAATTTTAAACTTGTGAATAGTCAGTTTTGTCCATCTTTCTCTTTTTTAATGGTTTCTGACTTTTTTGGTCACAAATAAAGGTTATGAAAATATAGCCTCTTAGTACTTTTTATGCCTTTTGTTATTTTTTCTTTTTTCCCCCCTGGTTTCTGTGAACCTGTTGGTTTTTTTACATTTTAATTTTTAGTACACCTGAGATTTATTTGGAGAATATTTTAGGATCTAATTATATTTTATTTTTCTGAATGGATAACTAGTTATTCCAGCATTAATATTGACTGATTTATCCTTTCTCCACTGATTTGAAATACCATCTCCATTGTATCCTGTTCTCTGTTGTTCTGTTACTGTACTCTTCTGTTCCACTTATCTGTTTGTTTTTTAAGTTGCCTGCCTGACTGTGGGACAGTGTAGTATTTATTGCCTAGAGTGGTTGTGAGCATTAAATGAGAATGCACATAAAATAGTCAGTGTGGTACCAGTCATGTAGTATAAAATGGTCAACACGCATTCGCGACTATTAGCATCTCAAGGTAAAAGGAGTCAACTTTACAAACAATAGGAGAATAAATTACAAAAATGTAAAAATTATAGTAAGTAGTGGCTTTTTAAAAAAAAAACAAAAACTTGTAGAATTTTTAATTTTTATACTGTGTATGGAGTGGCAAAAGTTTATATGCTTCATATACATATATGTTTAAAAATGTGTCCAATATTAGATAAAGTTAAGCTGTTTAGACTTACAGATGCTCTAGATTACAAGCTCTTTGAGGGCAGAGACTATGTCTTATTTCATTTAACAAATACTTATTTAGCACCTCACTGTGCCAGGGTTTGAGCATAGAACAGGATATAATATCTACGGTGAGCAGCTCACAGACTATTGGGGGAAACAGACATATAAACAAATAAATATAAATAACATGCAAAGGGCTAATATATGTATACCAGTGTACTTAGTTATCTTCCATTAATGTGGAAATATTTATATCAGAGTTCTACACATTCACTGAGGCATTTTTCTAAATATAGGGATGGGATGAGAATACTTAGTGTTTTTATGCTGACTTCCCATGAACTATGTCCCAAAGTGCTTGTTGGTACCTCACCAAATCCTTATATAATACTAACCATAAAGAAGGCAAAAAATCACATTTTTGGAGTGCATCTTTTTGTATATTTTCTGCTTTTAATATGTGTTCCATCTGTAGTCCTCAATAGTGAATGTGTTTATACTGCATATTAATAAAATGATGGTCATTTCAGCACTAATATTCTAGTGTTATTTTCTCTAAATGCTTCTTTCAGTTCTTTGACTGCCATCAGATAATGAATTTGTATTTTTATGAGATCCAATTAATGCATTTTTAATCCAAGCATCTGTTCTCTATTTGTTCCACACCTGTGACAAGATTATTTCAACCATTCACTTATAAAAGAGAAACACATTGTCAAGGGGCAACCCCCGCTTTGAAGCATACATTATATTTTTTGCACAAGTAACCATGTGAAAAATACCAATTACTGAAACTCTGAGAAGAACGAAGTTACTTCTAAACCTAGTATTCGTACAAAAAAAAAAAAAAAAAAAAGGCTGTCTAAATGAAAACCACACTGAGGTGCAATAGACCAAATCTGTATGACATAAACCTTCCGAGATCAATGTAGCTAAAAAAAATGTATCCATGATTTGGGAAGGCAGCTTTAACAAAACAGTATTGTAAAAAATAACTAAAACGAAAACAGCTGGCAACCAATCTGACAAACATGGACCTTAGCAGGAGGCTGTGGAATTTGAAATACTTTAGTGAGTATTAGCAAATACTAGTGGACTGTTGTTACAGGCCATATTTCTATGTATACTTTTGAAAATATTCTAATGTACATGTACATTAAATATTTTGACAAGTGAAATTATGAAATTTCTAAAAATTAAAAACCCAAATAAAGGTACCATTTCAGTTGGAATGAAAATCATAACAGTTTTAGATCTCAATCCGAGTGTAATTTAGATTCTGGTACAGTATCTATTAAGAAATACAATTTATTCTAGTGTCGCCTTCCTTATCAGCTAATTGTCTTCAGAAGGAACACAAACAGGAGAGGTCTAGAGATGCCTTTTAGAATGTTAGAAAGACAGGATATATAGTGGATATGGCTAATAAAGACTGAGAGGCTACCTTTGTTTAAATCCTAACTCTGTCACTTTTTAGGCTATTGAACAGTATTCTAAACATTTCTCTGGCTCAGTTTCTTAAGCTGTAAAAAGTTAGGCCCAATAAGGTTTCTGTGAAATTTAAGTTAGTTACATAAAAAATGCTTAGCATGTTATTAGCACACGAGAAACCCTTAATAAATGCTGGCAGTAAAGTTCAACATGAGTAGATTTTTTTTCCTTGTGCATTTTCCCTCCATTTTTCTCTCTTGCTAACCCTCTTGATTATGATTATTATTGGTTTTGCCTTTCTCTTTAGTTTTTTAACCATTCCATTTTTTTTCTGTTTCACTAACTCCCTTGTTCTCTCTTTTTAAACCCTCTGTTTTCTCCACTTTACCTCATGTAGTTGTTATGCTTTTAAAATTTTCCGTCTTCCAACTCCTATTCTTTTTTTTCCACTGTATTTTGATTTTTAAAAATTTTAGATTTGGGGGGTACATATGGTTTGTTACATAGGTAAACATGTATCATGAGGGTTTGTTGTATATATTATTTCATCACTCAGACATTAAGCCTAGTGTCCAATAGTGATCTTTTCTGCCCTTCTCTCTTCCCCTACTCGCCCCCATCAAGTAGATCCCAGTGTCTGTTGTTTCCTTCTTTGTGTTCATAAGTTATCATTTAGCTCCCCTCTTATAAGTGAGAGTATGCAATATTTGTTTTTTTGCTCCTGTGTTAGTTTGCTAAGGATAATGGCCTCCAGCACCATCCATATACCTTCAAAAGACATGATCTCATTCTTTTTTATGGCTGTATAGTAATCCATGAGGTATGTACCACTTTTTCTTTATCCAGTCTGTAATTGATGGACATTTAGGTTGATTCCATGTCTCTGCTATTGTGAATAGTGCCAACTCCAATTCTTTTATCTGACAGGCCCAGTGGCCACTCTTTATTTCATGTGCCTATATCTCTGTATTTCTGCCACAGGGGCTCTTAACCTGAGATCTCTAATGTCCTTTAGAGGACTTACTAATTTCTGAAATGATACAAAATTTTATGACTCTGCATTTTTATTTATTTATTTATTTTGAGACAGAGTTTCCGCTTTTGCTGTCTGGGCTACAGTGCAATGGTGCAGTCTCAGCTCACTGCAACCTCTGCCTCTCAGGTTCAAGCGATTCTCCTGTCTCAGTCTTCCAGATCACAGGCATGCACCACCACACCTGGCTAATTTTCTATTTTTAGTAGAGATGGAGTTCTACTAAACTCCATGCCTTGTGATCCAAGCACTTTGGGAGGTGGAGGCGGGTGCATCACCTGAGACCTCCCAAAGTGCTTACATCACAAGGCATGAGCCACCATGCCCGGCCGAATGTGCGTTTTTAAAAGGAGAGGTTCCATAGTTCTTTACAGGGTTCCAGAGGATTTCACTAATTCTATGAGTTTAAGAACCATTGCTTGATAGGAGGTAGCAACCTTCTCTCCCAGCTGATTTGTTGAGCCTCTTTGCCATTTACCTTATTGGTATTAGGGAACTTTTCTATACAAGAAAAAGTGTTACTCAGCATATACACTGGATTTGTATCATAATATTAGATTACGGTGTTATGTTTTAATATTTATAAGCAACAACTTTGTTTTTAAAACTTTTTTTGTATTGTGCATTCCCTGAAAGTTCTTTTTCCCAGTTTCAGATATTCATTAACAAATGGCTAGCTCAATTTAAAACAAGGTAAATATTTCTCATTTTAATTTTTTTCCCATTTCCGTGTGAAATGCTCAACCCATCATGGAACCAAAGCATTCAGTATTTTAGACGCTAATTGTCTAGTAGAAAAATAATGTTTTAAAATTAGTTATACATTTACTAGAAAAAGATTCCAAATTGACAGCATTTGGATTTTTTTTTTTTTTAAGCCTTCTATAACAGAACAGTCATTAGATTTTTAGTATATATTTTTCTAGTTGGCCAAAGAGCCAAAGTTGTTTTTTGTTTGTTTTAGGGGTTTTTAAGAAATTAGTTTTTAAATTTTTTTGGTAGAGACTAGGTTTCACCATGTTGTTGCCCAGGCTGATCTTGCTCCTGCACTCAAGTGATCCAGTTACGCTGGCCTCCCAATGTGCTGGGATTGCAGGCATGAGCCACTGTGCCTGGCACCAAAGTTGTTTTCTTAACTAAAATCATTCACATGAATCATCATGACAGCCTGAAAAATGCAGAACTCCTCTAGGAAAAGGAGATAACCCAGGAAGTCATTCTTTATACATCTTGTTCATGTTTAAAAGTCTAAAGAAGGAAACTATTCCTTTGAAAATAGCACTGCTTCAGTCTTTGCACTGATAATTCTGACCTCAAAAATAAAATGCCCATTTTTAAGACCTTGGCTCTACAGGGGGAATAATCAAACCAAATGAACAAACACAAACCTTGTGTATTCCCCTTTCCTTTTTTTAACCACTAGTGATGAACCTTGGGTTAGCATGTAGAACATAGATAATACAATACCAAATACATATTTAGCAAAAGTGAACTGACTGCCTAGCATGTGCTGGGCTTTGGGTGTACAATAGTGGATAATGACTATTTGAGAAAAACATATGTTTGTGTATATATACCAAATGTATTCATATACAAATAGTATGTGCAATGAAGAAATAAATGGAGTCTGAGGAAATAGTAAATTTTGTTTTAGAATGCCATTAGTTATTTCATAGAAGAAAGAGAGCCTTTTATTTGGTCTCTGTTAATTTGTTTTCTGTGTTTAATAATGAAGTTGGTGGAAGGCCATGATTTTTGGCTGTTCAGAAAAGAACTGCCAGGTTCACATTGGAGGTATCATCCCACCCATTAGGATGGCTATTATGAAAAGGATAAAAAATAGCAAATGCTGGTGGAGATGTGGATAAAAGGGAACTTATATGTTAGTGGGAATGTAAACTAGTACAGCTACTATGGAGAACCGTATGGGGTTTCCTAAAAAAAAACTACAAATAGAACTACCATACGATCCAGTGATTGTACTACTGGGAATTTATCCAAAGGAAAGGAAATGTTATATCACTGAGACATCTGCACCCCCACGTTTATTGCAGCATTATTCACAATAGCCAAAATAGGGAATCAACCTAGGTGTCCAACAGCAGATGAATGAATAAAGAAAGTGTATTATATATACACCATGGAATACTATTTGGCCATAAAAAACAGTGAAATCCTGTCATTCACAGCAACATGGATGGAGCTGGAGGACATTATGTTAAGTGAAATAAGCCAGGAACAATAAATTAAACACTGCATATTCCCACTCATTTGTGGAAGCTAAAAAAGTTGATTTCACAGAAGTAAAAAGTAGAACAGAGAATACTAAAGGGTGGGAAGGATAGGGGAAAGGGAGGGATAGGGAAAGGTTTGTTAAGGGATACAAAATCACAGCTAGATAGGAGGAATAAGGTCTAGTGTTCTATATTGCTGCAGGATGATTATAGTTAACAATAATATATAGTTTCAAATAGCTAGAAGGAGGATACTGAGCATTCTCAACACAAAGAAATGATAAATGTTAGAGATGATGGCTGTGCTAACTACCCTCATCTGATCGCTATATATGTATCAAAACATTACTCTGTAGTCCATGAATATCTACATTTTTGTCAATTAATAAAAAAAAAGAAACCTCTCATCAAAATTTTTGTGCCTTGAAACATAAAATTTGCTCTGGAAAGAAAACACCATGGCAAGATGTTGGCCACAGACTATAAAGGGAAAAAACTACAAGAGCTTTATTTTTCATAACTGTTTGCTTGATTCACAGACCTCTTAACAAGCCTGAATCATAAGAAGCTGGATGTATTAGTTCATTCTCATGCTGCTGTAAAGAACTGCCTGAGACTAAGTAATTTATAAAGAAAAGAGGTTAGTTCTGGATGGCTGTGGAGGCCTCAGAAACTTAGTGGTGGAAGGCATTTCTTCACAGGGTGGCAGGAGAGAGAATGAGTGCAAGCAGGTGAAATGCCACATGCTTATAAAGCCATCAGATCTTGTGAGACTCACTCTTTATCACGATAACAGCATGGGGGAAACTGTCCCCATGATCCAATTACTTCCACTTGGTCCCACCCTTGCAACATGGGGATTATTACAATTCAAGGTGAGATTTGGATGGGGACACATAGCCAAACCATATCCCTAGGGCTCTTGAGTCACTGTTATTCAGATAGTTCTGAATTCTGGGTACTAAGGAATACCATTTGGACACTGATCCTTTTATTTTAAAAGTGGTGAATTGGTGAGTTTCAGTGTCCTCCTTTCAGTCGGTTAATTGGGAATCCTATAGTTGAGCCTAAATTTTAGCGTTTTGCTTTTTTTCCATCAAAAATGGCAGATACTATGTCCACCCAGAATACGGTGCTTTGAAACCCAAATGTTAAGGAGGTAAATGGGTATACCTAACTGCTTGGGATGAACAAGATTTTGGGGAACAGTAGAGTGGCTCCTTTAGAGACTAACAGTTTTTTGTGTTGACCTGGGGAAGTGGGATAGTTCATTCTGAATCATTTTCAAACTTGTCTAGTGAGCTCTGGGGCTCCTCAGAGGAATCTCAATACTACTAGTGGGAATAAGGTTGCCAAGAAGGATGGGGGGTCTCATCCCCACATCCTTTTAACTAGGAAACTTCTACTAGACACAAAGGAAAGCAAAGAACTTTGAAGACAATAAACTAGCTTTTACTTTTCATAGAATCTTCCTGAGTTAGTGTTTGCGTACCACCTCTTGAGAGTCCCATCATGTATGATGAGGAGCCACATCAAGACCTTTCACCTGTGCTCTCTTATTCTTTTCTTCTGCCATTCCCTCTGCCCCTCTCCTCACACAAATCTTTTTGTAGAAAGGAAAGCAGGGACAAATAACACTTGAGTTCCAGGCCTTGGGAGCCAGTTAAGATCTGTTAGAAAAGAAAGATTTAAACAATATTTGAAATTCCTGAAAATTATGTTCCTAGATCTTCTACCTAAATGGAAATACTTATTATCTTCATTAGGAAGAATATATGTAAGCAACAAACTGAACTAGTTAGAAAGCAGCATATTTTAGCCAATAATGAGTCTTAACATTTGCAGGGTTAGCACTTGGAAATCGTTATTATGTACTAGCAGATACAGCTATGTCACCATACTTCTTATGTCAAGGACCAATGCTTCATTATACCAGCACTTTCTGATTTTCACAGTTAATCTAATTTCGTTGCTAAATGCCTCACATGCTTAATGAAATGAAATTTGAAGAGTTGACTAGCTTAATGTTGCAGTGTGAAGTGCTTCCCTCCTCTTTATTTAAAAATTTTTTTCTCCCCCAAATTTTGAAGATAATTTGACCAATTCTAATTTCACATAATTTTAAGAGTACTATAATTTATAACCTATAGAGGTATGTGATTTGAATACTTTCTATCTAATGCGACTGGAATTTTTCTCCAATTGTAAGAGAACCAAGACCGTCATTCTCCAGTTTCAAAAACATCTTGCAGATGCTTGCAAGAGGAGAGCTAAACTAACAGAACATTTAATATTTTGAAAAATGTGTCCTGGAGGAAAAGATTCTTCTGTTCACAAAGATATTAAATTATTTAGCTTGGCAGCCCCAGGGTGTGAATATTTTGAGCTTGTATCGTTGTTGTTTATTTTTTATCGAGTTTCAAATGGAAATATTGAGAACTTTATTTTGATATGTAGTCCTTTATTAGATATATAAACCTTTAGCTGCAAGGGACTACATGTTACTGTGAATTACATAGGCACATTCTACTTTTAGTGGATCAGTGTTTAATTTTCAAAATTCTCAGCAAATAGCAGAGCTTCAGGCAAAAATTCCTGTTTTAAGACTCTTTCCGGCCCAGATGAAACTAATAGTTCCAGGCTGTGTTGCTGTCATTCATTACTAATCCAGGTATGGGTGCTTACTGTTTTTCATTTTACTTTTCTGAACTTGAAGGCAGCATTTGTCTTTTCCCACAAGAAATTAGTGATAATGTGCCTGTGCAAGTGGAGATAGTTGGCCTTTTCCACACTGAGACAACTAGACTTTCTTTTAGGGCTAGTATAGATAGGAGCTCGCTGATAAACATACAACAGTGGGAGACAGGCACATAGTAGGGTATTAAGGAAAAACAAAGTATTAGGCATTTGCCCCTAAATTTTAGAAGTTGGTGTCGTGGGAAACCAACTGTTCCCTACCATACAATATCCATTGATTGCACTTGATTTTGGGCAAGAATATTGAATTAAGTGTACAATATGTTATATTTATTATAATTCTTTTTTCTTTTTGAGACAGAGTCTCACTCGGTCACCCAGACTGGAGTGCAGTGGCACAATCTCAGCTCACTGCAATCTCCGCCTCCCAGGTTCAAGCAGTCCTCCTGCCTCAGCCTTCCGAGTAGCTGGGATTGCAGGCGCATGCCACCATGCCTGGCTAATTTTTGTATTTTAAGTAGAGATGGGGTTTCACCATGTTGGCCAGACTGGTCTTGAACTCCTGACCTCATGTGATCTGCCTGCCTCAGTTTCCCAAAGTGCTGGGATTATGGGGGTGAGCCACCGTGCCAGGCCTATATTAGTAATAGAACTTTCAGAAACATTCAAAATGTTATCACCAGTTATCATTCTATTCAAATCAGACCAGATTGGATTCATTTTGCATTTTAAATGGTCTTAACTGATACTTAAAAACAGCGTTGACTTTCAACTAGTTAGGAGGCTGAGGTGGGAGGATCCCTTAAGCCTGGAGTTTGAGGCCATAGTACACCATAATCACATCTGTAAATAGCTACTGCATTGCAGCTTGGGCAACATAGTGAGACTACATATCTAAAAAAAAAAAAAAATGAAAAAGAAAAACAGTGTGATATAGAATGAAGAATTAAAATTATAGACTTTGGAATTGGACAAAAGCTAGAAGTATTCCCCTTGAAATCTGGCACAAGACAAGGATGCTGTCTCGCAACACTCATATTCAACATAGTATTGGAAGTTCTGGCGAGGGAATCAAGCAAGAGAAAAAATAAAGAGTATTCAAATAGGAAGAGAGGAAGTCAAACTGTTTGTTTGCAGATGACATGATGCTATATCTAGAAAACCCCATCATCTCAGCCCAAAAACTTAAGCTGATAAGCAACTTCAGCAATGTCTCAAGATACAAAAAATCAGTGTGCAAAAATCACAAGCATTTCTACACACCAGCAATAGACAAGCAGAGAGCCAAATCATGAATGAACTCCCATTCACAATTACTACAAAAGAATAAGATACCTCGGAATACAGCTAACAAGGGAAGTAAAATACCTCTTCAAGGAGAACTACAAACCACTGCTCAAGGAAATGAGAGGACACAAACAAATGGAAAAACATTCCATGCATAGGAACAGGAAGAATCAGTATCTTGAAAATGGCCATACTGCCCAAAATAATAAACAACCATTGACATTCTTCACAGAATTAGAAGAAACTATATTTAAAAATTTATGTGGAACCAAAAAAGAGCTCATGTAGCCAAGACAAACCTAAGCAAAAAGAACAAAGCTGGAAGCATCTGCTACCAGACTTCAGATTTCAAACTATACTACAAGACTACAGTAACCAAAACTGCGTGGTACTGGTACAAAAACAGACACATAGACCAGTGGAACAGAATAGAGAACTCAGAAATAAGACTGTACATCTACAACCATGTGATTTACAGACCTGACAAAAACAAGCAATGGGGAAAGGATTCCCCTATTTAATAAATGGTACTGGGAGAACTATTATCTATAGTATCTATACTGGCACCAAAAGAAAGTCTAGTTGTGTTTTATATGCAGAAAATGGAAAGTTAAAATTGATACTTTTTAAGGTATAAGGACCCCTTCCTTATATCTTATACAAAAAATTAACTCAAGATGGATTAAAGACTTAAATATGAACCCAAACACCATAAAACCCTAGAAGAAAAACTGGGCAATACCATTCAGGACAGAGGCACAGGCAAAGATTTCATTCACCAAAAGCAATTGTAACAGAAGTAAAAATTGACAAATGGGATCTAATTAAATGAAAGAACTTTTGCACAGCAAAAGAAACTGTCATCAAGTGAACAGAAACCTATAGAGTGGGAAAAAGTTTTTGGAATCTGTCAATCTGATAAAGGACTAATATCCGGAATTTACCAGGAACTTAAACAAATTTATAAAAAAAAAACCAACCCCATTAAAAAATGGGCAAAGGACATGAACAGATACTTCCCAAAAGGAGACATTCATGTGGCCAACAAATTATGAAAAAAGCCTTAATATCACTGATCATTAAAGAAATGCAAATTAAAACCACAATGAGATACCATCTCACACCATTCAGAATAATTATTATTAAAAAGTCAAGAAATAACAGATGCTGGCAAGGTTGTGGAGAAATAGGGACACTTTTACACTGTTGGTGGGAATGTAAATTAATTCAACCATTGTAGAAAATGGTGTGGTGATTTGTCAAAGATCTTAGAACCAAAAATACCATTTGACCCAGCAATCCCATTACTGGGTATATACCCAAAGGAATATAAATCATTCTGTTACAGAGATACATGCACACGTATATTTGTTGCAGCACTGTTCACAGTAGCAAAGACATGGAATCAACCCAAATGTCCATCAATGACAGACTGAATAAAGAAAATGTGATGCACATATACCATGGAATACTACGCAGCCATAAAAAGGAATGAGATCATGTCTTTTGCAGAGACATGGATGGAGCTGGAAGCCATTATTCTCAGCAAACTAATGCAGGAACAGAAAACCAAACACCGCATGTTCTCACTTATAAGTGGGAGCTGAACAATGAGAACACAAGGACACAGAGAGGGGAACATCACATACTGGGGCCTGTCGGGAGGTGGGGTAGCGGGCAGGAGAGCATTAGAAAAAATAGCTAATACATGCTGGGCTTAATACCTAGGTGATGGGTTGATAGGTGCAACAAACCACCACGGCACGCGTTTACCTGTGTAACAAACCTGCACATCCTGCACATGTACCCCAGAACTTAAAATTTTAAAAAAGCTGTAATTAAAATTCTCAAGAGATGAGAAGATTATATCTACAAAAGAATAACGGGATACTTTAGATGGGATCATTCAAAGAATAAATAAAGGTTCTTTGTTATTTCAAAAATTGTTAATTCTGTAGAAGGGTTGGGAGATAAACTTGAGACTATCTTCTCAAAAGTAGATAGACTAAGATATAGAAAATAAAATGGAGATGTAAGATAAAATACAATTAGAGGAAAACTATGCTCTTCAATATTTGACTAGTAGAAGGAGTTCCAGACAGAGTTTGGGATAAATTAGTTCTCCTAGTTGATTCTATAACCTAGACTGTAAATTTTGGGATGTTGGGGAATATGTTGTTGGTCTTGTTCACTATTTATTCAGTGTCTATCACAGTCTGTGCACATAGTAGGTCTTCAGACGTTGCAACTGAAATTTTCCTTGTATCTTGTTGAGAAGAGGCATAGAAAAACTAAGCAAATTTTTAAAAAGAGGCAGCTAATCAGAAGGAAACTTTTCTTCAATAAAGGAAATGTATTTATTCTTCTTTATTTTTTTGAGTGCAGTGACATGATCTCAGCTCACTGCAACCTCTGCCTCCTAGGTTCAAGTGAGTCTCCTGCCTCAGCCTCCCAAGTAGCTGAGATTACAGGTATGCACCACCACGCCTGGCTAATTTTGTATTTTTAGTAGAGATGGGGTTTCTCCATGTTGATCAGGCTGGTCTCAAACTCCCAACCTTAGGTGATCCACACGCCTTGGCCTCCCAAAATGTTGGGAATACAGGCGTGAGCCATCGTGCCTGGCCCAATTTATTCTTTAAGTGATTCACTTGGGAATAATATTTAGATAGTCATAATAATGTAAAACACTAAATATTGGTTTAACCAACAATCCTAGTGTGACTACATTGAGAAAGCAGGGAAGACGAATACTACAGGAGAGCTAAATCCACATCATCTATAGTAGAAAGCCAATACCTAATGCCTGAGATAATTAAATTTTAAAAAGCAGTTACAGGCATGTTAGAGATAGCTGAAATAGTTGAAAGTGATTGCTAGAAAAAAGTGGGGCAGAGGACCGCTTTTGTCCCCGTTATATGCCTTGTAGAACTGTAAATGAATTGTTTTGATAAAAATAGAAATTTAAGATATTTAATGGCACCAGGCCACATCATTTTCTACATTAAGGCTATACTTAACAATTAATCAGAATATGGCTATCCTAGGGCCAGGGTATCTCCTCTTTGGGATGATCCTTTTCTTTTTCTCTGTTTCCTTTGCCGACTCACCTCTCTTTGGAATTGATGTGTTCTTCAGACATAACCATGTGGCTTGGAATATTTAGCCTATAAGTTCTCTTGTCTATTTTGTGGTGACTTCCTGTTTTAACTGAGTCTCTTTCTATGAGATTTTTAAGTTGCTTGTGGTTACAGTTACTTTATTGCAACCTCTTCAGTGTTGTTCCAGTCAGTTACATATTCTAGACTCTAAATTCTGTGAAGTCAGGGATTATTGGTTTTGTTCACTATTCAGTGGCTATCTAGTAGTATGTGCACAGGATTGAGATTATCCTCATATTTATTTGAGAAGGAGATTATCTAATGTTTAAGAACATGTCTTTTAGGTTAGACAAACCTGGCTTTGAATCCCTTTGCTGTCACTCTCTAACCATGTCACTTAACCTCTTTTCTGAAACCCTCTTTTCTAAGTATTATCATCTTTGTTTCAGATTAACACCTAAAGGCCCTCTACCTCACAAACGTTTTCACCTTTCATCATTTGTTATTTCTGATCATTAGCATCTTTCAAATCAGCACAATAAATTATTAAACTTGCATTTTTAAATAACATGTAATATAAAGCAAGTTATACTTTTTTAATGGATGCTGTAGTAATGTTATTACACTATAGGCCATACTAACAACTCATATCTTTTAAAGCAAAAACATGTTTCTCAGAAGATAGATTCATTTATTTTTAGGAATGTTTATTGTATAACTTCTGGTACAGTGGGGAAAATGTTTACTACTTCATGAGAAAAATGTGGTTTTTTTTTATAGCACATTTTTCTCAAGAAGACATTGGCTGCATTAAAAGAGAGTAGTAATAAGATAATTTTGCGACTTGTTTTTCTGAAGGGCTAAGTAACCCTTTTAAGACTGGGATGTCATCAAGAGTAGGAGTCTGTGTTCTGCTTACCACCTCTTTGTCCATCGTCTGGCATGCAGTAAAGTTTTAACTGTTGACTGAATGACTGCATGCATGAATGACTTAACTGTAGTGTTGCTTTATTTGTTTGTAACTTTTAATTTTGATATAGATTAAAACTTAATCAAGAGTTACAAGATTAGTACAAGGAAATCCCATATACTGTTAACCCAGATTTATCAATTGTTAACGAAGTTAAAGTTTTTATATTCATATAATGTTTTCTGGAGTCATTTGAGAATAAGTTGTTGACATTACACCCTTTTACCCCTAAACACTTTAGTATGTAGTTCCTAAGAGCAAGAACATTCTCTTTTATAATAAAACTTGGTAAACGTATCAAAATCGAGTATATTAAAGTATGTAATATTTTCTAATCCAGTTTGTTTTCAAATTTGTCAGTTGTCTCAATAGATTTTTTTTTTTTTTTTTTTGATACGGGACTTCATTCTGTTGCCCAGGCTGGAGTACAGTGGGGCTATCGTGACTCACTGCAGCCTTCACCTCCCAGGCTTTAGTTATCCTCCCACCTCAACCTCCTAAGTAGGTGGGACTACAGGTGTGTGCCACCATGCTTGGCTCATTTTTAATTTTTTTGTAGAAATAGAGTCTCCCTATGTTGCCCAGGCTGGTCTTCAACTCATGGGCTCAAGCAGCACCACAACTTGGCCTCCCAAAGTGCAGGGATTATAGTGTTAGCCACTGTACCCAGCCTCAATCGTATCTTTTGCAGCTATTTTTTTCTTAGTCTGGTATGTAATCCAGGATCATATATTCCATTTTATTTTCATGTTTCATTATCCTTCTTTAATCTGAAACAGTACTCTAGTTTTTATCCTTCTTTCTTGACTTTAACATTTTTTAGAAGAGTTTAAAAAATAATCTTGAAGAATATTCCTAGTTTGGGTTTGCATAATATATCCTCCTGATTAGATTGAGGTTTTGCAGTTTTGGCAGGAAAACCACAGAAGAGATGCTGTGCTGTTCCCAGTACATCGTATCTTTAGGCACATGATGCCACTTTGCACAAATATTAGCAATTCATCACTTGGTTAAGCTGTATCCACAGGGTATTTCCATTGGAAAGTTGCCATATTTTCCTTGGTGTAATTTGTGGGGCGAGGGCTGGGTGTGGTGGCTCATACCTATAATCTCAGTACTTTGGGAGGCTGAGGTGGGCCGATTGCTTGAGCTCAGGAGTTCAAGAACAGCCTGGCAATATGGTGAAACCTTGTCTCTCCAAAAAATACAAAAATTAGATATGCATAGTGACATGTGCCTATGGTCCCAGTTACTTGAAAGGGAGGTTGAGGTGGGAGAATCACCAGAGCCTGGGGGCAGGGCCGGGCTGCGGGGGAGCTCAAGACTGCAGTGAGCCATGATGCCACCACTGTACTCCAGCATGGGTGACAGAATGAGGCCCTATCTCAAAAAGAAAAAAAAAAGAAAAAATCTGTGGGGAGATACTTTGAAACTGTAAATATTTGTCCTTCATTTATGAAACTTATACTCAATAATTTTAGCATCTATCATTCGATTCTTCTACATTTATTAGTTGGCATTTTACTGTAAGAAAGACCTTCCCTTTTTAATTTTTTATTTATATTTGAATTCATAGATTCTTATTTTATTCAATGAGTTATAATCAATTACTGTCGTTAATTATTTTGATGCTTAAGGCATTCCAGATTTGGTCCGTGGGAGTCCCTACAAACTGTTCCTTTGTCCTTTTGCTTTGTCTTCAACATTCTTTGAGAATTTTTATCTTTGTTGGTGTAATAAGATATTCTAGGTCCTTCCTGTATCTTTCCTTGTCCCAATCCTGGAGTCAACTTTTCTTCTGCGATGCCCTGTTTCCTTTTAATGGAGAATGGTAGTTTAAAACCAAGATCTAGGTGCTTAGTGTGCTCATTGCTATGAATAGCATTTTCTTTAGTCCCTCTCAGATCTCTGAGGGACCAAGCTCAGAAATGTGTGTATGTCTAAATTAAAGTTTTATAGCTAAAGTAAGAGTTCATATTGACTATTCCAGTTCAAATCCAGCACTCCAGGGTTCATTCTGGTCTCTCTCCATATTCATAACTCCCATTTCCAACAGTGAGAAACCTGGTTATATGGTATTGTTTTGTATCCCTAGTGTCTTGTCCAAGCCTTGGCATTAAGTAATTGATATGTGTTTTAAGCATTTGAATGAATGAGTGAATACATAGTTATGGCATTATCTTAGTATATATTTTCACTGCTGTGGCCAATGCTTTGCATTAGGTATTAATAGATGCTGAATAAAACTTTGTTGAGTAAATAGCTCTCTTCTTGCCAATATATTTATTATATATTTTTGAACCACATGAGAAATAACTCTATGAATACTCTCATTTTTTTGCCATTTAAATATGAATCCTGATAAATTCAGTTAATATGAACAGTCAATCCTTTTTTCAATAAGAAAAAGTAATACATAATGATAAAATTCATCTATTAAAATAATTCCTTTGTTTTTAAAAAAAACTTTGATATGGGCAACACCATTGAAAAGATTTCAGCATTTCTAATTATGAAAATTGTAGCTTGCAGAGTTTGGCACATTTTTCACATTTGTCAGCTCCAGCAATGTGAAATATGTTCTTCATTTGAATTCTCTTCCTATACCTCCTGCTGTCAGGCAAAAAGAATTTCCACTTCGCTGCTGCTTGTTATTAAGCTGCTATAAACAAGAATGCTTGAAGGTAACTTATGAGCAAATGACTAGAAATTTCTGATAACCTTAAGACTCAGTCCCAAATTATATTATTAACTCTGTGAGTAATCTGGGAAAAAACAGTAGGGTTTCATTCACCCATGCCCTCAAAGGTTATTGATTTACAATTTAGTATAGCTATTAATGACGCTAACTCTTGAGATAGTTTTGTTTTGTTGTTTTTTGTTTTTGCCTTTTAAACCTCGGGAAACATGGTCTATTTTTCTCTCTGATATAATTAAAACTAACAAGTCCTTGCTCATAAACTGTTATTTTATTCCTAGAAACTTGCTTTAAAAGGGCTCTATCCTTTTCTGTCTTTGCTTTTTTCTAGTTACCTAAATTATATTAAATGTATCATATGTGTTATAACTTATGGTATAGAATTCAAAATGTATAAGTTGTCAGGAATCATACTAGCAGAGAAGTAGAAAAAGTTGGAAAAGGGGTAAGTTTTATATTAGTAAGACTTTTCCACAAAACTGGCTGGGAATTGATTACTTTTTGTTATAAAGAAAATGTTCTCCAGCATAACATCTTTAATCCTGTGTAGAAGCATTTAAGTTACCCCTTCCCATACTTATAAGAGGGAGCGAGTCTTCTAAAATTAAGAGAAAAATCAAACATTTAAAGCACTTCGATCTTAAAAGCTTTTCCTGTTTAAAGAAAAACTGAAATCTGCAGTTTATACAGTCTTCTTTTCCTAGATTAAAATTTTAAAAGCAAAGTTCTGTATATATAAGCAAAGATATATTCTGCATCTTTAAGTGTAGACATTTAAATGTAAAATCTAAAAACTGTTGTTTAAAAAGTACTTTTCTATGGGCAAAGTGGTTTTGTCATATCATAGATTTCCTATTCCCTATTTTGGTTTATCTCTATAAATAGAATTTATTCTAACATCAGTCTACTACTACTGATTTTTATATATACACAGAATATTAACTATAAGAGATGGGTATATTTGGCATATCTCCCAAATTGTCTTTGCACTTTTAGCTAGTTATGTTTTTGTTTTCCTTGAATTTTCCCTTAGGGGCCGGCCCCTTGTTGGGTTTTACAGTCACGTGGTATCTTCTTGTAGGAGTACAGACACAACAACCCAGATAACAGTTGGTAAAAGTTGCTAGGGGAAAGGAAACTGGCCACCTCAGGTAACTGAGGGTCAGTGTTGACCTCAGCAGGTGGATGTCTGGCTCTCCCTGCTTACTCTTTTCCTCCTTTGAAAATAAATGAATGTTGGGGAGAGAGGGTGAGCAGAGAAACTGTTGGGGTACTGTTTTTCCAGTTCTTTTCACTGGAGCAAATGCCATTTCTTTTCCATCACTCCCTTTATCCTCACCCTCAGCCTTTTCTGTGGCTTCTTTTATTTTCCCTCTTGCCTTTTACAGGAGACTTGGGCCTCAGAAATATGATCAGTATATGATATTCCTGGGATAATTTTATATTTCTTTCTTCTTTGTATGTTTTTAATATAAAGATGAAGCAAATTAAAATCCAGGTATATTTTAATAACACATATGACCTAAAGGTAATTATGGATATTAAATAACTCATTGCCACTCATTTCCTATAAAGTTGCAGTTTGGCAAGCTTCTTTGCCACTTGAAGTGAAAACTAATACTGTCTTCTGTCTTTAAGAATGCAGCAGAATATTTGCAAAAAAATACATGAATCTTTTTTAAAAGACATATAGTTAAATTTAATTAAATTCAGTCCAATGAAGAGGAGGACCAGTTTAGATTAGAGAACCGTCTGAAGTGCAGAATGGTTTAGAATTATACCATCCTAGCAATGCCTAGGGTGGTGTCGTGTTTCTTTTTCACAATTGTATTCCTAGTACAGAGCATCTATTATGTGCAACTGGCACATTTTAAATGCTTGGTAAAGATCTATTGAACGAATCAATGAATCTTAGAAGCTTTTGGTTTACTTCTTAATTTTAGAGATGAAGAAACTTAATCTAGAGACTGAATGGCTTAGGCAGAAGCAGAGCCCAACTTACCTGATGGTTGTTGAACATTTACTACATTTTTGAAAGAAATCATTTTTATTATTTTCAAGATATGTAATAATTGGAACTAAGTCAAACATACATAATAATGAGATTTTTAGACATGCTGCTTCAATGAATTGACCATTATAGTTGTGATTAGCATTTTCTTTGTAAATAGGTAATTATAATGTTCTTGTGGAGGTACTTAAGTGGCTTGCTTTCTTAGTTGTTAAAATACTTTTTCTTTAATATTGTTCATGTGGTTAATTTGTTAGGAAACCCTTTGTTGCAAGTTACACAAAGGTTCTTTTAGTAGACTCCCCTCTCTGGGCTATCATAAAGTCTGCATTTGTTGAACAGTATATTATCATTGACTTCAGTGTGGAGGGACTTTAGAAAGTATCTAGTTCAAGCAATTTATTGTTCAGAGGAGGAAATGGACCTCCAGTTAAGTAACTTGTCAACGTCACATCAATAGTTAGTGGCAAAGCTAGAAACAGAGCCTGGGTTTTATGGTTCTCTGTCAGTGTCTCTTTGTTGTAAATAATTGACTTCTTACTGCCATATACTATGTCAATCTCTTAGTATAGGTTTATCTAGGCAATGATATATATTAAAATATAGGGCTTTGAGGGGCAGCCTTAAATATGAAATTGGTTAAACTAGGCTTTTCTCTATTCCCTAATGCTCAGGCCAGTTTGTTGTTGCAGAGGGAGTTAGTGAGAGGGAGTTTGAAAGAGAAGGGAATTTTAACAGTGTCAGGTTTGGAGCAAACACTTGGAAAGGGTCTGAACCTCTATCAAGAGGAGGGTGAATTTTCAGGAGGAGACTAAATTGTATTGTGTCTATACTGAGTAATGTTTTTGCAGGTAATAAGAAAAGACTGGATTAGCCAGGCATGGTAATATTTGACTATAGTCCCAGCTACTTGGGAGGCTGAGGCAGAAGAATTCTTTGAGCCCAGGTGTTCGAGTCCAACCTGGGCAACACAGTGAGACCGTCATCTCTTAAAAAAAAAAAAAGACTCAAGTAGCTCTGTATTTACTGATTAAAGGCATAGCCATGACAGAAGTGAAAAAGGCAAGTTGCAGAGTAACATGTTATCTCATGAAAAAATAAAACTCTACATATATATGTGTGTGTGTGTGTATATATATGTTTTTATATATGCATATGTTTATGGATGTGATATTTGTATATATTTGAGTGAACCTAGAGAAATAACCAGGCTAATAACATTCATTATATCATGAAGTAGAATTTGGGAGAGGAATTATTAACTTTTCCTTCATTTATTGTTGTATTATTTAATTTGTTACATGAAGCATCTTTTTTTATTAAAGAGATTTAATAAATTTATTTATAGCTTTTTGTATTCATGATTTCTTAGAAATGAACTGACAACAGTGATGTCAGTTTGTAGAATTTCCCATAGAAGAAAAGTACAGATGATCCAGCTGTGAATTGACTCTACTCTGATAATTTCTAATATACTAAAATTCTTCAGTAATAACAGAGATACAGAAAGGAGCATATTGAAGCTAAAGTTTAGAGGTGATTTCCCTGAGATCAAAATTTTCAATTGCCTATATTCTTGATTCACATAATGTTAAAGATTTTATTTTAGAAATCTTTTAAAAGATTCATATATATATATATATATTTGCAAATATATTATATTTAGCAGCAAGCTAATTACAGTTAATATATTCACCAATTCAAGATAAATATTGTTTCCATGCAAAAACAAAGTTAAGAAATTCTCATAATGCCCTTGATTAGGACTTGAACCTTTCTTTTGCCAAGATATGAATTGCTTGGTGTAATTACAATTTTTATGTAAAAGAGGAAAAAATAAACTTCTGCATTTTGTGAATTTTTAAGACTCTTGCATTTTGTGAAGTTGTAAGGCTGTTGAGCCTTCAATAACCCCAAATAAGTGTAAAAGCTCTTGTAATTTTCCAACATTAGGGATGTCTATGGTCTTAAGAGGCTATTTATTTGTTTTAGATCACAGGTACTAATAAAAGAAAAATATTTTTGGATGTAAATATTTACTAGAAGCCTATTAGTCATAGGTTTCACATAGCACTAACAAAGTTCTTCTTTATATAAAATTTAAATAGCAGTCATTTAAAAAACTGTGAAAAAAATACCAGTAACAATTTGAGTGTCTTTGGAATGGAGAAAACAAAATACTAGCCCTTTTCTCAGTTTAGGTGTGTGTGTTATAGTCAGCTGTTCTTGTTATAAACTTCTATTTTTTTCATTATGGCACTACCAGATTAATATCTTTTGTAACCAAGACCTGATTCAAGCACCACATTTTAACAAGGGAATTCTTTCACTCTGAGGAGCTAGCAAAGCTTGGAGAAACCATGAACAACTGACCTAAAATCTGATGGTAAATTTAAGGATTAGTTGATTCAGGTTACAAAAGAACAAAATAAATTGTAGATGATGAGATAATTATAAACAAAAATAGAAGGATTTTGTTTTCTTAATCTTTTCTAGCTTTTAAAATGAGACTGTTAAAGAATTCATGAAGAATTCTTACCACCTCTTAATACCTACTATTATGACAACTCTTAAGTGAAAATTAGGTAATTATTAGGTCAAAGGAAACCATTACTTAACCAGTTTGGGGGAGGAGGTAAGTAGAGGATGAAAATGAGAGAATTTGGGGCTTATAACGTGATGGGGTAGGTGAGTCATTTAGCTTGGGCCTTAAATTCATGATGTGCCTTAAATTTAGATTTTTGTCCATAATCCCGGGAGGCTGAGGCAGGAGAATCGCTTGAACCCAGGAGGCGGAGGTTGCAGTGAGCCAAAATTGTGCTGCTGTACTTCAGCCTGGGCAATAGAGCAAGACTCCGTCTCAAAAAAACAATAAAAAAATTTTAAAATATTATCCCCAATTCAATTTTTATATACACTTGTACTTCTTATATGTGTATTAAAGACATTAAACTATAAAATATACTACAAATTATTATAACTCTTATTTTGGCTTTTCTACCATTCCTCTTATATATGGAGAATCAGAGCCTCTCTTGACCTCTAAGAGGGACAAAGATAATTTTAGATAGAAAATAGCATCAGAAAGGCCAGGCATGGTGGCTCACGCCTAATCCCAGCACTTTGGGAGGCTGAGGTGGGCAGATCATGAGGTCAGGAGTTGGAGACCAGCCTGGCCAATGTGGTAGAACCCTGTCTCTACTAAATACAAAAAAAAAAAAAAAAATTAGCCGAACCTGGTGGCATATGCCTGTAATCCCAGCTACTTGGGAGGCTGAGGCAGGAGAATTGCTTGAATCTGGGAGGTGGAGGTTGTAGTGAGCTGAGATTGTGCATTTCACTCCAGCCTGGGCAACAAGAGGAAAACTACGTCTCAAAAGAAAGAAAGAAAGAAAATATCATCAGAAAACATTTATTAGATGCATGTTATGAATTAACATTAAATGAGTTTTAACTCTTGCCACTATCGTATTTTAAGATATGTACATGATTCTAAAGTTTTCCTGGAAGAAAAAAAAATATGTGCAAACAGCCAGGGAAATTCTGAAAAGGAGAATTGCTAAGGGAAACTTGATCTATCAGATGACAAAATGCAGGTAATAATAGTATCTGCTTCTTATAGTGGTCATGAGGCTTAAATGATATTATTTATTTAAAGTTCTTAGGACGTCTGCCACAGAAAAATGTTTAATAAATTTTTAACTGCTATTTTTTTCTTCCCTGATTTGGATGTTCATTTTATTTCATTAATTGTGTGTGGTCAGGTATGGCTATGGTTAGTCATGGTGGAGGAAGAGGAGAATAAGATTCAGCTTCTGGAGTATATACTGTGATATATTTCTTAAATATTCAATAAAGATAAATGTAAAATATAAATGAAGCTAGAGTGGCAACACTTTGGTGAAGTTTTGCATTTTCAGTACACATATCCTTCTTCCCAGAAATTTCACTTCTTTGTGAAATACAGGGGAGTCATTACTACATATGTACAAGGAGACAGAAAGGTTCACTGCAGCACTGTCTATAATTGTAGAATATCAAGACTACCTAAATGCCCATCAAAAAAGAAGAGGTAAAGAAATTTTAATGTCTTCATACTGTGGAATAAAATTGGGCAGTTCAAAAGAACAAAGTAGAGCTGTATATGAACATAAATCTCAAAAACAGCATTGAGCAAAAAAGTTGCAGAATTATAGATATGGTCTGATACTGTTTGTATAAAGTTGGAAGACATGCAAAATGATACAGCATTGTTTATGGATACACATGTAGTAATAGTGTAAGACATTCGTGGAATGAAAATTACAAATTTGGGATAATGATAACAACCTATTTAGAAGAAAGAAAGGGGATAGGATTCCAGAACATTCCTTGGGGGAGACTCCAAGTCTACTTGTAATGTTTTATTTTAAAAGAAAAAAAAAAGCAAATAAGACAAAATGTTAAGATTTTATAAATCCGAGAGGAGAGTACATGGGTATTCATATTAGTCTCTTCAACTTATGTTTGAAATATTGCATGTAAATTAAGATGAATATATGAACATGTTGTGAAAACATCAAAGAGAGAAGGAACCAGGCCTCTGGACTCAGAGGGGCATGGATTTGTTCTGTCTCTTCTTCTTCCTGACTCTGGCTTTGGGAGAGATGCTTTACGTCTCTGAGCTTGTTACCTTGTCTATAAAATGGGGATAATAATGTCTTCATCCCAATTTGTTATGAGGAATAAATAGCTTATCCAAAATGTCTTTGTGTTAGTCTATTTTCACACTGCTGATAAAGACATACCCAAGACTGGGAAGAAAAGAGGTTTAATGAATGTACAGTTCAGCATGGCTGGGGAGGCCTCACAATCATGCAGGAAGGCACAGTGGAGCAAGTCACGTCTTATGTGGATGGCAGCAGGCAAAAGAGAGAGATTGTGTAGGAGAACTCCTCTTTATAGAACCATCAGATCTCATGAGACTTATTCACTATCATGAGAACAGTATGGAGGAGAATGCTTCATGATTCAACTATCTCCCACCTGGTCCCTCCCACAACACTTGGGAATTATGAGAGTACAATTCAAGATGAGATTTGGGTGGGGACACAGAGCTGAACCATATCAGCCTTTTATAGTGTTTAGGATGCAGAATTGCCTAGCAGTGGGAATAAAATGTAAGCAACATGGGCATTGTCCTGCCTGTATATAACTTTAGAGTCTAGCAGGGCAGACAGATGATCAACTAATCACCCAAACAAATGTAAATTTTACCAGTGATCAGTGTCTTGAAAGACAAGTGCTATGAATCCCTCTAATAGGGGAGTTTGTGCTGGTTGGAAAGGTCTTGAAAGGCTCCTTGAGAAGAGCCTTGGGGCTGGTCTTTTGAGGAAAAGAGCAGGAACTCAGTGAAGAAGGGATGGTCTAACCCAAGGGAACAGCCCTGAGATGTTGTAGGAAGGAGCACAGCCAACAGAAGCTGAAGAGAGGCCAGTGAAATGGAGCAGAGAGTTCTAGTGGGAGAGTGGTGATGGCAGATAAGGCTAGAGAAGTAAGTATGAGTCAGATCCCATAGAACTCTGTAGTCCCCATTGGGTAATTTGGGGTATATGGAAAGAACCATTGGAAGCCGCTGACTATTCTAGTAAGCTAAAGTTCCCTAAAATCAGTGTGAACAAAAGCAGTGCTTGAAGGACCATTTGGAAACAGCTTTAAACAATGAGGCATTGTTACGGAGTCTTTGAAAATGATCTGGTGAACTAGTGCAGAGCAATCAGAGCTAGTACTGATGGCTTTTTAAAAAAAGATGAGAGTGAAGATGCAGAAACTGTATCCACTGAAGTACTGGTCACCCATTGATTCTTTTTTGCCCATAGCTGTTCACCCTAATGATTCTTTGAAAAATATGAGATCCTGTTGTAGTACAGATTCGAAGTTTATACTGTTATACACAAAGTTAAAGCCTAAAATGGTGAAGGAAGGTGAACTTAGTAATATTGGTTGTATATAATGGAATCTATTTAGAATACAGTTAAATTTCTTTTTAACAGTGTACCCCCCCAATTGAAGTGCTTAATATATTAATGTTTTAAGTGTTTTTCACATATTGATGAATTAAATATTTGTTGAGGGTTTACTATCTCCAAGTCCCCATGTTCTGTATATGGTAAGATCTCCAGGAAGGAGCTCTGCTCAGGGATTAGCTTTACGGCGAATCATAAAATATTCTCAGTATAAGTGTCTATGTGAAAGATGGGCAATAACAATCAACTACAACACTTTATGGATAAAGCATTTTTGCAAACATAAAGTATTATAGAAATATAATATGTCTATATGTTTTGTAAGTTTACTTTTGAGAGCAGCACCTTCAAATATTCCTTTTAATTTTTAAAAAGATCTTCAAGAGAGCTTTTGTAATCTTGAAAATTAATTTCAGGAAACCTGAGGTCTGCTGTCTAGTACTAATAGCAATTTTATGTGTAAGGAGATTAAGTGCAAATACATGCTTTTGGAGGTATAAATAAAGGAAGCATTTTAATTAATGCGTGTTTATTTGGCACTTGTTTTTTTTTCGTCTGGTTCTTCATTTCTTTTGAGCAGTTGGAGAGTTTGTCCTATAATACATTAGGGGCTTTAACACTTTTACCTTACACTGAAACTGGAGCATAACATTAAAGAAAAAAACTTTATAATATGTATAAAAACTCTACTTTGAGGACTCTTGAGGAAACTATAAGTATGTTAAAAAAAGGTCTTGCATCAAAGGTATTACCATTCATGATAATACATGACTGAAATACTTTTTTATGATAACAAAAATCAGAAGCAATCAAAATGTTTAATCATAGGGGGAATGTTTGAATGAATTATGAGATATCTGTACCCATTACAAATTATACTTACGGAGATTAAATTAACTTGAGAAAGTGATTGTTATGATATTAAGTGGAGAAAAAGCAGGGTGTACAATCTCAGTTATATCTTAAAAAGAGAAACAGACATGGGCATATAAAAAAGTCTGGAAATATATACACCAAAATGTTAAGAGGGTATTTTGACATTGAGATCATGGGTGATTGTTATTTCATTGTTTGTGTTTTTCTGTGTGGTCTAATTTTTCTTCAGTTTGCATGTGCTACTTTCGTAGTCAGAAAGCACGTGAATGTTATATAAGTCACTTCTAGAGCTGTGATCACACCGCTACACTCCAGCCTGGATAACAGTGAGACCCCCCTCTCGAAAAATAAAATAATAAAAATAAAATACAGTCACTTCTGCAATGACCTTTTGATGCTAGGGAATGCAGTCTGCACAGGCCTTTGCAGCAGATTCCTATTCATGGAAGGCTGTTTCTCACAGGTAAGAATTTAGGTCTTTCAAAGAGTGGGCAACATTTTTCTTTTTGAATGAATCACCTAAGAATAAAGATGGTTCTGGTGGAAAGTGTTGATTTCCTGTGTGGAGAGAGAAGACTACATGTAACTTGGTAGTTAGTCATCTTAAAATAAAATGTCTGGGCCAGACATGGTGACTCATGCCTATAATCCTAGTGCTTTGGGAGGCTGAGGCAGGAGAATTACTTGAGGCTAGGAATTCAAGACCAGCCTGGGCAACATGGCAAAACTTTGTCTCTATAACAAATATAAATATTAGCTGAGTGTGGTGGTGTGTGCCTCTGGTCCTAGCTACTCTGGTGGCCGAGGCAGGAAGATCACCTGAACTCAGGAGTTCAAGGCTGCAGTGAGCTGTAATTGCACCACTGTACTCCCAGCCTGAGCAACAGAGCAAGACCCTGTCTCCAAAAAAACAAAGGTCTGGAAGAGTTTTAGAAAAGTGTTATATATAGGAAAATTAATTTTAACTTGTTTGACTTTGACAGGCAGACTAAAGCAGAACTTGTCAATATCTTTTAGAATTGTTGATGAAGTAGCACTTCAGTTGCTGACACTAATAGATTTTAAGGAAGTATTAATAACAAGATGTTCAGATGGGTGTTTAATTTTTTTCTTTCTTCAGTTCTCTCTACATTGTGAGAGAAGAGCCACACTTTTGGCTTTATAATGGATTCGTTGGCAAGGGCCTACTGGCATCAGGTAGAGTTTGAGATTGTAAAATTAGCAACATAATTTTTCAGTTGTTTCAGTTTCTTGAAGGTTTTTACGGGTCATTTATGTCTATAGTTCTGGTTTAAAGGAAAAATATTACCTTGACAATCTTTAATTCTAAATTTGGAAGGGACATAAAGATATTCTTATACTAAAAAGAATGGGCCAAAACAATTAAGTACTTTCATATGTATTTATGTATATGTCTGTGTGTGTGTATTTGACATGTACACATAACTTAAGACCATTTTATGGAATCGAAACATTTAAAAAGGGAGTTAACAAGGCTGGACCAACAAAAGGGAAATTTTGAGGTGGTGAGGGGTATGGACTTTAACAGTTAAAATTTAGAAAAATAGATGTTTTCTTTTCTCTAGAATTGGAACTTTGACAAAGCTTTAAAGCAATACTCTATGACCATACAAGAAGTTACCTGATTTCTATGTGAAATGGACATGGAGATGTTTTAGGTTTTCTTAACTTATTTCATTATGGACTGTTTACCATATATATTCATGTTGTAAGATAATCAAAAATAAAATAATGTGTATTGCAAAGACATTTTATTTTTCAATGATTTTGTCTCATCTTTTATTGTTCAGCCTCTCAATTTAATTCCTCCTTGAAAGCGTGAGGATTTTTCTTTACTACTAGAGGGTTATTCCAATCATCTGCACTACAAAGGAGTAGTTTCTCATTCTATTTTAGTAATCTGGGAATGGCAAATATTTAGAGGAACTCTAATACAATGGCAGAAGGAGAGGGGAAATTAAAGTTTGGTGGGTTCTTCTCTGCATTACATTTAAAAGTATTTTTGTCTAGAAATATTGTAAATTTGCAGGTTAATTTAAAAAAAATTAAAATTTAATTTTTCTCTTTGTAACTTTATCAACAAGTAGAGAAAAATATTCTCTGTATGTTTCTGTTTTTCCAGTTTTAAATTTTCTGGTATTATATGTTTACTTTTAGGTCATTTCCCATTTTTCTGACTTGGTTTTCCATGGAATTTGACAGAAGAAAGAAAACATTTAATGATGGAGTTATATAAATTTTTTATCTTCTATGACAGGCTAAACTTACTGGAAATAAATGTTAATAACAATTAAGATTATATTAAATATCAGCAGAGTGTATTTGTATACATGCTTAGAAATTAACATATACTAAAAAATATTAAAAAGTATTAGAGAAGCTAAAAAAGAAACTTTTGCAAAAGAAAATTTTCAAAGAGAATCTTGAGATCTGTCGCATGTGAATTATGATTAGACCAACCTTTAGAATATATGTAATTTCCATGTAGTGAAGAAGCTTATGAGATAGTACTAGTAATTAAAGAAATGCCAGTTCAAATAAGATAGGAAAATAATTTCATGTATTTTTAACTAAAGCTTTTTGTTTTTAAACATGATAAGGCCAGATTTGTCTGGGCATAGGATTTAGAGGGCAATTTGGTAATATAATTTAAGTATCATAAAAATGTTCATACTCTCTGACCCAGTAATTCCAAGCATAAAAATTTAACCTAAAAAGAAAATTTAGAAGTGCCAGTACCACCACCACCAACAACAACAATGTGCATATATACAAAATTTTTATAGAAACATTGTTTTTTTCAATTTCCACATTTTTCAAAATAAAGATGGCCGGGCACCATCACGCCTGTAATTCCAGCACTTTGGGAGGCCGAGGCAGGCTGATCATGAGGTCAGGAGTCTGAGACCAGTCTGGCCAACATGGTAAAACCCAGTCTCTACAAAAATACAAAAATTAGCTGGTGGTGGCACGCGCCTATCATCCCAGCTACTCGGGAGGCTGAGGCAGGAGAATCGCTTGAACCCGGGAGGCGGAGGTTGCAGTGAGCTGAGATCAAGCCCCTGCACTCCAGCCTGGGCAAAAGAGCAAGACTCCCGTCTATAGATAGATAGATAGATAGGTAGATAGATGGGTAGATGATAGACTGGGCATGGTGGCTCACGCCTGTAATCCCAGCACTTTGGGAGGCTGAGGCAGATGATTCACGAGGTCAGGAGACTGAGACCATCCTGGCTAACACAGTGAAACTCCGTCTCTACTAAAAATACAGATTAGCTGGGTGTGATGGTGCGCGCCGGTAGTCCTAGCTACTCGGGAGGCTGAAACAGAATTACTTGAACCCGGGAGGTGGAGGTTGCAGTGAGTTGAGATTGCGCTGCTGCACTGCAGCCTGACTACAGAGCAAGACTCCATCCATCCATCCATACACAAATAAATAAAATTGCTTTGACACAAACTGTTCAAGAATTGTAAGAAAGAGTTGCAAAGGCATAAGCATACACAGGTTTGTTAATTACACACAGATGGTTGTAAGCATGCTTGCAAAAAGATCTGTTAAAATATATACTAGCCTCTGCAAGTGTACTCTGTGTAGTGTTACAATGCTATACTTTAAACAAGGAAAACTGACAGTATACTGTGTTTGGTTAAATAGACAAAATACACCTGTAAAAAATAGAAGGCATTCCATTTACATTTTATAAGGTGAGGGCTCTGATTTTGAGGAAAGCTACTAGACTGACAGCTCTTTGAAGACCAGGACCCATCTTTCCTTATTCATCTTGGTAGCCTAATAGAGTGCCTGTCCTATAATTGACTCTCAGTAGATAATTACTGTTTGGATCTGTTACTCTCTTCTTTAACCACTACTGCTGAATAAGGTTACCAAACTCCTGCCAGATGACTGAATTTTAATCACTTGGGCTGTCTCTCCTGAAATTCTTACTCCTTTACCTGGGCCCAGGGACTCTTTTTAAAAAAAAAACTTTTTATTTTGAAATAGTTTTAAACTTTCAGAAAACTTACATAGAGTTCCTGTGTTCCCAGCTTTTCTTCATGTTCATATATAGTCATAGCACAATTATTAAAACAAGGAAACTAACATTATTATAATATTTCTATTAATTTAAATTTTGCCAGTTTTTTCACTTATATCCTTTCTCTGGCCCAGATCCAATCCTGATCCCAACTGTACTAAATTGTCATGTCTCCTTAGCCTCTTCCAATCTGTTAATGTGTGATAGTTTTCCAGTCTGTCTTTATTTTTCATGACCCTGGCAATTTGGAAGAGCATTTTTCAGGTTTCTGTTGCAAAATGTTCCTCGATTTGGGTAAAGCTTATGTTTTCTCATATTTAGATAGAGACTATGCATTTTTGGCTGTGTAGCCTACAGAAGGGATGCTGTATAAATCTCAGTGCATCATATTGGGGGAATGTGGTGTTTATATGTCGTATTGGTGATGTTAACTTTGACCACTTCGTTAAGGTGTCTGCCCAGTTTTTACTCCGTAAAGTTACTGTTTTTCCTTTCATAAGCAGTGAGTATCTTTTGCTCACTGCTTTTAGCATCCATTGATGATTCTTGCCTACAATAATTACTATGGTATTTGTCTAATGATGACTTTTAAATTTCTATATTTTTCTACATTCAATAATTGGAAAGCTACTGTAAGAAAGAACCATTTCTTCTTCCTCATTTATTTATGTAAGTAGGGCCTCATGAATATTTATTTATTTTGTTCCATGAGTTATAATCTAATACTATTATTAATTTATGTTTTTGTTTAAATTGTTCCATCTTTGGCCATTGGGAGTTCCTTTTAATTGGCTTTGGTGTCCTTTTCACATGTTTTTGAGCATTTCCATACTTTGAAGTACCCCAAAATATTCCAGGCTTATCTTATATTTTCCCTATACCCACCCTAGAGCTCCAAGAATCCCTGATTTCTTTTCTTTTTCTTTCTTTCTTCCCTTTTTTTTTGAGAAAAGGTCTCACTCTGTCACCCAGGCTGGAGTGCAGTGGTGCAATCACAGCTTATTGCAGCCTCTGCCTCCTGGGCTCAAGTGATCCTCCTGCCTTGAGTCCCCAGTAGCTGGGACTACAGGTGCAAGCCACAATACTTGGCTAATTTTTTCTAATATTTGGTAGAGGCAGGGTCTTGCTATTGCCTGAGATTCTGGTTTCTTTTATTGAAGAATGATATTTAGAAACCAAGTCTGAGTGCTAGGTGTGCTTCCTGCTCCTTGGAGTCATTGCTTCTAGGTTTTTTGAGTAGGCAAAGCAAGGAAATAGGCATATATACTAATATGTTCATATATATATATTTGGTTTTTGTGGGTGTAGGTATGCACACCATTTCAGAATTACTAGCCTGTATCTCTGTGAGAAATAAGTTTACTAACTACAGGGTGATATTTGTGTACAGTTCTTTTTCTTTCATTTTATTTTATTTTTAAAAGCCAGCCATCTTTCATTTTACAGTATCATCAAACACTGTTATCTAGAGTTAATTAGGGTTAGTTATTTCTTTATCCACCTCTACAATATGGCTGGGTTCTTCACTTGCAATACAGTTGGGATCATTTGTTATTGCTTGTATTCAGCTGTGGGTTCATCCTGGTTTTACTTTTTTGTTTATTTTGTGAGTATGTGAAACATCATGGCGTTAAGAGTCAGAGCAGTACAAAACACTGTACTCAGAAAAGTGGAAAGCTCTTTTTTAAAAGCTTTCCAGATGCTTCTGACATTTCACCTATTCTCAGAACACTGAGAACTACCCAGGGGCTTTGGAGCCATTCAGCCCTCAATTTAAATTTAGCCTCTTATCAGGTATGTAATGTCCGGTACACTACTTTCCCTCTCTGAGATTCTGATTCCTACCTCTAGGGATTGTTGTGGGGGATGAGAAAAAATATATATGAAATGTTTATCACAATGCCTGCACAAAGTGGGAGCCAACTGTACTCATTCATATACTCATTTAGCAAATATTAATTGCATTGCTACTATGTACCGAGGCACTGTACTCTTTCCTAATGATTCAAAATAACTAAGACATAGTTCATGCCTTTGAATAGTTCATATTTTGGGGGCATATAGCAGTTTTGTAGAAAATACAGTGACCGTTTCTTACATTGAAATGCAACATAAGAGGCTAAGATTATAATAAATCATAATTTTTTGAAAGCTTTTCTATAGAAAGCTTAACTGGTACAGACTGTATCTCTCTAGTGAACTATTACAATTAAAAAAAAAAACCTAAGGAAAGAAATGTACATCTCTGACTCTCTCAAATATAAGTCATTTTTTGCTTTTAGAAGTGTCTAAATCTCAGATGATTTGAAGTTGAATTTTCTAGTGTGTGCCTGTAAACATGCGTTTAGTATTCTTACATACTAGACATTCAGGTGATGCATGTATACAGTATATACAGTCATCCCTTGGTATCTGTGTACAATTGGTTCCAGGACCTCTCTGGGATATCAAAGTCTGCAGATGCTAAAGGCCCTCATATAAAGTGGCATAGTATTTGCATATAATACTGAGGATGCTATACACATCCTCCTGTATACTTTAATCTTTAGATTACTTACAATACCCAATGTAATGTAAATCCTATGTAAATAGTTGTTATACTGTATTATTTAGGGAATAATGACAAGAAAAAGTCTGTACATGTTCAGTACAGATGCAATTTTTTTTTCAATTATTTTTTTATCTGGGTTGGTTGAATATATGGATTTGGAATCCACAGATACAGAGGGGAGCCTGTATACACATGTCCTAGAACAGTGCTTTTTGATTGTAATGTGCATGTGAATCATCTGGGGATTTTATTAAAAAGTAGATTTGGAGTCAGTAGATTCTGGAGCGGGAACTGAGAATCTGCATACATGGCACTCCCAGCAGGTGCAGTGGTTGTGGACCACACTTTTAATAGTAAGGGTCTTTATTGCACTGACTTTGAAATCATACTTTCTGCCTTTCAGTCCCCGTTCTCCCACTTATGAAATATGTGCTCATTATTAATGATTAATTTCACTCAATGTGCATATTGTACCTTGAAGTGCTGTTGAAGTCACCACTAATAGCAGTTGAAACATTTTAAATTAACACTTAGCACATGGAGACAAACCTCATGACTTAGCAATACAGCTAAAGATGTGTTGCTTCTGCTTCTGTTTTGGATCTGTATGTTATTTGTGAGTTTTTTTTTTTTCATTGTGACAGCCACTAAAACTAAGTACCTAAATAAACTGAAATTAGAACCAAACTTGCAAACTACGTCATAATTAAGGGTTAAATCAAGATTTAAAAAGAAGACCAAGAGCCGTCGTTTATGCCTGTAATCCTAGCAGTTTGGGAGGTTGAGGCAGGAGGATCTCCTGAGCCCTGGAGTTTGAGACCCAGCCTAGGCAACATGGCAAAAACTCATCTTTACAGAAAATACAAAAACTAGCTGGGTATGGTGGTGCATGACTATAGTCCCAGCTCCTTGAGGGGCTGAGGTAGGAGGATCACATGAGTTGGGGGAGGTCATGGCTACAGTGAGCTCTAATTGCACCACTGCTCTCCAGTCTGGACAACAGAACAAGACCCTGTCTCAAAAAAAAAAAAAAAAAGAAAAAGAAAAAACGTGTAATAACATTGCTCTCACTATGCTACTATAGAAATAATTAACAAATAATATTTTATGTTCTGGAAACTTTAATAAATTATTTTAAAATATTATTTGCTTCACCCATCTAGCCTTTTAAAATTTCTAATTTGTGTGTATATTTGAATTTACCTAATTTTTCGACATAGAAGTACATTTCTATAACATATATTTGGGGTATGTGCACATGAATACTTTGTTCATGAAGGAAAAGAAAACAAAAGTTTAGATTCTGCTACTGTGTAGCATAGAAATGATGACTTTCTTTTGGGAAAAAATATTGAGGGCAGATGTCGATAGTTCTCTACCTTGATTAAATAAAAATGTGTTTTTCAGGATGTTTCCAGGATATCTGATATTTGGAAGCTTTGTGATTATCCAGTATAGTTTAGCTTGAATTGGAGGCCCTTCATTTGGGATAAGTATCTATGGCAACAAAAGATCCCCACTTCCCCCTCAACATCAGAATGTAAGGGAGCTTAAACTTTAAGTGATTAATTAGTATATTACATTAGGGAAATTGATCTAGTTCCAATTAATAAAAGGTCTGGTCTTCAAAATATATTTTTAAAAATTATTATAGCGATGTTGCTTTAAGTATAAGTGATTAACTCACCCAGGCACTGCAGAAATGTGGGCTGCTTAGGTGTCATTCTAGGCCCACATTCAGGAGTCACATCTATGCCACATCTGTGTGCCTTTCCTGGTATCATCCTTTCAGTCTTCTAGTAATTTCAGCCTTCCTAAGCCAGTGGTTCTCAATTTTTTTGGTCTGTAGAAAGAACTATTTATACGTACTCTTAAAGTTGATTGAGGGCCTCATAGAGCTTTTGTTTATGAGATATATACATATATATATATATCTTTACAATAATAGAAATTAAAATAGAATTTTTTCTTTTTTGAGACAGAATTTTGCTGTGTCACCCAGGCTGGAGTATAGTGGCACAATCAGAGCTCACTGCACCCTCTGCCTCCTGGGCTCAAGTGATCCTCCAATTTCAGCCTCCCAAGTACTTGAGACTACAGGCACATGCCACCACATCAAGCTAATTTTTTGCATTTTTGCTAGAGATAGGGTTTTGCCATGTTGCCCATGCTGGCCTCAAACTCCTGAGTTTAAGTGTTCTGCCTGCCTCAGCCTCCCAGAGTGCTGGGATTACAGCTGTGTGCCACAGCACTCAACCAAAACAGAATTTTTAAAAAGCACATTTATCAATTTTTAAAAATACAATCAACCTATTGCACATTAACGTAAATAACATTTGATGAAAAATCACTGTTTTTTCCAAAATAAAACCGTTTGAGAACAGTGATATTGGTTTGCATTGTTTGCAGATCTCTTTGCTGTCTGATTTAATAGAAGACAGCTAGATTTTCCTATCTGCTTTTATGTTCAATCTGTTGTAATATTATACATAATGTAGCCTGTGGAAAATTCCAGTGAATGCTTGTGGGGAGAATGAGAGTGAAAAAAAAGGCACCTAATGACTTTATATTGTTATGAAAATATTTTTTACCTTGCACATCCTCTGAAAGGGTCTCTGGAGTGTCTAGGAGAGTTTCTTTCTTCCTAAGCTAAGGAAGAAGGGGTTGCCATGGCTGTTCATGACCTCTAAAATGCTTCTCCACAGACAGTTGGCAGGAGAATACTTAAGGGCTGTGTTTAGGGTGCAGCTACCCATCTCTTTTATTCTTCCTGATTTTGTCATAGCTGTGATTCTCAAATTAAGCATCTATGCACTGTGGTATCCCACAAGCTGCCTCCGTTGTGTTTCTGCTAATTCCAGTAAAGGTAATTTTTTCCAAGTTGACTGAGAAATAAGTTAGATGGATAGAATTTGCTCAATTTTAGTTTTTCTCATAAATTGTTCATATCTATTGTTACTTTCTGTTAGTAAACATCAATAGCAAGACAAACAATTACATTATATTGTTATTGATGGAAGACCTTGAAATGATCGTATGCAATTATAAGATTGTCTTTTGTTGTAATACACAGGCCCTTGGTTCCCTTGGTTGAGGTTTTTGTTTTTAGATACCCCCACACACACACACACACACACACATATACACACACACATATCAATAACAATACAATGTAATATGTATATATACACATATATATACACTTATATGCACAGAGAATAATACTTTCCCCTACAGAGATTATTCCTAATTTGTATGACAGAATTAAATATAAAGAGCATCATGATTTTCTGGTGCTTTGCCATGTGAATAAGCTTGAAAACTCCTTCACAGGGCAACTTGGAAGGAGACGTATAGGCTTAAACTGATGTATGTAATATAGCATTCAGAGTTCCTCCATATCAGCCATGGGGAGACAAGGAGATGAGGGAAAAGACCTTTCAGTGACACCGTTCCAACTCAGATAATGGAAGTCATACACAAATTTCTTTTATACTTCTACATTTTTCTGATGCTAATGGCACAGAGAGGTAGGCTATAGAAAATCTGAACAGTGAGTGCTGAGAGAATGGCGGAGACAGCAAGAGAAGCAATGTTTTGAGGTTTATTAGGCAGTAATACTGATGATAGGAGCAGCTACCACACCTGTTAGTATGCGCTTGTTTCATATGCTGTCAGATTCAGACATTCCTGTAGTCATGAAATGTTTATATTGAGCATCTACTATGTGCTTTAAAATCACATTGCAAAAACCAGCCAAAGCCCCAAACTTATTTTCAGATAAAGCTCCACTGACTCTATGAAGATAAAGTTTAGATCTCCCTGGTAAGAATACCTACATTTCTTCCTTAAGGAGGATTAACTTGGTATAGAAGACAACTGAGCACAAATGTGGCTGGCTAGGTGCCAGCTCTTTGAAGTTCCTTAACTTGCATAGACTAACCCTGTCAATTCTGAAGGTATAGGAAGCCAGATCATACTTTGATGTCAGAACTGTTTTGAGAGACCATTTATGTTGTATTTCCTTTGAAGAAGAGTGATTCAAGGCAATCTGCTTACATAGGGCCAGTGATTTGACCTAGAAAGCCTAGAAACAAAAATCCTTTGCCAAAAAGAGTTGAAAGTAGCTACAAGTGATTTGAAACATCATGTTTACTTAAGAGTTTCGAGAGAGATCATTTGGAATTAATCTGGTTTACCTAGAGGCAGAGGATTAGTTGCTCAAAATGATTCCTTATGGGAATTTCTGGTTTGATGTAATGCATCTCTCAGAATTCTTTGGACACTGGCATGTTTAACTGCAGTCATTTCTGGGGATGGTTTGTTTATAAATAAATGCACAACTGTACATAAACACAAAGTATGTGGGTGAGACATTTTTTTAAACCAGCTAAAAAGGATTTTGGGTGGGGGAAAATAATCACAGAAGCTGAAGGTTCAGTTTCAGAGATACCAAGTTATCAGGTTTCTTTCATGATGTCAGGTTAGTGGGAAACTGGAAACTGAAAGCTGGTGTGTGTTACCCTCTTAGACTTTAAAATGTTGCTTGTTAAGGCAGGCACATTTTTGAAATATTTGTTTGAACACCTGAAGTACAAGCCCTTATTTTCCTGCCTGTTTGTCATCCTTCTGATTGGCTGTTCTGATTGTAGCCAGAATATCTGGGCATATTTCAGGCAGTTGAGATTAAAGAAACCTGTCAGTATTTTCTTCTTCATTACTCCTAAATTCATAGTTCAACATATTTATGTTAGTTTTAAGCATAATATTTCATGAATTAGGTAATTTATAAGTATCACGTTGTTTTCATTTTTAATAATTTTATATTCAAAATGTTGATGTCTTTGAGAATGGTAACAGATCTTTTGTCCTAATTTGGCAGATTGAAACAGGGTATAGAGGTCACATTAGCAGACAAGTGGCACTGCTGAACCATTATCATTTCATTATTTCAGTCACTGATATTAAATCTGGATTCAGGTTGGGACCCTTCTGGGTTCTTGGCTTCACATCCCTAAAATGTTGACTGTAGAAGTCTCAGTTCACAATTTTTGGTAGATTTTCAAAATTGATCTGCCTGACTGTTAGGAGCAGGTTGCATTTCATACTAGTTGTTTCATTGAAGAACATTTCTAGGAGATGGCTTATCTTTATAAAATTAACTGAAATATCACAACATAGCCCTACTTGAGTTTCCTGAGTTCACTTCTAAGTCATCAGTATGTAATGGAAAGAACGGCTTGCTAGTAATTTTTAATTTTAGATGTACTATCCAATTATAATAAGCATCACATATGAAATAATAGGCTGGTTACTTACTGCATGGATGTGAATGAGACAGAGCAAATCCCTAAATACATTATATATATTGACCAAACCATCTTTTAAAAAGTTAAAAATTTCAAGCTATTGCATAAATTGAAGATGCCAATCTTAACAAAAAAATTTTTTAAAGTAAAATTTCTTTGATATTTTTATTGGGTGAAAGGGATAAAAAGTTTTACTTTAAGTAAATTTTGTTTTCTGGAGCAAGGGAATGCTGAGGGTGGGGTGGCATAAAAAATTGTGAAATTAGAATGCGCAAAGTAATGGGAGAGGCTATTTTAAATTTTGAGTTATGTGGTGTATTTATCAGAATGTATCCTGATGCACATTGAAGATAACAGACAAACCAGAAAGTATTTAGAAAATTCTTATTTTCTCCCACATACTGAGAGGCTAACTAAATCTTTTTAAACATCAACAATGTCACCTTTTACAGAACAATTAAAATGCAAGGTTTATTTTCGTTATTTTAGTGACAACTTTGAGTAACTGGTTATGTCATTTTTTTGTGTGTGGTTTTTTTTTTAATTTAAAAGGCTCTGAAGAGATTTCTTAGTTTATTTAGATGTTTACTTTTTTCTCTTCAGAAGTTTTTTTAAATGGACAAATAATATTTGTACATATTCATTGGGTACCTAGTGATATTTCTGTACACATAATGTACAATGATCAATCCAAGTACTTGGCATATTCATCACCTCAAACATTTATCATTTTTTTGTGTTGGGAACGTTGCCTTGAAACATTTAAGATAAATTTTTTTTCCCTTTAGATTGTAACTCTTTAAAAATATACTTTATAATTTGGGTGGAGTACATTTTATATTTTTTATTACAGTATATGGCATATTTTGGGAAAAGGTATTGGGATTCTTTTGAGGTCAATGTGTTTTATGTCAAGAACAGGGGAAGAAAAAGCCCTCAAAATCTAAGCAGGCTAGTATTAAATAAATTGATGTTTAATCCTTTGAAATCCAGGGTTTTGTTTGGTATCTAGTTACCTTGTACACCTTGTTTGTTGAACTGATTGATGATAGGTGATTCTATTTTCCTCCAGTAAGTACTTTTCCTTAGTTCCTTAAGACTCCTGTTTAAAGGGAACTCTTTCAAGAGATTTTCTGATTAGAGGTGAGAGAATGCAAACAGTAGTGCTTGGGATAATATCTTTTGGCTTCTGTGATACAGTTTTTCTTCCAAATGTAAATTTTTCATTGATTTGGTTTATCATTTTCCCCATACAACTATTTTTTTTTCATAGAACCACGTTTTAGTAAAACTACATGAACTATGTATGCCTTGGGATAGAGACTACACGAAACATAGAAACAGGAAATGCCTGTTAGGTTAAGAGACACGGGATAATGGGTAAAAATATCTTTAAAAATTCCTTAATGTTGCCAGCATTACTGCAGCAATATATAATAAAATGAAGACAATTTCTGATTTCATTACCTTGAAAAAACTTCTTTTACACTTGTACTGTTTCATTTTGTTGTTTCAGAGCAGAAACCTTAACCAAGGAAGTAATGAAGAGTTTTGTATCTTTATTCTGTGAAGTTAAATCATTCTGAAATCAGTCATAGCTTAAAGCTGTGCCTTTCAAGTTGTTTTGTTGGCATATGTTTTGAAATATTAAATATCAACTGGAAAGTAGAGGTAAATTGATGTAACTAAAAAAGATTTAGTTTAGCATATGGAAGGTTATAATCTCCAAACTGTTCATATTTACAAGTGATTTTTTTAAAGTGATAAGCTTCCTTATAATGAAATACTTGTCTTATCAAATAGGGTCATTTATTCAACATGTATAATTATTTATTGCTTTCTATATGACCAGCTTTCTATATGTTAAGAACTGGGTATGTAATCATTAGTGAGCAAAACAGACATGGGTTCTTCTATTGGAGTTTATGCATTAGTTCATTTGATAGATAATTACTGAACACCAACTATGTGCCAGGCACTGTTCTATAATCTAGGGTTATGCTCTGTGGGGAGGGGAGAGACAAGTAATAAATACAGTAAGTGCTTAAATAAATGATTAACATCATTTCAGATAGGGATCAGTGCTTCAAAGACAGTAATACAGGGAGAACTAATCAAGTACCTGAGCTGATCTACTTTATAGACTAGTAGAGGAGATAAGTATTAGTATAATTAATTACAAGATATGATAAATGCTGTAAATGAAAGTGATGAGTGTTTATGAGAGCTGATAAATGAAGGAGGTGAGAGATAGTTCATTTTGGGGGGAATTGGGGAAGACTTTCTGGAGCAAGTAACATTTGAGCTTAAATCTGAGCTGCAACTAGGTGTTAGTTTGCTAGGGCTGCCGTAACAAGTATGACAAACTGGGTGGTTTAAACAACAGAAATTTATTGTCTCTCAGTTCTGGAGGCTAGAAGTCCAAGATCAAGGTGTAGTCTGGGTTGGTTCCTTCCGAGAGCTGTGAAGGAGAATGTGTTCCATGCCTCTCTGTTAATCTTCTGGTGGTTTATTGGAAATCTTTGATGTTACCTGATTTGTAGACACATTACCTGATCTCTGCCTTCACATTCACATTGTGTTCTCCCCATATGCTTGTCTGTATCCAGATTTCCTCTTTTTATAAGGACAACAGTCATATGGGATTAGGGTCCCACTCTACTCCAGTACGAACTCATTTTAACGAATTACATCTACAACAGCTTTTATTTCTAAGTAAGGTCACATTCTGAGGTACTGAGGGTTAAGACTTCAATATATGAATTTGAGGTGGACATAATCCAACTCATAATACCAGGAGTTAGCTAGGTGAAGAGAAGAGGGGGAACGACTTTTCAGGAAGAGAGAACAGCATGTGTGAAGGTAATGCATTGGAGAAGCATGGCTCATTTAAGAAATGAAGTGTAGCTGAAACATAGAAACTCAGAGGAAGAGTGAAGTGAGACAATTCCAGAGACATTTTGAAGATAGAATAGAAAGATGGGGCCTTATGACCAGCTGAACATGATGTGAAGGGAAGAATAATCAAAGATAATTTTCTACCTATAGCTGTGATGAAAGTATTTTCACCATTTTCAGGTAGAATGTCCAGTAGAAAGAAAATTCTTTCTGTAGGTCAAGGGAAAGGTTGAGGCTGGAAATAACTATTTGGAAGTAAACTATATTATATGTCCAAAGTTAGCTAAAATTACTCAAGAAGAGGCTAGTAAGATTAAAACAAGTAAAATACAGGTAGTTTAGTTCTTAAAATCATCAGATATATTTCCTTATTAATATTAACCAGTAGAATTGAGATTGAGTATAGTACAGTGGTTAAGAATTTAGGCTGTAGATTCAGACTGTCTAGGTTTGAATGTCAGTTCTATCACTTTCTCATTGTATAACTAGGGACAACTTTCTTAAGCCTTAATTTCCTTCTTGATAAAAAGAGGATAATCATAGTACTTGCCTCTTTTGCTACGAATGAGGATGAAAATGAAACAATGTATGTGAAATGATTTATGTCATACATACCCACTCACATGATACAGTTAATTTGGATTGTCTATGTCAGTAGATGAGATACATAAAAAAGAAAATCTAGTTGATGAGTAGTTTTGACATTACTGCATATTTAATTTGTTGATTTTCAGTGCTTCTGTTCTTTGTTTGTTTGTTTTGTTTTCTGTTGGAGATCCTATTGAGTAATGGATTAATTCCAATGTGTGAAAGTAATGATCCTAAACAAATCTGTAAACTGTATACTTGGATAGTCTGAAAGACTGAAACTTAACTGTAGTTAGCTTGAAATTAAAATAGCAACAACCAAAAATACCCAGAACAGATTTTTAAGGCAGATTGACAACTCATCTAACAAATTAGAGATAGGAGATCAAGAGGAAGGTAGTGAAGTCAGTGATGTTTTCAGTTGATTGCAGTATGATCCCCATCAAGTTAACTGTTATCTTTACTAAGACATGAACAGAGTGATGAGCAGGAGCTAAAGTCAGGTACTTTGTGGGGAAATCTATCCACTATTTCTAGGGAGCTGTAGGACTGAGAAAGGTATTTTACTTGTTTTATGTTATTTTTAAAATGGGAAAAATAAAAGCGTATTTGTATGCTGTTGGGAATAATCCAACAGAGAGGGGAGAATGAGAAAAATGAGAATTATTTGATGGTCTTCTTGAGTAGATGAGAGGAGTGAAATACAGTACACAAATGGAGGGGATTATTCTTAGAAGTGAGGACAGTTTATCTCTAGAAACATGCAAGATTGCAGAAAACTAACCTAGGAACAGATGCTGGTAGGCGAATAGTTCTGATGGTGATAAGTTGCGGAAGCTCTCTTCTGATTGCTTGTATATTCTTACTGTATTCTTAGTGAAGTAGGTCATGAGCCAAACTTGAGGATGAAGGATTTGTGACAGATTTGAGGAGCCAAGAAAAGGTAGGAAATAGATATCTGAAAGAAAAAACGAAACTATTAACAGTGACTGGAGATAAAAGAGGTTTTTCTACCAAGAATGAAAATGAAGATTGACAATGGACTTCTAATAGATGACAGAAGGCAATGGAATAATATCTTTAAAGTACTGAGGGAAATAATTTAAGAGTAAGAGTTAAAAAAAAAAAAGATATTTGGGGGACCTGCTGAGACTGAGGATGTATAGTACTTACTGATTTTTTTTGTTTTTGTTGTTTTTGAGACGGCGTTTCACTCACTATGTCGCCTGGGCTGGGGTGCAGTGGCACGATCTCAGCTGAGGTGCAGTGGCATATTCTCTGTTTAGTGCAACCTCCGCCTCCTGGGTTCAAGGATCTCATGCCTAAGCCTCCTGAGTAGGTGGGATTACAGGCATCCACCACCACACCCGGCTAATTTTTGTATTTTTAGTAGAGACAGGGTTTCACCATATTGACCAGGCTGGTCTGGAACTCCTGACCTCCAGTGATCCACCCGCCTTGGCCTCCCAAAGTGCAGGGATTATGAACATGAGCCACTGGCCAATACTCATAGATTTTTGTTGGAAATGCTATAAAAGCATATACTTCACTAAAAGGAAATTGAACCCAGAACGAAAGTGTGAGATACAGGAATCAAAATGAGCAAAGAAATGGATATTTTGGTATGACTCAATAAGTATTATAAAAAGTAAATATAAAATTTATAAATGTAAATATATTTACTAGGATATTGGATAACTTGGGATGTCTGTTTTAATATAACAAATTGCCTATTTTTTCTTTCCCTTTGTGATGAGAGGGAAAACAAAGTTATGCAGACTGTTTTTAAAGAGCTCATGTTGTTTAAGCTGACTTTGTGATCACTGTTTAAGAACTTTAGATGTAGTGTGACCTTAATCTACACTACATAAAATTAGATGCTGTCATAGATATTTGACATTGCCTTCCAAGTACAGTAAAGATTAGTAGTCTAAATTCTTTATGTAGGAGATACCTAAGCCATTCCCAGTTTCCGAGATGTTTGCTTAGAGGCTAGGGAAGAGAACTACTTCTGTGCATTGGAAGACTTATGTTTGGGTGTTTCTTCAGAAGGAGGCAATAGAGTGCATAAACATGAAATTTGTGCTGAAATACATTTTATTTTTATTTTAATCTGCTTTGGTGTTTGTGTGGCAGCCTTACTTAGATCAAATAAAACCTAGCATATGAATTGTGTACTCCTACCACTCAAATTCCTTTTATGGAAAAGAAAACTAGTCTTTTTATTCATTTCACTAGTCGGGAAGGATGAAGCTAATAGATATTGGACAAAAGCTGAAAAGATATTCTCCTGTCTATTATGTAAAAGTTTAGACATCTTTTAAAACCAGTGCCTGCCAATGTGAGGTTTTTAATGTATTTTACATTTCCAGAATTAAAAGATAATCTCCAAGATTGTCTGAATTACTTGTTAGATAGAAAATTTGTATGAGCTTCCTAAGCCTCTGCTCTTAAGTAATAATTCAGTCTTCACTATTACATCATGATAAGTCATTATTAAGCCATTTGTTCTGAACTATACCAAAGGTGTTATTTATATAGGAACATATTTATAGACATTTTCAGCAGCATTTAGTACATTAGTATTCATGATGTTAGAAAGAAACTAAAGTTTGTTTCTGACAGCTTCTCTCTTAATATGATACTTTCCATAAATTTAGAAAGGATAATTTATCTTTAGTTTATTCAGAAACTCACATTTTAACAAATAATTTCTAGTCATTTGCTTATATTTTTGTACATATTTACTTTCAAAAACTGTATTTGTTACTAGAAAGACATAAAAACTACTCATGCTGCAAATATGCCTGCTAGTAAATACAAATCAGAAAATTTATTTCAGGACTGATTTTATTGACTTTTTAAGTGAGGATTCTATTATTAACAGATCTAAAATAAGAAAGAAGTAACTATCATAAAACCATTTAAGAACAAAGTAGAGCATAAAAACACAAAAAATAAGATGGATTATGATGTATTAAGTGTTTTGGGTTAAAATATTATTTTATAAATAGTTAAAATATTTCTTCCCTTAAATGTTAGTTCTAAATCAGACTAGTCTCAGATGCGTATTAGTAATGCTCAGAATGGAAAACATACACTTCGGGGGAAAAGAATATCTCATGGTAAATATGTTTATACAGCTGTGTGGTAATGTTAGTTATTACAGAGTACATTTGCAGAATCATGTAATGAGCCTCATTTTCAAACAACCATTAACTTTGGCTTAGAAGAATAAATTCATTTTTCAAATGCAGACTGTACAAACAATATATAGCATCACTATAGCTGTCTTCTTAAATGAATGTATAAATTTGATTGTAAGTACATGTTGGCTAATTTTGAGGAAATTCAAAATTCTTATAAGACTATTTCTTATTTATAATTTATACTTTCATTGCATATAATGCCTACTCTTTTAGTACCAGACTGAGTTTCCATTAAACTTTATTGCACTTACATGGATTCTTCTGTCAACTTTAATAAAATTATAAAATTGACTTAATTGGGTCTATCTGAAAACTTCTTTTATCATTAATAAATTTCATTTATTCTATGAGGTTATTAGTCTTGGATAACTTGTATGACTTCATTCAAACTTGTTCTAGAATATGAATAAATATTATTTAAAAATTAAACATGAGTAAAAGCAAATTTTAAAATATTTTCATAGGACTTTGAGGATTTACTCAAGAATGCCTAAAATGTTACCATTAACTATGTATTGCTATAGTACCATCTGTAAAAATATGTTACCTAAAAAATTTAACAAGTAGTGGGTGGTTTCATCCATTTATCTAACTTTTGAGCACCTGCTAGGTAAACTCCAGAAATACCAAGAAGGAAGGCTTATTTCCTGCCCTCAAATATTTTTGTTTCCTTTTACCTAGGATTAACTAATTACCAGCAATTACTCTTTTTAAAACTTGAGAGGAAGATACTGCAAATATATTCAACGTATAAACAGTGGCATCTTTATTAGACCCTTAACTCTTTTTAGAGCTCTCTAAAATGAATACTAAGTTATAAGAAGACAAGGAAGGAAAATATAACAGATTCATGGCATATTTATTTCCACTCCTGGAAAAAACAGGTTGATGTACTTTGGGGTACTTTTTCCTTGTTTAAACTATTTAACTTCTAGGGTGGATACAAAGTTGTCAGAGACATTTGAACCAGAGCGACTCCATCTTAAATAGAGGCTGGGTAAAATAAGGCTGAGATCTGCTGGACTGCATTCCCAGGAGTTTGAGGCATTCTTAGTCACAGGATAAGACAAGAGGTGAGCAAAAGATACAGGTCATAAAGACCTTGCTGATAAAACAGGCTGGAGTAAAGAAGCTGGCCAAAACCCACCAAAACCAAGATGGCGATGAGAGTGACCTCTGGTCGTCCTCACAGCTGCACTCCCACCAGCACCATGACAGTTTACAAATGCCATTGCAACATCAGAAAGTTGCCTTATATGGTCTAAAAGGGGAGGCATGAATAATCTACCACTTGTTTCGTATATAATCAAGAAATAACCATAAAAATGGGCAACCAGCAGCCCTCTGGCCTTCTCTGCCTATGGAGTAGCCATTCTTTTATTCCTTAATAAACTTGCTTTCACTTTATGGATTCACCTCTAATTCTTTCTTACTGAGACCCAAGAACCCTCTCTTGGGGTCTAGATCAAGTACATTAGTATTCATGATGTTAAAAAGAAACTAAAGTTTGTTTCTGACAGCTTCTCTCTTAATATGATACTTTACATAAATTTAGAAAGGATAATTTATCTTTAGTTTATTCAGAGACTCATATTTTAACAAATAATTTCTAGTCATTTGGTTATATTTTTGAGTCTATTTACTTTCAGAACAAAAGTAAATATATTTTTGAATATATTTACTTTGAGTAACAAAGTCACGAGATGTTAGGGTTGATTTAAGGTTAATCATGGAAGTTGTTGACCTTGGTCTTTTTTCACATCACTTAGCATGGTGACTAACACATAGCAAGTACTTCATAAATATTTATTGAATGAATGAATGAGTACATAAATAAGGATTGATAAAGCAAATAGTGGCCATGGATTTGCAGAAAAGGGGAGCCTTCTAGTAGAGGGAGAACTGAGGCAGGATTGTTGTGGAGGCAAGAATTGTGAACGGGTTTGCTAGGTTGGCCAAGAGATGAGTTCAGGATAAATGAGGACTCTAATAATCAGAGGGGGCTTCCATGTTAAACTCAGTAGTGTTAGCTTTAGTATGAGAGCCCTAGGTCATGAATGTCTAGTCTAAGTAGAATTAGTTTTACTAACTCTAACAGGATGTAGTAAAAGGAGAAAGAAACTAGAGCAGAGATTCTCGAAGTGTGGTTCCACACATACCAGCTTTAGCATCATCTGGGAGCTTGTTAGAAATGCTAATTCTAGGGCCAACCCAAAACTACTAAATCGGAATTTCCCCAAGAGGAGTGGGGGAGAAGGGAGACTCAGCAACCTGTGTTTTAGTGGGCCCTCCAGGAGATTCTAATATCCTTAGGCTAACATTTAAGAACCACTGGGCTGGAGGAGGAAAATCAGGTAGCAGGTAAAAGCAGTGAGATTAAAGATTCTGTCGAAAAGATGACTACCAAGGTTATTTCCAACTGTGAACTGAATGATTTAAAGATTTGATTATGGCCGGGCGCAGTGGTTCACGCCTGTAATCCTAGCACTTTGAGAGGTCAAGGTGGGCAGATCATGAGATCAGGAGTTTGAAACCAGCCTGGTCAACATGGTGAAACCCCGTCTCTACTAAACATACAAAAATTAGCCGGGTGTAGTGCCACACGCCTGTAATCCCAGCTACCTGGGAGGCTGAGGCAGGAGAATAGCTTGAACCCGGGAGGTAGAGGTTGCAGTGAGCTGTAATTGTGCCATTGCACTCCAGCCTGGGTGACAAAGCAAGACTCCATCTCAAAATAATAATAATAATAAAATACAATAAAATAAAGATTTGATTATTTAGTGGCTTTGCAGGGATGATTAATCATTGGATGTACAGAGCTTTTTAAAAAATAGAGATGTTTGTGCTTTGGTGGAGTAACATTAGGCTTTCAGCTTCGTGGGTGGAGAACTCATTTTTACCAGTTTACCCAAAAGTAACTGGAAAGTACAATGTCCATTTATTGTGTATAGTAGGTAAAAATAACCGGCTCAAATCAGAACAGTACACTTTCATTTCGTATGTTGAGTCTCTTAGAAGATAAAGTTACCAATCAGAGATTGTGTGTGGAAGGATCACTTGAACACAGGAGTTTGAAGCTACAATGAGCTATGACCATGCCCTGCACTCTAGCCTAGGTGACAGAGTGAGACCCTCTCTGTAAAAAAAATTTTTTTAAAGAGGTTGTGTGTGGAACATATAATTAAATCAAAGGCAGTTGAATGTTCTTTTTCTTTGTTTGTTTTTGAGATGGAATCTCACTCTGTCGCCCAGGCTAGAGTGCAGTGGCGAGATCTCAGCTCACTGCAACTGCCTCCCGGGTTCAAGTGATTCTCCTGTTTCAGTCTCCCGAGTAGTTGGGACTACAGCCACCTGCCACTATTCCTGGCTGATTTTTGTATTTTCAGTAGAGACGGGGTTTCATCATGTTGTCCAGGCTGGTCTTGAACTCCTGACCTCGTGATCTGCCCGCCTCAGCCTCCTAAAGTGCTGGGATTACAGGCATGAGCCACTGTGCCTGGCTTGGATGTTCTTAAACATTATTTTAATTGAAATCAATAACCTAATGAATTTACTTTATGGCATAAATATTTTGGTGTAATATAAGTAGACGCCTTTTCCAGAAGCAAAGATCATTTTCTCCTGATCACTGCAGAAGACACCCTGATTAGATTTTAATCTTTGACTCTTTCCTTTAAAAAAAAAATAGAATTCCTGGAGATTATTATTTTTCTCTTTGTGATGTTGATATACTACACTTTTCAAGTTCATTGTATCCTGGTGTGGTTTGGGATACACTTTATTCTTCCTTAGAATATACACTTTCCACAAAAAAGACTTGGGATGGGTTACTTCTAAGGATGATGTGGGCTGCATAGGTGAAAACTATTCAAAGTTGATTCATGTTCATTTCAGTTTTTGATTCAAGATAAACATTTTTAGAATTCTGTAATTCAATAATGTATTGAATTCTCTAATTCAATAATGTACTGTATGTAGAGAACAGAGGAAGTCAGAAAGAGATGTGTCAACACTGTGTTTAGTGATTTATACCTATCAGCTCACTGGTTTTCTAAACATTATAACTGTTTGAAGCTCATTATGAATACCCAGGATATTGTTACATTCATTTTGATAAGATGGGCAATATGGTTGTTACAAATCAAAGCAAGTAAAACCTATATGCCACTAGGATTGTTTATGAATGTGTTATTTCTCTTTTCTTATTTTTTTAGGACTCCATTGACATGTTTGCATACATGCACATTTACTTGAACTTATCATGCAAAAGTTAATTATCAGCATTTATCGACTGTTCTATAGTTGGCACTGTGCCAAGCACTCTGGTGCCAAGGAGAAACACAGGAGAGTTCCAGTCAGGTGGCTCCATGAAGGTCTCGTTTCAACACCATATCCCTCATGGCAACAGAATAGTATAAAAGAGAAAACTAAAACGACATACCTAGCCTCAAAGTCAAAACAAACATCTCTAAGGACCAGGAGGTGACCAGAAATAGAAAGTGATAAGTAGGCTGGAACTCTGAGCCTGCCAAGCTCCTGCCCAGAAGCAGAAAGTTGCTTAACTACTCCTCAGCCCCTTCTCAGGAGATGGGGGATAAAACCAAGCTCAATTCTTGAAGGAAGGAGTGGAAACCAGGAGAATCCTTCCCCCAACCTGATTTCCATCATTGTTAATAGACACTAAAAAGTTAGCTGCCAGTTCTGCCTGGGGCTGTGGTGTTAAAGCTGTGGACTAAGGAGCAAAAGTAGGATAAAAACAGTTCAGTGACCAGAAACTGAGCAGGTTGTCTCCTGGCTCTGTAACATCCCTAAGGTCATCCTTCTAAACTATTATTATTCAAGGATGAGGCTGGGCACGGTGGCTCATGCCTGTAATTCCAGCACTTTGGGAGACCAAGGTGGAAGGATTGCTTGAGCTCAAGAGTTCAAGACCAGCCTGGGCAACATGGCAAAACCCTGTCTCTATAAAAAATAATTAGCAGATGTAGTGGTGTGTACCTGTAGTCCCAGCTACTCAGGAGGCTGAGGTGGGAGAACCTGAGCTGGAGAAATCAAGGCTACAGTCAGTCATGGATCACATTATGGCACTCCAGCCTGGGGGTCTGAGTGAAAAAAAAAAAAAAGGGATGAGGGCAAAATTAAGACATTTTTAAATATGTAGAATAATAGTATAAGAGGATTTACCATTCACATAACCTTTCTAAAAGAAATGCTAAATGGTGTACTCAATAGAAAAAAATGTCCCAGAGGAAAGGTATGGTGAACTTAGAAAATATAGTGAAATTGATTGAAATGTTAGAGGTGTAAGTAGTCATTTCTTGTTTTTGAGAATGTGTGAACACAATTTGTTCAATTATAACCTTAATTTAACTACAAAAAAAAGAAGCTCTTAAGATACTGCGAATGTCCAATATATCCAGTAGTACCTAGTTGTTAGGTAACCAAAAGGGAGAATGACTTCTGAGTCAAAGTAGTCTAAGCAATGAAAAGGAAATTTAGGTGTACCTTGAAGAGGTATCTAGGATTCAGCTTTGTCACTCTCATAGGAGATTGTGCAGTGAAAAGGAGCAATGTGAGCAGATTGCATTTAGGCAATGATGTTTATGACTCATTTTGAGGGTAGTTTGGTCAGGGTTTATGTAAGAGAGTGATTGGGGAGGTTATTTTGAACCTTTTGGAATCCTTCTAATAGGCACTGGGGTATCTATGTATTGAGATAAATGAGATGGTATCCTTTTAGTCTGACTTTTTTCCTAGGCAAGCTCTAGTATTTGTTTTCTTTAAATGAGCAACATACGTATCTTTAAGAAATTCACAGTAATTGTCTTCAGGGCTTTCTTTTCATGGTAAAATGCCATATTCTCAAGTTGTGTTTTCTTTTTTTTCTGATGATTAGCTTAGATAATTTGAAAGGCTCTATCACTTTGTGTTATATCAGTTTTAGTTAAAACCTGTTTTTCACTTTGTTCCTTGGTTGATCCTTAGACTGAATGAAGGCCAATTATATATTAGTATAAAGTCAGTGATATCATAGCACCAGAGAGAATCTTCTGTAAACCAAAGCCTGTTGCTGCTTCCAATTTGTATTGTCTAGGGAACAAAGGTATCTTTGCACCAAAGAGACTGGGAGAAGTTGGGATTTACTTTGCTTCAAGTATAAAACTGTATAGAGCAAGGGTTAAGGAACTCTTAAAGGAAAGGTACCTTCTAGTCCCCTTCTTTTTTTCTTTTATAGATGGAAGAGATTATTTTTAAAATTTTTAAATATTTTTTTTCTTTTGAGACTGAGTTTTGCTCTTTTGTCCAGGCTGGGTTGCAGTGGTGCAATCTAAGCTCACTGCAGCCTCAAACTCTCAGGAATTTCCAGGGATCTTGCAAACAATCCTCCTGCCTCAGCCTCCCAAATAGCTGAGCCTTCAAGTGCATGCCACTACATCTAGCTAATTTTGTGTGTGTATTTTTTGTAGAGATAGGGTCTTGCTTTGTTTCCAAGGCTGATTTCCAACTCCTGGCCTCAAGTGATCCTCCTGCCTCGGCCTCCCAGAGCACTAGGGTTATTGGCATGAGCCACTGTTCCTCATCCATTTGTTTTCATGTCAGACTGATAATGTGCCAACATAGTAACAAGGTTTGAGGAAGGCACATCTCACACACCAGCATGAAAACCAAATCATCTTGCTTATGAACCACAAGTGGACTAGGAAGAGATGATTTTTAATGAGGGAGTCAGATGGTGGATGCTAACTTAAAGAATAGCAAGGAATTGAGTATGTGGTCGCAGCAACCAGCACTCATGTAATCTTTGACCACAGGCCAAAGGAATCTGACTCTCGTCTCTGGAATTCCCAGAAGTACTTTATTTTTCATAAGCTCTTACTAATGTGCTTTAACCAAGTTGCTGTGTGTCCAGAATTATAATGAATGTTTTGAGGTTATAAGAAAAAAAAATAAGTTGCAACTTAAGAAGCACTGCTTGAAAGAAGGCTTAATCATATCTTCATATCTTTGCAATTAATCTGTAGGTTTGCATCGAGTAACAATTTGCTCCATTTATGTATTTTTCTCTCAATAAATTGTTTTAGAAGCCAGATTACTTTGTAGCATAAATCACCCACTTTTTCTTCTGACTTACCTGTTTTCAGTGTTGTATTTTGTCCTCTCCCCCTCAGTTTCCTACTTTTCCCTCAGATTGCCTTAGTTTCTGCTTTGCTTATGTTCTTCCCCATTATTCGATGTGTATGTCATACATTTATGGCCTTGATACTTGATATCACCTTGTGGCTGTTTTCCTTTTCCCACTTTTCCTTTACTGTCTGCCTTCTATTACTTCCTTTCTTCTTTCCTTTCTCCTCTGTTTCTGTTTGCCTTGGTTTCCTTATTTGTTGAAATCTTTTTCTTAAATGGGTTTCTTAAAGATTAATTTTAGGGGGTTGACTCATGGATTAATCTAAGTGTTTCTTTTTAACTTTAGTTTATTGTCAGGCCGTATTAGCCAGCAGAATAATAAAGCAAATCATGCTATATTCTTAAGTAAACTTTTGTTGAACTTATTTGGTTATTTGGGGTTTCACTAAAGAATGTGCGCTAGAAAAATGGTAGAGTGATAGGGATGTGCTTTCATGTCTGAGTATGGACGTGTGATGTAGTGGGAGCAAGAATGAAGAATAGTTGCCATAAGCAGCGGTGTGATCTTGGATATGAGACAATTTGCACTCTCAACCTGCGTGACTAGGTATTTATAGCAGAAATGCTAACATGAAAACAAAATCAAGAAATGTGTACTTGAAAAAACTTCTAATTATACTTTAAAGTTTTGGACTAGAGTAAAACAGTAGTGACTGGAACTTAGTAAATTAGAAAGATTTATTTGATGTGAGAAGTATGGCCAGTACCCCACCTTCTTGGTACTCTTCGTAGTTGCTTGTATTCTCTTTAAAGATTTACTTATACAATAGTTAGAAATGAAATATAATATTAAGACCGAATTATTTTATAGAATATTTACAAATTAAGCAAATAAAGTTTTGTTTTTATAGATAAGACCATTAGCTTTTATATATATCAGAATGCTAGCTTGTATGTATCAATATAGAGATGTTACTATTAGACCCAAGTGATCTGGAATATGAACTTCCAAGTTAGAGTTTATTTGAAAAAGAAGTTGAATCACAAAATATCTAAATTACTTGATCTATATTTCCCTTGTAATCATTCTATTTGCTTAGCAATAAGATGTTATCTGTGATGGGCTTCCTTTTTCTCTTTACTGTCTGCTTTTACTACTTACCTTTTTGTCTTTAAAAAAAGTTGCAGGCCAGGTACAGTGGCTCACACCTGTAATCTCGGCACTTTGGGAGGCCGAGGCGGGAGGATCACTTGAGGTCAGGAGTTCAAGACCAGGTTGGCCAGCATGACGAAACTCCCGTCTCTACTAAAAATACAAAAATTAGCCAGGCATGATGGCACGTGTCTGTAATCCCAGCTACTCAGGAGGCTGAGGCAGGAGGATCACTTGAACCTGGGAGTCAGAGATTGCAGGGAGCTGAGATTGCGCCGTTACACTCCAGCCTGGCTGATGACCAAGACTACGTCTCAAAAAAAAAAAAAAAAAAAAAAAGTTGCAAGGTATTAGCACTAAACATTCAGTAAAGGAGTAGATGAGGCTGGGCACAGTGTCTCACACCTATAATACCAGCATTTTGGGAGGCCAAGATGGGAGGATCTTTTGAGACCAGGAGTTTGAGATAAGCCTCGGTAACATAGCAAGACTACGTCTCTACAAAAGAGAAAAAAAAATGGAGTAAATAAAATATAAAATAGGAATCTCTAATTAGTATTTATCTTTGCAATAACTTTTATAAAATTTGAGATTCAAACGCTTTGATACACTGTAAATCCAAGTGGTGATAACTTGTTTTATTCCAAATTTGTACTTAAGTATAGGAATAGTTCATCTTTTTCAAATACATTCGAAATAAAAAAAAATGGGTAGGGTCTGCTTATATAACTCATACTGTTTTATTTTGTTGTTTTTTTTTAACCCAAGCTTACATAGGTTTTCTCTAATGCTAGGTGATCTGAAGGAAATCATTAAAATCTTTGGGTTGTTTGAAATTCCTTGCTTCTCTGTTTGAAGTTAGTCTGGATCAAAGGGACCAGGATTTAAGTTTTTAAAAGAAACTTTTTAAAAATAAAAACTCTTTTAGGGAGACTTATACAAATGCTCAGTTGAACTTTTCAAATATAATCCTCAAATCCAGAAATAAATTGTGTATATTACTATATACAAATTTAATTGCCTTCCAAAATATATTACATCAAAGGGATATTCATTTTATGCTTCGAAGTTGGGTTCAGAAAATTTTTTTTTCATGTGACCTGGTGATGTCTGTACATTATTATTAATTTGGATTGTAAATTTTCTTTGGAACGGTTCAAGGGGCTTTGTCTTTAGAAATAAGATGACATGTTACCATGACTTTACCTCCTTTTTCATTCTTCTTGCCTCCCTTTTTTTTTCCGCTTATCTTCTTGAAAAGATTATAGTCATTTATCACTGTGAGAATAGGCACTGCAAATACTATTATGAATATGAGACCATTATCTGCCCTTCCCTCCCTCCCCCATTCCCCAGAGATATAGTGAGAGATCTTGTGAACCTTAGTTTTTGGCACTGTCAAAAGGTGTGAATAAGTAAGAATAATAGGCCAGGTGTGGTGGCTCACACCTATAATCCCAGCAATTTGGGAGACCAAGGCAGGAAGATCTCTTGAGCCCAAGAAGTTCAAGACCAGCCTTGGCAACACAGCATGACCTCATCCCTGCTAAAAACTAAAATTAAAATAATTAGTCAGGTATGGTGGTGTGCCCCTGTAGTCCCAGGTACTCAGAAAGCTGAGTCGGGAGGATTGCTTGAGACCAGGAGTTTGAGGCTGCAGTGTGCCATGATTGTACCACTGCACTCCAGCTTGGGTGACAGAGCAAGACTCTGCCATTCATTCATTCATTCATTCATTAAAAAGGAAGGAAGAAAAGGAAAAAAAAATCATAATAACAATGACTGAGCATTTTTCATATGCTCCTGGCTTTCTAAAATCTGAGTTCAGCTGTGGTTGTCCTGGACACTGTCTCTGAGTAGCTGTTATCAGTGTATCAGTATCAACAGTAACTATCATTGCATTATAATCAGAGATTGGGAAAAGCAGTTGTTTCCAAAAGTTATGCTTCTTTGATCCAAATAAATGGTACATTTTAGCTTTATGCAAGATTAGGGATTATTTTAGAGACTTGTGACAATTCCATTTGTTTCTATATAGGGTATATGAGCTTGATTCTTGACGCTGGATTTGACTAGCTCCTTGCAAAGCCAGCAGGGTGTAGACGTGTATTACCAAGCCATTACAGCTGGCAAAGGAAGGAATGAATGCTCATTGCCTAATATCCCATAGGGATGGGAAGGAGGAGTGCATAACATTCCTTCAGTGTGATTGAGGGCTCTCTTGACTGTATGAGTAAGGGAATGTGACTTGAAGATATTAAGTAGAGTCCATACTTAGGTCATTAGAACTCTTGGTCATTGACCAAGATATCCAGGAAAGCAAATAGTGTTGGGTGATTAACCAAGGCAGATGCCTTAATTTAGGAATGCAACAGAGAACTTACTAGTTTCATTTTTCCAGCTCCTCAACTTTTTCTTTCATCTTTCATTCTCTTGTAGTATAAGACATTGTTGGTGACAGATCTTTGCAAGGTCTACGTACTGAATATTACTAACAGCATAGTGATAAATGTCTATTCTGTTTCTTTTTAAGGCACAAGTCATCTTGTTGCTAACATAATTCAGAACTCTGATACAATGACCTGCTTAGTAAATAAAGTACTTTTCTGCTGTTAGTAATTGTGTATGCTTGCTTTTTTGTTGTTATTGATGCTTTGTAACCAAAGTATTAGAATGCCCATCTCCTTTGGTGTTTCTTTGCAATTTCAGTGCCTGAACCAACATTTATAACCTATTTGTCATGGCAATTTTCATTATAAAATTAGATAGTGAGTTTATTGTATAGGAATAGAATGTTAGAATTCACTTTAAATATTTACCCCCCTTCATTTTTGTCTGAAGTGTAATGATCCTAGGTTGAGGGCCTGGAACAGGCTAACCTTTGGATTTTTCCTCTCTAAAATATTTAAGGTTAAAGGTGCCTCTGATAACTGCTGCAGGTTTTATCTAGCCCCAGTTATAGCATTCTGAGGCTTTTGGGTATGCCACAACATAGTGGCATACTTTATGGCAGACATACGGTTGCTGGATATGGGCATTGGGACAGCTGCCTTCTTGTGTTCACACTTCACAACACGAACTGGAGCATTTACTGATCCACACCCAGGAGGTTCATTCTGGCTAACAGCCCAGGAGTCTACCATTTAGGGATAATAATGGTCAGCTAGGACTTGTCTAGGCTTTCAGCATTGGAGTTTGCAATAAATATGCCAAAGAAGCCTAAGTCTTGAAGAGCTTGATTGTGGAGCATGCCAATCAATTGTGATGAGTTTTGTTTCAGTCTTTTTGAAATGGCATTTGCTGAGCTTAATGACATGCCGCCCTTAAATATGGTAGGATACTCTTTTGCCTTCTACGACTTACTTGTAATTTCTAATGTATGCCATTTTTAAATGTACTTTTTCAGCCAGGCTTAAGTTTTGAGCCTAACAACACATCTGTGTTGGTATATTTTCAAGGGTTTTTTAAGAGACCTAAGTAAAATATTCTAGCATCTTTCTCATACTCTTAAATTCTGATACAGATAAATATCCGTACTCCTGCCCATTTGTCATTACCTTATTTCTTATCTTTTCATAATCATCTTGCAGAATTTTATTTCGTATAAACAAATTTCTGAACTAGACATAGCATGACATAATTTTGAACTGTTTGAACTTCTGAATAATTAATGCATGTGTTTTCAACATATAAAACTACTCCCTCTATATTAGTGAAATATGTAACCCTACTAACCCTAATGCTTTCTATATTAGAGTTTGGGTAGTTTAAGGTTCTTTCCTTGCCAAAAATATTACCACATATTACAGAAAGTATAAATAAAATGGGATTTGATTTTTCATTTCCCTTTTTCCATACACGTTCATTTTATTTTGGGGAATGTGATATGTAATTTTCTTAATGTTACTATAATCTAAGTATAGGTAATCCGTTAGCAACGATGACAGGTGTTTGTATGCAGGTGATATTTATATTCCTACAAAGTCTGACTTTTGGAAAATTAACTTGCAAGTATTTTTATTTCATGACATAAAGTAAATATAATCTTCTCTATAAATATTTGATATCTTACAGAAAATTTCAGTTTATTAGTTATAACCTTTCTTAATATATGCATACCACATTCATGTAGATTCATTTAGAGTTTGGTAACAAAATACAACTGAAAATGTTAAAGAGAATGTTCTGATTAGATTAAAGATAGAGTGGTCTTCATTCAAGGAGTAGATCTCCTGCCAAGAGTTTCCATCGTAAAAGTAAAATATTACATTTTGAAATGCTGTATCACAAACCAAAAATATTTTGGAAACTCTCCAGAGCCCATGGATTTATTGTGCTTTGCTTTTAAATCATAGTGAAGCACAGATTATGTTTTTAGATGATCTACAGTCTACTTATTTTGTTATGGCTGAAGTGATTCAGCTTGTTTTTGATATAAAACTATCAAATATGGACCTTCTCTCCTCTAAAAGATAACACTATACTTTGTGTGGGAGAAAAGCTCTTGTTAAAGACAAAATGTTCCCCTAAATTCCAATGTGAAATCTGTAATAAACTAACCTGCTTGAGTTAGTTTCCACATTTAAAAAGTTTTCTTAATAGTAATTTTTTGGTTGGGTTAAGGAGGGTTGGATTTTTTGCCTATTTTTAAGCAATAAATAGACTTTTTTCTTCACAGAAAAATGAAAAACTACCGTTTCTCTGAAACGTTCTGACCTCTATAATTTTTGCTTTAGAATATGTACCCCAGTTTCTGATCTCTATTAAAATTTTTGGTAGCATATAAATTAATATTAAGTAAATTTCATTCTAGATGACCAAAATACTTTCTGTATTAGTGATAAAATACATATGGTTTTCTAGTCTATAACCAAATGAACCAAAGATCATAATGAATAAAAACTAAGATTTCCCAGATTCACTTGTTTCCAAGACACTTTATCACAGAAAACATATTTGCTACTATAAGATTAATTGGGCAGGGCATGGTGGCTCACACCTGTGATCTCAGCACTTTGGGAGGCCAAGGCGGGCGAATCTCCTGAGCTCAGGAGTTCGAGACCACCCTGGGCAACATGGTGAAACCCTGTCTCTACTAAAAATGCAAAACTTAGTCAGGCAGTGCACGCCTATAGTCCCAGCTGCTTAGGAGAATGAGGCATGAGAACTGCTTGAGCCCTGGAGGCGGAGGTTGCAGTGAGCCATGATCACGCCACTGCACTCCAGCCTGGGCTACAGACAGAGACTCTGTCTCAAAAAAAAAAAAAAAAAAAGAAAAAAAAAGATTAATTGGCAATTAAGCTATAGACTTATATTTAATGGCTCACCGTAGGTAAAAACTCTTTTTTCCCTTGTTTAAAAATATTTCTGCCGATGCCATGGAAAAATTCTGCCTTCAAAACAAAAAATAAAATTTTAAAAGCTACCCAAGAATATGCTTGCATGTTAGCTTCTAGAGCAACCTCTACTGGTTTGGCGAAAAGGGTGAAAAGCTAAATATTATTCCTTATTATTCATTAGCTGTTTAGTATTCAGAATTTAAGAGCTGAGAATAGTGCAACATATTGTGGGACCCATATAAATCAGCAGTAAAATAAGCTTTTGTATGCTGAATATTATTTTGCAGGCTACATTTCAATACTGTATTTATTCTGCTTAATAAAGGATATATGTAATAACTAGTAATAAAATGTTACTTATTCAATAAACATTTGTTGAGTATAAATATTTGAGCTAATACATGTATAATATACTTTATACCTTTTCTTAACGGGCATAAAAATGATAATAATAGAGCCTGTCCCTATACAGATAGATTAAGAGGGTAAAAGAGATATATAAATGACCAGGATTTAAAAAGACATGTGCTAAGAATCATAAGAGAGATCTCAGGTCATATATATAACTTAGAATAGAAAGAGAGAATTTCTGGCTTAGGTGATCAGAGAAGATTTCATGTTGTTTGCTGTGTGTTATGAAGAATAGATGGGATTATGGAAGTTGGAAATGTGAACAAAGGCCATTGCTGGTAGAAAGACTAGCGCAAGTACTGAGGGTGTGAGGGTGTGTGTGAAAGCTTGTTTGGAGTAAAGCAAATTCTGTTTGGCAAGGGCAGTGAGTGGGAGGGGAAAGGCCCCAGATAATGGAGAATCTTGTGTGTCAGCTAAGATGTTTAAACTAATAGGGGAGCCATGAGTGTTTTTTGGACTGAAGAGCAGCTTAATCAGCTCTGTCTCCTGTATGATGTACCTAGAAGCTCTATGTTGCTTAGATAAGATAGAAAAGGTAGGAGACCATAGACAGGGTCACATCTATTAGGCTGTTGTAGTAATTCACAGGAGAGTTAATCTAAGAAAGTGGCAGAGGCAATGGAAAGAATGGTCATATGTGACAACGGCTAGGCTTTGGGAATGAATGAACAAGGGTATACAGTGGTGTTAAAGGTCAAGGATGACTCCTGCCCTAGCTCAGGATGCAGCACAGATCTGGTGTTCAATAAATTAATATGGAAGTGAAAATTTTGGGCTTAAATGACTGAAAGGGTCGATAGAAATAGGAAAATCAAGAAGTCGTTTGAGGATGATAAGATTATTTTTATTTTAAATTATTGAGTTAGAGCTGCTGGCAGGATATATACATTGAAATGTCCTTAAAGAGTAGAAGCTGCAGAAATGGAACTTATAATAGAAATTGAGTGTGACAACATAGTCAGGAAACCATAAAGCAGAAAGTTCAAAGGACAAGACCACTGGATATTGCTCGAAATTTAGAATAACAGAATTAAGAGGATCTGTCAAGAAAATGGAATAGAGGTTAAAGAGGTAGAGAATGTTAGAGTAATGGAAACTGAGTAAAGAGAAAAGAATATTTACCAACAAAATTGGTAAATGAAGAAATACAAAGAAAATGAATATTGAGAAAGGACCACTGGGTTTTGTTTTTGAAGAAACAGTTGTATCAGATGGTAGGTAAGATTGTAGGAAGTGAAGGAATAAGATGGGGTCACGCTTAAGTATTGTCTGGCAAAGGAAAGGAAAAGATAGGTAAGTAGCCTGAGGACTAGCAGGCCAAGGGAAGGAATTTTCAGATTAGGGAAAACTAAACATTTTTTGTAAGTAATTAACAAATTGACAAAGACAGAAAAATGAAGATGAACTTGGAGGCAGAGTGAGACAGAGTAAAGAAACATGGTGGTCAGATCTGGGGCATCTGTGTCCAGTAAAACTGTCTGTAGTGATGAAAATATTCTCTATTTGCACTGCCCAATTCAGAAGCCGTGAACCACATGTGACTGTTGGGCACTTGAAGTGTGACGCCTAGTGCAAGTGGAACACTGAGAGTTTTCAATTTTATTTAATGTGAATCAATTTAAAATTAAGTCACCACATGTGGCTTGGGGCTACCTTATTGGGAAGCAAAGATACAGTGTATAAATACAGCAACTAATAAGCAGGAAAGAGGGTTGGACACTGAGAGATAAGAGACAAGTTCCAGAAAAAGTTTGAAGTACAGGTGGTAGTGTTTAAAGGAACTCCTAGTCAAATAGTTTCATTCTTTCCCATAAAATAGGTGACATCATTTGCTGAGAAGGTTAAGGTAAGGAGCATGGGAAAGATTTTCGGCCATCCCTATGGGGATTTCCAATGGAGAATCTGTGATAGATGAGATGAATCACAGCCGCATTGTAAGCCCTCCAGAGTTGAGAGTGTGCATTTGTTTTAGGTCTCTGCTTCCTTGTCTGGTGACTTTTTTCAGTAACATTTCTAAACCTAAGAGAGAAAGAAAAAAAAATGAAGGGCAGGGAGAGCAAGTTTAGTGGAGCTCTTTGAAAGGCTGGAATGCTGAAGTAAATAAATGCTGAGGATGAGATCTTAACTAAGCACAAAGCAAGTAAAAATAGGAAAAGACATGGATCAAGACTCTAGAGCCAGGAGGTCATGATAAGGGTGAAGATGTCAGACTATGGAAGACGAGCAACGTCATAAAATTTTCCTTTGTAAAAAGTGTAGATTTTAGAGGTAGAATTTTCAACAGGAAACGAGATAAGAAAGAAGCCTAAAAATGTCTGTCGTTGGGTAAGAGGAATATATAAGACATATATATACGTATATATATGTACATAGTTCCAAATTCTTGGGGGAGGAATTTTAGCATTCCTTGATTTTTTTTTCTCCAATTTGCTTGCAATATGGTCTTTGCTCCAGACTTACTAATTCAACTTTGAATGCTGGTCTTTTCTTAATCCAGATTTGAGTAGTAAAATTAGGGTTTATTTTATCTATTTGCAGTGATATCCAAATTCATAAAAACTGAATTCAGAGCCAGCAGGGACCTATGAATGACTTGGGCAGCATAATGCTCTGGTCAGAAGTTTGCAGAGGGCATGGAACAATTTGCACTCTGGAAACATCAAAATACAATGTAGAATATTATCCTCAGAACTTGCGTATGATTCGTTTTTCTGTAATTGTACTTCCAAATTACTAAACTGTTGATTTGACCATACTAAAGAAAAACCCTGCTGAAGGAGTGTCTGCAATATACCACAATTTACTTATTCATAACTGTTTGATAGTTAATGCTGAGAAAAAAAGATAAATTGACAAGACTTTTAAATGTTAATAAATGTAACAGAATCCGGAATTGCATTTTTGACTAGGTGCAGCTGGGAAAGAGTTTGTTAATCAGCAGATGCTTTACCACTTTTTAAAAAGTACCAAGTGTTGTACCTCTCCTGCTGGCTCTGGTCTCTTTCCCTCCCCCATGCCCTTGTCTTCCTAATAATGAAGAAAGATACTGAAATAGTATGACCTAAGAAAAAAAGGATACCATTTTCAGAAAATATTAGAATGCTATAAGGTCACTAGCACTTTTCTTTTCACTCTAAATAATATATTGAGAATAATCTTTATTATTTATAAAATAATTATGTGTCCCATGTGTCAATACCAGAAGTATATTTTAAACTGTCTATTTTTACATGGACCCCATATGCTTAAATGAAGTGATTAGACATACAAATCTGTAATTTTGCTAAAAATGTAAATAAGAATTTACATGTTTTTGAGTTAGAGATCACAGGTCTTTGGTTTTTGTCACTTTATTTAAGGGATTTCTTTATAGGGTCAACAACTCTAGAACCTTTGCGTGTTTTGAAAGGACAAGCACGGTGAAAGAGGATTAGCTGCTTTAATAAAGTGAACCAGAATACTGGTCAGGTGATCGAAGAATCTTAGAATACCTTCATTTTAATTTTAATTCTGAATTCCTTTTTGTCATGGGAATTTTTGGTATTATAGCATTTGGCATACATATGACATGAAATCAGCATAACCTAAGATTTTAGGGACTGATTCCTTTAATATATTTCCTCAAGTAACTATTTTTGTCCTTTTCACTCTTCCTTTTCCCAGTCCTTTTCCTTCCAAGATTGGCTCTGTTTTAGGTGAATTTAGGAGATACAGAGATGAAAGTTACCTTTCCTACCCTCTGGTAGCTCAGACATACAGTGGTTCTCAAAACGTGGGTCCCAGAACAGCAGTAGCCACATCACCCTGAGGACTTACTAGAAAAGGAAATTCTCAAGCCCTACCCCAGACCTTCAGAATCAGAATTCTGGGGGATGGGACTCAGGAATCTCTGTTTTCACCAGCCCTCCAGGGAATTCTGATGCACACTCAAGTTAAGAACCACTGGTCTAATGACTGAAACTTTATACCTTCCTTATTTTTTAAATTAAGATATAAGTCACATACCTAAAAATTTACTACTTTAAAGTATACATTTCAGTGTAGTGTATTCCCAAGATTGTGCAAACATCACCATTATCTAATTTATTAACATTTTCATCATCCAAAAATAAAGTCCATACCTATTAGCAGTCACTCCCCATCCTCTGTCTCCACCTCTCAGCTCCTGGCAACCACTAACCTACATTTTGTCTCTATGGATTTGCCTCTCCTGGATATTTCATATAAATGGAATCATAAAATATATGGCCTTTTGTTTCTGTTTTTCACTTAGTGCAATGTTTTCAAGGTTCATGCATGTTGTAGCGTGTATCAGTGCTTCATTATTTTTATAGCTGAATGATAATTCCGTTGAATAGATGTACACATGTTGTTTGTCCACTTATCAGTTAATGGACATTTAGGTTGTTTCTACTTTTGGCAGTTATGAAGAAGAATTCATGTACAGGTTTTTGTATGCACGTATTTTCTCTCAGATATATACAGGCACTTCTCATTATTTGTGGTAGTTCTGTTCATAAAGTCACTGCAAACACTGCATTAGTCAATACTGACTTGCTGGTTTTAGGAGAAATGCAGGATTAGGTTCCTGTAAACCTCTGGTCACATTTTCATCAGTTGGTCAATATACAACCTTGTTTTCTGTGTGTTTCTTTTTAAAGACATCTTATATTTATTGCAGATTCATTAACATGGAGTGCATGTCTCACAGCGCTATAACTCATTCCTGAACAAAGCAGTTTGCCTAACTAGGTATATTTTCCCCACAAGGCCTGTCACAGCCTTCTTGTCCTTAGAAAGAGTAGGCAGCACTTCCGCATTACGCTTGGGGGCTATTTGAAACAGTGAAATCACCAAAAAAAAGCACAAAATGTGAAAAATGTGGCACTAAATAGACTGCAAAAGGGAGACTTGTTTACAGTATGAGAGCCAACACAAGAGGGTAGTCTTGTTTGGGTGACTCACGTTTTTCACCACTCTGCCAATTCACATGTCTGAATGACTGTGAAAGCACCATGGGGATTATTTGGGGGTAACAAATAATTTATAGTGAATAGTCATATTCGCAAATACAGAATCCACAAATAATGAGGATCAAGTGTACTGGGAGTGGAATTGCTGGATCATATGGTTGTTCTATGTTTAATATTTTGAGGAACTGCCAAGCTGTTTTTTGCAGAAGCTAAAGCATTTTACATTCCCGCTAGCAGTATTTAAGGGTTCCAATTTCTCCATGTCCTTGACAGCACTTGTTATTTTCTTTGTTTGAAATAGAATGGTGGATGTGAAGTGGTGTCTAATAAGATACCACTTATAAGTGGTTTTGATTTGTAGTTCCCTAAATCACTAATGACGCTGAGCATATTTTATGTGCATATTGGCTATTTGCATATCTTCTTTAGAAAAGTGTCTATTCAAACACTTTACCTCTTTTAAATTGGATTATTTGTCTTTTTATTATTGGGTTGTAAAAGCTTTTAAATATATATTCTGAATACTAGACTCTGAGATACATGACTTGCAAATATTTTCTCCCATTCTGTGTTTTCATTTTCTTGATGTCTTTTGATCTTCAGAAGTTTATTTTGATGAAGTCCAATTTTATGTTTTTTTCTTTGTTTATGCCTTTGAAATATTTGAAACTGTTCTCTTCATATTTAATCAGTACATCCTACTAAAAGAATTGTATACACATTTTTATTACCAAAGTCATGAGTTAGATTTCACGGTTAGAATTCACAATAAATTATCATGGTTTCAGTAAATTATCACTTTTTTGCTAAGGGATGTCATTTGTAAAATTAAAACATTTGTTTGCAGGTATTTAAGAGATTTTTATGTTGTGGTTGTGGGTTTTAAATACTGACATCATAAGCGCCATATGTTTATAAAAAGTAGTGTCAAATTTATTTAACTGCTGCTTTTGTTGAAGAAAATTGAAGAAAAACACTTATAACTGCTCTAACATTTTAAAAGAAGATTCTGGCTCTTTTTAAAACCATAAACTTTCTGTCTTTAAAGTAGGATCTTGAGCCATTTTGTGAAAGAACACAAGAATCCCTGGAACTTGGAAATAAACGCAGATTGATGTTTATTTGTGTTATTTTAAATGTAGTAGCACTGTGTGTTAGAAAACTGAATCTGTAACACCTAAGTCAGGCTAAGCAAGCAAATAATATCAGCTAACATGGCTTTAATCTACTAAGTAACTTAAAATCCAAAAGATCAAAGGACGTTATAACTAAAAACAGTCCTTCATGCAATTTCCCTGTGGAAGCAGGAAAAGGCTAGAAATTACATGTCACCTTCATATCCTGGCTTGCTGACCTTGTGCTCAGATCAAGCCCCTCTGTAGGCCAGCTGTTACCATTATTAAGACCTTGCCCCAAGGGGTTAAGTAGGAGAAAAACTCTCCTGTCCTATTGGAGAGCAAACATTGAAAGTTTCAGCCCCTAACATGCCTAATTCAAAGCAATGTGCATGTGCTTGTCATTCAGTCTGTCCTGCCCCTCTGTGGAGCTCCTCCTGCCAACTCATTGCTTTCTGCTGTGCTGTGTTCCTGCAGTCAGTTACCGCTGTTGCTACTGCAATCATTTGCGCCAAACTGAGCCAGAGAAGTTTTAACATAAAGGTAATACATTTACTCTTGCTGTGTGAATATGTGTGTGAGAAATATGTGTGAATTTGTTATTTTAGGAGAATTTATTTAAAGCTGAACTTTGTTTCTAGGATTGTATTTAAAATTCTAGCTCACTGTTTTTTTCAGTGTAAACTTTAAACAGCATTTGGCATTTTAACACATTAAAATCTTGTGAAGTTTATTTAAATTATATTCTAGCACAGTAAGGTAAGGTCAGCGATTTCTTAAGTTTATTAAAATGTCATGTCTTTGTGAAGTTGGAAGGAAGCCTAAACTTTAAAGAAGTTTGTTGTTTTGTGCTTTGAGATTCTTATTTAACTACTATCTAAATCAGAAAATTTTGAAAATATGTGCTGGCTATTACCAGGTGATAGAAAAATAAAGGTAGAGTTGTAGGAATCACATTAGTCACTTTGTGAATTAAATATTATAAGAAAATAGAAAATTATTAGCATCTTCCCTCCTATAAAGAAAGTAGTTTGGTGAAGATACTCTCTTGTGAACTAAACTTCAACAGCAAGTAATTCTTATCAAAGTTTATTTCAGATACACAGCTTGGTACAGGACTTCAAGTTATATTTTAGTTGTTTAAATGTTTCATGCATTATATGGTAACTACAATAGTGACTACACTATGATTGGATTTACCACTAAAGTACAAGTCAAAATATATTTACTGTAATGACTTTTGCTTAAAATGAGAATGGATAATTTATTTGCAACTGGTAGAAAAATTCAAATTAATTTAACTTGTGAAATATCTTTATGTTTGGTAGTAAAATATACATTTAAAAATTAAACAGAGAAATTTAGTGAGAACTGAGATATTTCATGCACATTTCTGACCATAAATGCCTTTATTCAATCATAATGCAAGAAATAGAGAACATACTTTACAATTCTGCTAAGAATTTTTACAAATAGGTATTCTTGTTGAAAGAAAAAGAATGAAATATGTCCTTTTTACCCATAAGAAGGTTAATTTAGATCATAATATTTATAATTAAGAAAACTGCAGTTCCGTTTGATGGCTGGGAAATCACTAAACTATGTAAATAAGCCCTAAATTTATGAGTGTTTCACTTGTAGGTAGTGAGTTTTCTACTTCCCATGGTTTTAATATCTGGCGACACAGTTCTACTTTCTAAAATGTTAAAACAGTCTTATTGCATTATTTTATGTATTTTTTAGTCCTGCATCTCATAGATTATGTTAGATTGCTTTCATTACCAAAGTATCCAATATTGGGATATGTCATTGATTTTACATTATTTGGAACTTTTTGTTTTAGTATTAAAAAAGATATTTTTATGCTTCATATAGCTCACATCTTAGACCTGAATTTTAGAAATGTGATCATGAACTGTTGCATTGATTATAAAAAAATGTGTAATGTTTAAGTGTCTGAAATGATTGACTTACAAAGTAGTTTAGAAAATAAATGTTTACCTTGCTTCAGTCTGGAAAATATGTATTATCAAATGGATTCATCTAAAATTTAAATGTAATCTTACTTGCCTTTGTAGTTTATATTGAACCAGTTAAGCCTTTTGGGGAAATCTGCTTTTCAGTGTTTGCTATACATCACTTCTTTACCTTCTGTTCTAACTGCTTTGAGTTCTGGGACTGGATCTGAGAATTCTTGCTGAATGATTCTTATAACTCAGTGTGGATGATGGACAGCCTTGACATATAGATGATATGAACTTTTTTTTATTTTTGAAAAAATGTAATTCCTGATTACATTCTAACACAGGAAGCAAAACTGAGTTGTTTAGGATCAAGACACATGAGCTCCTTAGCCTGTCAGCCTTTGGAAAAGAATGTAAGACAGAGCAACTAAAATAAATTAGAAAAGCTAGACTTGGAGAATAGGGTGGCTTTTTGTTCTCTCCGTCTTAATTTCTATTCTCTTATTTTAATCACCATTAAACAGGCTTATGTATTACAGGCTCATATTTAGATTCCAAGAAAACTGTTTAGAAGTAACACAGTAGGTGCTTACTAAAATGGTTGCTAAATAAAGACATTTAACTGAAAAATATAATTTAATAATATTTTAAGCAAACAAGAATTACATTCATAGTAAATGTAATTTCAGTTCATCTAATATATACAAGAAAGCAAACAGCAGAATTTATGAGCATTTATAGTAATAATTTAAGTAAGGCATAGAGAAAGATTTATAAAAGTTGCACCTAGGCTCTTCTTAAGAGTTAATTTACTGATTCAAGTAAGAATAAAGTCTTTATAAATTTGATGTTTTTCTAAGCTTGAAGCAAATCTCAGAGTTCTTTAAATGAAAGGACATCTTTAATTGTGTTTTATACATATACCTTGAGTGATGTTTCCCAGGTTGCTCAGTAGACTAAAGAATACTCATAAGACATTATTTGCTGGACTCTGCAGGGAAGAACCCATTTGGGGAGCTGCTCTAGGAAATTTGATTTGCTACTTCTCAAACTTCACAAAACAGCAGGGAGTGGGGCCTGGTATTAGATACTCAACATTTGTGGGAAAAGTTTAGATAATTCTAAGTGTGGTATTAAAAAACAACACACTACCATCTAAATCAAACAACTTTTAAGTGCTTTATGGTGATTGATCTCAGTTTTTGGCTTTATGAAGGACATTTTTGAAATTCTCTCACATTCTTTTGCCTAACAATGTGTGGGAGTAAAATTGTCTTAGTTTGATTTACCTCTGTGATTTTTTTTTTCCCCCCTTTGGGCTGCTAAGTTTTGAGCTTTTGAGATGTGTGTAGTATTAAACATTCATGGTATCTTTTAGACATGCGTGTGATGTGTTCAACAACATTTGTTAAGCTCAGTAATATGATCCTGTTTCTACTGGGGAAGAGCTATAGGGATGCAGATAGATTGCGCAGTTGTAAAGCTGCCCATTTTGTGATTTTAGTTGAGACAAAATAGTTTCAAAGGAAATGTCATGGCCTAAAGACACACCTATCACATCTTAAGGATCCTGTTTATTAACAAACCATCTTGTAATTCTTATTTGGTGGGGATGTGAGGCTAAATAACAGTCCTGGTATCTGGAGTCTGTCTAACCCTAGAATTGGAAAGCTTAAGATGCTTAAAATGCCACCAGAAATCTGTTTTTTCCTGGCATGGAACTTTAGGGAACATGCCCTTTTATTGGAGGATCTCGAGCCTTCATTTTAGAGACTGACCAGACATTGAGGATGTACTTTTTCTTGAGTGTTAAATAAACTCATTGGTCAAGTTAGCTACTTCCCAAATTTTCTTCAAAAGATCAAAAACATAAGCGCTATATTGCAACTTGTTTCACATTTCCATAACATTGTTCTACATAAAGTCTGCCCTGTTGTCTTGCTTATGCTAATATCTTATTAAGGCTTTCTCCTTGTTGCACCCTTGTCCCCACCCTCCCAACTTAAGAAGTACTGCGGGTGAAATCTCTTTTCATTGTAACAACAGCAATAAAATAAAGATAGTTTAAACTTAGTACCAGGTCCAACTGTTTTCTAATATGCAGCAATATTCTGCATTTCAAGCAGTATTTTAGAAATGTTGAATATTTTGAGTGGCAGTTGCTTGCTCTTATAAATGGATCAGGATTAATTATATAAAGTATAAATCAGTGGCTCTCAGCTCTGACTGCATGTTAAAATCACCCAGGATGCTTTAAGAAATGCTAATGCCCACAATTCACTACAATAGAAATTAAATCAGGACCTCTAGGGCCAGGACCCTTTTACCATAATTTTTTTTAAAAATATTACCAAAGTGATTCTAATGTGCAGCCAGGGATGAGACTGCTATTTTTATGGGATGAGACTTGTAATTTTATGACTATTCATTGTATTTAATGCATACATTAAGACTTGTGGCAGAGTCTAGACAAATGGTTTGGCTGGTTTTGGGGTTAGGTAACTACTTATATAGGAGAACTTTGTAGAATTTTTTTTTAAATGACCATTGGTTGATATCCCTGATTATAGAAAGTTTCTCTAGTTTTATTTTGTATATTTTTGGTTATACAATTTCACATAATTCTCCAAACTTAGGGTTCAAAAGAAACTAGTGCAGCTTAATGGAATTTAAACTCATCTGCGATAGAAATGCAAAGATATAAGAAGCCTCCCCCTCTACCTCTTTCTTTCTAGCATTGATGCTTATGGGTATAGTACTTATGAGTGTGGAGAGAAGTGGTGAATATTGCATGGAATGATAATTTTTGTGGACGAACCTGGGAAAAGAGATCTCTGAAAAGTGCTTTAATAATTGCAGTACTGTGAGAGTGCTCTTGAAATATGGAAGATAAGTGTTTATGCTAAATGGAGGGTATCACTGATATCATTTATCTGAGATTGAAGGAAATAAACTTCATTTTATACCCACATTTCTGTTCCCACTTAGACCAAAGGAACATTGGATGTGAAACAAAATGAGAAAAATGAAATTCATGTTTCTACAACCCTGAAATTTCTATCACTCACCCCGACATATGTAAATTTCTGCTTTTACAACCTAACTCATTTCTTCTTCAGTCTAACGCTCTCCCAACTGAGCTATTTCGGCTGATACAACCTAACTCATTTCTAGCAGTAATACTGCTTTCCAAATGTAGGGCTATGGCAGATATACTGTAATATCATTAAAATTATTTTACTTTCATATCTTTTGTTATTGTAACTCTGGGGGAAACTTTATCTGGAAACTTTAGATTTTCTTCTGTATCATTAAGCTGTTTGTAAATACCATGACTATCGAAACAAAACATTTACAGTTTATCCAATATCTTAGTACCTCTATCAATATATATCATGTATGCAATCATATTAATAGAGGTTATCTAAAAATGTTAAAAGTATTTCATTTTCAAAGGTAGTGCTCATCATCGTAAGTTGAAACTACCTACTTAATAATATAAATTGAATATTAAGAACAGTATGTTCTCATTGTAAAAGAATGGTAATCCTTCATTTTCATATTTCCTGGAACTCAGTTTGCTTTCTCATAGTGTGGCAGAAAGCTAACTAATACCTAGTAGGCTCTTATGAAATATATATTTAGTGGTATAGATCTTCAAATGTATAATGTTATTTGTTTCTTTGTGAAAATGGCTTTCAGCTTATCACAGTTTATGCTTAAGGGGAATACTAGAATTAACACCTTATTTTTGTAGAGTCCTTTGCAACATATAAAATGTTTATAAGTGATTTGGGGAAGCTATTTATAAGTACTCTCATGAAGGAGAGCTTAATAGTAGAAAGATTATGAACTTAAAGAAAAATAGGAAAATGTAATTTGTCTCAGAAGGGAAGAAGATTCTAGTTCTTTATTTAAGACCATCCTTCTAGTTCCTTAAAAGTGTCTGTTTCTTTCATTAAAGATACAGATTTTTCTGCAGGTCACATTGATATTATTGTTAAATAGTCAATGTACTATATGACAACAAAGATCAATCCATTGCTTTGCTTTTTCAAGTGTGCAAAATATGATATATGGATGAATAACACCTTTCCTTAATTTAGTGAACTATGTCTCTGACACTTTTGCATGCTGAATTGTACCTTTTAAAGCTATCTTGGGAAATAACAAATTCATAGGCTATTTTTCATGTGGACCTTCAGACGGAATTTTGTATCAGTAGGCTCTAGTGGTCCTATAAAAGCTAGTTGGACTTGGCATTGCTCTAGAGACATCTTGAGGTAGTGGAAAAGCCTTACATTTAGAGTCATACTGGTCTGACATTGAATCATGTGATTTGGATTACTTTAAACATATTACTTTAATATTTTTGACTCTCAGTTTTCTCTGTAATGGGTTTAATAATATATTCATAGGGGTATTGTGAAAAAAGTGGTTTGACATAGTGAGATGATTTTAAAAAGAAATCTTAATAGCCCTTTGAAGGGAAAAATATTCTTAGAGACAAAACTTACCTGATTTGGCTTTTATGTAGCCCCACTGCAGAAATGCTTACAGTTCTTTATCAATTTCTGTTGGCATTTAGAGCAGCTATTTATTTCTCTGACCATAACACTAAATTTTTTTTTCCTGGTTTTTGGACACAGTCTCACTCTGTTGCCTAAGCTGGAGTGCGGTGGTGTGATCTTGGCTCACTGCAACCTCCACCTCCCAGGTTCAAGTGATTCTCCTGCCTCAGCCTCCCAAGTAGCTGGGATTATAGGCATGTGCCACCATGTCTGACTAATTTTTGTATTTTTAGTAGAGACAGGGTTTCACTATGTTGGCCAGGCTGGTCTTGAACTCCTGACCTCATGATCCACCCATCTCAGCTTCCCAAATATTAATATTAATAGGCCAACATCATACCAGTAATCATAAATCAGTCCATCATTTTAGGATAAGCATGAAGCAATTGTAGAGGAACCATTTCATATTATAATAGGTTTGGTAAATAATGGATACAAGTCCTGCCTTTATACCTGATGTGAAAAAAGACTTAAGATCTCTTTATATACCCATCTTTTGATATCTAGTGCCACTTGAGAGGGGGAAAAGAAAATGTGTCTCAGTTAACTAGGCAGAGTGCTTCAGTCTGATTATGAGTTGCACTAAAAAGATAAAAAATCCTAACAGCTGTTATTTGCATGCACAAAACAGTTTGGGAGTCATGATATAAGCCATAATTAAACTTGATTACCAATTAGAACCTCTGTTGTTAAATTTGTTCCATTTTTCTGCTTTAAATAGAAAAATGGGCCTTTATTTCTGTCAACTGTTATCATTTCCCTAGTTATTTTTGTTCATTCTGCTTTAATTGTGCATATCTTGCCACAACTGAGGCATATTCTCTTGTAGTCCCCCCCACCTAGTTTGTGGTTTTGTCTTGCTATGCAAAATGTGTTCCAGGTATCAGCAGTATGGGCACGTTGTTGGAGGCTTGTTGCCCCAACCCGATGTACTGTATCAAATCTGCGTTCTAACTCCATCTCCAGATGATCCTTGTATTTGGAAGCATGGTTGGCTACAACAAGGGATCTTATTTGTGATACAGTCTTGCCGTTTATTCTTAAGTTTGGTATTAGGAATCTGGTGAAGCAAAGAGTTATTCCAAAATACATCATCTGAGCATACAGAATGCAGTTTATCAGAAAGCTCTCAAACCCTCGGCATCACGCTTCCTGGCTTCACCGTCTGTCATCAGTATGTGACTTTGAGCACCTTACTTAGAATCTCTTTGTTGTTTTCTCTTGCAAAATGGAGGGGTAATGCCTGCCACCCCCTGTTTTTCCAGAGGGCTATTAGGAGGATCAACTCAAGTGAGATCATTTGTGAGAAAGTGCTTTGGGAATACCAAAGAGGCATACAATTGTAACAGTTGATGGGGGATGAAAATGGTGTTCCTTCAGGCTATATGAGCCCTGTGTTTGTTAAGGATAGTGATGGCTTTGCTAAGTGGAACAGGTCTGTGAATTCTCTTCAACAGTACATTTATATTTTACCTTGGCAGTTTTCTGGCCACACTAGCAGTTCTGACCGCCAATTCCAAGTAGCTGCTATGAGGTTTTCTTAAGGCTGTTTGTATTCTGGGTGCCATCTAGTTTTTGCATCCTTTGTACAAATTATGTGTCATTAATATGTTTTGGTGTATGATACAGTCATGTACCACATAAGGACATTTTGGTCAGTGATAGACCACATATACCACACTGGTCCCATAAGATTATAATGGAGCTGAAAAACTCCTATGGCCTAGCCATGGTAACGCTGTAGAACAACACATTACCTCTTTTATGTTTAGATGTGTTTATCATTATTTATTATTATTTATTATTATTATTTATCATTATTTTTTATTATTATGTTTAGATATGTGTAGTAGACAAATATCTGCATTGCAGTTGTCTACAGTATTTAGTATAGTAACGTGCTGTATAGGTTTGTAACCAAGGAGCAATAGACTATACCATATAGCTTAGCTGTGGCTACGGTATCTGGGTGTATGTAAGTATGCTATGACCACACAGTGGTGAAATCACCTGATGATGCATGTCTCAGGACGTATTTCTATCCTTAGGTGATATATGATTGTCTGTTGACAAATGAAATTATCATAATCCTGATAGCATTTTCAATGAAATGCAACTTTTTGTCTGAAGCATTATTATTTCCATTTATTTTATAGGTGTATATTTCCTAAGTTCCAAACGAGAGTCAGATGTCATTATTTAGAACCATCTAATCACAAGAACTCTGAGGACACTTTTCTCTTTACATTTCAGTGTGATTGAATTGTCTCTATATTTCTTCTCTGTATGTCTGTGTTAATGATTACAGGATTAGTCATGGATTTTTCGTTCATAGATACCTTTGGGCCAACAAATAATATAATTGTTTGTCTTTTAAAAAATGTGGAAGCTGGGAGATAAGATATACGAAACCCTTTGTCTAAATAGTTTGTGTTCATCTATTCTTGCTCCTTAGCTCCCTTTCTTTCCTGCTTTATCCAGTTATTTGAGGTATTGTGTAGGGCATCACTGTAAAATAGCAGTTCTATATCAAAAGATAAACAACCTAAAATGTATCCAGTGAATGTTTAGTTATCTTTTAAGGTAAAATAATTTTGTTTTTTATTTTACATTTTAGTAATAGTTACATTTAGTAATAATTACCTTTTGTTCACTCTCAGTCACCTTACTTTATATGTTGTTTTAGTAATATTTAATTATTGTAAAAAAAGAAACATATGTAATAAAAGTTGCAAGCAGTACACAAAGTAAAATGTGTAAGTCTTTGCCACTCTTTTAAGTGGCCCAGTCCAACTTTCCAGCAGGAAACAATGTCAGCATTTTCTTATGTCCTCCTAGAAATTGTGTATGTGTACAGTGCTATGTATATAAGGGTATTATAAGGGTATATATGTATATATATACATATATGTATACATACGTAGTGTTATATATACAAGGGTATTAGCAATCTCTTACGTGTGTTTGTGTGTGTATAGTGTTTCATATACACACACACACACACACGTAATTCTATATATTATTAACCAGATGGATTTATATCATATAGGTTGTTCTGCAGCTAAGTTTTATTTACACATAATGATGCTCTTTGGACATCTTTTCAGAGCAGTACATCCAGACCTAGTTCATTCCTTTTTGTTGTGCAGAATACTCAAATATTGGTATAATGAAATAGAAGTTCCCTCTTGATAATAAATTGTTTCTAGTTTTTGCTGTTACAAACAGTGCTACAGTCAACATCTTTACACATTGTTCATGTATATCCAAAGGATAAATTCCTAGTAGAACTGTGGGTTAAAAGATAAAGGTACCTTAAATATTTATAAGTAGTGCCCTGTTGCTCTCTTAAAGTTGCATTAATTTGCATTTCAAACAAATTTAACTCTAAGAAGAAACCAAGACTTAGAGTGAGAGTTTAAGTAATTTGATATAGGTTCTTAAAGTTAGTAGCTATTAGAGTCATCTTTCAAACTTAGACCTACCCATGCTGTTTCTTCTAAGCTACAAGTATCTGTTTCCATTTTAAACCATAATTATGGTTTTAAAATAGGAAGCATCATTCCATATGTTTTTATATTCTCATTACTCAAGCAATGATGATAAAACTCTTCCATTATAAATATGTAGCCCATTATGGTTTTCAAAACATTTTTACATTCTCATAGTTATCCTGTGAAATGTATGTTTTTAAATTTAATCAAAGGATGGTTTTTAGCCAAAGACTTTGTAGCCCCCAAACTGCTAAATCATTCTGGACATTAAAATGCTGGCCAAAAAGTTAAAATAGGGGATATGAGACTAGAGGCTTTGAATTTGTTGATACTGGTATGTCATATTCATGAACAGCAGGAAATGCACTAAAATATCTTGGTGTGGGTCCATCACATCTCAAGCTAGTACTTCAATAATAGCTTTTTTTTTTTTTTTTTTTGCATTCCCCTGTGTGTTATGGCCCTGGGAGAACAGGTGATTTCAACATAGCTGTATTTTTTTTTTCTTTTCTGAGATAGGATCTCGCTCTATCACCCAGGTTGGAGTGCAGTGGTGTGCTGTCAGCTCACCGCAGCCTCCACCTCCTGGGCTCAAGTGATCCTCTCATCTCAGCCTCCCAAGTAGCTGGGACTACAGGCAAGCTACACCATGCTCAGCTAATTTTTAATTTTTTTTTTTTAGAGACAAGGTATCACTATATTTTCAGGCTTGTTTTAAACTCCTGGGTTCAAGCAGTCCTCCTGCCTCAGCCTCCCAAAGTGCTGGGATGACAGGCATGAACCACTGTGCCCAGCCTTAACATAGCTATCTTTTAAGATTACTCATATTTTATCTAAAACCGATTTTAAACTGTCACCATAAATATTACTATCACTGCATTCATAATCATATACCATTATACTTAGCACAATAGTTTGACAAATGTGAGAGTATTAACACTCTCTTTCAGGAACTCCTTATTCCAGTCCTTTTTGTTATACTTATACTTCCTCTATCTTGTATTCTTTCCTGTTAGTTCCCTCCATCTTAGGTTCAGACTGGATTTTTTCCTCATTTGTCTCAGTTCTAAAGAAAAAGGAGGCTGGGCATGGTTGCTTATCCTGTTATCCTAGCACTTTGGGAGGCTGAGGCAGGAGGATCGCTTGAGCTCAGGGATTCGAGACCAGCCTGGGCAACATAGGAGACCCCATCTCTACAAAAAAAATTAAAAATTAGCATAACATAATGGCACATGCCTGTGGTCTCAGCTACTTAGGAGGCTGAGGCAGGAGGACTGCATGGGCCCGAGAGGTTTAGGCTGCAGGATCATGATCACGCCACTTCACTCCAGCCTGGGTAACAGAACAAGACCTTGTCTTAAAAAAAAAAAAAAAGAGAAGAAAGGAAGGGAAAAAGGGATGAAAGGGATGATCCTCAGGGTCAACTCTTGACATCAGAGTAAAATACTTTCCTATTCTGCTGGTCACCTGAACACCTACCCAAATACATCCATTGAACTTAAATAATCCATAGACATTTTATAAAATATTTTTTTCTTTTTTTCTTCTTAATATTTTTACTTGTAGTTTTTACTCATTAATGAGGTCAAATTGATTGGCCCCATGTGATGATTAAAGAAATGGAGTCAGAGAACACTCATGTGACTTGCTTCAAATACGAGCCAAAGTCAGAGTTCAAATTATTCTTTATTAGTTCCTACTTCATTACAAGAAGTCTCCCAAGTTACAAAATAGGTTGTGTTCCAAAAATTCATTTGTAAGTCAGCTTTTTGGCATTTGAACTGCATTCTACCAAGTGGAAAAAAAATGTTATAAATGATGATTAGGTCCCTGGCTGGCATATAAGAATCTATTTAACTCTTGTATAACTACAAAATGATGCATTTGTAATAAATATAAGACAATAATAGTTGTGATTCTGGTTACAAAGAAAAATATTTTTTTTTCTTGAGGATAAACAGATTTAATTAGAAGACAGGGAAACATGAAGATTGAGGAGGGTCTAGGGGGGGATTTCAGGGATCTTTGAAAGAAGTTAGAGGTTAATGGGATTCTGTCTGAAAGCTGGTGTATTCAGTTCTCACACTACCATAAAGATATACCTGGGCTGGGCACAGTGGCTCACACCTGTAATCCCAACCCTTTGAGAGGTTGAGGTGGGCAGATCACTTGAGGTCAGGAGTTCGAGACCAGCCTGGCCAATATAGTGAAACCCTGTCTCTACCAAAAAATACAAAAATTAGCCAGGCGTGGTGGCACACACCTGTGGTCCAGCTACTCAGGAGGCTGAGGTGGGAGAATTTCTTGAACCTGGGATGCAGAAGTCACAGTGAGCCAAGATTACACCACTTCACTACAGCCTGGGCAACAGATTGAGACCCTGTCTCAAAAGAAAAAAAAAAAAAAAGGAAAAAAGGAAAAGAAAAGAAATACCTGAGGCTGGGTAATTTATGAAGAAAAGAGATTTAATTGGCTCATGGTTCTGCTGGCTACACAGGAAATATGGCAGCACCTGTTTAGCTTCTGGGGAGGCCTTAGGAAACTTACAATCATGGCAGAAAGTAAAAGGGAAGCTGGCCAGAGAAAGAAAAAGTTGGCGGGGGTGGGAGTAGGAGGGGGTGGGGAGAGTGGACATGTGCCACACACTTTTAAATGACCAGATCTCACAAGAACCCACTCACTATCGTGAGAACAGCACCAAGAGGCAAATCTATCCCCCATGATCCAATCACCTCCAACCAGGCCCCACCTCCAATATTGAGGATTACAATTTGACATGAGATTTGGGCAGGACACAGATCCAAACCATATCAGCCAGTTTCACTTAAGTTATTTGTTGTTGTTAGATGCTCTCACTAGCATAACTTACCCAACATCTGTGATCAGAATTAGTAGGATTGATTGAATTAAATACTTAGGAAAAAGTAGACTATTTGAGATGATATTTTAACCAACCTGGGATGGTAAAAACAAACCAACAAATTGGAAGTATTTCTTCCTTCCACCCTCCTTATGGAAAGGGCAGGAAGAGTTGTTGACTTTCCCATTTAACCCAGCAGATCCCATCAGCTGTGACAGCTTAGCTGAGGTACAGGTGGAGGTTGGAGAAAAGCATGTGCCTTCAGTGATTTCTTTGAATGGAGTGCTTGTACAATGAGAGTTTCTAATTCTGGGAAATAATAGCATTGATCTCATCTAGTGATTGTTTCCTACATTATCCAACACACAATTAAACCTCTTAAATTTCAATTAACTTTTTAAAAACAGTCCAGTGCTTCTTTAAATGTCCTTTAATTTATTTTTTATAACATTTGCATATGGCTTTTTCTTTTGTTAATAAAAGAAAGGTTATATTCTTCAGTAAACTGAAGTGTAAATGAGCAGATCTTGCTCAGATGGCACATTTAGAAAATGATCGGATGAGTAGAGCTCTTGCCTCCTGGATCAGATTAATGCTCTTTCCAGTCGGTATATCTACCCTACTTCCCTGCTAGTTTAGATAATACATTTAGCTACTATTACACTGTATTGGGTCTATTATTTGAATGTTTTACATTGGGTATTTGTTTTACATTGGGTACATTGGGAAGTGATTTAATGAAGGAGAGAGCAACTGTATTTACTACAATTCAGAATCCGTATCAATGGTCATTATTAAAGGAGGTTTGAGATTGCCAAGCCATTTTGAAAAGTGATGTAAGACTGTTGAGGGAAGTAACATCTACCTGATTATTTATATTTTTGGATGTTTTTAAATGCTTTGCCTTTCCTCTAAGCAATTTATGAAGAAATTCCTGTTGCATGATGTTTATTTAACTGAATGTGTGTGTGTGTGTGTGTGTGTGTGTGTGTGTGTGTGTGTTGAGGAATTTTGTCTGAAAGGTAAATATGCTAAATTTACATCCTAGTATGGGCATGCTCTGCTCACAAATGCCCCTCCTGAGTAGTTTACACACTGGGTGAAAATGTACATAGGAATCCTCATGAGAGATCCAGATTTGCCAGTGAGATTACCTTGTACTCAGACTGAAAAAGATGATTTCTTCTGGTTACCTGTGTGTCTGCCAGAGGTGGGGAAGGACTGGAGAGAGATTCCTCCAGAAGCTGTTTTGTCTACTTAGAGAATGGCAAGTCAGAATAGTTAGCGAGCCAAATTACAGTTTTCTTTTTTTCTTGTTGGCTTTCATGTGTGTGTTGAATAGACTAATAGCATTTGATGACCAATTTGTTTTTTACTGTGAATTTCCAGATTTTGTGTGTATGTTGCTCAGAGGGTGGTGCAGTGGGCAAGGAGATAGGGAGGTTGCCTCTTTTTGTTTTGCTGGTTGGTTGGACACACTTGTATTGGTAATTTGAGCATCTCAGGATCTTCCTTTATATTGAAAGCCTCAACCCTTTGGTGGAAGGAAAAAAAAAAGTAAGAAAAAAAATCTCATTTGAAGCAAATCCCACCCATAGTATTATTTTTCCAATGTGCAAGCAATGTTACCTGTAGTATATTACATAGAATTTTACATCTGATATTTTGGTTGCTAGAATTCTTAGCTTTCCTGACTGGTTTTTATTATTCTCAGACTTGAATAACTAAGAGGAAAAATCATATATACTTGAGATTTTTCTGAGATATAAAACATTCTTAAGATTACTCAAATTATTCTAACCTTGTACAACTAATTGCCCTCAGAATGGCCCTTCATTTTTCCTGTCACTCCTAAATCAGAATATGCAAGCCAAGCATGATGTTGTTGAAAAGCTGAAGGATGCTCTTTGTATCCTCTCCCCTCCCATATGCAAAATGGTCTAGTTCTTAACTAATTACTTGTGCATCTAGGATGGCGTGAGAAGAAAGGCACCGAAAGGAGAGGTGGGCAGGAGAAAAGTGATCAATGGGAATAGAAGAGGGTTCTTAAGGTGCGTAAAATAGCTGGAGGAAGGAAGAGGAGTGCCACTGTGTTGTTGGTGCCGTCACAGATGCTGCCAAATTTCCACTGCTGTCTCACAACTCTGCAAGAACCCTCATTTTCAAAGAGCTATTTTTAAATATCATACTTGTCTTTCCTACACATTTGCCTGCCTGACTATAACTGGGGAATTTTATATGATTTTCTTCCTTAGGGTCAAGAAATTGGAGCATGGCTATGAGCAATGGAGACAATGATTTTGTGGTTCTGAGCAATAGCAGCATCACAACCGGTGCTGCTAACCCGAATCCCCTCACCCGCCGTGATGGAGACCGTGCAGCCCAGCAGCTCACACCCAAAGAAGCAACAAGAACAAAAGTGAGTCCAAATGGATGCCTGCAACTTAACGGCACAGTTAAATCATCCTTACTGCCTTTAGACAACCAAAGAACGCCTCAGACGTTATCCCAATGCTGCCATCCTTGCCCATACCATCACCCTTTGATTAGCCATAGCAGTCACCAAGAGTGCCATCCCGAGGCTGGCCCTGCAGCACCCTCTGCTTTGGCCTCGTGTTGCATGCAGCCACACTCCGAGTATTCTGCATCTCTTTGTCCAAATCATTCACCTGTGTATCAGACTACGTGCTGTCTTCAGCCCTCTCCATCCTTCTGCCTGCATCATCCGTGGCCTGACCATTTTCAGCATCAGCCTGTGCAACAGCACATAGCCAACATAAGGTAAGTGGTCTGAAAGTTTTGCTTTTAGCATTCAACTAATTCCACATGAACATGACTGCTTGCATTTATTTTTCTGAAAGGAGAGGAGAAAAATGTGGCACGGAAAGAAACCCTATGAAAATGCATATTTTGTGAATACAGTATATCTATTTTATCCACTGACTTCTTAGTCAAATCCTCCCTTCCCTTTTCCCTTCTGCAAACTGGTTAGGAACTCCTGCTAGACCTTGAGTTATAAAATTTAACAAAAAGTTTTATTGTTAGCAATTTCTGTTATTGTGCATGGGAAGGATATTTATGATGAGACGACCTAAGCGGCAGTCCTTTATTTACTGTTATTGATAGCGGTGAACATTTATGAGAAAGAAGTAAAAAAAAAAAACAAAACCCTTGCTTCTTTGTGGTGCCTTATGGCTGTACTCGACAATTTCTATTCATGTGTTTTGGTGACTATGTAGTACACTGAGATCAGATGAAAATAGCAGTTCCCTTCACAGCAGGTGAAACTGGTAAATTGTAGCATGGGACTTCTAAAAATATTTTTTGTAAAGCATTTTTAGATCTGGTAGATTGAAAAGTACTAGAAAAATGGATAACGTTGCCAGTGCTTATGTCCACCTCAGCCCATAGTTTCTTATATACATGATTTTCAGCTATTTTTTCCATGGGTAAGTTAAGTTGCATTCAGTACAGGTGAGCAGTGATAATATATTTTAGAAAATACTAAGTACTTTGTAGAAACCGACTCTTATTTCACATTTTTAAGTTATAAAAAAAAGTTTAATTAGCTAGAAAAAGAGCATTCTCTTTAAAATTAGGGTATAATTTACATACAGGGAAATGTACAGATCTTAACTATTCAGTTTGATCAGCGTTGACAAATGTACACAAAAGTGTAATTCACACTTTGATCTGATGTAGAACATTTCTATCACCCCGGAAGGGAAGTTCCTTCATGGCCCTTCTCCGTTATTCCCTCTGTCTTCACCAGAAGCAATCACTGCTGAGTTCTACTGCTATAGATTTGTTTTACCTGCTCCTAGAACTTCATGTAAGTGGAATCATACAGTGTGTACTCTTTTGTGTTTGGCAATTTTTGCTCGGTATGATGTTTTTGAGTTTCATCTAATTGTTGTATGTATTTGTTTTTCCATTTATTGCTGAGTAGCAATCCACTGTATGCAGGTAGCAAATTCACTTTTGATTATAGAGTCAGGGCTGGGTGCTGCAGCTCATGGCTGCAGGGATTACAGAATCCCAATACTTTGGGAGGTTGAGGTGGGAGGATTGCTTGTGCCCAGGACTTCAAGGCCAGCCTGGGCAACATAGCAAGACTCTGTCTCTACAAAAAAAGTAAAAAAAAAAAAAAAAAAAAATCAGATCCAGAAAGGGATTAAGTGATAAATACTTTTCATTCACCTCTATCAGGTTTTGAACATTATTGAGATTATCTGGTTTCACTCTTTTTAAAGAGAGGAAGAGAAACGTGGTAATAAAGCAGAAAGAAAGAGTGGGGAGGGAAAAGAGGAGAGTTCTTCACAGCATGTTTCTGTAATTTCTGGATACATTTTCCATTTTGGATTTGAGAGTTTGAGAGTCTTTAGTTATAGGGATATGATAAATTCACCACATTTAACAAATCCATTTCTTAGAATATTTGTCCTGACAGCATTGTGCTACATGACTAGTTTTAGCCTCTTTCCATTTTGAATCAAACTGTGTGAACAGTTGATTTTTAAATTATCATAAATATTGATGTTTCAAATAATAAATTACATGGTTGCAAAGCATGAAATAAGATATTTCTGCATTTTGAAGCTGATACCTCCTTTTAAAAAATCAGACGTAATAAGACTATGGACAAATAACCAATTCTTTCAGTTTGGAATGTTGTGCCAAGATTTTCAAGATTTTGACTTGGCATTTCTCAGTGACCTCATTTGAAAGCAGTGAGATCCTTGTGTACACTTTAAATAGAATGACTTTAAAAACAAACTGACAGGCGGGGCTGAGCTTGTCACTCCCCGTGGTGTGGGGTCGCTGTTGGAACCGGAGCCTCTGCAGCCGTGGTGGGCTTACTGCAGATTGTGTGTTACCACTGGGTGCACAGACTTGTCCTTATAGGATTTGTCTTTATATGTTAAAGAGAAAGAATAATGAAAAGCTAACTGCCTCCTGGAAAAGAGTCTGTTATTTAAAAGGGAATTGAGACCCATGGAGAAGTTGCTAGGAAGTAAAGGCTGTGGCTGAACTATACAGTGTTTACATTTTAAAAGTTATGAGAGAAATAAAAACACTTCCATACTTAATTTGAAAAACGCCGACTTAAAAATTGCCATAATTGTCCATCAAAAAGAGTTATAGAAGAAAGTAGAATAGTGTGAAGGAAATTTTTTATATTTAGAATTTTATCTCAAGAATTTGAGCCTTTTGGTTATTTGTTTGTAATAGGCATAAAATATTTTAAAGATGCCTGCAGAGGAATGGTATGTGTCCAGTTGTGTATGTTACATACCTTATTGTGCCTCAATGATTACTTTCCTATTTTCTACATTTCCTTATATAATCCACAATGTTTACTGAATACTTATATGTGCCAGGCACTGAGGATGTAATTCCAAACAAGTTGAGACATTCTTTTGCCTTCATAGAGCTTTAAACTAGTAGGAAGGGGGAGAGTAAAGCAAATAGGCAGCTACAGTTTTGTGGTAAGTACTTAGAAGGAATACACAGAGCTGAAGATGAAGAAGTTACAAATGGAGAGAGAATTAAAGTGTCTTGTCTTTTAAATAGAGGGAACAGTTTATGTAAATACTTTTATAAGGTGATATGAGCTCAGCTCCAGCATAGATCAAGATGGCTGGACCCTAGTGGAAGAGAGAATGGCAGCAAGAGGAGAGGTGTACTAGGACTAAGTCCTGAAGGGTATTGTAAACCACATTAATGCAATCACTAGACTTCATCTTGAGGTTAATGAGGACCCATTATAGATTTGTGATTTTTTTTATTATGGTAAAATATATATAACATAAAATTTAATATTGTAATAATTTTTAAGTATAGAGTTTAGTGACATTAAATACATTCACATTGTTGTACAACCATCACTACCACCTTTGTCCCGAACTATTTCATCTTCCCAAACTGAAACTCCATACTCATTAAATTATACTCCACCTGCCCCTGGCAGCCATCATTCTAGTTTTTGTCTCCATGAATTTGACTTCTCTATACCCCTCAAATAAGTGGAATCATACAGTATTTGTCTTTTTTTTTTGTCTGGCTTATTTCACTCAGCATAATGTCTTCAAGGTTCATTCATGTTGCAGCATGTGTCAGAATTTCCTTCCTTTTTAAGGCTCGATAATACGCCATTGTATATTTATATATTATATTTTATCAATTTATTCATTGATGGACACTTCCATCTTTTGGGCATTGTGACTACTGTGAATAATGCTGCTATGAACTTGGGTTCTGTTCAGGTCCCTGCTTTTAGTTCTTTTGGGTATATGCCCAGAGAAGAAGTAGAATTGCTGGAGCTTATGGTAATTCTGTTTTTAGCTTTTTGAGGAGCTGTTTTCCATAGTGGCTGCACCATTTTATGCCAGCAGTGCAAAAAGTTCCAATGTTTCCAGATCCTCGCCAACACTTGTTATTTTATCTGATTTTTTTTAAGAGTAGGCATGCTAATTGATGTGAGATTATAAATTTTAAAGCAGAAAACAAACACAGTAAGAAACATTTTGGAAGTTTCATCGTTTGCGTTGTGGGGAGTAGATTGAATTGGGTCAGGACTGTTGTAGATATGAAGAACACTAGAAGGCTTATTACAGTAGTTCAGGTGAGAAATGTGGTAACTTAAACCATGATTTAGAAATAAATTCATTCTAGAGAGATTAGTAGGTGGAATCTACTAGATTTGATGGATAACTGGGTATCGGAGGGGTGAAGGGAGGAAGAATCACAACTGATTTTCAGTTTCCTGGCTTGAGCAACTGTTTGGGTTGATGGTAATGCCATTCACTAAAGTGAGGAAGAAGAGAACTAAGTAAACAGAGCTGAGACATTGAGCTTCCAGAGAGGACTACCGAGTATCAGTAACAGTGAAAGAGTGATGTCCCTTGAGCTTTGAAAGAATGAGGTTGCTGGGTAATACATGACAATGCACTGAGGGCAATACTGGTGGGGGTTGTATTAGAATGAACACTGAAGCACTTAAACTCAGGCCAGCAGGCATTATATTTGCAAAATTGTACTATAGGCAAGGCACTAAGTGAGATACTATCTCATCCTTTCCCCAACCAATAAAATATCCGTAGAAGCAACTGTGCTCTTGGATAGAGCTGCCATGTATGGGAGAACAGAGCAGTTTCAGAAAGTCTGCACAGGATGTCCTGGGTAAGGAATTCTGAAAATGAAGTTGTTGGACAATGCTTTCCCACCTTTCATTTTCTACACAATGCTTTCAGGGACTTACTGTAATAAAGATTCTAGAGGTTGATCTCTACCAGGAACTTTAAGTCCTTTTAGTTTTCTTTATTGTGGTTTATTGCTATGTAATTTTTAAATTTTTTTTGAATTGATAACATCAAGTAAGTACTTAATGAAATATTATTCAATTAATATTTAAGATGTATTTATGACTTCACATCACTTTAAAGTGTATCTTAAACATTGACTGCCTTAGAGTAAAATTATATAGTGATGGAAGGTCCTAAGTGCTATCAATTTTTATTGCTATTTGCACCTATACCATGAATGGGCCCACCTTTTTGTATCTGAAAGTATTTTTTAAAGTTTTCATTTGTTTAGGAAACACTTAAGCCATTGAGAATGTTTTAAAGACTCAATCAGCTAGAAAACATAATTTTAACCTAGGCCATTTGCTACGTATAGTGGACTCCATTACATCTCCTCTTGATTCTTAAGCTCAAATAAATCTTTTTAAAAGATTCATTATATCAACCATCTGTGTTGTTTTTTTTTTCAATTCTTTTTTAGTCTTTCAATTAATAAAATTAAGACCAGGTGCAGTGGCTCACACTTGTAATCCCAGCACTTTGGGAAGTCAAGATGGGCCGATCACTTGAGGTCAAGAGCTCGAGACCAGGCTGGTCAGCAATGATGAAACCCCATATATGCTAAAAATACAAAAATTGGCCAGGTGTGTTGGCACGCATCTGTAGTTCCAGCTACGGAGGCTAAGGCAGGAGAGTCACTTGAACCCAGGAGGTAGAGGTTGCAGTGAGCCGGGATTGTACCACTCCAGTCTGGGAGACAGAGGGAGACTGTCTTTAAAGAAAGAAAGAAAAGTAAAATAAAATGGAATTAAGATTATTGCAAGGATCACATTTAATATGTCTGTTTTAATTATTGCCAAATATTCAGTAGCTTAAATAGATTTTATTTTAAAGCTTTAGATTTCATTTTAAAGCTTCAGGCTTTTGTATTTGTAGATTCCTGTCCTTATGTACATTACTCAGCCATTAATTAACATGTCTAATTGAGAACAATAAGGAATTTTATTTTATTTTGTTTTTGTTTGTTTGTTTGTTTGTTTTGAGACAGAGTCTCTCTGTCACCCATGCTGGAGTGCAGTGGCATGATCTCAGCTCACTGCAACCTCTGCCTCCTGTGTTTAAGTGATTCTCCTGCCTCAGCCTCCCAAGCAGCTGGGATTACAGGCACACACTATCATGCCCAGCTAATTTTTGTATTTTTTAGTAGAGACGGAGTTTCACCATGTTGGCCAGGCAGGTCTTGAACTCCTGGCCTCAAGTGTTCTGCCCACCTCTGCACCTCAAAATCCTGGGATTACAGGCATGAGACACTACTCCCGGCCACAATAAGGAATTTTAAAAGGCAGACAATAGTCTCTCCTCACCATGAGGCAAGACCTATACTAAGAAGTCCTAAACCTAGCTGATCGTCTTTGGAATCACCTGGGAGTTAAAAAATAAAGTAAGTAGAATAATAATAATAAGACATTTCTTTTGCAGTAGAAACAATGAATAACTCTAAGAGTCGAGAGGTAGGAAGGATCCCCTGGAAGGATCCATGTAGGTTACTGACGTTAGGGACTGAGAAGAATAGAACATGAGTGACCCTTGAAGGATGACTAGAAATTAATGAAGGGACTCAAGGAGGCAAACATGGAAAGTGGAGGAAAGTCGTGAAGGGAAGCTTTCAAAAACAAAAGCCTTAAAATATTTTTTAAAACATGTAAGAAAGGTAAAGAGAACAAGATTGTGGGGGCAGAGGGTCACTGTGGGTGTCGCCAATCTACGTTCTGAACACAGTGCATTTGATGGTCTGTTCTTTATTCATCAGAGAACTGGAAAATGCCTCTCAAAAAGCCAGTCACATTCCACGTGTGCTAGTTGAAGCAAGTTTTGAGTTACTCATTTGGGATCTTCTTACTGCCATATTAAAGTGAAACAGTAATGGTATTATTGCACAATAAATAAAAAATTTTGCATCCAAAAATAGCACACCAGAGTTCTAATCTATACTATGCCTACCTTTTAATTTGGTGTTGCAAAGAAATATTCTTGATTGTAACAGAGGACTCCATAAATGACAGTTGGCAATGCTACAGACTCATTATCATATAGGGAACCTGTGATATTTTTGGGTACGTGCCAAATGCATTTTTATTTATCCAAGGTGATTTCGTAGACAGATGGCCATTTTGAATGTTTCTTGTGACACACTAGAGGAATTAGAGCTATATGGAGTTAAGAATGCTTGGCATAGAGGGGACTGTAGAACCCTGGGACTAGCTTTACCCCTTAAGGTTAACTAAATATTGTCCCAGCCACCCCCATATGTTATGACTGTATAATTTTTGTAACTTACATTTCCTTTCTTCTTTATTTCTTCATTCATTTTCTAATTTCTGACTTACTTTTCTCAGAGGTTTTCTTTTGGTTTCCCCTTAAGACATTAGTTATTTTCTGTGAAGGGGCCTCTTTTAAAATGAAAAAAAAAAAGTAAGAAATGAGAATTCTTGAATTATATTAAAAAAATAAGAATTCTACCGCCAGAATTCTTGTTTCTTTGTATGTACTGTATCTTGACATCCAGGGGTAAAATCATAGCTCTGAGCATCATCTTCCAAAGTGTCTTACTTCGCCACACATGGCCTATGGTGACTCACCCTTTCCCTTTTCCTTAGCCCTGGTGATTGCATTATTTTGTTAGCCAGAAAATTTAAGTCACAAATCACTCTGAACACTTCATCAACACTGGGGCATGACCCCGAGCATTCACACAGATCCCACAGTCTGCTTTATCCAGAACGCCCAGAGTCCATTCAAATGCTTCTCTAAGATGTGGCAGCAATGAATGGAGAAATTCAGGATTAGTTATTTACCTACTTAGCAAGTGCTTAGTAAGTGTTAGGTGCTGGAGACAGGTGGAAACTGCAAAGTCTGGTTCCTAACTTCAGAGATGTGGGAGTAGTATGAACAAGGTAAGATTTTAGCATAGGATGACCATAGATAGATTGTCATCTTTGATGGGTATTTACAGAATAGCTGTTGTATTCTCTGGAGCACGGAAGTTAAATACCAGTACTTTTACAGAGGCACAGGCAAGTTTTATAATTAATACAAAAAGAGAACCAGACTATATAGTTTTACAAATTCATATTCTCCTCTTTCCTCTCTTAGCATTGAAAGATTACTAATAGTGAAACAATCATTTCTCTTTATTTTTTTTGTAAATTATTATCTCTCTAGAACTTCTGGATAAGTGTCTTTTGCAAGAAGGAATAGCTAAACTGCATTCTTTAGACATTTGCTTTTCAATAAACGCCAATAAAATTAAAAATTTAGTTATTTGGTTACATTGGTCTGTGGCTAGTAGCTACCATATTGGACAGCACCGATGGAGAACGTTTCCATCATTGCAGAAAGTTTTATTGAACAGGATTACCTTTCTCGGCTCTGTTAAAGCAACTGAGGTCCCTTTTCAACATTCATGGCAGCAAATGAAACTTATATGATATAGAATAACAGCAGTATTTGACAGTGAATACTTTTTTTGTTGACATAATTCTACTTAGTTAGGATTTGCTTGTATTTTGTTTACTAAATAACAAAGAAATGACAAAATATCTCTTCAAAAATCTGAAGGACTGAAAGTCCTGTATTAGCAAAAAATTGTGTAACAAGTAGGCGATATCCTTCAAAATCTTCTAGAGGCCACAGTTACATTTCACAAAAGCCACTGTATATCTTTATGAGTTAAAAAGTATCATCTTATGTAGTTTATGGTTGCAGTTGTAAGTAGATCTAAAATATAAATGGAAAAATGTAGTTTTTTCTCCAGGATAGAGAAGTATAGCTAGCCTCTAGAAACAATCATTGTTGCTTCATTGTAATTCCTTTTTCTTTTCTCAATTCCCTGTCCTTTCCTCATTGTACAACATGAAGTAGTAAGAGCATCTGTGTAAAATGAGAGTAACAGTAGCTATCTTGTACTTAGCACAGTGCCTGGTACCAAATATTAATCTTCCTTTTGTTCTCCATTTTTGGTGCTTTCACTTTCTTCTCTTAAGTTTTGTTGTTATTGTTGCATGCCTGTGCTTAATCCTGCTGGTATTGTTTTAGAAATGAAGCTATTACTGAATCCTGTTTATATAAAAACATGATGTGTTCCTTTTCATTCTTATTTATAAATGACATACCTCACAGGACCAACCTATAGGAAAGAGCAAGTGGAAAAATGGTCACTTTGCCTTCTGGAGGAGGAAAAGGGGTTGTTAAGAATAAATGGGCCTCTTTAGCCCCCAAAACTCAGAGCCGTTATACTTTACGCTGAGTATATAATCTGATTATGATATTTGCTTGTAGAAGAAGTCTGGTAAGATTTAATTTTGATTTCACTGAAACCAGGATTTATTTTGATATCCCTTAAAGTAGTCAAATTAACTTTTTAAAAAGGGATAATGTTTATAAAATTTTAAATGTTCCAGGCTTGCTTGCCAAAGTCAGTCAGCTTGGCAGTCAGACAGAATGAAGGCCTATTTTTTAGAAGGACTTCTTTGAGAGAGTTCTTCTTTTATTATAAATGAAGAGATTTTAGAGTGTGCTGTGCCTGAAGGAATACATTGTATATTCTGTAATATATTTCAGAATATGAGCCTTGGTCATTTTTACGTTAATAATGAATGTCAGAAAACAATGCCTTCTTTATTTCGTAAAATTAATAATATAACATTTTGGAATGAAGCAAATATATTCTTTAATTATCCCCTTTCCATATTAGTGCTAGCTGTTTCGCAGATAGTATGGAGAGTAAAGGGGGAAAAAAAAGAAATGGTTTAGGTTTTCTCTTTTTCTTTTTGGAAAAAAAATTTTTCAAAGGTTGTAAAACATTTGGCAAACAATGAGACTTAAAAAAAAAAAACATTGTTATGGATCAGTTACATGTCTAATTCCAGGAAAAGGCACTTGTGATCAATTGCATCTTGTTTCCAAACTTAAGTGGATTGTTATTTAAAAGAATTTATAAAACTTAACATTTAAAGGACAGTTTTGTTTGCTATAATAGTTTGTGTTCTTTTCAGGAAAATTGACTCTACGAAATTATTGTTATTTTTTTAAACACAAACCAGACATTCAACTGATTACTTGGTATTTTGGAGTTTGAAATACAGCCTAGGGTCTGGGACCCATTCACAGTTCAATAAATATTTGTTGAATGAATGAATGATTGCAAAAAAAAAAAATTCTCAAGATACATCTTCTTTTGTAAAAAGTTAACAAAACTTAACACCAGCAAAAACCTCATGAAGTTAGATTGGTCACTGCCATCAAACAGCTTATACTCTAGAAGGTGAAGGATGATTTCAGCAAAAATAACCAAACTCTCTAAATGCCAAAATCAGGGTTTAGAGGGTCATGTGAGTCCTAAAGAGGGAGATGGAGTCATAGGAGAGCTAAGAGAAAGTGTCATGGGAGATGGGAGGGGCTTTTCAAAAATGAACAAGAGGCCAGGCCAGGCTGGCTCCCCGTCTGTCATCCCAGCACTTGAAGAGGCCGAGGCAGGAGGATCACTTAAGCCCAGGAGTTAAAAGGCTAGCCTGGGAACACGGTGAGACCCTGTTTATACTAAAAATACAAAAATAAAAATAAAATAAAATGAACAAGCATGCAACTGCCTGAAATGTGGGACAGGAGGCCTGGAGGCACCAGGAACATGGCAATAAGTGGTGGGGGTGGGATGTGGGGGCTGGGGAATGCAAGCAGTCCCCCTTTTCTGAAGAAGGACCAGAGAAGGCATCACAATACACTGTAGTTAGTCCAAGAAGATTGCTGCTCTAAAATGAATTCTGAATGCTGTGTAATCATTGTAAAGCTTTTTTTTTTTTTTTGAAACAGAGCCTCACTCTGTCACCCAGGAGGGAGTGTAGTGGTGCAATCTCAGCTCACTGCAACCTCTGCCTCCAGGTTCATGCAATTCTCCTGCCTCAGCCTCTCAAGTAGCTGGGACTACAGACACACACCACTATGCCCAGCTAAATTTTGTATTTTATTAGGACAGGGTTTTACCATGTTGGCCAGGCTGGTCTCACACTCCCAACGTCAAGCGATCTGCCCACCTCAAGCTTCCAAAATGCTGGCATGAGCCACAGCACCCAGCCTAAAGCATTTATTAAATACAGATAGTCTGTGACTTATGGTTTGAGTTATGATTTTTTTGCTATTACAATGGTGCGGAAACAATATGCATTCAGTAGAAACTGTACTTCAGATTTTGAATTTTGATCTTTTCCTGGGCTCAGGCCCAGCATGCTTTCAGCTGTGTATGTAGATGGCAAGTACCCATACAACCATTCTGTTTCTCACTTTCAGTACAGTACTCAATAAATTGCATGAGATGTTCAGTACTTTAGGGGAACACGGAGAGAGGCCAGGGACAGTCTCCTGCAGGGAGAGCCAGCGAGGAAATAATCTTTCTGTTTGCTGAACTCAGACCACCTCCAGGACATTTACCAATCTAGTGTAAGTGACTGTAAAGCAGTCAGTAGATTTTAAATTGGTGGATAAACGCTCAGTTCCTAAATAAGGCTTGTGTCTTTTCTTTGTTCATATGCATTTTTTTGAATTTAGAAAGCAGAATAAAATGAAAGAATCTAAGAGCAAATTTGATACCTTTATTCTATGTAAATTTGCTGAGTTCGTTTAGTGAAATCAGTTTCTTTTCCCTGTTTGAATGGTATAGGATTCTAATAGTTACCAAATACTTTGAGAATCAAGTATAATGCTTTCTACAGGAACGTAAGCAATTCACTGTTTCCAAGCACAATTTTGTTGTGTGTAGTGAGAAGCAGGGATGGACAGTTAGTACATTCATTCCTTCGGACCCTATTTGTGTGTCTGTGGTCACTCAGGCCTGCCCACCTCCCCTTTTCCTAAAACACTGCTTTCATTATGTCACTCCTCTGCTCAGAAATCTTCCAATCTTCCCAAATTCCTTGACATGGCATTGAAAGTTTCCCTTTGAGGGATGGAGTATGTGTTGCGGGGGAGGAAAGGGTACTTCGTGGAGGAAGAGTCCCCGAGCCCTGGACAGGAAGGAATAAGGTGACAGATCTCAGTGCATATTACTGTGACAGTTCCTCCCCCAGCACATTACACAGAAATCTGACTAATGACTCTGTCTTTGTTTCCACTTATACATAATGAGGAACTATACCAGGGTTATGTATTCTGGGTCTTTTTTCTTAGGTATTAGTCTAGAACTTTGTTTGGTTTTGTTTTTGGTTGGTTTCTTTGTTTGTTGCTGTCAGCCATACCATAAAGTTACCAGAAACCAAAACTACTTCATTATAAAGCAATCCCTAGTAAAGATTTATTTATTAAGTATTGTTTGATTGTTGACATGTTTCTCCCTAATGCACAGGGTTAAACTCTGCATTGAGCTCCAAATTATATTGATTTTTTTTTTCAACCCTAATCTGACCTCTTTCTCTCAAAGCTTAAAATTCTTACTGAGCAACATCAGTGTTTGGTGAGTGTTTGGGCTGGAGGATTGCAGACTTCATTCCAGTGTTCCATGCTCTTAAATTAGTTAAGTTTAATAAGATTTTTCTGGCTTTCTTATGGGCTTTTCTTGGATCTCATTTTAATGATTATTATTCACATCTTATTAAGAAAACTATATATTATGGTCTTACTAAGCATGTTTTGTACAGGGCTCATAGCAACAGTCTGGCATGAAAAGGGTTGAGTTTAAGGGTAAGTACTTTATAATTTAGTGTAACTTTAAAATGTAACACATGGGACTGTGCTTTATAACCTCCAACTAAACCATGCAAATGTAACTTCATAGGCTAAAGGAGAATGTTTCTTTTTAACCAAAGCTACTTTTCAATCATTTAAAAATATTTTAAATTAACCTATCATCCTTTTCAGATTTCTAATTGCTCTAAACTATTTTTTTTTTACTGTTGTAAAAAAAAAAAAACCCATTCTTAGATTCCTTTTTTGGGGTGTGCATTGTACAGGAGGACCAGAGCCATGTTATATTTTAACCTTTAGAACTGCCCTTTTCTCTCCTGATAAGTGGCAGATAAAAATGTGTTTAAAAATGAATTTCCCAGGCCAGGTGTGGTGGGTCACACCTGTAATCCCAGCTCTTTGGGAGGCTAAGGCAGATGGATTGCCTGAGGTCAGGAGTTCAAGACCAGCCTGGCCAACATGGTGAAACCCCGTCTCTACTAAAAATACAAAAATTAGCCAGGTGTGGCAGTGGATACCTGTAATTCCAGCTACTCAGGAGGCTGAGGCAGGAGGATCACTTGAACCCAGGAGGTAAAGGTTGCAGTGAACCCAGATTGTGCCACTGCACTCCAGCCTGGGAGACAGAATAAGACTCTGTCTAAAAAAATAAATTAAAAAAAAAAAATGGATTTCCCATGCCCTGCTTCTTTCACCTTTCACCAAATAGCATAATAGTTGCCCTTTAACTAGTGATCTGCTAGGCCTTGGAACTCATCTTAAGAAGAAATAATTAATAAGAGGAAATGACACCTCAAGATCTCTCCCCTATTCCTGCCCAGTTTTGTATTACACAGTTTCTTCCTTGTTAACTGAAATAACAAATAGCATCATTTCTTGCCTGCTACTTAGAAACAGAATGTAGTAAGAGAAAAGTTTCTTTTTAACCTAAGTTGGAACTGAAGCTGTTACATGAAAGTCTGATTTGTTCCAGCTTAGGTTTGTTCCAATTTATAGGATTTTGAGTTCATATGGGATAGGCAGAGACCATGTCATTATGCACAAAACCTATTTTTGAAGGTGGCATCACATAGAAATGCTTTCTTCAGTTTCTAATGAAGATAACTATTCAGCAGATCCAATGAGTGTGCATTTGTGCTCTGTGGCATTTCCATCAGACAGACGTACTTACTTTTCTTTTACCAAAAAGTGTTCGTTGAGTTGGCACTGGGATTGATAATATATGCACACAGCACATTTCTGTCATTGTTCGCTGCAGTCTTATAACACATCTTCTCAGCAATATTCTTAATGTTTCCAGGGTGAAAACTGCAGATTATTTACCCACTGAATCTAATCAGTAGCCATTGAATGCTTAAATGGGCTTTAAAGTAGACGAAAGTAAAAGAGAGCAAAGAAAATTAAGCAGTAAGATTGCCCATAATCCAAAGACATTTGAGCAGCCACTTTAGTCATTTTGAAACACATGCTTTATTTTTTTCCCTTAGACTGGCACATTCCTGTCATTTATAAAAAAGAATATACATTTGTAAATTTAAGGTGTAGATATTCATTATTGAAGGTAGAAATTGTCCTAATCATTAGGTGTCTAGATATATCTGAAGAGAAGTAAATTCAACATGGTTTTAAACACGATTTTGTATTGCATAATTTAGAAATAAAATATTTTAGTTTTCTTTAGTTAAACTAAGAGATTCTGTTTAAAAATTATGATTTAAAAGAAAAGCAATTCTTCATCTTTGTGAATTGTCTTTGAAATTTAGCTTATATTATAGAATATGCTTAACCAGAATACTGTAAGATATTTAACAAGAAGACCTAACCATTCTAAATATATGTGCACCCAGTACAGGAGCACCAGATCATAAAACAAGTTCTTAGAGATCTGTAAAGAGACTTAGACTCCCACACAATAATAATGGAGACTTTAGCACCCCACTGTTAATATTAGATCAACAAGATAGAAAATTAACAAGGATATTCAGGACTTGAACTCAGCTCTGGATCAAGAGCTAATATATACATCAAGAGCTCTAATATACATCCAGAGAACTCTCCACCCCAAATCAACAGAATATACATTCTTCTCAGTGCCCCCACATGGCTCTTATTCTGAAATCGACCACATAATTGGAAGTAAAACGCTCCTCAGCAAATGCAAAAGAACTGAAATCCTAACAGTCTCTCAGACCACACAGCAATCAAATTAGAACTCAGGACTCAGAAACTCACTCAAAACCGCACAATTACATGGAAATTGAATAACCTGCTCCTGATTGACTCCTGGGTAAATAATGAAATTAAGGCAGAAATCAAGAAGTTCTTTGAAACTAATGAGAACAGAGAGACAACATGCCAGAATCTCTGGGACACAGCTAAAGCAGTGTTAAGAGGGAAATTTATAGCACTAATACCCACATCAGGAAGCTAGAAAGATCTCAAATCGACACCCTAACACCACAATTGAAAGAGCTAGAGAGGCAAGGGAAAACTAATCCAAAGGCTAACAGAAGACAAGAAATAACTAAGATCAGAGCAAAATTGAAGGAGACAGAGACACAAAAAACTCTCCAAAAAAATCAGTGAATCCAGGAGCCGGTTTTTTGAAAAAAAATTAACAAAATAGACCGCTAGCTAGACTAATAAAGAAAAGAAAGAAGACTCAAATAGACGCAATAAAAAAATGATAGAGGGGATATCACTACTGACTCCACAGAAATGCAAACTACCATGAGACAATACTATAAACACCTCTACAGAAATAAACTACAAATTCTAGAAGAAATGGATAAATTCTTGGACACATACATCCTCCCAAGAGTAAACCAGGAAGAAGTTGAATACTTAAATAGACCAATAAGAAGTTCTGAAATTACTAAGAGGCAGTAATTAGTAGCCTACCAACTAAAAAAAGCCCAAGACCAGACTCATTTCACAGTCGAATTCTACCAGAGGTACAGAGGAGAGGAGCTGGTACTATTCCTTCTGAAACTATTCCAAACAATTGAAAAGGAGGGACTCCTCCCTAACTCATTTTATGAAGCCAGCATCATCCTGTTACCAAAACCGGGAAGAGACACAACAACAAAAGAAAACTTCAAGCCAATATCCCTGATGAACATCAATGTGAAAATCCTCAATAAAGTACTGGCAAACCAGCAGCACATCAAAAAGCTTATCCACCATGATCAAGTCGGCTTCATTCCTGGGATGCAAGGGTTCAACATACGAAAATCAATAAATGTAATCTATCACATAAACAGAACCAAAAACAAAAACCACATGATTGTCTTAATAGATGCAGAAAAGGGCTTTGATAAAATTCAACATTTCTTCATGTTAAAACTCTCAATAAACTAAGTATTGATGGAACATATCTCAAAATAATAAGAGCTATTCATGACAAACCCACAGCCAATATCATACTAAATGGGTAAAAGCTGGTAGCATTCCCTTTGAAAACCAGTACAAGACAAGGATGCCCTCTCTCACCACTCCTGTTCAACAAGGTATTGGAAGTTCTGCCAGGGCAAGCAGGCAACAGAAACATATAAAGTATGTTCAAATAGGAAGAGAGGAAATCAAATTGTATCTGTTTGCAGCTGACATGACTTTATATTTAGAAAACCCCATCATCTCAGCCCAGAAACTCTTTAAACTGATAAGCAACTTTAGCAAAGTCTCAGGATACAAAATCAATGTGCAGAAATCACAAGCATTTTTACACCAACAATAGACAAGCAGAAAACCAATTCATGAATGAACTCCTATTCACAATTGCTACAAAGAGAATAAAATATATAGGAATATAACTAACAAGGCATGTGAAGGACCTCTTGAAGGAGAACTACAAATCACTGCTCAAGGAAATAAGAGAGGATACAAACAAATGGAAAAACATTCCATCCTCATGGACAGGAAGAATCAATATCATGAAAATGGCCATACTGGCCAAAGTAATTTATAGATTCAATGCTATTCCCATCAAACTACCATTGACATTCTTCACAGAATTAGAAAAAGCTACTTTAAGTTTCATATGGAATCAAAGAAGACCCTGTATAGCCAAGACAATCCTAAGCAAAAAGAACAAAGCTGGAGGCATCATGCTACCTGACTTCAAACTATACTACAAGGCTACAGTAACCAAAACAACATGGTACTGGTACCAAAACAGAACTATAGACCAATAGAACAGAACAGAGACCCCAGAAATAACACTACACATCTACAATCATCTGGTCTTCAACTAATCTGACAAAAACAAGCAATGGGGAAAAGATCTTCTGTTCAATAAATGGTGCTGGGAAAACTGGCTAGCCATGTGTAGAACACTGAAACTGAACCCCTTCCTTACTCCTTATACAAAAATTAACTCAAGATGGATTAAAAATTTAAATGTAAAACCCAAAACCATGAAAACTCTAGAAGAAAACCTAGGAGGCCAGGTGTGGTGGCTCACGCCTATAATCCCAACACTTTGGGAGGCTGAGGCAGTGTGATCACGTGAGGTCAGGAGTTTGAGACTAGCCTGACCAATATGATGAAACCCCATCTCTACTAAAAATATAAAAATTAGCTGGGTGTGGTTGTGGGTGCCTGTAGTCCCCAGCTACTCAGGAGGCTGAGACAGGAAAATTGCTTAAATCCAGGAAGCAGAGGTTGCAGTGAGCTGAGATCGTGCTACTGCACTCCAGCCTGGGTGACAGAGAGAGACTCCATCTCAAAAAAAAAAAAAAAAGAAAAGAAAAAAGAAAACCTAGGCAATACCATTCAGGACATAGGCATGGGCGAAGACTTTATGATGAAAATACCAGAAGCAATTACAACAAAAGCCAAAATTGACAAATGGAATCTAGTGAAACTAAAGAACTTCTGCACAGCAAAAGGAACTATCCTTAGAGTGAACAGGCAACCTACAGAATGGGAGAAAATTTTTGCAGTCTACCCATCTGACAAAGTTCTAATATCCAGAATCTACAAGGAACTTAAACAAATTCACAAGAAAAAAAACAACCCAATCAAAGAATGGGCAAAGGATATGAACAGACAGTTCTCAAAAGAAGAAAGTTGTGCAGCTAAGAAACATATGAAAAAAAGCTCAACATCACTGATTATTAGAGAAATGCAAATCAAAACCACAATGAAATACTGTCTCGTGCCAGTCGGAATGGAGATTATCAAAAAGTCAAGAAACAATAGATGCTGGCGAGGCTGTGGAGAAATAGCAACACTTTTATACTCCCACTGTTTGTGGGAGTATAAATTAGTTCAACCATTGTGGAAGACAGTATGGCGATTCCTCAAGGATCTAGAAGCAGAAATACCGTTTGACCCAGCAATCCCATTACTGGGTATATACCCAAAGGAATAAAAATCATTCTACTGTAAAGACACATGCTCATGTAGGTTTACTGCAGCACTATTTACAATAGCACAGTCATGGAATCAACCCAAATGCCCATCAATGATAGACTAAATAAAGAAAATGTGGTACATATACACCATGGAATGGTGTATGCAGCCATAAAAAGGAACAAGATCATGTCTTTTGCAGAGACATAGATGAAGCTGGAAGCCATTATCCTCAGCAAACTAACACAGGAACAGAAAACCAAACACCACATGTTTTCACTAATAAGTGGGAGCTGAACAATGAGAACACATGGACACAGGGAGGGGAACAACACACACCAGGTCCTGTTGAGGGTCGGGGTGGGGCGAAGGGAGGGAACATAGAGGACGGGTCAATAGGTGCAGCAAACCACCATGGCACACATATACCTATGTAAAAAACTTGCATGTTCTGCATATGTATCCCGGAACTTAACGTAAATTTAAAAAAAAGAAAAAACAGTTTAAAGCTTTGTGAAACTCAAAAGAATTATTAGAATCTCATTTACAAGTTAATTTGGGTATTGTCTCTTTTAGGTCCTCTGTCTAAATAAAATTATCTTGATTTAAAAAAAAAAAAGAGCCAGGCGCAGTAGCTCACACCTGTAATCTCAGCACTTTGGGAGGCCGAGGCGGGTGGATCACGAGGTCAGCAGTTCAAACCAGCCTGGCCAATATGGTGAAACCCCGTCTCTACTAAAAATACAAGTTAGCTGGGTGTGGTGGCAGGCACCTGTAATCCCAGATACTTGGGAGCCTGAGGCAGGAGAATCACTTGATCCCGGGAGGCGGTAGTTACAGTAAGCCAAGATCGTGCCATTGCACTCCAGCCTGGGTGACAGAGTGAGACTCCGTCTCAAACAAACAACAAACAAACAGTGTTTGGAAGATTAATTAAAAAGTTAATAATAAGTGCTAGAACCTGGAATAGGTTTCCAAGTGTGTCTGATTAGAAGCCTTCTTCTTACCACTCTATGCTGTGCAAACACTAGAGAATGAAATATTTTTTGTGTTTTCTTACTATAATTTTCTTTTAGTTTCAGTAGTGGTTTGAGAAACAGTTATCAAGTGTTTACTATGTAGTAGGTGCTGTGCAGTTTCAGTCTTGAGATCGTAGAACTGAAATCACACAGATCACACAAATGATCGTGAGGGCATAAGTGATGTGTCATAGGCTGCCCTGGTCATCTTTAGATCATAGAAACAGCATATTCACAGTGCTGCCTTGCACAGAACCTGAGGAAGAATTCCACCTACTTTCTCCAGCCTGTTTATATCATGTTGTACTTTTAAACACCTTACCTGGTGCAGGATACGCAGTGGGTTTTTCAGTGGGTTCTCGGAAATGCTAGTAGTAATTGCAGAAATTATCTGAACTGAATTGTCTAGTTTAGATGTGAAAGCTCTGTGCTGTCATCTCCAGGAATTTTGATGCCTTTGCTCCAGCTCCCAGGCTAACAAGCACTGCTTGCTGGAAGAAAATGGAAACTGTGCAGACTTTACCTCTTCTGATTTCATGCTTCTGTCACAACTTCGTCCTCATGGCTAACTCCCAAGCACACTTCCTTCAGTAGCTTTGTTTGAAGTTTTTTCTATCTCTTGTTGACTCAAATCATAGTTTACTCTCTAAACTCCCATACTTGGGCCGCAGCACCTTCTGCTTTATGAAAATAATAGAAATATTTGCTACAGTGTAGCCTAGTGGTTAAGAATGCAGGCTCTTGAGTAGGCTGCCTGGGTTTGAATCCTGCCTCTTTATGTGGATTTGGGTGACTTATTTAACCTCTCTGTGCTTTATTTCTCCATCTATAAAATCTATGTCTACCTCATAGGGTTATTTTAAGAATTTTAAAATGTTGTAATATACGTCAAGTGCTTAGGGCAGTGTTTGGCGCATAGTAAAGTCTGTAAATGTTGACTGTGGTTATTTTAAATATATTAGTATACTTAATACCTTGACTTCATATGGTCTTTTTCTTCCTGGTGCCTTGCAGTCTAACTTCTATCATCGTTACTTTCCTTCTGTCATCATTACAGTGCCAGGTCAGTGACACCTTTGACAAACTCACTTGATTTCTTCTCCTGTTTAGTTCGAGAGCGTGCAATCCCTGTTTACCACCTCTTCTTAGTTTTCTTTCTTTTTCATTCCATGATCTTATGCTTTTTTTTTTTTTTTTTTTTGAGATGGAGTCTCTCTGTGTTTTCCAGGCTGGAGTGCAGTGGCACTATCTTGGCTCACAGCAACCTCTGCCTCCCAGGTTCAAGCAATTCTCTGCCTCAGCCTCCCTAGTAGCTGGAATTACAGGCAACCACCACCACACCCAGCTAAATTTTTTTTGTATTTTTAGTAGAGATGGGGTTTCACCATTTTGGCCAGGCTAGTTTTGAACTCCTGACCTGGTGATCCACCCACCTGGGCCTCCCAAAGTTCTGGGATTACAGGCATGAGCCACCACGCCCAGCCTGCTTTTCTTTCTTTTTATTCTGTGTGCTGTGACCGTTTCTGCCCTCTTTCACAATTAACAGAGCCTCCTCTTCTACTATTTTACATGACTGTTATTTCCATAATATCACTCAGTTTTTTCTTACCCCCATCAACTTTTTAAAATTTCAGATCTTTATTTCTTGTCTACATTTATCACTATTATGGTTATTTTTATATTCACAATAGCCTGCAGAAGAGCTTTATTTAAATATTCTATCAAGCCAGAACAACATAGTGAGACCCCATCTCTTAAAAAAAAAATTAGCTGGGCATGGTAGTGCATGCCTATGGTGCCAACTACTTGGGAGGCTGAGGCAGGGAGGATCACTTGAACCTAAGAGGTTGAGGCTGCAGTGAGCCCAGATTGGACCACTGCACTCCTAGGAAACAGAGCAAGATCCTGTCTCTAAATAAATAAATGGATGGATGGATGATGGATGGAAGGATGGATAGAGAGATGGATAGAAACATAGCTATATAGAGATATTCTGTCAAACCAAAGTATCAGAGTTAAAGATTATACTTTGTAATTTTTACACTGAAACATTTCTTTATTACACCTAATTAAGCATAGCTAGATATTGTTGTCTCAGGCAAGAACTCAAACTTGGAAAGAAACTAAAGTGTAGGGAGGCAGAATAGTATGGATTTTAAAAAATAATAGCCCAGTAAAAGTAACATAATGACAAGTAACAGTACCATAGTAGTTTTGCTGTAGATCAGTGGAGTTTTGCTGCTCATCAGAGGCCTTCTATAGGTTATATAAGATCTATACTTTATAAGTCATTGGAAAAGGTATTTCTGAAACTTCAGGAGAAAAAAATTAATTAAATCTTATGTAGGAGTCACTCATTAGTAGGACTAAAACATTACTAGGACTTCATTTTTATGTATTTTTATGAACTTGAGTTAACCTGAATTTTAACTATGTAAGGTTTTGCTTAAACTTTTATCTTTGGATGTCTTTAAAAGGTGATTCTTTAGGCAAAACTAATCTGTGGTGATAAAAGCCTGAACGCTCATTGCCTCTGGGGACGGGGTATGATTATTGATTGAGAAGAGGCACAAGGGAGCCTTTGGGGTGCTGGGAGAGGCTGTATCTCATGATCTGAGTGGTGGTTACATAGATGTGTACATATGTAAAAATGCATCAAACTCTAACAGTTTAACTTAGTGCCTTTCACTGAAGACTTGAGTGAAATCAGAATGGTTTAAAAGAATGACAAGGGGGATTTAAGAAATCCCCCGACCACCAAGCTTAGAACTTCCTTCACCTTCTTGGCCAGTCTATATATACTTGGAAGGCAGGGGACTCTACTATTAATTTTTGTACTCCTGGTATGGAGTAGGAGGAGGGGATATATGCAGTTGGAGGAAGACGGAGATGATTTCCCTTCATGTCTGCTCTTACTAGAGTTTCTTAATAAACCCAGTTCCACTCTGAGTTGCCACCTCACCATCTTCATGTTGCCATCTTCAAATCAAGGGGGAATAGATATGTATGTAGAAATATTCCCCCTTGATTTGAAGATGGCAACATTAAGCAGCATTTTGATTTCAGAATCTGGGAGGTGGAGTATTCTGTGACATGATCATAGTCTCGCGTCCATCTTCACTTATTTGGTTTCCCTGTTGCATCTCTGTAAGCCTCTTATCTCCTATTTTAGTACTTAAGAGTAGAAATTTTATCTTTTATTTTTTACTGTTCAGAAAGTACTTAGTGAATTGAAATTTTAGGGTGGAGAAGAGATGACAAAAGGAAAGATTTAATAATGCTGAGAAAATAAAGGGCTGTCCTTAGGTAACCCTTCTTAGGAAAGGCAGTAACACATCTTTTCCAACTCTCTGTCAGAGATGGTACGCTAGAAGCAAGCCAAGATTATGGAAAGATTTAAGTTTTCCATATGAAAGAGCCAGATTTAAGCCAGGAAGAAGGAATAGAAAGGGTGATTTGACCATTTATGACAAAAGAGAGCCCTTGAATTCTACATATATAAGCCTTTTTCCTCCAAAATACTTCAGCCTATGACATAAGTCAGGTTCTGGGAAAACTTAGTAAGCTCAGTTGATTTGGCATTGAATGTGAGTTTGCTTTGTAAGAAAGATCTATATACAAAAGGAAAGCATATGGGAGTCTTGGTGTTCATGCATTTGCTCTGTTATGAAGTTGTTCTGAGTGAACTGAAAGGCTTTTGAAAGCCCCTTCAGGATCTTTGTTCTAGACTATAATTTAGCACGTGCCTATCATAGAGAATTAAATTTCTTATATTTTGTTTGGGGCCCATTTAATCCTCTAGTCTTTCACTGGCTGGAATTGTTTTCAAGCTACAGATGCAAAAATAACACTGTAAACCCATTCTCGAAAAGAGAATTAGGATTTCCTAAATATTTTCTGCCCTGGGACTTGCCTATTTTGAAGCCAAAATAAAATAATGTGATTCTTCGAAAAGAATTGGTAGACACATCAATGGATACACTAGGACAAATGAAACAGACCACATCGTACATATAAAACTTTCATAAAGTAAAACCGCTTGATAACTCAGTGGGCTCCTGACTTCCACTTAGTTCCCATTCTCAAATGGGGTCAGACTAAAATTCTTTTCTTCTTAAAAGCAAGAAACCACATGCGACTCCCCTTCAGGAAATGAGGAAACAGAAAATAGATCCATATTTTCCCATTATTCTCCTAGCCCAGCTTCCCAAAACCTGGCTGACAAAATGGGCACCAATTAACTGAGAGATTTCTGTAATCACTGTTGTAGTTCTAGAAAGACCATTCGACTCAGAATCTACATTCATCCCCCACTGTTAATTAAACCTCAGTGAACAACTGTTACTAGATGGCATGAAACTATATAGCCTGTACCAAGGCCAATTTGGATTGTTCAGCCGGACTCTGGAAATTCAATCCCATAGCTGCACAAGTGTGCCATGATTAGCTATTATTCTCACAATATTGGATGCTGTATATTTTGTGAAAATTAATTTTTAGATTCTATTTTCCTCTTAAAACAGAGTTTTGGCTGGGCAGGGTGGCTCACGCCTGTAATCCTAGCACTTTGGGAGGCTGAGGCAGGCGGATCACCTGATGTCAGGAGTTTGAGACCAGCCTGTCCACTCCGTCTCTACTAAAAATACAAAATTAGCTGGACGTGGTGTTGCATGCCTATAATTCCAGCTACTTAGGAGGCTGAGGCAGCAGAATCGCTTGAACCTGGGAGGTGGAGGTTGCAGTGAGCCAAGATTGCACCATTGCACTCCAGCCTGGGTGACAAGAGTAAAGCTCCACCTCAAAAAAAAAAAAAAAAATTACCAAAGATGACAAATTGAAGCAGCAGACAGTAATAGAGCTGACCTAGATTATTAAGTAAGTGAAACTGGGAAAAACTAACATCTGGATCAAGGATGACTCTTTAATTGTGAAAGCAGTCATAGAAATTACAAAGAAAAATTACAAGTATGGAAAAAATTGTAATGCCTATCTGAAAATCATCTTGAAAAATACCACAAACTGTCCAGGTGGGGGTGGCTCATGCCTGTGATCCCAGCACTTTGGGAAGCCGAGGTGGGCGGATCACAAGGTCGAGATTGAGACCATCCTGGCCAAAATGGTGAAACCCTGTCTCTACTGGCCAACATGGTGAAACCCCGTCTCTACTAAAAATACAAAAATTAGCTGGGTCTAATGGCACATGCCTGTAATCCCAGCTACTAGGTAGGCTGAGGCAGGAGAAATGCTTGAACCAGGGACTCAGAGGTTACAGTGAGCCGAGATTGCGCCACTGCACTCCAGCCTGGATGACAGAGCGAGATTCCATCTCAAGAAAAGAAAAAAAAAATACCACAAACTAGGAAAAATGTTTACCACAACTGTGGATGTTTCCTAGCTTTAATTCAAGACTCTTACGAATAAATGAGAAACAAGTTGAGATCTAATGTAATGTAGTAGTGTGGGTACGATTGTGTGATGCATAAGTAACGGCAAATGTAATGGAACATTATATGGCTACTAAAAATCATGTTTTCAGAAGATTTTAGTTACACAGAAGATGCTAATCCAAAGCGATAATACCTTGTGCATCCAATATGATCCAAATTTTGTTTATATTCAATTTCTATATTTAGGCAAAAAGGAGAAAATATTCAGAGAAAATAGATCACAAAGAGTTACAATGTTAGTGAGAATATGGGTGACTGTTTTTTCATTTGTAATTATCTGCGTTTTTTTTATACTTCAAGAAAATGAATGTGTTAGTTTTATAATGAGAAAACAAAACCACCATTAAAACAGAAAATATATTCCTCATTAAAGCTTTCCTCTTCCTTTAAAAATTAAATATTTTAGAATGGACAGAACATTAAGTGAAAAAGCCTATCATAGGAAAAATTTTTAGAATGAAAAAAGAGGGGTGTACATTGCCTTTCTGAGATAGTAAATTAGAAACTCAGGAAAAGTACTTTAGGAAATTTTTAAATAGCCCTTTTAACTTCAGCACTCTTTTATGTTTGCTCTTCTGATAAAACTCACTCGGTTGGTAAACTAGATGATTCCTGAGCAGACTCAATATGAGCATCTTTAGTAACCTGGCATTATTTCCTACAGTGTGAGACGCACCAACACGGATGTGTTATTGGTGTCACCCCATTCATCAGTCTCCACCTTCATCTAAAGCAGACAGATGGGGAATTCTGCCCTGTCCTCCTAGCAAGCATTTTTGAGCACTTTTTAAAAAGCTGTTTATCTAGTCATTTAAAGTCTGTCCTTAGCCGTTCATATAAAGAGCCAGCATTATTTTTTCAAAGCATTTTAAAATACTAGTTCTTGCTTACCTTATGGGGGGGGGGGGGGGATCATTTTAATTGCCTATTCGCGTGAAATATTTTAACATAGAATTTTGATTAAAGGAAACTGGCTCACCAGCTTTAGCCACGCCAGAGTGTTGAGATACTTCCCAGGAGACTAAAATATGTGGTGACTTGAATTATCTAAAATTCCACAGGAAAATACAATAGAATTTCACAGCAGGAAAGGACCTTAGAAATAATTTAATCCAACTCTCCTTGTTTTACAAAGGAGATTGGAGCCAAAGAGGTTAAAACCCAAGATTAACACCCAGTTTGAAACAGGTCCTCTGATTTCTCATTGCGGTCTTTTAAAAAATACATTAGTCTTAGAATTTGTTCCTAAAAGTTGTCACATAGTATTTGGGTGTCACTGGCATATATAATAGATCCTGGAGTTGCAAGCAGAATCTATACCGTGACAGATTGAATACAATGAATTTAAAGTTTTCCCTGGTTGCCCTAGTGCCAAAGTGTAACAAGAACGTTACTACAGTTTGAGATCATGCAGTCCAGCATGGTGAGGCTTTCCCTGGTTTTGTTTTTTGTTTGTTTGTTTGTTTGTTTGTTGTTTTTTCCTTCAGAAAAGTCTCATTATTTCCTCGCTTTAATTATTTTAAGTTTAGTTGATTATTTTTTCTAATCTCAGATTTTGAGTCGAAACCCTTTTCCTAAATCAGTATTATTTGTATTAAAACTGATTGTTAAGAGTTTTGCTTTGACCTTTATTAAAGCTTTTCACAATGACTTGAGTTACAAAAATTTAAATTTTAAGTTAGAGATTAAGCACGAGAAAGTTTAGATCAGGAAGAAAAATCAATTTCCCTATATATTTTTGTCCTTAAAAGCATGACTAAAGAATGTCTGTAGAAGTTTGAGGGAAATGTCTCTTCTCCTGGTCTGTAAAATGAAGATATCACAACAGCTGCGAGGTATTGGTTACACTGGTGGAATTCAGTTTGATATAGTGGATTTATTATTATTTTTTAGCCCCCCATCCAAGGTTTTTTTTTTTGATAGCAGGTGTGACTTTTAACCTTCCAAACTCAACCTTGTACAATACTGAGTAATTTTATAGGGACAAAATGATCCAAGATATGTGGGAAATGAACTTAAGAAAGATTAATAATGTTTCTTTTCATTTTGAGCTAAAATAATAGTTCTTGCATTGAATGCAACGTAGACAAACAAAAAATTGAAACAAAGCAAATGTTGGAGGAAAAGAGAATTTGCACATTTATGAATTATGATTGTGTTTATGCTTGTGATCGCTGGTCTCATTGATGACGGCCTTGTCCTGTGAATAAATGAGAAAATTTGAGATGGGATCTTAGATACAAGATACATAATTTGAACTTACTTTCAGAAATGCAAATATGTCTTCACTGAGGTTATAATTAACACACAAACTCTTTATGCAATTTGTATAGTTTATAGTGAAAATGCAGAAAGGTTTTAGTATTTCACGTAAGATCCATAATATTTTGAAAGTGAGAAATGTGTGTGTATCTTTCTCATCTTAATGAAAGTAATAAAATATATTTGTTGAATTAGGCTTAATGTAAGTCCCAAAATGTACATATAAAACTGTATCCTCAACCTGTAGACTAATCTTTTGAACAACTTATTTGTCTCATAACTCAAATTATCACTGAGTTCACTTCAGTAGGTACTGATATTATTTTTAATTAATTATAGTTTTAGGCACTTCTAAGTGTACTTATATAATTCTATAAAAATATTAAAATGTCACCAGAATTATTTTCTTGTAATACCATATATATTTTTGACAATAGATGCTTATAATTTTGATTAACATATTGATAGGATTCTCAGAGGCTTTCTGAATTATTAAAAGATTAAGTATTTTCCTTTTTTTCTCTCTATTTATTCTAGGTGGGTCACTGCAGTATCTCCTAACCTGCTCTCCTTCCCATTAGTGTTTCCCCTAGCCAATTCATCCTGCACGTTACTACCAAATCAGTCCTCCAAAAATAGTGTTTTTATCCTATCAGTTGTTACTCAAAAAACGTTAGCTGCTTCCTATTTCTATTACCAGCTTCGGTCTCTTGCTTCCCCCTCAAGCAACTTCTAACCCAGTAAAAGTTGTTATCCTCACCACTCCTTCATAGTAAAGCCTCACTGACTTTGCTCCTAAGTGTTGACCCAAGGTTTGTTTTCTTTTCCTCTGTTTCTTATGTCAAGTTTCAGGGGCTAGTCTTTGGACTGCTCTGGTCCAATATTATCTTCCTATTCCCCATTCACTTAATGTTTGTACTATACCTGTATGTTATAATTACTTTCTTGTATTGTTCTCTAATTGTTTCTTGTCTGGAGGTATATATTCCTGGCAAATTGTCCAAGACAGTGGTTCAGGCTCTAACTGTGTGTTCTCTATTTCGAGACCTACTGAACCAGATCCTTGGGGGAGGGGGCTGGAAATCTCTAGTTTTAGTAAGCTACCTGGGTGATTCCTGTGGTCTTCAAATTACTTGGTGTCACTTAAACTGGCAGTGAATTAAACAGTATTAACTATAGATTGTATTAAATGTATTTTAAGTTTTTGGAAATTTATGATCTTTGTATTCTTATCATCTAGATTAGAGTTAGCCAAGATGCCCCATTCCCCCAAATTATGTAGCAGTGAGAAATTTTCAAATAAAATGTTTCTGCCATATGTACATAAATGAATACATATGCAATTACCCTTTATAAAAATTGAATTCACTTTTTAATTATACAACTAATTTATGAACATGTGCTCATGAGGAATTCAAAAATACAACATGAAACTCCTTCTTGATTCTTTCCTAATCCTTTTCTTTCCTCTCTGGTAAACAGGTCTATTGATTTGCCAAGCTTCCTTCTGAGCTTCTAAAAGCTCAGAAGGAACTTTAGGTTTTTTTTTTTCATGTGAATACAGTATGAGTTGTTTTGAAACTTATTACTTTAAAATTCTTTCCGTATCAGTATATATGTATGTATGTGCATATGTATTCATTCTGTGTAGTCCCTATTGCATCGATGTGCTGCCATTTATTTAAGAATCTTCTTACTAATAAGTGAACATTAAGGTTGCTCTCACTTGCTTTCCTTATTGTAAGCCACTTCAGTAGACATCCTTGCATGTGCCCTCTTGTGCACATGTGCCATTTGCTTTCGATTAGGAAGCTCTTCCCATTTCTGCCTTTCTTTTCCTTTTTAGTTCACAAGCAATACCTCATAGTCTGCATCAGTGTGCAACTTTTCTTTTTCAGCGTGTGGCCAATAAAGCACAGGACTGAGTCAAGATATTTGGATTCTAGACCTGGCTCTGCCACTGACTTGCTCTATGATCTTGGACCCTTTTCTCCTTTGTGTCATGAAGGTGTTGAGTGGGATGACTTTTAGGATTTCTTACAGTTCTGACAGTCTCTTATTGTAATTAGGCTTGTGGGTGTGACAACATTGATTTTTATGTTATATTCAGCTAGTAGCAAGAATCAGTTGATCCTGTTAAGTAAATCATAAAGGTGTACAGCGCTGACGAAGAAAGGGACCTTATGCTTTACATGAGTCTTTTGCATTACTCCTAACTGATGTTTGAATGCCATTTTTGGATGAAAAAATAATGTGGTAGTAGTACCTTTTTTCTTTTGGATAATTCTCAACAGTTTACAGAAAACTATTACCCACACCAGCTTATTTTAAAGTATTATCTCTTTCTCATAAATCCTGAGTAATTAAAGGAGTTACTCAAGATTATTCAACTAATGAGTTTCAGGGTCCAGACTTTAATTTCACATCTTTTGATTTCTAAGTTTGCTGTTCTCTTAAAGAGAAAGAAATATTTTTCTCATACTCAAAATAGTTATTCACTATATGCTAAATTTCTTTTTTTAACATTTATAAAGTGCTCCTTACTGTTAGTCTCACCATTCCACCTTTCTCTGGTGCCTCCTAGTTTATTTTGTATAGAAGCTGGCACTTTGTTCAATTTTAACAGTTCTAGACATCAAGATGACCAACACTTTTGAGTCAGCAACTCTTAAGCTTTTAGGAAATGCATCACACAAGTAGTTGTGGTTATTGTTATCCTTAAAATCACTTGACACAGATCATAAACATTTAGCCCTGGAGCATGAAAAATGGGTTAGAGGCCAAGTTTAGTTTGTCTGCAGGGTATCTGTTTCATCTTCATGATGGAACCCACGTGTGCCAGGGATGTTTCATGGAAATACTTAATATGAAGAATGGCTTTTTGTTGGGAATCCAGAATAGTCATAAAAGTATGGATTTTTTTATTTTCAAATAGTTTCTTTCTAACTTACCAGTGCTGAACTGAAGTTACTACTTGCAGAATAGCCTCTTACAAAAAGACAGTATGACACAATCCAATGTGACTTTTGAGGTTAAAATGTGTTACTTTCAGCACTGTTTTGCTTAAAAATTTGGATACTACCATAAAGCTGAAAGTATGTTTTCTTCATGGTGTGATCTTGACTCACAGCATCACTGACCTCCTGGGCTCAAGCAATCCTCCCTCCTCAGCCTCCTGAATAGCTGGGAATACAGGTGCATGCCACATGCCAGCTAATTTTTTTATTTTTTGTAGAGATTAGGTCTCACTATCGTACCCAGGCTGGTCCTGAACTCCTGGGCTCAAGCAATCCTCCCGCCTGGGCCTCCCAAAGTGCTGACATTTACAGACATGCGCCTCGCACCTGGCCTGAGACTCTCCGTTTGTAAGTTGTGATGTTAATTCTGCAGTTACGTCCAGAATAGAATTCTCTAGACTGATGGAAAAGTTATTGTGTTTCACTATTCTTACTTCCTTTACTCTGCAAGCTCCCTTCTCTTTCCAAAAATTATTAAAAGAGAGAAAAGGTGAGCAAAACAAAGAAACAGACGATTTGTAGCTTTTCCACATTTTTTCTGTTTCTTAACTTTACCCCTTTCAAACTTCTTTTTTTCTATTACTTTTTCAAAAAATGTCCCTTGCCTCTGTATCTACCCCTACTATCTTGATTATTTCGCTTGGTACCTCCCACTCTCCCTCCCTCTGAGAACTTTACAGTCTCATTAGTTGTCCTCTTGACCGATGTATGTACACATACCACAGTTCACCGGTCATCAGAGTACCATAGCCAAGGTTCTCAACTGCTGTTACAGTTCTCAAGTGTGAAGTGCCAAGGGCAATTTATTACCAGTTATGAGTACCCCAGTTTGTACATGCTTTGCTTTTTTAAAAAACAGATTTGAGCTTAGCCCTAAAATAATGTCCCTGTCAGTCACTTGCATACAGAAATGCTTTCTTGAGTGGAAGAGAAAGAATGACACTGCAGCTTGTGGACTCTCTAGGGACCCAAGCTTATCGACACCGCAGCCTGTGGGAGTGTGTGGCGGGACATGCAAATGTCATCTTTCCTTGGGCCTTTCCCAGCAGAATAAAAGGCTAAAAACCTAATCCAAGAACAGGAAAATGTTCCCACTGAAGATTATTATTGCTTGCTTGGGTTTGTTTTTATTAAAAGGTGAATGCTGGAAAAATATAGTTTCTCTCTCGGAGGTTAGATTTGTTTGTTTTTACTAGTTATTTGTCAACACAAGACTGAAGTTAGAGTGAAAGTCATCTGCAGGTTTTATTAGGTAGATATTAAAAGTAACAATTACAAAGGATTTTATAAATGGAGGAAGACTACTATTGATCTATGAAAGTATGTGGTAGACTCCCTTGCTTGCCTTCTTTCACAGGTGTTTATAGTAAAAGATTGAACAAGCAGAATTAAAGAAGGCAACACTGGAAATCAAACAGGTTTCAAATTTTACCTGTAGTGTGGTTTGGGTGTTTCCATCATCTGTTTGTCACGCCTATTAGTATAGAAACTTCAGAGGGATCTAATGTTTTCCCAGGAGGTTTCTTTGTGGTATCCTCAATTTTCCTTTTCCAACTAATGTTGACAATCTCTACTTACTGTCTCAAATTTAACATAATATGAAATCTTTACTCAAGCAGAAAGACTATGGTGAATCTATAGTTGTTCCTCTCTAAAGAGTAAATTAGTCATAGATCCATGGATTTCTTTAGTTGAAAGAAAAAGTTAGTGGCAGGGGGTAAGTGGGGGAAAGAGAGTGTTCACATTTGTTACAACCCAAATGTATGTAACAAAGTACCATTTCTTTGCTCAGTATGATATGTTCCAGAATTATGGCTGTGAGGATCATTTTAGACCTAAGGATAGCAAAATCTCTTAATTTCTCATGGAAATTCAAGATGTACTTTTAAGGATGCATAAGTGGAAAACTGGGAGTGAAAAATTGAAATTTTTGTATACAAGGAATTGTTCAGTGCCTTACTCTCTGGAAAAATAAGTTGGTTTTCATAGCTCATTAATAGTTTCATCACTGGTGTTCAGATAGTATATTCCTTTAAAATCAATGTATAAGCTGGGTGCAGTGACTCATGTCTATAATCTCAGCACTTTGGGAGGCTGAGAGAGAGGATCACTTGAGCCCAGGAGTTTAGGACCAGCCTAGGCAACACAGGGAGACCCTACATCTACAAACAAAAAATTTAAAAAATTACCTGGGTGTGGTGGCACACAACTGTGGTCTCAACTACTCAGGAGGCTGAGATAGGAGGATTGCTTGAGCCCAGGAAATTGAGACTATAGTGAGCTGGCCCACTGCACTCAAGCCTGGGTGACAGAGCAAGAGCTTGTCTCAAAAAAAAAAAATAATAATTTGCCAGGCATGGTGGCCCAGGCCTGTAATCCCAGCACTTTGGGGGGCCGAGGTGGGCAGATCACTTGAGGTCAGGAGTTTGAGACCAGCCTGACCAACATGGAGAAACCCCATCACTAAAAAATACAAAATTAGCCGGGCGTGGTGGCACATGCCTGTAATCCAAGCTACTTGGGAGGCTGAGGCAGGAGAATTGCTTGAACCCAAGAGGTGGAGGTTGCAGTGAGCCAAGATTGTGCCATTGCACTCCAGCCTGGGCAACAAGAGTGAGACTCTGTCTCAGAAAAAAAAAAAAAAAATGGTTGAAGAAATGAACAACTAAAAAAGAATAATCGTTTAAATTAAAAAATTTAAAATCAATGTATAGTTGTGGTGATGGTTGCATAACTCATGAAGGTACTAAAAACCATGGAATTGTACACTTTAAATGGGTGAATTATATGGTATATAAATTATATCTCAATAAAACTCCTATTGAAAAATCAATATGTAATTGTATTTGAAAATATAGGTTTTAGGGGTTTTGGGTCTTTTTGTAGATTCACCAAAACAACTAAATGTGCTTCATGGCTTCTTCAGATGTGACTGTGTTCACTGAAAGCCCACTCTGTGTAAAGCTGCTAAGCCCACACCAGCTCACTGGAGTTGCCCTACGCTCCATCCCTCCATGCATGCTTGGATGGCCCTGGCCAGCTGAGTGCTGCAGGTCAGGTGGCTGCTGTCTCCTACAGTCACCCACTCTGCCCTCAACATTTGACAAGTGTGCTTACCAAACCCATGCATGCCAGTTGGCTGATTTTGGTAATTATGTCATCTGATTAAATTTTTTAGTTCATTTCTATATAGGTGCTAAAAGATAAAGTTGTTTTCATGGAAAGAAAATTGTAGCCTTAGGAAACCTAGATAAAGGTTAATTACTACAAAAAATTTTACTGTTGATTTAGGCATGGAAGAAAAAAATTGCAAAAGATTTGGGGAAAAAAATCATCAAAATTTAGATGTGTATTACAGTCAGTATAGCCAGGATACTCACAAGTATTCTAAGTCCTCAAACACTCGACAATGCAACATGTCTATGGTTTATGTAACAACAGATTGACATTTATGTTTAAGTTACTATTATTTGAGGAATGTATATAGAATTTCAAAAAATGTTTCTCTTTAATTAACCTTTCTGATTAACCAACAAGCTAATGGTTCCTGCAGCATTGAATCAGAGAGCCTATACTGTAGGATACAGAGGCACAAAGAGAAACTTACAGAGTTTAGTAAAATGTTGAAAGAGTTTAGGACTGACAGATAGGAATGGGCTGAAGTAATGAAGAGAGAGAGAGAAAGAGAGAGAGTATATTTAAGAGAGAAAGAGAAACAAAATAAAATTTATCTATGTTAATATTTATGTCCTCAGCTTCCTGCTTTTTAAAATTTATTGTCTAGTTACTTCAAAGCCGTTCAGTGTGAGAAAAGCAATGAAAGATTCCCATTCATTAACCCAACATGTACTGAACTGACATCCACAAAAAAACCATACATTATACTAGTTATAATACAAATAAGGTATGGTTCCATTTTATGTATCTAACATCTTTTTTTAGATTTTTTAAAATGAATTATTTTGCTGTACATATATAAAAATAATGCATTTTTGTTATCCTTTATAATGCTGTAAATATTCAGTCTCATCTTTTTTCTTAAAGCAACGTGTTCTCTTATGCTGTGCTTAGTGGAAACTCAGACTTTAAGTTCCGCATCTGCCAAAGAAAAGATAATTCTTTTCTGTAAAAGAAATTAATACTTTATCTTTGCCCTAGGACTTTTCTTCCTTGGTTTTACAGACAAATGTTCACAGGACAGAGAGCAGTAAATTAGGCATCAAGAGACTTGAGTTCTCACTACAGCTCCACTATTAAGACACTGAGAGACCAGAGGCAAACTGAGGCTCATCTCTAAACATGAAGCTGCAATGGAATTGGAATATATAGTCCCTAAAATTCTTTTCAGTGCTTGCAACCTCTGAGATTGTTCCATCTCCTTGGTTTTGATATATTAATGGGCTTAGAATCCATAACGAGGGCATGTAAGTAAAGCTTGAAATTTAGAACACATGCATCTTTCGTATCAACATTTTAATGCAAAGTGCGTTCTAGAATGTTAGCTCCGCGTAGTTGTGAACCTTTTTGTCTCGTTCATGGATATACTAGGAATAAGATAAATGTTTCTTTTTAAGAATGGATATGTGTATCTGAGTGAGAGATGTAAACGGAGAGAGAAAATAGGAAAGAGAACTTTAAATCTTCAAGAAATTCCAAGGTAGGGTTCCAACTATTGAAAGAGTAATAGCTTAAAGAAGAACGTTTCGAGGACAGGTTTTTACATTTTGTTTTGTTTCCTCCAAGTATAGTACAGTCTGGTGAAAGATTTCATGTTAGGAAAGAGTATGTAGCTAGGTAATTCAATTATTCAGTCAGCAAATATTTATATATTCTTAATATATTAGCGTAGTGGTTCTTAAACATTGGGTCACACGACCCCTTTACAGTTTCAAAAATTGTTGAGAACCTTCAGAGAGCTTTTGTTCATGTGTTATAGCTGATATGTAACATATTGGAATCGGAACTGACAAATATTAAATTATGAAACTCATTAAAAATAATAGGCCCATTACATGTTAACATAAATAACATTTTTTGTGAAAAATACATTTTTCAAAACAAAAAACTTTAGCAAGATAAGTATCATTGTTTCACATTTTTGCAAATCTCTTTGACATGTGGCTTACTAGAAGACATCAGGATTCTCATATTTGCTTGTGTAATCTATGGCAATATGCCATTTGATTGAAATATATGAAGTATATGAAGAAAATCTGGCTTTACAGAGATCTATAGTTGGAAAAGGGAGGTTTCACAGACCCCATGAAAGGGTCTCAGGAACTCCCAGGTGTCTTTAGGCCACACTGTGATAACCAGTGTACTTTTATTTGTTCAACAAATATTTATTAAATGCTTTCCAGTAAATAGGAAAAAAAAAATCTGGTGGGAATACAGAGTTTGGAGGTTGAGATTGAGTTCAGATTTTTTTTAGCAAACTTATCCTGTATCTGGGAGGCAATGTACAGAGGATGACAGGGAATAATAAAACAAACTATGGGAAAGAGCTGATTAGAAATACAAGCCCTTATCTGTTGAAGTGGATTGCGAAGTTAGGTATTAAGAAATTGAAAAATGGAGAAGCAGCTGGTATCTTGAAGAGGGAATAGAATATTTCTAGCACAAGAAGGTATTCATGTCCTATTTTTTTAAGTGTTAGAATCTTTGCAACATAAAGAAGCAGCTTAGATTGGAGACTTAGGGATGCGGATTCCTGTTATGAGAGAGAAGACTGAGTCTGGTAGCTATAGGTCTCAGAGAAGAATATTGTACAATGTAACTATGATTCCATCAGGAGAGGGTGATATGGAGTCTGGGAAGGTTCTGCCTCCTGACTAGCCACTAGAGTTCTCTCTACTAGTATGTAAAGTGGCCAACATTCCTTGTTTAAAATCTCTCAAATAGATTGTCTTTTTTAATACTTCCAGGATTCTTTGTAATAGAGATAAGTAAAATGTTCAGTACATATGTAAAGCCTTTGTTTATGTTATGATGCTTTGTTTTTGATCATTTTTCCTTTGCTTTTTTTTTTCAGACCATCCAGACCTTTCAAGTTACCAAAAAGGTAAAGTAATTTGGGTTATCTTATTAAATAACAAACTTACCTGCGTGCTTTTTCCCATCTAGTATTTTCTCCATATTTTGCTGTTCTTTCCACTTTCCTCATTCATATTTTTATGAAAGAAAAATAAATTTCCCATGAGTTGGCTGCTTGAGGAATTCCATATCTCCAAAAGTGGTTTTAATCTTAAGGTAGATTTCTAACCCTATTAAGTTCTATTTGTGTCTAGGTGCAGTGTGTCATGCTTATAATACCAGCACTTTGAGAGGCCGAGGTGGGTGGGTCAACTGAGGTCAGGAGTTCGGGACCAGCCTGGCCAACATGGCAAAACCCCATCTCTACCAAAAATCCAAAAATTAGACAGGCATGGTGGCACGTGCCTGTAGTTCCAGCTACTCGGGAGGCTGAAGCAGGAGAATCACTTGAATCTGGGAGGTGGCAGTTGCAGTAACCCAAGATTATGCTACTGTACTCCAGCCTGGAGTACAGAGTGAGACTCTGTCTTAAAAAAGCAATAATAATAAAATAAAATCTGTTTGTGTGTAAACATTTATATTTGTCTAATTATTTTGCATTCCTTCCTGCAGTGGTTTGGCTTCTCAGTGGCTTTCTTAGTGAGGAAAGAGATACTGTTCTGCCAACTGCCATGACTTGAATTCATGGCAGTTTATTTCAGAGAGGTTGTCTTTTTTTAAAAAAAAATCTTGTTACCAATGGAAGTATTCTTTTATGTGGAAATGTTTAAGGCTTATCTGTCAATAGAGAAAATTTTAAATTGATAAGAGTTCCTGAAAAGAAGCACTTTCTCATCAGATGTTCTTACACATTGTAATTCCAGATATAATGTCATTACATTTAAGAATTCTAAAGTGAGTTGGGCATGGTGGCTCATGTCTGTAATCCCAGCACTTTGGGAGGCCGAGGTGGGCAGATCACCTGAGGTCAGGAATTCAAGACCAGCCTGGCTAACATGGTGAAACCCTGTCTCTACAAAAATGCAAAAATTAGCCAGGCGTGATGACAGGTGCCCGTAATCCCAGCTACTTGGGAGTCTGAGGTGGGAGAATCACTTGAACCTGGGAGGCGGAGGTTACAGTGAGCCAAGATTGTGCCATTGCACTCCAGCCTGGGGGACAGAGCGAGACTCTGTTTTATTTTTTAAAAAGCAAAATTCTAAGTGATCTTTGAAATTCAGTTGCCAAAGAAGCTCAGATGCTGATAACACAGAAGCCTGCCTCAAGGGAGTTATCCTCTCTTTGAAGTGAAATTACTACATAAATATTAATTAGTAAACTCTCCTATTAAAAAAATTATTTTAAAAATTGTCATAAAATATACAAATAGGCCAGGTGCAGTGGCTTACACCTGTAATCCCAGCACTTTGGGAGGCTGAAGCAGGCAGATCACTTAAGGTCAGGAGTTTGAGACCAGCCAGGGCAACATGAGGACACCTGTTTCTACAAAAAAATACAAAAAGTTAGCCAGGCATAGTGGTTTGCACCTGTAGTCCCAGCTACTCGGAAGGCTGTGGTGGGAGGATCTCTAAGCCCAGGAAGCAGAGTTTGTACATAGCTGAAATACACCACTGTACTCCAGCCTGGGTGCCACAGCCAGATCCTGTCTCAAAATAAAATAAAATAAAGTAAAATAAATATAAATATATATATATATATAGGAGAGAGAGAGAGAGAGAGAGCACTCATATATATAATATGTATAACAGGGTTATATGTTATATATAACATAGGGTTATATGTTATATAACAGGTTTATATGATATATAGTTATAACATGTTGATATGCTTTAAATGTTATAACATGTTTATGTGTTTATACATTGTATATATAACATGTTTATATGTGTTGCATATATAACATATATGTTGCCTTTTAACCATTTTTAAGAGTACAGTTCATTGGCATTATGTACATTCACATTGATGGATAACCATCACCACCATTTTCTCTTGTAAAACTGAAATTCTATACCCATTAGACATTAACTCCCCATTTTCCCCTAGCCCCAGGCCCTAGCAACTATCTTTCTGCTTTCTGTCTCAATGGGTTTGACTGCTCTAAGTACCTTGTATGAGTAGAATCCTACAGTTATCCTTTTGTGACTGGCTTATTTCATTGAGTATAATGTCTTCTAGGTTCATTCATGTTGTAGCATGTATTAGAATCTCCTTTTTTAAGGCTGAATTATATTCCATTGTATGTATATATCATATTTTGTTTATCCAATTCCCTTTTCATTTTTGCAAAAATAAATAAAAGAGAAAAAATAAGGGACAGATATGCAAGTAAATATGGCATATTAAGAAAATGAATTTCTACTTTTCTATAAGTAATAGGACTTTTGCAAATAACTAACAATTTTACTTTGAAAAGATTCATTCTCTGTTATTAAATTGGTATTATTAAGCAAAGTTCTAATATCTTTTAAGTATATATGCATAGAAATACAACTTCTTCAGCAAAGCCTTTCCTGATTCCCCCTTTTCCACCTTGGCGGGAACTTACTGCTTCCCTTGTTGAATTCACAAACATTTCATCTGTACCCCTCTAAAAACCACGTTGTTTTTTTTTTACCTGTCTTGTAGATATTTGTGTGCCTGTCTTATTTTCTGTGTTAGACTGTAATTTCCCTGAGGGCAAGATCCAAGTCTGCCATTTGTGTATTCCCAGAATGCCTTGCATCCTTACTATTTAATGCTAACTGTTGGATGAATTTGTTATTTCACAAGAAAAAAAGAGTTGTATATTCTTTTTTTTTTTTTTTAATTTTCAAACTTCAATCACTCTTCCCACTAAGTTGATAGTTGGTGCCACTGGAAAAGTTATGACTTAATAACATTTTGAAATGCCTATCTTTAAGGGACAAGAGGAATAAGAATTATTAAAGGAAACAGGAATAAACCAAAGGAGAAAAGATTTTGGAAGAAAGAGGTAGCTAACAGTGCTAAAATACGGCTCAGGTCAAGGAATATAAAAACCAAGAATAGTTAGTTGACTTGGGCAATTCAGAAGAGTCATGAGAGCAAAAGCCAGACTGTAAGGGGTTGAAGATCCAGTGGTTGTTGAGGAAAAGGAAGCCTCTGGTATGGGGCACTGACTTACACCATCTGAAACACGGTTTTCTGCTCAGAGGGGAAGAGAAAAAAGAAGGCAGCAAAGAACAAGGGAAACACATATTTGTAAGCTAAGAGGAAAATTTATTATATGGGGGTATGTTATTGTAATATAAATAACCCACTTAAAATTGGCCCCCATTTTAATGTCACTTGAGCATAAATTGGCTGTATAAGATACTTTGTTTATTTGTTTTAACAGTTATTTCTGATCTGTTTCCAGAATAAATCCAATAATAAGGTGACTGAAAATCTCTGACTGTATTTGAGGGAATTCCATTGAGTACCAGTGAAAACCCCAGTATGGCAGTGACACCTGGACCAGGATACCAGGCAGCATGCCTGCTAACTCAGATCCACAGTTCACCCACAAACGCATTTCGTTGCCTCTGTTACTTCTGTTTCTTCTTCTGTAAAAGGAGAATGAGCCTTCAGATCTGTCTCCTATTTGAGACTTAACCTATTGAGAAAATGAGGTGAACTTTTATACAGCAATGCCCTGCAAAGAGCAGGCCCTAACCTCAGCAGCTAGTACAGCAGTAGGGCCTCCAGGAAAACTGTCACCTGGTCTTTCACTGGAAAATGACTACCTGCTGTAAGCCAGGTGTTACAGAGATGGGCTGCAGTTACCATTATATTGTGGTGTCTAAAGATTTTCAATATTAGAGCAGGTGGTCGAAAGACAAGGATTTGATATGCAGAAGAATACAGTACAGTTAAACGAATGGTTCCTTTGAAAATTCTTCTGCACATGTGGTTCACTTTTCAAAGAGAATGATGTACAGGATATATAGATATAGCATCATCAATATATATATATATATATATATATATATATATATATATATGTTTGTGAGATTTATAGGCCATTTTTAATTTCCTTTACTTCTCCAATTTTCCTACTTTATTAGATTTTTATCTTGATATTACAACCATTGTCTGGATTTCACATTGCACATGCAAGTCTGTTTCCTATGTGGTACACACGGCTATACTATATATATGTTTCACATAGATAGCAGGAGGAGTAGAATTAGCCTCAGCAATTTTGCGGTGTTGAGGAGAAACACTTGTTTGAGTAACACTTACTCAGAATGATTGGGCTTTCCCCCATGGTGTTTTATATACTCAGATGGTGACCCCATTTCTTAAGTGTGAACAGTTATCTCTAGGAAAGGTTAGCGTGTGAAACATCTGCTGTGTAAGGAAGTGGAATTGTAATATAGTAAGGTTAAACGTGTATGGAAGAAATGTGCTGAAATCACTAATGCCATAAAGTTTCCATATGTAGTCAGTGCATGTATATGGTGTATAGCAGTGCTTTAAAATCAAAACCAAATGTTTTCAAAGGGAAGAAAAGCAATTATTGAATGGGGTTTTGAAGGTTGCTATACATGTGTGTGCACATTTTTCAACAACACAAAATAAAAAGTCATTATATGGGTAAATTAAACCACAGTATGAATACTAAGCAATTTGGGGCTTACTGCCCTCTATTGATAACATGTTAGTGAGTAAAAATGCATAACTTCTGATTCATTTGAGAGAAAATGGATCCATTTAAAATAAAATGTAATGAATAACCATGTAAGCCCGGGGCCATTTTCATTTCACAGGGCTGATATTTTAATGGTCTAAAATGTAAAGGACTCTTTTTAAGTCTGAAGCAATGAATGTAGTCTCAAATGTGCTATTGAGACAGAGGACTTTATTGCTTCAAAACTAGTTACTTTCATCTTAGTTTGCATTTGGTGGAAGAGGAAATAAAATGAGAATATTTTTGCACAGGGTGTGTTCTAGACGTGTGAAAGCTTCTAGCCACTTGGTGTTTACATTTGAACAACCACAATCAATTTATTGTCATTTATATGTCTTTATTATATTCAGAATTATTCTAAAAGGTTGTTCTGCCTTATCTAGCATGATTTTTCCTGAATGAGTTTTTAAATCCAAAATTTGCAATGTAGTGAATAATGTTCAAACTTGGAACATGTATGATTTTGCATAGAGAAATTAACTACTAGTAGGGCTGGGAATTTTTAATTGTAAGTGTTAGGAAGCAGACATTTATGGCAAGTATAGTTATTCCTAATGTTTCTAGTTACTCTTGTGTCTAAAGAAAGAAATGACAGCACAGAGATTAAAAGGCCTGACTCTAAAACCAGACTATCTAGGTTCCTAGTTTTGTGACATCAAATAAGTTCTATAACTTGTCTGTGCCTCAGTTTCATCTCAAAGGGTGGTTGTGAGAATTGAACGAGATGATAATTTATGTAAAGCACAAGAGAAACTGGTATTCTGAATAAGGGCAGCCTTGTATGTATGTGTGTATGTGTTTATTTATTTTTATAAGATTTATTTTTCTTTCTTTCTTTCTTTCTTTTTTTGTGAGACAGAATGTTGCTCACCCAGGAATGCAGTGATGTGATCTCTGCTCACTGCAACCTCTGCCTCCTGGGTTCAAGTAATTCTTCTGCCTCAGCCTCCCAAGTAGCTGAGACTATAGGCATGTGCCACCACGCCCGGATAATTTTTGTATTTTTGTAGAGACGGAGTTTCACCATGTTGGCCAGGCTAGTATTGAACTCCTGACCTCAGGTGATCCGCCTGCCTCGGCCTCCCAAAGTGTTGGGATTACGGGTGTGAGTCACCCAGTCTGGCCTTATAAAATTACTTTAAAAGAGCAGCAGTGAAAAATGCTTGTCCACATGCTCCCTTAAAGCATAATTATGCAGTATTTTAATATCCTTATTAGAATTATAATTTGAAGCAAATATCCCCCCAAAGCCAGATCTATACAGTTAAGACAGCAGATTGTAAAAATTGGCAATCTATTCTTAGAGACATATAGTAGCTTTTATTCAGACTGATATTTAGAACCACCAGAATTATTTGTAACTACTAGCATGATTTTGAAGAAATAACTCAGAAATATATGAGTAAGAATCCTATTTCAGATGAACCAGAAATAGCCATTGCAGCAGCCAAATGAGCTAACAATTGTTGAGAATTTGAGAGTAGTGGTCCACAAGTTAAGTATTTTGTCTTGCTTTTCTTCTTCTAATAAAGATTCAAGAAACCAGAAGTTTGCAGGATGCATTTTGAATTTCAGAGAAAGTTTAGTTTAGTCAGCTTCTGTTGGGCACTCAGTTCATATTAAGACTTGGAAGTGTCGGCCAGGTGCAGTGGCTCACGCCTGGAATCCCAGCCCTTTGGGAGGCCGAGGTGAGCGGATCACAAGGTCAGGAGTTCGAGACCAGACTGGTCAACATGGTGAAACCCTATCCCTACTAAAAATACAAAAATTAGCTGGGTGTGGTGGTGGGTGCCTGTAATCCCAGCTACTCGGGAGGCTGAGGCAGGGGAATCACTTGAACCTGGGAGGCCGAGGTTGCAGAGAGCCAAGATCGTGCCATTGCATTCCAGCCTGGGCAACAGAGCAAGACTCTGTCTCAAAAAAAAAAAAAAAAAAAAAAAAAAGACTTGGAAGTGTTCAAAATAATAACATGTGATCCAGGACCTTATGGAAGGCATACAGGAACAGGTCTTTCAATGTGAGGTAACAAATGAGGATGTGGGAAGCGCATCTGGAAGAAAGGGCCCAATGGTAGGATTTGGTAATAGTGGCAGTTCTCCACATGTGGAAAGAGATAAAGCCAGATTGTAGTAGCTAGAGAGTACAAGCACCAGGTGTTTGTTTATTTAGTCAGTAGATAGTTATTGATCATCTTCTAAAAGGTTCTAAAAGACAGTACACTAAATGAATCAGACAAGAATTTCTGCCCTCATGGAACTCACGTATCTAGTGGATAGATTCACTGCAGTTTTAGCTGGAAGGAAAGTTACGGGTTTATGGGAAGTGTTTGGTTTAGTTATTTTAAGATTTGCACTATATGAACCTGTTTATAGACTGAGTTCTTTAAGAACTATGAGAGTAAAGGTGTGGAGAAAGGGAATACCTAGAGAAACAAAAGTTCTGGAAGAGACTACAAAGAGAATGGATCTTCTGCTAAACTTTTCTCTCCACTAATGAAGTGTATATTTTATATCTACTTCACAGGCATAGATGTAGACATAAAATGTTACTTGTCATATATGAACGTTATTCTGACTCTCAGTAGCCTGGGGCATAAAGTGCTACTTTATCACAGAAATAAGGAGACAATGATCTTCTATCTTTCTACTACAATTACATACAAATACTTATAATCCCATTAGATATTTTATTGATAAATACCTGTATTTGGTCTAAAATACGAAGATTTCGCTAATTGCTCTCTTAGGTAGCTAAAATGATTCTGCAAAGGGCCTTCCTTGTGACTTCTTTGTGTTCTGTAGTTATGCAGCCCTGATAGCTGACTGGCCGGTGGGGGTCCTGGGCATGTGCACCATGTTTATCGTGGTCTGTGCCTTGGTTGGAATATTAGTCCCAGAGCTTCCTGACTTCTCTGATCCATTGCTGGTAAGTAGCATTTATGTTTTCTTTAGCCTAAAATCATCTCCAAAAATTATGTCTTTTAATACATGTTGCATTATGTTATTTACTAACCCATTTCTTTAAAAACCTCAAGCTGTCAGTAAGCAGACAACAATTCTCTTTCTGAAAAGTAAAGACATCACTTTATCAGGTTCTTCAAAGGTCAAGGAACTTGCTTAACCTCAAAAATCTGGAAGGTTTGCTTCTTGGTCCCCATGTTTGAGCTAAAAAGCAATAAGTTGGAGAATCTGCCTTCTATAAAAATATTCTCGTAAAGTCTTTAATACTATCTCTGTTTTCTGCCAGAGAAGTTAAAGGAATTTCAGTATTACTAACAGATAGCAGAGTCTGTTTTTAAGTAAATGTTTCTCCAGATTGGAATAATGAAGAAAATATGATCCAGGATAATGATACACTCTTTGTAAAAATACTAACAATGCATAACATGATTTAATTTGATCATAATTTTCATAAGATAAAAATAAGTGTTTACTAAATGCTTAAGTATAAGTTGGAAAGATAAACTTCTGATACTTTTTTTCCTCTTTCCTTAGACATGTAACATACCAAAGAATCAAACTGTTTTGTCACAGCAGATAGGTGATCGTTATCATGTCAAGACATCTTGTTTTAATGCAGTCACCTCTGGAGGAATTATGAGGAGCAGCTGTATTTTCTGTTGAAAGCTATGCATCACTTTGACATTGCTTTCCCAAGCTTTTATTGTAGCTATACTTAGTCTGAAATGAAATGCACTAATGAGAACTTGTAATTTTGCCTTAGGGTTTTGAACCAAGAGGAACAGCAATAGGCCAGAGATTGGTCACATGGAATAATATGGTGAATAATACAGGATACAAAGCAACATTAGCAAATTATCCCTTTAAATATGCAGATGAACAAGCCAAAAGGTAATGGATCATTTATTTTACTATAACTTTTAGACAAAACATTGCTTAATGAATAACTCTTCAAACACTGCCTGAACAAAAAGTTTAAATGTAAAATGTGTGGCTCAAAAATCTTTGCCACTGAGTTTAACTTTTCATTGTGTTTTAAGGTTTTGTGTAGTAGGATGAAAAGGTAAGATTTTCTTTCTTTTTTTTTTTTTAGAAGTGAGAAAATTAATGTTGGTTGCTTTTAATCCTTTCAACTTAACATCAAGGAATAAGTAGGTCATAGCTTTGAGGAAGTTCTGTTTTCAGTATGCTTATCAGCCTTGAAATGGCTCGAACTTTATCGAAGATCAAATTGTTGTTCCATTTCAGCCATCGGGATGATAGATGGTCAGATGATCATTATGAAAGAGAGAAAGAGAAGTTGACTGGAACTTCCACAAAGACAGCTTTTTCTGCGACGTTCCAAGTGAGTGGCATCGTAGATGAACAAACCCCTCAGTGGTTTCCTAGCATTTACAATTGAACATGATCATAGGCTAGACTGGTAGTCATGTGTGGCTAGTCACACAGCTTCGCTGTTGCTGTTGAACCTAAAGAAATTTTAGCTAGTTAACTTTTACTTCTCTAGTTTCGTCAATTACTAGTCTGAATGTATCTATTATATTATTAAAATTAATGAAAAAAGTAATGATTGAGTTTTCTCATTTTAAGGAAGATATAAATATAATGAAATTCTCGACCTTGCCCGGCATTTCAAGTCTTTTTAAAAATTCCTTGTACTATTTATTTCTAGATCAAATACAGGTACATATTTTTGGATTAAACCTTGAAATAATCTGTTGAATTATTTAAAAATTATTTAAAGTTCTGATTCATTCAAAAATGAATCCGAAAATGATTTTAAGTTCTGATTCATTCAAAAAGCATACACTATATTAAGAGCCTTCTGTATGCTGCTTTATCACTAGGCAGTAGAGATAGAGAGGTGAAAAAAATAAGGTCCAGAGGTTCAAAGTTTGAATGCCTCAGGAGCCTGGCATATAATACAAGTGAATAAAGCTAGCTAGGTATGACAAGAGAAGTGATGGTGATTGTGGAACACTAAGGAACATCTGTCCCATGTAAAGAAGTCAGCTGCTACCTAACTGCAGCAAAAGGTGGTCTTCTAGAAATTAGGGCCCAAATGTTGCAAGAACTTGCCAGAGGTCAAAAATCCAGATTATAATGTGGAATCATCAGATCTCTAAATATTGGCAACAAATTCACTACCCAAAATTTGCTATAACATCAAGTCAACCTGATTACTCTGCAGCTGCCAGGGAAAAAGGAAGGCACAGCCTAGAAGAAATGAATAGAAGTCACTGATTGGCCATAGTGATTAGGATTGAGGAACTGTGGATATCATAATTTTTAATTAAGTGAATATTAACATTAAAGCTCTTTCGATTTCGGCTTTTGCTGTTGTTGTTGAAAATTCTTCTTAAATGTATGTTTTCCTGTCTTATTAAAACACTTAATCGAACACTAGATGACCTGATTGGATCATTGATGTTTCTGGATCTTACCAAGTCTCAGAGTCTTCATTTTGATCACTTACTCCGTGTAGTAATAGATAGTAGAAGATTAGGCAGAATCTTATGCTGATCCTGGAAAGCAATACATGTTTCGTTTTTTGTCTCCTCTTAAAAAAAAAAAATTAGCAAGTTAAACTCTAATTACTTGTATGTTCTGGCTGATTTATTTCTCTCAATCAAAATGATACTATATATTATTGCTTAACCAACATCTGTTAGTTATTATCTTAACCAGGAAAAACATTACCAAATTCATGAAGTATAGTCTTGTTTACATTTCAATAGTCAACACTAAATATTGTCTCATAAGTATATTCTGCCATGACTAAAGCCATTTCCAGCTCTATGTAAATGAAATGGTTCCGTTTCCACCAGGCGGATTTTGCTCTCCAAAATCAGTCAACATAAGATAATAGCCAAAACTTCATGATCATAAATAAAACCTTTTGTAATAAAGCTTTATTCATAAATTTACCAGCTGATTTGTTAGCACAATTAGGCATCTTAATTAACATAAAATTAATCTTCTTTGTTTTATGTGGTTCATATTTTTTAATATGTGATTCATATTGTTTTTGTTCTGAGGATGCAGAAACAATATTGTTGGGCACCTATTATTATCTCATTTAATTCTCACAAGTATTTGAGATGGATATTGCTGTCTCCATTTTACAAATGAGGAACCATGGCTCAAAGAAGTTGTTAGTTGCCTAAGGTCACATAGCTAGTAAATGACAGGACCTGGTTATACCCTAATCCGACTTTAAAGACTATGCATGCTCTTTCTGGTATAACATACAACCTCCCTTATTCAGAAACATATTTTGTGTTAATCTGATTTTCAAAATATTTTTTCTAGACTCTAGTATACCAGAGAGACTATGTACTCAACCAGAATATGGCCAGCATCCTGTACTTAGTTGACTGTTTTTAGTGCTTTTAAATTCGTCACCCACCATCTCTCCTCTCTAGTTAACTGCCAGGGAGAACATCCCTATAATCCATTCTTGGTATTCCTAGTGCATCTTTTTTTATTATGGTGATGTGTTGTGAAATTAAGAGGGATATATTCAATTAGTTTCCTGTTGTAAATTCTTATGGATTTACCTTCCTAATTATAGTCTGACCAAAAATGGATTTGCCATATAATTCATACAATTTTAACTTGTAGTGAGTAGACAAAGGCTTTGCGCTAAGACAATATTATGGCATTGCTTTTTCCTTTCTTTCTTTTAACATTTTCTCCCGGAATTTGTCAAAGGAAAGAATTTCCTGCTGCTAATGAATCGTCCATGTGGTTTCCCAGTTTGAATTATTTCTGAATCCTGAGTCATATGAAATAAATACATAAACCTTTTTCTTTCCTTTTTTTCCATATCACCAGGTGACCGATATTCCAGAGTGGTATTTACTTCATCTGAAGGCGAGACATTATGGAATTTACCTGCAATTAAATCAATGTGCAATGTAGATAATTCCAGGGTATGTAAAATAAAACTAAAATCTCCTTAGCGCAAATAAGGTTGTATTATTGAAACTCCTTTGTCTGATCAGATGAAAGTACTTAAGAGGCTTACCTACTGAGGAGGAAACTCCAACAGGCCAGCTTTGCATTCTCTCGGATCCCAGGATCAAAGTGTCCATGTTTCCTTCCCCAGCTTTAAAACATACCATCTTCCTTTTTCTTTCCAATTCATGGTCTCTGGCTGTTAATAGTGTTTTCTGTTATTTCACAGAATATTTCTTTTCAGTATAATATTTAAGACGTTTTTTCTTCTTTTGTTGTATTGTTGATTTCCTAAGCTAGTTTCATTGTTCCCTATTCCCGCCCTGAGGCACTTGTCAGCATCTTAATTATGCAATTAAATGCCTGCCTCTCTGGCAATCAATGGGTCATTTGGGCCAGTGACCTCAAAGGGAAATTTAGGGAGCAGGCTGGGAAATGAGACATCAAAGAGCATAAATACAGTATCTGTGTAACTGGCGAGAGTAATCCAATCCGGATTGCCCCAACACCAAACACCTTGCTGCTTTGGGAGACACCGGGATGCAAGAAGACAGGCACTGTGTCTCTCAGTCTTCTCTAGAGCCAAAAACATGTCAGCACCAGAAAATGTCGTGAGCTTCTGGGTTTGGAAGAGCTGTCAATTTTGTATGTTCAGGGTTGATTTCTCTGAATAGAAACTGCTCTCTGATGTCGCTAATGAACTTGTCTGAGCATAGCAACCGCATAAAAGGAACTCTTTGTGTTCTCAGCATAACGCTAAAATGTAAAATAACTGGCTAGCTAAAAATCAAATCATGTGCCCTGTTGAGAGCTAGCCTGACAACCTGATGCCGTCACCTGTTCTATCAACAGGGAAATTTCTTAATGAAACAAGTGGTAGAAAGGAAAGAAGAGATTACCCAAACCAACAGTCTTATTGTACTAACATGAGTACCTTCTAAGAACTAAGTATCTTAACCAGGTAACCTAGTTAGATGGTCCCGGATCGCCTAGATGTACCCCATCCTTCATTCTAAGAGGCTGTTTGTACATTTTGAAAATGACTTTCCAGTCGTATCAGGATTTTCTGTCAGTGCCATCTTCCTTTCACATAGACCAAAGCCACAATCTGTCAACAGACCAAAGTTTCTTAATTGGTGATCAATTTTTATTTGTCATATTTTCTCTTCTGCAGCTATCAGTTCCTTATTTGAAGGCTATGAACCTATTTCTCCTTGTCATGCATTAGTATACTTCTTATACAGAAAGTTAACTCTAAAGTTGTAAATGTGTAGTGATATTTACCATGTGCAAGACTTTATGCTAGGTACTTGTACATCACTCACAATGGATCTGTGACCTTGGAATTTATAATGCATTTTCACAGGTGATAAATTAAGCTTAGAGAAGCTAAGCCAGTCTGGTTACAGACCTTGGATGACTGCAGTTCATTAACTTCTGTTCCTTCTCGTCTTCATTCTTCTACCTTTGGCTGATCTTCAGACCTTCCCTTTCCTGAAGACTCCGAGTGATTGAATTCACTCAGTTAATTAATAGCTGATATTTAGTGAGTATTTACCGTGTGCCAGGAAGTGTTCTAAATACTTTAATACGTTATTTCATTTAATCCTCATGACAGTGTGAATGAATTAAACACTAAATAGCCAATTTTCTAGTTGAGGAGAGTTCACATTTGTGGTAGGGGGCACATCCAGGATTGGAACGCAGCCAAGTTGAACTCTGGAATCTGCCTTTATCCACCCTGCTTTATGCCCCGTGAGGAAGATACCTCCTCCATTTTTTTTTCCTGTATATGCCATTTCCCACACAAATGAAGCTTAAAACATCATTGTGGTCTGGAATAGTATCCTTTTTTTCTTAAAGAGCTAGCAGTTTATTCCATGAGTACGTGTTAGACTCTGCGATTCAATAGCCAGTAAGCAATACTATGCCATGATAGCTCTCATGAATAAAAGTAATATATCCTTTCATCTCTCTCTCTATGTATGTATATATATTTGTAAACTACCTCAACATGGTGATTTAGATAGATAGATAGATGATAAAAATCATCATGTTGAGGTAGTTTACAAAAAAGCATATGCAAAGGATAAGGTAAGTAAGTTGAATGAATCACATGAAGGGAAAACAATGGGAGGAAAATAATAAAGCTAAGGATGAGATTTAGCATATAATAATACACACCCACAGTCTTGTACATTTGCTAATGAGAGCCACAAACTTATCTCTGACTTCCCAGCAGCCAGAGCAAAAAGGATTTCACAATCAGTAACGAAAGTCATATAAACAGGGTAACAAATTTGCTTTTTAGAAACCCAGCTTTTCCTCCTGCTAAGGCGGGAGGAGACAGTTCCCCCACAGTCTTCATAAAAGAAGTGTGGGTCCGGGTATGGTGGTTCACTCCTGTAATCCCAGCACTTTGGGAGGCCGAGGCGGGCGGATTACCCAAGGTCAGGAGTTCAAGACCAGGCTGGCCAACATGGTGAAACCCCATCTCTACTAAAAATACAAAAATTAGCCGGACATGATGGCATGTGCCTGTAATCCCAGCTACTCGGGAGGCTGAGGCAGGAGAATCTCTTGAACCTGGGAGGCGGAGTTTGCAGTGAACTGAGATCATGCCATTGCACTCCAGCCTGGGTGTTGCAGTGAGACTCTATCTCAAAAAAAAGAAAAAGTGTGATGCTGTGTACAAAATTCTTAACAGTGTGCTTGGAAGAGATACAATATTAACGTTCAGCTGATTTGCAAAACATAGGTAGGCTGGTAGCAAGAAAACATTACAGCAACATCATTTCTGTAAGAGATCAAAGCAATGAAATCTAAGTATGTGGCTTTCTAGTGGTTTAGCTTGTTGCATGTGCATAGTTTAGACTATCTAAAGGAATAGATGTGCTCTGCTTGTCTAAGTCTGTGTCTCTACCGAGTTGATGATAAGGATCGGTTAGCTGTGAGTTTAAGTTTGTAATCCCTAGCAAGGTCAGTACAACTACGTGTTTTTAGTACGTATTTTCTGAGTCACCAACCAAGAGCATTGTCTCTGTACTTTGGCAGTTAATTAGGAAGATAGTAGTACTGTGGTCCCCATGTGAGAATTTGAGAGACAGACTCAAGACACATGTCAAAATGAATGGTTGGTATGGCCAGTTACAGATCCATACCAACAAATGAATAAATAGGTGATCAAAGCCCCAAAAGTCTACCTCAAAGAGTATGGTTATCATTTTAACTTGTTAAATACTATTTTTACCAATTATAAACACCTTTGTATTCTAGTCTCAAACTCTGCTATGACCCTGGAATAATAAATCTTTCTTATAGAGATAATATGTTCGTCTGGTAACTTAAGTAATAACTATTGGTTAACATTTCAGCTTTCAGATTATTACTGTACCTTTTTTTGAGTCTCCCCCGTTCAAGACACTGTTAGGGTTTTCAGGTGTTACAGTGGTTCGAGCAGACTTGTCCTAAGACTACTTGGCAGTTGTTCCTCTCCCCCAACCCCCAATCCTGGTTGTTGTGCTGAAGTACTTGATTATTAACAACTATGAAGTTAAATGGGGCATAACCAAGTGATAGAGAGCAGACGACCTTAATTGTTGGTGGGTTGACTCCAGAAAACGTCTGGTAATTAGTATAATATCTCAGTGAGACCAGATGTTTCCATTGTCGCCTGCCTGTGTTTACAGCACATTTAGTTCAAACTCCAGATTTTGTTTAAATTACATGCCATTTATACTCATAATTCAGACAGTGTTGGTTTCCAAAAGTGATAGCTTCTGTTTCCGATCCTGCTGTCTGCCTCCTAACAGAAATGCTTGTTTTCTTACACACTGTCCAAAGGAGCTTCAGTTGATTCCCCCTACTCTTCTTCATTACCTCTTTCTGCCCTTTGACATCTTAAGGGACACAATGGTGTCATTAGTAACCAGAAGTCAGTCTCTCTAATCTTGACTCTGCTGGAAACCGTTTACTTGTCCATAGTATTGTACATTGTCGAAGTTGGAGCTCTGAGGCCTCAGCTTATAAAGGGATTTGAAATTTGTTGTCAGAGACTCTGTCTACCAGGGTAGCTTTTGTGGACAGCTGGAAAACCCCTGAAACTTAGAAGATCCGAGAAACATATATTCCCATTCTTATTTTAAAGAGGGATACAGAGCCCTTGCTTTACCTTTTCTCTCTAGGCTCCCCTTAAACATTTAATACATACGGAGTTTTGTTACATGGGGAGGGAGAGTCCGGCAGTCAATTGAACCTGGTATTAAGAGCTTAATTTTTCTCCCTTTTATTCTTTTCTCAGCTTCTTAAAATATCTTCAACTCAGCCAATAGTTTTCAAAGTTAAGGTATCATTTAAAACTCTCTGCTGGCTTCTTCTTTCTCTCTTCTCTTCCTTTGCCTTCTATTTTAAGTCAGCTCCACCCCTGCCACTATCTAACTAGGGAATTGTGCAAAGACATGTTATAACCACAAAAATACAATGATTCCCTTAAACATCCATTTTGTGAATAACTAGAATTAGAAGGCTATGTTCCTCATGAGAGTTATAAGAAGTTGCTTCCACTAACTCCATTTTAATTTTTACAAACTTCAAAGATTTTGAAATTATTCCTATGAATCCTTCTTCCAAAAATATGGCAAAAACATATCTGTATTCTGCATGAAACATACCTGCTTTCCAGTCTCTTTAAGCCCCATAATGTAATACACGCTTCTGTGTTTCTGTATCTCAGTCACATGTGACTAAGTTAGTGTCACTGCCACATCACACTTAAAGACTTGGGTACCTTCTCTGTAGGTCACCATAAGCCCTTACGTATAATACCGTACTTCTCACTTTGAATTACAGTTATTTATTTTTGTGTCTGATTTCCCTGCCACACCGAACAATTTGAGAGGAAGAACAACCATGCCTTATTCAGCTTGTGTAGATGCTCAATAAAGTTTTTTTGAATGGATGAATAGTCCAAGAACATATGACTTTACTCTCAAAAAGTATAGATAATTCCTTGAACTCCATTCCTTTAAATTCAGGGTATAGGCATCCAACTCAGGGTAGAGAAAACCAGTCATGATGTCTTTTCTCTGTCCTTTCTTCTTAGCCCGTATGAGTTCTCAAAACTGGTTTCCCAGAGGTTGAACATCAATCGGTACCACCTTTGAATTAGAGGATTGGTTCCCCAGTGACTTACTAGCACTTGTTTTTAATAGCAGCCATCAAAATAGTATGTAGTCTGTGTTTATAATGTCTAACTTCTTTTATTTTGAGATGGAGTTTTGTTCTTGTTGCCCAGGCTAGAGTGCAATGGCACAATCTCAGCTCATTGCAACCTCCACCTCCCGGGTTCAAGCAATTCTCCTGCCTCAGCCTCCCAAGTAGCTGGGATTACAGGCATGCACCACCATGCCCAGCAAATTTTGTATTTTCGGTAGAAACGGGGTTTCTCCATGTTGGTCAGGCTGGTCTCGAACTCCCAACCTCAGGTGATCCTCTCACCTCGGCCTCCCATGTTGGGAATACAGGTGTGAGTCACCGTGCCCAGCCTATAATGTCTAACTTCTTAATCTTTGGCCAACTATACACATTTAAAAATGTGCTATTATTTGAAAAGGTTATTCAAGGACAGAATTCTGTGCTTTCTCTCCCAGTTTTAGTTGGCAATGCCATGTCCTTTATCTTTGGTATTTGGTTATTTCAGCAACTACAGGTATTTTCCTTCTAGCTGATAATGAATTTCACAATGGACACAGTTCATTTTCTTCCATCTGAAAACTGTCAGCCATTGGGGTTGTATTACCTTTCACTCAGTTCATCAAGCTGACTCGTGGTTTGTATGTTACTTCTTTGTAGGGTGAAACTGGTAATCTGCCATGAAAACCAGTGAGATGCCATTCCAGGGTTTCCTGTTATTAATTAGAATATGTGAATGTTTTTACCTGGAAACTGTCAAGTATGAGTTATCCTAGTTTATGGAATGTTTATGATTGCTCCTCAAAAATGAGCTTTAAAATGAAGCCTTTGTTAAAGTAAATATTATTTTAGTACATTTGAACAATAACCTTTTGGGTTCATTTTTCTTTACCCTCAATAGAGTATCTTTAGAAAAACAAACAACTTTTTATTATGGAAACTCTCCAGCATACACAAAAGTAGAGAAATAGTATAATGAACTGTTGAATTAGGTCACCCAGCTTCCACAGTTCTCAACATGTGGCCAGTCCTGTTTCATCTACACCCCACCCCCACAGGATTAGTCCCAGGAAAGTCTCTTGACAAACAGAGTTCAGGGAGCATAGGTAACTTGGTTCTTGGGTGAGTCCAAGTTCTAAAGAGGTGATTCATGCCAGCTTCTCCTCTCCTTTGAGAAGACATTTCAATGCATGATTGATAAAGCCTAGTTTAATCAAGGTAAAGAGTGTTTTTAATCCTATTAGAAAAAAAAATAGTCACTCCCTCTTTGAACTTTGGAGTTTCTTCCCTGGAGCAGCCTTTGGTAAATAGAGAGATGAGAGAAACTGATAGGACCAGGTCATCTTTAGTTCTGGTACTCCTATAGAGAAGTCTCTGGTGAGGCTCAGGAGAAGAGGAATATTTCTTATTCTCACCTCAGAGAAGAGGGGCTACTCGTCTAATTTACAGGATGGAATGGTATAGACTTCATCAAAATCTAGCAAACCAGTGATGGAACAACTTTTCAGTTTTTTATAACACCACCCACAAGATAGAAAGCCTTCTCTAGGAATAGTGTTTTAAATGAAATACTGTCCACACTAAATCCAGAATTATGATACTTGCTAATATGCAGCAGGCCCTCATTTACCAAAAGAGAAAGTTCTCAAAAGAAGAATTTTTGTCAATTTGAATAAACTGTATGGAAGAAATAATTAAATTTTTAAGCATTTATTTTATTGTATATACCAATTTTAAAAAATCAGATATAAATCATACTTTAGAAACATTTCCCTCTTCTACTCAGACTTCAGGAAACAATTTTATTCCAAAGTTTTATGCTTCTTGACATCAGCACTTTTGATATTACTGGGGTCACTTTTTGATTCACCAAACAGTTTTTGTCTTAGTCTGTTTGGGCTTCTATGACAAAATACCTCAGACTGGGTAATTTATAAACAACAAAAATTTATTTCTTATAGTTTTAGAGGCTGGGAAGTTCAAGATCAAGAAATAAGCAGATTCAGTCTGGTGAGGACCTGTTCCTCCTAGATGGGGCATTCTATTTGTCCTCATCTGGCCTCTTATAAAAGCACTAATCCCATTCATGAGGGCTCCCCCCTTGTGATTTAGTCATCTCCCAAAAAGCCACACCTCCTAACACTAACACCGGGAATTAGGTTTCAACCTGAATTTGGGAGGAGCACAAACATCCAGACCAAAGCAGTTCTCTAGGGAATATCATCTTTGCTTCTAACTATGTTGACTGAAATATAGTACTTTAGTCACCAACAATTTCATGCCGATAACCAGAATTTTAGGCAAAACCACAAATTTGTTTCATATATCAATTGTACAGTTGTTTTCTTAATCCTATACATGTATATACTTAAGCTTCACAACCTATCCACTTTATTGCTTTTTAAAGTGACTTTGAAAAGAGTTGTTGACTAAGTAGGTGTTAATTTAATCTCCTTTGAAACTAGCATTGGTTGAAGTTGTTTCTTACTTGCCTGTCATAAACAGTAGTTTTTAATCAGAAGAAAGTAACCTAAAGGGTATCCTGTAACACGAGACCATTTGGGAGAAGTATCTCACCCTGCATTCAAACTGATTCCTAATTTAAGAGGATAATTATTTAGCTTTTGTAACTTTCCCTGTCCCTCAAGGTCACCTCAGTTCAGACCTTTCCAGTTTGAACGATGGTGAGCCGATTTAAGTTGAAGTCCTTCTGCTTGTCTCTGTCTCTACAGATCAGATCTCATCCCCAGTTTGGCGATCTTTGCCAGAGGACCACTGCTGCCTCCTGCTGCCCCAGCTGGACGCTGGGGGAACTACATCGCCATTCTGAACAACAGATCGTCCTGTCAGAAAATAGTCGAGCGAGACGTTTCTCATACCTTGAAGCTGCTTCGGACTTGTGCCAAACACTACCAAAATGGCACTCTGGGACCCGACTGCTGGGACATGGCAGCCAGAAGAAAGGACCAGCTCAAGTGCACCAGTGTGCCCCGCAAGTGTACCAAGTACAATGCCGTGTACCAGATCCTCCATTACTTGGTGGACAAAGACTTTATAACCCCAAAGACGGCTGACTATGCCACGCCAGCTTTAAAATACAGCATGCTCTTCTCCCACAGAGAAAGGGGAGAGCATGATGAACATTTACTTGGACAACTTTGAAAACTGGAACTCTTCTGACGGCGTGACTACCATCACCGGGATTGAGTTTGGTATCAAACACAGTTTGTTTCAGGATTACCTTCTAATGGATACTGTGTATCCTGCCATAGCCATTGTGATTGTCCTTTTTGTCATGTGCGTCTACACCAAGTCCGTGTTTATCACGCTGATGACAATGTTTGCAATAATCAGTTCTTTGATTGTTTCCTATTTTCTCTATCGTGTAGTATTTCACTTCGAATTTTTTCCTTTTATGAACCTCACTGCCCTCATTATTTTGGTTGGAATTGGAGCGGATGATGCTTTTGTCCTGTGCGATGTTTGGAGCTACACAAAATTTGATAAGCCTCGTGCGGAAACCTCAGAAACAGTAAGCATCACCTTGCAGCACGCTGCCCTCTCCATGTTTGTCACCAGTTTTACCACTGCTGCTGCCTTTTACGCTAACTATGTTAGCAACATTACAGCAATCAGATGCTTTGGGGTTTATGCGGGGACAGCCATATTGGTGAATTATGTTTTGATGGTCACGTGGCTTCCAGCAGTTGTTGTGCTGCATGAACGGTATCTTCTTAATATATTCACTTGCTTCAAAAAGCCCCAGCAGCAAATCTATGAGAACAAAAGCTGCTGGACAGTGGCTTGCCAGAAGTGCCACAAAGTACTCTTCACCATTTCAGAAGCATCTCGAATTTTTTTTGAAAAGGTGTTGCCATGCGTTGTCATTAAGTTTCGCTACCTTTGGCTGTTTTGGTTCCTTGCCTTAACTGTAGGTGGGGCCTACATTGTATGTATAAATCCAAAGATGAAACTGCCCTCACTGGAGTTATCCGAGTTCCAGGTGTTCAGGTCGTCTCATCCTTTTGAGCGTTACGATGCTGAATACAAAAAGCTTTTCATGTTTGACGTGTTCACCATGGCGAGGAGCTCCACATGCCCATCACAGTCATCTGGGCGTGTCCCCAGAAGACAACGGCAATCCACTAAATCCCAAGAACAAAGGGAAGCTGACGTTAGATAGCAGCTTTAACATCGCCAGCCCCGCTTCCCAGGCCTGGATTTTGCACTTCTGTCAAAAACTGAGAAACCAAACATTCTTTTACCAGACTGACGAACAGGACTTCACCAGCTGCTTCATTGAGACATTCAAACAGTGGATGGAGAACCAGGACTGTGATGAGCCTGCCCTGTACCCGTGCTGCAGCCACTGGAGCTTCCCCTATAAGCAGGAGATTTTTGAACTGTGCATCAAGAGAGCAATCATGGAGCTGGAAAGGAGTACAGGGTACCATTTGTATAAGAAAACCCCAGGGCCAAGGTTTGATATCAACGATACTATCAGGGCAGTGGTGTTAGAGTTCCAGAGCACCTACCTCTTCACACTGGCTTATGAAAAGATGCATCAGTTTTATAAAGAGGTGGACTCGTGGATATCCAACGAGCTGAGTTCGGCCCCTGAAGGCCTCAGCAATGGTTGGTTTGTCAGCAATCTGGAGTTCTATGACCTCCAGGATAGCCTCTCCGATGGCACCCTCATTGCCATGGGGCTGTCAGTTGCCGTTGCATTTAGCGTGATGCTGCTGACAACTTGGAACATCATCATAAGCCTTTATGCCATCATTTCAATTGCTGGAACGATCTTTGTCACTGTCGGTTCTCTTGTCCTGCTGGGTTGGGAGCTAAATGTGTTGGAATCTGTCACCATTTCAGTTGCCGTTGGCTTGTCTGTAGACTTCGCCGTCCATTATGGGGTTGCCTACCGCTTGGCTCCCGATCCCGACCGAGAAGGCAAGGTGATCTTCTCTCTGAGCCGCATGGGCTCTGCGATTGCCATGGCTGCCCTGACCACCTTCGTGGCTGGGGCCATGATGATGCCCTCCACAGTTCTAGCTTACACGCAGCTAGGCACCTTCATGATGCTCATCATGTGTATCAGCTGGGCTTTTGCCACCTTCTTTTTCCAGTGCATGTGTCGGTGCCTTGGACCACAGGGTACCTGTGGTCAGATTCCTTTACCTAGAAAACTACAGTGCAGTGCCTTTTCCCATGCCTTGTCTGCAAGTCCTAGTGACAAGGGACAGAGCAAAACACATACTGTAAATGCTTATCATTTAGACCCCAGGGGCCCAAAATCTGAACTGGAGCATGAGTTTTATGAATTAGAACCTCTGGCTTCCCACAGCTGCACTGCCTCTGAGAAGACCACTTATGAAGAAACCCACATCTGCTCTGAATTTTTCAACAACCAACCAAAGAATTTAGGGATGCCTGTGCACGCAGCTTACAACAGTGAACTCAGCAAAAGCACCAAAAATGACACTGGCTCTGCCTTGTTGCAGCCGTCTCTTGAACAGCACACCATGTGTCACTTCTTCTCTCTGAATCAGAGATGTAGCTGCCCAAATGCCTACAAATGCTTGAAATATGGCCCACACTCTTGCCAGCAGATGGGAGACTGCTTGTGCCACCAGTGTGCTCCTACCGCTAGCAGCTTTGTCCAGCTCCAAAACGGCGTGGCACCTCTGAAGGCCACACACCAAGCCGCCGAGGGCTTCGTGCACCCCCTCACGCACATCCACCCCTGTCCCTGCCTGCAGGGCCGAGTAAAGCCAGCTGGGATGCAGAATTCTCTGCCTAGGAATATTTTCCTCCACCCAATGCAGCAAATTCAGGCCCAAGAAAAACTTGGCAAGACCAATGTACACAGTCTTCAGAGCATAGAAGAGCATCTTCCAAAGATGGCAGCGCCATCGTCATTTGTCTGCGGAAGCACTGGATCATTACTCAAAACGTGTTGCGACCCCGAGAATAAACAAAGGGAACGCTGTAAAAATAGAGACGTGGGAAATAGGGAGAGCGGTGGAGAGACAGAAAACAAGGCAGGAGGGAAAGCGGAGCTGAGCTTGTCACAGACGGATGCAAGTGTGAACTCAGAACATTTAAATCAGAATGAACCAAAAGTCATATTTAATCATTTAATGGGGGAGGCTGGTTGTAGGTCCTGCCCAAACAATTCACAAAGTTGTGGCAGAATTGTGAGAATGAAGTGCAATTCTGTGGACTGTCAAATGCCAAACATTGAAGCCAATGTGCCTGCTGTATTAACACACTCAGAACTTTCTGGTGAAAGTTTGTTAATAAAAACACTATAATAAATACAGCATTCCATTCAGAACCAGTGCCTCAATTATTCTTTTAAAATGGAAGTAAAATCCAGAGGCTTAGAAAAGAAGCCCAAAAATACAGCAACAAGCGTGTTTCATGCTAACAATTATAGAATATTTTTATATTTTGTAGGAACAAACGAACTTACAAATCTGCTGAGTGCATTAGGTTGTTGGATTGGATGCTGATTGGATTTTGTATTTTCAAAAAGTATTGTTGTTTTTTACATTTATGCCCAGCTTGAAAAATAATTGTCTCTCTTTCTACCCTCCCACTGGTGTGAATCAGAGATTTAAAGTTTGAATTACCTAGATGTTTCAGTTCTCCCCGGCCACCGTATTCACCTGATGTACTCATTCTAGTGTATTTGGTGGGCAGGAATCAGGACTTTTGATTGCTCAGCATGAATACGAGGAATTGCTCTAATTTTAATAGAGCCACTTCAGTTGGGATTCAAGAACTAAACAACATTAAAATTTACATTTTTGGTGAAGCCTCATGTAAAAAATCAATTGCCAAGCACCTTAATACTGCATCCCATGTGCCTGCTTCAGTAGACTGAAGCCAAGAGCACACTTACATCCACATCAGTGTCTTTTCCACTTTAGCTAAAATGTACAGTTGTGCAGTTATTAGAGCTATTAACTCAGGGCCACGAGCATCATCTGTGTCAGGCCACAATTATGTTAGAGGCACAGAAGGAAAGGCATGAATGAAGAGATGCGATCACGCGAAATAGTGCTGTTCTTCACAAGATACATCGCATGATGACAAAGATAGATCCAGGTCAGGTGAGCATTCAGAGCAAGGGAACTTGTATGAAGTTTTACTTCCAACTCTGCCCCTAAGGGGCCATGTTTAGAAGGCTCCTTTCTCCCTTGTTAAAGAGTGTCTCAAGACACGTGAGGATTATTTTCTTATGCAGCTAATACCTGGAAATGCTAGGCCCTCAGGCAGCATCTTAAATGACACTTGGGTATCTCATGTTCGATCAGTCTACAGTAATTGAGCCGTCGGATCATGCTTTCTGGATAATGCTTCAGATGACAGCCCTCATCACAGGGTGTCATCTCATCCTTTGTGCATTCCAGCCCCATCCTGGAAGTGTTCCTCTGCATTCCGCTTCCCTCTGGAATTCTACCTCCAATTTGGTCCTCCGAAGAAAACAGAGGAAATAGTTATAAATACAATGTTCCCTCCAAAAGTTATACTTGTTATTTTCTAAGAATAGTTTTCCAAATTAGATCTGCATATTATTCTAGGGCCTGAAGAAAAGCTGTCAGGAGCAGGAAGAGAGCTTATGGGTCATTGACTCCAACACACATCCACTAAACCTCATTTTTGTTAAGTAACTTTCCAGCTTTTGCTTGAACACTTCAGTGACCAGTAAGTAGCTTACTACAGGTCTACCTTGGTTGAACCCGAATCTGTTGTCCTGTAGTTTTTCTGCCAGTTTGTCCTCATTCTGTTCTCTGAAGTGAAAACAAACATCTCTAATCTTTCTGCCACATGGTGTCCTTCAGATACTTGAAAACAGGAATCATGTCCTCCCACTAACATTTGCAGTTCACGGAATTGTTCTTCCCGTGAACACGGATGGAGCATCTATGCCCTGTGCAGTTGTAGTACCCAAACAGACGCTGATTACATCGCAAGGAGGAGGACCAGCCCCCAGGAGTCTGCATGGCACTCCCACTAGTTCACATAGAGATGGAAATAACTTTTGCTTAAGTCTTACAGCTAACTGAGGCAGCGTACAGGGAACTAACTCTCACACATGTTATGTTTCTCACATGTTTTGTTGCTAAGCTGCCTCTTCAAACCAGTTAATTTTTTTAACACTGACGTTCAGGAGCTTATGTCCATTCCCATCGCACTTAATTCTGTTAGATAAATAAAGGGACATATGGAGGAGAAGGAACAGTTGAAAACAGGACTCGCAATACCCAATACTAGAGTCTTTGTTTTCCCTCTGAACTGTGTGACCATAAAGTTATGTGAAAATTTAGTGGCCCAAAAGCACTTTTTTGTTGGGCACGCACACAGATTGAATTTAAAGGCAATAAAAAAATGCCAATTTCTTTACGGATGATCTAACCTGAAGACTTTCAGGTAAGCTAAGTGTCATATGAGATGAAAATGAAGACTAGAGGGAGGAGGGGGAGCATCCTATGTCTTCTCCCTGGGTTCCGTCAGGGAGGCATGGTTACCGTGCACGGTGCCTGCTCTGGCTCCAGGGAGCGGGAGGGGCCTTCTCCCTCCCCCATCCCCCATCTCTGATTAATTACCCTGAAACTTGAACGCAGCAGTGAACCCTTTTCACATTCATTTCATTTCCAGATTTGGGACTTTGAATTGACTATGTTTTTCGCAAATGGATTACTTTTTTAAAAAAGTATTTATTTGCTAGGGCTAGAAAGTTTTAAATTTTTCTTTTTTTATTTTTAGCTCATTACTGGGCAGCAAAGGGTCACTATTTCTAGTACTGTTTCACAAAAAATTTCATCCAATCTTCTAGGTAATTTGCAAAGCAGATACATAGGGAAAAGAGCTCTTTCCTCTGTCTGTGAAATACTTGTAACTTGGAAACTATTTGATTATGGAAAGAATTCACAGACTGTCTGTGACTACAGCAGAGCACATCTTTGAGGTTTCAGTCCAACTTATCAAATTTGTTCCTGGCTTCCCCCTTCAAGGTCACTTTTTAAATCCCTATTTTATTGAAAAGTGGAATAGGCCAAGAGCAAGACATTTTTCACGGAGACAAGCTGTTTTTGAAAGAACTACACAGCTTCATGTGTGTATTCATTTCTTGTGTGTAATTGCTGTAAAATGCACATCCGCCTAGAACAATATTCTTTAAAGGTATGCTAAGCTGCTATTAAATGTTATTGTAATAATCTATGCCCCATCTTCAATCATTCTAAGTTTTTAAACTTTTGCATGGGGTGATGTGAAGAGTAGTTTACAAATGTGATCTTACAGGAGATTAGGAAATGTTCCCAGTTCCCATTGTCTCACATAGAAACCATCTTTCTGCCAGCAGTTAGGATAGTTTCTGAATGAAATATCAGGAAACAGTGTCTTTGAAAACAGCTGCATCTTTTCACTTTAATTAGGAGAGTCGTTTTAGAAGGGAAAAAAAATTAAACCTGTGTTTTAAGAAATCCAGACTCAACTGGGATTTTTTCATAAGGTTCAAACATAACCACAAAAATAGAAATTTATTGAAATCACAAGGGGATTATTTTTTATGCAGAAGAAATGATCACATCCAGATATCCTGTATGCCATAGTGGATCGTTCTGAAATGTTTGCTGGCATTTAGTTTATCTCCAATTATTGTTACATTAACCTACAACTTTTTTTGTTAGACATTTTCATTAATGTTTGGTTTTGTATACTAAGGTTTCATATCTTTGCATTAAATATAAAGCAAAAATATAAGTAATGAATATTCAAGGTTGACAAGTGGAATCTTGTGCCCTTTTCTTAACAGTGTTTTAATTGCCATTATTTTGGATTTGTGTGTGTGTGTGTGTGTGTGCGTGTGTGTGTGAAAAGAAAAGATGTCACTTCTCTTTTTGTTAGCTTTGTAAACCAGAGGGTGCTCACACAAAAACAAGTAACCAGGATCAACAACAGTTTCCACCAGATCCTCTAAACCATCAGTTAGAACATGAGGCTGACAATAGTGGAGCCAACTAGGACACAGCTCACTAACTCAGCGGAGCCTGATGGGCATTTGTTGCACATAAGTATGCTTTCCTGAGATTCTGGGGACGTGAGTGCTGTTTTAAGTTTTAGGGAGGGGAACATGAAATACAGCGATAATGTTCTGTATTCAGAAGTCAATTCAAGAAGGAGCTCTTTCTAGCTTGCCTGTTCTAGGCAACCTTGAGAACAACATACTTTTTATTCGAGTAAGAAGATAAATCAGTGGCCCAAATTATTCAGCGTAACACTGTAGAAAACAGGTTCCCTTCTTAAGGGATTTAAGTCAACATTTGAAATACCAGTCGACACCTCTGCTGCTCTCATCTGACCCCTAAAATGACTACACTTCTTGACTTACTTTGTGCTGCCTTTAATGACTGTGATATTCACAACCCTGTGACGATCACAGTGAAATAGTTCAATTCCATGTTCTTAACTGGAATAGCTAAACCCTTTCAAATCTTTTTTTAATACATAACTTTCTGTAATGTAATCTACATCTTCCTAAAAAATTAAGGGCAGATTATTCTTTGCAAGAAATATTTTTATTTGGCACGGTGGCTCATACCTATAATCCCAGCACTTTGGGAGGCTGAGGCAGGCAGGTGGATTACTTGAGGTCAGATGTTTGAGACTGGCCTGGCCAATATGGTGAAATGCTGTCTCTACTGAAAATACAAAAATTAGCCAGGCGTGATGGTGGGTGCCTGTAATCCCAGTTACTCAGGAGGCTGGGGTGGGAGAACCACTTGAACATGGGAGGAGGAGGTTACCGAGATTGCGCCACTGCACTCCAGCCTGGGTGACAGAGCGAGACTCCATCTCAAAAAAAAAAAAAAAAAATTTTTATCTTTGGAACCCAATAAGGTTCTTATAAGAGCTGGTTTTAATTTGAGACAAAGTGACAGAATAAAATTGGCTCAATCTCTATCCACTAATTGGCCATTTTTGATCAATGCATTGGGTTTTTAACTTTCCACTATTTAAAGGGGAAAGGATTTGCTAAGTAAACCAGTAATATAAACAAGATTATGAAGAGTCTGTTTAGCCTGCCTAAGAAAACAAACCTCTAGAGTTTAAAAAACTGTAGTGTTATTGTCTTTGCAACATAATATGATCATTACAAATTTTATTAATTTTTTTTAAAAACGGTCCCATGGATAATCTCTAGGCAAAACTTTACCAGATGTCTTAAATACTAAGTGAGAATGGGAAAACAGTATGTATTTTCAAATGGTCCTCAATGTGGTCTTTCTGATTCTCCCACTAGCTGTATTATTCTATGTTGGGAAGCTCTCTCACCTGCAGAGTGACTTGTATTTCTCTCTATTGTGGCAGCAATCAAGTGCTTAATTCAATGTAGCTTTAACCGATGGGGGTGTGTGAAGCCACAAGTTTTCCTCTCCCTCTAGTAAAGTTTGTTTATAAAGAGATCTGAGGAACGGCTTTGTGAAACAAGCAAATCTCTGACGGTATCCTCACTCAGACTGAGGTTCACCAGTGTTTGTTCTTTTTTAGAGCTTGATCTCTTCTCTTTACTTTTAGTTTCCTGAATAGTGCATGTGTTACTTGTCAATATGTGGGATGGAACTAGATATATACTGAACAATCTTGAATTGCTGAATAATTTTGTCACAGATCCCAACTTGAATTTCTTTGCCTTGCCCTGCCCCTGAAAAGGACCCTGGGCTCTGATTGGCAGATAAAGGGGAATTTCCTTCAATGAGTGGCTTCCATGCCAATCCTGACAAATGACACACCTCTGCATGATGCCAACCGAGAGGAAGCAGAGGTCAGAAAAGCCAATTTTGAGACAAAACTTTAATCCTTCCTCTCAGTCACTGTGATTCAGAAAACTAATTTAGGCCCATATCCTATCCTGGAAAGAAAAACTGATTTTTCTCATTTTTCTCATTACAAACCACATGGGAGTGGGGGAATTAACCTTCAGCCCCACAGAGGTGGAGGGACAGTTTTCTATTCTCTGTATTTTTGTTTTCTTTTGTTTTTTTGAGACACAGTTTCACTCTTTTTGCCTAGGCTGGAGTGCAGTGGCACAATCTCAGCTGACTGCAACCTCCGCCTCCGGGATATAAACGATTCTCCTGCCTCAGCCTCCTGGGATTACAGGCATGCACCACCACGCCCAGCTAATTTTGTAGTTTTAGTAGAGATGGAGTTTCTCCATGTTCATCAGGCTGGTTTCAAACTCCCAACCTCAGGCCATCCACCCACCTTGGCCTTCCAAAGTGCTGGGATTACAGGCGTGAGCCACCACACCCGGCCTATTCTCTATGTTTTGATGTCATATTTGGGTCTTGGGAGAACTGGGCTGATGAGTCCTTTTTTTAAGCAGTTTGGGTCATCCTGAAGGAAACTACAGGTAAATTCACCTGCTTGCACTCCACAATTCCCTTAGAGTAAGGAGCAGATAAACTATCTGGGTTTTGGCTGCGACACCAGGTTTCACCATCAGCATCTATTGTCCCAGATGATAATTGTCCGATGATGTATCTGTCTCCCTCACTAGACTAACTCTTAGAGAGCAGGCATTCTCGTCAGCACTTTGTTGCACTGAAGTGACAAAATTCAACTGAAAGTGATTGCATTCAGGGCACAAAGGCAGGGCCTCTGTTGACCAAGAGCCTCTGCCTTCAAGAAAACTACTGTCTTGAAAAAGCTAAATCAGTGCTCTCCAAAAAGAAAGGATTTACAAAGCACATAATTGTACAAGTAAGACTTTTTAAAAATAAGAGGCAACTGTGTTGAAACTAGGATTCATGGCTGGGTGCTGCGACTTATGCCTAAAACCCCAGCATTTGGGGAGGCTGAGGCAGAAGGATTGCTTGGAGCTAGGAGTTCGAGACCAGCATAGGCAGCAAAATGAGACCCTCATCTTTACATAACAGCAGCAACAAAAGTAAAAACACAGAAACAAAACTAGGATTCAGATAGTCCTGAGCATTTTACAATCACTCCTGTTTGCAACACCAAGGTCTTTAAAAAATTGAGGGATTAAAAAAAAAAACACAAAACTTTGTTTTTGACAACAAAGACCTGGGTTGAAGAACAAGACCAGCGACCTATTTTCTAATACCTCATCTATAATATTTATGATACCTACCTCACGGGGCTGCAAAGGTTAAATGAGATGTGACACATTAAAGAGTAAGCTGTGTAACTATTACTGCCCAACAGGTTTTATGCTCATCATCAAATTCTACTCATTAAAACTCACCCTGCAAACATCCAAGCAGGTCATCTTTTCTCAGCTGATTCCCTGTCACACAGATGCTATGTATATGTTTGCCTATATTGCAAATACTGTATATATTATATAGTATATAAATGTGTGTACATACATGTTTTCAATGTATAGATTTGCTGCAAATACTTCAATATAATAAAAACTGTATTCTCCAGTCTGTCTCACTGTGACCTTCGATAATAAAATATAATAAAAACTGTATTCTACTCCAGTCTGTCTCACTGTGTTTTAAATAAGGTGTTTTTATTTATGTTCCAAAAGCTATATCGGTGTATCTGTTCACCACATTCTTGGGGTACCATAGAGGTATTTTCCACTCTGACTTTATAAGTTAAATGATTTTAAGAATATCCTTCATATTATGATTGTAGCATATTTTTTATAGTGTGCAAGTCACTTTTCCATGCATACTTACCTAAATTAAATGTCTTCGGCCAGGCGTGGTGGCTCATGCCTATAATCCCAGCACTTTGGGAGGCCAAGGCGGGTGGATCACCTGAGCTCAGGAGTTTAAGATCACCCTGGGCAACATGGTGAAACCTTGTCTCTACTAAAATACAAAAAAATTAGCCGGGTGTGGTGGCACATGCCTGTAGTCCCAGCTATTCAGGAGGCCGAGACATGAGAATCTCTTGAACCCAGGAGGCAGAGGTTGCAGTGAACCAAGATTTCGCCACTGCACTCCAGCTTGGGCGACAGAGTGAGACTGTGTCTCAGATATAAATAAATACATTAATTAAATCAGTCTTCACTATAAGTTGTCTGCCAAAAAATTTTGAAGAAATGAATGAGTAAATGGCTGAAAGGATAGATTGTTGAAGTTGTCAAGGCAGATAGGTTTCCCTTGTTTACAGATGATGAGCTTGAGGTTAAGGGACTTGATCACTTGCCTCAGTTTTACAGTAGGAGTCCAGAGTTTTTTCCACAATATAAATGTACTATGATGAAGTCATTACAAAAAATGGTTCATGATTCCTTGATATCACTTTAATTTTAACCATCCATCTGACCCCTCTTCTGATATAATTATTCACTAGCCTATATCTCTTTATTTAGTTCTGATTCAAGGTAGATACATATTTTTCTAGTTTTTTAATCTGGTACTTATGCTTATGGGTTTTGTCACATAGTATGTTTCATGTTCATTTTGAGGGTCTCATAATACTCAGAAACTGAAAAGCAAAATCCAAGATCTGCAGTGGTTTCTGCTACAATAAGCTGAACTTAAGATGAAACTTTGAGAAAATGGATAGACACAATTGACATTTTCCAGAATACACGTTTTATTTTAAAATACCCTAACTCAGTGTTTTTGCTAATGGACACTGACGTTCCCTTGATTTATCTGCCATCCATGTATAGATTTACTCATTAATCCAAGAGACACTGCTGAGAGCCTGCAATAAGCCAGCTACTGTCTCAGTTACTAGAGCCTGAGAAACACACAGCCCCTGCCTTCCAAGAGCGCAGACTAGTAAACAAATCATTACAAGATAAATGACTGCTTGAAAGAAAAATCTATTTTACAGCACCTTTCACAAACAAAGGATTAATATCTCTATCATACAAATGTAAAAGAAAAGAGAACCAATAGAAAAATGGGCAAATGAAATAAACAGGCACTCGACAGAAGGAGGGATACAAATGGACAATCTATTATCTAGATGACTTATCATTTTAACATATATGGTTGTCCAGAATTGTAGATAGATGGCCTCCAGTGTCGGAAAGGATGTGGGGGAAAGAGGTACTGTTTGGATGGGTGAAAATCAACACAATATTTTGAAAGGGCAGTTTCTGACAACACTGTGGATGTTTATAGTCTGTGATGGAAGAGTCTCATTTCTAGAAATCTCCCCCTCCAGAAATGACGGCATATGTGTGTGCCATGTGTACGTATGGGAGTGCTCATCACAAGAATTCAAAACAAGCACTGTCCACCAGAAGAGCCCCGGTTAAATAAAACTATGAAATATGTGGTGGATTTTTAAAAGAATGACGTAGATTTTTATGAAGTCACCTGTAAAGATATTCATAGTACATTGTTAAGGGAAAAAAATAAGTTGCAAATAAAATAGAATGATGTAACAAAACTTTTAGCAAGGTTTCCTCTAGGGAATAGAGTCAGATACAAGACTACTTGCAAATGAATGAGTAATTTAACATTATTTAATAATTTTTTCAATGTGCTTGGAAAATAGGTGATTTTAGCTTTCCTTTATGTGTTTTCCAATATTGTATTTTACGTATTTTTTTACATTGTAAGAAAGCAACGGGCCACACAGCAGAGAAGGGGCTGTCTGCCTGATATTTTAAAAATAGGTAAATGTCCAAATGGCACAGTTTAGTGTAAGTATTGTAACACAGCAGTGTACAAAATATCATTAGAAAGGAGAAGGGACAGAATCCTGAGGGTTTACTATCTATGTGGTCCCTTTTTATCTATTATCCATTTACTCCCTGGACAACCTAGGAAGTCAGTAATATTACCCCTATTTTACAGATGCATAGACGGAGGATAAGAAAAATTAGGTAACACCTCGAAGATCACACAGCTGTGTAGCAGCAGAGATAGATTTTAGCGCATGCCTGTTTAGCAAGCTCCCACCTGAACGTTTGGGCCAGGTATTATAGATGGACCAGAGGAGAGAGCTGCAATCCAAGCAGAGGAAACTGCAGATAAGAGTCAGAGACTTCAAAGAATTTTGCCTCATTTCACTAAGTCTCTAACAACAGGGAGAAGTTGCAAAAATTTCTCACATCTGATAACAAGAAGACTGTTAAAACAGGGGAGCTGAATGAAGAGACACCCCCCTCTCCCCAAACAGACTGTGTGTGAGCAACATGGCTGTTTATTCACCCGTGCGGGTGGGCTGAGTCCTAAAGAGAGTCAGCAAAGGGCAGCGGGCTAAGAGTTGGTTTTATAGGTTGGGGTAGGCAGTGGAAAGCTACTGAAGTTAGAGTTTAGGGTGGTTTTTGCAAACTGGGAGGGAGTTGTACATAGGTTTGCAAGCTGGGAGGGGGTCATAGGGTCTGAATTTACAGTTTAGGGGTAGTTTTTGCAAACTGGGAGGGGAGTTGTACGTAGGTTTGCAAGCTGGGAGGGGGTCATAGGGTCTTGAGACATGAGGTTGACCAAGGTCGGTTACAAAGTCCAATTGCCTTGTCAATTGAGGCCAGAATAAGAAACAACAGAAGAATGCCTCAGGTTAGTTACCCACCACAGGACTTGACTGTTCTTCCATTTTTCGTGATCTTCCAGCTACTTCAGGTTTTCTAATTCCGGAAGACCCTCCAGAGTTGTGCCTGCGGGTCACGGGGGTCGTCATAGCATCTATGGCGCTGTCAGTCAGCCTAAAAGAACTTACAAAGACTATAAAAGAGTCTTCAAGTCACATCAAAATCAAAATCTTTTTTCTATAGGTTTCTTCATATGCTCTAAAACTAAGGCCTTGAACAGGGGCCTCTAGAAAGAAGGCAGATTTGAATCTAGACTTTCTGTCTCACACAGTGATTCGTGGAAAGGGAAATTCTGTGTGAGTGGCAGACTGTGATCATTCCTGGGTACCTTCACATTTTAACAGCCTCTCCATATTTCGAAGGCTTCCCCCATGTTGTGGATCTACCTTCCCAGCATGGCAGCCAGACACGGATTCCCAGCCTTCCTTGCTGCAAGGCTGCAGGCACGTGACTTAGTTTCTACCAATCAGATGGACTTTGGTTTGAAAGTGATGAAAGAAGCAGGGACCAGGGTTCCTACTTGTAAATGCATGTGATTTGGGGGTTGTCAATGTCAGTAGCTCCCTTACCAGGACCATTCTTCAATGTGGTGCTGGAAGTTGTTCCTAGAAGCTTGGGTGCCTCCAGTCCTTGCAACATTTCAGTGAGTTTTCTAGTGTCCTCAATAAATGTCCATCTGCTGAAAACCAGCTAGACAGATTATACTGTCTGCAACTGAGAACTATGACCAATATAACACAGGGACTCTAAGAGGAGAGGAAGAGGCTTCCTATCACCCTACTGGTCTTAGCTTCAAATAAGGAATGGAGAAAGCTATGAAATAAAGTGTGCTGGCCTCTTTGCTAACACTGTGTCTTCACTTCCTTAAGGTTAATGAGTTCTAATCATGTTCAGAATTTCCCTTAAGAGTTTTAAATTCTGCCCCAAGGCAATTACATCTTCCATTCGTTTGTAAATACCTAGTAATAATGTCTTGACCTCATAGCCTCTGAAACATTCACTTTCCCAGCAAATGCTAACCACGGAAACAAGTGAGCCAAAATGCACAACTGATGCGAGAGAGGCCTCGGCTGTGCCTAACTCCCCCAGGGAGTTCCCTGGGAGGCCCACCCATCTGAAAAGAAGACTGTGAACCGAGGGGAGGGAAGGCAGACAGAGAGAAGACAGCTTTCAAGTCCTTCAATTTTTTTTTTTTTTTTTGCCAGAGCCTCGTTCTGTCGCCCAGGCTAGAGTGCAGTGGGGCCATCTCGGCTCACTTCAACATCTGCTCCCCAGTTCAAGCAATTCTCCTGCCTCAGCCTCCCGAGTAGCTGGAATTACAGGTGTGTGCCACCACACCAGGCTAATTTTTGTATTTTTAGTAGAAATGGGGTTTCTCAATGTTTTCCAGGCTGGTCTTGAACTCCTGACCTCAGGTGATTCGCCTACCTCAGCCTCTCAAAGTGCTGGGATAACAGGCGTGAGTGACCACACCTGGCCTCAAGTCCTTTGATTTCTTAAGAGAAGATGATCGTTAATGCAGGAGCTGGGCAGAACATCGCTGAGAAGTTTGGCTGGCGTGCATGCAGCCTGCTGAGCTGGTCCTAGACTCTTTGCCCACTCGAATAATGGGAGATGGATTCAGAGGCCTAAACATACAAAGAGGCCCTCGTGCAGGTTGTTGTGCATTAGAGGAGTCACATCTTAAGGAGAAAGGCCTGGGAGAACTTCCCATCTGCCCAGGAGAATTCAGGCGAACTGACCCTTCCTGCTGAGAGACTAGCGTGGGAGTTAGTTGGCGGAGCCTGGTGTGGGGATTTGCTCACTGAGGCCAGGTGAGGCCAGTGTCATGGGTTGATAATGATTTCCTAGATCTCTGCCATCTTTGGAGGCATCTTTTATTTTATCTCTACGAAAACAAAGACTAAGAGACAAACAAGTAGATGCTGCGTATGGAAGTTTTCCTGCCCAACAGGGATTGCACCCATCTGGGAGATGAAGTTGGAGGAAGAGAAATGGGGTAGGTCTTTTAAGCTCACGAGGTGTGCGCTGTCTCTTTGGAAACAAGGCTTCTGAGATGATTAGTGGCTGTCTGATGATATCGGGTTTGCTGAGAAGGCAGGCACTGGGCTGGCTGGAGAAAAGTTTGCTGTTCATGGGCAGACCCTATGGTGCTCACCGCCAGGTCTTGGTGCCTCCAGGGGGGAGCCAGCCCTGCAGATATGCCCAGTGCCGGCTGGCCGGGTGGCCAGTGGGGTCGGTCTGCTTCTTGTGTGGCTCTGCTTCTGGCTTTCCATCAAGTGCAAGGGCAAGGGGGTCATGGCTGGAGAGAAGTAGCCAGTCTTCTGTGGAAAGCCAAGGAGCATTCTGTGTGTGCTAGAGGGAAGGGCCTCGCAGAGCCCACCGCAGGCAGGCCAGGGCCCCTTCCTGCCACCTCCCCACCTGCTGGTATTTTTCCAGAGCTCCATCTCCCATACTTTCTCACAAGCTGAAGAGCCTGTGGCCTCCACCCCTGCCCCTGGGAAAAAGCCTGGCTAGGAAGCAGTTGCCTGGAGTCCAGCAGGAAACATGCACTGGTGTGATGGAGAGAATGGGTGGCTCTTCCTTATCTCCCGGGACTGAGCAGGCCAAGGGGTAAACAGGAGGCTGTCCTAGCACCAGGAATTCCTGGATGAGGTGTTCCTCTTTAACTGGAAGGAAGGGATATCCTGTCCATTAGTCCATTTTCACACTGCTGATAAAGACATATCCGAGACTGGGGAAGAAAAAGAGGTTTAATTGGGCTTATAGTTCCTCATGGCTGGGGAGGCCTCAGAATCACGGCAGAAGGCAAAAGGCACATCTTATGGTGGTGGCAAGAGAAAAATGAGGAAGAAGCAAAAGCGGAAAGCCCTGATAAACCCGTCAGATCTCATGAGACTTATTCACTATCACGAGAATAGCATGAGAAAGACCGGCCCCCATGATTCGATGACCTCCCCAGGGTCCCTCCCACAACATGTGGGAATTCTGGGAGATACAATTCAAGTTGCGATTTTGGTGGGGGACACAGCCAAATCGTTTCATCCTAACACTGATCATGAAGATGGTCTCGACCAGGAATCCTTCCAGACTTACAGTAGGAAGAAGGGGCATATATGTTTGATCCTGGGGACCCATGGCCAGGATGCTCTCAGGATTGGAGCCAGGACCTGAGACCCCTCGAGGCCAGGCTTTGGGAGACAAAGAAGAGAGAAATCAGGGCCTAGGAGAACTGGCTGAGGATCAGCTAGGCCTGGATTCAGATTCAGACCCACCCCCTCACCAGCGTGAGCTAAGCCCACGCCTTAGCCCCTCTGAGTCTCACCTGTGGACGGGGCTGCCTGTGACAGTGTGCACACCCTCCACACACCACACCGGTACCCAGGTGGACATTTGCTAGGAAACTGCACAGGCTGGTTCCACTTGGTCATTCTGAAGCCACAGCTTTCCTGTGTGGGTGGGGACAAGATAAGACATGACCTTGCCCAAAGTACTTAGTCTTCAACACTGGTCCCTGTTCTGAAGAGACCTCACAGGGCAGGGCCTAAGGTAAGTAGTGGCCACTCGACCCACCCTCTCTGCAGGTGATCAAGAACCACAGGTCCGGGTTGGGGCTCAGGTGGAGCTGGGGGAGACAGTTGGGAGTCTGGCCCACATCACTGTTAGACACATGGAAGACTCTCACCAAATCCACAGTCACTAGGCCAGTGCTGACCCTCCGAGGATGCAGAGAAAATTACCTGGCGTGGGGCACTTTTACGGACGGGGCAGATATCCCTTCATACGTCCAGACAACAGGGGAGAGCTGGGAATCAACACCTTACATGGACGGCGGGGGCCCACTAGCTCCCGGCTGCATGTGCCTATTGAGCACTTAACATGGGGCTTCCTGTGAGGGAGAAAGTGAATCTTTAATTTTAGCTTATTCCCATTTAAATGGCCACACACAGGTATTGGCTGCTGCCTTGGCTAGCCCAGTCTAGGCTTCAGGGGTTCCCAAACTTTCGTATAAGAATCACCCAAGGAGCTTGTTGAAAAGTAGACTCAGAGATTCAGTTTCAGCAGGTGAGGGGAGAGGTCAGGGAGAGGCCCTGGAGTCACACCTTAATAAGCTGTCCACACTCTGATTTAGGGGCCACCTGGCCATCTGTTCCCACCACCTCCTCCTACTTTCTTTCTTCCCAGCCCAGCTTTCTCTTTACTCTCTTGTTATTCTGCGCCTTTGCCTCCATCACTTTATTTCCATTCTATTCCGTCTCCCTACAATTAGGCGTCACTTCATGACAAGGGTACATTCTAAGAAATGCATCATTAGGGTAATTTTGATATTGTTGTAAACCAAAAATAAAATTATAAGGCCCCACCAACCATCTGAATAGACTCCTGTGCTCAGCCAAGGGCATTCCAAAGTTAACCTGAAAAAACTAGTTCAGGTCTTGACAGGAAGTGGGAGCAAGACATACCTCATCATTCCCTCCTTCCTTTTGGAATTACTGATAGAACAATCTTTATGTCTGATAAGAAACATTTACGATCTGGTCTCTCTGAAGCCTGCTACCTGTTGGCTTCATCGGCATGATCAGACCTTGATATCCACAACCCCTTATCTTAACCCAGACATTCCTTTCTATTGATAATAACTCAACCAATTGCCAATCCAAAAATCCTTAAATCTACTTATAACTTACAAGCCCCTACTTCAAGCTGTCCTGCCTTTCTGGACCAAACCAAATGTACCTCTTACATGCACTGATTAATGTCTCATGTCTCCCTAACATGTATAATGCCAAGCTTACCCCACCAGCCTCAGGAAGTCATCAGGACTTTCTGAGGCTGTGTCACAGGTGTGTCCTTAGCCTTGGCAAAATAAACTTTCTAAATTGGGACCTGTCTCAGATACTTTGGGTTTACATTGTGCAAACATCATTGTGTGTACTTACAGAAACTAAATGGTGTCACCTATTACACATGTAGGCTAGAGGGTACAGCCTATTGCCCCCAGGTTACAAACCTGCACAGCACACTACTGTACTGAATACTGCAGGCGATTGGAACACAATGGTAAATATTGTGGATCTAAATATAGAAAGAGTAATGGGTTGTGCTGTGGCATCTTTAGGTGATAGGGATTTTTTTGGTTCCATAATAATCTCATGGGGTCACCGTCATATAAGAGGTCAGTCATTGACAGAAATGCCGCTATGCGGCACATGACTGGATGTAAATCTTATTAAATGGCTGAATGAGTGCTGCAAACCTCAATGGGAGGTTGATGGTGGGGGTTGAGGTGGGGGAGGCCAGACCCAGGCATGTCTGCCTATGGTGGTAGTGTAGAACACACCCATGAGTGTAGACATATTACTCAATTCTTTAAGCTTTGGTTTCCTCATCTGAAAAGGAATGTAGTAATATTGTATAAAACAACTTTGAGGATTAAATGGGATTCAGTAATAATCCAGTAAAGGTGAGTTCCTGTCTGCATTCCTCAAATCCTCACTCCCTCCTTTTCCCTTCCAGTAAACCAGCACCTAAAGACAAGGCCTGCAAATAACCCATCTCCCTCATCTCTGTGATGGGACCATAGATCCACCACCAGCATCCTCTTTTCTATTTGTCCCTCAATATCTTTGAATTCTGAACTTTTGGGGTTCTCATAAGAAAGTTATTGGCCAGTAAACCGAGGTTTGAGCTGGGAAAATTCTGACCAGGGGTGGGGGGTAAGGTGCCCCCCACATCCCTGGTCAGCATTTGATCATGGTGAATCAAAAGAGCCAGAAGTAGCCCAAAGGCCTTTGGGAGGCCCAGTGGCTCAGGCACTTTACATGGCTATCGTGGGGGAATCAGGGATGACAAAGGTCCTCAGAACCCCCCAGAAGCCATCTGGAGCTCCAGGACCTCAGAAATAGCTGCTGCAGCTTAGGAGCTGTCCTGGAGCAAGTCCGGATCCAGCCTGGTGGGAACAGAAATATGTGAAGTCCCGTAGCCCTCTGTCCCCCGCCAAGGGGATCCACGCTCCCTCCATGAGAGAGGGTCACTCTGCTAGAGGGAGGTGACTCTTTCATCTCAGCATCTTCCCCACCCCCTGGGGACAACTGGAGAGGGCTAGTGGTTCCTGTGTCCAAGCTCTTCTTCATAAATTACAGGCTTGTCAATTTTCTGTGACGGATCTGATTACTTCTGGCATGTTTCAGGTTCAAATAATGTTGTCTACCTTTCCCAGAAACTAGATACCGGGCTATTCCCTGGCCAAATGCAATTGCTCCCTGATATCAGGAAGGAGCTGGGGAAGGGGCAGCAGGTTTCATCTCCCAAAAGCTCCTCTAAAGGCCAGGAGCAGTGCTGGGGCCAATGGGCCAGATGAAGTATAGATTCTTGAAGGAAGGGGCAGCCTGTAGACCTCACGGGATCCACAGATGCCTCAACCCACGTCAGGACCAAAGTCAAGGTCAGTCTGTGATCTTTGCGCTCCCCCCAGCTCCCAGGACTCCTTGGAGACAGACAAACCAGCATCCAGGCTGGACATACCTGGTTCTGACCTGGCCTCTGGGCTCAGCACTATCCTGTGATCTGGCCTTGGCCACTCCCATGAACGAACTTTATTTGAATGATGGATTTTTTATTTTTTACTTTTTTTTTTTAGACAGAGTCTTGCTCTGTCTCCCAGGCTGGAGTGCAATGGCAAGATTTCAGCTCACTGCAATTCCTGCCTCCCAGGTTCAAGTGATTCTCCTGCCTCAGCCTCCCAAGTAGCTGAGATTACAGGCACGCACCACCACACCCAGCTAATTTTTGTATATGTAGTTGAGATTGGGTTTCATTCATGTTGGCCAGGCTGGTCTCAACCTCCTGACCTCAGGTGAACTGCCTGCCTCAGCCTCCCAAAGTGCTGGGATAATAGGCGTGAACTATTATACTCACCCCTGAATGATGGACTTTTATGGAACAGAAGCTAGCTTGGTCTATTTTAAGTAGAGTAAAAAGATTTTTGTGAGAAGAATTGCAGTGCCTCATGAAACCCATGGGCAGGCTGCCTAAGGAGCTGGAAGCAAGAAATCTCTCCCTTGGTCTCTGTCTCTGTTGTCTCTCTCTGTCTCTGTGTCCACTTCCTTCTCTCTCTCTCTCCTCTCTCTCTCTCTCTCTCTCTGGATTGGCTTCCTCTGCTCAGTTTGCACTTGGCCTATCGGGGCTACTCCAAACTGGTGCCCTCAGCCCTGGGTCCGCATCACCCAGCACCAGCAGCAAACTGACCCAGGCTTTCAGTCTCAGTTGCAATTTTCAAGAGTGGCAATCAGATTGGGCCAGTCTGGCCTCTGGGTCAGTTCCCCAGGGTCAGAGCTCTGCAGAAGGAGGAGAAGGGCCACAAGAACATCACTCAGGCTTCTCCCTGGGCAGCCGAAGGAAGGTGGAGAAGATACCTCCAAAAGGCATCTGTCACAGGTCGAGGCCAACATCCCCCACAGCTCTGAGGCTGAACGGCGCCTCCCTACATTTACTTGTCAGTGCACTGGCAGGGCCTGAGGTGAGATAAATGAAAGCGCAGGTTGGCCAGGTCCTTTCTCTCCTTACAGCAGCAGGAAGGTATCTTGCCCCAGCCTGCTGCTCTCTCAGTCCCACCCAGGCCCCTCCCCTATTCAAGGAGTGAATTCCAGAGAAGGTAACAGGAGCCCCAGCCTCCGCACAGTGCCACAGTTAGACACTGGTGCCAGCAGGCGCTTCCCCAGCACCTCTGGCCCCAGGCGCTCTTCCTCCCCGAGAGCAATTCCATCTGGGTTAATGACCCAGCCCATCTAATGTGCCCGGTAATCCCTCTGAAGCCGCCTTTGTTCATCTCCTCTGGGTAATCCAGCCCCAGCAACTGAGCTGCCCCCCAGCTGATTCCCTGGCCTGTGGCTTAGGACTGGCTGGGGTTTATCTCTGGCTGACCCCCCACAGGGTCGCAGTTTCCCAGGGAGGCAGCTGCTCCTGCCCATCTCCTGCCTGCCTGGTTTGCATCCCAGAGGCCCGGAGACACTCACATGGGCAGGAAGGCAGAACTGGAGGTCCCCAGGGGCAGCAGTGGGGCCATCCACCCAGAGCCACGGTGGCAGCTGGGCTATAGAGACCAGGCCAGGTTCCCCCACGGGTGCCCCCCCAGCCTGTGGTGTCTCCCCCACCACTCTAAAGGGATTAGCCCCCAACCCTGCGGCCTCTCACGGCTGCATCCTCAGCATGGGGGCTTCTCTCTGTGACAGGCTGGAACTGGGGCTTGATATGAAAAACAGCTGGAGCCTGAGGCATTCACACTTGCTCAGATTTCACACTGTTGTGATTTAGGATTAGCAGGAAGGAGAGGCAGATCAGATGTTGCCATCATTAGAGGCCCTTCTCCCCTGGGGCCAGCCCTCCTGCCCTGCCCTTTCCTCCTCCCCCAGCCTAACCTTCTGGTCTTCTCTCCTCTCCCATCTGGGCTGGGTGGCCCCACCCTTCCTTAGGAGGCTTCAGGCAGCCTCCACTGGTTTCTATTTCAGTCCAGAATGTACCTTTCTGACTTCTGAGTCTCTAAGCTCCTGGCCTCATGTTGTCAGCAGCTCAGGCATCAGCCAGGTAGGCTCTGGGCTGTCCCAGGGAGAGCATACTGGGTGCAGTCCAAAAGCAGTAGGCTCTTGGGTCTATTTGGGCTGGGAGCATTTAACAGACCATGTTTTGGAACATTTTGAAACTCATTCTATTTATTTAATCACTTCATGCATGCATGCAATAATGGAACACTACCTTGTGCTATCAACCCGGGCACACAATGAGTGGGGGAGCCAGAAAAGGATCCTTGCTCTCAGTCTAGTGGGAGGTTGATCAAGTAACCACAAAATGTGTGAGAAGACCAAGATGGGGTGGTATGCAGGGCAGTTCCAAAAAGTTCCAAGTAATCTAGTGCCTCATTACTCAAAGTGAGACCTGTGGGGGCCAGCAGCAGCACCCCGACCTGGGCGCCTGTTTGCAATGTAGAATCTCCGTTCCATTTCCTCCCTGCAGAATCATAATCCTCCCTTCAATAGGATCGGTGTGGGGTTTACATACAGAGTAATGTTGGAGCAGTGTAACTGCTCAACAGGTTCTTCCTGCCCGCTGCGCAAATAAAGACCGCGGCATTGCAGTGTGAACCCCAAATAGCTGAGACAGGTCCCAGTCAATGTAGAAAGCTTATTTTGCCAAGGTTAAGGACGTGGTGTTCAATGAACAGCTTGGTTTTATACATTTTAGGGAGACATGAGGCATCGACCAATATATTTAAGATGAACATCAATTTGGTAGGGAAAGGCAGGGCAACTGGAAGTAAAGGAAGTCGGGAGGGAGCCTCCAGGTCATAGGTAGGTGAGAGACAAATGGCTGCTTTCTTTTGAGTTTTGAATTAGCCTTTCCAAAAGAGGCAATCAGATACGTGTACCTAACTCAGTGAGTAGAGAGATGACTGAATAGATTGGGGAGGCAGTTTTGCCTTAAGCGACTCTCAGCTTGACTTTTCCCTTTAGCTTAGTTACTTGGGTGTCCCAAGATTTATTTTCCTGTCACAGCAGTAAAGAGGAGTTTAATAGACAAGAGGCTGCCCACAACATATGGGAGATGGAGGTAGTACTCAAATCGGTCCTCTTCCAAAATTTGTAGGTCAGGAGTTTTTCAAAGGCAGTGTGGGACAGAGGTGGGGTGGCTAGCTTGCTACTGATTGGTTGGGGCAGAGATGAAATCACAGCAGGTGGAAGCTGTCCTCCTGACCAGAATCACTCCTGGGGTGGGCCACAAGAGCGGTTTGGTAAGTTCAGGTGGAATCATCAGTGTCATACATGCAAAACACTTGAAAAGATATCTCAAAAGTCTAATCTGTGGTGTTATCTGCAGGAATGGCTGGCAATTTATGTTTGTATCTTAGCAGGAACAGGCTCCTCTCTGCCCATTCCCCCCTTTCATTAGCTTTACAAAGGTGGTTGAATTTAGGGGAAGGACTATTATCATTGAAACTATAACCCAAATGTCTTTCAATGTTAGCTTAGCCCCAAAGCCCAGGAATAATTAAGGGAAAGGCCAGATGGGGAGTAGGTTAACTCAGCTCACTGTTACCATCTTTCTCACTGATAAGACTTTTTGCAAAGATGGTTTCAGAAGCAGAGCCCATGTGCTGCCTTTCAGCCTTGGCTGGGGAGCTTGAAACATACTGTTGCCTGGGTCCCTCCCCCATGGATTTTGATGTAATGGGTCAGGCTGTGCCCCAGGCATCAGGGTTTTTGAAAGTCCGGGGGTTATGCAGGCAAGGAAAGAACCACTGGTCTAGAGGAGGGGGATGCCATCCAAGCTCATTGGCTCACATGTACCCTCTCTCACTCTTTCATATAAACACCACCCACTGATTAAGCTTTTAGAGGAGGCAGAGAGATCAGAACACTTCAATCATTTACTTCTCATGCGTATTCAACAAGCATAACAGAAACAACTAGAGAGCAGAAGCAACCGATGTTATGGCACAACTCACAGAAATCGTAAAGCCCCCAAAGCAATACAGTGGCCTCTGTGGATTGATGTGAGTCGGGAGGGGGGACTCTGCCTTGAAGCAAAAAGGGCAGTGGTAGATTTGAGAACTGAGAAGCTGCAGGCTGCTTGGGGTAGATCGATAACCGCTCCTTCTAGGCTGTGGTGAATGGGAAATGGGCACTGGAGTGAAACTCCCCATGGGAAATCCCTTGAGACCTGGCTGGCCTGGAGGAAGTGGAGCACTGGGATCCCCAGCCTAGGCAGAGTCCTGGGCTGGAAGCCCTAGGGCTCACTTCTCTGCCTCTGGGCACAGTTGGACAAAAAGTTTTCTTTCCACACCAAAGATGTTCCATCTTATTGGTTAAAAAGCAGCAGAAAAGGGTGTGGAAGTATCGTCAGCTTGGACAGCCTCCTCTGGCCCAAGTCCTCCCTGGTATTGACTTCCATTCCTGGGACTGACGATGGTGTCCTGGGTTGGTTTGTTTCCCTAGTCAATTCTGGGTGGAGGCGCAGGCCTCCAGCTATTGGGAGTGAGTCACTGGCAGCAGTCCTGTCTTGGATCCTGGGGCAGCCTTGCTCCTGCTCTGAGGCACATGCTTAGGAAGTCGTCAAATCCACTGATGACCCTGGGGAATGAATAAGCCCCACCCTGTGGCAGCTGCTGAAAAAATCCGAGTGGTCGACAGGATCTGATTACCTCTTTTCCTGTAACTTGGTTGCCGCTTTCTTCCTCCCTGGGAATGGGGGCAAAGTCCTTGTATTTTTAAACCTCACATCCGGACCCTTCCTTCCTGGAAGCAAATGCTCTCACCCTACTGTGGAAAGTGAAAGTTTAAGATCAGCATCCTCCAGGCCTCCTGGCCCAGGCATTGCTCCGGCTCTCCCCTCCTTAGTCCTCCTGTACTATGGATTCTGGTACAGATTCTGTGAACAGACAGCCAGACTCACACCCAGCTCTTCCACTTACAAGCTGCATGACTTTGCCCCAATTCCTTAACCTTTCTGGGCCTCAGTTTCCTCATCTGTAAAGTGGGGATAATAATAGTGCCCACCTCACAGGCTTGCTGAGAGGATTGAACGAGACACTTAGCCTTGTGCTTAGGCCTCAACTTCTGGTCTGCCACAGTGCCCAGATCCAGGGGTTCTATAAAATCCCTTAGGAAGGCCAGTGTGTCTTGATAAGGGACATCGTAAGCCTCACTGCATTATTGCTTTTGCTGGAGGCACGTGAACAAGAGCAACTCCATCTTGCGTAGGGGCTGGGTAAAATAAGACTGAGACCTACTGGGCTGCATTCCCAGAGGGTTAAGGCATTCTAAGTCACAGGGTGAGATAGGAGGTCAGCACAAGACACAGGGTATAAAGACCTTGCTGATAAAACAGGTTGCAGTAAAGTAGCCACTAAAACCCACCAAAACTGAGATGGCCACGAGAGTGACCTCCGGTCATCCTCACTGCTCCACTCCCACCAGTGCCAGGACAGTTTACAAATGCCATGGCAATGTCAGGAAGTTACCCTATATGGTCTAAAAAGAGGAGGCATGAATAATCCACCCCTTGTTTAGCATATCATCAAGAAATAACCATAAAAATGGGCATCTAGCCACCCTCAGCGTTGCTCTGTCTATGGAGTGGCCATTCTTTTATTCCTCTACTGTCTTAATAAACTTGCTTTCACTTTAGAGACTTGCCCTGAATTCTTTGTTGTGTGAGATCCAAGAACCCTCTCTTAGGGTCTGAATTGGACCCCTTTCCTGTAACGCTTTTTTTTTTTTTTTTTTAGACAGAATCTCACTCTGTCGCCAGGCGCCAGGCTGGAGTGCAGTGGTGCGAGCTTGGCTCACTGCAACCTCTGACTCCCAGGTTCAAGCAATTCTCCTGTCTCAGCCTCCCAGGTAGCTGGGACTACAGGCCTGCGCCACCATGCCCATATAATTTTTGTATTTTTTAGTAGAGATGGGTTTCACCATGTTAGCCAGGATGGTCTCCATCTCTTGACCTCATGATCTGCCTGTCTCGGCCTCCCAAAGTGCTGGGATTACAGGCATGAGCCACCGCGCCTGGCCTCCTGTAACACTTTTAAGGGAGCATGTCATAGGCTTTATAAACAGAGTATTTTAAAGCACTGACTTAAATTGTGCTATCAGCAGGAATTAACTATCCAAGTGCAATTAGTTTATCTGAATATAAGACAGTATTTCTGAGTTTGGGCATTTTGATGGGCTGTTTGAAGTACCTCTCAATGAGAAAAAATGAAATATCGAAAGCATTTGCATTGCATTGATCATGAGAGAGAATTAAAATATTCAAGGCCAGGCATAGTGGCTCACACCTATAACCCCAGCACTTTGGGAGACTGAAGAGGGAAGATTGCTTGAAGCTGGGAGTTTGAGACCATCTTGGCAATGTAGTGAGACCCCATCTCTACAAAAAACAAAAAACTTAGCCAGGTATAGTGGTTTGTGCCTGTAGTTCTAGCTACTTAGAAGGTTAAGGTGGGAGGATTGCTTGAGGCCAGGAGTTTGAGGCTTCAGTGAGCTATGATTATAACTGCTCGATGGGTTCATCTTGCCTGCTGCCTAGATCAAGCAGATTTATCAAGACAGGGAATTGCAACAGAAAAAAAGTTTAATACACATAGAGCTGCCAAATGTGAGATGAGTTTTATTATTACTCAAATCAGCCTTCCCCAAAATTCAGAGATTAGGGTTGTCGAAGGATTCTTTGGCAGGCAGTGGGTGAGGGAAGGGGAAGGCTGACTCATTGGGGAAGGAATCAGGGGTGTGGAAAACCGCCCTTGTGAGCACTGAGCCACTTCTGGGTGGAAGCCATGGAGAAGGGGCTGGTCCAGGTGAAGCCATCAGCAAAAACTTGAAAAGACATCTGAAAAGGCCAGTCTTTGGTTCTACAATGGTGATGTTATCTGCAGGAGTAATTGGACAAGTTGCAAATGTTGTGACTTCTGGAATAACGGTTGGTAATTATTTAACTACATCTGTATCTTAGTAGAATTCAAGCCCCTCTTATCCTCTAACCTGGTGGCCTTTTATTAGTTTCACAAAGGCAGTTAATTTTGGAAAGGGCTATTATCATTTAAACGATAAACTAAATTTCTCAACAAGTTAAGTTGGCTCATGCCCAGGAATGACCAAGGGCAGTTTGAAGGTTAAAGGCAAGATGGAGTTGGTTAGATTAGATCGCTTTCACTGTCATAATTTTCTCACTGTTAAAATTTTTGCAAAGGTGGTTTCATGATCATTCCACTGCCCTTCAGCCTGGGTAACAGAGTGGGCCCTGTCTCTCAAAAAAATTAAAACAAAATAAGTAAAAGTGACTGGTTTCCTCTGTAGCACCTGGTGCAATCTCTTTCCCTAAGAAAGTCTCAGTTACCTTGCAGCCCATGGCAGCTGTTTGTTCCCACCAAACCTTGGCAGTCACTGTGACATATCCTTGGGTTCTGGCCTCTGTGGCAGGTGCTGGCAGTGGCGTACTAGTCAGTGGCCCCCTGGAATACATACAGGACCAATTCATAGCATCTGCCAATTTCCATGGTGTAAATATTTCTACCAAGGCTATTTCAGGTCACCAGCGTGACAGTACTGGCCTGGGTTGGGACAGGATACTCACATTCTGCTCTCACAAGCCTGTACCGGCTAAAGATGCCAGCCTGGAAATCACATCTCTCTCCTTAGGAATTCGGTGGGGGTCCCTGCACTGCTCTCCTTGCCCATATGGGAGGCCAGCCCAGGTTGTCCTATGTCCTAGTGAAGCAGTGTCATTGTCTGGGATAAATACCCAAGATTTGTTGTCTCATGGCCATGGAAATCTAGGACATGGACACCCAAGGGGTGAGCTTCAGAGTGAAAGTTTAATAGGTGAAAGAAAAGAAAAGCTCTCTCCTGTAAGAGAGAGAGGTCCTAGCAGGTTTTCTGGTCTGTGGCAAAATGCAAGGGGTTTTATAGATGAGCTTGAGGAGGCGGTGTCTGATTTACACAGGGCATGAAAGATTTGCCAGACCAGGCGTACATTTGCATAAGGCTCAAAAAACTGGTTAGAACTAGGCATGCCATTTGCATAGTGCATGAAAAAGCTGACTGTCCCACTGTAATCTTTTATTATGCAGATGGGTTCTCTACCTGGCAGGCGCCATGTTGCCTGCTTCTTCACTGTACACGTGGTGACAAAGAAAAGAGAAGATGGAGCCTCCATGTTGAACACGCCAAGCTTCCAGGTAGCCCTTTTCTATTGGCACAGCTGCCGGCATTCACCTGTGCAAGCTTCCAGCTTGCTTATCTATGTCTGCAGCTCGATTTTTCAGGCTGCTTTCTGTTCGAAAAAGAAATTATTTGGGGGGCTGATTTTTGTTAAAAGGGAAATTCTGCTGAGGAGTCTTTTACCCTCACTATCTGCCTCAATAATTTCTTTCTAGCTCCTCTCTCACTAGGGCTCAATGCCAGGTATCTAAACAAACAGGAATGAAGGGATTGGTAAGTGGCGCCGTGTGAAGTGGCTCTAGTGCACGCTTTGGTTAGATTTTCTCCCACTCAGCCATGTGGTAGAAGCACAGAGAAAGCCACTTGCACAGAAGCTGGGACAGAGCATCTAACTCCCTGGAGAACATCAAATCCAGTCCAGGCTGGTTGGGGTTCTTAGGATTGTTCTTATCAAGAGAAGGCTTGTTACATGGGGTGAAAATGGAAGGGGTGTGTGTGTGTGTGTGTGTGTGCGTGCACGCACAGGACTCACTGATGTCCCAGAGTAGGAATAGTGGGACTGAGGATACAGGACAAGGAGGAGATGGGAATTGTGTTCAGAGCCCAGAGAATGACGTTTTAGTTTTGGAGAAGTCATTGGTGGCCTTGGCAAGTCATGACATGACCTGGGGCATGTTCAGGGGACAGTGTGGCCAAGATGGAATGGGACTGTCATTAGGAGGAAGTCAAGGGCAAGGGGAGGGCCGTGTGTGGTCCCACAGGCAAGTGACTCAAGGCATGACATAACATGACCAGGAGACCTAGAACTTTTTAAAAAATGAGATTTTTGAATGAAGGTAAAGGAAATGTTCTGGAAAAGGAAGTAAAGCAGTAAAGGGCCAATCCTGCTTCAAGCACTGTGGTCTGGCCGGCTTTGGGGACGAAAGTAGCTTTGTGCTGTTAGGGGGAGTAGGGCGCCCAGGGAAAAACATGGGTCAGAAGCAGCAGAAGTGAAGGCAGAGGTGCATTTCAGCCCCCGCCATGCCTGCCACCCTCAGCCTTTCAGGCAAGTCAGCATGCCCTTGTTTCCTAGCAGGCATGCTCTCCCAGGTGGAGTCCTGGAACTGAACATGTCCCCTGAAACCACATGGACTTTCCAGGACCTGAGTTCATGGCACTAATTGCTGGTTTATCTTCTCCTCCAGGGAAATTCATATGGCTGGGAAGATTCCCTTCAAAATTTTAGAATAACATAATAATTAAGCATTTTAAGGGGAGGAGCCTTGTGGAAGTTCAAATTAGATACTATATGGGAAATTATAGCTGCTGCCGCCAAGAAGCAGCAGCAAGAAAGGCTGTCAGCGAGAGAAGCTGCATGCAACGGAGACAGGAATGGGCCACCTTGGATCAGCAGGGCCAGGTGTGCAGCCCCTTCCTGCACCTCTGCTCATTCCACCTCAGGTCCAGGCGCTGCCCAGGGGCCAACGGACCAGAGAGCAGCTGAGTTCTCTTCTCTCAAAACCACACGAGAAGTCCTGGCCTTGTCACATAGTGGGCATGAAGGGTGTCCCCCCTCCCTCCCCCCCGTGTCTACCACACCAGGAAATCATGGGCAAGGAGGGCCGCGGGACTGCGGGAAATGGGAGAGTTCCCTGATTCCCCTTGCAGGACGTGCGATAGGGGTGTTGCCTGCTTGGTCACCCTACAGATCAAACCCCAAGGGGGGAGCATGCAGATGCAGACAGGCAGGTACAGAGGCCAGGGCCAGTGCTTTGGGCTCCCGGCCCACAGCAGCATCTAGGGGTGCATGTCTGTGCCTCCCGAAGCCCAGTGATCCTGTGTTACAGGCTCTTTCAGATTTGCCAACTGCAGATGGCTTGTGTGTTAATTAGCTCAATGGACAAGGGGCGGCAACTTTCTGTCTGGAGCTCTTGTCTTGTGTACCAGAAAAATCGGATCACGCAGGGTCTCAAAGGATGAGTGCAAGGTTTTATTGAGTGGTGGAGGTGCCTCTCAGCAAGATGCATGGGGAGCTGGGAGGAGGGATGGAGTGGGAAGGTGGTCTTCCCCTGAAGTCCAGCTGTTCTCGGCCCCAGTCCTTCTCTGCCATGCTGCCCCGCTACTCTCTGTCGCTCTGTTCCTCTGCTCCTCCGTGTTCAGCCACTTGTGTGTCTGAGCCTGCTAAGGTCTGGGGTTTATATGGGCACAGGATGGGGATGTGACAGGCCAGAGAGGTCTTGGAAAATGCAACATTTGGGCGCGAAACTAGAGTGCTTGTTCCCACTTAGGTCGGCAGGCAGGCCTGAGGGTGGAGCCCTTGCCAGCAACCTCGCCCTTCTCTTTCCAGCACTTCCCTGCCCCGGTGTCCGCATCACTGGGTCTTCCCCCTGAGCTGTCCAGCTGCTTGCAGGAGCCAGTGGTGAGGAATTCCAAAGTGGGAAGATAGCGACTCCTCCCTCCTCCCAGGCCTCCAGATGGCCGCCCTCCAGGACAGAGGATGGAGAAGGGGAGATTCCTGCTGGTGTGTGGGCTTTGAGATGGGCCCAGGAATTCATGCCATCCAAAGGAGGAGGACCCAGGAGTTCTGTTGGCCTCACACCTTCTGTCCAGAGAAGCAGTTCTGGGGACTGAGAAGTTCCCCGGGCACAGGGTGCACGAGGCTGTGTGTCCACATCTCATCACTCTGGACTGTCCAGATTGGCCATTGGTGACTTTACCTCCTGTCTCGCTGTGCCGGCAAAGGTGAAGCCCACACCCTGGGGCAGAACAGCTCTTGCTCAGGGAGGGCTCACTTGGGCATGGCTAGGCTCCGTGCCTGAGTCTCCCCACTGCCCCACGCGTGGGCCTCCTCCTCACTAAGACATAGTCCCTGCATTGTTTAAAGGGGGAATCACATGTTTTGCTCAGTGGCTTTGGACTGGGTGTTTCTCCTCTCAAACAAAATTTCCTGTAACCAGGCAGACCCATTTCCAGATTCAGAGAGGGTGGCAGCCCGCCTGTGTAAATGCCGTGGTCGCCTCACCTGACATGGATTGGCACGGGGACTGGCGCACGGCCCCGGGCACTGCTTGGCGTCAGCTGCCCTGAGCCGCTTGCTTTCTTTGGCATTCACAGGGGGACCTTTGTACCGTTAGCAGCCTGCACAGAGCTCTTAGGCTGTGACCGTGATGGAGCCGGGTCTGAGCGGGGGCTCAGAAGCAGCAGCAAGGCCTGGTCCCTGGGGCACAGAGGAACGTATGGAGCCTGGCAGCACGCTGTGAAGTCCAGGTTGCTTAGTACAGACCACGCAGGGGACACAGGAATCCAGATGGCAAGATCTCAGGGTCAGATGAAGCGGCAGGTGGTGGGGAAATCAGACCAGGCAGACCAAGAAGTGTCCGCCATCTCATCAGACAGGGGGCCCTGGAGAGGCTGTCTCAGTCCAGCACATAGGAGACTGTGCTCACAGCACCCCTGGGAAGAATGTCTAAGGCCTGACACATTCTGTGGTCAGGCCGAGATTAGAGTGGAGCGAATGAGCACAAAGATGTCAACTCTAAGGAGGCCTCACTCCTAGGGCCAGCCTGCCCTTGCAGGCCAGAGTGGTGTCAAGAGCCTCTCCTGAGCTGAGAATGGGATGAGGATAAGGAGCCAGCTTGGTGAGGAGGGAGAACACCCCAGGGCTGAGACACATCTGGCATACTTGAGGGACAGAAAGGGGTCCTGTGTGTTGCTGCAGAGTCATGGGCAAGGGACAGGGAAGGGGCAAGGTTTGAGGGGAACAGCAAGGAACGATCATGGGTTCCACATACTCAGCTCGGGCTGGGGTGGCTTCTGAGTGCTGTTGGGAAGTTCTTTGCCTTTTTTTTTTTTTTTGAGACAGAGTCTCGATGTGTAACCCAGGCTAGAGTGCAGTGCAATCTCGGCTCACTGCAAACTCCACCTTCCGGGTTCAAGTGCCTCTGAGATTACAGGCACACACCACCATGCCTGGCTACTTTTTGTATTTTTAGTAGAGATGGGGTTTCACCATGTTGTCCAGGCTGGTCTTAAAATCCTGACCGCAAGAGATCTTCCTGCCTTGGCCTCCCAAAGTGCTGGGATTATAGGCATGAGCCATGTTGGCAAGTTTTTAGGGGCTTGTAGCACATGGTGACCTCCCCTGATTACCTGCTGGTTATTGGTAGAATTGGTTATAGGACTGAGAGAGAGAGAGGTGACTTTGACTGGGGCTGTGGCAGTGAAAGGGAGAGATGTAAACACATTCGGGAAGTACTTTGGATGTAGCCCCGGTGAGACTTGAAGAGGAATTGCTTGTTGAAGGTGAGACCAGGGCAATCAAGGATGACTCCTGTGCTTTCACCTTGAGAAAGTCCAAATGCCATGAAAAGCCAGACAGCAGTGGAATCTCCAAATGGAAATAACAAGAGATTTTGTTCCTTCTCAGTTTTTCTAAGAGGTCTTTCTTCATTAGTCGGGTGGGGCACAGGGCCCCGAGGCTCTTTTCCGCCATCATCACTCTGTTTTCTTTTGACTGGAGAAGTGTCCACCTGAGTCTGTGGGAGGCCAAGCTTGGGGGTTGGAGAAGAGGAGGAGACTGAGAGCTCACCTGTCTGCCACGTGCCCAGGGGCTGCGGTTTCTGATTGCTGGTTTTGACAGTCTTTCCTGGCATCTGATCAAGCTGGAGAAGATCAGGGGGTTAATTTTGCCCTGAAGGCAGGCATTATGCCTTGCATCTATGCAAGAATTCAGAGCATGTTGCGAGCTCTCTGATGTCTAGTTTTGAGTGGAAGGGCTCCTGAGGCTACACTGGAAATAGGACCTGCCCTGGTCTCAAAGTCATTGGACACCCCACCTGTTGACCAACTGGAGCAAAGGGGGCTCTTAGAAGTTCCTAAAGCCCCCAGTGAGGTGTTTGTCTAGGCAGAGCTTTGAGGAGCCAAGCAGCTGTGCCTGGCTTGCTCCCCCAAGGATGTAGGGCTAGCTCTGGGTTCAGGTTCCTCTTTGCCAAGAGGGAGAATACCTGTTCTTACCCCCTGTTCTCCAGACCTTGGGGGAGAATGATGAAAGAACTAATACAATGATAGATAAAGGTGCTGGGGCAGAGAGGGGCAGGCTTGGGTAGGGGCATGGGGAAGAGGTGTTCTGCCGAGATGCATTAAAATTCTTCCTTTGGTACCACTTCCTATATTTGGCTGCTGGCTTCGAATGTGGGAATGAAGCAACAATACATGACATAGTTGTAAACTGGTCTTCTTTATTTCTTCTTTTACCTTATCGTGTTTAAACAAACAAACAAATAAACAAAAACCCCTAGGTTAAACAATACAATTCTCATTAAAAAAATTCAAACAGTTCAAATGTCCCACAACTATTTGGTTTCCTTACCTAGAGTTAACTACCAGTAACAAAAGCATTCTTCTAGACATTTTTCACGGATAAACAATCATAGCTGTCAGGCGCGGTGGCTCATGCCTGTAATCCCAGTACTTTGGGAGGCCGCGGCAGGAGGATCACTTGAGGCCAGGAGTTTGAGACTAGCCTGGACTACTTGGTGAAACCCTGTCTCTACTAAAAATATAAAAATCATTCAGGTGTGCTGGCACATGCCTGTAATCCCAGCTACTTGGGAGAGTAAGGCACAAGGATCGCTTGAACCCGGGAGGTGGACGTTGCAGTGAGCCAAGATCACACCACTGCACTTCAGCCTGGGTGACAAGAGAAAGATCCTGTCTCAAAAAAAATCATAGTTTATGCATAATTAAATATACACATAGATATATATATATAATAAATATTTTAAAATGAATAGGTCAGCAAATTATAAGGCTCTTTTGCATCTTCTTTTTTTTACATAACTTTTTAGAATGTTTTATATCAACATGTATAGATCACCTTTCTTTTCAGTAACTGACTAGTATGGATGCACTATTATTTTCTTATCTAGTTCCCTACAACGGATAGTTAGGTTATTTCTAGTTCTCTGATGCTTTAAGAATCAAGTTAATGAACACACACAAAACCACACATATTTAAAGTGTTAAAAAGTAAAATGCGCTGGGTTCGGTGGCACATACCTGTAATCCCAGCACCTTGGGAGGCCGAGGTGGACAGATCATTTGAGGTCAGGAGTTTGAGACCAGTCTGGCCAACATGGTGAAACCCCATATTTACTAAAAATACACAAATTATCTGGGAGTGTTGGGCACCTGTAATCCCAGCTACTCTGGTGGCTGAGGCTGGGGGATCACTTGAACTGGGGAGGCGGAGGTTGCAGTGAGCCGAGATCTTGCCACTGCACTCCAGCTTGGGCGACAGAGCAAGACTCAGTCTCAAAAAAATAAAAATATAAGTAAAAAAAAAAAGTAAAATGAACAAAGATTCTGTTTCACTCATTAATAAATGAGAGAACCAGTAAGATGTGGCCTTGTAATCTCTAAGAACAAAAAGTAAAAGATGAACAGTGGTTGGCCATCTCTTGGGGTGCCTGACAGAAACAGACTGAAATCCCCCCCCCCTACAGGTGATGATTTTACCCCAGGCCAGGAGTCCCCGCATAAGCCTATAAATATGAACTCACCAGCCTGAGCAACATGGCGAAACCCAGTCTCTACCAAAAATACAAGAAAATTAGCCTAGCATGGTGGTTTGTGCCTGTGGTCCCAGCTACTCAGGAGGCTGAGGCGGGAGAATTACTTGAACCCAGAAGACAGAAGTTGCAGTGAGCCCAGTTGGCACCACTGCACTCCAGCCTGGGAAACCATGGTGAGACCCCATATCAAAAAAATATATATCAGCTCAAAATTTCAAGTGACAAAAATAAGGCACCAAGAACAAGAATCAGCAAAAACAACAACTAAGAATTAAATTCCCAAGAAAATCAAATATTCAAATTATCAAATAGAGATTATAAAATAGATATGCCTAAACTTATTACAGAAACTTTAAAGTTGAAAATACAAGAAAAGAATAAGCTTACTATATTAAAAAAAAACAACAACAGGTCAATTGAAAAATAAAATACTTCTAAAAATTAAAAAAAATAGCCAGAGGAATTTAAAAACACAACAGAAAGAGTAAATAACAGAAGAGACACTTAACTGCCTGGAAGATATATCTGAAAAAATTACTCAAAACTTGATGCAAAGAAGGAAGGAGATGGTGGCTGGTGCAGTGGCTGTGCTGGTAATCCTAGCACTTTGGGAGGCTGAGGTGAGTGGATCACTTGAGCCCAGGACTTTGAGTCCAGCCTGGGCAACATGGCAAAACCCTGTCCATTAGTTTTTAAATTTTAAAAACTAATTTAAAAAAATTAGTTGGACATGGTGCCATGTGCCCATAGCTTGGGTCTCTTCCTCTGTGTTGTGGGAGAAACCCAGGAGGAGGTAATTGAATCATGGGAATGGGTTTTTCCTGTGCTGTTCTCTTGATAGTAAGTCTCACAAGATCCGATGGTTTTATAAAAGGGAGTTCCCCCTGCACAGGCTCTCTTGCCTGCCTCCATGTAGAACATGCTTTTGCTGCTCCTTGGGAGGATCACTTGAGACCAAGAGGTCGAGGCTGTAGTGAGCCATGATCACGCCACTGCACTTCAGCCTGGGCAACAGAGTAAGATCCCGTTAAAAAAAAAAAAAAAAGCAAAGAAAAGACAAAGAAAAAGAAAGGAAATGGAAAATATGAAAAAGAAATTAAAACATGTCGGATATTATAAAATGATCAAACATACATATAACTGGAGTACCAAAAAGAGACAGCGGAGATTGGGAGGGGGATAGTGTTCAATGATACTTTTGCTTTTTCTGAGAATGCTCCCACATTGATGAAAGACATGAATTCTGAGATTCAGGAAGTAATGAATCATCAGCAGGATAAATATAAGTAAGTTTACATTAAGATGCTCTGGGTGGAGCGCTATGGAGATCTGTCAAATGCCAGCCAAGGACCCCTCCGCCTGACTCGTCCTTTTAAAATTCTTGTGCTAAATTCAGTAACAGCAGCAACAACAAGGATTCCTTATTTTCATTTAGCATTTTATGTTGTTTGAAGTCTTTTATAGTCTATAAATATGCCAAAGGTAAGACCTTTGACAGATGAGAGATGCACGTCAAAGATTAGGAGACCTAGTTCAAGGCCAGCTCACTTGGCAGCAGATGAAAGCACCAGTGCTTGGTCTGCTAACTGGGACCCTTCCCGCTTTGTGCTACCACGAACAAGTTTCTGAGTTCCTTGGAAGCCACCTCTAACAACAGAGACAGTTGCACATTAGGGGTTACTAAGTAGGGTCTGGGAAAGAGACAATTTCCTGATATGGGAAGGGTCCCAGGCTGCAAGGCAGATTATATCAGAACTTGCCCTCAGTTCCAGGAAACTGGAGCTGCCTCCTGCCTTTGATAGAAGGAGCTGCCTGTTGGGTTGGGGAAGGACACTGGAGCTGTAGGAGAACCTCCTTAGCTTGAGGAAGAACTCAGCCAGTGAGTCAGTTTTTTGTTTTTTTTTTTTTTTGAGACGAAGTCTCGCTCTGTTGCCAGGCTGGAGTGCAATGGCACGAGCTTGGCTCACTGCAAACTCCATCTCCCAGGTTCAAGAGATTCTCCTGCCTCAGCCTTTTGAGTAGCCAGCACAGCCACATGCCACCACACCAAGCTAATTTTTGTAGTTGTAGTAGAGATGGAGTTTCACCATGTTGGCCAGGATGGTGTCAATCTCTTGACCTCGTGATCTGCCCACCTTGACCTCCCAAAGTGCTGGGATTACAGGCGTGAACCACCATACCCAGCCTAAATCAGTTTTATAGCTCTTTTGCTCTTACTTTCCTGTCTCTGAGAGATGTTGGTGTGGCTGTGGTTTCTGCCATTGGCTGTGGCATGTCATGAAAGATCAGTGGGCAAAAACAGCAGTTCTGGGTCAGGTCCTGGTTTTGCCCTTGATTTCTGGGCTTTGTTTACTTAAGAGAGAGGTTGCTTCTAACAGGAGCAGAGTGTGTCCTTAAAGGGGGCAGTGGTTACGGTTTGCAAAAGTGGACTAGGAAAAGACTTCCAACTTACTACTGAGGTTGTCACTGAATCCCTTAACATTTCTCTAAAAAAATGAAAAGAAGTTATGAGCTTTTCTGATTGTCACAATGGGACATGGGTGAGAAAAGGTTAAAAAACACAGAACAGGAAGCTCTTGTTGGTGGGTGTATTAGTTTGTTCTCACACTACTGATAAACACACACCTGAGACTGGGTAATTTATAAAGAAAAAGAGGTTTAATGGACTGACAGTTCCACATGATTAGGAAGGCCTCACAATCATGGCAGAAGGTGAAGAAGGAGCAAAGCTGTGTCCTACATGGCGGCAGGCAAGAGAGCCTGTACAGGGGAAACTCCCTTTTATAAAACCATCAGCTCTCGTGAGACTTATTCACTATTATGAGAACAGCAAGGGAAAAACCCATCCCTGTGATTCAGTTACCTCCTACTGGGTTCCTCCCACAACACATGGGAATTATGGGAACTACAATTCAAGATGAGATTTGAGTGGGGGACACAGCCAAACCATATCAGTGGGTCGAAATGATACACTGATGTTCTAACCCTCAGTAGCTCAAAATGTGACCTTACTGGAAATAGAGTCATTGCAGATGTAGTTAGCTATATTAAGATGAAGACATACTGGACTAGAGTGGACCTGTGTGACTGGTGTCCTTACAAGAAGACACCATGTGAAGACAGAGACATGGGGAGAACATCTCTGAAGGCCGAAGATTGGAGTGATGTGGCTACAAGCCAAGGGAGGTCAAAGACTGCCAATAAACCACAGAAAGCAGGAAGAGAGAGGAAGGGTTGCCCTCTAGATATCAGAGGAAGTATGGCCCTGTTGACATCTTAATTTTGCACCTAAGAATTGTGAGATGATCGATTTCTTTGGTTTTGGTTTAAGTACCTAGTTTGTGGTACCTAGTTATGGCGGGCTTCAGAAATGAATACAGTGGGAATTTGTGACTTTGGCTGTCCATCATCTGAGCCTCTATCCTGTATGGGGGAATTCCTAAGGTTTGGGAGATGACTCTACTGATCCTTACAAAAGCTCAATGGGACTTGTATTAGGGTTCTCCAGAGAGACAGAACTAGTAGGATATATGTATATATGAAAGGGAGTTTATTAGGGAGAATTGGCTCACATGATCACTAGGCGAAGTCTTGTGGTAGGCTGCCTGCAGGCTGGGGAGAAAAGAAGCCACTAGTGGCTCAGTGTGAGTCCAAAAGCCTCAAAAGCAGAGAGGCTGACAGTGCAGCCTTGTCTGTGGCTGAAGGCCCAAGAGCCCCCGGCAAACTACAGTTGCAAATCCGAAAGTCCGAAGGCTGAAGAACCCGGAGGCTGACGTTCAAGGGCAGGAAGAGCAGGAGGAAGCATCCAGCACTGGAGAGAGAAGGCAGCCAGGAGACCCAGCAAGCCAGCCTATTCCACCTTCTTCTGCCTGCTTTGTTCTAGTTGCGCTAGCAGTCCACTGGATGGTGCCCACCCCCACTGAGGGTGGGTCTGCCACTCCCAGTCCACTGACTCAAATGTCAGTCTCCTCTGGCGACACCCTCATAGACACACCCAGAAACAATACTTTACCAGCTATCCAGGCATTCTTCAATCCAATCAAGTTGATACCTAATAGTAACCATTCCAGGACTAGATATCTTTTCCCAACTCCAGACAGCTTGACTATGAGGATGTCCCCTAAACACAGCCAATGGGACATTCCTGCCACTGTTTCTGAATTTAGAAGAAGTAAACCAAGCCTCCAGGTTAGAGACTTTTTAAAATGATGGTTGTGGCCAAGTGGAGGGTCTGAAGGCTCAGCAGCTGGTGCCCTGCAGTGTCGAGGCAAGCATCCCGGGACAGTTAGCATGGTCCTGTTGGCTGCTATACCAACATTCTGGCTGACACCATTCCCCCGCTCCCAACTATTTCCTGCCTCGACATGTTTTCTGTGAGCTACTGACCTTTCACTATTATGTTAACGGAACCAATTTCTGTTCTTTGGAACATAGAACACTGACTAGTGCTTTACAATCTGTAAAGGAAGAATACTCACCACACTTTTTATTTTTATTTGTTTGTTTTGTGTTTTTTGAGGCAGAGTCTCGCTCTGTCGCCCAGGCTGGAGTGCAGTGGCGCCATCTGGGCTCACCACAACCTCCGCCTCCTGGGTTTAAGCGATTTTCCTGCCTCAGCCTCCCAAGTAGCTGGGATTACAGGAGCACGCCACCATGCCCGGCTAATTTTTGTATTTTTAGTAGAGACGGGGTTTCACCATTTTTGTCAGGTTGGTCTCGAAAGTTGGAAGGAACATCGGTTAGAAACCTTCCAGACCTCTGTGCATCTAAGAAAGGCTCCTCAAGGCCATCCGGAGCCCTGGGGGAAATCATCAGAAGAGCTTTATGTCTCCTGACTTTTCCTGGAATTCCTTGGCACTGCTCTTTCTGTATTTTTTTTTCTTTGGTTTTTTGTTTTTTTTTTTTTTGTTTTTTTTTGAGATGGCATCTCGCTCTTTCGCCCATGCTGGAGTGCAGTGGCACCATCTCGGCTCACCACAACCTCCACCTCCTGGATTCATGTGATTCTCTTGCCTCAGCCTCCCGAGTAGCTGGGACTACAGGCACACCCCACCACACCTGGCTAATTTTTGTATTTTTACTAGAGGCAGAGTTTTACTATGTTTGCCAGGCTGGTCTTGAACTCCTGACCTTGTGATCCACCTGCCTCGGCCTCCCAAAGTGCTGGGAGTACAGGGGTGAGCCACCACACTCAGTCAGGAACTGCTCTTTCATTTTTCTGCATTCCTACCTGTTCATGCATTTCTACAGTGGGACTTGAATAGGTTTCTGCCCTGTGGAAGAGGGGGCTCTGTGAATGGTCACAAGGCTGTGGGTGTGGACCATGCTTTCTCACCATAATATGGCACTATCTCAGGTTAAGCCTCACAGATCTTGCCCGCTTCCAGACTAGAGAGTCTATTTCTGAGGCCACAGAAGTGCGACTGTGCTCTGGGTAAGTCATATTGAGAGAGACTAGCAGGGCCAAAGACCTGGGTTCTTGCTGTGCTTCTTAGCGTGGAGGATCCATGATGGACTCCAGGCATAGCCAGCCTGAGTCAATCAATGAAAATCCCTTTGGTGCTTATAAGTCCCTGGATAGACCCCAAGAACATTCCAGAACCCCTAACATCTCGACTAGGCAGCTTCCTGTGCGTTAGGAACAGAATCTTCTTCCCTCAGAAATCTTAGGTCCCAAATGCTATGAGAGGATTGGACATTGCCCACAGCAGGGTGGGTCAGGGACCTCCACTGATTTTCGTGTCTGTTCCTTTACCAAGGAGGCCCTCAGCCTAGAGGCACAGAGAGGACAAAGATCTTCCCGAGATGCCCACTGTCTGTGAGAGAGAAAGACTAAGAAACTGCTGGGTGAGCAGTGCTCTGAACCAGAGAGGGGCGTCTGACTCAGGAAAGACACTCCGAAAGAGGCGACATTTCAGCTGGCTCAGGAAGGACAGATAGGAAGTGGCCTGTGAAGGAGCAGGAGCGGAGGACCAACATGGGGGACCGTGGGAGGAAGAGGGGACAGGACATTTGCGGGGAACATTGGGTGGGTGTAGGTGGAAAGTGAGGGGTGAATGTGAGGAGACAAGGAGGATGGAAAGGGTCCTGAATGCCACACCAAAGCATGTCACCTGGAAGCCAGGGCATTGAAGGGTTCTGAGCACACGATGACACCGTCAGGTCTGCAGCTGCTCTGGTCACACAGTAATCTGCCTTCTCGTAGCCTACACTTTGAGTAAGCTTGTAGAGAAACCAATGCAAAGGGGTGGCCTGAGAAGGACTCAGTACTTTTATATTTGAGTCCTTGTGGACGAACTTAACAGGCAGACAAGATTGAGAACCTAACTTAGGAGCTTGTGCCTGTAACAACTGCTGAGTCTTGGCCAATCCCAGCAGCCATACTTCAACCACTCATACACTGAGAAGTGTTCAAACTGTGTTCAAATAAGGCAAATGTCAACCTGTAACCAACCCAGCTGTTTCTGTACTTCACCTCCGATTTCTGTACGTCGCTTTCCTTTTTTTGTCTATAAATTTGTTCTGACCACGAGGCATCCCTGGAGTCTCTCTGAATCTGCTGTGATTCTGGGAGCTGTCTGATTCGCGAATCATTCATTAATCAATTAAACTCCTTTAAATTTAATTTGGCTGAAGTTTTTCTCTTAACAGAGGGTTGCGGCTGACTCTCTAGAAACAGCCCTACTTTTACTCATTTCTAGCAGACTTTTTCAACACTGTGGGATTCAGGGCAAGGGCTCACAGAGGCGCCCCCATACCATGTGCCTAAATATTTAAAAGTTATAAAAAGTCAACAAACCATTAAATATAATGTGTTCTATTCTCCATTTTTCATGAGTACACTTTTTTTTTTTTTTGAAAACAGGGTCTTGCTCTGTTGCCCAGGCTGGAGGGCAGTGGTGACATCACGGTTTACTGCAGCCTCGAACTCCTGAGCTCATGCAATCCTCCCACCTCAGCCTCCCAAGTAGCTGGAACTATAGGAGCATGCTTATAGATTTTTTTTTTAATTTTAATTAATTAATTACTTTTTAAAATTTTTAAATTTTTTCTTTTGTTGAGATGGGGTCTCGCTATGTTGCCCAGGCTGGTCTTGAACCCCTGGCCTCAAGCAATCCTCTGATTTTGGCCTCTGAAATCTCTGGGATTACATACGGAAGCTCAAATATGCTTTTCCTTTTGAGATGGAGTCTCACTCTGTTGCCCAGGCTGGAGTGCAGTGGTGTAATCTCAGCTCACTGCAACCTCTGCCTCCAGGGTTCAAGCCATTCTCCTGCCTCAGCCTCCCTGGTAGCTGGGATTACAGGCACCCACCATTATGCCTGGCTAATTTTTGTATTTTTCTAGGGACAGGTTTCACCATGTGGCCAGGCTGGTCTGGAACTCCTGACCTCAGGTGATCCGCCTGCCTCAGCCTCCCAAAGTGCTGGGATTACAGGCGTGAGCCACCATGCCCAGGCTCAAATATGCTTTTGTAACAACCTGGAAAGCCAGGTTGGAGCTTAGACTTGTCTATTCTCTGGAGCTCTGTGTCAGAAGCCACAGGCACGAGGAACGCTGACTACAGCCCCCCTTTCTCTTCCCAGCTTCTCTTTCCAGCACCCTGGGTCCACATGTCTCAACTCTGCTCACATCTACACAAATACTACTTTCTGGCCATCCCTTGGGAGAGACAGACCTGGAGAAGAGTCTCATGCAGGGCCTGGAAGCTGACTTAGGGCCCTTTGGGTAGAGAATGTGGGGGTCCTGGTGTCCACCAAACATGGTCTAGATTCTAGAAGGCAGCGCCTGGATTCTAGCAGGAACATCTCATTGGTCCTATGGACTCTTGGCCTGGTGAGAAGGACTGTGGCCTGAGGAGGACCAGGGAGAGACTTCTAGAGCATGGGTCTCAGGCAGAAACGCCTCTTGTGTAAGGGTAGAAGGACCCCTAGGCCTCTTGTAGCACAAGGAGAAAGTGGGGAGTGACCCCTATGGGCAGTGGCCTAGGGTCTCTGCAGAGTTTTCCCATTGGAGGCAGGGCAGAGCCCCCGGTTGGGTCCCATGCCACTCATGCAATTCTTCCACTTCCACCTCAAGTCGCCTGGCTGGCGGTCCACCTCTTCACACCTCTTTCATGCGCTGTCGGGACTGCAAGACCCCAGTCTAGCTCCCTGCGATGGGTGCTGTCTGGGCCCTGTGAGGGGGGACCCGGAGTGGGAGGGAGTCACCGCAGAGCAGCCACGTTCCCAGGCCCACCTGCTCTCTCTCACGTTTCTCTTTAAAATGTGTTTATGTGTGTTCCTACATTTGTCTTCTTCCTTCCACGGGCCTGGCAGGTTCTGTTTTTGAAGGTCTGGACAGAGACCAAGGGCTGGCCGGTGCAGCGGAATCACACAGCTTCTCCTGCCTTCCCTGGCCTTGATCACTGCCGACCTCTCCTGCTCCCTCCTCCTCTCCCTCTTGGAAGAATGGGCCCTGTCTTCAGGCCCTGGGCATCTCACCAGAGAGAGAGACAGAGAAGTGGAGACTGAGAGCAAGAACTCTGTTGGGTCTTGGAAACAGAGAGATTTATTTCATCTCTCCTAAATTTGAAATATTTTTCCTGGGTTCTCTCCTCGTGAAAGCTTATGTGTAGGATTAATTTATGACTAAATTCCAAACGCAAACAGTCCCTAGCCCAACATCCAATAAAGTCCCCATTGAGTTTCTTCTCACACTTCCTCCCCCTCCTGGCAGGTGAGGCCGCTGGCTCTGCTGTGTGTTCTGAGCTCACTGCAGGCCGACCCCTCTCTGGGGGCTCCACTCTGCCCTGCGCCTGGCTGTGTCCACAGCACAGGCCCCAGTGCCCGCCCCAGTGTCCTTCCTTTCTCACAAATGCTCGTTCACTTCCTGTTCTTAATTTATAAACTGATTGTCAAACTTGGTGGCTGTGGGCTTTGATCCTGGGGCTGTGAGTCCCAGGCGGCCAGGCACCAGGCATCCACTGAAGCAGACTGTGTCCACAGCACCCAAACAGGCTGGTCCTGGGACTCACTGGCTTGGAAAATCAGAACTTGAAAGGACCTTGGAAATCACCTCATTTTACAGAGAAGGAAACTGGGAGAAGGGAGTTGTTCATCGTCACACTTAAAACAAGGTTTTAATAGTGGATTTCTGCTGTTTTATGCCAGTCAACCTCAGAAGCATTGGGTAATGGAATCTTCTCTAGTTAACTCTATCCTGGTGTGAGAGGGATTTGGTGAGAAGAGACACGGACTTGAGTCAGGCTCCTGACCCACGCTCCCAGGAGCAGCCACCTGCGGCTCAAGGCCACCTGGGAAGTGAGTGGTTTGGTTGTGCCCACCCCCACCTGAAATCTCATCTTCAATTTAATCCCCAAACTCCCCATGTGTTAAGGGAGAGACCAGATGGAGGCAATTGAATCATGGGGCACTTTCCTCCTATTCTCGTGACGGTGAGTGAGTTCTCACGAGATCTGATGGTTTTATAAGGGGTCCTCCGGCCTTTGCTTGGCACAGCTCCTTCCCGCCATCTTGTGAAGAAGGTGTCTTGCTTTCCCCCTTCACCAACCACCATGATTTTAAGTTTCCTGAGACCTCCCCAGCCACACTGAACTGTAAGTCAATTAAGCCTCTACAAATTACCTAGTCTCACGTATTTCCTTATAGCAACGTGAGAATGGACTAATACAGGAGGATTGCCTGGCCTTCTCCCAGGCGTGGGGGGGAATGGAGGGAAGAGTTGCAGGAATGGGGGTGGCATGGGGGGTGAAGCCTGGTAGGGTTGGGGAAGGTCTGCAAGCCCAAGCAGGGGCAGGGGCTTGGGGGTCCGACCAGGGTCGCTGGGAATGTCCTGTTGCTTCCTAGGCCAGATTCTGGGAATGGAGCCTGCTCAGGACTTCAGAGGGCAGTGGCTCCCAGGACATCCCTCAGCCGGGAACTCGTCCACACGAAGCACTGCACATTCCCTTATCTGACTCCATCTCCCACACTCCCAACACTGTGCCTTCTGGGAATCACCATCCAGCACTCCCCAAATCCCAGATGTTCTTCCCTGAGCAGTCCCTTTGTCTCCTTGCTTTGATGGAAACCTGCTTTCCCCCAAGATCACCGGTTCCCTAAAACCTCCTCACATGGTGAATCTTTTCTACTCAATGGTATTGTCCCACTAAACCTAGAGGAAAGATGGGGGTTTTCTTTTCTCCACTATGCTGCTGCTTCTCCCTAAACACCTTTCAGAAGTTAAACTCGTGTCGTTAGAGAGACTTTCTAAGATGCCCCCGACAGTCATTTACAGATGCCCTGAGCTTTTCCCTTTCATTCCTTGATGTTTAGTACCTAGATTACCGTCAGTCTCAACACCGCTCCTGAATGAGCACTGGGAGGATTTTTCTTAGACCCTGACCTTTCCCTTCCTTGAACATCTCTCCTCACTCATGTTGGCCTCCACTGAGCTTCAGTCCCATGCTCCAGTGGGCATAGCCTAGACCCTGTATGTCATTCATTACCACATAAAGCACCCTCTCCATAATCTCAATTGAATCTCAGCTGAAGGTAGTTACTCTCTCCAACCACCTTCCTGATAACTCCGTCTAGTACCTACTCTTTGTGGCTGCACCGGGATTATAGTCCATTCCTTCTACCATCTTTTCACAGTTGCCACCCCTCTTTGTGTTCAGTTACCTCCTTTTCCAGCTCAGGCTCCATGGCCTATCAGTAGAATCCCTCATTTCCGAACACCTGAAACTCCCTTGCTCCCTTGTGCGTTAGTCACCTGGTTAAAGCCAAATCCCAGCCTACTCTGTGCAGCAACTGCACATGGCAGAAGCAGGCACCCACCATGTGGAGCAGTCTCATCTCAGGTTCATGACCATTAACCTCAGGCGGACCCTGAGTGCTGCCTAGCAAGCCCAGTCCATTCACTTTCCCACTCCCCAGAGCATTATGTCACACCTCTGCTTCTGTCGTTCCTTCACACCTCCTTCACCATGCTCGCTCTCAGCAGTTTACTGTCTGTATTAACAACTGAGAAATGAGAAACAATCAGAATAAGATGCCACATGCCCTCACCATCCTGTCTAGACCCCTCCTTCATGTATGCCCTACTTCACAGCCTTCCCTCCTATTGCTATGGAGGAACTGTCCATCAAAGGCCAAGGGCTGCATTTCTCTACTAGGTTTCCTACTCAGCAACTGTACCACTCTGTTCTTCATAATCAATATCCCCTCTCTTCCAAAACATTCCAATTGCACAGAAACATGTTGGAATAGCTCCCATGTTCATCAACTTTCCCTTTACCTTACATCCTCTTGAGCCACTGACCCATTTCCTTGCTCTCCCTTACAGCAAAACTCTTCAAGAGAGCCTTTACTTGCCACCTCCCATTCGTCTCCCCCCACCTCTCTTTCCTGTTTCTTTTTCTGTTTTTTTTTTTAAATAATCACACACATACAGTAAAGTGCATGATTCCTAAGTATACAGCTCAATGACATTTTACAGATGTATACTCCCACAAGTCATTGCCCAGATCAAGACATCCAACAATGCCAGCTCCCAGGAAAACTCCCACCTGCCCCTTCTTGTCAATACCTGCTCATCCCCACCCCAAGAGGCAACTACTCTTCTGGACCCCAGATGAACACTTAGGGGAGTGGCAGCATGGTGGACAGTCAGCAGATGTCCCTGTCATGTGACCCAGTGCCCCTGGTGGGATCCCAGCCTGGTCAGATGTGTGCATGGATGGACCTCATGTACCTTGAAGACACCCTGAAGGAAAAATATCCAAATGGGAGCACTGACTATTTATGGGTGGTGGAACTCATAGAGACTTTAGTTTATTTGGTGCTTTACAGCTGTGGATATGTTTTCCTATTTCTTGTGCCAGCAAAGGAACACTTGCAGTTTATTGGGTTTTCCTTCGTATGCAGTTTTTCCAAAATGTACATTTTGGAGCCTACCTTGGATTAATCCTTGAAATCTAATAAGCAAACCATATTGTTCGGGGAGTATATTAGGTAATTTGGTGTTGAAATGAAAGTCACATGTTCTTTGATTCATGGTCCATTCGTTCTACATTTAGTAGAATAAATTCTTCTAAACATTTCACACCCTTGCCTCTGTAATTAAGGAAATTCCACTCAGCCTGCTGAGTTACCATTCCAAATGCTCTATTTATTTGTCTATAATTTATGTATTTCCTTATTTTTTTGTTTTTTCTTTATGCTTCTTCTTTTAAGTGTTCTTTCTTACAGGTACATTAGACATTCTAATACTATTTTTACAGTTAGCCATGCCTACCCACAGTTTATTATCTTTACAATATGCCATTTCTTTATCCATTTTGTGTTTACTTTTCTATATATTGGAAGATATCCTCTATTTACTCTTAGAAATATTACTTTTCCAGTGCAAAACTTTTTGAGTCGTTGTTTGTCTAATGTTTTTAATTTGCATAAGAATGGTCTTGCGGGGAGCAGTGTGGCTCACGCTTGTAATCCCAGCACTTTGGGAGGCCAACACAGGCAGATCACCTGAGGTCAGGAGTTCGAGACTAGCCTGACCAACATGGAGAAACCCCGTCTCTCCTAAAAAATATAAAATTAGCCGGACCTGGTGGCGCATGCCTGTAATCCCAGCTACTCGAGAGGCTGAGGCAGAAGAATCACTTGAACTGGGAGGTGGAGGTTGCAGTGCGCACCATTGCACTCCAGCCTGGGCAACAAGAGTGAAATTCCATCTCAAAAAAAAAAAAAAAAAAAAAAGGCCAGGCATGGTGGCTCACCCCTATAATCCCAGCACTCTGAGAGGCTAAGGCCGGCGGATCACCTGAGGTCGGGTAATTTGTGAGCAGCCTGACCAACATGGAGAAACCCTGTCTCTACTAAAAGTACAAAATTAGCCAGACGTGGTGGTGCATGCCTGTAATCCCAGCTACTCGGGAGGCTGAGGCAGGAGAATCACTTGAACCCGGGAGGAGGAGGTTGTGGTGAGCCGAGATCATGCCATTGCACTCCAGCCTGGGCAACGAGAGCAAAACTCCATTTCAAAAATAAAAAATAAAAAAGAATGATCCTTTGTCAGGTGTTGAACTCTGGGGAATTCAATTTTCCCAAGAAAATATAAAGACTGACTATATTACTGTCCCATTTTAGAGACAGGAGATCTTGTGCCAGTAAGTTTCTGTTTTTTTGGGGGTATACTTCTTGTTGTTTTTGTTTTCTTCTTGAAAACCCCTTAGGGATTTTTCTCTTTCAGTGGCGTCCAGAAATATGTTAAAACAAAAACCTCAGCTGAATTAAATTTAAAGGAGTTTAATCAAGCAATGAACAAGTCACCAATCGGGCAGCCTTCAGAATCACAGCAGATCCACATAGACTACAGGATGCCTCATGGTCAGAACAAATCTATAGACAAAAAAAGGGAAGTGACATACAGAAATTGGAAGTGAGGTACAGAAACAGCTAGGCTGGTTACAGGGCAATGTTTGCCTTATTTGCACATGGTTCGAACACTCAGCAGGCTATGACCCGTTGAAGTATGGCTGCTGGGATTGGCCAAGACTCAGTCATTGTTATAGGGAAAAACTCCTAAGTTAGGGTTTCAATCTCGTCGGCCTGTTAAGTTAGGTTGCAGTTCATTCACGAGAACTCAAACATAGAAGTACAGAGTCCTTCCCAGGCCATATTTAGTTTGCTTTAACAATTTTCCCCTTTTGGTCATTTTCTCCATTTTGAGAGATTGATCAAAACTTTCGTCCTTGATGTTATTATTGCCATCAGAAATGTACTTGTTTTGTCCTGAAACCCACTGGGAAACAGTAGAACAGTGAGTTGTGCAAATGTAGGAACAAGGACTGAGTAGAGGGTAACTCCTTATGCTGGAATGTCCTGTTTATAGGAGAAAAACAAAATCTGGTCTGTTCTGGTCTAGAATCTATGTGTTTCCTTAAAGTCTTAGTTTGATGATGTCATTTTTAGTATAGAGTGACCCCAGTTTTGTTCATTTGGTACGAGCTAGTGCACGAGCTCAGTCCAAAACAATGGCCTCCCATAATTTTATTTTTAAAAACTCCCCTCTTTCGGCCAGGTTCTCACTTAGGTGAGACTACAACCAAAACTTGGGGCTTTAGTGCCACTCAAATGCCACCATTTTGGGTTTCCAGTCTCAGTGTGTCATTCATAGGTTACAGTATCCTCCTGGTCACACATTTCTTTCAGCTTTTGTCCTTTCAGTTGAATAGAGACCATTTAACATTCTAGAGATGGCTGCATGCAAACATTAAAACCTTTGAGAGAATACAGTGCACCAGGGAGACTATTATTATGACTATCTGGAGGATAATACCAAGAGTTTGGAGTATGCTCCTTTCCCAGGGTTCCCATAAACCAAGCCACCTAAAATCAAATAGATCAAAGCATGAGTTAAAGAGTTTACTTGCTTAACTAAGTGGTCTTTTCATTAATCCCCTGCAACTGAATCTCTATAATACCTGATGTATTTCTCCCTAGGCCAGAAGTGCCAGCAGATACACAGACACTTTTCTGTTTAGCCAGTTCTATTATTTAGCTTAACTTTCATAAGATAATTGAAAGTGTTTTGTGTAACTATAGCCCTCACAATAGAATCTGCCATGCAGCCTACCATAAGGGATACATCTCTGATCATTGCCTCATTTACTCCAAAACGTGGAAAAGGACTTAACAAGAGTGAAGACCTCCTGGCAATGTTCCCTTTAATCCATGATGTGGGTTATGAGGAGTGAACAAATGTACGGTTTCTGACTATGAGGCAACGTATGTACCAGTAAAGTTTCTCACCTACATTGGGCCTTCATCTTTTGTCTGTCAAAGTATAAGTTTATCCATGTATAAGTCTGGCTGCAAAATCCTTCACAGATAAAAGTATACCCCATAAGTGCTTGCAGCAGACCCCCTTTTCATTTCTATTGTTCATTGAGGCATAAGCAAGGAAAAAATATTCAAAGATAAGAGTCTTATGACAGTAGAAGTCTTCATCCATGATCTTAGGAAAAGCTATTCACGTCAAGGATGCCATATTTGTCTGAGGAAAGACTTCCTTGGTTAGCTTTACCTTCAGGTTTCCAATAGGTATACAGTTCCAAGAGTGTAAAGGAACCCTTCTCAGTTATGAGATTATGAACCCAAGTTTCAAGATCCCAAAGTTTTGTTGCAGTGTGGATGGCAAGGAGTCTTTCTTCTGATGTTTTCAGTAGATCCAGTCTTCAGCTTCCAGATTATGAAGAGGTTGACTGTCCTCAGTGAACCATAAAAAGCTTTCTTTGCCTGGTAAAAATACAATGCAGCATAATAATCTACTACGTCTTATTATCATTGTATTATTATGCCAGATACATGTAGCATAATAATCTGTTACATAACATCAGCACTCTTGCATGGAAGAGCTTTTATACAACCGGAAAACATGCATTGAAAATGACAATAAAATAAAATCCTTTTATAAAATGTTTAAATGGCCCATCAAGTAACCAAACATACCTCAAGCTTTCATTGTTTTCCCAGGAATATGGGTTTGACAAACCAAATTGGTTATAAACTATTTTAGCAATTTATAAGTTACCACACCAATATATTTAATTTGGATTTTTTTATCCTTTCCATGATGAGTCATGGAATGCAGAGACTTTTAGTACCAAAGCTTTAAGGACTCAGGTAGAACAAAGTGGCTGTCCTGGTTCTCCATGAGTCTATGCTTAATTATCGTTAGACTTATGTCTTCTCAAATACCAGCTGTTTCTCCAAATTAGGTGCATGGCACTGATAATTGATAGATTATCATAGATAATTTGACTTAGACCATGGATTTCATTCAGATTTCATCAGGACAGAGGATGGAACTCAGAGGCGAGAGGGTTGGGACTCTGGATGCTTCCTTTGGAAAGCTGCAGGCAGTAAGTGGTCCTCTGTGTACATGTGGGGGGAGACTGGAGACTGTGCAGGGCTTGGGGAAACCATGAGGCTCCCATGGACTTATTTACTCCCCGCTGTGATGTCATGAAGCCACTGTTGGCCCAGATTTCTATGTGGCCAGCAGCCCTGCTATTTAAGCCCTCCTTGCGTAGTTTTGTATTTGTAGGAATGCTTGTGGGTGCTGAAGGGTCTGTAGGAAAGATAGACTTTATCAGATTAATACAAAGTTTACAGGATATACCCTAGCTAATAGTAAGGGAATCCTTTACTCAATATGGTTACTCACGAAATGGATTAGAAAACCAAAAACAAATGCTACGATAAACACCAAATCATGCCTTGCTCCAATGTCTCTTCCTGTATTTTTCACTGTTCCTTCTAAGAGGCTCATGTAATGCTTTCTTTGTAGAATTTCATAGCGAGAAATTTCATCTTTCCTGAAGAACTTGTAGGCTTCCTGCAACAACCATGGAAACGTGTCCCCTGGATCTCCCTCCAAGAAGGAACTTGCCAGTCAGCCACAAGAAGTGCAGTGAGCTGTCATTCCCTCAGGGGCAGTGTTTAGCTGAGGCCAGGCTCTTCCCAGGAAGATCCCAGCCAAGGACAGAACAGGGTAGGGATCTTAGGGCCTGGCTCTTTCTGTCCAACTTGGGACTCCACTGCTGGCAGTTTTTTGTTGGAGTTTTCCCTCGGGCTGGCCAAGGCTTTCTTGGAGTTGCATCTGAATCTGTGGCTTTTCCTACTCAATCCTCCTTTCTTCCCCCATCTCCTCCCTACATCGCACTCTGTACCTTTTGCAGGCATTACCCCAGTGAATTGTTGCATTTCTAACTTGATCTTAGAGTCTGCCTCCCAGAGGGATCCAACTGACACACTAACTAATGAGTCCCTTGATTTCTTGAAATCTGAGTTATACTTGTAATCATAGTATCTCACATCATCATCTCCAAAACCATGTTTTGCGGAACAACTGTGTTACACATGCTCTGAGAGACCAGATAGCATCAGGAAGCTTTGCCTACTCCCCTCTTTTCCTATGGTAGTTTACAAAAATGTGAATGTAAAAAAGCTCTGAGAAGTCTTGCAACAATTTTCCCCCTAACTTATTCAAACATGGACTTCCTTTCACCTGATGTGCCTAATAACTTCCCATGCAGGGTGAGAATGGCTTAAGACACTGTGTGGGAAAGCTAATTCAGGAAGTAGGCTTTTATTTTTGATATTTATTCTTATTATGATTTGCTTTTTGTTGAGGTAGAATGTATTTTATTGAGGTGTAGTATATATACAGTAAAGTGTAGAAAGCGCACAAATCCTAAGTGAACAGCCCGAGTGTTTGCATATATTTACTTCAGTGTAGTTACCGCCCAGATCAAGATTTAGAGCACTTCCATCACCTTAGAAGGATGTCCCCTTCCCATTGTCAGTAAATATACTCCGTCCTGCATTAAAACCCTTTTTTAAAAAAATGAATTTGCTTGCCGTCTTAGTATTGAGTTTTAGTCATTCTTCCTATCTTTTGGATATAAATGTTTCATCAATTATGCATATTGCAAATATCTTCTTCCAGTCCGTGGTTTGCATTTTCATACTCCTGGTAATGCGTTTGATGAGAAGTTCTTAATTTTATTTAATTAATTTATTTATTCATTTATTTTTGAGACAGAGCTTTGCTCTGTCACCAAGGTTAGAGTGCAATGGTACGATCATGGCTCACCGTAGCCTCGACCTCCCTGGTTCAAGCAATCCTCCCACCTCAGCTTGCCAAGTAGTTGGGACTACAACTATGCACACCACACCCAGCTAATGTTTTAAATTTTTTGTAGAGATGAGTTCTTACTATGTTGCCCAGGCTAGTCTCAAACTCCTGGGCTCAGGCAATCCACCTGCCTCGGCCTCCCAAAGTACTGGGATTACAACTGTGAGCCATATGCCTGGCCTCAGAAGTTCTTTTTTTTTTTTTTTCTGAGACAGTTTGTCACCCAGGCTGGAATGCAGTGGTGTGATCTCAGCTCACTGCAACCTCCACCTCCCAGGTTCAAGTGGTTCTCGTGCCTCAGCCTCCCTAGTAACTAAGATTACAGGTGCATGCCACCACACCCGGCTAATTTTTATACTTTTAGTAGAGACAGGGTTTCACCACGTTGACCAGGATGGTCTCGAACTCCTGACCTCAGGTGATATGCCCGCCTTGGCCTCCCAAAGTACTGGAATTACAGGCATGAGCCACTGTGCCTGGCCAGAAGTTCTTAATTTTAATGAAGTTTAGTTTATTAAGCATTCTTTTGTGATTACATTTGTGATTACGCATTTTGTGTTTGATTTAAGAAAACTTTGCCGGTGGTATCCACTATTTAAATTTCTTCTTCTCTTTTTAAGCATCATATAAATGGAAACATCTGATATGTACCTTTTTGTGTCTGGATTTTGCTCAAGATAATGTCTCTGAAATTCATCCATGTCATGTATATTGCTGAGTAGTATTCCATTGTGTGAACATACCACATATATTTTATCCATTTAGCTGTTGATGGACATTTACATTGTTTCCAGTTTTTAGGTATTATGAATAAGGCTGTTATGAATATTCTTATACTTTCTTCTTTGGTGGTCATATGCATGTGTTTCTCTTGGTTATATACCTAGGAGTCACATTGCCAAGTCATAGTGCACAGGTGTGTTTAACTTCCTTTGATATTGACAGACAGTTTTCCAAAAAGTTTGCATTACTAATTTACACTTTCATTAGCAATAGATAAGAGTTTCTGTTGCTCCACATTCCTTGCAAACTGTTAGAACTGTCAATCCTTTTAATTTTAGCCATTCCGGCTGGGATGTGGTGATACTTTACTGTGGTTTTAGTTTGCCTTTCTCTAACTAAGTAATTATATAGGGCACTTTTCGTATTGTTATTGACTCTAGATATTTTGTAAAATGTATATTCAAGTGATTGTTCATCTTTAAATGAGTTTGTCTTTTTATTGGTATCGATATTGATTTTTAGGAGTACTTTGTATACTTTGGATATGAGTGCATTATCAGTTGCATGTATTGAGACTATCTTTCCCCAGTCTGTGGTTCGTTTTTCATCCTCTTAGTAGTACTTTTGATGAGCAGAAGTTCTTGATTTTAAAGAAGTCCAAATTACAAATTGGTCTTTCTTCGAGATTAATCTTTTTTGTCTAATTTAGGATATCTTTGCCTACTCAAGGGCAAAGAAGTTGTATTTGTTTCTTTGACATTGGGCCTATGAGTAATCTTAAATTGTTTTTTCATATAGTGTGAAGTAGAGGTTAAGGCTCATGTGTTTTCTTGCAAATACCCAATTGCCCTGTCACTATATATTGGAAAGACCATCCTTTTCCCCTACCGAGTAACGGTCATCAACCAGGATATCATATATATTTTTGGGCTCTGCCTCCTGTTCCATTGGTCTGTATATCTACCCTTACACCAATACCATACTCTCTTAACTATTATAGCTTTGGAATTAATTACTTTGAAATTTAGTAATTCATGCCTTCCAAATTTGTTCCTCTTCAAAACATTCTTGGTTAATCCTTTGTGCTTCCATGTAAATTTTAAAATCAACTTCTCAAAGTTCTCAAAAAATCTGTTAGAAAACTTCTCAAAGTTTTCAAAAAATCTGTTAGAATCTTTTTATGATTGTATTGGCTCTATAGAGCTATTTAGGGAGGATTAACGTATTAAAAGTATTACATCTTTCAGTTCATAAGCATGGTATGTATCTCTAGGTCTTTAATTTTTTTTTTCTGTAATGTTTTGCAGATTTTTAGCATAGAGGTCTTATACATCTTTTGTTGGACATATTCCTAGATATGTGATGGGCTTTTTTGATGTTATTGTGAATGACTTTAAATGTTTTTTATGTTTCAAGTTCTTTGTTGCTAGTATGTGGAGATACAATTAATTCTTATATTAACCTTCTTTCCAATTACCTTGTTAAATTCACTTATTAATTTTAATAGTTTGTGGATTTTCTGGACTTTCTACATATATAATCATGTCATCTGCTAATAGAAACTGTTCTATTTTTCCTGTGTCTTCTAGTACAATGTTAAATAGAGGTAACGGCCGTGGGCATTCTTGCCTTTTTTCAATAATAATGGTTAGGAAATGCTTTGAAAATGAAAGCACTTCTCTTGTGCAAGGTAAAATAATTGCATCTGACCCCATGCAATCCTATCTTTCCTGTATTGAGACAGCAATTGAATCAGCATTGTTAGATTCCCTGCTAAACATTGCAATAGTGTCTTGGGGATAGCTGGGGCCTTTGTCTCCCAGCAAGGGAGGAAAGGGAAGATGTTACTACAGTTATAGATGGAGAAACTGAGTCAAAGCATTAAATCAAAACAGACCTAGGACCAGAATCTAAATATCCTGCCTGCTGACCTGCTGCTCGTTCCCCTGGCCCAGGCAGTCCTGAGACCATATATGGGTAGGACTGGGTTTTTTGCTTGGATTCGGGCCTAATCTGTAAACAGAACTTTTGAGTTGAAGTGGTCTGCCTTTTGTGACAGTCACCATTCCAGAGTCTCTCAGAAGTTCTCTTCACAGAGTGTTGTCTTCAGCGTCCTAGGAGGAACGTAGAGGCTACTCGGCCTCTCCGACTGCATTGCAGGATGGGAACATCAACTTTTGGCCTGGGTCCTTTGCAGTCATTTTTGCTGTTAGATCCCCAGGTGAGCTTCTAGCTGGTTCTTGATTGAATTCAGGGAGTAAATTTGTTTACAGTATGATAGTAGTCATACCTTTGTTTCTGCTGTGATTTAATAGATTGCTTATGAAATTTAATAAAAATCAGACATTTCATCACTGACATCTTTCCAGAGCATCACATTGGCCTCACTCATGATAACAGGAACTGATTTTGCGCTAGGAAGCAGAACTGAGTCAAAAGACTCACTCTGTTTTTATGTCTTCTGTCCATTTCTAGACTAAATAAAGAGCAAATCTTAAAGCCATTCATTTTGTCATCTGTTGGCTCCAGCTTTGACTCAAGCGCCAGCCTCTTCCTCTCTCTCCTGGATTCCTGTACTACCTTCTCAGCTTCTGCTGTCGCTTCCCCTCCACACACAGCCAGCATGAATGACTGCAAAATTAAAGTCCCGAGCTGGTCTCCCACTCACTCCAAGGCCCTGCAGGAGCATGTCCGCCTGTGGCCTCTTGGCTGTTCCTCAGGAATCCCACGTATGCTGCCACCTTGAGCATTTGCTGGTTTATCTGCCTGATTCAATGCTCTTCCCCCAACATGTAGCCACATGGCCCCATCTGCAAGATTCTTAAGTTTCTGCTCAGAGTCACCTCATCGAGTTGGTGACCACCTTATTTAAAATAGCTCCTCTTCTCTGTATCTCATTGTCTGGCTTCATTTTCATCATAGCAATCGTATTGATTTGTTTTGTTGCTTATTGTGTGTCTCACTATTCTAGACTGTAAGCTCCTCGAGGACAGGGACTTGTTTGACTAGTCTCTATCAGGGTGTCAGGACAGGACATATGTAGGTACTTGATAAATATATGTGAGCGAATGGACAATGACTCATGGATGATGTGCAGGGAGGGGGCAGTGGTGATTGCCGGTCATAGGAAATACGACATTTAGTTTTACGAGATTTTTATACATATGGGATGATATCAGTATTATTATTATTATTATTATTTTGAGACAGGGTCTTGCTCTGTCACCCAGGCCAGAGCGCAGTGGCATGATCTTGGCTGACTACAGCTTTGACTTTCTAGTCTCACACAATCCTCCCACCTCAGCCTCCCAAGTAGCTGGGACTACAAGCACGCGCCACCATGCCTGGCTAATTTTTTAAAATTTTTGGCAGAGCTAGGGCTTCACTATGTTGCCCAGGCAGGTCTCAAACTCCTAGGCTCAAGTGATCTTTCTCCCTCAGCCTCCCAAAGTGCTGGGATTACAGGCATGAACCACAATGCCCCACCAATACTATTATTTTTTAATTGGCTTTTTGTTGCTTCATGACACATTTTAGAGATCTTTTATGTTAGTTAAATGGAAAACTGCCTCATTCTTTTTGGCTGCTACATACCATTCCTCCGTATGAGTGTACCATGACATAACCATTCCCTCATTAGTAGTCCTTGTTTGCAATTTTTCTATTTTATTTCATTGCAAATAGAGCTCTGGGAAACACGTTTGCACATGTGATTTTGGGGACATGTGTTATCATTTCTTTCAGGTTGAACACCTTCAAGTGAAATGTCTGGGTGTACGGCAGAGCTGTGCAGTAGCTTTCTGCAATGAGAGAAGTGTTCTGTTCTGCACTGCTCAATGTGGTAGCTCCTAGCCACCTATGACTTTTGAGTATTTGAAATATAGCTAGTGCAGCTGAAGAACTGAAATTTTAATTTTGTTTTAATTCTAATTAATTTATATTTAAATAGCCACACATGGCTACCAGTTACTATGTTGAATAGCACAGGTCTAAGTGAACATATAGTTTAAATTTTAATAAGCACGGCTAAAATATGGCTGGCTGTGGTGACTCATGCCTGTAATCTCAGCACTTTGGGAGGCTGAGGTGGGAGGATCCCTTGAGGTTAGGAGTTTGAGACCAGCCTGGGCAATATAGTGAGATACCATCTCTACAAAGAAATTTAAAAATCAGCCAGGTGGGTGGCACTCCTCTATGGTCCTGGCTGTCTGAAAGGCCAAGGTGGGAGAATCACTTGAGCCCAGGAGTTTGAGGCTGCAGTAAGCCATGATTATACCACTGCACGCTAGCCTGGGCAACAGAGCAAGACCTTGCCCATTAAAAAAAAAACAAAACTGGTCGGATGCAGTGGCTCATGCCTGTAATTCCAGCACTTTGGGAAGCCAAGGCAGGTGGATCACGAGGTCAAGAGATGGAGACCATCCTGGCCAACATGGTAAAACCCCATTTCTACTAAAAACACAAAAATTAGCTGGGTGTCGTGGCGTGCGCCTGTTGTCCTAGCTACTTGGGAGGCTGAGGCAGGAGAATTGCTTGAACTCGGGAGGTGGAGGTTGCGGTGAGCTAAGACTGTGCCACTGTACTCCAGCCTGGAGACAGAAGAGACTCCATCTCAAAACACACGCGTGCGCGCACACACACACACACACACAACTAGAATATAATCCAAAAGGTCTATATTAGCATTCATTCTCAAACAGTGCCTATTTTTCTACATTCTCACCAACACCTTTTGATTTTTGCCAATGGATGAATAATAATAACTAATTGTTCTGTTAATTCTTTTTGCATATAGGAAAAGTTAGGCACATTTTCCTGTCATTTGTTTTTCCTCTTCTGTGACTTACTTGTCACATCTTTGGTTTTTTATTCCATGGGATTAGCTCTCTCTCGTTGATTTCTTTCTTTCTTTTTTTTTTTTTTTTTGAGACAGAGTCTTGCTCTGTCACCCAGCCTGGAGTGCAGTGGTGTGATCTCTGCTCACTGCAACCTCTACCTCCTGGGTTCAAGCGATTCTCCTGTCTCAGTCTTCTGAATAGCTGAGATTATAGACGCACGCCATCACGCCTGGTTAATTTTTGTATTTTTAGTAGAGGTGGGATTTCACCATGTTTGGCCAGGCTTGTCTCAAACTCTTGACCTCAAGTGATCTGCCTGCCTTGACCTCCCAAAGTACTGGGATTACAGGGGTGGGGCACCGCACCTGGCCTCTTGCTGATTTCTTGGAGTGCTTTCCATCTGGTCCGTATATATACGGTCCTGCTATACATGATGCAGACGTGTCCTCCATCTGTCACAGGAGCCACACACCCCTCATGCCCCATTCACCACAGAGGCCATTTGGAAGCAAACCAGTGAGCCACCCTCAGCATCTCTTTCATAAGAGCCACGGTGGTGTTTTTGGCAGAGTCTTTGATACCTGTCCTCTCATTCTCCTGGAGCTTTGCAGTCAGGTCTGAGCCTTTGAATGACTCAGTAGCTTAGATTCAAGCGGAGCTCCTGTTCCTAATGAATGCATGAGGACAAGCGCTGTATCATGAGTGCTATCCCAAAGCAGTGTGTGCTGTCTTGGTGGGCAACTCTACCAGGACTAGAATGCGCAAGCGAAGATCACTGGGTGATGCCTCTCAGCCCAGGGCCCAGGAGACTTCTGCTGGGTGGGGGTGGCTTAGGCGGCCTTAGAAGACCTTTCTAATTCCACCACCAAATCCACATCCTTCCTTGCTTTGTCTCAGAAGAGTGCTGGGGTGACCAGTAAACTCGAATTTGTCTCCAGATAAGAACTGCATGACCTTGGAAAGTTCTCTGAGTCTGATTTTTTTTTATTGGTAATATGGGCTTATAAATATATGCATGATCATAACCCTCCTAGGGTTGTTGTGAGGTGTGCATGATACTGGAAAGGGTCCAGCAAACCACAGGGTGCTGTCCTGAGTTCTAAGGGCCATCTGTCCCTAGGCCTGGCTCATATGCCAGGAATCTGGCTCTGTCTCCATGTAGAATTAGAACCACTGGAGACTCACCTTGCAGTTGAGCCGTTTTCTTCCTATTTTCACAAGGGGTTTCCAAGAACTAATGTGTTCCTCCTTTTTTTTTTTTAGCTCCCCAGCTGCTCACTAGAGATGGCTCATCCCTCTTCACTAAGTCGGGACCAACTGAGTGTGTGGCTTGGAGCCTCTCCCATGCGAACTCCTGCCATTTACAGGTACGTACGTTTCTTTCATGAAGGTAAATGATTCTGTGACTTTCAATTGCATCATAAATGAGCCATCCCTTGGCCGTTTGGGGGCCTGGAGGCAAGGAGAGGCCCTCCTTGTCATGCTGTTTTATTGCTGTCTCTAGACATTTCTCAGAGCAGGGGAACAGCTGTTTTCATACATTCTCAGACCCTCCCCCTCAAAAGACACATTCCCTTTAACTTTCCCTCTTACTTCCCCAGATAGCCTGGTTCTTTATCCTTTTGCTCAGAGTTGGATATAAGATTCCTTTGTGGAGTAAGCCCTGATTTTAATGTCACATATATTTGGTTTAAAAAGCCAAGACCTGCCACTTACCAGTGGGAGGACCCGGTCAAGTTGCTTAACCTCTCTGACCCTTAGATTTTCTCATCTTGGAAACGGAGCTGTTGATTCTCATGGACAATGATTGTCCATGGAAGTAAATGTGATCATTAATGCAAACACGCAACGAAGTGCCTGGCACCTGGGGGAGTTGTCATCTTTTTCTTGCTAATGTAATTATTATTGCACAACAAAGATTTATTGAGTGGTTGATGTGAAGATGAATAATACGTTTTCTGCTGTTCAGAGGCTCATGATCTAGTTGGAGACAAAACACCAGCATTGACAATTTGAATATGAACACAAGAGAAAAAGGTTCCTTCTGGTTTTCCAGGCAGTAGGGCAGCTGTGGGAAAAGGCCCTCCTCCAGGCTGCTGCTGTGGCTTGTGTCATAGCAGGACCAGCTGAAGGGTAACTTCTGGCTGGGGCAGTAAAACAGTAGGACCAGGTCAGTTCCCATCCTGCTCATCTGCCCATAAAGTACCCCCTAAAGGGCCCGGAGGTCCCCCTAGACTCGAAGTCCCTCTCCGGATGCACCTCCAACTCATCCTCCAGAGCTGATTGGCTGGGTTGAGACTCCACACTGGATTGGGTGTTTTACCCCTTGGCTATATCCTTCAAAGCTGAAACTAGAACTCCTATTGGTTCTCAGGTCCTCCACCATAAGCCCCAGCCCCAGCTCCCTTAGTCATCACCAAAGGTTAGGCTGGCCCCACCTGAACATTGGTTCAGGCAGGAACAGCAGCCTTGCTTGTTTGGGAAAGGAGTCTACAGAGGAATGTAGATGCTGGGGCATAGCGCTGCACTCATGGTGCACAAGAAGCACCTCCTAGGTTTCCATGCCATCTCTTAGGAGGCGTGAGAGATGGATGGAGGCACTGCAGATGGATGAATTCCTTAGCTTTATCCTTGTCATGCAGACATGGGTTGTTCAGTCTTGCCACTATGTAACATACCATTATGAAAATAAATGGGCCAGGAGCAGTGGCTCATGCCTGTAATTCCAGCACTTTGGGAGGCCCAGGCGGTCGCTTGTGCCCAGAAGTTTGAGACCAGCCCAGGCAACATGGCAAAATTCCAGTTCTACAAAAAATACAAAAATTAGCTGGGCAAGGTGATGTGTGTAGTCCCAGCTACTTAGGAAGCTGAGGTGGGAGGCTTGCTTGAGCTGGGGAGGTTGAGGCTTCTGTGAGCTGTGATCGTGCCACTGCACTCCAGCCTGGCTGACAGAGCAAGATCTTGTCTCTGTTTAAAAAGAGAAATAGAGAAAGAAGAAGAAAAATAAGCAGCATTTTCAAGTGACCAGATGGCCCCAGGATTTAGTCTCACCTCCTCTCCGGCATCATTTACCTCTCGATGGAAGAGAATCTGTGATGTGGGCTTAAGTTGGATCTGGGCTGAGAGGAGAGTCAGTGGGAGAGGCTGAAGCTCCAAGGAGATGGGGAAGGCCTTAGCAGAAGGTTTTGTATAAGAAATGGAATTTCCAACTGGGCACAGTGGCTCACGCCTGCAATCCCAACAGGTGTGAGCCACCGAGGGCAGATCACCTGAGGTCAGGAGTTCGAGACCAGCCTGGCCAAGATGGTGAAACCCTGTCTCTACTACAAATACAAAAATTAGCCAGGCGTGGTGGTGGATGCCTGTAACCTCAGTTACTTCGGAGGCTGAGACAGGAGAATCACTTGAATCCGGGAGGCGGAGGTTGCAGTAAGTGAGATTGTGTCACTGCACTCCAGCCTGGGCAACAAAGAGCAAAACTCCATCTCAAAAAAAAGAAAAAAAGAAAAGAAAAGAAATGGAACTCCCGTAAAAGGATGATTTTAAAAAATCACTTAAACCTAGAGTCTGGCTACACTCCAGGCACTGGCTAAGATCAGCATTATCGCATTAGTGAGCAGAGTCGGAGAAACAGACAGAACATTGTGATGCTCTTGTACTGAATTAACATCGCTTGATCTCAGCACATTGTATATGGATGACCCATCTCTAAGCACAGCTGCATGGAAGCTCGGTACCTTCTCCTGTACCTCCTCACACTTTATTTTTTTGCTCAGTCTTTGATTATTTTATTTTTTAGAATAAATTAATTATTTTAAAACTCTCTTTCTATTGAGCTAATAGAGAAGTAGAAGTAATCGAATTAAAACACTTTTATTGAGTACAAAAACAGTGAGACTGATTAATTTAATTGTCTTACTGTTTTCAAGTCATTGAAACCCTGTTCTCTTTTTAATTAACCTTCTGGGTTTTTTTTTTTAAAGCTCTAAATCAGGCATTTATCAGTGCTTTGCTCATAAACAAACATCTGTTGAGTACCTTCAGGGTTGAGACCAGGGCTAAGCAGGTCCAATTCATCAGTGTGTGAAGGCTCTGAGGTCTGTCTGTGCACATTAATAAGCATGCCCCACAGTGACCTGTGTGTTTCCTCATAGACCTGAGACTACTGTGATCAGTTTGTGGAGTTACAAAGTGAAGAGGAAGGATGAACTCAGGGAATGTCCACAGGGGCCTCTTCTCAATGTATTTGATAATTCTGCTTTGTACCTTTCAGCCTCATATACCAAGAAACTTGCTGTTAGCACACCAAGAATATCTCTGCCTCTTTAGGCAGACTCACATTAACCAAGCTCACAGGGGTTGATGTATAGACCAGAATGAAACCCTTAAGGATTGAGGAGTCTGAAGAGTTCTCTCTATAGTCATGTTAGAGGCATTTCAAAAAGAGGAACTCCATCTTGAATAGGGGCTGGATGAAATAAGGCTGAGACTTGCTGGGCTGCACTCGTAGCCACTTAGGCATTCTCAGTCACAGGATGAGCTGGAAGGTCAGCACAAGACACAGGTCATAAAGACCTTGCTGATAAAACAGCTTGCAGTAAAAAAGCTGCTAAAACCCACCAAAACCAAGATGGCCATGAGAGTGACCTCTGGTCATCCTCACTGCTACACTCCGTCAGTGCCAGGACAGTTTACAAATGCCATGGCAATGTCAGGAAGTTACCCTATATGGTCTAAAAGGAAGAAGCATGAATACTCCACCCCTTGTTTAGCATATGATCAAGAAATAACCATAAATAACCCAAAACAAGGTCATGCCACTGAGTGGCTTGTTCACAAGTCTCCTTGCTTAGAATTATATACTCAGAAATTGCTTTGGAGCTCATTTTAGGCACAGGAACCTTGTCATCTGGGAGAGCTGCTGCAGCTCTGTGTCAGGCCTGACAGTCAGGCCTGGTCAGACAGCCGTCCAGATGGTCTCTCAGGGATCCAGGCTCCTTCCATCATGAGGCTCTGCCTTCTGTAAGTCCTTGGTGTTCTCTGCATTCTGCCAGTGGGTAGAGGGAGGCACCATGGGGAAGAGACATCTCCATATGACCTTTGGGCTGAAGGTGCCAGTTGTTACTTCCATGCGTTTGCCACAGCTGAGAACACTTGCAGGGTGCTACTGAGGTGCAAGGGAAGCTGGGAAATGAAGTTCCTGTGAGTGCCCTGGCAACACCTCTACATGATGGGAAAGAAACAGAAATATTTGTCACACCTAGAAACACCTGGCATGGGGTAGAAAAATAGGGAAGGTTCTCAATAAAATAGGGAAGAGGGCGATCTCAGGAGGTTGTGCTGAGAAAAGAAAATTGTATAAATTTTTATTCTGGAGCAGTCCAGTTTTACTCTAACTGAAGCAATACCTCTGGGACCCTGAGCAAAGGAATACATGGACCTAGAGCTGGTTTGATTCACTCTTCAACCCATTCCTATAATCACAAGTGAGGGACAGTCCTCAGGGGAGTGATGGCGTCTCCACTAAGGGGAAAGCCCTGTCTTTTTCATCTTGCCCCAACCATCCATAAAGAAGGAAAAATGTCCTCATCCTATTTCCCAAGAACAGGCCCCGCAGGCCTGGTGAGTGCACTGTTGCATTCATTCAGCCAGCAGGCGTTTCTCTAGCGTCCACCATGTCCTAGGTACTATGGCACAAAGGAGAGGTGCTTTTTCTGGCCCCCTGAGTTCTGGTCCTGGGCTGCTTACTATGGCATTTGGCAACTCGCTCCATCTCTCCAGTCCTACCTTTCTCCATCTGTAAAATAAAGTTCTTTAAATTCTCTATAACTCATTTTGTAACTGGAGGCAGTTTTATTCCCCTAAGAGACATTCAGTCATGCCTGGAGACATTTTCTGGTTGTCACAATTGAGGGGGAAGCAGGTGCTTCTGTAGGTTGTAGGTAGAGGCTAAATATGCTGTTAAACATGTAGGACACCCTCAACATCAAAGAGTTATCCAGCCCCAATGCCAACAGTGCGAAGATGAAAAACCTTACTCTTAGCTCTAAAATTCTATGATTCTTGCTGAGCAGAAAATAAGTCAGTCTGAATCTGGGATGCTGGAAATACTTGATTTTATAAACTTGGCTAGTGGTACTTCTCCTAATGCAAAGGTTCTGCCATTAGACTTCCCTGAGGTTGTTGTAGGGACCTGTCAGTGGTAACATGTGTCACCCACACAGCAGCCATGTTAGAGGAGTGACCAGAAATTCTTCTAAATGTCTAGCTTAAGTCCCTCTTGATTCAATTCATCCTGACTTGACATGGTTTATGGAACTAAAGCAAGTATGTGAAGATGGTGTGCTTGGGGTTTCGGTCAGAAGGAGCTAGACTTTTACCCCTTAAGTCTTGGTAGAGGGGGTGCTTGGCATAGATCCATTCCCATTCTTTCCCTTTATGCCATGTCTGAGGACAATACAGCTGTAAGATGGAGTCACAGGAGTGCTCTATGTCCACCCACGTCATCACCCATCCACTCATTCATTCAACATTTATTGAACACCCACTATGAGCTTAATCCATAGTCCAGGTACTCTGTTCCTTGTGCTGGCCACAGAGCAGTCAGTCAGACAAACATCCCAGGGCCACTGAAAACCACACATAAGTTGGGGAGCGGGTAATAAACAAGTAATCATGGTACAATTTATTTCTACAGTCTAGAGCCCTCTCTCTAGGGAAGGTAGTCTATTTATTTATTATTTTATTTAAAATATTTATTTATTTAGAGACAGAGTCTCACTCTGTTGCCCAGGCTGGAGAACAGTGGCATGATCTTGGCTCATTGCAACCTCTGCTTCCCGGGTTCAAACAACTCTCTGCCTCAGCCTCCCATGTAGCTTGGATTACAGGCACCTGCCACCACGCCTGGCTAATTTTTATAGTTTTAGTAGAGAAGGGGTTTCTTGGCCAGGCTGGTCTTGAACTCCTGACCTCATGATCCACCTGCCTCAGCCTCCCAAAGTGCTGGGATTACAGGCGTGAGCCTGTAATTTTATTTATTTATTTTACTTATTGATTTTTTTTTTGAGACAGACTAGAGTCTTGTTCTGTCACCCAGCATGGAGTGCAGTGGTGTGATCTCGGCTCACTGCAACCTCTGCCTCCTGGGTTCAAGTGCTCCTCCTGCCTCAGCCTCCGGGGTAGCTGGGATTACAGGTGCCTGCCACCATGCCTGGCTAATTTTTATATTTTTAGTAGAGACGGGTTTTTGCCATGTTGGCCAGGCTGGTCTCAAACTCTTGACCTCAAGTGATCCACTGGCCTCAGCCTCCCAAAGTGCTAGGATTACACGTGTGAGCCACCACTCCCGGCTAAGAAGGCAGTTTATTTTGCCCTAATATTGGCTAAGAGAATTTTCCTAGATATTCTAGCCAAGGAGATTACAGACCTTACACTTTTGCTGCAGAAAATCACAAAGTTTTTAGACTCTCCCTGGAAAGCTTAGGGCTGCTGCCTTGCTCCTCCCACCTGTCCCCTTTCTGCAGCTGGCCTGCTGCCCAAGGGTGCTGCGCATTCCATGTCCTTCTTCGCATTCCGTCCTGGGGATCCGGAGGAAGGGGCTTTGTGGGGGAGAGGAGGAAAGTGCTAAGGCCCAGTCAATTCCTCCCAGGCTTGTAAAATTCCAGGACTGAGTCCAAGCTCCCAAAATAGAAGTGAACAGAGAGCAAACTTCCTGGCTTTGGTGGAGCCCCTGACGTGTTGAATGAAGCTGTTGGTTTGCAGGGTCTGGAGGGTGTGTGTGGGAGATGGGGGGTCAGGGGGTTGTGGTGGTGGAGAGGAGCCTGAGTGACCAGAAATGACCAAGATCCTGGGACACAGATAGCACCTGGAGTGGTGACCACAGCTGCAGGAGCAGCAAGACTCCGATACTCCATGCTTGGCGGTCACTTCTTTCTTTAGAAAGAGATATTTTGCTTTCTGTGGGCTTGAGAAGGCAGCAAATGACAGCACAGTCATGGGCTGTGCAGGGCCAGTGTGACACGTTTGTCCTGTGGGGGCAGCGAGTATTTGTGGATGTGGGTGGGGGTGTGATGCTTCGTGTCCACTGGCAGCCTGCAAATGAGGAGCGTGCGCCCTGGGTGAATGTCTCTGCTCCAAACTCAACTGCTTGTTTATGCAACTGTCCTTGTTAAAAAGGCTCTTGGTTCATCAGCAGTGTGTTAAAAATTTATACTTCAACAATGAGTTTTTTGTTCAGATACATTGTTTTGCAGTTTCTTAGGTTCAGTAAACACATTTTTTCCACGTCTTAATTGTCTTATGAAGATATCAGACACAGTTAAATAAAAACAAGTGTTAGATTAAAAAGTCACATAACTGGCCAACAGGTTCACCTTACTTGCTGCCTAAACTGAGCCAATTTATCAAGACAGGGGAATGGCAATAGTGAAAGAGTAATTTATGCAGACCCGGCTATGCAGGAGAATAGAGTTTTATTATTACTCAAATCAGTCTCCCTGAAAACTTGGGGGATCTGAGTTTTCAAGGATAATTTGGTGGGTAGGTGGCCAGTGAATCGGTAGTACTGACTGGCCGGCTCCAGGATGAAATCACAGGGCATTGAAGCTGTTCTCTTCTGCTGAGTCAATTCCTGGGTAGGGGCCACAGAACTGGCTGACAGGATCAGGTGGGGTCATCCAGTTGTTAGAAATGCACCTGAAAAAGTCACCTCAAAAGGCCAATCTTAGATTCACAATAGTGACATTACCTCCAAAAGTAACTGGGGGAGTTGCAAATTTTATGACCTCCAGAATAATGACTGGTAATATTTAGAATTCTAGCCCTCCCCTTCCTGACTTGGTGGCTGGCAGCCTTTCATTTATTTTATAAGAGTAGTTTAGCCTTTGGGGAAGGGCTATTAGTTGAACTATAAAATAAATTCCTTCCCAAAGCTGGTATGGTCTATGTCCAGGAATGAACAAGGACTGTTTAGAGGTTAGAAGCAAGATGGGGTCAGTTAGGTCTGCTATCTTTCACTGTCTTAATTTTCTGTTATGATTTTTGCAAAGGCAGTTTCAGCCAAGGCAGCCCTGCAAAATGAATGGACAGGAGACATGCCTGAATCAGTCAGCCATTGACAAGCTCTCTAAGTTCACGCATGGATTTGTAAATTGCTTGCTGTGTGAATTTGGGGCAGTCTTCCTCCCACTGTGCCTCGCTTTCTTTTCTTTTCTTTCTTTTTTTTTTTTTTGGAGCTGGAATCTCACTCTGTCACCCAGGCTGGAGTGCAGTGTCACGATCTCGGCTCACTGCAACCTCCATCTCCCGGGTCCAAGTGATTCTCAGCCTCCCAAGTAGCTGGGACTACAGGCGCACGCTGCCACACCTGGCTAATTTTTTGTATTTTAGGAGAGATGAGGTTTCACCTTGTTGCCCAGGCTGGTCTCGAACTCCTGAGCTCAGGCAATCTGCCCGTCTCGGCCTCCCAAAGTGCTAGCATTACAGGCATGAGCCGCCTCGCCTGGCCTCAGTTTCCTTCTTTATCGGTTCATTTTATAAACATGATTTCAGTTGAAACATCCTAAAAGAACTGAAAAAAAGAAAAATCAAATGACCGGACTGTCTGTGCACAACCCTAACACCCTGGGGGTGCCTTCTGGTACTTAACTAGCAATCCCTCCGGGGTACTGTTAAATGCAAGTAAAATGACAACTCTCCACAGATAAGGAATCACTGATAGATTGTTCCTCCCAGCCAGGCTGGATTCCCTGGAGCCACTCACATTCTCTTTTCCTCCTTCCTTTGGAATATACAGACACAGGCCTAGCACGCTGCCTGGTGTGGAGGCCACTCTTGGCTAACATGTCCCAGTGAAGCTGCATTGGGCACACACCCACATGGGGCTGTGTGAGGCTGGCACTGCAGGCTGCCCCCGGCAGACACCTTCCTGCTAGCACTGACTGAAGGCCTGAGAGATTCTCTGGGCAAAGCCAGGGAATCAAATGGCCCCTATCTGAGATGTTTTCTTCCACTGGAAACCAAGTCATTTTGTCATTTGTTGTCCCAACCTTCCTCTTCTCATCTTAAATACAGCTTGTGCCTTTGGCCTATGTGATTCTTTGCATTGGCTCGGCATGGCTCATAAACGCCCAAGGGTAGGGGACACATGCGTCAGGTCTGCTACTAGCTTCTCATTCCCACAGAGCTCCAATATGAGCTGGACAGAAACTCCCTCTTGGTAACAAGGAGGCTGAAACAGAGAAGTCGTGAAGCTAGTTCAAGGTCCAACAGCTGTCAGGAGCTGGGGCTCCGATTTGAACCTGGGCAGAGAGCAAAGTCCACGCTCATCCTGCTGTTTCATGCTACTTTCTCCTTCTGCCTGCAGTAATGTTCCCCTGACCCTGAAGGTTACCCCAGGTATGCTTGTGCTGGGGGAGCCTTTAAGGGCCCCCATCCCTAGTCAAGCCTTCCAAATGCCACAGCTCCTCCTCTGACCATAGCGGCCACTGTCAGGCTGGGCCCTGGTGTGCCTGGCAGGCCGTATGCAAACAGAACCATTTTTGATACTAGTGATGTTAACATATCATAGGTTTATGTAATTATTATTGTTACTTTGGCCTTGATTTCCTCTTGCCAGACACGATGTCTAAACAGGAAAGACTAGCTTTCCTGTTGGGAGACCAGTGACTTCCAGAAGGAGCTGGTTTAGGGAGCCCCTCCTCACACCCCCTCCCCTTCTTGTGGTTTTCAAAGATTCCTTTTCAGTCTTGAAGATGAGTCGGAAATACCAATAATAGCCCCTGGGAAAGGAAGGAACCCCATGGCAGGCCAGTTCAGGGGATGTCTCGCAGCAAGGATGGGCTCCTCTCCAGGAACCCCTCCCTTCCATCTTTCTATGTGGGCCAGTCCACATCCACAGGGAGAGACGCGGCCGGCTGGACCCTGAGTGTACAACCCGAGGGCAGCTGGAGATGAGTGTCGCGGAGCCCCTCGTGGCCATCTGTTGGCGCCTGCGCCTCGCACAGGGTCTGTGGCTGAGGTTGTGAACGGTGTGGCTGGGTGTGGCGAGGCCTCTGGCCTGGAGTCTGACTTCTGGGTTCTAGGCAAGGTTAAGGTGCTTCCCCATCACTCCGCACTACAAAGCTCTAATTATTTCACTTAACTTCTCACTCATTGAGCAACTATTCTATAAAAGGCATTGCCTGCAGCAGAAGTTCTGAGACACCAAAATGAATCCAGCAGTCCTCCTTCTCCGAGGCTACAGAGGCAGGGCAGGGAGAGCAACGCAGACACACAGCAAGGCTGGACACGAAGGCCGGGGGGGCAGGGGGACAGGGGTGAGGCCAGCAGATCTCTGGGCCCCGGACCCTTGCCCTGGGCATGAGGGGGAGGGTGCAGCAGGCCCCAGCCCCAGAGGGCCACCTTGCCTCCCCAAGAGGCAGGGGCTGGCTGGGGCTCCAGGGTACGCTTTCTCTATGGGGGGTGGGTTCTATTCTGTCCTGTGAGCACCCTCAGGCTGCCTGCTCTGCCTTACCAGGCTCTGCCTGTCTTCCTGGTGCCACACGGGGCTGGGTGGGGGGAGCAGGGGAAGGAGAGCCACTTTTCCCCCTCCTGTCCCAGAGACTCTTGGAGAGATGAGGTAATGTCTGCAGCTGCTCTGGGAGGGGATGGGACATGCACAGCGAGGCGGCCATCTGACTCTCGCTCCAAGCTGCACAGGGGCCCTGCACTCAGTGCTGCGATGGATTCCATCACCCTCATTTCTCCCTCCAGACCCCACGACATGCTAATCCTTCTGCAGAGCTGCGAGGGACAGAGAGGGAATGGGATCAATATTTATGAGGCTGTCAGGCTGGGCACGGTGGCTCACACCTGTAATCCCAATACTTTGGGAGGCTGAAGGGGTCACCTGAGGTTGGGAGTTCCAGACCAGCCTGGCTACAACAGTGAAACCCCATCTCCACTGAAAATACAAAAATTATCTGGGTGTGGTGGCAGGCGCGTGTAATCCCAGCTACTTGGGAGGCTGAGGCAGGAGAATTTCTTGAACCCGGGATGCAGAGGTTGCAGTGAGCCGAGATTGTGCCACTGTGCTCCAGCCTGGGGGACAGAGTGAGACTGTCTAAAAAAAAAAAATTTTTTTTTTGAGGCCTTCAGGAAACCTGACGGTCCATCCATCAAGGCCAATCCGTGACCTTGTTCAGATGCTTCTCCAGCTCTGGCTGCTGGCACATTTATTCTTCCATCAAGGCTTGGGCCATTTGAGACTGGGGAGGAGAGGCCAGAGGGAGGCGGGAGGCCCCCAGCTGGGTTCCGGCTTGGACAGTGCAGCCGGCAGAGGGCCTTAGGAGCAGCGAGCAGTGGAGTCCTGAGCAGAAGCAGGAGGGCTGCAGGGCTGTGCTGGCACCAGCCGTGGTACGCTGGGACAAGGATGATGACTGAGATGGTCAGGGAGAGGACAGTCGAAGCTTCTGCCCCACATGCGTGCTCACATCAGTGCTGCTTTAGTGTGGTTGCTGGCTTCCCCGTGGTTGCTGGCTTCCCCCAAGAGAAAGAAGAAACTGCCAGGACTGCTAAAGGCTGGGCCCACGACTGCTGCTCCTTCTATGGGTCGAGGCAGGCGGAAGGGGAGACAGCCTTGCCTCTTGCTGGGGCAGTGGCATGGCGGACCACAGGGGAGGAAGGGTCCAAGGCCACCACTGGAGACCACACATGCTGTGTGAGGGCCACGGGCCCCATGTGTCTGCCCTTCCGCATGGGGAGGGGTGCCCGACCGCTGCGAACCTCTCCTCTGCAGCCCCAAGCTTTTGGATCCTGTCAATGCACAGACTCGGCCAGACTCAGAGGTCTGCCCTCCAGCCTGGGGCATGTGCTCTGGCGACTTCCCTGGAATGAGTGTGGCAGGTCACCTCGATCCGAATAGCTGCTGGCTCACTCTTGCCCTCTTCAACAGCTCCTTTGCAGACAGCATCTGTGATGGAGACATGGGTGACCTGCTGAGTGGGAGGGGAAGGCTCCCCTGTGGAGGTTCAGAGATGGAATTCAGACCCGCAGGCCGAAGTCCCATGCAGGGGTGAAGAATAAACTCGTTAATATTGGAACAGGCTGATTTCCAAAAGGAGGTGCCCTGTCCCTAGAAGTGTTCACACAGAAGCCGATCATCTCTGCCTGAAGAATGAGAATGAATTCCTATACCCACAGAGAGTCTGGACTCTTTAAACTCCCAATATTCCTCATGCTTTTAATCATCCTCTGTTCTAATTATCCAGACCCTATTTAGTGACAGTTATCATTTGCAACTCCCAGCAGGCTCCAATGGCGGCCCCAGCCTCACTCTGCCGGGGCCGAGGATCCCGCCCTTACAGTCCTGGGAGGGGAAGGACCGGTGCCCAGGCAAAGCTCCGTGCCTGGGTCACAAAGGCCCCCATGGAGAGGGAGGAAAAGTCTCCCTCAAGAGTAGCCAGGGTCAGGGGCCAGTGAGTGTCCTTCATATGTAAAAGATGTAGCTTGAGCTCCTTCAGCTTTTACCTCGTCTTTCCATGACCTTATAAAGTAGCATGGAACTCTTGACAAAAGTAGCAAAGCTCTGAGGAGGTGTGCACTCACTGGCTTTCTAGCACATTCCAGAGTTCTCCTTGCCTCCAGGTGTGCTGCTGCAGCAAGGCTGCAGGTGAGCACGGGCCGGGCTGTGGCTTGGGGCTCTTCCTGGGGCCTGGGACTCTCCCCGGGAAGGGCGACCACACAGCTGTTTCCGGATTAGCGAGGATGTCACCACGGGGTCCCAATCTGTGATCGTGCTTCCAGGCTGACCTGTGGCATGTGTGTGAGGGGGTGGTGCAGCATATGGATTGCGCGTGTGGTGGGTGCACATTGTGTGGTGTGTGTACACACAGTCTGTGTGGTGTGTGTGTACTGCGTGTTTTGGTGTATGTGTATTGTGTGTGGTGGGTATGTTGCATGGTGGGTGGTATGTAAATAAGTGGGTCTGGCATGAGGTGTTGGTGTGTATGTGGGTGTGTTGTGTGTGGTGGGTATACACTATGTAGCGGGTGAGTGTGGTGTGAAGTGTGGGTGTTTGTGGGGTGTGGTGTATAGTGAGTCTGGTGGGTATTGTGTGATGTGGAGGCATGTGGGTGTGGCCTGGGTGTGAGTGTGTGGGGGGTGGTGGTATGTGGTGGGTATGTACTGTGTGGTGCGTGTGTGGTGTATGTGCTGGGTATATATTGTGTGGTGTGTGGCATATAGATGTGTAGGTGTGGCATGGTTGTGTATGTGGGTGTAGTGTGTGGTCTGTAGTGTGTGTGGTGGGTACAAATTGTATGATGCGTGGGTATGTAGATGTGTGGTGTGTGAATGTGTGTGGTGTGTGTTGTGATGTATGTGGTGTATATGTGGTGTCTGTTGTGGGTATATTGTGCGGTATGTGGTGTGTAGACATGCATGTGTGGTGTGTGTATGGGCTGTGTGTGTGGTGTGATGTATGTAGTGTGTATATGGTGTGTGTAGTGGGTGTACATTGGGGTGTGGTTGGTGTGTAGTTGTGTGAGTGGAGTGTGTGGATATGTCCTGTGTATGTGGGGTGTGTGTAGTGAGTATATCGTGTGGTATGTGGTATGTAGATGTGTGTGTGGTATGTAGGTATGTGGGTGTGGTGTGTTTATATGCAGTGTGTGTAGTGGGTATACTGGGTGGTATATGGTGGGTAGATGTGTGTGTGTGGTGTGTGTGGTTTGTGTGTATGTGGGGTGTGTGTAGTTGGTATACTATGTGGTATGTGGTGTGTAGACATGTGTGTTGTGTGTAGTGGGTATACAGTGTGGTGTGTGATGTGTAGACATGTGTGGTGTACGTGTGGGTCCCTGAGTGGTGTGTGTGCTGTGTGTGTGTGTGGTGGGTATCCAGTGTGCTCTGTGTGTGTGGTGTGTGCTGTGGTGTGTGGTGTGCATGTGGGTCCCTGAGTGGTGTGTGTGCTGTGTGTGTGGTGTGTGTGGTGGCTATATAGTGTGCTCTGTGTGTGTGATGTGTGCTGTGGCGTGTGGTGTGTGTGTGGGTCCCTGAGTGGCGTGGTGGAACAGGGAAGGATGGCAGGGGCAGGTGCCGGTGTCGGTTGTGTCACCAGTCAGATGGCTCCATCTATGAAGACTGCTTTTGTGGTTTCTGTTGGCGTTGTGTTTGTTGTGTGTTTTGTGAGCTTGCACCTCACAGCGTTTCTTCCCTGAGGTCCGCGCTTCTGGGTGTGGTGTGGGTGCCGAGTCTAGGGTTTCTAGAGGGAAGCATGAGGGACAGAGGCCCCTCTGGGGCGGGGACAGGCTCAAGGGGAAGAGCCCGGAGCTGGGTGTTGGCTGAGTGTGAATTCCAGCAGCCAGGCTCACAGACCCGTGTCACCTCTGACGTCAAGCGGCAGGGACACGCTAGATGCCTTTGAGTCTATTGATTTGGAAGGTTCCAGAAGGTTTTGGAGCGCTGGAAGAAGGCCGGGCCTGGAATTTATGCATCGGCCTCTCGGTGTCTCCTCCGGCTGGCGGGAGTAAATCCAGGCAGGTCTGGGGCGGCCGGGCGGGAACCTCGGGGCGGAGGAGCCTCGAGGCTGTGGTCCTGCAGCGCCACCTGGGGGCAGTGAGGAGAGTGGCCGCAGAGGCTCGGGAGGAAGCACCCTCGGGTCCAGCCGCAGCCGAGCCCTTGGGAGGCGGTCAGGGGTCATCTCTCCTGCGCCGGCCCCAGAGTAGACTGTCCAGTTCCCTGGAAGATACTGCGAATCTGTTTCGTGTTTCCATCCGTGGACGGAGGGGGGAAAAGCCTGCCCAAAAGCCTGAGCTTCCATTGGGATTACCTTGCCTGGGATCCCAGAGTGACCATAAAACACCACTTCCCACCCTCCTCGCCCCATTAGTTTCTCAGAACACCGATTCCACTAAGAGGTACTCATCACTTAAGATTCTTAGAATATTCAACCTGAAAGTCCTGAATATTCTCATATTCATGTGTATATTTCTGAAATTAAGGACTTAGAATGAATATCCAACCTGAAAGGAGATGGCTGAGCATGTCAGCCTCATAGGGAAACTGAGGCTCAGCAAGTCTCTGTGGAAGAGGGGAAACTTTCTCTCTACCCTCTGAGTGCTCCATAACAGAGTCTATGGAATAAGCTGACAGCAGGCCGATTAGCAGGAGGAAGGGTGACCACATTTATTACACACATGGAGGCATCGCAGGAAAGAAAAGTGAATATCCCCAAACTAATGAGAGACCTAGAAACTTCTGTGCCTTACTCACAGGGGAGCGGGGGGAGAGGGGGATGGAGGTGCCATGGGAGAATGAGTGATTTGGGGAAAGATGAATGGGCCTCTGGGAGAATACGGGTAGCCTGTGACAAAGTCAGCCTGGGCATGGCATCGACCTCCAGTCCCCTCTGCTGTGATGTAAGTCTCCCCTGGCTCATGAATTTCCCAGGGAGGGGATTCATGACAATTGAGGTCCTTTTGGAGGATCGGTCTTTAGGCAGATAAAGAGAGCTCAGAGCAAGCCTCCGCCAGCATCCACTGCTGCCCGCGTTTGGGTGGCACTTCCTGAGCTCCTTCAGCTCAGTCCCTTGACTCTAAGCCCAGTGCTCTTTCCACTGCTGTCCACAGTGAGTGGCCCTCTCTTGGTGCAGAGTGTGTGACTGGGGGACCCGCAGAGGGACACCAGGTCACAGGGAAAACAGAGAGAGGCAGACCAAGATAATGCCAGGATGTGCGCAGGGCTGAGTGGTGCTGAGGGAGCTGCACGCTTGGGGTGGAGGGTGTGACTCCAAGTGGTACCACCCACAGGACTCATCTGCTGCGAAGATACTCACACTGTAGTCTGGGGCCCAGAGAAATGACTCTTTTTTTTTTTTTTTTTGACACAGAGTCTTGCTCTGTTGCCCAGGCTGGAGTGCAGTGGCTTGATCTGTGCTCACTGCAACCTCCGCTTCCCGGGCTCAAGAGATTCTCCTGCCTCAGCCTCCAAGTAGCTAGGATTACAGGCGCCAGCTACCATGCCTGGCTACTTTTTGTATTTTTAGTAGACACAGGGTTTCAACATGTTGACCAGGCTGGTCTTGAACTCCTAACCTCAGGTGATGGGCCTCCCAAAGTGCTGGGATTATTGGTGTGAGCCACCATGCCTGGTGAGAAATGACTTTAGAGCAGCTGGAAAGGCTGACCTGCTGTCTGCAGTGTCTGTGGAACAAAGAAGAAATGAAGGCCAGGCGCGGTGGCTCACACCTGTAATCCCAGCACTTTGGGAGGCTGAGGTGGAGTTAGAGACCAGCCTGGCCAACATAGCGAAACCCCGTTTCTACTAAAAGTACACAAAATTAGCTGGGCATGGTGGCGCATGCCTGTAGTCACAGCTGCTCGGGAGGCTGAGGAAGAGAATCGCTTGAACCTAGGAGGAGGAGGTTGCAGTGAGGCAAGATTGCGCCATTGCACTCCAGCCTGGGCCACAAGAGCAAGACTCTGTCTCAAAAAAAAAAAAAAGAAAACAAAGAAGAAGAAATGAATATAGCAATGCATGTCACACCTAAATTCAGCATTCAGCATCTAGCACTTTTTGTACTTGACCTGGCCTGGCCACCTTGTTATCTTATGCTCCTCATCACAAACTCTTCTCCAGAGCCAGGTCGGTGGCCTCCCTGCATATCCTGCTTTTGGGCCTTCGCTTTCATCGTCTCCCCTTCCCGGAGCACCTGCCATGCTCACCCACACCTTAGCACGTGAGTCGGATCTTCCTGCACACAGCCTGGGGCTCCGGGAGGGGTGGGTTAGCTCCCTACAGCTATAACAGAGTCCCACACTGGGAGGCTTACACAGCAGAAACCCGTGGCCTCACAATTCTGGAGGCTGGACGTCCAAGATCTAGATGTTGGCAGGTTGATTCCTTTTGCGGGCTGTGAGGGAGAATCTGTTGCAGACCCCTCTCCTTGGCTGGTAGACGACTGTCTCCATGTGTCTTCATGCAGCGTTCTCTCTCTGTGGGTGGCTGTCTCCAGGTTTCCCTTTTTTATGAGGACACCATTCATTTTGGATTAGTAATGGCCTCACTTGAACATGATGACCTTTCTAAAACCTTATCTTCAGATGAGGTCCCATTCTGAGGAACTTGGGACTTCAGCAAATGACTTTTGTAATGGACACAATTCCACCCACAATACCCGATTCTGGCCTGGCCAGCCACTGCTGAACAGACCTGAAAGCTAAAGGGAGTGGGATTCTGAAGTGGAAGATGGCTTGGAAGCTTGGAGAAGGCGAGGAGGTCGTTGGGGGGTGTGGGGGGTGGATGAGCTCCCTGCTGCAGGGGCAGAGAGGCCAGGCTGTAGAGTGGAAGGGGTTTGGGGGAAGCTTTTGGGTTTTGGTTGTGAGAAAAACTTTCTTCCATCTCCTTGGGAAAGCATTAGCAAGGATTGCCTTCTCCCTAGACTGGAGTGGGATACATGTTAGGGGTCAGGGGCAATGTGAGGACGCCCCCGACACTGCAGAGGGGCCCACGGGGAGCCCCAGTGGATCTAAATCTTTCTTACCCTTCAAGGGCGAACTCACGACCCTCTCCCTGGCATGTCTGAGATTGTGTGATTCTGGCAAAAACTAACTAAATTACAGTAAATATATCACACGCAGTATTTCCAGCACTGCTTCCTTGGACGGGGCTGTTAGTAGGGCTGATTCACTGCTTCCTTGGACGGGGCTGTTAGTAGGGCTGATTCACTGCTTCCTTGGACGGGGCTGTTAGTAGGGCTGATTCACTGCTTCCTTGGACGGGGCTGTTAGTAGGGCTGATTCACTGTGGTGCGTGCGTTTGCCTCCTTCTCCAGTTGGTGCACGTGCACAGTCTGAGTTCTGGTTTTCCCCAGCCCCACCCCATGGCGCCTAATACACCACATTGTGCACAGCAGGTGCTTAGAGCACGCCTGTAAACTGAAGACTCCTTGGAATGCCCATCACGCTCCCTTATGCCAGCCTTAGAAGGCTCCCTGTGTACCTGCGGAGGGCTAGAAAGGAAACGAAAGGCATGCGCCACACATTGTATTTTCTTGGTTTTGGAGAGGCTCGCTCTAAGATCCTCTGCAGATTTTCCTGTTCTCAACAACGGTGGCCACACCCCCTGGAGGGTTTGGAAGTTACTAGAAGGGCCTGAGTTTAACAGGGACTTCTGCTGCTGTCTCTGATCTCAGGCCCTCAGGAAAGAAGGCGTTTGGCGCTGTAGCCGATGGAAACCAGGCTGCCCCGAGTGGCTGTTTCTTTTCATGCCAAAGAAACGGAATTAGCCTGAGAGTCTCAGAGCGTCTCTTCCCACTTAATAAATTCTGTTTGAAATGGATGATAATGGCTTCAGGGAAAATGTGTTCGAGATGGACTGTAACGGGAGATTAGGGAGCCCTCTGGTTCACAACCCCCAGACCTGGCTGCAGGCTTTGAGTCAGGGCCCTCCTGGGAGGACAAGCAGCTGCTCTAGGTGGAGGGAGATTTTGGGAAAAATCCAGGGCTGGAGCAGGGCCACGTCATGAACTGAGGATGCAGAGGAGGGCTGAGGCCAGGGGATGTTTCAAAGGTAGGGAAGGGCAGCGGGGGAGGATGCTGGGGAGGGGCCTCTTTCAGGCTGTTCCAGGAGATCATCTCTTGCCAGGAGCTGGACTTTGAACTTGGGTCCTGTGATTACAACACCCAGTGGGCCAGTAACCAATGATGACGATCACGGCCCCTTGCTACTTTGGGATTTGGTGCTGTGGAACACTCTGGCCTCAAAGGGCCCCGTGGCTTTGACGTGCTGTCAAAGAAAAAATAATTCATGGTATTTGTTGAAGACGGCGAGGCGCCGGGAACGGTGGCTCAGGCCTGTAATCCCAGCACTTCGGGAGGCCAAGGTGGGTGGATCACCTGAGGTCGGGAGTTTGTGACCAGCCTGACCAACATGGAGAAACCCCGTCTCTACTAAAAATACAAAATTAGCTGGATGTGGTGGCACATGCCTGTAATCCGAGCTACTCAGGAGGCTGAAGCAGGAGAACCACTTGAATCTGGGAGGCAGAGGTTGCGGTGAGCCAAGATTGCGCCATTGCACTCCAGCCTGGGCAACAAAAGCAAAACTCCATCTCAAACAAAACAAAACAAACAAAAAGATGGCAAGGCAGACTCTGTTTGCTGGGGGATCACAGCAGCTATCGGGACCACTGCAATGGGGTCTTGCAGTGTGGAGAGAGACTGAACTCAACTGAGTCCAACAGGGACAAGAGAGGATTGATATAGCCCAGGAGCAGAGTGGGTGTCTGTGGATGGAAAATTACTAAGAGGAGGCATTTTTGCTAGACTGACAACAGAATTCTTGCTGCAGGCAGGCCAGGCTAAGGAGACATCCAGGGTGATCAGACTCCAAGGAGAGGGGCTTGTTCCTAAACTGACAATAGGATTCTTGCTCAAACTGGATTCTACAAAGACAGGGATTGAAGCCCAAAGTCATATCTAGTTGAGCAGAGGACTTAGAGGAGCCTAAAGTTTTGGTCAAATGCAAGAGTCTTTGTCAGTGCCCATATTCAAACAAGGTCGGGGGGAGCCCTGCTGTTGGCTTGCTGGAAGAGAGAACCCCTGACACACTCACATCATTGGCAATGTGTAAATACTTATGCAATGTGAATTACTATGTGTTTTACACATTACATATTCATGTGGCATGTAATGGAGGCTTCCTCAAGAACCAGCAGAGAATGTATGGGAGGTGATTTAGATAGAATACCTATCATCATTGTCACCATCATCATCACCCCCATTTTATAGATGAGGGAATTAAGGCCCAAAGAAGCTGGGGTTGCCTGAAGCACAAGAAAGAAATGGCAGAGGCAGACCCTGTGGCTCAGGTGCCTCTACTACTGTTATCGTTACATGCAGGAATTGCTTATTGAACACATACTTTGTGCCAGGTTTCACCACAGCCCTGCATAGAAGAACCTGAGGCTGAGAGAGGTAACTTGCAATGGCAGTAATTTTCAGAGCTGGATGATGAACTCGGGTGCTGTGATTCCAAACCCCATCCTCTGTTGACTTCCTGGCCCTTTGTCTCCTCAGGGTGTCACCCACTCCAAACCCTATGCATATGGGGAAGTCTCCTCTAGCCCCACAGATGGCACGGACCTAGCTCACCCCTTTCAGGTAAGCCAGGTCAAGTCTAACTTTTTCTTATGAGATTGTTGGTGTCACAGTTTGTCCTTGGATATAGCTGAGCCTTTCTCTTAGAGCTGTCCTTCGACAGTCCCACTCTGTCACCCAGGCTGGAGTGCAGTGGCGCAATCTCAGCTCACTGCAACCTTTGCCTCCCAGGTTCAAGCGATTCTCCTGCCTCAGCCTCCCAAGTAGCTGGGACTATAGGTGCCTGCCACCACACCCAGCTATATTTTGTATTTTTAGTAGAGACAAGGTTTCACCATGTTGGCCAGGATGGTCTCGATCTCTTGACCTCGTGATCCACCCACCTCGGCCTCCCAAAGTACTGGGATTACAGGTGTGAGCTACTGCACCTGGCCTCATTTTTGCATTTTTAGTAGAGACCAGCCGTGTTGGCCAGGCTGGTTTCAAACTCCTGGCCTCAAGTGATCCGCCCACCTCGGCCTCCCAAAGTGCTGGGTTACAGGTGTGAGCCACTGCGCCCAGCCAACTGAGCCTTTTTTTTTGAGACAGAGTCTCACTCTGTCACTCAGGCTGGAGTACAGTGGTGTGATCTCGGCTCACCGCAACCTTCGCCTCCCGGATTCAAGTGATTCTCCTGCCTCAGCCTCCTGAGTAGCTGGCATTACAGGTGCACACCACCACACCTGGCTAATTTTTTGTATTTTTAGTAGAGATAGGGTTTCATCATGTTAGTCAGGCTGGTCTCAGACTCCTGACCTGGTGATCCGCCTGCCTCAGCCTCCCAAAGTGCTGGGGTTACAGGTGTGAGCCACCGTCCCAGCCAACTGAGCCATTTTTTAATGGGAGCTCTGCTGTATTTGAATTTTAAGGTACATTGTGGCGAATAAGATCTGTTCTTCTTACTTCTCTCACAGGCTTGATATTCAGCTCCCCAGTGCCTGGAATTGTACTATCTGTGTCTTCAAATGCAGATTTAAATGCCCACATAAATCCTGAAAAACTATTGCAATTGTCTCTGGAGTCAGTGAAGGTGTCTGCGGGAGCTTAGGTCTTTGAAGTTCTAGCTTAGGAGTTTGCTACTTTCTCATTCTGCTGCTGGGTGATAAATGTTTTGCTTTCTGTTTCTGTTTTTCTTTTTCTTCTTCTTTTTTTTTTTTTCCAGGCTTGTTTTTAATGAAAAGAAATGGCAGTTGGCAACATCCCTGAAGTTTTTTAGTGAGGCTCCTATAATGAGGGTTTGCTGAAATTCTGGATAGGAAATATTTCCCTCTGTGGGCTCAGATGCAGGATTTTAGACTTTTGTGATGTCTGTGGTCTTTTTCTTTTGAGCTGGCTGGGTTTGCCTCTTCAAAGATGTCAGCCCCAGCCTTGCCAAGTTTGGAGTTTACAGCTCCGCTGTTAGTGACTTGCGTGAGTGTAAAAATAGGTCAGTGTTTTTTTTCTTCCCTCTCTTTTAAAGAAGAGAGAAAAATTGTGTGTGTGTGTGTGTGCGTGTGGTGTGTGTTTTCTAACATCCCATCAGTCAAAAACAGTTGAAGCAATTTTAGCTCACTTTTTCCCCCAAAAGATTCACTCCAAGTATGACTCAAATCGTGGAACACTTCAAGGAAAATTTTTTCCGTTAAAGTTAAGTGCAATTAATGAGGAGAGATCTGGTGGGAGAAAGAATTCCTCAGTGTTCGCTGTAATGTCAATTATGCACTGCCTGACAAACACACATAAAAGGTGTAACAGATCCACTGGCTGCTCCTGTGCCACATCAGATTATTATGAGAGTGAGCATTTCTTTCCATTACGAATCTGTATGGCTTAATTTTCCCAGCTGAAAGTTTAAACAAGATGAAATTGCATGCACCCATGTGCATGCGCTTGTGCACGCACACACACACACACACACACACCCCTGTATTTTTTGAAAATATCTACTGAAGAAAGTTTTCTAAAAACACATAAAACAAGGAAGCAGTTCAGCCATGAATACATTTTCTCTGTGCTAAAAGGGGGATGGGTAAGAGTCTAGATGCAAAACAGCTTAACCGCTTCTTACTACAACAAGGTTGCTGGCAGCTCTGTGAAGATGTGGAGTTTCATCCTATTCAGAACTGGCTTCTATTTCTTCCAAGTGCAGATGCATCCTTATGGCCTTGCCTAGAAACACAGCCATGGGTATTTGTGTAGAGGTCTGAGAGTTCTCACCTCACGCTTCTCCTCCTCACCTCACTCCACACTCATTCGCTCCCATGGGGTCCCTGTAGTGTTCTGGGGACTCCCTTGTCCATGCCTATTTTCTTACCCACTCCCAATCAGGGACCTCCTCTTTTCCCCAAGTCCTCAGCTTTTTTCCTCTCTCCTTTCCATGAGCACTTCAACGTCCTCCAGGCTCTCCCATCTTAGAACAGAAGCCTCTCAATCCCATGTCTCCCTCCTAAGCACCCTAGAGCTTCCCTGCCCTTCACAGCCAAAGGCTTACTGCAGTTGTCTACACTCGCCGTCTCCACCTTCACATCCATACATTCCCCAAACAACTGCCTGATGGTTTCCTGACATCCTTGGGAGTTTATCAGTGACCTCCACAGAGCCAAGCCAAGGGCATGTTTCTCAGACCTTCTCTTATGGGATTTTCAAGCAGCACTTGACAATGACCGTCCGCCCATTCACCCACTCCTTCGCCACATGGTTATTTGAGGGGTCCTTACTTTTGGAGCTGGGCTCCTGGCGTCTGTGCTGCTGCTCTTTCTGCTTCATCCCCCCCTCCAGCCTCCCCTCCTTTGTCTGCACTTCTACCATCTCTTCTACTCTCCCCTTCAATGCCATTTTTCCCAGGGTCCTGTCCTTGACCTGAGGTTCCGGACTCTGCAGGTTCTCCCGCTCCACTCCCGCCTCTCCCTTTGTGTTGATGGCTCTCAAAGCTGCACCTGCCGCTTGGGCTTCTTTCCTAAGCTCCAGAGGCCTGCTGGCTCTCATGGATCAGGGCTTTGATCTAAGTTACCATGTTATCTGCAGCCCACTCGTCAGCCCACTGTGTTCAGTAATGGCTCTGGAATCCTGGGGCCATCCTTGACTCCAACCCCTCCTTCTGGTCAACTTCAGATCTCTCCTGTTCAGGCAGAACAACCCGATTCCCTTACCGGCTCCCCCATGCCTCTAGACGAGGGAGCCCAGTACCACATACCAGAAATCGGGGCTTTACCTAGCTCTGCCTCCAACCCACCCACCCTGACCTGCCCTGCTTCTTACTGACCCCAACTGCAGCCTCTTCCCTTTTAAATAGCAGAGGTTAACATGTAATCAGTGCCTGTTGTGTGCCTCAGGGGTTTCAGACTGTGAGCTGAGCACCCATATTATCCCATTTTACGGATGGGAAAACTGAGGCCCAGGGTGAGTTTTGTTGAGTCCTTCCTGTGGACCCCCCTTGGGCTCTCCAGCAGCTATGGCCCCTTCACAGCTTTTGACTGCCCTGTGTGCTTCACGTCACAACCCCAGAGCAGCTGGCACCCGATCCTGCGCTCAGCCCCGGCCTCAAAACGCAGCCAGGTCAGAGCCCTGGGGTCCCACTTGCTCGGGCCTCATTTCCTCTGCCCTCATCCCTTGCTCCTGAATTTCTAAAAGAAAAAAAAAAGTCCGCTAACTAATATCCTCTGCTCTCAGGTAATATCTTTGCAACCCAACCTCCTCACTGTAGCAGAATTATTTCTTCAAAATTGCAATCTAGTCACGTCCTTTTCACTTTAAAACCCTTCCATGACATCTCATTGCTGTCCTTAGGTCAAAGTTTAACGCTCAGCTTGGAACTGATCATGGCCATCACTCTAACCTCTGCTCTCCCGACTCTTTGGGTAGCCCCAAGCGCACAGCAGACAGTCCAGCCTTCCTTGCTTCCCTTTCCCCTCTCCCTTTTTTTTTTTTTTTTTTTTTTTTTTGAGACAGATTACACTGTCGCCTGGGCTGGAGTGCAGTGGTGCAATCGCAACTCACTGCAATCTGGGCCTGCCGGGTTCAAGCAATTCTTCTGCCTCAGCCTCCCGAGTAGCTAAGATTACAGGTGCCCACCACCACGCCCAGCTAATTTTTGTATTTTTAGTAGAAACAGGTTTCACTATGTTGGCCAGGCTGGTCTCAAACTCCTGACTTCGTGATTTTCCCACCTTGGCCTCCCAAAGTGCTGAGATTATACACATGAGCCACCATGCCCAGCCCTTTTCCTCCTCCTTTACAAACATTTCTGGGATGTGCCAGACAGCGCTGCGTTGATCACCGAGAATATGGAGATGAAACAGACAAGCCAGGAGACAAAGAGCAGGGCTCCTGCAGACGTGTGCGGAGGGGTCGGCTCTCAGAACAGTGTTAGTCCAGCACCACGAGTTTGGCTCTGGGAAGTGCTTTGGAGCTTCTTCGCTGTCCGACTACTGAGCTGGTCGGTGCTGGTTGTCCACTTTTCGTCTCACATCACAATCCGATTGAGAAATGGTTCACTGTTTTTGCATAGAATAAAAGAAGACGACACTTCAAAACGATGATGTCTTTTGATTTTCGGTCAACTCATAAGGCATCCGCTTCCTGAGCTTTTTCACCTTTCCAATTTGTTCCAAATGGAACCACTGTAGAATGGTCGATGTTGAGTTCTTAGGCAACTTCTTGTGTAGTTTTAGAGGATCAGCTTCGATGACTGCTCTCAAGTGGTTGTTGTCCACTTCCTATGGCCAGGCACTATGCTCCTCATCTTCAAGGCTCTCGTCTCTTTTCCAAAACTTCTTGAACCACCACTGTACTGTATGTTCATTAGCAGCAGAGAGAGAGACAGAGAGAGAGATTCCATTAACCAAGTACATTGTCATCTGGCTTCACTGAGATAACACAGTCATCTGTCAGCTGTGAGCCGTTCCTCTGTGAGCTGAGGTGGAGCTTATCCATTTTGGATGCCCTGTGACTTCAGCTCTGTCCTGACTCTCGGCAGAAGCCTGAGAACTGCTTGCAGAGACATGATCCTGAAGATGACCCTGATGACTGTTCCCAGGGTTCCGGGGATGCTCGTGTGGCTCTTGCTGCTTTTCCTTGTGCGGCTGTGGGAACTCACTTTATTTTCATGACAACTAAGGACTTGATCTGGTTTGGGCAGTAGTGTGTGGACTTCACTGGGCAGCTGCTAGGGCGCCACCATATTAGCCATCGTGGTGGTGGAGAATGTGATACCATTGAAGGAGGCCAGGCAGATAGGTCCTGCATGCTGTCTGCTAGGTATTTTCTTTAGGGTATGTGGTATAAATGGGTTATAAACGGGTTATAAACAGGTTATAAACAGATTGTATAAAGGAGTTCAAGACAGCCCCTGTGTATTGGTCCCCATGCTGTTTGCTCTGCACCACAGCCCAGGACCATTAACTCAAGCCCGCCAGCACCAAACTCAAATTCTTGTACATCTAATTACTTTAAATGTAGCCCAAATATTATCTGGCTATTTACAGCCTGCCTGCTTTGGTAATTTGCAAAACCACACCCAACACCCACTCGCCATAGATAAGACAAACCTCAGGGCTAGCTACAAAAGACCCCAAATGGCTGCTGTCCTTTGGATTCTCCCACCCGGAGACTCCTCACCATGATGCTCCCCACCATGACTCCCCCACTATGAACGCTTTTGGGTTCAAACAATCCTCCAGACTCAGCCCCTCAAGAAGAGGAGACTTCAGGTACATGCCACCATGCTTGGTTAATTTTTTAATTTTTTTTTTCCAGAGATGGGGTTTTGCCATGTTTGCCTAGGCTGGTTTCAAACTCCTGAGCTCAGCAATCTGCCCACCTGGGCCTCCCAAAGTGCTGGGATTACAGGTGTGAGCCACTGCGCCCAGCCCCATTTCTTTTCCCGTAGACCTGTGACATCCCCTAGACCTGTAACCTCCTCTCTGATCCTCCTTTCACCTGTGAGTGTCCTTGTCCTTTTCTTCTGGTGGTGGCCCTGCCACTGCCCCTGGAAGGTCTCCTGCCATGAGGGACTTTCCCCTTCCATGCAATCTGTCCAAGCCTCATCCAAATAAGGCTCTTGTGTGCTACTGCCATCTTGTGGTCTGGTCTTTTCCTTGATCTTTGCCCAACGTTCAGAGTGTAAGTGTGTAAATAAGCAGATAAATCTAATCTTAGACACTACCTACCAAGGGGCATCACTGACATCTGTAATATGAGATTAAGCAGCTTGGCTGGGAACACTACTGAAACACCACCATTTTTAGTGAAAGATATAATATATGCAGGGGTCATTCATCACAAATACAGAATGTCCTAAAACAAAACAAAAAAGAGTAGCATCAAACACATTTTAAATTACAGACCAGAAGAGTAAACACACTTGCTTGTTGGTTTTGTTGCTGCCTCACTGGGGCTAAGGGCTGGCCCTGGACAGTCCCAAGGGGGCAGCTCAGTTACCATTCTTAGAAGGAGAATATGGCTCTCTACAGCTCTTGCAACACCAAACACTGAGTAGCTATGCGCATCTCAGGAATGGAGACAGAGCAAGAGAAAAGCCAGCAATAACAGCTAGGGTTGGTTGCTCTTCTAGTAGGTGCTAAACAACGTGCAAGGTGTTGTGCACGCATCATCTCAGCAAGAATCAGCAAAACCCAGACTGGAATCACTTACTAGCTAGGCAAGTTGCTTCACCTTTCTAGTCTGAGTCTCGGTTTCCTGATCTGTGAAATGGGGAGGTGACCACCCTTTACATAGTCTAGTTATGTGAATTCAATGAGATGATTTAGGTAAATTCTCTCGAATGGAGCCCTAGAGAATGAAGTAGAAGATGCCCAATTAATGCTTGCTTTTTTTCCTCCTTCTTGGCTGAGACAACCCATTTGCTTAACAAAGACGCTGCCATCAGCTATCACAGAGGGCTAGGGTACGCCTTTGCTTTCAGCTGGAGAGAACAGCTTCTTACTCTTTCCTCCCATTCAGAAGGAAAAGGGATGAGGGAAGGCAGAGAGAAATATTTTCAGTGCTGTGAGTTCCTGTCTGCTGGGGTATAGGAGGTACCCCCGGGAGTTCCTTTCTGCTGGGGAGGAGCTGTTCAGGCTGGAACAACTCCTTAAGGCCGTACATTTGGTTCCCCTCAATTTAAACATAAAAAGCTAAAACTAGAAATCCTCTAGAAGAAAACATCTTCATGATCTTGGTGTAGGCAAATGTTTCCTAGGCAGGATACAAGAACACAAACCATAAAATAAATAGATAAATTGAACTTCATCAAAATTGGAACGCTTTGGCCAGGTGCAGTGGCTCATGCCTGTAGTCCCAGCACTTTGGGAGGCTGAGGCGGGCAGATCACGAGGTCAGGAGTCTGAGACCAGCCTGGCCAATATGGTAAAACCCTGTCTCTACTAAAAATACAAACAAAAACAAAAACAAAAACTAGCCGGGCACGGTGGTGCATGCCTGTAGTCCCAGCTACTCAGGAGGCTGAGGCAGGAGAATTGCTTGAACCCAGGAGGTGAAGGTTGCAGTGAGCCAAGATGGCACCACTGCACTCCAACCTGGGCGACAGAGCGAGATTCCATCTTGGGAAAAAAAAAAAATTTTAAAGCTTTGCTGATTGTTAATAAAATGAAAAGGCAAACCACAGAGTGTGAGAAAATAATAGCAATACATATGTTTGATACAGACTTGTATCTGAATATATAAAACATGCCTACAAATCAATACTAAAAAGACAAGGAACTCAGTTAAAATGAGCACAAAACTTGAACAGACATTCCATTAACGAAGATATGTGAATGGCTAATAAGCTTGTGAAGAGGTACTCAGCATATTAGTCATTAGGGAAATGCAAATGAAACTACTATGAGCTACCACTTCACACCCAGTAGAATGGCTAAAATGCAAAAGACCGACCATGTCAAGTGTTGACGAGGGTGTGGAGCAACTGGAACCTCATACATAGCTGGTAGAAGTATATAATGTTACCATTATTTTAGAAAACGATTTGGCAGTTTCTTTCACAGGTGATATGGTTTGGCTGTGTCCCCACCAAAATCTCATCTTGAATTCCCGTGTGTTGTGGGAGGGGATCTGGTGAAAAGTAATTGAATCCCGGAGGCAAGTCTTTCCCATGCTGTTCTTGTGATAGCAAATGAGTCTCACGAGATCTGACGATACTATAAGGGGAGTTTCCCTGCAAAGCTCTCTCTGGTCTGCTACCACGTAAGATGTGCCTTTCACCTTCTGCCATGATCGTGAGGCCTCTCCAGCCACGTGGAACTGTAAGTCCAACAAACCTCTTTCTTTTGTAAATTGCCCAGTCTGGGTGTGTCTTTATCAGCAATGTGAAAATGGACTAATACAGTAAATTGATATCAGTAGAGTGGAGTGCTGCTGAACAGATACCCAAAAATGTAGAAGCAAATTTGGAACTGGGTAACAGGCAGGGATTGGAACAGTTTGGAGGGCTTATAAGAAGAGGGGAAAATGTGTGAAAGTTTGGCACTTCCTAGAGACTTGTTGAATGGCTTTGCCCAAAATGCTAATAGAGACATGGACAATAAGGTCCCAGCTGAGGTGTCTCAGATGGAGATGAGGAGCTTGTTGGGAACTGGAGCAAAGGTGACTCTTGTTATGTTTTAGCAAAGAGACTGGTGGCATTTTGTCCCTGCCTTAGAGATCTGTGGAACCTTGAACTTGAGAGAGATGATTTAGAGTATCTGGTGGAAGAAATTTCTAAGCAGCAAAGCATTCAAGATGTGACTTGGGTGCTGTTAAAGGCATTCAGCTTTATAAGGGAAACAAAGCATAAAAGTTCAGAAAATTTGTAGCCTGAAATTGAGATAGAAAAGAAAATCCCATTTTCTGAGGAGAAATTCAAGTCAGCTACAGAAATTTGCATAAGTAACAATGAGCTGAATGCTAATCCCCAACACAATGGGGAAAATGTCTCTAGGTCCTGTCAGAGGTCTTCACGGCAGACCCTCCCATCAAGGACAGGCCTAGGAGGAAGGGGTGGTTTTGTGGGTTGGGCCCAGGTTCCCCATGATATGTGCAGCCTAGGGACTTGGTGCCTGTGTCCCAACTGCTCCAGCTGTGGCTGAAAGGGGCCAATGTAGAGCTTGGGCTGTGGCTTCAGAGGGTGCAAGCCTCAAGCCTTGGCAGCTTCCACATGGTGTTGAACCTGCAAGTGCACTGAAGTCACAAATTGAGGTTTGGGAACCTCTGCCTAGATTTCAGAGGATGTATGGAAACACCTGGATGTCCAGGCAGAAGTTTGCTGCAGGGGTGGGACTCTCATGGAAAACCTCTGCTAGGGCAGTGCAGAAGGGAAATGTAGGGTCAGAGCCCCTACACAGAGTCCCTACTGGGGTACCACCTAGTGAAGCTGTGAGAAGAGGGCCACTGTCCTTCAGACCTCAGAATGGTAGATCCACTGACAGCTTACACTGTGTGCCTGGAAAAGCCACAGATACTCAATGCCAGCCCATGAAAGCAGCTGGGAGAGAGGCTGTACCCTGCAAAGTCAAAGGGCTGGAGCTGCTCAAGACCATGTGAACCCACCTCTTGCATCAATGTGACCTGGATGTGAGACATGGAGTCAAAGGAGATCATTTTGGAGCTTTAAGATCTGACTGCCCAAGGGACTGTTGGGAAGGCATGATTGTCTTCGAAATGTGAGGACATGAAATTTGGGAGGGGCCAGGGGAAGAATGGTATGGTTTGGCTGTGTCCCCGCCCAAATCTCATCTTGAGTTCCCATGTGTTGTGGGAGGGACCCAGTGAAAGATAATTGAATCATGGAGGCAGGTCCTTCCCGTTTGCTTCTCATGATAGCAAACGAGTCTCATGAGATCTGATGGTGTTGTAAGGGGGGAATTTCCCTGCACAAGCTCTCTTCTCTTGTCTGCCACCGTGTGAGACATGCCTTTCACCTTCCACCATAACATTCTATATGTTGATTGAGGTAGTGGGTACATGGGTGTGGACAATGGTTACATGGGTGTAGACACTGAAATGTACACTTAGAATGTATTCATTTTATTGTACGTTTGAGAAAAACCCAGCTTACTGATTTTCTTCTCGGATTTCTTGAGGCATTGCTTTGATCTCCAAAGAGATTAGATTCAGCCCATAGACAAAGAATTGTGTCCAGACCAGGGGGACAAGAAGCAGACCCGTGAAACCCAGGAAAACCTAGATGGTCCGCTTTTCTACAACATGGTTTCACTCTCTGCAGTACCAGGTGTTATTAACGTGCATTTATTTTGTGCTGTAAACTGTGCTAATTAGCTCTATGTACCTTTTAATCGTGGGGGAAAATAACAACAAAGCAAACCTTGAAGTTCCAAGGGGTGAAACAATACACAGCTAAGATGGCAACTCGGCATTCACATTCCAAGCCCAGAAGAAGCCAGCTGGGGAACTCCTGGCCCGAGGCTCATGTTGGGGTTGTCCCTTGCCGGCTAGGAACTCCCCCACACTAGCTTCTCCTTTGTTTCACAACTAAGCCTGAATGTCTTCCTTAGAAGCACCAGTGGTGATCCCTAGTTTCCACTCCCAAAAGCTTCTTTTGTTTTCACAGGGACCAGTGCACAGAAACCACTGGTGACTTATTTTTGCAAATCCCTCCAGGCTTGGCACAACCTGCAGGCCTAGGGAACTCTGGCACTATAACACAGCTGCAGCTGGGGAAAGTGCTGGGAACCCATTAATGGCCAAGGTCACTGGAAAAACATGAAGGTGACCTCAAGTGTTAGGCCCCTAGGGCTACTTGAACGGCAGACCCAGGCCAGCACAGCAGAAAAATGCCCCAGCCTCCACTCCGCCAAAGCACCTGCTTCCTGAAGGGTGGCTGGGGCCTGATGAGACATGATGTCATTGATTTTTGTCGCAACCTTCCTGGGGGAGGAGACAGGAAAACAGGGGCCTGAGGAGGTGAATAGCCTGAGCTGGGAAAAGAAACACAATTTCCAGTGTGTTGGATCAGGTCCCTGAGTTTCAGGAATAAAGCCACCTTGTCAGACTCTCCTGGACTGTGGCGTCTAAGAGGACCATGGGAGCCTTAGTGAGTTCTTTCCATGGAATTTTCTGTGAAATAAAAATGTTTAATTTCTTAAAAGGTCTATCTAAATGGAAGTTATTGTGGCCATGAAGAAATCAAATATTTAATTGCTAAGTAAAACAAATTAAAAGTGCCTTTAATCTTAAGAAAAATAAAATTGGGCAAAACATTATACGTAATATATATGATATAATCTATATATTATATATGTGTGTGTACATATATCATTTGTATGTATATTCACCTGTTGAAATAATTTTTTTTCTTTGTTGGTGGCTTAATTTTAGAATTCTGGCTAGTTATTTCTAGATTCTCTATCTTCTGCCTAGGGCAGAAGTTACTGTCTCAATTTTATCTAAGTGCATATTTATTTTTGTTTTTGCCTATTTTAAGTATTATTAATGAAATGCATGCACAGAGTTAAACTTTAAATAATACCAAATACTTGTAATGAAAGCTTGCAGTTCTCTGACTCCTCCTATCTCCCTAGGCCCTCCAGGATAATCACTTGTGTTTTTCCTTTGGTGGGAGCAGAGCATGGAAATACATTTAGATCAGAGGCCATCCCTGACAAAAATAAGGTATGTTGGGAAGCGTGTCCCATAAGCTTTACATGAATTAGTCTGCTACCTGTTTCTATTCCTTTAGCCAAAAAATCTGCCTAATTCTTAAAAATTGTTTTCAAATGGAAAACTAGTACCTCACAGAAAAGTGAACAGATTCATCAGCACAGGTAAGATGCATTATCAAAAGTGTTGCTGTTTCTGTCACCCACGTGAGGCCATGAAACATACCCAGCATCCTAGAAAAAGCCACCTCCGGTGCTGCACCCTCCTCCCCAAAGGTGGCCACTATCTTCATTATCACCACAGATGAGTTCTGCCTCGTTAAAATTTCTCAAATTGCAACCACTCGGTATGTCATTATGCTTTACTTCTTTGACTTAACGTTTTTTTCAAGATTCACTTATGTTGTTACATGTAGCTATAAGTGGCTAATTGTCATTTCTATAGGGCTTTCAATTACCACAATTTATTGATCTATTTTGTGATTGACAGACACATGGGTTGTTTCCAATGTTGGCTACTACAAATAATGCTGCTCTCAACGTTTTTGTAGGTGTGTTTCAGTGCCGAAGTGCATGGATTTCTAGTGTGTATATACCTATGAGTAGAGCTGCAGCATCACAGGGCATGTGTGGTTCAACTTTAGTAGATGACTAACTGTTCTTTAAAGTACAGTCTCCAGCTGGGCACAGTGGCTCACGCCTGTAATCCTAGCACTTTGGGAGCCCAGGCAGGTAGATCACTTGAGGTCAGGAGTTCAATACCAGCCTGGCCAACATGGCAAAACCCCATCTCTACTAAAAATACAAAAAAATTAGCTGGGTGTGGTGGCACACACCTGTAATACTAGCTACTTGGGAGGCGGAGGCAGGACAATTGCTTAAACCTGAGAGATGGAGGTTACAGTGAGCTGAGATTGTGCCACTGCACTCCAGCCTGGGCAACAGAGTGAGACTCCATCTCAAAATAAAATAAAACAAAATAAAATAAAATAAAATAAAATAAAAGTAGCAGTTTTCAACCTTTTTGGCTCCAGGGACGGGTTTTGTGGAAGACAATTTTTCCACCAACTGGCGGGGGATGGGGTGGGGTGGCTTCAGGATGATTCAAGAGCATTACATTCATTGTGCACTGTATTTCTATTATTATCACATTGCAATATATAATGAAATAATTATACAACTCACCACAACGTAGAATCAGTGAGAGCCCTGAGCTTGTTTTCCTGCAAATAAATGGTCCCATCTGGGGGTGATGGGAGACAATGACGGATAATCAGGCATTAGATTCTCATTAGGGGCAAACAGCTTAGATCCCTCCTACTCGAAGTTCACAATAGGGTTCCAGCTCCTATGAGAATCTAATGCCTCGGCTGGTGTGACAGGAGGCGGAGCTCAGGCAGTAATGCAAGCGATGGGGAGTGGCTACAAATACAGATGAAGTTTCGCTCTCTGGCCTGCCGCTCACCTCCTGCTGTGTGACCCGCTTCCTAATGGGCCACAGACCGGTACTGGTCAGTGGCCCGGGGGTTGGGGACCCCTGTTTATGGTTCGCCAATTTACATTCTCACCACTCACGCAGGAGAGTTTCAATTGCTCTACAGCCTTGCCAATACTTGGTACTGTCAGTCATCTGAATTTTAGCCTTTCTGGTGAGTGAGTAGCGGAATTGCAACGTGGTCTCAATTTGCATGTCTCTGATGACTAAAGGAGGTTGAATATCTTTTCATTTCCTTATTGGACATTGCATATCCTTTCGTGAAATTCTTAAGTGTCCTGTCCATTGTTCTTTTCTGTGGTCTTTTTCTTATTGATTTGTAGAAGTGCTTTTAGATTTTGCCTGTGAGTCCTTTTTGGATACGTGTAGTACAAATATCTCCCTCCATGCTAAGGTTTCCCATTTCATTCACGGATGGTCTTTTTTTGATGAATAGATGATCTTAATTGCAATGTAGTCATCTTTCTTGATTTCTTTCTTCTCTTGCCTCTTGGCCCTATTTACTCAGCTTTCCAGTGTCTTTAAATAGATTCTAAAAAATAGTTTCTCCAGCTTTTCTAGATGCTCCCAGTGGAAGAACTGGGCAGAATTCCCTCAGGCAGTCGTCATTAATTCGTGTGGTTATTTCTTCTGGCGTTTTCATACTTCTCAATTTATATATTTAGAATGTGATTTCTTGATTTAATATTGTAGACACATTTATCCATTATATTGTGGTACATGAGCATTTAACTATATTAAACTTTTACTCCACAGTCTCTTGTGCTCTTTATGTGGTTCTTTCATGATTCAAAACTTCAAACCACATTTGCTTTACATAATATCAAGACTCTCTGAAACATCATTCACTGCAAGTGCATGTGGTTGGCAAGGAATTTTCAGAGTCAGTTGTATCTGGCATGAGTGGGATTCTCTTTGAAGTTTTCAGCAGCCCTCGTCAATATTCTAGATCTTTCCAGAACAGTCTCAGTTTCAACTACAGAAAGCCCGAGCCATTCTGAAACTGAACTGTGGTAGTTTCCCCACTATTTTGACGTGACCCCAGAGCATGCTATGTGGAATTTATTTCCTGAGCCCTGGCTTTGAATGGCTGTGCAGTGGAAGTCAGGGCAGTCACTTAGCAACCAGCTTCTCAGCAGACTCCCCAGTGCCCACTTCCCAACATGGCTCCGTTGGTTCTTCCTTTTGTCATAGACGCAGCAACTCTTGTGACATGATGAAGACTTGGGAAAATGGCCTCAAAAAGAATTCCAGCTGCTGGGCCTAACCATGGAAGAGAGAAGACCAGTTAAAAGAATTTTAGTAGTCAGGCGCAGTGGCTCACACCTGTAATACCAGCACTTTGGGGGGCCGAGGCAGGTGGATCACGAGGTTAAGATTTTGAGACCATCCTGGCCAACATAGTGAAACCCCGTCTCTACTAAAATACAAAAATTAGCTGGGCATGGTGGCTCGCACCTGTAGTCCCAGCTACTCGGGAGGCTGAGGCAGGAGAATTGCTTGAACCTGGGAGGCGGAGGTTGCAGTGAGCAGAGATCGCACCACTGTAGTCCAGCCTGGCACATGGCAACAGAGCGAGACTCTGTCTCAAAAAAAAAAAAAAAAGAATTTTAGTAAGTGTTGGATCTTTGCCAGAAAAGGGAAGTTTCAAAATAGAGTGGTGTGCTGAGCCCAACAGTGACTAGGATGTAGAAGGGAACAGGCCCCCCATACACTCCATACAGAGACCACGAAAGGTGATTTTAAATGTGTTTCATTAGGCAAATTACCTGCAATTTGTGTTTTTAAATAAGATTAGAAAAGGCTGTGGGATAGACTCCTTTCCTGCACCGAGAGTTGTCTGTGTTTCAGCTTGTTTTTCCTGTAAATATACCTGCACTTGTCATTTTACATGTCCCAGGTTTGGTTTGGAAACTAGAGTCGTAACGATGGTCACCCAAACCAAGGGAGGTCCCTGGTGTAGCACTATCCCCAACTCCTAGCTGAACTAGGAAACCTCTTTCCCTAGGAGTCCTGTTCTTACAAGGTGTTCTGACCAGGAGATTTCTTCAGTGTCCTGGGTGCCCCCTACACACCCCAAGAGCTGGGGGAAAACCATGGCTGAGCAGCAGGCGGGACAGGAGAGCATGAACCGAGGCAGAGTGGTCTTCCCACAGTCTTCTTGATTTGAGGTTATACCTGTTACTGGCACAGTATACTTTTGTTTTGTTTTATTGTATTTTTTTCTTTTTCTTTTTTCTTTATTTTTTGAGATAGGATCTTGCTCTGTCACCCAGGCTGGAGTGCAGTAGTGCCACCTTGACTCACTGTAATCTCTGCCTCTCAGGTTCAAGCAACTCTCCTGCCTCAGTCTCCTAAGTAGCTGGGATTACACGCGTACACCACTACGCCCAGCTAATATTTGTATTTTTAGTACAGACGGGGTTTTACCATGTTGTCAAGTGATCGGCCCACCTTGGCGTCCCATAGTGCTGGGATTACAGGCTTGAGCCACCAGTGCCTGGCCTTGTTTTACTGTATTTCTTAGCAAAGGTTCAGGGAGACCTTATTCATTACAGATTCATATGGGTTCTGTTTTCCTCCCCACCCTTCAGCTCTCCATTCTAGCCCCACTCCTAGTTGTTAATCCAGGCTGCCACTTTCCCACTACCCAGGAGCCCTGTGCCACGCCCCGCCATTTGAAGTGGTGTTCAGGGGTGTCTGACAGCCTGTGCTCTCCTGCCCTCTTCAGCTCACCACTCAGCACCTCCATGGATATCCTGCTCTCTCAGGCCCTCGTCCTCCCTGGCCCTCCAGTGAAAAGTCTAATAGCAGCAGGTGCTGACATGAGGGAGGCTGGGCTTACCAATATACTTCATTCATCCACGAGACATTTATTAAGCACATACTGTGAGCCGGGCAGCATACTGGGCCTGGGATACACAGACGAACAAGACAAGGTCCCAGTGATGGGGTCTCACAAACTGTGTAGTCCACACACATGCATAAACACACTGGTGCAACACAATGTCATGTAACAGTGACAGAAAGTCTGCCACTGGGGTCATGCGGGATGGGCAGTCATGTTAATCAAGGAATTCACCAGGCAGATGAGGGGTAGGGATGGGGAGAAGAAATTCCATGGGGGAGGAAGAATCATGGGCAGATGTGTAAGTGGGAAAGCCTTGCATGGTTCCCAAACCATAAGAGGTCTGCTACAGCCAGTGAGGGCAGGACACAGAAGACAAGGTCTTTCCTCATGGAACTTGTAGTCCAGAGGGGCAGGCGGCCAGACAGGCTCAGAACAAAGGAGACAGGATGTAGTAGTTAGCGCTACTTTTTAAAAGACCAGATAAAGTGCCAAGAGTTTTCATGAAAGGGAGATGGAACTTACTTTGGGTTGGAGGGATCCCAGGGAGCTTCGTGGGCTGGATTTTGAAGAACATGTGGGGATGGATGTGCAGAGATGGAGAAGAATCCAGAAGAAAGAGGTAGAGTGGGGCCTGCATGGTATGCGTGAAAATAATTCCATAGCTGGGTGCAGGGCAAGCTTAGTCTCATTGATTCGAAGTGGCCCAAGAAAGTGGGATAAGACTAGCTAGTGTGTGTGTGTGTGTGTGTGTGTGTGTGTGTGTGTGTGTGTAGTTAGGATTGAGAGGCCTAGTGAAAGGAAGGTGACGGTTTGGAGTGCTGAGTCCCAGACCCACATGTACCCCTCAAACTGCTGGAGCTGACCTGGAGTTATGCTGGACTTGGAGGAGGCAGTGTGTGAAGCTATGGGGTAATTTTGGCACACTTTCCTTGTTTTAAATGTTTTAATCCTTTAGCAAAAACACATTTCTATATTAATAAACATGAAAAAAGGAACAGAATGGAAAATATACATAGATTTCTTTTAAGATAAAAAAATAACAACTTCAGTAAAATTGCTACTGCCCTCAGAAGGCCTTCGGTATCTGTGTTCTCTGTGGTCATTAGGGCAACGAAGGAAAAGATCTGAGAGGCCCTGACATCCTTGGCCAACTTAATTTTCACAGGAACTCTATGATATAGGTATTGTTACGTGAGAAATACAGGCCCAGCAAGGGCATCACATGGCCGAGGTTACACGACTGATCCACGGCTGAATCAGAACTCACTCCAGAGCAGCTGATAAATGAGGTGTGGTAGGGAATAAAGCTGAAAAGGTAGGTTGGTGATAAATCATGGAAGGTCTTGAAGGCCAGGCTGAAATAAAGGCAGCATGTGAAGGAAAGTTCCTGGCTCACAAGGGCAAGACCTGGAGAAGCTGAAGGTAGGAGCAGGAGTACAGCCACAGAGAGGTAATTATTCTCATTCATCTCAGCTGCTCTGGGGCCGCCTCTTCTCTAAGACAAAATGTGGCTTGCACTCAACATCAGCATTGATTCTATGGCAAAAGAAGAAAATGTGCCTCATCTGTTTGTTTTCTACTTAATATTGTTTTGCAGAACACAGAGAACCCAGAATTATTGACCATCCCATTCTTGAGGTGAATGCTAGAAAAAGCACATCAGCCATCTGCAACTTCTCCCAAGGTGCCCGTCCCATGATTAGGATACATTCCATAATTAACACAGCAGGACAGAACAGTATTATTGGATCTGAAAGAAAATCAGTGGAGACTGGGAACCGCTAAGGGCAGTTGCAATTTTCTAGATCTAATATTTTCCATTTGGAAGTTAGTGAGACAACATTGTGTTGATATGAAAATCGAGAGATTTATGTTGTTTTCATAGTAGCCAAAAAAAAAAAAAACCTCTGGAGAGGACCCCAAAATGGTAACTTGGTGCAAATACAAAGTGAAGAGTTATTTGTGGCTTGAGGTAAGTTGGAAATTGCTCCTTTGATTAGGAGATGGTTGCTACAGTTTGCAACGGAATGTTACTGTCTTTCTTCTTTTCTTTTTCTTTCTTTAGTATCTGTTGAGAGAGTTTATGAAGAAACCAGCCAATATCCTGGAGATCCTCAGGCCACCTCAGGTACTGCTGTTTCTGTACAAAGCCTCTGATGGATTGATGTTTCATTAACTGGTACTGGGACAAGGACCCAACCACCACCATGATGAGAGCACTGTTAAGGTCAGATAAGCACCTGCCCTGGGCATAACTGAAGGCTTCAAGGCACCAGCCATCTCTAAGGAAGTGTCTGCTCACAAGACAAACAATCTTTCTACTGTGCCAGATGGCGTCCTGGATGTTGGCAATGTGGTTTTCTCCTGGGACAAAGTCTCTTTCTTCAAAGCACAGGTTAAGTCTGTTTTGGTCACTGTATTGAGTGTCCAGGTGTTTGAGCAAAGCATTCTGCACCCATTCGAAGTCTTTGCTGCTGAAGCACAAATAGGCATCATATTTGTATGTATCGGGTCTCTGGGGATGGTCCTTGAACACCAGTTTCTGGGCTGTCTTATAACAGATAAAACAAAAGCCCCGGAACTTGGCGATGATGAGGCTGGCCATGAGGAACAGAGTCAGAGTGACAGTGCATCCGATGAAAAGGGAGAACTTTAGGGACTTTAAGATTTCCTCTTCATCACAATCTTCCGTGGAAAGAGAGAAGAGGGAAACCCCAGAGAACGAGTCAGGGTACACGCAATATATGTCTGCAGGAGGTCCAACTATAGTGACATTGGTATGATTAAGCCAATTGATAAAAGTGCTAAGTTCGCATTCACAAATGAACTTGTTATGAGTTATATCCAAGATACTAAGTGATACAAATAAATTAGGATCGGGAACTAGGAGGTGGTTTCTGGATATGTCCAGGATCTCTAAATTAGCAGGTAAATCATTGTGAGAAAGAACTGTGAGCCTGTTGGAGTTGAGGCTTAGTCCCCTTAATGCAGTCAGATGGCTAAATATTCCTGGTGGAAGGAAATTAAGATAGTTATTATTCAAATATAGAACTTGAAGATGAGAAAGTCCCTCAAAAACATCCCAACAGAGCTCAGTTTCCCAGGCAAGTTGCAACATATTTTCTCCAAGGAAAAGCTGTTCTAAGCTGGGATTCTCTGAAGGGGTTTGACCTCCATTACAAGAGGATAAGCGGTTTTGATTTAAAATGAGAATCTGGAGATGAGGTACCTGTAGGAGAAAGTAGAGAATATCTAGATTTTCTAGCCTGTTTTCTGATAAGTGGATGAAGTTGGCTATAAGGTTCATCTTTGGCAAAGTTACTAGTTTATTGCCGCCCAAGAAGATATTAGGTATGCTTGGAATAAAATAAATGGTTTTAAGAGCATTGTCTCGGAGATCCAAGGTCTGTAATTTTTCCAGGAATTTGAATGTTTGGTCCTGAATCATTCCAATGTGATTCTTTTGCAAATCAATGTTGGTTATCTTAGGTAATCCATAGAAATTCCAATTGTAAAGTTCCCCTATAAGGTTATATGACAAATTGAGAACTTGGAGGTTGTCAAGCCCGTAAAATGCTTCATCTGCAATCTTATTTATCTTGTTGTAGGCAAGGTTCAGAACCTTCAAATCCCTGAGTCTCTCAAAGACTCGGGAGTTCAGGGAGAAGATAAACCCATGTGAAAGATCCAGGTGTCTCACGGAACATCTGGCCAGGCCAGCAAATGTGTTCTGGTCAGGATCTTTGATGTTATGGAAGCCAAATGAAGCACCCATGATGTGGTGGGCAAGAGTCAGAGAGAAGGCCTGACTTCCGCTGATGGCATTGCTGAAGTTTCCTGTGATGTCCACTGTCCAGCCATTTCCAGAAACATCTAGAGTCTCCAGCACCATGTTTCTGAATGGGTTCATACATTTTCCCCAGTCCACTGAGACTCTGCTGTACAAGTTATTAGCCGCAAGGCTAAAAAAGGAGAGTGTTTTCCCTTGGAGGGGCTTGAGCTCATGTTCACATACAAGGAATATTTGGTTAGAGGAAAAATCTATGGACTTTAAGGAATTCAACTTCCCAAATGAAGGATGAAGGTAAAGGCTACGAATCTGATTTTTGGAAAGATCCAAGTGAGTTAAAGACTTTAAATTTCTGAAATAACCATCTTTTAATATAGCATCGGAGAGACCACAGAAAAACAGTCTAAGTTCAAACAGATGGAACAGTCCCTGAAAAGCATCTGGGTGCAAGAAGTTTATCTGACTATCTCCCAGGTCCAAGATTCTAAGGTTGGGCAGGTTTCTGAAGGCCTCCTTGTCAATGGTCAAGGGGGTATACTGGCTCCCCGAGCTCCAGCAGCTGCAGCTGCTCCAGGAACGGGAAGGATGAAGCAGTGACTGTACCGATATAGTTGAAGCTCAGCAGGAGCCTCTCAGTGGTGTTGAGGACCTGGGGGACCTGGGTGAGGTTGCAGAAACGATATAAGGCTATCCGACCATCAAAGGAGCAGGAAGGAATTCCAAACACAGGACTGGCCACGAGCACCACTCTTAGGAGAAGGTCCAGGTGGTCTCCCATGATCCTATGGAGAAGAAGGGAGAATGAAAACACAGGCATTTAAGCTTGAGGTATTGCAGCAGGGTCTTTAGATCTTAGGGGTATTCTCCATGATATACCTGCTCCCTTCAACCCCTTTGTTCCTCTGACTCCACAAACATGGCTGCTGGCAGATACAAAGCTATTCTTACTCTTTCTGTTTTTCTGAGACAAGGTCTCACTCTGTTGCCCAGGCTGGAGTGCAGGGGTATGATCACAGCTCACTGCCACCTCTGCCTCCCAGGTTCAAGCCATCCTACCATCTCAGCCTCCTTATAAGCTGGAACTACAGGCATATGCCACCATGCCCAGCTAATTTTTGTAATTTTTTTTTTTTTAGTAGAAATGGGGTTTCACCATGTTGCCCAAGCTGGTCTCCAACTTGTGGGCTCAAGTGACCTGTACACCTCAACCTACCAAAGAGCTGGGATTACAGGTGTGAGCCACCATGCCTGGCCTATTCTTGGTCTTTCTCTATCAAACAGTGACGTTGAATTTTCTATACACTGGGCACTATTCTAGGTACTTAATAAACATTTCACTTAATCGCCTTTAAAAATTTTTATTATTCTAAATTAAAATTAAAAAACAGAGATGGGGGTCTCACTTTGTTGCCCAGGCTGGTCTTGAACTCCTGGGCTCAAGCGATCCTCCCATCTCAGCCTCCCAATGTGCTGGGATTACAGGCATGAGCCACTGCACCCTGCCTTCACTTAATCCTTATAATAACTCTGTTTGTTCATTCATTCGTTTATTCATTTATGATTTGCTGAGGGGGAGTTGGAGAAAACAGCAGGAAGATACACGATATTGCTTCACTTCAGCCAGGCACCTCCTTCCTAGCCCACAGAAGGCTCGGCTCATGAGTGGAAAACAAATTCACTGATTTTCTCCCTTAACTTGTCTAGGCTACTGGCCCATCTCCATTTATCCGACCTTACTCTACCCACAGTCCATCCCATCATGCAGAAATTGGGCCCTTTCTGCCATCCCCAGAAAGAGTCAGATGTGATCAGTTTAGTAAGTGTCATAAGTACCTAGTGCTCACCTGGCAGCTGTGTGATTGACTGTGTGAGTGTACAATAAACAGAGGCCGGCCCACTTGCTTAAGTCTTGTGGGGGGAGCTGACCATCTGTCAGGGTTGAGTGTTTTCTTCACAGGTGCAGCACAAATGGTGATCAATAAATGTGTCTGGCTTACGTTCCAAGTACTGTGGTGGGTGCTATGAGGAGAAAACACGCAAGGACCCCACCCGCAGAGAGCTTGATGTCTCAGATTTGCACAGCACCTCCATCTTTGGTACCTGCAATGCATTCAATTTGCTCTAAATGTAACAAAAGGCCTCTGTTGGAAGGTAAAGGAAGAGCTACATGGCTCAGAGGGCAGGAGAATGAGAGGGAAAAATAAATGAAAGAAATAGGAAGAAGGCAATGGTTTATAAAGAGCAAGAATCCCATGAGACACCATCACTGGCAGAAGTGTCAATACCGGGAGAGATTAAGCCTGGAGCAGTCATGGTGCTGGAGGAGGGCTAGCTCTGACGAGGCTGTGCTTTGTGTTGGGGCTGATGTGTGGTGGGGTTCCACAGAAACTGTGAGGCCGTGGCACACAAGCTACAGCAAATCAAAAGTAGGCATCGATGCCTGGATGGACTCAAAGTATCAAACTCAGGTATCTAATAATTATTAGGAAAACTTGGTGAGAATTGTTATCACCACTCTTTTCTCCCCCATCTCAGTAAATGGCTTCATCATATCCATCCAGAGGCTCAGGGTAACAACACAGCAGAGTCGCCCTCATTCTTTTAAACATCCCCCCATATCCAATCCATCCGCAAGTCCCATTGGCGCCACCTCCCAAGCCGACCCACTGCCCTACTGTAAGCCGCCACCATGTCTTTCTTTGTGTGGGCCACACTGGAGACTCCGCACTGGCTCTCTTATTTCTGGTCTTGCTTTCATTTTCCAAATAGCAGCCATCATGTTCTTTTAAAAACATAATCTGGTTGATATCACTTCTCTTTGTACAAGGCCCTGCCCTTCCTTCCCATTGTACTTGGAATAAAACCCTACAAGGACTTATACAATTCAGCTCTGTTGACTATCTTGTCAACATTATCTTGAATAGTCTTTTTCCTCAATAACTCATTCAAAAAACATTGCTGAGCACCTATTATGTGTTTTATTTATTATTAATTTATTTGAGACAGGGTCTCATTCTGTCATCCCGGCTGGATGCTATCTCAGCCCACTGCAACCTCTGCCTCCTGGGTTCAAACAATCCTCTCACCTCAGCCTTCTGAGAAGCTGGGATTAGAGGTGTGTGCCATCATGCCTGGCTAATTTTTGTGTTTTTAGTAGAGACGGGGTTTCGCCACGTAGGCCAGGCTGGTCTCAAACTCCTGACCTCAAGTGATCCACCGGCCTCAGCCTCCCAACATGCTGGGATTACAGGTGTGAGCCAGCACACCAAGCCTCGGGCACTGTTTTAAAAGCCGGAGATACAGCTGTGAACAAAATAGACCAAGCCTGTCCTCATGGAGCTTACATTCTGGTGGACAGAAGAGGTGACAGACAACGAAAGAGGAAATAGGTACTGACAGGTGGAGATAAAATGCAGGAAAGTAAAGCGGAAAAAGGAGATGGGGCTGCCAGGGCTGGCACAGTGACTGCTGTTTATAGAGAGGAGTCAGGAAAAGGTGTCTCTGATGTAATGAGATTAGGGCAGGGACGTGAAGGAAGTAAGGAAGGGATGTGGAGAGGCCCAATGTTTGAGGGAGAGGAGCAGCCAACACCAAGGTCCTACAGTGTGAGCAAATTTACTTACTCCTCATTTCACAATGTCAAGTGTAATAAAAATGTTTGAGAAGAGGCAGGGTGTGGAGGTTCACTCCTGTAATCCCAGCACATTGGGAGGCCAAGGCAAGTGTTCGTTAGTAGAGATGACGTTTCTTCATGAGAGTTAGGCTGGTCTCGAACTCTCGACCTCAGGGGATCCACCCACCTTGGCCTCCAAAATTGCTGGGATTGCAGGCATGAGGATTACGCCTGGGATTACGCCTGGCCTAAATTCCTTGTTTTTATGGATGACTCAGTGCTGGTTTCCAACATATGCCACCAAACTAGGTGGCGTGACCTTGAATTTGTGGTAAAGATGAGTGAAAGCCCCAAACAAAGTATGTTCCGGGATACTGAATTTTCAAGTCTATAATAGGAAAGCTAAAATGAAAGTAAGTAAGGTGGATAAGGCCAGCTGAACAAATGGATGTGAAAGAACATTATCTGGGTTTATGTTATATTACAAAGACAGCACGCAGACCAATTTCTTTATGAAGTACAGAAAGGCATGAAATAATGACATTTTTGTCTCTGAAGTAGATCTCTGTGGGTTAAATGGCAGGACAGGTGAGCAGAGGAACCAGGTGAGCATGTGAGCAGAGGTGTGCAGAGAGGCAGCTCCTGCAGAGATCCTGGGAGGAAGTGCCATCCGAACGGAAGCCAGAGCTAAAATGGGCGGAAGTAAATCTTGAATGAGCACTGGGATTGGGGAAATCTAATCTAAAGAGGAGAACCAGGCTGTGAAGTTGTTCCAGACCCGATCAAACCTCAGTGAGACCGAGAGTGCAAGAACGGGGTCCACGCGGTTGAGGTTGCCACTGCAAAGGCGCAGAGAACAGAGCCCGACCCCAACGGAGGAGTGCGCCGTCTAGTGGTTATAGAGGGAGGAAAGGGAGGGACAGAAACAATTTCTCAAGCGGGCAGTGCGCTTCTCAACCATTGTTAAAATGATGCTAAAAAGCAATTTGTATAATCACTTCTACAATTAGTTCTTCCATCAGGTGACACACACATTCCTTTTTATAAGTAATTGCACTCTGCAAAATCACACAATAAAAACCACAGGGCTCACGGGAAAAATGGAGCTGGAGTGTTTCACACTGGAAAACTTTTCAGTGGCATATAAAGAAAGGATTGGGCCGGGTGTGGTGGCTCATGCCTGTAATCCCAAGCACTTTGGAAGTCCGAGGCGGGTGGATCACCTAAGGTCAGGAGTTCGAGACCAGCCCGGACAACATGGTGAAACCCCATCTCTACTACAAATATAAAAATTAGCTGGGTGTGGTGGCAGACGCCTGCAATCCCAGCTACTCCGGAGGCTGAGGTGGGAGAATCGCTTGAACCCAACAGGCGGAGGTTGCAGTGACCCAAAATTGTGCCATTACTCTCCAGCCTGGGTGACAAGAGCAAGACTCCATCAAAAAAAAAAAAAAAAAAAGGATTGGAGCCCCCCTTATGGTAGCACAGTTTTAGCCAAGTTAAATGCTTAAGAAATGCATAATAAATACTACAATAAATATAGCACTTGACTTTGAAACGACCTGCAGTTTGCTTGTGGAAGTGGGCATTTGAAGCTCTGCAGCTTGTGAGTTTATTTTTATTTTTTGAGACGAAGTCTAGGCTGTCACCAAGGATGGAATGCAATCCAGCTCACTGCAGCCTCCACCTCCCAGGCTCAAGTGATTCTCCTGCCTCAGCCTCCTGAGTAGCTGGGATTACAGGCGTGCACCACCATGCCTGGCTAATTTTTGTATTTTTATTAGAGATGGTGTTTCACCATGTTGCCCAAGCTAGACTTAAACTTCTGACCTCAGGTGATCCACCCGCCTCGGCCTCCCAAATTGCTGAGATTACAGGCATAAGCCACCTTGCCCGGCCAGTGAGTTACTGTGAATGGTGGAAGAAGGGTTATTTGATATCAGAGGGGAAGTTACAGCAACACATGTGGGTGCATGTTGCTCAAATCACACATGGAGGATGAGGTAGCCAACTAATATTGGAGGTGTATTTTGCGTATTCTTTTGTGGCTTGGCTCAGCTGGGTGCAGTTTTCTGCCTTTACATGCAAGAAATTGCACATAAGCAAATGTGAAATTCACATTCTTGAATATGTTAATATTATTCTCTAGCATATCAATAATTTCCCTGACATGTTAATATTGTTCCCTAAAACATCAATCATGTTAGAAACAAATTTACATTCCAACACCAGCCTTACAGCAGCATCGACTATACTCTAATTCAAGGATTACAGTTCAAATTAAGAGTAGAAAAGATGCGGGTTCTATATATGATTCTACCCCCTGCACCTGCGAGGTAGAGTATGGAGAACCTGTGCGACTGTCTTGAAAATCGGCCCTGGGCATGAGTGCAGACTCAGGGACTTGGGCAGAGTGCGTCACCTCTCACAGACTCAGTGTTCTCATGTTTCATTGAAAGACTAAACAAGATTAGTAGCTCTCAGCCTTGGCTACACATTAGAATCACCTGGGAAGTCTCTGGACCCAGGAAGCCCAGGCTGACTACAGATACATTAAATGAGCCTCTTGGGTTTGCAGGTGGGAGGGGTGCTGTCTCAGGAATCTGTATCCTTAGCCATTGTGTGAATTTTATACACACTCAAATTTGAGAATCACCGATGGAAACTAATGGTTCTCAACCTTGGCCACACACTGGAATCACCAGGGGACCTTTAAAAATACAAGTGTCTGGGTCCCATCTGAGAAAAGCTGATTTAGTTGCTGTGGGGTGTGGCTTGGGCATCCGGGGTTGTTCAGAGTCTTCAGGTGATTCCACCAGCAGACAGTCTGATCACCTGGTCTTCTAGCTGCAACCCTGACTGCACCTTAGAACCACGTGGGCTGCTTAAAAACGGTACTGACTCAAAAAATGCAACACAGAACTAACTGCTGCATGACCCAGCAATTCTGCTTCTGGGTGTATACCCAAAAGAATTGAAAGCAGAAACTCAACAGATATTTGCACACCAATATTCATAATAGTATCACTATAACCAAAGAGTGGAAACAACCCAAATGTCCACGAATGAATGAATAAATGAACAAAATTTGTTGTCTTTATAATGGGATATTTTTTCAGCCTTAAAAAGGAATGGAATTCTGATACATGGTACAAGATGGATGAACTTTGAAGACATCATGCTGAGTGAAAAACACCAGCTACAAAAGAACAAGTATTGTATGAATCCACTTATTTGAGGTATATGTTTTATGTCTGTTACCACAATTTAAATAATCAAACCCAAAAAACTCACTACAGATACCCAAACCTCACTTACCAATATTTCCAGTTCCGCAGGCTCTGAGGTCTGGAAAGTGCATTTTAGAGCCGTATCCCAGTTACTTTGATGCTAGTGGTTTCAGCCATGCTTTGAGAAGTGTTGGTCTAATGGATCCCCTCCAACTCAGAAACCAGGTGATTCTCTTAGAGGAAGAAGGGGTGGTAAGAAAATCTGAGGGCTGTTGAGTATTGGGTTTTCATTATTAAGGCTGATTTAACTTGTATCTAGGGCTTTGAGGGGGAAAAACAGAAACAGCACAATCAATGCAGGCCTCAATACTCCTGCCAAGCACTGTTAATTAAGATAATGAGGCCAGAGGGAGAAGGGTCAGTATCCCTTTCATCTGAGCTGAATTCATTTAGCTTTAATCCCAGCCATTAGCTGGGCCAGTTCCCTTTCTTGACTTAACTGCCTGGACAGCAGAGCTGCTCACCTACACTTGGGGGAGTTATGGGCCATGGTATCTCTGCAGCAAACACAGCCTGCATTTCGGGGGTGCCTCTGCTCCTGGGGCACCCGCATACTGTGGATGCCTCCAGCTGAGACAGGGCTGCTCCTGTGCCAAGTTAATGCTTGATGCCTAACAGATAACACCAGTCACAGGCTTGCTGGCAGGCCCGGGTTCTGAGCGGGGCTTGGGCTGGCTGTGGCCAGGTGGAAGCTACAGAGGAAACACTTCTCCTGGCAGGTGCGCGGCCCAAACCTGGAGGACCATGGGAACATCAAGCATGGAGGACTCACTGTCTGAGAAAATCACGAATTCATTTCCAAATGGGTGTCGGGGAGAGTTTCTCCAAATTCACACAGGTATAAAAATCCTGGACCAATTCCGAATGTGAGTACAGAATGCGGGTTTAGCCTTGGATAAGGCTTGAAGGCAGCGGACAAACTGAACTCTTCCAGGACAAATACTTTCTACAGATGCATAACACAGCATCCCACTGGAACCATGCCCAACAAATGGACATTGTCAAGTTCAAAATATTGCTAGAGCCACAGTCCCTGCAGCCCAGCATTCTACCTCTGACAATAGTTCCAATAAAACAGATGCGGGATTGCACTGCCATTAACCTCAGCACTTGCTCCCCCAGGTGCAATTCTGACTTCCTTCCTAAACACTGTGACTTTAAGGCTCTGCTGGAGTGATTGCTTTTTCATTCAGCACTACCTCTTCTTGCGCTGTGTCTGGAAGTTTGTTTGTCTTACAGTTACTATCCTAGGCCTGGTTCCCACTACGTGCCCGTCATTCCTCAACAAGAGTCCCTGCTGGGGCTGTAGACTCCAGAGCAGTGGTGCCCACAGTGCAGTCCCGGAACCAGCAGCATCAGCAGCAGCACCTGGGCTTAGTGAGCAACGCAAATTACTGGGCCTTACCTCAGCCCCACCGAATCAGAAGCTCTGGGGGCTGGGGCCTGGCAGTGTTTTTTAGTGCATCTGGGTCATTCTGATGCATACCCACGTCTGAGAACCACCAGGCTAGAGACTGGAGGGAGGACAGAAATAGACACTAATCCCTATAATACCATATGGTGGGTTACCCTCGCCTGTACGCTCCTCCCCCACACAGCTGGGAGCTCCCTCCCTTCCCTCGTCCTCTCAGTCTTTTGTAGGTACTATTACTGGGTACCATGACAGTAGGTACCATTTTACGGATGAGGAAACTGAAGCCAGAAAAGTTAAGTAACTTAAGGCCACGCAGCTCTGTGTACCACATGTCAGCCTCTAAGCCTGGCATCTCTGTACATGGCTGATGTGTTGTTCAGGGCCGCGGTCCTGCTCCAGCCAGTCTCTCAGTCATCATCTGCTGATCTGTGGTCACTTTCCCTCAGTCACAAGGGGCTTTGGCCCTGGGGCCCAGCGGCAGGTTAGCCTCTCAGCCTCTCCTCCCTTTCTACCTTCATCTTTGCCTGCACCTTACCCCCAGAGTCGGTTATTCCTGACAATGGAACGACGTGGGAGTGAGGCAGGAGAATAGTGTGTGGAGGCAGGGAACCTAAGGCTGTTTCACGCCGACTTCCTAGAACTAAATAGAAAGGAAAACCCTAATATTCCACGCCTAAGTAACAAAAGGACCAGAGGCAACTCCCTTGGACCTTTTCTGCGCAGTAGATGGGAAATTGGCTGTCTACAACTAATCAGACTGATTGCAGGTGTCTTCCTTTGCAGCTTGGCAACTTCACTCTAGCTTCTTAATGGCTGCCGTCCACAACCAATGAGACTGAATGCCGGCTGAGTCTTCATTTGCATAGAAATATAACTTTGTAACTTTCTCCTAGCCTCTGATTGGCTGCCTTTTGCAAGCCATCAGATATTTGCTTTCTGCAACCAGATATTTGCATAGGAGCGCGGCCTTTGTAACTTCACTTCAGCCTCTGGTCCGCTGCTTTCTGCAACCAATCAGCCTGATTGCAGGCCACCACTTCATTTACATACGGTGAGCATGAAATGGCCAATGGGAAACCTCTAGGGTGTATCTGGACCCAAGAAGATTCTGTGTCTGGGCCCTTGAGCCGCTGCCCGGGTCTGCCCCAACACTGCCGAGTGTATTTTCGTCTTCAATAAATCCCTGGTTTTGTTCTTTTGTTGCTTCACTCTTTGCTTTGCTGGGCGGTTTGTCCCATTCTTTGTTCAAAACTCCAAGAACGTGGACAACTTGCAGTCATGTCCCTCTGCCGTTGACAGGAGGGCCTTCTCTCCGATCCTCCGCACGACCGCCCCCTCCAGCTGTTGTGCGTGCTCACTTCTACGCACCATTCTCTGATGGCCTTGAGAGTGCCCTGAAGCCGTCCCTGCCTTTCATGATGTCAGCCTCCTCATGCCTCCCCACCATTCCAGGCCCTCCGGACTTTCTCTTCAAACCCTCTTTCGACACCTCCAACTGCGGCGCCTCCTTGCTCTTCTAGCCCATCTGCCAGCCTCTTGCACGGCTACACCTGAAGGCTGGGCTCCACTCGCAGAAACCACGCGCCAGGCACATTGGGGCCCAGACCAATGTGGTGTCCAATACGCCGTGTGCTCAGCGCGACTTCTCCACGTCTCCTCTTTCTCTTCCTCTTGCAGAGTGATCCCACCCCTGCACCGGGTTGCCCTCGCCTCTAGCCCATCTGGCCCGGGCCCACTCAGCAGCGGATCTGCAGTGGGTTTCTGGATGAGGAAGGCCCTGCTCCCGACCCGGAGCGCGCTGCTGCCCTCTACCTGTCATCCGCGCGGCGGGACACCGTGTCAGGAGCGGCGCCCGCGACGAGGGCTCTGCTGTAGTCCTGGGTGGGGGCGGCAGCATCCAGTAGCATCACTGGGAGGGGAAGCTGGGGTCAGGCAGGTGTGATTGGGCCCCAGGCAGCTCACACTCAGGCTAACGCGGTCAGACAGGGAGGGCAGCTCACTTGTACAAACATGAGTGCAAAATGCACTCCACGGCCAGGAACAGGCAGTCTGTTCATGCGAGCAAAATGGAAAGCGAGCTCCTACCCACGTTTCTCCTCAGACCCATCACAGGCCTGAGCAGCAACAGTCATTAGCATCGGGGATTAACACAGCGGGGTAAAAGTCTGACAACTGACTACTGTTCTCTAAAGAGGGCTCAGAGAATCAGCACATGAGGTTTCTGTGCACTGCAGAATGGTTGATTTATTTACTGACGTTCGGTGGTCTCATTAGGGTCTGTTTGCCTCTCTAGGTCTTTATGATTCCATAATACAAAGCATGTCTATTAAATGTAGCCTAAATTTCCCTTTTATGGTGTACTTTTATGTGCAGTCTTTGTTCGATTAGCAATGGGTGGGGGTTGGGGATACCCCGAGAGACTGTCAAATGCCCTGCCAAATTCCTAGAGTTTCTAGAAAAGGGTAACCCTGTAAGGTTGGAAACAGCATCCATTCCCCCTTCTTCCAATTCTGCAGCCACTGCTCGGCTGCAAGGTCTTCACTGCCTCCTCTCTAGATGTGGAAGAGACCACCTCGCTGGTCTCCCAGAGTAAGCCCGACCCTGACACTCATCCCACACTTGCTATCTGAGGGGGCTTCTTAGGAAATGGCCCTGATCAGAAGTCTACACTGGCTCCTTATGTCCATATCACTCAAAGTCTTCAGGGTGATCTCAGGGTCCCCAGCACAGACCCTAAGCAAATTCTGGAATGGCTGACTACAGAGGCCCGCAGCGCTTGAACTCTCTCATTTCACAGAGGGGGAAACTCCAGCCACCCTGCCTTCCTGGCTGTGTCTACACTGGCGTCCCATCACTGGAGATCTAACTTGCCATTCTCAGAATCTGCCCCCGACCTGATCTCTCAGCTTTGGCTGGTCCGGGGACTTGGAATACTCGTGCATGTCTTGTCTACTCATCCCATTCCAACTCACCTGTCAAAGGCCACCTCAGAGGCCCCTTCTTCCATGAGACAGTCCTCACAGTTCTACATGCACTAGTTTCTTTTGTTTTGAGGCAAAGTCTCGCTCTGTTGCCCAGGTTGGAGTGCAGTGGTACGATCAGGGCTTATTGCAGCCATGACCCCCTGGGCTCAAGTGATGCTCCCACCTCATCTTCCCGAGTAGTTGGGACTACTGGCTTGCACCACCATGCCATGCCCAACTAATTTTTTTTTTTTTTTTTTTTTTTTGTGGTAGAGAAGGGTTTCACCATGTTGCCCAGGCTAGTCTCAAACTCCTGGGATCCAGCGATTTACATGCCTTGGCCTCCCAAAGTGCTGGGATTACAGGTGTGAGCCACTGCACCTGGCCTACATGCACTCTTTAACTCCCTCCCTTGATGTTCTGGGTACATCTCCATCGTGGCATTTTTATTAAATTATGCCTTCTCCACTAGATTGTAAGTCTGGAGGGGTAAGCACTCTTTTTGGAGACGGAGTCTTGCTCTGTCACCCAGGCTGGAGTGCAGTGGCACGATCTCAGCTCACTGCAACCTCCGCCTCCTGGGTTCAAGCAATTCTCCTGCCTGAGCCTCCCCAGTAGCTCGGACTACAGGTGCACGCCACCATGCCCAGCTGATTTTTTGTATTTGAGTAGAGACGGGGTTTCACCATGTTTCCCAGGCTGGTCTCCATCCCCCTATAGAACTTGGTGCAACTTAAGTACCCCAGCAATATTTTTCCCCATTAATATTTTGAAGATACGACTGGGCATGGTGGCTCATGCCTGTAATCCCAGAACTTTGGGAGGCTGAGGCGGGTGAATTGCTTGAGCTCAGGAGTTCAACACCTCCCTGGGCCACATAGTGAGACTTTGTCTTTACAAAAAATAGAAAAATTAGCCAGGCATACTGGTGTGTACCTGTAGTTCAAGCTATTTGGGAGTCTGAGGCAACAGGATCCCTTGAGCCTAGGAGTTCAAGGCTGCAGTGAACTACGATCACACTGCTGTATTCCAGCTTGGGCAACAGAGAGAGACCCTATCTCAAATATACATACATGTGTATGTATATTTGTACATATGTATATATATGTAAAATATGTATATATTTGTATATGTATGTATCATACACACAGACACACACACAATACTTTTTTACCAGAAGCACTTACCTCTTTGTGCTAGCAGAAGGGACTTCTAACATGTTCTTATTCTAGGGGCAGAGGGTCCCCTGGTTGTTTAAAGACTTCAGTTCCTGAGACTAGGAATCTCATCACAGTGATAGTAGTCAGTATTTTAGTTTTTGGTAAGTCAGGAGAAAGGGCTTTTTGTTTTCCTAAGGGAGAATAAAAAAACTAATTAAGAAGAAGAAACAAAAAATATGACATAGATTTTTTCTGTGCCATACAGCAGTTTTCTTGTGGAAGAACTGAAACTTTGCTGTGTATCTCTACTAAACAGAATTTTAATTAGAAAAGATCAAGACCATTTTGTAAATCAAGGTGTATAGAACACCAAGGCTGAAGGGATCTTGAGAAATCTCTGGCCCAGCCTCTTGTTCAGAACGTCGATGTCCAAGCCATTCAATTCCTCTGGGACCTAAAGATCTCTTTCATGACATTTCTGGGGTCATTTTGTTTCCAAGAACTCGAGCACAAGGATGAGGACAATTCCACTGTCCCTATTATCCAGTGAGCAGAAAACTTTCAGACAAAAGATCTTGTGGATCTCTAGGGACAAATAGAACTAAGGTCACCATCAGAGTGAGACATTTCTAAGCAGTACCTCTAGATAAATTATAGCTGTGTTAGAAGACAGTGCACAGTTACTGGATTTCAGATTTCGGATGAACGATGTCCTGAAAGTTGAAAGTTAACTTATAGTGCTTTTCATTATTCTATAGATGATTAACTCAGAGAGGTTAAACACTTGCCTAAGATCTCACATTTATTACATTGTGGAGCTCGAATTTGAATCCAGCTGCAAACTTAGTTGTCACTGTGACCTTTAAAGAAAATCAAAATTGAATATGCTGCAAAACATCCGCAGAGCCTCAAAGCGAGCTCAGAACCTGAAACTCCCCGAGACCTCCTTGAAACGGTGATTCCGATTCATCAGGGTTGGGACTGCGGGACCTGAGAAGTCTGCATTGCTAACGAGCTCCCAGGTGCTGCTGCTGCTGCTGCTGCTGGTCCACTGACCACACTGGCAGCAGTGAGGACCTAAGAGCCTGTAATTCGCCTCCCTGCTCACTACCCCCATGCCCACATGAGCTGCCTCATTCTCCCAGGATGAGGCATGACCAGGATGCTGCATGATCGGTTTTAAAGGAGCTATAGTAATACATTCACCGCATCCCCCCCGCCTCGAAATTTTTCTCAGCGCTTAAGGGTGAAGCATCAGAGAGTACCTCAAAGAAAATTCATGTGAGGCTTTGAGGAGGGGGAGATGGACGGGTCATATCGCTTTCGTAGGAGCTAAGGAAACAGGACAGCTTGGGTGGACTTCTCTGGTTTCAGGAGAGGCGCTTTTCCTGGAGACCAGCAGGAGGAGCACAAGGGGCTGGGACCGAGGGGAGGAGCCCGCGGAGCCGCCGGGGGAAGAACCCAGCGGGGCGGGGAGGAGCTGCAAGCTCCGCTGGGAAGTTCCTATTGCTTGCGCAATCGAGTGCGTTTAGACATTACATTGACAACTAAATTTGTAGCTGGATTCAAATCCTAGCTCCACAGTTTAGTAGGTGTGTGAGCTTGGGCAAGTGCTGAACCTCTCTGAGCATCAGTTTACTGCCTATAAAATCGCAACAATAATAGTTTCTACCTCCCCAGCACCCCCACCCCCGGCAGTAACAGCTTGCTTCTGGCTTCCAAGGACCCTCCAGTGCCCAAACCAGAAGATCCAGTTACCCATGCTTAATACTCCAACAGCTCCTGCTTTCTGAAGTAGGCAGCCATCATTTATGCAAACGACACCTCACCAGAAACGCTTTCCCTTTAGAAGCCACTGAAGGGGAAAGTGAGAGAGGGAAAGGAAATTCTCGAAGCACTGGGGTGATTTTGTGTTTCTTTAGCATGAGTGAGAAATTACCTGAAAGCTTCCTGTTTTCTTTAATGTCTGTAGGTGGTGGTTCCCACAACCACAAAACAACAAAAACAGCAGCAAGCAAAGGTGCTGATATTCTGAAAACAGTTATGTTGAAAACCCACATGGTTTAGGTTCAGAATGGCTTCCCCGTTGTCTGCACGTTATAACTCTTTAGCACACAATTTTAAAGCATCTGATTGAAAGAAATAATTTTGTCTGAGTGATTATTAAAAAATGAACAACTGGCATAACATTTAAAATCCTCAGGAAAAGGTAGCTCGCCCAGAAAGTGAACGTCCTTACCTGTCTCCAGGTTCAGACAGCGCCAATATTCTCAATTAGAAAATTAACATCTGAGGCCCCGACATTCTCCCTGGATGCTACTCAACTAAATCCTGTGTATTGATGGGCAGTCAATTGCCAGGAAAGCTGGGCAACTGTAAGGTCAGGGAGCTGGAGCAGATGAGAGTTGGGAAGTCCAATATAGCATCCCTGGAAGTAATGACACAGACTATCTGCTAAGCGCTGCAAAAATCATTTGGATCGTGATGTAAATCGGAAACAGCTGGGGTGGGGTTGGTGATCAGAGACTAGGAACCCTATTAAACCGATCAATTAGACACAGAATGGGAATGTGAAGTGGGAGTATCAAACACTTGAGAACTGTCCTGAGAGGGATGCGTAGTCTGTGCTGGGCTAGCAAAGGCATCAAGAGAAAGCTTCCCAGGCAGATAAAATCCAACACACCCTATGGCTGCTGGAGACACCCCCTGATGCAAGGTGAGCCCTGAAGAGGCTGACAAGGAAAGGAGGGGGCACTCAGGACAGGATGAGGACACCCTGAGAGGAAGATGATTTCACTGGGGTTGCCTGAGGGGACAGAGCAGGGACAGGAGAGGCTGGGGAGCACGCCCCTGCTGTGAAGCACAGGTCCCCACCCTGTGCCCAGAGTCCTGGGACCCGAAGGAGGTTTACTGTATGTGGAATCTGCTTGGGCAGGCTGCCCAGGGTGGCTGTGCTCCATTCTGAGTCAGGGCAGCGGAGTCAGCTAGTTGACTTGGCTCCAACTTGCTAGTGGTGGTTACTTCCAAGATACATGAGACCATGGCAAAAGTGCCAGGCTGGGAGAGGGTAAATCTTGGTTCTGTCCTCCTTCAGCCACAGTCTGAGCATCCTAGACAAGCCTAACTTTCGTTGTCCTCAGTTTCTGCATATGTATAATGGTGAGTCTGAACTGGAAGCATTTTTACATCCTTGTTAACTCTAAAGTTATCTAAGGAAACTTGCTGAGTACCATCGTGACAGCAATCACAGACCAGGGTCAATCCTCCCCTCACAGACCAGGGTCATTCCTTCTTCATTCTGGCAAATTTGCCAAGCCTGTTACAGAAGATCTTCAGGACACATAGTGGAAAATAATGTTATTAATGTACCAATAAAAAATGGATCTACATATATCCTAGCTTTAAATAGCAACTTTTTCCCCCCCTCAAGAAATTATTCTCAGAGGATCTTGTGTCTGTGGCTAGTTATTTTAAGATTAGACAACTTTTTTTCCCCCTCTCCTTGTATTTCTGTTTTCCCAGGCTCACCTCCACCTCTGTAGCCAGCTCCCTAGTCATTGCCCCAGGGCAGGTATACGTCAGAACCCTACCAGGAATAGCCTGCAGGTTCTTCTGGTTTTGAATTCCCAAACAAGGCCTTAGGTTGGGGACACAAAGGCTTTGCCAAGTTGGGGGAAGAGAGGTGTGTGTGCGGGGGTGCTGGTGGGTAGAAGCAGAGAGGCATGCTTCTAAAAACAGGAAGACAGGAAGGGAAAAGGGGTTTGTGGGTCCCTGGAAGACAGACTCTGGCAGGACCCCAATGAGTTAGCTATGTGGTCTAGAGCAGTGGGGACTTGCTAGGCAAGACAGGCACCAGATTGCATTCAGTGGCAACCTGAGTGGACCAGATGCCGGAGCGGGAGACACCTGCATCCGTGTCCCTGGGATCGTGGCAATGCATAAAAGATCTGAAATTGTGACACAGTGGCATAACCTGGGGTGGTTTCTCTGGTTGCCACCCAGATGAGACGAAGGCTCTAAACCAATATTAAGATCTAGAACATAAGAGGAGAGGCAGTGTTTCTTGTACATGTGTGCATGCTGAGATTCAAACACACTACCTTTTGGTTTACAAGTTGGGAAAAAAAATAAAAAGTAGTCTTGAAACTATCTGAAGTCAGTTACAGCTCTGACCAAGATGAGGAGGAATCTCAGATCACAGAAACTCAGGACTAAAAGTGGCTTTTGGTTTTACCTTTATTATGGTCTTCTGAGTTCAAATCCAGTTTCCCTGACTACAAAATGGGATGGTTATGAAGAGTAAATGAGATGGGAAATATAGCTTATATTTTCTGGTCCCTTGCAACACTTTGCATGTGGCAGGTTACTTGTTGACTATCAGGCACATGCTACCATGCCCAGCTAATTTTTCTATTTTTTGTAGAAGCAGGTCTCGCCATGTTGCCCAGGCTGGTCTCCATCTCCTGAGATCAAGAGATTTGCCCGCCTCAGCCTCCCAAAGTGCTGGGATTATAGGCATGCACCATCAGGCCTGGCCTTATTCATTATTAAAGCTAGTCCAACCCACAGTGAATCTGGGTCCAGAGAGATACCTGGTCTGGTGACTGTGGACAAGCCATGTTGTCAGTAGCTTCAGGACTTTGAATCTTGTAGTAGTGTCAGGAACATGAACATCAATCTACGGTAAAATACAAACTTACTTATCTTGAATTCGGCATAGTGGTTTAAGTGCATGGACCCTGAAGACAGATATGTTGAGCTTGAATACTGGTTCACCATTTTCCCCTCATAGGTACTCAGAATCGTCTCTAGCTCAGAGTAAGTGCTATCTATGCATTTGCTATTATTGCTGGTGTGATTAATTTGTGCACAGTAAAAGAGAAAATGCCTGGCTAGCACTATTAGGAAGGAAAGTTGTCGGGAAGCATTTGAAGGAAGCTTATTACAGGCCAGTGAGGTGAGAACCAATTATTTCAGTGTTGCAACACCCTGTCACTGGATTTAGCAATACCATGACTTTGGCAATTCCCCAGAAAGAAAGTTCTATGTGACACTTGCAGGGGGAGGGGAAAGAGGAGAGGGAGGTTTACATAAAATACAACCAATGTGAATAATATAAATATTTATCTAGATTCCTTTAGCATAAATGAGCTCCTTCCCTAGTGTGATCAAAGGCAGGCAGGTCTCTCTTACCATAAAACAAACAGAACATCTTCTTTTGAGCAGACCACTCCTCCCTTCTTTCTTTTATGGTCAAACTCCTCAGAGAAGTTGAAAATCACCACCCAACATTTCCACTGCCCAGTAACTCAGTAACTAGCCTCTCTGTAACCTCTTCAGGTCTGGCTTTTTTTTTTTGAGACCAGGTTTCACTCTGTCACCCAGACTGGAGTGAAGTGGTGCGATCAGAGCTCACTGCAGCCTTGAACTCCTGAGTTCAAGTGATCCTCCCACATCAGCTTCAGGAGTAGCTGGGGCTATAGGTATGTGCCACCATGCCCAGCTAATTTTAAAATTTGTGTGTGTGTTGGGGGGCGGGGCGGGTCTCACTATGTTGCCCAGACTGTTCTTGAACCCCTGGTTTTAAACAATCCTCCCGCCTTGGCCTCCCAAGGTATCACAGGCATGAACCACACTGTACCCAGCCTCTTTTCTCTTTTTGAATCTCCTTTTTTTGGCAGCTTTGGCCACCTATTTCTTTTTGAAATATCTCTTCTTTTGGCCTCTTGATTTTTTTTCCCTATCTTTCTGTCATTCTACTTTCCAACAGATCCTTTTCTTTTCCCACCTCCACAGCTTCCAGTTTTCCCCCAAGACCTTGTTCTCTGCTTTATGCTTCTTCCCTCAATGACTACATTTGCTTTCACAGGTTAAACTGTCACCACCATGCTCCCAAAATCTTTCCCTAGGCCTGATGTCACCTGTACTCAAAGTGTGTATTTCAGTTGACTCCAGGACATTCCCATTTTAACATCAGACTCAATATATCTCAAAGTGACTTAATATTTTAAATTTTGAAAATACTTCAGGAAACAAAAACATTTTTGCATAAACACTCAGAGACATATAAGTGGACCTCTCCCCAGGCCAGGGAATCCTACCCTTGCAGGATACCATCTCCACCTGCCTTGTAGGTTTTAAGGAACCTTGCCCCTTACTCTCTGATATGGTTTGACTGTGTCCCCACCCAAATCTCATCTTGAATTGTAGCTCCCATGATTCTCATGAGTATGGGAGGAACCAAGTGGGAGGTAATTGAATCATGGGGGTGGGTCTTCCCCGGGCTGTTCTTATGATAATGAATAAGTCTCACGAGATCTGATGGTTTTATAAATGGGAGTTCCCTGCCCACGCTCTCTTGCCCGCTGCCATGTAAGATGTGACTTTGTTTTTCCTTGCCTTCCACCATGATTGTGAGGCCTTCCCAGCCATGTGGAACTGTGAGTCAATTAAACTTCTCTCCTTTATAAATTACTCAGACTCAGAAATGTCTTTATTAGCAGTTTGAGAATGGACTAATACACTCTTTGTATATAACTAATCACCAAATTCTAGCTTTCCCCTTCCAGATGTCTCTAGATTTGTCCTTCTTCTGATATTTTTATTCCTCTGGTTCAGCCTACCATTCAATGCACACTTATTGGGCACCATCTTCTAGGAACAATGTTAGCTGATGGGGGATACATCAAGGATTAATCCAATCACTGCCTTCAGGGAGCTAACCAGCAGGGAGATGGCCAAGTAACCAGCAGCCGTAAGAGGGTGTGATAAATGCCGTTAGAGGCTGTGCAGAGTGCTATGGAGCACAGAGAAGTACTTGAAAACCCAGCCTGAGGGGCCTCTGCATATAGGGGATTCAGATCTCGAGTCCTAATGATCAGGAATTAGCTAGGGAGAGTAGTAGGCATTCCTGGCTAAGGCTGCCAAACAGCATGGTCAAAGGAGAAGAGAGAGCCCAGGCCTGGGGAGCTACCTCGGGCTGGAGTGGCTCAGAAGGTAGACTTGTGGGCTCAAGGTGGGAGCTGGTGGAAGATGAGGCTAAAGAGGATATGCTGGGGCCAGATCAAGAAGACTCTAGAATTCTACAGTGAACACAGCAGGGGGTGCTATGAGTTTTGAGCACCACCATGACATTACATTAAAATTCCTCAAGGCCTCTGGGAATTGGCTCCATCTAATTTATCCAATCTGAGACTCCCTATAACACATAACGCAAATCTTCTACTCCAAGTTGGTAGAGCACTTCACTGTTCCCTATATGGGCTTGAATTTCAATCAAAAATCATTTATCAAGTGCCTCTTATGTGTCAGACACCAAATTTGGCTCAGGGAATCCCTAGGTAAGTGAGACAGCTCTCCTTCAGTGAGTGGGTCAAAGACCCCTTAACTCCTATGGACAATATGGAGCTTCGACACAGGTCTATGCAAGGAGCAATGGAGGACAAAGGAGAAACCCTCCAGCTCTGCTCAAACACTGCGGTAGGGGCCAGCCAGGGAAGTCTTCACTGGAGACAGTGCTGTTTGAGTTGCTTCTTACAAAATGTAGAGGATTGCTCAGCAGAGCAATTTGAGTGCAGGAGAGTAGACATAAAGTGAAGAAGGCACACCAAAAAGGTATGGTCAGGCCAGGTGTGGTGGCTCATGCCGGTAATCCCAGCACTTTGGGAAGCCAAGGCAGGTGGATCACTTGAGGTCAGGAGTTCGAGACCAGCCTGGCCAACATGGTGAAATCCTGTCTCTACTAAAAATACAAAAATTAGCCAGGCATGGTGGTACACACCTGTAGTCCCAGCTACTTGGGAGGCTGAGGCAGGAGAATCACTTGAACCCAGGAGGCAGAGGTTGCAGTGAGTCAAGATCACACCAATGCACTCCAGCCTGGGTGACAGAGTGAAACTCCATCTCAAAAAAAAAAAAAAGGCATGGTTAGAATCCTTTAAGGAGGACAGTATGGCTAGGTGCAGGAAGAGAGTGGTAGGACCCACAGCCAGAATTCCTGGAAGGCAGGCATTTGGATTGGCTCTGGGGAGCAAGTGCCTTTGCTTATTCTGAGCTTCATACATCCTCATGCTTCCTTCCCCGGGCCTGGTCTAGCCCTGATGATCATTCTTAAGTCAAGCTGAACACCAGCTGGCTCTGTGAAGCCCTCGCTTCCTTTCCCAGTCAGTCTGCACCAGCTATCTTCTTTGAGCTAGCAGATGCTGCCACATACTTTGGCACTTAATTGCACTCTAATTGTTTCACAGGTGCTAATTTTGTCTTCCCACTTAGACCCAGGAGCTTCTGGACAGCAGGGATTATACCTCACACTTGGGTTTGTCCCAGAGAGCTGAAGACACTGTATGTTGCGGCTCACACATTAAGGGACCAAGGGTGGGGATCACTTAAGCTTCAGAGATCTCATTGAAGGTTTGGATCTGCCTTCTGAATTCTTTCTCACAATGCTAAGAGTGAAATAAACCCATCTGGTTGCAGTAAGTGGACATTCCAGTGTTGCCTGCTGTCTAAGTCTGTGAGCACACAGAGACAAATAAACAGGAGAGTTTTGCTTGCAACACTCAGCAGAGCCAAACTTCCTGATGCACAGGAATGAACAACAGAGGCACTGTGCTGGAAACACCTTTCTCAGGAGAGGTGCTCCCTCCTCAGAAACCACACTGAAAACCTGGCAGGGCTGGTTTTGCATTCAGACAATGGCATCTAAATGCTTTTTGCTTTGCTCAGAGCTGTAAACGTCCAAAGGGGTGATCCTCTGCCATCATTTTGGAAGGATCAGTCAGACTGATAATTAAGCCCATATGCACAGGCATGGTCATACTGATTGCTAAAATTTAGATTATTTTTGGCCTAGCATGGTGGCTCACACCTGTAATTCCAACACTTTGGGAGGCCTAGTACAGCAGATCACCTGAGGTCAGGAGTTTGAGACAAGCCTGACCAACATGGTGAAACGCTCTCTCTACTAAAAATACAAAAATTAGCCAGGTGTGGTAGTGGGCGCCTGTGATCCCAGCTACTTGGGAGGCAGAAGCAAGAGAATCGCTTGAACCCAGGAGGCGGTGGTTGCAGTGAGCCAAGATCGTGTCACTGCACTCTAGCCTGGGTGACAGAGTAAGACTCCAGCTCAAAAAAAAAAAAAAAAAAAAAAGGAAAGAAATATACATTATTTTTGTACTGCTTGGTAATTAGCTTTTGCCCTGTCCCTCCTCTGGGATCTCCCCTGGAATTTTCCCACGATCCAGTAACTGAATAATTAGCATCTAGCCCCACAGAACTTCTCCCAAGGTCTGCTCCAGGGCTTCCCTTCTGACTGGCTGTGCATGGCACACTGGGAATTGTTTTTCTGCACACAAGAACAAGGGTGAAGTGAGTCAAGGAGTCCAAGAGATCTGGGACACACTTTTCAGTATTCAGAGGGGCTGGGTAAATGCAGAGAAAACTGATGAAACCACGCAGGCCCTGCAAGAGCCTGATTCCTCCTGCACGGGAGCTACCCCTAGCATTAGCGGGCAGTCACCATGCCTCTTCCAGGCACTGAGCAAGAGGGCAGCATTACAGATGCACCTGCCCTGCCGTCCAGACAGCACCTCATTGATTAGGTCACTGCTCAGCAACAGTATCTGAAGGACACTGGGGTTACTCTGCTTATTTGCAGTTCACGGTGCTGGACGGATGTGTTCCTAACACTAGGTAACAACACTGCTCTTCCTCCTCGGAGCCGCTGCCATCGATTCCCCACCCAACAGCGCCTCAGCCCCTTCCTGGGGCAAGCACCCTCACTCCCACGACCGTCGATCACCCAAGCCACGGTGTAGTCCCAAACCCACCCTCGCCCCTTAGGAAATGGCTTTCCAATTGTGGTTTCACAGGAGAGTAGGCACTGGGCGATGATCTTCACAGGCAGACTTTTGTTTTCCCCCTCTCAACATAAAGGCCAGCCATATTTACCACGGAGTCTTGGCCAGGGTGCACTGCCTGGTGCTGTGGGGTGGGGTGTTCAGGGCTTTTTGTTGAGCAGATCAGTAACTTTCTGGGATTTCCATGGCCCTCCTGGAGGTGGCCCCTCTTGTCTTCCTTTTCCAAGGAAGAAAGTGACTGGGGACAAGCCACCAGCCTCTTCCACAGGGTGGGGGCGAGGGTGACAAGAGACGGCACCAGAGTGACCCGCTCTGTTTCAAGGCAGGGATGTGAGTGACTTCGTCACTGCCGAGGTCTCCAACCTGCCAGGCACAGGGCACCCACATGACACCCCTCATCCCACCCCCTGGGCCCAGGGACTCCCCGTGTCGTGGGTGCTGTGGGGCAGGGAGCGCCGCCTCCCTAGGAAATAGGGAAATTGGAAACAGACTGGTGAAACAGACCGGGACAGCCCGGGAGGAGGGTGGAGAGGCGTCTGACCGCCGCTGGCAGCAGCGTCCCCGCCCTGCGCCGCCTGTGACTTAGGGCCCCGGCCCGTCCCCTGCCACTGCAGGGCGCTCACCTCTGGGACGCCTCCCCGCGCCGCCCGCGCCCGGGCTCGCTCTTCCCGGCCGCAGAAGTGGCGCCCTCGCCCGGGTTCCAGAAAGCCCCGCGGCCCCGCCCACGTAAGGGCCCACCTACCGGCCAGGCCACGCCCCCGTCTCGGCCACGCCCCCATCCCTAGGGAAGGGCTTTCCTGAGGGCTGTGGAGGGAGGCCAGGCCCCGGGGGAGAGTAGGCTGAAGGTTACCTTACGGCCTCTGTACATTCCCACAGTATCCATCGAGATCACCCAGGCCAACATTGCCCCTTCCCATCATCTCCTCATCGTACAGAGGAGGAAACCGAGGCCGAAGACCTGAAGTGTTGTCCAAAAGCACAGCTGAGTCAAAGAGGAGCTCCATCGCATGTCTCTCTGATTCCCAATCTGCTGCTTCTTCAGCTAGGCTAAACTTCAGGCTCAAATGTGAAGATCACAATGACACACTCCTGTCAGCAGAATCTACTGCATATATTTGGGAGCTGGGATGTTTGAGAAGGAAGCCCCGATTTTGTGTGGGGGACCAGAGAGAAGACAGACCCTTCCTGTCCTCTAAGAACAGTGCTCCTCTGCCCTAACTTCTCTTCCTTTTTCTCACCCCCTCTGCTGTTGGGGTTTGCTGAAACTTTCAGGAAAAAGAACGTGTCAAAAGAAAGAAATGGACATCCCAGAGGCCCTGCAACCAAAGGGTTAAAAGGAGGTAGCCTTGTGAGAAGTGGAGTGGCTTTCTCAGGTGAAACCCAGTTCAAGGACAGAAATTGCACTGTCTTAGTTAAGACTGGTGGTGGGGGAAGCCTGGGGGTGGGGCGCAGACTGCAGGTGGAGGAGCTCCCTGCCACCTGCCACTTGGGGTGTAATCTCAGAGCAGTGACACTCCCCCACTCACTGCCTGGAGGAGCCTGGCAATAGGATGGGGGAGGTGGGAAAGATAGGTGTAAAACAAAGCCTGGCACTTAATTACAGCGCAAAGATCTCATTATAGAGTCTTCTCAGCTCCCCCTCCTCGGCTGGCGGCTTGAAGCCGGAGTGACAAAGTCTCCAAGGTCTGCATGTAGAGGGATGAAGCCACCCCCCTGCCCACCCGAACCCAACTTTGGAGGGCTGTGGAGAGGGGAGAGGTTGTTCACACTCTGGTATTTTCAGGCACCTAGGAAGTAGTAAGAGCTGGGAGCCACAGTGGCCCTAGCCTGACATAAAATAACAGCTTACTGGGGCAAGCCCAGTGTTCCCTCTTTTGGTAGTGGAAGCGAGGGCAAAGCTGGGGAAGCTTGATGTGTGGCACTGTTTACCTCACATCATAGGTGGACACTGCAGGACCAGCAGGGCCTGGGTCACCATGGGAGCTTTGTGAATATGTGGGTGTTATGGCCTTCCCGGAACTTCCAAAGTCCTCCTCCCCAGGGTGGCATCTGGCTATGGATGCCGGTTTCTGAGCTCCAGGGGACTCGTGTCACACCTGGAAGAACTCTTAGCTTCTGCCTGCATGGCCATGTCTTCCAACAGCTGAGGTCATTGAGGAAGAGGACAACTTCCACCTGAACAGTCAGGGCAGCTTAGGGTCTTCTCACATGCGGCCCTTGAAGTGCACTTCCATTATTTTTCTTCCGTATGTTCAGGGAAAGGGGGCTGGTGATCAGAGCTTTTGCTGAGTAGGGACAGAAGGGTTGTCACTTGCTTTTTTCTCCACTGAAACCTGGAGTAGCACACACATCCTCAGGGTGCTATATGGTGCTCACAGGCAGAGCCCTGCCAGAGGTTCCTGTCTCTCCCTCATGTTAAACCTTCAGTGCCTTCCCTATGAACTACCCCATCATCTGGCCCCTGACAACTTCTCTAGGCTTGTCTACTCCCAGCCCCCACCTCCTAGGCCCCAGCCTCAGCAGCTGCCTTACACTTGCTTAAGGTCTTCACACATGCTGTTCCTTCTGCCTGGAATGCTCTTTCTCCATGACTTTGCATGGCTTACTCCTACTCATCTTTTAGTGTTGCCCCTAATGTAACTTCTTCAAAGAAACTTCCCTAACCATTCTATCTAAATTAGGTGCCGACCAGGCACAGTGGCTCACGCCTGTAATCCCAGCACTTTGGAAGGCTGAGGTGGGCGGATCACGAGGTCAGGAGTTCGAGACCAGCCTGACCAACATGGTGAAACCCCGTTTCTACTAAAAATACAAAAATTAGCCAGGAGTAGGGGTGCACACCTGTAATCACAGCTACTCAGGAGGCTGAGGCAGGAGAATCGCTTGAACCTGGGAGTGGAGGTTGCAGTGAGCAAGATGGCACCACTGCACTCCAACCTGGGTGACAGAGTGAGACTCCATTTCAAAAAAAGAAAAAGTTTCTATCGTTATTCTTCCTCTTTATATCCTGTTCTTTTCCTTGACAACTCTGACTTCAAATTATTATTTTACATGGATATGTTTACTGGTTCAAGGTCAATCTGTCCTTCATACTTAATAGACTGTAAGTTTCATGAGGGTAGGGGCCATGTCTAATTTTTTCACTTCAAATCCAGTATCTGACAAGTGTTTCCCAATAAATTTGTTGATGAATGCATGAGTGAATGAATGATATCGGCAATCTTCATTCTAAAGGATAAAATTAGAACTCAATAAACTTGTAAACATAAGCAGCAGTGACTATTTCTATTAAAAAAAAAAACGGCAGCGACTAAAACAAGATTCTAGGAAGTACAAGTACCAAGGTTTATTAGGTACTTCTGAAAACTAACCATCCATTCAACAAATGTATATTAGGCTTCCGTAGTAGCCCGTGTGCTTCTTGCCAGAAATACAAATCTAAATACAATCTGGCTCTCAGGAGGTTGCAGCCTGGGGGAGTGGGAGTGGACATGTAAATAAATGGTTATAATGTAATTTGATAAATGCTGTAATAATATATGTGTCTAACTCTGCCTGGAAGCGCCTACATTTGGCACTTGATGTAGTTGCTGGAGTAAAAAGAAAATGATGATTTTTGTCAGCTGGACAGGGCAGAGGGAGGGCATTCTGGGCAGGAGAGGAATGAAGGAATGTGGCTCATTTGGGAACTGCTGGTGGTTTGGTAAACGGAGTGCAGGTTGTGTGCGTGTAAGTGAGTGCAGTGTGTTTGGTAAATGGAGTGCAGGTAAATGGAGTGTGGAGGTGGGAGAAGAGGTAGGTAGGCAATCGCTAGATTACATGTTCATGCACCTGCTTACTGCTGAAGAGTTTGGACTTTGCTCTGGCTCCCTTTGAAGCTTGGGTTCAACAGGATGGTGTTAAGCAATGGAGTGACACCACGCCTTCATGTTTCTTTTCTTTTCTTTTTTTTTTTTTAAGAAGGGGTTTCACCATGTTGGTTAGGCTGGTCTTGAACTTCACCATGTTGGTCAGTCTGGTCTTGAACTCCCAACCTCAGGTGATCCACCCGCCTTGGCCTCCAAAGTGCTTTGAATACAGGCGTGAGCCACCATGCCGAGCCTAACTTCATGTTTCTATACAAGAAATTACAACCCTAATTGCAGTGCATAGAATGAATGGAATGAGAGATGGGATGGTTAGTAGAAAGTAAGCCCGGTTAGGAGACTACTGCAATTGTCTAAGCAAAGATAATGAGTCTAAATGAGAGGAGTGGCATTCATTCATTTCTGTTGATAAATATTTTTGATGCTTAGCTTTTGATGGTAAATATTTTTTATGCTTAAAATGTATTTTGATGCTTAATATTATATCCTACCACCATGCTAGGGTATAATAGAACTTAGAAAAGAACAGGGCACATGGTAAGCACTCAATAAATATTCGCTATTAATATTAATATTGACTATTAATATTATACCCTACCACCATGCTACCACCATGCCAGGTGGTAGGGTATAATATTAATAGTAAATATTTATTGAGTGTTTACCATGTGCCCTGTTCTTTTCTAAGTACATGCATTAACTGATTCAACTCTCACCATAACCCTATGAATCAGTACTATGACCATCCCCCATTTTACCAGTGGGGGAAACTGAGGGAGAAGAGGTCACATAACTTTCACTTACTTAGATAGCTAATAATTAACAGAGTCAGGATTTGAATCAGGTAATTGGGCTCCAGAATTCATGCTGTTAAGCACTATCCCTTACTGATGTTGTGGTAATGAACAAGCTGGACAAGGTCCCTGGTCTCATGGAACTTACATTCTGGCACTGGAGACGCAGAGGAGAAGACAGAGTGGGGCAAGGTCAAACTGTAGAATCAGAAAAAATGGATCCTTATAAGAGAAAGAGTGATCAGGGCAATTTCACAAGAACACTGGCTTTGTGATTGGTGGATAGTTGTGTCAGTCATGGAGTTAGGAAATATAAGTTAGGGGAGGTAGGGTGGTGGAAGGTGAACTTGGAGGGATTGAGCTCAGTTTTGGGTAAATTGGTGTTGGACTGCCTGTGGGATATGGAGGTGGAGCCATCGAGTGAGCAGTTGAACTCATGTGTCCAGAGCATAGAAGAGATGTTTATATGGAGACAATAGGGGGACATCAAGATGGGGGTACAGTTGAAGACACAGGTGGAAAACAATAGCTGGAAGACAGGCTTAGTCCAAGAATTCATAAAGGAAAAGATTGATAAATTCAACTGTCTTAAAATTAAGACTTTGTGTTTATCAAAAGACATATTTAAAAGAGTAAAAAGATAGGAAACAAAACTGGAGAAGATGCTTGCAACACATGTAGCTGTCAAAGCCCAAGCATCCAGATTATGTTAAGAACTCATACAAATCAGTAAGAAAAGTCAATAGAAAAATAGACAAAAGATACAGGCAGATAATTCATAAAACAGGAAATCCAAGATGACCAATAAATAAATGAAAAAGTGCCAGACCTCATTAGTAATCTTAGAAATGCAAATTAAAGCTATAATACATCACATATTACATAAATCATATCGGCCAAAAATAAAATGTCTGATAATAAAAAGTGTTGGTGATGATGTGGAGAAACCAGAATTCTCACTTGCCGTTAGTGGGAATGTGATTGGTATAACTACTTGGGGAAAGTTTCGCATTGTCATGGAAAGTTGAAGATTCACATGCCCTAAGACCTAAAAACTCCATGCCAAGGTGCATAACCTGATATGCTTATATGCCACAAGGTATATATGGAAATCTGTAAGGCAGCATTGTTTGTTATCTCCTTTGTACTGACAGCTTCTATGATGGCCCTCTAAGATTTCTGCCTCCTGGTATTCATGCCTTTCTGTAATCTTCTCTCCTTAAGTGTGAACTGGACCTAGTAACTCCTTCTAACAAATACAGCATGACAAAATTGATGGGTTATCGCTTCTGAGATTAGATTATAAAAGGATGTGACTTCTGCCTTGCTCATACTCTCTCTCTGACCCTTTTGCTTGCTTGCTTTCATGAAACTGGCTGCCATATTGTCAGCTGCCCTATGGAAGGACCCATATGGCAAGGATTCAAGGGAGGCCTCTTGCCAACAGCTGGTGAGCGGCTGAAGCCATCAGTCTAACAGCCTGTGAAAAATTGGTTCTGCCAACAACCACTTGAGTGAATTTAACATTGAATCATCCCCCACTCAAACCTTAAGATGAGCTCATAGCCCCAGCTAACACCTCGATTACAGTCTTTTGAGAGACCAGAGCCAGAGGACCCACCTAGTCCATGCCTGGAGTCTTAATCTACAGAAACTGTCACATAATACATGGTGTTTTAATCCACTATGTTTTGGCATGATTTGTCATACAGCAATAGATAACGAATACAAATCACCAAACTAGAAATCCCTCAAATGTCCATGAAAAGTAGAATAGATAAGCTGGGCTGGGCTCAGTGTCGCATGCTTGAGCCCAGGAGTTCAAGACTGTAGTGTGCAATGATCACACTATGAACAGCCACTTCACTCTAGCCTGGGCAACATAGTGAAAGCCAAACTCTAAAAAGTAAAAAAAAAAAAAATTTCAAGTAGAATGGATAAATTGCAGATCAATAAGGGTCATATGGTAGAGCATTAGACGTCGGAAAGGATAACGAGGAACATGGATGAAACATACAAACATATGTTCAACAAAAGAACGAAGACTCAAAATAATAGGTAAATGTTATTTTATTCATATAAAATTCAAAACAGGTGAAGCTAAATTATGCACACATAAGTAGGTGATAATACGATTTTGAAAGATCAAGAAAATGATTATTACAGAGGTCAGGGTGGCTAAAGGGAGTAGGCATTATTGAGAAAAAGGCCCAAGGGTCTATTAGGGTAGGGGAATGTTCTGTTTCTTGGCCTAGGGGATAGTTACATAAGGGTTTGCTTTATAATTGTTCATGACAATGTGCAGTTATATTAAATGTACTTTTGTATATGTGTAATATATTTCACATTTGAAAAGTTACAAAAGAAAGGAAGAAACAAAGAATGTAGAAAGAAAAAAACAGGAGAAAAATCTAAAGAGAGGAACTAGGAGTCACTGAATGAATTTCAAGGTGGGAGTGGTCAGTGGTGCCAACTTCTAGAGTCAAATACCGAAAGAAGTGGAGTTTCCATTGGATGTGACAAGTTGCAGGTTTGCAGGCATGACCCTGAGACGGCCTTCAAGATTCCCATCTTTGGCACCCCTCTCCTTTTTTGTGGGTGGGACCCGTGACTGTAATGGGATCTTTGCTCCCTTAATTAGGTTCTGTTATATAAGACTCCATCAGAGCAGACTGTCTAGCAGCTCACAGCTGGCCTTAAAAAAGCAAATGACCATGTTGTGAACTACTGACCTCAGGTCCTGGCTGCATGGCCCTCTGCAAAGGCCGAGAGTGACCCTCACCAACCTGCAACGACAACATAGGATGTCAATTCTACAGCCACAGAGTACTGGATTCTGCCAACAACTCCAAGCTCCAGAAGGAATGCAGCCCAGCAAACACCCTGATTTCAGCCTGTAAGACTCTAAGCAGGGGACCCAGCGACACTGTCTGGATTCCTGACCCCTTGTAACTGTGAGATAATAAATGGCTATTTTTTTTTGTGAATACATTTCTTGTATTTTGTTATGCAATAGGAGAAAATAAATATAGTAGGTCTCAATGACCTAAGGGTAGGGTGATTAAGATCATATGAAGTCTTTAAAATAGGATTATGACATAGTTTCCCTACCCTGTGGTCCTTCCACCTGGATTTAATAAAGCCTCCTTCACTTTGTTACCTGACACATTTGGCCCAAATCAATCTTGACTTCTACCCTGTGCTGCCATAGCACCTCATTCATGTCATTGGCTATACTTTACACCTTGAATCTAAATTCAGTCCTGTTCACTGCCCCTGCCAGGCTGTGAGCTCCAAGAAAGCAGGATTCTTTCCAGAGTTTTCTTTACATCCCTGGCTCTGGGTATGAAACATGATGAATGCTCAATAAGTGTTGACCAAAGGAGTGACCCAAAGAAGGGCCAAGACTCCTGGCTCTTCATCATGCCCAGGGGAACCAGGCTTTGGGGATGTAGGGAGTGGACGTTCTCTGTGGCAGCTTCAGGCTTCTGGGGTTCTGTGGTGCCACTGATGTGTCAGGTAATTTGAAAACCCTGGAAGAACTTATGGGTGACTGTGGTTGTCCTCTCTCCAGGGCCAGTTGGCTGCACTCCATGGAAAAGGAGCCCATGGAGAGGACAGCTGGGTTGGCCTTGTCTACTGTTGGCCTCAGGTCTGTGGAGTAAATGTTTCTAATAGCCTCTTGGCATGGTTATTTTGGAGCTCCTCAGCACTGTCAATTACTTGAGAGCATGAAACAGTTGGAGGACTCGGGGATATCACAAAACCGGTGTCATTCCAGTTTTGTATCTGAATCTCAGAAGAATCCTTTAGCCAGTACTCTAGGTTAGGAAAGAAAATAGCCACTTGGCTTTGCTCACACTCCGCTTAAGGTGAATTGATGTCCATTTTGTTCAGGGCTAGATTTCTGTTATTTTGAAAATATCCCCTGTTGGATGTTAATTGCTTCCTTTTATACAGGGTCTCAGGCCGTCCTCCCTCCTCACTCAGCCTCCCAAGTAGCTGGGGCTACAGGCAAGCACTACCATGCCCAGCTAATATTTTTGATTTTTAGTAGAGACAAGGTCCCTCTATGTTGTCCAGGCTGGTCTTGAACTCTTGAACGCAAGCAAGCCTCCCACCTCAGCTTCTCCAAATGCTAGGATTATAGGTTGGGTGTGAACCACTGTTTGCCTTTCCTGGATACTCTTGTTTCCACTCTACCTACCTCTCCTCCTTCGCATCCCCCATCCAAGGTGGAGTGCCTTTTACCTTGTTCATGAGTGCCCAGCAGTTGAGGCGAGGCAGGTCCACCCCTCTGTGAGCCACGTATCTGAAATCGCAGTTGCCGGTATAGCCAAGGCGTGGCCAACATGGCATTGCAGGGTTGTTCATTCTTCAGATTTTCTAGTGGGCCAGGGGCTCTGGTCCCAAGAGAGGCATGTGACGGCAGAGGGTACAGCACTTTCTTCCAGCAAGGCTTCGTTGTGCTGCCTTGGCAAATCCAATAATCAGAAAGCGAGTTATTCTCTTTTTCCCTTTCTTCCACTTATGCCATGAGCCTGAATTGTTTTCTTCTCTCTCCATCTTCATCTTCTGCCAAATTGTTGCTGCATTTGTGTCAGGGAACATGTCTCTGAAAACCATGAAGAAGGCCTGTTGAGACCTATACGTCACACATTTTCTACCAACCCTCATGCTCTCCCCACTGGGTGCTTAGAAAGTTAAAACATAGCTCCCTGCAGAGCAATGGCTAAGAACAGAAAACTGTATAATTGGAGTGCAGTTACGTTCTGTGGTGTGTTGGAGGGGAGGCTCCCCTATTAGATGAGCTACCATCTGCCTCAGGAGCCTTCAGTTGCCTGGGTCTTGGGGCTTTTGTGCCATCTCCTCCCTGTGGCTGTCAGGAGGAGGATGGGTGGGGTAGAAATGGGTTCCATGACCTCGCTTTACTCAGACTTGATGCCCTTTTAAGTAATCAAGTTGCAAAATAACCTCAGATGATATCGCAATTTGGGTTCCTCAAAAACCACACTGTAATAAAAAAAAGTTTCTGTTTTTAATCCACTTGACCTGGAAACAGTTTGACCCAGTGGGCAGCCATCTCCTCTAAGCTGTCTTCTCCCTTTGTTCCTGACCTTTTCTCACAGCTCCTCATGAGATCCAGAAATACCATTTTCTCTCTGAAATTAGCTCCCGCCCACTTCCATGACCTGGAGGTTCCTGAGTGCTTCCAGTCTTAAGGGGAGGCCATGTTGAGGCTGTCTTGGATGACTGCTCACCACCCACAGTTAATAGACACAAAGGTTTATCCAGACTTTCCTTCAAGCTTTCTCTTGCATCCAGTTCTTTATCTCTAGTCTCATCCACCTTGCCCTAGTTCAGGTCCTCATCTCTTCATTTGTTCACTTAACACCTATTTATTGAAGCCCAGCTTCAATAAAGCTCAACAGTGACCTGAGCTCAAGAGCCTGCTAGACCTGCATTCAAAGCCCATGCTGTTTTACTTCTTATCTGTGTGATGTTGCTGGATTTTTCAATTTCTCTAAACCTCAGTTTTTGATCTGTAAAGTGGAAAGAATAATACTCATATGGCTTGGATATTTGTCTCCACTCAAATCTCATGCTGAATTATAATCCACAAATCTGGAGGTGGGGCCTGGTGAGAGGTGTTTGGGTCATGGGGGCTGATCTCTCATGGCTTGATGCTGTGCTCACGACAGCGAGTGAGTTCTCTTGAGATACGGTTGTTGTCAAGTGTGGCACCCCCTCTCTATTCTGGCTCCTGCTCCTGCTTTTGCCATGTGAAGTACCTGTTCCTGCCTCTCTTCCACCATGAGTAAAAGTTCTCGGAGGCTGTACAGCTTGCAGAAGTGGGGGGCCAATGAAACTTTTTCTTTATAAGTTACTCAGATCTCAAGAATTTCTTTATAGCAATGCAAGAATGGCCTAATACAGAAAATTGGTACAAAGGAGGAGAACATTGCTATAAAAATACCCAAAAATATGGAAGCCACCTTGGAATTGGGTAACAGGCAAAGACTGAAAGAGTTTGGAGGGCTCAGAAGAAGAGAGATAAGGGGAAGTTTGGAAGTTCTTAGAAACTGGTTAAATGGTTGTGACCAAAATGCTGATGGTGATATAGAGAGGAAAGTCGAGGCTGCTGAGGTCTCAGATGGAAATAAGGAACTTATTGGGAAGTGGAGCAAAGGCCGGTGCCATGCTTCCTGTGTGACTTGCAGAACTGTGAGACAATCAAAACTATTTTCTTTATAAATTACACAGTCTCAGGTATTTCTCTGTAGCAATACAAAAATTGCCTAATACAAATACCTACCTTATCATGGTGTTAACAGGATTAAAATAATACAATAAATGTGTATTAGTTAGGGTTCTCCAGAGAAACAGAACCCATAGGATAAACAGTAGATAAAGAGATAGGCAGTTATGCAGATGAGAGATAATTTATTAGGGGAACTGGCTAACACAATTATAGAGACTGAGAAGGTCTCAGAATATGCTGTCTGCAAGCTAGAGACCTAGGGAAGCCCAAAGGCCAACAGTACTATCAGTCCCAGGCCAAAGGCCTGAAACCTGGGAGGGCTGCTGGTGCAATTCTTGGAGTCTGATGTCCAAGGGCAGAAGAAGGGCGTCCCAGCTCCAGAAGAGAGAGAGCAGGAATTTGCCTTCCTCTGCCTTTTTGTTCTATCCAGCCCTCAATGGATTGGATGGTGCCTGGCCAGAGTGGGTGAGGGGCAGATCTTCCTCACTCAGTCCACTGATTCAAATGTCAATCTCCTCCAGAAACACCCTCACAGACACACCCGGAAACAATGCTTTGCCAGCTATCTGGGTATCCCTTAACCCAGTCAAGTTGATACCTAAAATTAACCATCACAGTATGTAAATTGCCTAGTGGGAGATCCGACAGGTTAAGGGCCAGCTACTGTGCTAGGCACCAGTTAGAAGTTTAAGGAGGTTGACCGTCTATAAGGATGAGACGGACATGCACGCAGCGAGTGCTATACGGTGCTATAATCAAAACAGGAGGTGATCCCTGGTGTCACAAAGCACCCTCGGAAGGGTCAGGAAAAGCCTCAGGCAGGAGGTAAGTGCTGAAGAGGTTGTTGAAAAACAGGGAAGCTGAGTCACATTTTCCAGAGCATGCATAGTCAAGCCTCATCATGTGTCACCAGAAATCGTGCTGAACTCCCAACTGGTATCTGCAGAACTTCTCCTCCTCCTCTTCAACGGATTCTCCGTGAGCAGCCAGAGTGATCTTTTAAAGCATAATTCAGATTGTGTCATTCCATTATGTTAAACCTCCCAATGGCTTCTACTTGCACTTTGAATACAATAAGACTCCTTTGCCTGGCCTACAAGACCATATGTGACTGTCTCCTGCTCAATTCCCATCCCGCTCTTGTCCTTTCTGTTCCCCTTCCCAGCTTTTGTCCTGCAGTGCGTACTGCCTGGAATGCCTGGGCAGCTCCTTCTCATCCTTCAGGCTTCAGCTAAAACCTTCATTCCCTGTGGAGACCTTCTCTGCGCCCCTTCTCTAATGCAAAACCCTCCTTCACCAGTTCCCCATACCTATTTCTGGTCAGTGTCTTATTTATTCCCCTTCATCTGAAACTAGCTGTGTATTCATTGGTTTACTTGTTTAATGCTTATCTTTCCCACTCAGCCTAAACTCCTCCTTGTTTCTCGTGCCTGGTCCATGGTTGGCCCAGGGTTGGTGTTCAGTAATCATTTGTTGAATACATCAATAAGCCATGGATATCCCTTTGTGGCTGGAAAGCTGACAAGGCTGGAAGGGTGGGACCTTTGCTATCTCAATCATTGGCTTCTCGCCTTGTTCTGGTCAATTCCGGAACCACCAGAGAAAGTTTTCTAGAACTCAGTGTCTTTATGCCAATTCACTTTAATAATGGCCCATTGCTTATTGCATCTAAAATTATTCTTCTTGATTTTATTTAAAATTATGTTTTTTTCATTTCAAAATTGACATCTGATCATTATAAAAAGATTGGAGAATTTAATAAAGAAAGGAAAGTGAAGAAATCACCCCTAGTTTCTCCATCTAGTTATAACCAATTTTATGAGTTTCATTCCAGGCTATTTGCTATGAACATTTTAAATGCCGTCATCATATGGCAAATACAAAATTCAATACATTTATTTTTAAGAAATTTTTTTTCTGATTGTAAAAGTATACATTCAGCCATAGAATATTACAGAAAATGAAAACGCAAAGGAGAAAAAAAAAATACACAGATTCAACTGCATTCTCACATTTTGTTTGTATACACACACACACACACACACACACACACACACACCCCCCCCCCATACTTGGCATTTTTCTGTAACCTGCAAAACAAATTCAGCTTTATAGCACATGAAGGACACCTGAACACTTTATAAAAGATTTTATTGCAAGACATGAAAGAGAATCCATTTCACATCCTATCCATCAGAAACTTATCACATTCTCCTCACTGTCTCACCCCTAGCTCTCCTTCCTGGGCACTGGAGTATTGTGGGCAGTATAGTGATGGCTGTGAACACAGATTCATGTGCCAGAATTGCTTGGTTTGATCCTAAGTTCTGCTACTTACTAGCTGTCAGACTTTGGATAAGCGACTTAACTTCTCTGTGCCTCAGTTTCCTCATCTGTCAAGTGGGAATAATAATGGCACCTACCTTGCAGAATTGTTAGTACCCAAACAATGCTTAGAGCAGTGTCTGGCACATAAGGCATATTAGCTATTGTAATATTACTCTCCTCTTTTGCTTCCCCCATTCTTTCTATGCTTTGGAGCAATTCAGCTGCCACCTCATGTTGTATCCCCCACTTAGCAAAACAAAAGCCACATGGTTGGAAAAATTGCAACTACCAATTGCACTGTCACCAATCACCCTAAGGCTCATCAAGATAAACTTATATAAAGAGGAAATATCTCTCTAGAGAGAATTTCGGCTGCTTGGAAAATAAGATTCATGCTTGTTTCACTTTCTCAAGTTCCTAAAACATCCATGCATTAGTATGTGTATGTATAAATTACATAGTCAAGATCACATAGCATACGTTCTTTTCAAAGAAAAGGAATAATTAACATAAGAATGTATACATGTCTTAGATGGAAGACTATATTAACAGAGGCTAATGACATCATAATTGCTTCTTGATATTTTATTACTTTAAAAAAAAAAAGGCTGGGGGCAGTGGCTCACACCTATAATCCCAACACCTTGGGAGGCCAAGGTTGGTGAATCATTTGAGCTCAGGAGTTTGAGAACAGCCTGGGCAACATGGCAAATCCCCATCTCTACAAAAAATACACAGATTAGCTGGGCTTGGTTGCGCAGGCCTCTAGTCCCAGCTAATCGGGAGGCTGAGGTGGGAGGATCGCCTAAATCCGGGAAGTGGAGGTTGTAGTGAGCTGAGATCATGCCACTGCACTCCAGCCTGGCAAAAGAGCAAGACTCTGTCTCAAATAAATAAATAAAAGTAAAAAACAGAAACAAAAATTTTATAGAACCCAAGACATGCAAAAATCACCATTCAAGTTCCTTATTATTATGTGGTCCTATGTAACATCCTTTATTAATGAAAGACCAAAAAAAACAAGGGTCCTAAGTTCGGCAGTTCTCCTGACATAGCATTGTACAATGTTAATCATTTTTTATTGTTTGCAACTGCTGGAACAGAACAGCAGCAGTCATTGTGCCTACCAAGCATGACAAGAGATACCCCTCACAATTATGGGGTGATACATATGGCTCAAAATCATACCTCCTAGTGCTGGAAAAGGTGCATTAGCAGAAGAGAGGGTGGTGAGATGACTGCATGGTTGCTCTAGGTAGACATATAACTGGGCTGAGTTACTATGCTTGGGATCTAAATCCAGCAATAAAGGACCCTCAGATACTTTTAGATGTGATTTCGCCAGTCTTATGTTTTAAATGTATCACTTGGTTTAATGGAACATATGTTCATGTAATTTTCTTCTGTAAAAGTTATGTTTTCCATGCCCATATATAAGAATATCTTTATGCTGCCTCCACATATTACAAATAATTTGGCCAGGAATAAAATTATTGAATCCTTACTTTCTTCGCTCAAGTTGCTCTGAGTGTGACTTTTAAAAAAATATTTAGCATTGCTGAGAAGTCTGCCACATAAAACCTGTTCCTTTGCTTATAATGCAAATACAAAAATTTTCCTTGCATGAATGCTTATGGTACTTTCTTGCATTCCTTGTAATTAGAAGCTATTTTCAAAAGGTTTCTAGAAATGAGTCAAATCATTGATTTTGCCTGAAATCCTGACCAAGCTTTTATTCTTACTCAGGCCTATTATCATTCCTACATGTTCTTTAATTTTGTTGAATTATTTCCTCTATTTGTTCTAATGCATTCTTTAGGAACACCCATAATTCCTTCTCTTCCATTTCTGCTGCTTGGAAATAAGATTCATTTTTGTCTTTCTTTCTCATTCACACTCTCCCAAGCTCTCTTGATGTCTGTCTACATATCTGTCACCTCCTTTCTCATAGAATTTACATCTTTGTTATTTTCTTCTGCTTCCTGGGAGTGCTTCTTGAGTTTGTCTTCTACATGACAGACAGGCTGTTCTACTAAGAGCAGTGGGTCCCCAACCTTTTTGGCACCAGGGACCAGTTTCACGGAAGAAAATTTTTCCATGGACCAGGGGGCCTGGGGTGGAGTGGTTTTGGGATGAAACTGTTCATCAGGATTCTCATTAGGAGCGTGCAACCTAGATCCCCCTGTGTGTGCTGTTCCAATAGGGTGTGTGCCCCTGTGTGAATCTAAAGCCACTGCATCTGAGAGTGGCTGTACATACAGATGCGCTTCACCCTCGCCTGCTGCTTACCTGCTGTGTGGCCCCGTTCCTAACAGGCCACGGTAGGGGTCCGTGGCCTGGGGGGTTGGGGACCCCTGTAGTAGAACATAGTTCTGCTCTTTACTAATGCAACGTGATTTCCCCCCAACTTTTCACTGTGAAAAATTGTCAAGCAAAAAAGTTGAGAGAATAATTCAAGGTTCATCACATTATTTCAATAATTTTTAGTATTTCCCCCATCTGTTATTTATTTGTATATGTGGGCATGTTTAAAGTGCCAAACCGTTTGAAAATAAGTTGCAAATATTATAACATGTCTCCTTTAAGTACTTCAGGATGTATCTCTTAAAAGTTAGGACACTCTTGTTTTATAACCTCAATACCAAGCTCACACCTAGGAAACTTAATTCCTTGATATTAAATGCAGACCATACTCAGGTTGCCTCAACTGTCCCCAGAATGTCTTCCCCACCCCCAAATCAGCCTACAAGCAAGGTTCACTTGTTCCTTTTTGCTGTTTTGCCTCTTTAGTCTCTTAACCTAGAATGATCTTTTCCACCCCTGCCACTGTCACTTTATTCATTTATTAATTTTAGACTCTCCCACATTCTGGATTAGTCTGATGTTTCTATTTGGTATATTTAGTTTGTTGCTCCATCCCAGTATGTACTATAAAGTAGAAGCTAGGTTTGAAGGTGTGATTAGATTCTGCTTAACATTTTTGGCAAGAATAGTTCATAGTGCTACCGTATTTTTTTATCAGCTGTCCCATGTCCTATCATTAACGCTGCTCAGTTTGATTGTATGGTTAAGGTAGTAGCAATCATGGCTCTCTGTTGTAAAGCTCTATTTTCCTTTTGGAAATTAGCAGGTAGGTGGTCTGTGGGGTGATTATATAGCACCGATGTGGATTTAAAAAATCTTCCCTGTAATATTTTATCTTCCTCTTCCTACAATAATACCTACTGCCTTTTCATCACAGATCATGAAAGCCCTGTCTTTTAGTAGCCTTTAGATACTATCAAGTCCTGTACTCAATTTCCCCTTCGGTTTCTGTAAAAAATTACTTCCAGAGCTGGGGATGTCATCTAGGTCTTCATGATGATGGCTCTCCTCCCATATTTGATAGGAGGCCTTCATAGGTCCTGTTTTGGGTTTCGGTTACTCCTCTTCCCAGCAGTAGGGACTCCCCCAGGCCTGGTGTACATCCACAGATGGGTGTGTGGCTCACCGTGGCAATTCTCTCTTTGTCCACTTAGCTACTTGCCAAATTACCTGTCCAGATCCATCTCTGGACAGCTCCCAGCCCAATCCCTACATCCCTCCACCAGAGGCTGCTGGACCAATGGCTTCCTCTCCAGCCCCTCCTGCCTGGTTCTCTGATATACCAAAGTCAGTCTTCTAAGTTCACGGGCACCGGAGACCTTCCTGGAGGTGCCCTCTCTTTCTCCCTCCTCTCACTGTCTGCCTCTCTGGTTTTAGAAATAGAACTCTCAGATGCATAAAGACAGGTGCCAGAGAGGAGCAAGGGAAGGAGGGAGGGTGGAGAAGGCACAGCCTTTGTTTCCTTCTGTAAGAAGCTGCTCTGTGATCTGACTGCCTGGTTTTCTGCTCCATACAGATTTTGTGTTTTGGAATCAAGGTCAGGCAGCAGAGGAAGGGATGAGGGTCCTATCTATGTTGAAATAGACTTCCTCATGTCTGCCTCTGATTGGGCTTCTCAATCCAGTTCTATAAACATGGCCAGTAACTGGGGGTAAAGGATTGTTAGACCTAGTGTTTAGTGCTGCCCATCTGTCTGCCCGCCTTCATCAATGGCAGTGGGAAGCTGGAATGTTGTATCTGCAGCTGGCATTGGATTGTGCAGATTACCTCCATCTGACGGTGAAGGCCCTTGGGATTCCAGCCCTGTTTCTCATCCATTTCCACTACACCCGGGACCTTCCACTCCAGTCAGGGTGACATGGTCATTGCATTACAAACACCAGGCTCATCCTTCGTTCCGGCTGTTGGTGCCTTTCCCCTAGAATCCCTTTTCCTCTACCAGCCTAAATCCTTAAGAAATCATTCTCCAGAATGTTTCCTTGAGTGTTTACTCCCTCAAGGGTCTCTCTTTCTTCTGAATCCCTAGAACACATTTTGTCTGAGCCACACATTTCAGCCCCTGTTCTAGGTCCACTTTGCCTTTTTGCTTCATGTTGTCAGCTCTGTCACCTGAACTAGCCTGAAACTCCCCTGAGGGCAAGGACTGGGCTCTTCAAGTCCCCCTGGCCCCTCTGGAGCAGGAAGGAGGCTGCAAACCAGGATGGAGTGTTTGTGCCTGAGTCACCTGGGAGGGGAAAGAGCAACGATTCACTGAACTTAGGACGGAATGGGTCCTGCATGCTGATGATGCTCCTTCTGGGACCCACATGCTGTCCCCTACAGCCGCCACTTACTCTGTGCTCCTGTTCTCCTGCCCAGCTGCCCCCCAAACACCCTCCTTAGGCACACAGCTGAGAGTCAGGCAAGGCTCGCTTTCTTTCTTTTCTTTTCTTTTATAGCTTCCAACTCCTAGGCTCAAGTGATCCTCCTACCTCAGCCTCCTGAATACCTGGGACTACAGGCACCTGCCACCATGCCAAGCTAGTAAAAAAAAAATTGTTTGTTTTTTGGTAGAAAGGAGGTCTCACTGTGTTGCCCAGGCTGGTCTCAAACTCCTGGCCTCAAATGATCCTCCCATCTTGGCGTGCCAAAATGCTGGGGTTACAGGTGTGACCCACCATGTCTAAAGGCTCTATGTATTAAAGCTTTGGGTTAATTATCTGGAAAGCAAAAAGAATAATGCCTTCCTGCCCAAGGTTGATGTGAGCATTAAATGAGTTAAGGCATGTGGATGTTTTACGCAGTGCCTCACAGACATGAGGCACTTGAAAGTATTTGAATCTAACCCGACATTAATATCAACTAATGCATTGTCTATCCTGGAATTAGTTACATAAACTGCTCTTGCTTTCCCCTATTTTCATATCCTGTCTTTATTTCACCTTTATGCTCCCCCTATTCTTATACTTCCTCTTTTTGTTATTTCAGATACTCTATATTGCCGAACTGAAATGGCATAATTTTTGGCTCCTACAGACTGTTTCTTTGACATTCTGAACAACTGGGATCTATTAAAAAATTCTAGTGTTTTGGTATTCACCACTGCTAAGTGCCTTCCTGTCAACAATCTTCTCCTTTGACCTCATTCATTCATTCATTTGGTCATTTACTGACACATCTATCCATCAAACACTCATTCGCTTACTTTTGGCAGCTTTGTAAATGAAAATGAATAAGTTGGATGTGTGTGTGTGTGTGTGTGTGTGTGTGTGTGTGTGTGCATACATATGTGCCTGCATACATATAAGTACTACAGCCACCCACTGGTTACCATGACAAATTACAGGATAAAGATGGGAGAAGAAGGATGAAGCAGGGACGGCAGAACTCCTGTGGGCATTCCTATGTGAAAACAACACACACAATTACACATTACAAAAATACACTCTTATTATATACATATATATATATATATATATATATTTTTTTTTTTTTTTTTTTTGAGACGGAGTTTCGCTCTTGTTGCCCAGGCTGGAGTGCAATGGCATGATCTTGGCTCCCCTCAACCTCCACCTCCCCGGCTTAAGTGATTCTTCTGCCTCAGCCTCCTGAGTAGCTGGGATTACAGGCATGAGCCACCACACCCAGGTAATTTTGTATTTTTAGTAGAGATATGGTTTCTCCATGTTGGTCAGGCTGGTCTTGAACTCCCGACCTCAAGTGATCCGCCTGCCTTGGCCTCCCAAAGTTCTGGGATTACTGGCGTGAGCCACCACACCTGGCCCACTCTTATTACATTAAACTGTGTTCTTAGTTCTGAGGAAAGTGGGCTATATAGCCAGGTAGAAGCAGATGGGAGATGAGACTGTTGCTTACTTGGGGAAATAATGACACCAGCAGTCTGCTAAATGCAGCAAATAATGGATTGAATTGTGATGTAAATTAGAAAAAGTTTGGTCGGGGAGAAGGGCTAGGAAGAGAAAGACTACAAGCTGTTGTGGTTTACCCACAGAGGGTGAGACTATAAGGAGAGACTAGAGAGCAGCAGAGAACTGTCCTTTGAGGTGGGTGGTGAGCCCATGCTGGGGGAAGAAGGCACCCAAAGACTGTCCTCACTCAGCCCAAGATTCAAGTCTGCTGAGCTGCTGGTTGAGCTTGCCCTGGTGTTGGAGAAAGGGAGGCGACACGGGAGCTGTGGGTGCCAGGTGACTTCAGGATAGACGCTGCAGATAAGAGAGAAGGATAATCTCATTAGAGGCACCTCGGGAATGTGTGACCAGAGGCGATGATTTGAAAAAAATTGCCCTCCAGATGTAAGCTCAGCACATCGTTCCTTATTGCATCCAATTCTAGGGACAGTTCATCTCTGCAGCCGTCCCGGCTCATCAGCCCTACATCCACAGACCCACCTGCGTGTCCTTGGGCCTCTTCTTACCTGGATGGACCCAGGACCTGTCCAGTCTCAGCTGTCCTGTTCCCCCAAACCTCTCAGAGGAGGCCATGGGAAGACGATCCCCAGTGTGGATGTGCTATGATTTGAATGTTTGTGATCCCCAAATTCATATGTTGAAATCACCAATGCAACAGTATTAGCATTAGTATTAAGAGGTGGTGCCTTTGGGAGATGATTAGCTCATAAGGGATCCGCTCTCATGAATGAGATTATTGCCCTTATAAATGAGGCTTGAGGGAGACTTTTTTTTTTGCCCTTCCACCACGTGACAGCTCAGCAAAAAGACACTGCCAATGGGGGAACAGCTCGTCACCAAACAGAATCCTAGGCACTGTGATCTGGGACTTCTCAGTCTCCATAATGGTGAGCAATACATTTCATTTTTTTATAAATTACCCAGTTTAGATATTTTGTTATAGCAGTCTGAAAAGTGAAAAAAGAGCCATCTTGAAGAAAGATTCAGAGTGTCCCCCAGCATGTCCAGACCTTCTTTGTGGGCGGTCCTCACCATGCTCCACCTGAATCCTTGAACTTTCTGTCTTGGGAGGTTCCTCACTGCCTGAGTCCAGAAGTGTTCCTTCGTCTGTTGGTTGCTGTGGCTGGAGTAGCTCCATTATCCCAGGGCTCAGGGCTGCCACCTGATAGTCAGAAGTTGCATGCAGGGTCTGAGCCTAGTGGAACCCTAGAAAGTTGTGCTGTTCTGGACTAGCTGGGGTGTGGAGGCTGGCAGTCTACCAGCTCTGTCTTCCTTTCCTTCCCTGCCCCCACCTTATCACCAGTTTAGTGCTCAAAACTTTCATATCCTTCCTTGGGATGTGGCCCAGGCAGTTTAGCTCATGCATAACCTGAAACTCTTGCTACTTCCAGACTACAAGATAGCAAAGAATTTCTCAAACAAGATGCCGGGCGCGGTGGCTCACGCCTGTAATCCCAACACTCTGGGAGGCTGAGGCAGGCAGATCACCCGAGGTCGGGAGTTGAAGACCAGCCTGATCAACACAGAGAAACTCCGTCTCTACTAAATATACAAAATTAGTTGGGTGTGGTGGTGCATGCCTGTAATCCCAGCTACTCAGGAGGCTGAGGCAGGAGAATAGCTTGAACCGGGGAGGTGGAGGTTGCAGTGAGCTGAGATTGCACCATTACACTCCAGCCTGGGCAACAAGAGTGAACCTCTGTCTCAAAAAAAAAAAAAAAAAAAAAGCCAAAACCATGAACTTTAGAGGGGAGAATTAATAAAGAATTTGAAGACATTAAAAATCTTCAGTTTTCCTATGTTTCTATTTCATTGTAAATAAGGGAAAATACAACTCAAAGACTGAAGAATATATTAGCAATGTATATTGCTGACACAAGTATGGCCTTTACAATATGTAAACAATGTCCACAAACCTGTAAGGTAAAGACAAAGAATGCAATAGAAAAATGGGCAAATAATATGAATATTCAATGGAGAGAAAGTGTCAATAGCCAATAATTCATGAAAACTTGCTTAACCTCACTAGTAATCAGAGAAATGCAACTAAAAACAATAAGATGCTATTGCATAGTGGCGAGAAGAAAAATGTTTCTTCCCTACTCCTGGTGTTTTCTTCAGGAAGAGAGATTACACTTGACTCACGACTTCTTGTCTGACCCTTTATCCTCCCCATGGAGATGGGACAAATTCCCTGCTTGGGAGGACTTTTGATTCATGTTTTTCTCTTGGGTGGAATTTATCTGAAAAAGATCCTTCATGCAAGGAGTTTGGTCTGTTTCTGCCTCTCCACCTTGACCAGCGAGTACCTGTGATTATGCTGCAGATTCAGTCTTCCCGTGAGTAGGCTGTCCCAAAGTCAAGCAAGCCCTTTCTGGCTCTTAAATTAACTAAGCTTTATTCCTGGTAAAGGCGATGTTTGCTTCTCCATCTCCTAAGTCCTCTGTCTTATTTCCCATTTGGCTCAAAACTTGGGCAAGGAAAGGTAGTCCTGTGAGTTGGCTTTCCCCAAAGACTACCCACCAATGGACAAAAATGGAAAAAAATCTAATGATGTCAAATCGTTCTCAAGAAATTTCAGCAAAAAGGCCTCTTAGTACTGCTGGTGCAAGAGTAAACCGATTCACTATTTTGGAGAGTAACTAAGCACTACTGAACTTGAAGATGTGGATTCCCTAGAGTCTGGCATTCCACCTTTCAGGAAGATACCCTCACCCACATACACATGAGTCAGCACTGTTTATAAAAAATGGAAAACTGAACATATCCTAGATGTTTGTCAACAGGCAATATGAATAAATAATTCATGATAAAGTTATAGACAGTGGAGTGCTACACAGTTACATTTATAGGAAAAAACTTAAGAAAATATTAAGTGAATAAACACAAGTTGCCAAAGGAAACATTTTGTATAAACATTTAAATAAAAGTTGAAAATTATATAGGTCCATGCTGTACCCATACACACGATGACAGTGGGACTATGTGGTTTGTATGCGTAATGAAGAGTCATAATCCTCATCCTAAAGCTGAGAGCCAGGGTTGCTGTTGGTTGCTGTGGCTGGAGGAGCCCCATTATCCAAAACATGTTTTGATATTTGGAGTTGTTCACATTTTAGAAAGGTCACGTGGGGCTGCATAGAACATCGCTAACAGGATATGGGGCGCCAACCCAGGTTCAAACACATCAGTATCTGTTCAGCGAAATCTATGAGCAACCACTTAAAACGAGCCATATAAAGTCCTTAAATAACTACATGTCAGTTCAAGTTTTACTGCCAAATGAGTTTGTCACAAATTCATAAAAAAACTGTTCCTTGCAGCTTTTCAGATTTCAGAATTGTGGATAAGAGAGTATAGATCTGAGTATGAAAACATTCATGGGCATAAAAAACAGCAAATTCAAGTTATACTTGCCTTCAGGAAGGGAAGGAGGGGATAGGGATCAGTGGCTCATCCATGACACCCCCTCCACAGTATTATGGGGCTGATGACAGAAGAATGTACACACAGCACCTGACATTACAAAAGACATTTGTAATGTCTTTTTTTAAGCAAGCAAATATGGCAAGATGCTGATATTTGATCAAGCCTCAAGCCTCAGGGTGGGCACATGAGTACATATTATTCTCTTTTTTTTCTTTTTTCTGAGACAGATTCTCGCTCTGTTGCCCAGGCTGAAGTGCAGTGGCCCAGTCTTGGCTCACTGCAACCTCTGCCTCCCGGTTCAAATGATTCTCGTGCCTCAACCTCCTGAGTAGCTGGGAGTACAGGCACCTGCCACCTCACCCAGGTAATTCTTATATTTTTAGTAGAGATGGGGTTTTGCCATGTTGGCCAGGATGGTCTCGAACTCCTGACCTCAAGTGATCCACCCACTTTGGTCTCCCAAAGTGTTGGGATTACTGGTGTGAGCCACCATGCCTGGCCTTATTATCCTCTACAAAGCTGTATTTTAAAAAATGTGTCTTAATAAGAAATATTGAATATTCATATTCTCCCCTCTCATCAGGCTCAGAGAGATGAAGTGAGTTTTCCAGTTACTCAGGTAGTTGAGGTACAGTTGGAATTCGAATTCTATTTCTTTACTTGACTCTTTCCAGTAAGAGGATTGAGTAATACCTCTCTTAAATAAACTACTTTATGAATCAGTGAATTAAAGACCAGTTACTTTCTCTGAAAAATCTAAAGGGTAAATAACATAAAGAGAAACCAGCACATATTGGGAAGATGGTAGAGCCAAGAGGCATCAGGGACATGTGGACACCCTCCCCAAATTCCCAGTGGCAGAGAATTTACAAGGCTCCATCCCCATTTGCTTCTCTCTAGTGTCACCTCACTTCATTCCTCTGAGCTTCAGTTAAGCACAGTCTTTGCTCTCCTCTCCCAGGACAGCGAGTCTCTGAGTCGACCTTTCCAATCTTTGGGAGTTGCCTTGAACTTCTTTCTTTCTTTCTTTCTTTTTTTTAATATATATTTTTTATTGCATTTTAGGTTTTGAGGTACATGTGAAGAACATGCAAGATTGTTGCATAGGTACACACATGGCAGTGTGATTTGCTGCCTTCCTCCCCATCACCTATATCTGGCATTTCTCCCCATGCTATCTCTCCCCAACTCCCCACCCCCTCTGTCTCCTCCCCTTTTTCCCCCGACAGACCCCAGTGTGTGATGCTCCCCTCCCTGTGTCCATGTGTTCTCATTGTTCAACACCCGCCTGTGAGTGAGAATATGCGGTGTTTGATTTTCTGTTCTTGTGTCAGTTTGCTGAGAATAATGGTTTCCAGTTTCATCCATGTTCCTACAAAGGACACGAACTCATCATTTTTGATGGCTGCATAATATTCCATGGTGTAAGTGCAAATCAAAACTACATTGAGATACCATTTCACGCCAGTTAGAATGGCAATCATTAAAAAATCTGGAGACAACAGATGCTGGAGAGGATGTGGAGAAATAGGAACACTTTTACACTGTTGGTGGGAGTGTAAATTAGTTCAACCATTGTGGAAGACAGTGTGGCGATTCCTCAAGGACCTAGAAATAGAAATTCCATTTGACCCAGCAATCCCATTACTGGGTATATATCCAAAGGATTACAAATCGTTCTACTATAAAGACACATGCACACGAATGTTCATTGCAGCACAGTTTACAATAGCAAAGACTTGGAACCAACCCAAATGCCCATCGATGATAGACTGGACAGGGAAAATGTGGCCTTGAACTTCTTTCTTTCATTCACCAGAGCTGTTCTTAGGGTCACAGAGCTGGGGAGGAAAAGGTATGCTGTGGGAAACCTCCTTTACCACACTCCAACATTTTCCTCCAGGTGACAGGAGGATAAAATGAACATTCAGGACCTCAAAGGCAGAAGGATAATTCAATATGTCGATTGAATGTGCAAGGCTCTGAGCCAGGCACTGTGTGTACATTCTTCTGTGTCATTAGCCCCATAATATTGTGGAGAAGGTGTCACTCTGGATGAGCAACCAGGGGACACATGGCTTGTAAAGGGTAGAAAGAAGAGCAGGACTTGGCTCTACAGCACCCAAAAGCTCCCAGCTTCCTAGCAGACTTCACAAGGGCAGCGGCGGAGCTGAGAAGATGGATCAGGAGGAGTCACATGTTGGCCACGTGTGATGGCTCATGCCTGTAATCCCAGCACTTTGGGAGGCTGAAGTGGGTGGATTGCTAGAGCCGAGGAGTCCAAAACCAGCCTGGGCAACAAGGTGAGACATCCCCCACTCTCCCCCTTCTTTACAAAAAATACAAAAATTAGCTGGGCATGGTGGTGATGCCTGTAGTCCTAGCTACTCGGGAGGCTGAGGTGGAGGATCACTGGAGCCTGGGAGGTGGAAGTTGAGGTGAGCTGAGGTTGCGCCACTGCACGCCAGCCTAGGTGACCTGCCAGCCTGAGTGAGACCCTCTCTCAATAAATAAATCATAACAATATTAAAAGTAGTCACATGCATTTGAACTTTCTCATGGGCAGGAGGCCTCAGGTCTTTGTTCTTAGCTCCAGCCCTCAGCATGTTCTCCTCCCTTCAGCACCCGGAGCCAGGGACTCCCTTGGGAAGCATGATGAGACGAGAAGACTCAGAATTTGGCAATGACACTTTTGTAGAAGGTACAAAATGGAAAGAGGTAAAAGTTCATAGAAAACTGAGAAATACTGAAAACGAAAGAACCACAATCAGATGTAACGGAAACTTGAAAAACTGTCGTTTAGAGGAATTAGGACTTTTATTTTTCTTTTGGTATAAGAACTTCAGAGATAGCCACATGAAGGTAGGAATCAAAGACTCACAGACTCAGGGCCAGGACCTGGTTAGTTCTTGGCATTTTCTTCATGGTTTTCCTGTGGTCAAGCAGCAAGAAAGGTCAAGGCAAAAAGGAGGCTTCACTAAACCTACGCACCTCTCAGGAGTGCTCTGTGAAGTGCCTGGTGATTTCCACGTAGAGCTCACTGGCTAGAACAGGCACTTGCCCACTCCCTGTTCAAGGAGAGCTGGGAAAGGTAATTTTATTTTTCAACTGGGACCTCCAACAAACTGAATTCTGTTAGTAAAGAAGAAAGTGAATACAGTCTCAAGCGGTCCATACAATCAGGTATTTTTTGAGACAGGGTCTCACTCCATTGCCCAGCCTGGAGTGCAGTGGCATCGTCACAACTCGCCGCAACTTTGACTTCCCAGGCTCAAGTGATCCTCTCACCACAGCCTCCCACATAGCTGGGACCACAAGCACGTGCCACCATGCCCGGCTAATTTTTTAATTACTTGTAGAGGTGGGTCTTGTTTTGCTGCACAGGCTGGTCTTGAACTCCTGGGCTTAAGCGATCCTCCTGCCTTGACTTCCCAAAGTGCTGGGATGAGTGCAGTGAGACTCTGCGCCTGGACCACAATTAGATTTTTTAATTTAAAAAATGAATTCAAATTTTACATTCAATTCTGTATCTGCTTGTTTTAAAATAAAACCAGTGTTTCAAATTATGTTTCATTTAAAGTATTTAACTCTTTATCCCGGAAACTTTTAAGTAGAATTTATACTTCATGAAGATGTCTCAATATTGCAGCACTGCTTATAGTTTCAAAGAAATGGGGGGAAGGTGAGTTATTTAATAATGGGGAATTGGCTAAATGAATTATGATACATTTACTTCTTGGAATACATGCAGTCATTAAATATGTTCTTAATGCACATTTAAGGTATATATAATATACATATTTGCAAACATTTTGTATTTTATACTTTAGAGCTGTCCTTAGAGAAATGTAACTATTCTAAAAACAGAGTCAAGTGTACTCGACAGAAGGACTTTTTCTCTGTAAGTTATTGATCTTCTTTAGTGTCAATATATACAGAAAGCAACCACCCTCAATTGTCGTAAGAGGATCTTGTGCAAGTCTGAGTGCAGGATTATCAACTACAGCAAAACAGCATGTCACTGACACTTTTAAAAACCTAAAAACTTTATCTTCTTTCTTGCTTTGAAAAATCAACCAACCAGTAATGCAGTGAACACCAAGATTTGAGGAAAAATGAACTCAGGAAACATTATATGAAAAAAAAATCACGTTACAGTTTGCATAGTAAGATCTCAATTTTATTTAAAAAACAAAACCTGTATTCCTGTGTATGAAGATATATGCATATGAAAAAACTGTCTGAAAAGAAATTCCTGTGTGTATTCCACAGCATACCCCCCTTGTCACTGTTGATGGCATCCCTGTTATTGGGGACTTATGGTCGATGGGAAGACCAGAAAAACACATATGAAAAGCCAGACCATGACCCAGGGAGGAGTTAAACAGAGGACCGGAGTACTGGCATTTGGTGGTTAGGCACACTGCTTTCAATCCTAACAGTCCTGGGTTCAAATCCAGATACTGTCACTTGCCAGATGAAACCTTGGGCAGGTTACTTCTCTAAGCCTACATTTCTTCATCTGTAAGTATCACCTGAGCACAAATGTATTAATATTGTAAAGTGCTTAGTAAAGTGCTTCAGATCAGCTGGCTACAAATTTGGGAGTATCCAAAACAGGGTCTTATAGCAAGAGCTCAGTAAATGGTATTTTTTAAATAAAAAATCTATTACGTTGAGGTATTCAGGGGTACACACAATAAAATGTACTGGGCCCCACAAATTATGTAGCTGTAGTTGGTTCTACCATCCCCCTAGTTTAGATTTGCCTTTTCTATTGTTTCGATAAATGGGATAATAAGTACTATTATTACTTCTTTCACTTGGCCTAATAGCTTTAAGATTCACCTAGGTTGTTACATTTACCATCAGCTTTATTCCTACTAGCCAAAACCTGGTAACACTTCGAATGTCCATCAGCAGGTGAATGGCGTGTAGTGCAGAATTAACCAAATAGAGGTCTAGGCTTTGTCTCTGACCATGGCAGGTGATCTCTAGGCCCCTGAAGTGTTCTGCAATAGGAGTGTCATTGTTTGCCTGGGGGCTTTGGCCAGCAAACAGTCTAATAATGTGATTTATGCTGGGCCTTTGGGACACACGGTATTCGCTCTGGGAGGAGCTGGAGAATAAAGGTCAGGCGCTTGGGCAGTAGTAACAGCTCTGGACACCAAAGCTCGGCTGAGCTTCCAAGACTGACAGTACTCCGTGCGCATTGCCACATACTGATGACGGGAAGATGACATGCTCCGCGGGGTTTGGAAGCTTCATATTTGAAACTCTCCCAGGTTCTGCCCTATGTAGTGGAAGCTTTGGTTATTTCCAGTTTGTAGTCTTTCACTGTAATGAAACTCTAATTGTAAGTATAGTGCTTTCCCAAGTTCTGTTAGTTGTTCTAACAAATTTTCAAGCCTGAGGGTGGTTGTGGAGATCTCTGAACCAGCTGATCTGAAGTGAGGGTAACCCTGGGGGACCCCCACACTTGGCATCTGAGGAGAGGACAGTCTTGTGGGGACAGTTCGCCCAGACTTTGCAGTTTGGCAAACTCATTGCCAGTGGCTAAGCAAATTTTATCCATGGAATACAATGAAGTATTACTTAGAGACTGAAAAAGAGGAACAGCCTACTGATGCATATGACACAGAGATTAATCTCAAAAGCACTGTGCTGTGGGAGTGTGATTTTTAATGCAGCAACTTGGCAACATGTGACAAGGGACCCCATGAACTTATTGCACAAAAAACGCTGTTTTCACAGGAAATCGGAGTCACTCAGAAGAGTGTCAGAGGGAAGTGAAACTTGCTTAGGGCCTGAGGGATAGAAATGGGGAGAGCAAGGGGGTGGTTTCCCTCTTAGGTAGACAGAAGCTACCTTGGGAAAACAAGCCTGGCAGTAGCACAGGCGCTGAGGAGTTGTGGAAGATACGGCTGGAAAGATGGAACATTGGGAGGTGATGGAAATTTTGATTTCCCCTGTAGGGCATGTGGAAGCCTGCATTTTCAGAGCTGGAAGGGGGTTTCCCTATGACAAAAGTAGGTTTGGATGAATTTGTTTTATAACATTGTACCAGACTGAAAAAAATTTCAGAAAAAATCTGCTGATTCTCTAACAGAGAATAATTAGGGTGGTTAGGAAAAAAGTACATTAGCTCCGGTTATAGGAATAAACAGTAAAACAATACAGTGTATTTTGAACTTTTCCTGACAATGACCCAATCAAAAAGTACATTTTATATCAATACTCAGTACACATGCATATAAACACATACATGTGAAACAAATTTCATGAAACAATATTTCCTCTTCTTAGGTACAATGCACTAAAATGTTCTATTTTTTTCTGCTGTGTTCTATTCTATTATGTTCTATTCTATTTCTTTTTTAAACAGTGCGAGTCATGGGTGACTAAATGCATTCCCTGTCCTAATATGGTCACCCCTCCAGGAGACTGGGGGCACTCTCATTTCTGCAGAGGCATAGGTGTGGCGGAGAGCCTGGGATGGGGGTGGGATAGCAGGTGTGAGGACTGGCTGTCTTCCAGGTTACGTGGCCTCAGGCATAGCTTATCACCTCTGACCTTGACCCCTGCTATAGGCCATGCCTGTGTCCTTCTCCAAATTAATATGTTGACACCTAATCCCCAGTGTGATAGTGTTGAGAGGTAGGGCCTTTGGAAAGTGATTCGGTTATAAGGGTGGAGCCCTCATGAATGGGATTCGTGCCTGTATAAAGAGGCCCCAGAAAACAACCTCCCTGCTTCCTCCATGGGAAGACAGAGAGAGAAAACACCATCTGTGAACCAGAAAGTGGACACTTACTAGATATTGAACCTGCTGGCACCTGGATCTTGGACTTCCCAGCTTCCAGAACTCTGAGCAGTAAGTGTTTGCTGTTTATAGGGCACCCAGTCTATGGCAGTTAGTGGTAGCATCCCAAAGAACGGAGACAACCCCTTTGCCCACTCCTCGGAGGGGCTGACAACCTTGCTGAGACTCAGAGCGGCTTGGTGCCTTTGTGGGTAAGATGTGCACGAAAGGATCTTGGGAGTGGCTATGTGCTATTTAAGGGAAAGAGACTGTGTCCCTGTTTTTGCTCCTCTCCCTGCTGCCGGTTTTCACAGAGGTCTGGCTCCTACTGCAAGTGATGCTTATCACAAAGTGGGCAAGTTGATGTCACCACCTAAATAATTTTAAAAGTTCTGAGCGTGCATTCTGAGCCAGGTGGTGTTACATGTTTAGATGCATGGTCTTTAAACCACACTAAAGTATTCTTAAACTGGAAATTATTATCTTTATTACATGGGTGAGGAAACAGAAGCTCAGAGAGGGGGGCTGCCTGCCTGTAGTCACAAGAGTGAGACAGATTTCAGAGCCCCATCTGTCTGCTTTTTATCCCAGCTCCCCTGCCCACACCTGCCTCCACCATGTAGCCTCTCAGGCTCCAAAGGCCAGGCTCATGGTATTTAGGGGTGGATTTTAGCACAGGTGTTCTTGTGGTGCTCTCACTCTGGGTCCTAGAAGCCCCATAGCACTATATCTTTTGCATACGAAAGTCTTACTCTGGTACTGCAAGCTTGCTTTCCAAAATTATAATAACGACAATCACTAACATTTAGGAGCAGCTCTGGTCCCCAGTGAGGCTTTATGCATGCATTGCCTCAACCGCTTGAGGCAGGCACTGTCTTCATGCCCGCAGGGCCAGAGGTGAGAAAACTCACCCTAGGTCACACGGTGAACAAACAGCACAGCTGGAACTTGAGCTTGGCTTGTCCCTAACCCCGCCAGTGCTGTCAACCACTGTGTTTTGGGAATTTGAGGAATAAGGAATGTGGAAGTGGCAGAGAGAAGACAGATGCTTAAGCCTGGGGGACACTCTGAACATTTTCAAGCCCAAGAAGAAAAGAGAAATGCAGAGAAATGAAATAAAGCAGAGGCTGGCAAGCCAACGCTCACAACACGACCAAGACCCCAAGTTCCCAAAGAAAGTGCTTTATTGTTTTCAAAATAGCAACATGTAAAGACAGCTTTTGCAAACAAGAAGACAAAAAGGCTAACCTTTACTGCTACCCCAATAATGCCAATTCCCCAGCCCTAGCCCTGCAGAACTGTGGGAAAGCAGCCTTTGCTCTATGTAGGCTTTCACTCAGGACAGGTAGGTTTCTCATAAAGACTATTTTTAATCCAGGGAAGAGTGTAAAATTGCACAGCCCGTCCTGGGGACTCTGACAGCCCAGTGGACCAGGAAGGAATCTCCATCCATCTCATCTCAGAGTCTCCAGAGCCACAGGCAGCCTGCAAGCCAAGCAGAGACTGGGGAGAAGGGGAGAGCGGCTGGAGAGATTTATATGTAATGCTGTCCTCCCTCTGCCTTGGAGTCAAGGCACCGCGAGAGGCTGTGAGTATAATGAAGAGCAGGCAGGGCTGCTCCTGGAGAAGCTAAAGCATCAGTGGGAACCGTGGGTGCAGCAGGCGATAAGCAGGAGGTGCAGGTTAATGATGATGCCGGTACACAGGTAGCCCCAGGAGGAGGGCAGAAGCCCTGGGGTGGGTGCGTGTGTGAGTGTGTGTGTGTGTGTGTGTGTGTGTGTGTGAGAGAGAGAGAGAGAGAGAGAGAGAGAGAGACCCATGGTATCTATTTGTGTTTTGGCCCCTTTTCTTTTTCTTTCTTTAAAAAAAAAACAAAAAACCTAATGAAATTGATTCTCCTCTCCTACATAGAGGTTTGCACGGGCCCTGCTCTCTCTTTGCCAATTCATCAATCCCCTCATCCTCAAAATTTATCTAAACTACTTTAGAGAAAAGATTTCTTTACCTTTAACCCCCTGCACCCCACTGGCCAGGTATGGAAGGATAATTAGACAGCCTGATCCTAAAGAAAGGGCACCAGTCATGACTAGACCAGCTCTTCTGGGGAAAGGAACATCTCTGAGCTCTGCAGAGCTCGGGAGTCCCCTCTCTCATCTGCCTCAGTAAGTCAAGAAGATATGATGCAAGTTCACTCCCTCCCAGTGTGGCTGTGAGCGAGAAGACAACTCCAGGCACTGTCTGGGGCAGGGAGCCTTCTTTGAGGGAGGTGTTCTTTTTCTTTCAATGAGTTTAAGCATTCCCTTCATTAGCTTGACTCTGCAGCTGCTTCTTGGATCCAGCCTCCTCGGAGGTCCCCTTCTCTGCTGAAACATCTCAGACCTCTCCTGCTCCCCTCTGCCCTCGGCCTCTCCCTGGCTCAGGCTGACCATAGGAACTACTATGTATGTTTGTCAGGCCCTTTCTGTTTTTAATTTTTTTCTCGTTTAGTTATAAATTACCCCAGATGGGTTTTCTATCAAACACTGTTTTTGCTATTTTTGGCTTCTGTTTCTCAATTTCTTTCTTTTCTTTTTTTTTTAAGATGGGATTTTGCCATGGGCCCAGGCTGGTCTCCAATGCCTAGGCTCAAGTGATCCTCCTGCCTCAGCCTCCCACAGCACTGGGGTTGCAGGCGTAAGCCACCGTGCCCAGCCTCTGTCAGGCTCTCTCAAGTCGATGTAGCATTTATTGAGCTGCACTGCGTTAGGTTCCAGGGAACGTCTAAGTCTGAGACGCCATCTTTGTCTTCAAGAGACTTGCAGTTTGGTTAATGATACAAGAATGACCGTGAGGGAAAGAGAGACATATATGTAATAAGGTTCCTGAATGGGAGCAAGTCTGTGAGCAGATCACTGTATTCTGAGCACATCTGCCCAAGGACCCCTATTACCAAATACATGCAGCAGCAACCCCAGCCTCCCACCACACACTCTCCTTACTCCAATCCCTTGTAGCTAAGCTGTGTGACCACATTGGGCTGAAGTAAAGCCCTGCAGTCTAGGTGGGTTTTCCCAAGAGCTTGCCACGTGACCTTGATGAATGGCATCACATGAAGTGAAGGTCACAAAATAAACCAGTGGCTCTTGCCCAGTGTCCACTGCAGCCACATGGGGAGGACACGGCCTGGTCCAGGACCTTTCTATCAGTTTCATTCCAATTGAATCCAGCCTCTTTCTTTGTATGATTTTGAAGGTAGAGTTGGTTTTGTCTTCTTGCTTACTGTCTCCTTTCGCTTGTTTAAATATTTACCTTACATTTTCCCTACTCTGACTAGAGGAGGCATTTTGCTAACTTAAAATAGTTGAGCGACATTGTCCTCCACAGTCCCTTCTAGAGATGTGAATTTCCTTTGAACCCCTGAGATTGGGGTTTAAGCCATCTCTTCTGGAATCTCTCTTGGGGGAGAGAATTAATTTCAACTGTTCCTTCATACCAGCACCAGGTGCCAGTTGTTATAGAATTAAGGAAAGTTATTCCAGAGAACATGTTGCCGACTTTTAGAATCTGCCTGAGCTACACAGATTCAGCCAGAGTCCATTTATGTAATGCTAAATGAGAGTTTCCCACATACAGGGAACTCTAACATCCCCAGATAAATAGCTCTGCAAGGAGAAAATGCAAATTATGACTTAAAGTCATCTTCTACTTTTGTGCAGTGCATACCAATGTGGCTTTGCCCTTTAGCTAGGGCAATGTAGCTACTACTTCTTTACGCAGATAGACGCCCTGCATGAATGTGTTTCCCGAGACTGTTGGAAAAATAAATAGACTATTAGCTACTTGGTTTCCTCTTTAGAAACCCAGCAGGCACAACAGCGAGAGACATTAGTCTTTAAGCACCAGGTCCACGGGACAACCACACCAAAGAGCACTTGTAGCAGGACCAAAAAGGGTTAAAACAAGTCCAGAGAAAGGGTGTGGGCAGTCAGATGGTTTAGCAGGTGCTAAGCTTGTGCCAGAGACGTTTATAATCAAGGCTTTTGCAATCGCGATTTTGTAACAAGTAAAGAATCCACACGCATGAGGAGGAAGTGCAAGAAATCAATGAAAACTTCAGAGAATGAAACGTGGTAGGCATAAATCACCACACGCTGGGATACAAGGGGAAGAATTAGGCACGGAAAGTAATCATGAGGAAAGTGTAATTGCAGGATCATATGAGCTGAGGATGCCTAAAGGGATCACTGGATGTCTGTGGGCTGTAAGAGCAGGTGGATTCCTGCAGTGCTCAGCAAGCCCAGCCGGCCCGTGTGCACAGGTGTGAGGTGAGACCATGTGGGAGGTCAGACTGAATGAGGTGGAATGAAAGGATTGATGGGTTTTAAGTAATTGCCAAATGATTCTGCTACATCCAATAGACTCTTCCTCTAGTCTTAGAAGAAAACAAGGAAGGAGGCTAGAAAGGGAGCACAGGAAATGTATGAGTGCAGGGCAGAGGGAGGGAGAGAAAAATGGCACTTAATGGGGAGTGCAAAAGAGAAAGTGAAGAAAGAATGAACATTAAGGCCTGAGAGCTGATATTAACATAAATGCAGTGTGTGTATGAGGGTGTGTGTCTATACATGTTTCCAAAATGATGGGATAGATGTACTTTTCCCTTTTCCTCACGCTAAAGACAACTAGAAACTCTGGCTTGGTTTATATAAATAAAAATAAGAAGATTCTGAAAGGCAGAGAGAAGGAGGTAAACCAGCCAGGACTTGTGGGACCTGAGAAATGACACAGTGATGAGATTCCTGTTTCTTCTTTCTTTCTCTTTTTCTCTTCTTTCTTTCTTTCTTTTTTTCTTTCTTTCTTTCTTTTTTTTGGCTCATATGCCCTGGGCCTGAAGCTGAAGGAGCCAGGAACAGGTGCAGAGAATGAGAAAAAACATCAACAAAACACTATTCTCTCTAGCTAAAGGTCAAGAAAGAGGCAGCCTAGTAAGGCAGAAGACTTTTAGACAATAACCATTACGCTCCAAACACTACAGTAAAAACTGTGGCCTCATCCCGATCCATGCTAGCAAAGACCCAGTGGGGATCCGAGACTTCCACTCCCATGAGAATATTATGACGTACTTCAACAACCCCTCCCAGGGTGGTGTCAGAAAAGACCAAATAGCAAGCCAGGGCTTTCATCTCCAGCAGCTGGTAACAAAAATCCTCCTACTGCGGTGTAAGTAGAGACCATATGGAAATCTGGGAACCCAAACCTTCACTCAGTAGTAACAAGGAGCCCCCCGCCCCAGCTTGGGTGTCAATAGATGATGATTGAAGAACCTTGACTTCCACCCCACGTGGCAGTATCAAGGCAGTGCCTTCCTTCTCCTCTTCCAGGTTGGTGGCACAGAAGCCAGCTAAAACAGAAGGCTTAAGGAAGATTCAGTCGCACAACGTAATATAAAAACATCCAGGTTTCAATAAAAAAATCAACCTTCATGCCAAGAACCAGGAAGGTCTCAAACTGAATGAAAAAAGACAATCAACAGAGGCCAACACTGAGATGACAGAGATGTTAGGATTATCTGATGAAGATTTTAATGCAGGCATAATAAAAATACTTTAGTCAACAATTAGGAACACATTTTAAACAAATGAAAAAATAGAAAGCCTCAGAAAAGAAATAGAAGATATAGAGAACAAACAAATAAGAATTTTGGCACTGGAAAATACCGTAACTAAAACAAAACAACAAAAATGGACCACAGAACTCAGTGGATGGTCTAGAAGAATGGAAGGGACAGGGGAAAGTGAACTGGAATATAAGACATGAGAAATTATACAATACAAATAGCAAAGAGAAAACAGACTCAGGGAAAAAAAAAAAGGAACAGAAACTCATAAACCTAATTTATCTCACAGGATTACTAGAAAGAGGATGGGACTGAAAATGTTGTCAAAAAAATAATAACTTAAAACTTTCTACATTTGGAAAGCAACATAAACCTACAGATTCAATAAGCTAAGGAAACCCCAAAGAAGATTAAAAAAAAATTTACACCCAGAAACATTATAATTTACTTTCAGGAAACTAACACCAAAGAAAAAACCTTGAAAGCAGCCTATGAAGACAGCTGCTTTACCTAGAGGGGAGGAAAAATTCAATGACAGCAGATTCCTCCCAAAAAAATGTGGAGGCCATAAAGAAGTAGGACAATATTTTGAAGTGCTGAAGAAAACAATTGTCAGTCCAGAATTCTATACCCAGCAAAAATATTCTTTAGGATTGAAGGGGAAATCAAGACATTCTCTGATGGAGAAAAGCTATGAGAATTTGTCACTGGCAGATCTAGCCTAAAATAACAACAAAAGGAAAATTTGATTTTGACTTGAAATCAATGCATAAAAATGGTAATTAATATGACATTGAAACACTCATTTTTTTGGTGACATCAGAACAATGTCTATTAATTTTTAAATCGGCTCTAAATCAGACCTAGCTATGATCCAGTTGTGGCACTGTGTGGCCAAGTCATTAGTCATAAGAAATGTATTTGCTGGCTGGGCGTGGTGGCTCACGCCTGTAATCCCAGCCCTTTGGGAGGCCGAGGTGGGTGGATCACGAGGTCAAGAGATCAAGACCATCCTGGCCAACATGGTGAAACCCCATCTCTACTAAAAAATACAAAAAAATTAGCCGGGTGTTTGGCACGCGCCTGTGGTCCCAGCTACTTGGGAGGCTGAGTGGAAGAATCGCTTGAACCCAGGAGGTGGAGATTATAGTGAGCTGAGACTGCACCACTGCAGTCCAGCCTGGCAACAGAGCAAGACTCTGTCTCAAAAAAAAAAAAAAAAAAGAAATGTATTTGCTTCATTTATAATCTCATCCTTTATCAGGGAATATGACTATTCCCTTTCTATTATGCAAAAATTTAAACATAGCCAGAAGTACAGAGAACACTCTAATCGGCTCTCATGTACCCATCACTCAGCTTTTAAATGCAGCAACGTATGACCAGTCTCAATTTATTAGGTTGGTGCAAACATAATTGCCGTTTTGGACCATGAATTTGAAATCATTATAACTAGGCTCAAACACATCTTTACTAATCAAAATAGAAACCATTACAATCAACACATTTTTGCCAACAAGAAATAAATTTGTTTCTTCTTGTAGCATAAAAATCTATTCTTCAGGATTCAACAAACTCTTGGAAAGCATTTGCTGCATCCTGCTGGTTGTGGAAGTGTTTTCTCTGCAAAAAGTTACTGAGATGCTTGAAGGATAGTAGTCAGTTGGCGAGAGGTCAGGTGAATATTACGGACGAGGCAAAACTTCACAGCCCAATTCGTTCAACTTTTGAAGCATTGGTTGTGTGACATGCAGTGGAAATTGTCATGGAGAAGAACTGGGCCCTTTCTGTTGACCAGTGCCAGCTGTGGGCATTACAGATTTTGGTGCATCTCAGCGATTTGCTGAGCATACTTCTCAGATGTAATGGTTTCACCAGGATTCAGAAAGCGGTAGTGGGTCAGACCGGCAGCAGAGCACCAAACAGTGACTATGACCTTTCTCTGGTGCAAATTTGGCTTTGGGAAGTGCTTTGGAGCTTCTTTGTCCAATCACTGAGCTGGTTGGTGCTGGTTGTCCACTTTTCGTCTCATGTAACAATCTGATCGAGAAACGGTTCATTGTTGTTGCACAGATTAAAAGAAAATGACACCTCAAAATGACCACTTTTTTAAAAAATTTTTGGTTAACTCGTGAGGCACCCACTTACTGAGCTTTTTCACCTTTCCAGTTTGCTTCAAATGCTGAACCACTGTAGAATGGTTGATGCTGAGTTCTTAGGCAACTTCTCGTGTAGTTGTAAGGGGGATCAGCTTCGATGACTGCTCTCAGTTGGTCATCGTCCACTTCCTATGACCAGCTGCTATGCTCCTCATCTTCAAGGCTCTCGTCTCCTTTGCAAAAGCTCTTGAACCATCACTGCACTGTATGTTCATTAGCAGCTCCTGGGCCAAATGCGTTGTTGATGTTGAAAGTTGTGTCTGCTGCTTTTCGACTCATTTTGAATTTGAATAAGAAAATTGCTCGAATTTGCTTTTCGTCTACCATTATTTCCGTAGTCTAAAATAAACATACAATTAACAGCAAGTAATAAATCACTAGCAAAAATCTTAATGCAAGAAATGCCCACATAAGCTACATTTATTTAAGAACGTATTCCAATATCAGACAGTAAATTCCAATAATGCAAAAACCACATTTACTTTTGCACTCACCTAATACTTGTTGAACCACACAGTTTAGCCAGAGCATTTCAAAGCAAATCTCATAGGTCGGGGTATTTCCACTGCAAATACTTGAGTGTGCTCCTCTGAGAAGACTTTTAAAATCATCACTACACTTTAAAAGTCAATAATGTCTTAACATGGTACATTTTGTTTACTTAATTTATTTGAATCTGCATGCTTCACAGCCTATATACTGCATTAAGCTGTGTCTTCTAAGCCTCCTTTGTTTTATAACAGCTGCTCCTCATCTTATTTATTCCACTGACATGTACAATCAAATGTCCCACAATCTGTGCCTGATTGATTACGCCCTCGTAGTGTACATACAAACTTTCCTCTATCCCCTGTATGTCCTACAAACTGGTAGGTTCAGAGGACTTACTAAAGTCAGGCTCAAGTATTTTGACAAATACACTTCATATGTGATGTTTCGCACTTCCTATTGCTTCCCGTCATGGAGACATCATGACATCCAGTTGCCTCATATTTAAGTATAAGATTTATCAGTGGGTTCAGGTGACGTTAGCCTGATCCTCATTATAAAATGTCCAGTCACACTTTCTCCTGATGATTTTAGGATGCGTTGGTGATCGTTGCCTAGACCTATTGTTTTGTTTTATTTAGAGTTGTAAAATATGATTTTAGAATTCTATCATCAGTCTTTCATCTATGTACTTATTAGCTAAATTCTTTTTTTTTTTTTTTGAGACAGAGTTTCACTGTCACCCAGGCTAGAGTGCAGTGGCACAATCACAGCTTACTGATATTAGCTGAATATTTATAAATAACTTTCCTTCTTTAAACTAGTTGTGTTCCATTAAAACATTTTTATTGAGATAAAATATGCATATATAATTTACCATCTTTACCAGTATATACTTTAGTGGCAACGAATACATTTATATTATTTTTTTGCCTTTATCTCCCAACTTCCTGGCCTCTGGTAACTACCATTCTACTTTATTTCTTCATGAAATCCACTTTTTAATCTCCTGCATGTAAGTAAGAATATGTAATATTTGTCTTTTGGTGCTTGGTTTATTTTACTTAACATAATGGCTTCCAATTGCCACAAATGACAGGATTTCATTCTTTTTATGGCCAAATAATATTTCACTGTGTATATGTACCACGTATCATTTATTTATTTATCACTGAAGGATACTTAGGTTGATTCCATATGTTCACGAATGTGAACAGTGCTTCAGTAAACATGAGGGGTGAAGAAATCTTTTCGATATATTGATTTCTTTTTCTTTCTTTCTGAGACAAGGTCTCACTATTTTGCCCAGGCTGGAAGGCAGTGGCATGCTCTTAGCTCAGTACAACCTCAAATTCCTGGGGTCAAGTGATTCTCCTGCCTCAGTCTCCCGAGTAGCTAGGACTACAGGCAGGCACACACCACAATGCCCAGCTAATTTTTCTAATTTTTGTAGAGATGGGGTCTTGCTATGTTGCCCAGGCTGGTCTCAAACTCCCAGGAAGGAGGCTCAAGCAACCCTCTTGCCTTGGTCTCCCAAAGTGCTGGGATTACAGGCATGAGCCACTGCACCCCACACATTTCCTCTTTTGGATATATACCCAGTAGTGAAATTGCTGGATCATATGGAAGTTCTACTCAAAGAAAATTTTTTAAACATAAAAAAAGCGATAAAAGAAACCTTAGAACCTTCAGAAGAAAGCAAAAATATGGGTAAATACCACAACATTTTCTTCTCATACTGAGTTTTAAAAATGATATTTGATAGATATGGTTCTAAATGTATGTAGGGAAATATTTAAGACAATTATATTATAAATAGGAGGGGGAGGGAGAAGGGATACAAAAGGATGTGAGATTTCTATATGTCATTTGAATTGGTGAAATGAAAATACCAGTAGACTGGTAAGTTATGAATATATAATACAATGCACAGAGCAATTACTAAAAATGCTGTACAAAGACACTGTAAATATAAAGACAAATACAAATGCAAAGACAAATACAAATACACTATAAATATAAAAACACTATAAATAAACCAAAATGGAATTCCGAACAATGTTTATGTGCCTGTAATCCCAGCTACCCAGGAAGCTGAGGCAGGAGAATTGCTTGAACCCAGGAGGCGGAGATTGCAGTGAGCTGAGATCATGCCACTGCACTCCAGCTTGGGAGACACAGTGAGACTCTGTCTCAAAAAAAAAAAAAAAAAGTTTATGTAACCCACAGAAAAACAGGCAAAGAAAAAAACAAATGAGAAACAGAGAACAAACAGAAAACAAAGAATAAAATGGCAGATTCAAGCCCTAAGACATCCATAAATGCATTAGATACTTAAGGTTTAAACATACCAGTTAAAGACAGAGATTGGCACAGCATTAAAAAATATTACCTACTACCCAACTCTATGCTTCTATGAGAAACTCATGTCAAATATAATAATATAGGCAAGTTGAAAGTAAAAGGATGGAAAAACGTATAATGCAAACATTGATTAAAAGGAAGCAGGAGTGGTTATATAAATTTCAGATAAAGTATGCTTCAGAGCAAAGAAAACGACCAGAGACAGAGTGACTATTTCATGTCAAGAGGGTTAACCTCCAAGGAGACATAGTGATCCTAGGTGTGTATGCGCCGAACATCAGACCTGCAAATATGTAATATAAAAATGGGAAGAACTGAAAGGAAAAATGGATAAATCAATAATAATTGTTGGAGATGTAACATACCTCTCTCAACAATTGATAGAATGATTAGACAGAAATCAACAGACTGTAGAAGAACTAACAATACTGCCAAGTCAACAAGATATAATGGACACGGTAGACATTCCACCCTCCAACAACAGAGCACACATTCTTTTCAAGATAGGCTATAAAATAAACCTCGACAAATTAATTTTTTTATTAGAATTTTTTTTTTTCATAGATAGGGTCTTGCTATGTTTCCCAGGCTGGGGTGCAGGGACCATTGACAGGCGTGGTCACAGCACACTATAACCTCAAACTCTCAGGCTCAAGAATCCTGAGTAGCTGGGACTACAGGTGTGTGCTACGGTGCCTGACCTTCATCAAATTAAAAAGAAACTGATATCATACACAGTGTGATCTCTGACCACAGTGAAATCAAAGTAGAAATCAAGAACAGAAATAAAAGAGGAAGATTCCCAAATACTTGAAAATGAAACAACATATTTCTAAATAATCCATGCATCAAAGAGGAAATCTCAAGGGAAATAAAAAATACATTAAGCTGAATGAAAATGAAAATACAATAAATCAATTGTGGGACACATCTAAGCAGTGCTGAAAGGAAAATTTATAGCACTAAGCACACACATTAGAAAAGAGGAAAAGTCTCCTATCAATAATTTAAGCCCCACCTCAAGAACCTAGAGAAAGAAAAGCAAAATAATCCCAAAAGAAGCAAAAGTAAGGACATAATAAAGATAAGAGTAGGCCGGGCACGATGGCTCACACCTGTCATCCCAGCACTTTGGTGGGGAGAAGCTGGAGGAGCACTTGAAGCCAGGTGTTCCAGACCAGCCTGGGCAACATAGGAAGGCCCCGTCTCTACTAAACATGTTTAAAAAAGAAAAATTAGCCAGGTGTGGTGGCGCATACCTGTAGTCCCAGTTACTCAGGAGGCTGAGACAGGAAGATTACTTGAATCCAGAAGTTCAGGGTTGCAGCGAGCTATGATCACACCACCGAACTCTAGCCTAGGCAACAGAGAGAGACCTTGTCTCTTAAAAAAAAAAAAAAAGATAAGAGCAGAAATTAATAAAATTGAAAACATAACACAATCAAGATTGCTGTGGTCTTGGTGGAGGAAGAGTCATATAGAACAGAACAGATAAGCCAGAAACAGACCCACACAAATGTGGCAGCTGATTTGCAACAAAGGTGCGAAAGTAATTCAGTGGAGGAAAGACAGCCTTTCAATGAATGGCGCTAGAGCGACTGGACGTCCATAGGCAAAATGCGTGCACCCCAACCTAATTCTCACACCTTATACAAAAATTAACCTAAAATGGATCACAGACTTAAATGTAAAATTATAAAACAGAAAAAACAACAAAGAGAACATCTTTGGGCTCTAGGGCTAGTCCAGCAGTTAGACTTAAATGAAAAGCATGATTCATAAAAGGAAAAACTGATAAATTGGACTTCATCAAGATTAGAAATTTTGCTCTATGAAAGACCCATTAAGATCATAAAAAGATAAGTTAGGGAGGTCAAGGCGGGTGGATCATGAGGTCAAGAGATCAAGACCATCCTGGTCAACATGGTGAAACCCCGTCTCTACTAAAAATACAAAAATTAGCTGGGCGTGGTGGCATGCACCTGTGGTCTCAGCTACTCAGGAGGCTGAGGCAGGAGAATTGCTTGAACCCAGGAGGCGGAGGTTGCAGTGAGCCAAGATCGTGCCACTGTACTCCAGCCTGGCGCCTGGCGCCTGGCCCCTGGTGACAGAGCAAGACTCTGTCTCAAAAAAAAAAAAAGACAAGATAGAGAGTAAGAGAAAATATTTTCAAACCACATATCCAACAAAAGACTAGTATCTTAGAATATATAACGAACTCTCAAAACTTAACATTAAAAAGCAAACAATTCAATTAGAACGTGAGTATAGTAGGCTGCATCTCGGCCTGAAAGATATTCAGGTATTAACCTGTGGGACCTGCGAATGTTACCTTATATAGCAAAATGAACTTTGCTTATGGGACTCAAAGATCTTGAGCTGGAGAGATTATCTTGGATTATCCAGGTGGCCCCCCTAAATGTAATCCCAAGTGTTCTAATAAAACAAAGGAAGAGGGAGATTTGACTCGGAAGGCAGAAAGCGATGTGATGATGAAAGCACAGAGAAATTTGAGGATGCTGTGATGGCAGGAGGAAAGATGGAGGAAGGGGCTATAGGCCAAGGAATGCAACTCTAGAGGCTGGAAAACCAAAGTGCATTCTCCCCTGGAGCTCCTAGAGGGAGTGCAGCCCTGCTGGCACCTTGGTTGCAGCCCAGTGAAACTGTCTTCGGACTTTGGCCTCAAAAACTACAAGAGAATGAACACGTGTGTGTTCATTTCTTTTGTTTTTTGAAACAGGGTCTTGCTCTGTCATCCAGGCTGGAGTGCAGTGGTACAATCATGGCTCACTGCAACCTGGACCTCACGGGCTCAAGCAATTCTCCCACCTTAGCTTCCCGAGCAGCTAGGACTGCTAGTGTGCACCACCACGCCTGGATAATTTTCTTATTTATTTATTTATTATTATTATTATTTTTTCCATAGAGATAAGGTCTTATTATGTTGCCCAGGCTGGTCTCCAGCTCCTGGGCACAAGTGAGCCTCTGTCCTTTGCCTCCCAAAGTGTTGCGATTGTAGGCGTGAGCCATCACACCAGGCCAAATGTCTGTTGCTTTTAAGCTACCAAGTTCACAGAAATTTGCTACTGCAGCAGTGGGAAACTAACACTTCAGGGAAGAGACACAGAGATGTTTTGCCGGGGAAGGTATGCAGAGAGCAAGAAGCACATGAAAATATGTACATTTTCATTAGCCATTAGGGAAATGAAAATTAAAACCACAATAGGATCTCACCACACACCTATCAGCATGGCTCAAATAAAAAGTAGTGACAGCATCAAATGCCAGTTAGAATGTAGAGAAACCAGATCACTCACACATTGCTGGTGGGAACGTAATGGTGCAGCCATTCTAGAAAACTTTGGCAGTTTCTTTAAAAAGCTAAACATGCAACTATCATATGATGCAGAAATTGCACTCTGGGACATTTGTCCTAGAGAAATGAAGACTTACCTTCCTACAAAAGCCTGCACGTGAATGTTTTATAGCAATTTTATTCATAATAGCCCAAGAACTGGAAACAACCTCCATGTCCTTCAACAAGTCAATAAATGGTTAAGCAGACTGTTCATTCATACCATGAAATACTAGCAGGAGAAGAAGCAGCCTTGATACACAAATCAACCTGAATAAATCTTCAGAGAATTATCCTGAGTGGAAAAAGCCAGTCCCCCAAAGGCTGCTACGTAATCTTTGTTTCCATTCTTAAAATGACAAAATTATAGAGATGGAGAGCAGGTTGGTGGTTAGCAGGAGTTAAGGAGGAGGAGAGAACGTTGGCAAGGAGAAGCAAATAGGTATGTCTATAAAAAGGCAACTCGAGGACCCCTTGTGATGATGGAAAGATCTGTTTCTTGGCTGTATCAATATCAGTGTCTTAGCTGTGATGCCGTACTGTAGTTTTGCAAGATGTTTCTCTCGGGAGAAATTAGGTAAAGGTGCATGGAACCTCTCTGCATTATTTCTTGCAACTGCATGTGAATCCACGATTATCTCAAAATAGGAAGTTTAAAAACGTGAATATGGGGAGGAGAGAGGCAGAGGTGTTTGAAAGGGCTAGAAATTGTTAAACAACAAACAAAGTAGAATTATTTAATTTCCCATTGTAACTAGAAAATGTGATGTTATAGGCCCAGCACAACATATGTGCTTAATAAATATTTGTCAGAAAGATGAGAGGTGGAGAAAATAGCTGCAAATCCTGTCAGCAGGCAGTGTAGGGGCAGAGGATGGAGGAAAAAGAAAAGACGAAGAGAAAAAGAAGGAGGAAAAAGAGCAGAAGAGAAGGAAGAAGAGAGAAGAGGAGAGGAAGAGGAAGAACGGGAGGAAGGAGAAGTAGGAGAAGAGAAAGAGAAGTCAGACGAGAAGGCAGACGAGAAGCGCAGTGCTTTGTGGCATGCTGACGGTGGGCAAGGCTGTGGGTTTTTCTGAGCAGCCCTTGTGTGGAGAAAGGACGTCCTAGGGTGCATGGCGGCTGTAGACACCCTGCCTTGGCTGTCCCCTAGTTGGGTGGAACTGCTCCCTCCCTCTGTGCTGGGCACTTCCTTTGTCCCCTGGTGGGTGGCTCCTGTATGCATGAGATATTCCAGCTCTCTGGGCCCTTTCCTGCTCACCTTGTACCTGCATAGCTCCAGCACCAGGCCATGGTCACAGACACTCAGAATGTATTGATGGAATTTTCCTGTTGATTTAAGCCAGTGAGACCTTGTTTGTCATGGAAAAACTGAATATGAGAGAGGCAGGGGAAGAGGAATTGCTTTCCAAGATCTGCAGTCCTCTTTGTCATCCACTTCTCCTTGGGAAGGGGTTCCTGGAAAGGTGCTGGTGCAGGTGGGCACTGGTGCAGATAGGGGCTGGTGCAGGTGGCGGCTGTGCATGTAGGGGCTGGTACAGGTGGGGGCTGGTGCAGGTAGGGGCTGGTGCACGTGGGGGTTGGTGCAGGTAGAGGCTGGTGCATGTGGGCACTGGTGCAGGTGGAGGCAGATGCAGCTGGGGGCTGGTGTAGGTGGACACTGGTGCAGGTGGAGGCTGGTACAGGTAAGCACTGGGGCAGGTGGGGGCTGGTGCAGGTAAGCACTGGGACAGGTGGGGGCTGGTGCAGATGGACCTGCCAACTGGGACTAGGGGTCAGCCACAGCCAAGGGAGAAGGAGGGGCAGGAGCTGTCCTGGCTGGGCGCTGAGGGCGCCAATTTGCAGGTGAATCAGAAGCCCCAAGATCAAGCATTTGATTGTGTGCATCACCTTTGTGTCACCTTTCTGTGCTGGACTTGTGTTCCCCAGGGAGAGGCCATGATCCTCCCCCCATGTGTCAAATCAGGCAATGGACACTGAAACACTGTGCTGGGGCCTCAGGAGGAGGATGAGGAACAGGATAAGGGGACACCCACCTCTCTGCCCAGGAAGACTCAGGGGTGTGCCTCCTAGCAGCTGTGAAAACACTAAAGGATTTTGCAAGGTTCCTGCTTATGTGGGATTTGGAATCATTTCCACAGCTCTACCTGTGAGTAAGATAATCTATTTAGCAACATAACATCATGGGATGGCAAGAGTGACAACTGCAGAGGTGCCAGGTGTGGTCCCATTTCTGTCTCATTGTGCTCTGGCCTTCTCTGGCCTCTCTTTTCTAACCCACCAACCCCATCTGGCTGGGATGTAGGCCTGGTTCATAGGTCCCCTCTGCTATACTCCACCCTTGCCTTAGGTCTCTTCCCTTTCCCTTCTGCCCACCACCCACCTGGATTGGAAGCCCACCTTGGGGGGGGGTTGTCTCTTGGCCTCTGAGCTCTCAGCAGGGCCCCTGTGGTAGCAAATGCTCGGTATGGGAGTGCAGATGACACACCCTGGTTGGGCTCTTTCCGTGAGAAAGTGGCATTGGGTATTTCTAAAATGACTCTAGTTTTCTATTCTAAGTTTCCTAACCACAAAAAATTTTATGAGTTTCCCACTGTGGCAGATCAAATAGAAATATGATTCATGCTTCACAATTTATGTAGCCAATATCAAAGATATTTGGTAGTTCTATTATGTATCTGACAGGTACACATATTTTTTTTCCTCTAAGAGATTGTTGCATGTGAATAGATAGAAACTGCTTAATAAAGGCTATTTATTACAGACCAAGGGCAAACAGTTTACGAAAGGGAAAAATGCTGAAGTCATTTCTATTAATTCAAGAACAAGACAGAGTGCCTGTTACCATCACTATTGATCTCCACAGCATTGGGGGGTTTAACTAATAACAATAAGACGAAAATGAATTGATTGGAATAAGCATTGGAAATGAAGACAGAAATGTCTTTATTTGCAGATGTTTGAGCATATACACAGACAACCTACAGATCTTAATAAAATAATATTAAAATTAGTAAGAAAATTTAGTAAGGCAGATAGGTGGATAAATATATAAATATAAAGATTTGATCTATGGTGGCAATAAACATTTGAGAAAGGAAATGAAAAAAAAAATAGCCCATTCATAATAACAGCAGGCACTATACAATTCCTAAGGATGCATTTAACAAGAAAAGTAAACTATTTACAGAAGTCAGATGATAAAATTGTACTGAAGGACATTAAAAAAAAAAAAACCCTCAGCAAATGGATATGCACAACCTATGTTTCTGTGTGAAAAGACTTAACATCAAAAAATGCCAGTTCTTAAAAAACTAATATACAAATTCAAGACATTACTATATAAATTTAAGGCAATTGTAGTTAGAATTTTACTTCTAAGAACTGGATAAAGTAATATTAGATTCTATGTAGATAAAATAATTGTAAAGTAAATGTAAAACGACTGTACATTTCAAATGTTCGGAGAATAATAGTGAAGAAAATGCAAATGTGTGGGGGACCAGTTCTAGTAGACAATAAAACTCGGACTCAAGCAACCAATCCAAACAGCATGATACTGACACCAGCTCCAGCCAATGTGTTAAGAAAAACAGATCTGAGAGCCCGGAAATAGATGAGTAGAGAAACCCAAAATACAGTGGCAGCACCTTCAGTCAGAGACAAAGGGTGTTTCCATCAACTGTTCAGGTACAATTGGCTCTCCAATTTTAAGAAAAACAAAACGAGATTCTACTTTAACCATACGTAGAAACAAATTCTAGGTGAATTAAAGATTTACGTGTCAAGATAAGACATTAATATATGAGGATAGAATTTAGGGGCCTATTTATATAATCGTAGAGGGAGGGAGCACTTTCTAAACAAGCTAGAAATCTCAGAAGCCATCAACAAAGGGGGATATATATGCTGGCTACATGAAAATCAAACATTTTATAAGAGAAGAAAAATCCATGAGCAAAATCAAAGAGCAAACAAGAGACTAGGAAATGTGTCTCCACCACGCAATAGATCTCTTAAACCATTGAAAGACTATGAAAAGATAAATTTAATATGTAGTGAGAAAATAATAAAGGACTATAAACTGCCAATTTGCAGAAGAGGCAATCCAAACCCCCAGAAAACACATGAAAGGAGACTCAGAGAATACAAATTAAACGCATGAGGGAATAGGGCCACCTAAGGTTTCAGGGTGACCACCTCGTCCTTGTTTGCCCAGGACTCTCCTGGTTTTGAAACTCCTTAGTCCCAGGAAAACTGAGATGCTTGGTCTTGAGAGAAGAAAGAAAAGCTGGAAACAGGAATTTGAACTTTGAATGGATCAAGAATGTACTCAATGAGATTGAGTTAACACCCCCCCTCAAAGACTTAAACCCCAGAAAGAGACTAAGTGGCCTTCAAAGAGCAGTTTTTCGTTTTCTTACCATTAAGGGATTAGGAGCTTCAGGGCAAGGCGGCAGCAATTCTAGGCAGAAAAGAAAGTTACTGACATGACTGGAAAGTTTGTGTACAAAGGTGGTTTAGGGTCACGTGGGGGCTGAAACCCAGGTCATGCTCTGCTTGTCGAGCCGTGTGTCCTGGTGTGGGGCTGAGCCTGGCTGGGACAAAGGGGTGCCCTTGACTCTGCCCACAGGTGTGCATGGGTTAGAGGGACCCTGGTGATGGCCATCCTGCCATCTGGGCTGGGTAAAACCCAGGCCCAAAGCATGGTGCCACTCAGAGGACACACTCCTGCATGGTCCAAGGCAATGTTTCCGGAAAGCACCTGTCTGGGTGGATGCCTGGTGGGCTATAGGGCTTGAAGGTGTCTGTGAGGATGCCCTGCAGCCTCCGACCTCCCTGGAGATTGTACTGAGTGCCAGTCCTCCTGGTTGTCTAACTGGCTGTGCTTCATAGTTCTGCAGAGCAGAAGTCCAAGATCAAGGGGTCAGCAGGGTTGTTCCTCCTGAGGGTTAGGAGGAAGAATTTGTTCTATGCCTCTCCCCCTGGTTTCTGGTGGTCGCCAGCAATCTTTGCCATTTCTTGGTTTGTAACAGCATCAGCTGATTTCTGCGTCGGTCTTCAAATGTTCTCCCTGTCTGCATGTTTGTGTCTGAATTTCCCCTTTTCATAAGTGCATCAGTCACATTGGATTAGAGCTCACCCTTCTCCAGTATTACTGCCTCTTAACTTGATTACTTCTGTAAAGGTCTTATCTACAAGTGAAGTCACATTTTGAGGTACTGGTTAGGACTCCAACATATGGCTTTTGGAGGCACACAATTCACCCCATAACGGGAGATGATAACGGCAACCAGGCACCTAGTTCTAGACTTGACTTCTTTATCTCAGGTAATATGCTCGACCACTCTGTGATAAAAATACTATATATTTTTTTCTAATTCTTTATTATAAAATTTTAAAAACATACAGTGAAGCTGAAAGAATTTTATAGTGAGCACCCTTCCCATATGCCCACTAGCTACATTCTGCTATTGACATTTTACCATATTTGCTTTGTCACATAATCTATCCATCTATTCATCCTCAATCCACCCATTAATCCACCTTATTTTCTGGTGCATTTCAGAGTAAATTGCCAACATCAATACGTTTTCCCCTAAATTCCGCAGTCCATCATTAACTAGAGTTCAATATTTTCTTTACAGATTTTTCTTTTGAGGTACAATGAAATGCTCAAATCTTAAGTACACATTTATTGAGTTTTAAGAAAAGCAAACAGCTGTGTAATCCAAATCCCTAACAAGATATAGAACATTACCATCACCCCAGAAATTTCCCTTGTGCCCTTTCTTAATCTCTGCTTCCACCCCATGGAGGCAACCACCGTTCTGATTTTTCCACTGTAGCTTAGTTTTGCCTCTTCTAGAACTTCATAAAAAATGGAATCAGATGCAGTACGCTCTTTCACTTCAGGCTTCTTCCACTGAGTGTAAGGTTGTCAAGCTTCATCCATGTTGAATGAATGTCGTAGCATGTATCAGTAATTCATTCCTTCTTATTGCGGAGTAGTATCTCATCATATGGATGTGCCACTCCCAAAGAGCCCCTGGGCTGTTTCCAGCTCTCAGCAACTAGGAATAATAATGTATTTGCACCTGCATTTTAGGGATAAGGAAGTGATGCTTGGGGAGTTTAAGTGGCTTGTTGAAGTTCGTAGGTCATGAGGGGGCAGAACCAAGATTTGAACTCAGCCAGATCTGTCAGATGCCAAAGCCTAAAGAATTTTCTTTTTAATTCCTCTGTGGTATTTTTGCTTTCCTTGATGTGGGGTGGCTTGGGAAGTCAAGTATACCATGGGATGTGGATTCTACCTTCATTCGACTGATTTGCATTATAGTCAGGCAGTCTGCAGAGTGGCTTCGAGTCCCTGCTTCACCATTTACCAGCCGTGTGACCCTGGGCACGTGACTAAACTTGCTGCTGTCTCTGCTTCCTAATCTGTAAAATGGGAAGATAACAGGATACATAGGGTTGTTGTGAGGATTAACTAATGAATTAATATATGAAAGCCCAGTGGCTGTGCCAGGCATATGGTAAGTGCCACATGAATGTGAGATATTTGACAATGATCTCTTGAGCATTATCTCCAGGCCACATGCATGTGCTTAGTATACAAGGATGATTAACGCATTGTATTGGGCTCCCCCTTGTCTGCACCTCCCATCCTCTGGCTGGACTTTTCTGTTCCTGTGGCCATTGGTGAGACCATCAGCTTCAAGCAGGTATACCTGTCGGCATCTTGCCTTGTGCCCTCCTCTCTGTGAGGAACTGCCAAACCCTTGTCCACTGTGGCTGTGCTACTTCACATCCCAGCAGCAGTGCACAGGGGTACCAGTATCTCCACATCCTTGCCAGCATCCCTCCCTTCTTCCCTTCTTTCCTTGCCTCCCTCCCTTCCTATCTTTCTTCTCTTTCTTTCTTTCTTCTTTTTTCTTTTTTTCTTTCTTCTTTTCTTTCTCTTCTTTTTTTCTTTCTTCTTTTTTATTTTTTCTTTCTTTCTTCTTTCTTTTTTTCTTTCTTCTTCTCTTTCTTTTCTTTCTCTTTTTCCCTCCCTCCCTCCCTTTCTTCCTCCTTTCCTCCCTCCCTCCCTCCTCCTCCTTCTCCTCCTCCCTCTTCTTCTTCTTCTTCATTCTTATTCTTCTTCCTTGCTTTGTCATTCTTAATATTAAACTTTTAGCTATGGAAAACAGTATGGCTACTTCTCAAAAAATTAAAAATAAAGTTTCCATATCATCCAGTAATACCTCTTCTGGGCATATATCCAAAAGAATTGAAAGCAGGGTCTTGATATACTTGTACACCATGTTTATAGCAGCTTTATTCACAATAGCCAAAAGTGGGAAGCAATCCAAGTGTCCGTTGATGGATGGCTAAATCAGAAAAATGTGATCTATCCATACAAAGGAATATTATTTGACCTTAAAAGGCAAGGAAATTCTGACACAAACTACAACTTGTGTCATGCTACAACTTCCGAGATGAAACTTGAGGACACTATGCTAAGTGAAATCAGCTAGACACAAAAGGACAAGCACCACATGCTTCCATTAATTTGAGGTATGTGGAATAGTCAAAGTCATAGGGATAGAAAGTAGAATATGGTGGCTGCCAGGACTAGGGGTAGCAGCGAATGGGAAAGTATGGTTTCATGGGTATAGGGTTTCACTTTTGCCAGATGGAGAGTTCTAGAAATGGATGGTGCTGATGGTTGTACAACAATGTGAATGTACCTATTGCTGATGAAGTATACACTTAAAAATAGTTAAGATTGTTTTATGTTACAAAATACAAATTTTATCAAAAATTTAAAACACTAATACTTTCAGAAAACTTTAAAATTAAAAAAAATTGTGTGAATTGTTTCCTTATTGAATTTAATACTTTCAGAAAACTTTAAAATTGGAAAAAATTGTGCGAATTGCTTCCCTACTATTGAAGTCAAAATAAAAATATAGAAACAAACCAAAATAAAAACAGAGCAATGAGTCTCTAAATGTAACATTTAATTTGGGAAGAAAGAATTGCAATTCAGGATGTACACACAGACGGAGTGGTCTTCCGAAGACAGTACGTCTGAAGAACAAAGAGAAGGTTGGGGTTTTATGAAAAAGAGGAATGTTACATGTGTTCTTGGGAGAAAGCTCACTGTTATTAACAAAGCCCTGGGAAATGGCAAGCTCTGAATGGTGAGCCATGAAGGTGAGCAAAAGCCATGAAGGTAGTCCCAGAGTTGTGGCAAGTTAGCTCAGCAGTTATGTATAAAACTGGCCTCAGGTTACAACAGGCAGCTTCAGCAGCCACACTTGCAGAGATGTATGTTCTTGAAGCAACGTTATGTGTCCTGAGTGCTTTCCCCCCCACTAGTTTCTTCTGTTTTTTTTTTTTTTTTTTTGAGACAGACTCTCACCCAGTCTAGAGTGCAGTGGTGCAATCTTGGTTCACTGCAATCTCCGCTTCCCAGGTTTAAATGATTCTCCTGCCTCAGCCTCTCAAGTAGCTGGGACTGCAGGTGTGCACCAGCACATCTGGCTAATTTTTGTATTTTTTGTAGAGATGGGTTTCACCGTGTTGGCCAGGCTGGTCTTGAACTCCTGGCTTCAAGTGATCCGCCTGCCTTGGCCCCCCAAAGTGCTGGGATTACAGGTGTGAGCCACGGTGCTTGGCCTCCCCCTCCACCCCGAGTTTCTTGACTGTTTTATTTGGGTATGACAAGAACAACCTACTTCCTGTGAGCTACTTTCACATTGCTGACACCTGCTTGTTGACCTAAATAATGTTCTTACTGTGCAAAAGGTAGGTAGCAGCCAGGAGGTCTTTCTGGGCGAGAGGGAACATCATATAGCCCACTTTGCCTGTGGATCTGGATGGCCCTGCAGGGGGGAGGAATGTGTGTGCCTTCCCAGGTCCTTCCGGGTAGTTGGTGAAGACAGGACCCATCTGGCAGGAAAATGAAGCCCCACATTTCCAGGATAGGCAGGACAGGCCACCTTTCCTCACTCCCTCTTTCACCTGCTTGCTGTGTACTCCTTGGCTCAACATTAAACAGCCCATCCTTTTCATGCCTGTCAGGGGAGAAGCAGAAAGGCTCAGCACCGTGGCCTAAGTCACACAGGCTCTGGAGTTCCTGGATGGCTGATGCAGGCTCCTCACTTAAGGGAGAGTGGGAAGGTAACCCCTTTCTGGAGAGGACAGACTGATCTTGGAATTTTTGATGTGGTTATGTGAAATCTGACTCAGTCCCCAGACACCATCTATGACAATTCCACAGGTGTCTTGCTATTTGTAATAGATTCCTGGAAGCACACAATTGCTCATTCATTCATTCAAGGAGCATAAACCGGGCATCCCACAAGTATAGATCTGGTGGAAACTGACCTGGCCTTGCCTTCCAGCAGCTTCCAGTCCAGAGGGGGGAAACCAACATGGGGCAAACAGTGACACACAGCAGGGAGAGCTCCAGGGACAGAGGGCAGGAGAGACATTTAGTGATGTGTAAAAAATTGAGACCTAAGATTGAGCAAAGTTCACTAGGTGAACGGGTAAGTGGGGCAAGAGGATTCCAGGCAGAGGGACAGCAGGTGCAAAGCCCAGGGGTCTCCAGGGAAGGGGGCATCTGAGGACCCCAGAGAGAGATGTGGAGTTTTGGCGGAGTGTGGAGTGTGAGGGATCCAGCTGAGCCTGGCTGGGGAGGGCCTGTTGTGTGAAGTTCGGTGTATTCTTTGGGTGATGGGAAGGCCCTGCAGGGTCTGAGGGAGGGGAACTGTAAGGCTGCTCTGCAACCAGCTTGGAGGTTTCATTCAGTGAGGGGACGCAGCCACAGCTGGCTGGCATTTGCAGGCTAGCAGCCTGGGCTCTCAGCATCACCTAGCGGGCACCTGTCCAGCCTTGCTGCCTCCCTGTGCTGCCTCACTCCCCTGTCCAGCCAGTCTGGGGAGGCGGAGGATGTTTGAATTGCTTCATCATCCAGGGGCCTCTTGAGCCTAGAGCCAGACCATGACCTCAGCACCTGCCGTATGGAAGCACGTGGAATTCCAGAGGATTCTGACTTAGCTGACATCTGATTGCTTTGAGCAAGTCCACCTGGGGCAGCATCTCTATTATCTGGTGTGGCAAAGTGTTCCTCGGGACAGTGTTACTTTATGCTTTTGATTGAGACTGAGGACTGATGAAGACATAAGGTCAGTGTGATTATGCTGAAGCCACTCCGCAGCCCACCATCCCCCCCGATGCACACATCCAAGATCCGGTCCATCTCAGAAGGTGGGTTTGGCTGCCATGCTCTAAGGGCTAAGAGCTTCTGCTTCTGTAAACAGCAAATGGTCCTTTGATGGGACATGCAGAAACGGCTTAGAGAGGGGAGTGCTGGGTCCAGGAGGGGGCAGCAGAGCTCATCTGTCTACTCCAATGGTTCCCAGATGTCACTCATTTACCATGCCCACATCTTTGAATAGGCTATTTTGCTGATTTTTTCTTTGCTTGATTCACTTAAAATTATTTGAGATAATGGATATATTAATAACCCTGATCTGATCACTATATATTATATGGATCAAAACATCATCATGTACCCCATAAATGTGTACAATTATGTGTCGATTTTAAAGATATAAATTAAATGTACTCATTTGAAAAAGAGATTGTGCTATTATCTATAATGAAAAACGTTTTCATTTTTGGAGAAGTTGGCAAAGGGCCACAAGGAACAAGGGACCTGGGAGCCCCGGCATCTGACCTTAGTCCCAGGGGATGGGAAACCCAGGATGGGTTTGGGTTTGGTGTGTTTGCCTCTTGGAAGGATGATTCTGAGGATTCTGATGAAGGGATGGGAATCAAGGGAGATGATCACTCTGGTGCAGATCCAGCTGAGGGCTGAGAGGGTGAAGGTGGGGGTCACAGGACCCGCTGTGAGTAAGTGGGTCCAAGAGGGAGGGATGCTAGATCTCCTGGCTCCCACCCAAGCAGCAGGGCTGTGAGAGCGACAGTCATAAGAGCAGACAGGGCACGGTGGAGGAGAACCCTTCATGCAGGCAGTACCTGCAGGAACAAGTTATACTGTAGTTTCAGAAACTTCACAGAAATGACCTCTCCTGTACCAGATATGATTACAAGCAGTGGCTCTTCCTCTGTGGCTGTCTACACTACGGGCTGCTTCTCCACCTACCGCTGCCTCTGCCAGGCAGCCCCCCAGGTTCTTCTCCACCTTCTGAGTACTCCCACCTTCTGAGCACTCCCTTTGGCCCCTGAACTGGATGCTGCTCCTCGGGGCTCAGCGCTGCTGTCTGCACCTCTCAATCCCCACACCCTGGCTGGGTCCTCCTGCCCATCACTGGGCTCAGAATTGCTTGCCGATGACATACTCTAAGGGCTAAGTGGCCTGAGTAGTGGTTCTAAACCTTTTGAAATTCCAATACAATTACACACTTTCTTCCAAGGAAAATATATAATTGTACAATACTAGATACAATACTTAGCATACAATTTCAGAGCTATCATATAGCTCCTGAATCTAGCCATAGGACTCAAATTATGAATCACCCAGAGCTAACAGCTTGCTTCTAGTGGAACACAGGCGTTCAGAGGCTCAGAAATTATACTGAGTCACTTGGGCCATGATATGATCCTTGCGCTCATATGGAGCACACACTGAAGGAAGTAGAAGCAGAGAGTATCAGAGCCAGAGGGACCCTGGGAGCCATCAATGTCCACTCCTCTTCTCCTGATGGGGAAATGGAGGCCCAGACTGCTGAAGCAGCATGGGAGCCGTTTACCTGACTCCCCCTCCCATGCTCTTCTTGCACCCAGGCTGCCATCCCAGCTTCTTTATAAGGCACCAGACTGCCCTGGCCTATGGGGTTGGGGAGAAGGGAAATCATTAGAGACAATAATGGGCCAGCCTCTATCTGACCTCTGAGGAGTCCAGTAGGAGAGGGCTGTGTCTCTCCTTCCAGCAAATCGGCATTTGGAGGGGACTTGGCAGGGATCAGCCTCCCAGCCACGCCGCCTGAGTCAAGGAGCATGGTGCTGCCTTGGTGACCATGCTTGGGAGGAGGGATTGACCAGCATGCCGAAGGCAAGGCGGGAGCCAGGGCACCTGTCTGTCTGCTGTGAGAGTGCCAGGTTGCAGGCCGGCCCTGGGGGTGGCTGGGGCTCTTTCTCCTGCCAGGTTCCACCTCTTCTCCCTGTCTACCTCCCCTCCCTTTTTCCCTCTTTCTCCAGCTTTTCCCTGTCCCTGACTCCCCCGTTCATCCCCTTCTGTCCCTCATTCTCGTTTCCTACTGCCTCCAGCCTGGGCTGTCCAGGCCACATGGAATCACCTTTACAAGCCGTTGTCCTTCGGGGGATTCCTCTGATGCTGCTCTGGAGCGAGCGTCTGCTCCTTTCTCCTGGGTGCGGGCTGTGCACTGGCCTCTGCCTCCTCCATAGTCTGAATGAGCAGCTTCAGGCGGTCCATTCCCAGCTCTGGGTTCCTCAGGGCTGGCTCCATGGTGCAGATCTGCCTGGCCCGTCATCTTTGAAACCATCCTAGAGCCCCTCATCAGCCCCTGCCCGGGAGAGGGAGGAGAGAGCTTGGTCAGCCTGTTCACACTGCCATTGGCATTTCCGGAGCAAGCCATGCAGGCATCTGTGTCCCCTGGAGTCAGTTCATAGAGCCCGCTGTCTCTGCTGAGGGAGAGTAGAGGGCCACTCGCTGCACTCTCAGTGCTAACTGTGGCCCCGTGTCTGGTTCGGTCTGGCTCTGGACGCTTTCTGTCTGGGATGTGTCTCACCCACTGAGCACACAGCAGAACTGGCAGGCAGGTGCCACTCCCAGTGAGCTGGTGCGTGGTGCCTTCTGAGGGGCAGAGAGAGCTCAGGCCCCTGGAACATCCGCAGAGAGGGAGTTAAGAACCCTCACGCACGTGGCTGTTTCAGCTGGAAGTTATCCAGTCATCTAACCTGCTCGTCTGGTGGGCCTGGGAGAGTGAGGGCAGTGAGGGTGGGGGTTGGGGAGAGGAGTGAGAGAAGACTTAGGGAGAGACCTGCTCAGGGTCATGCATTGCGTGACAAACAAAGGCCCAGAAACCAGGTCTCCTGGCCTCCCCAGAGAATGCCCTTTGCCTAGTAAATAAACAAACTAGAGAAATGGCATCAACACCTAACTGAGCAGATGGTGTCCTTGAGGCCATCATGGGGGCCCAGAGGAGCCCAGGCTGAAAGGGGAGAAGGGGGACGGCACTAGCAAAGGCCAGAGGGACAGGTCATGCCATGGAGAAAATGCTAAAGTTTAAAGGCATGTTGATTTTATTACTCTCTCCCTTCCTTTTTTTTAAATGACTGTTTTATTCAGGCCCATGGCATATTTACCAACCTACCCGGAGTTGTTAGAAGAGTTGAAGGAGAAAACGGAATGAAAGTGCTGTGAAAACCTGATAGGCTCAAAAATGTTAGTCCTTATTATCACCTTCTTATCAGACTTGCATTCCCGACACCTGGGTTTTATAGAGGCTGATAAAATGACAGCCCTGGAAGGGATCCCGCAGGTCACCCCCAGACCATCCGCTGCTCCCAGCCAGGCTTGGGTGGGGTGAGAACAGTGTCTTGGAGGGGGTCCTCTTTAAGAAAAAGAACGTAAAACTACAAACAACATCAATACAAAAATGAAGATTTATTCAGAATGAGAAATCGCAACAAATTATACATTTCAAAAAGCTGAAAGTTGACAACATAGACATCACAAAACCCGGAAAAGAATAAAAATCTATTTCATCAACTATTAATGACCCTCTGCTGCCACTCATCTGTAATGTTTTTATCTTGCATGTTTTGGCTGTTTCTCTGATTTTTATCTTGCATGTTTTCACGTGCTGCTCTGATCTCTTCATAGGACAATAATTTTGTATTATTATTTTCTATAGGTAAAATAAGAAGGTGATCATGCATCTTTCAGCTTCTTTGCTAGGTGTTGGTAATGTCACACCTGAAGCGTTCTCTGTACAGGTGTGTGAGCTCCTGATCAGCCGCTCGGGCTTTTGTCCCTCAATTCTCCCTCAGCTGCGTCAGCTCAGTCATGGCCTTGCCCGTGTGGGCACCTGCCCCTTGCCTGCCTCTGCTGTTCCAGTCCTGGGGTGGGAAACAGAGTGGCCGTGGGGGACCTCTGAGTGGGATGCTGAGCAGAGTCTTATTGGCTCTTTCCTCCTAGAGTTGAAGTGTATGGAGCCTTGGTGAGTGAGGCCCCCCAGAAACAGGTGGGAGCCCTGTCATTGAAGGTGGGGTGCACCTGTAGTCCTAGAACCTTACTAAGGAATGGTGTGTGACCTTTGCTGGGGCAATGTGTCCTGCCAGGGCCACTGTGGCCTCCCAGCCAGCCCTCAAGTATAAAGTGTCAGGGCACAGAAAGGCCAGTTTAGTGAGTGGGGCCATGAGGTATGGGCTCTGGTGGCCTCATGGTCAGTCCCCCTCTGGTCCTGGGTGAGCAGTTCCCAGAGGGTCCTTAGATGCTCTATGAGAAGAGCCTCCCTGGTTGTCTTAGTTCAGGCTACAAAGTACCATAGACTGGGGGGCTATGAACAACAGACATTTATTTCTCACAGTTCTGGGGTCCGAGTCCGAGCTAGAGTGCCAGCACTGCTGAGTTCTGGTAAGGCCCTCTTCCGGGCTGCAGACAGCTGACTTCTTCTATCATTGCATGGCGGAATGAGGGCAATGGAGATCTCTGGTCTCTTCTTAAAAGGTTGTTAATCCCATTCACAAGGGCTCCACCCTCAGGACCTAATCACTCCCAGAGGCCTCACCTCCTAATGCCCTCATTCTGGGGATTAAATCTCAACATATAAATTGGGTGGGGGGCAAATACAATCAATCCATAACATATGGGAGACCCGATATTACCTTTACTATTTAAATACTCTGAGAAGCCCTTCAGTAAAGAAACCTGATGGGTTGAATGAAACTTTCCCCCCAGAGTTTCCCTCAGGACCCTTCTTTTACCCAACATGTATTAACATCTTGCACTTAAGAAAACACTGTCACATAGAGACTTCATAGAGAGAAGTAAGGGCAATGAAGGTCCCAGACCCCACAGAAGGAAACCTCACAACTGGTTTTCTCATTGGGATACAAGACACTTGTGGCACATCTTTCTCGGAGATGTTACATTCAACTCCGGCTAGTGTCAAACGAGTCCTAACACTCACTGGACACGGGCTCAGATTGGATTTAACATAACCAGGCTGGACACAGTGGCTCACGCCTGTAATCCCAGCACTTTAGGAGGCCAAGGTGGGAGGATTGCTTGAGCTCAGGAGTTCGAGACCAGCCTGGGCAATATAGTGAAACTCCATCTCAATTAAAAAATATATATAAAAGAAAAAGAGAACAAAAATAATTTAACATAACTTTTCAAGTTAGTTAAAGAAAACCTAGATAGGCCCACCCTAGGAGTGGAGGAAGCTTGGGTAAATTGGGGCAAGAGGGGGCATCCAAGCATGGAGGACAGGGACACTGTTCAGAGTTCAGAAAAATCGAAGACAGAAAATCAGAACTTGGGCCAGTTGTGGTGGTTCATGCTTGTAATCCCAGCACTTTGGGAGACTGAGGTGGGCAGATCGCTTGAGGCCAAGAGTTCAAGACCAGCCTGGCCAACACGGCAAAACACCATCTCTACCAAAAATACAAAAGTAGCCAGGCGTGATGGCGCATACGTATAATCCCAGCTACTTGGGAAGCTGAGGCGGGAGAATTGCTTGAAGCCAGAAGGCAAAGGTTACAATAGGCCGAGCTCATGCAACTGCACTCTAGCCTGGGTGATGGAGGGAGACTCTGTCTCAAAAAAAAAAAAATCACTACCTAAAAACCAAACTGCTCCAAACACAGGGTGGTCCCTACAGCCTCAGACTTACCGCTGAGAATCCAGACGAGCCGCACTTTGAGTGGCTGAGCTCCCGTCATAAGGACTAGACCTTCCCAGAGGAAAGATGTGCAGGTAGAGGAGACACAAACGGGTCAAGCTGTGGCCGTGGGGGTAGAAAGACCTCCAGGCCTTTATATGCGGATAACAGGAGAGGAGCAAGGAAGGATTGGTGCAGAATTCGTGAAAAGCTGCTTGACCAGGTGTGAGAACTGGATGATGCGATGGACATCAAGCAGACACCACAGGTTGCTATTTTAGCTCTCCAGAATCTTGCAGAAAGTATCATTCAGCTCCTGACTTCCCTTAAGAATAATGATTACCCATGGTACATACGCACCTTTGGAAAGATCTGAACAAAATGGGCCTAATAAATGGCAGGGTGATAAAATTGGTACATAGGGAATTGGTCACACATGCTCTAAAAAGCTTCCTGCTTCAGCAGAGATAGCCGTGGCTCATGTAAATAGCCATCGGAAAGGAAACACTATAAAAGCTGTAGGGAACGGGCTTGTGGATAAAGACTGCTAAGCAAGCCTCTATGAAGAAAGAAGTTAAGCTGTTCAGCCGAATCCCAGGTATCCCTAAGGTGGCATTAAAACCCCGATTTTCTAAGGAGGAGGAGAAAAAACTGGGCAAAATAGGGGCCACTCAAACTAAGGATTGAGGTGGCTGCTCCCTGATGGGAGAGAAATAAGTAAACCCCATAATAAGAGAATCAATGTCTATACTGCATAAGGGCAGTCATTGAGGTCCCCAGGCCACGTGTGATACAATACTAAACTAGGGGTGTGTAGGGATTTATACCCTTGCTAAACAAGTGTGTGGGGGTTGTGCAAACTGCCAGAGAATACACAAAAAAGTAGTTAAAAAACAGACTATCGGAGGAAGACCTCCTGGGTTAAGGCCATTTCAAAGCATTCCCATATTTAGGCAGGACTGCTAAGCTTCCTGCTATGGAAACCAAAGACCAATTTTTAAGAAATTATACACTGGCCATATCGTCCACCCTTACATCCTTAGGTTAAAAGAATTTCTGACTCAAACCCTGCCTCTTAAGTTCACCACTTTCAGTCTGGCAACTCGCTGTGAATTAAGACTTTGAAAGAACACAAGCTCCATCCAAGCTGGGACTGTCCCTGTCAAGTGCTCCTAATCACTAAGACAGCCATACAAACAGCTGAATTGGGGGTAAATACATGACACTCGGGTCAAAAAATGATAAAAGAACCCCTGGAAGGAAGAGAAAAGGGTAAATGGGAAGTGTATAAATCATCTAAGTCACCATTAAAGCTAACTCCAAGGAAAACCTAGAAGGAAGCTATAAGCAGGTGCCTTCATTGGGGGCGAATATGGTTAGGATTAATCCTAACACAAGGGGTAAAAGGAGACCTAAATATTAAATAGGGCCCAGTACTAGGGGCGGAAAATAGGGAATATTCAATCAAACTAATAGTCAACATAACTAGAACCTGACCTGCACCGCCCCATGCCAGACCATAAAGTTTAATGCCTGCCAAGTCTTACATTGTGGGAATTTGGGAAACCAAAGGTAGCTGTCACAGGCAAACAAATATCTAGGTCCTGAAACAGGTCACCTTTAGGGAAAGCCCTGTGCTAGCTGGAATGAGGTCTGGTGGACCACCCAGTTTCAAGTCATTCTTCCAAAAACAAACCCTTAAAAAATAAAATACATTTGTATAAGGGCCCTATGTCACCTAATTGTAGAAATGTAAAATGCAATCCTAGATTAATTACCATAACAACCCAGCTACTCTAGACCAGGAAACTTGGAGGTCTGGATTAGGAATAACTATCTCAGGAAGGGATCCTATGGGGTGGTTAGCTTTTAGGCTAGTCAACAACTCCAACTCCACCCCAGCCCACCCAGGATTACTCTACCTCCCAGTCCCACTACTTTCTTTAACCCACCGAACAATAGCCCTAAAAAAGTAAAAATAATTAAGGTAAAACTTAAGGCAAACTTCAGAAATTAAGACTGGATATGGGGGATGTAAATGCCTGGGTTGTATGGGTCAAATTTTTGGTTCTAGCTCTTAATAAGAGTGACTGGGCGGCCTCAGATGCAGGTAGTTCAGTTTTCCCTAGGATGGAACACTAGTCCCAGAGGAATGCATTGCACGTTGCTCTACACCAGGACAGGGATGCATGGGGAAATAAGACTTACAAAAGTCTATCACTGTTCTGTCCTGCATTGCAGAGGTCAGATCCTAAAGCAAAACCCTCATTCTCCATAGGGAATATAAACCACTCTCTAGTCTCTCTAGACGGGGGCAGAGTTCAACTCTCTACTTGTACCCACATCCTAGATATTACTGGTAAGGCAAACAAGAGCAACTGCTTGGCTCTTCATACACCCTGGGGTAGTGCCTGGTGGTACTGTGGACCTGTTACTGTCCAATTAAACTGGGACTTGTGCCTTAGTTTAATTGGTCATTCCATTCACCTTGGCATTCCATAAAACCCCCGAAAATCCACATGGCCACCAAAGTTGGAGAGATCGAACAAATTCTTTTAATCCCAACATTTCTATTAACTCAATAGGAGCCGCTGAAGGAATACCTAATAAATTGAAGAACCAAAGGACACAAAAACAAATGTGGAAATGGGACCAGCAGGGGTAAAAGAAAAGAGGGGGGAATTGAAGGACGTAATGTATACAGCAGTCCGTTTCCAAGACCAAGCGTCTTAAATCGGCTTAGGTCGGCAGACTACAAAAGAAACTGAACATACTAGGACACTGCTTGAATAGCCAATGCCTGCTTCCCCTTCCTCCCATCCCCTGCACTTAGTTGCCCTCACCCGAACAAAAAAGTTCAGTCTAAAATAAAAGTTTACTAGTCTGCAAAACAGCTCGCTTTGTTTTTATCAGCCTGGCCAGTTACTTAGGTCATAAGTCAAATACTTGAAGAGCCCCTGAGCTAACTAAGATGGCAATGCATTGTGGGCTGCAACAAAAGCAGCAGGACAACCCTAAAGAAAACTCCTAAAGCCCCTAACAATCAATAGGTGGTGTCCGTCCGAGAAAATTGTAACGCTGTAGTACTCAGCCTATGAGGAACCGGGGGGAAGGACCTGTGCAGTAGGGGATAAATTGCTTGCTAAAACTGTACTGGGTGTGCCTGCATGCCAAACACCAATCTTGCAAAACTGTCATTAAAAGTCTCACTTTCACTGTTCTCTGGGTCTCTAAGTCCATTCTTTGGGTTTGAACAGGTAAGTTTGTTTCTCACAGTTTGAACGCTTATTTTTGTACTAAATGTTACATTGGGTATCTTATGTTTGCTGTCTTATTTAATTTTCACAACAAACCTACAAAGCAGTGGCATTCTTTCCATTTTATGGATGAAGAAACTGAGGTTCACAGAGGTTAAGTAACTGATACAAGCCAAATAGGTAGTGGACGGTGGAGTGGGCTGTGAATTCAGGTTTTCTTGTGTCACTTGACCACAGGCTAAATGACAAGGGCTACTCTGGGGCCAATGACAACTCATAAGACCCAGAACCCATGCACGCCTGTCAGGGCAGAGGCATTGAGCCTGTTTGGAAGCCAACTTAAGCCTTAGGAATATAGCCTTTAGGGCAAACGGGTTTAACCCAGGTCAGTAGATAGAATTCATGGGGTCTATGAACTTGGACGAGAAACACTTCCACATCATTTTCATGAAACTTTCACTGAATTTAGCACCTCCCTCACTTATCACACAGGCAATAAATCAGTGTTGGCCAGACCTGTAACTTTGTCATTAAAAGAAAGTACAGATATTTTCATTTCACATTACAGTGTTTAGCACTATCTCCAAATATTGTTTATGTAATTTGTCATGACTTTACATTTATGATAGTTATTAGACCTGCAGCAGACCTTATTTGATATGTTACTCATAAAATGTATATATATACAAAATTGTGTTATGTATTAGTTTTCAAAAGTGTTTTGATGACTGTGGTTTAATATAATTCATTGGTCTTATTATATGCACTTAAAAATATTCTTTGGGGAAAGCCTCCATATGCCCCACCAGACTGTCAGAGGACTCCAGATACAGAATGGTCTAGATGCCCTGACTCAGCAAGAGTGACTGAGCCAAATCCTGACTGTATCATTTACCAGCTGGAGGACAGTAAGTTCTGTAGCCTCATGGGATGTCTCCCCTAATTCAGGGTTTCTCAACCTTGGCCCTGTTGATGTTAGGACTGCATAATTCTTTGTTGGGGGATGGTATCGGGGTGGCTGTTCACTGTGGGATGTGTGACATTCCTGGCCTTGACCCACAAGATGCAATAGCACCCCACCCCCCCCAGTTGTGACAACCCAAAATGTCTCCTCCAGACATTGTCACATGCCCCCGTGGGCAAGATGCCCCAGTTGAGAACTGCTGTGCTAGATGTGCAACGTGACATTAGAGGGTTCTTGGGAGTTCACTGCGGTCACGCCTCAATGCCTGAGTGCTCAGTGAGGCGCTCTATCATGCTTTTGTTAGGACACCAGATTTCAGTAAGTTCAGGGTCAAGAGGGACTGGTTTCCCCAGCCTGAGGGTCCACAAGGAAGTCCCTCTGGAGTGTTGGCAGCCTGTACCATGGTGATTCAGACTGGGAGTTCAAGGGAGCCTAGTCCTGGTGAGCTGATGATGCGATGGAGAAGACGGTGACTCATGTGTGCCTACGGGTGCCCCCGGATCTGAAAGATCGAGAGCAGGGGCTAACCCCAGATAGGCAGGAGTGTAGCAAATGCCTTCTCCAACCTCAGGGGATTCGTAGTTATTTTTAAAGCCAGAAGAACGAAGATGGCAGGGCCACACTGCTGCCCTAAAGGATGATGCAGTGCTGCAGGAGATTAAGAGAAAGGGGGCATTTTTAAATTCCTTTGGAATACCGAAGGGGAAAACAGAATGGTGAGAGCAGCTACTGGTTTTGAGCGTTTATACCATGCCAAGGGCTGTTCTAAGCAGTCTAAGTCATAACGGTACTTCATTCTTACAGCTAAGTAGGGGGTAGATGCTGTGGATGTCTTTATTTGGCAAGGGTCTGAGGCTTAAATGTCCACTGTCTTGACTAACTTTGCTTCTATAAATGAAAGAACTGAAATTTAAGGCCAGGTGTGTCTAATTTCAATGCCCATGAGTTAAACCAGTAGGTAGCACTGCCCAAGTGCCATTCCAGATACCCAGAAACCCAAAGCTGATATTGCTAAACAAAGGTTAGGGGCACGTGGGGAATTACAGAGGTCAGAGTGCTCCTAAGAGACTGAAGGGGCTCATCTGGGACAGTGTTTGGCAAAAATGGAGGAGAAGGTGGACCATCTGTGGACCTCCTGTGACCTGTGGACTTGTGAATTCTGTGCCAATGCTAGACAAGCATGTGGATCAATTACCAAACCAATGGCTTGTCAGCCCTTAGATGCTGAATAGGTGGTTGATAAGAATCACTGTAATTTTTTGACTTTTTAATAATAGTCATTCTGACTGGTGTGACACTGTTGTGATTTTTTTATTCTAAATAAATATTCTTTTTGATAACAACAACCAAAGAGTCACTGTAGGATCGTAAGTTAACAAAGAACAAATCATGCCAGGCCAACTTCGTTCTTCTTTATGGTTCTGCTCTCCTGATGGCTTGGGGGCAGGTGGGGGCAGAGGGGGAATCTGCAGATGGCTTTCCACAGAGCGTCTGCTCCCAGTTCTCATGAAATCCTCGAGGACAGATTTGGAAACATGAGCTAGACAATACCAGGGCAGGCTGCTTTCTGGTGGGTTTAAGACCTGTGCCCCAGGGAACCTGATTAGCCAATATGGGCTTAGAGGAAGTCTCAGTGGCAAACTGGAGATGGTTCAACAATCAGAATGAAAAATGTCACCATGACATACTTGTGGAGAAAAGCAAATAGCACCAAGCAAGTAGATTTTCACTATATCTGAGATGTCAGGGAGGGGGAGCCAGTATTACAGACTTGTCTGGATTTAATGATGATGATAATAGCTAACACCTTTAAGTACGTACTGTGTGCCAGGTGTGGTTCTAAGCACTTTACATAAATTAGTTCCTTTAGCACCTCCCAACAATCCTACAAAGTAGGTTATATTATTTTCCACATTTTACAGTTGAGGAAACTGAAGCAGAGAATGATTTCATAGCTACCAGATGCCTGAGATTTAGAGTCCCATTTAGCTCTGATATCATACTGGAAGGTGGGGAGAGAGCGGCTTTTATGTACACAAAAAGATGAGCCCGGTGTGCCACGGGACTCAGCTGTCCCCCTTCTCTGAGAGATTTTCTCTGCCTCTCAGGTGGGGTTAGCAGCCTCTCCTGTGTACTGGCAAGGCACCTGGTACATGGCACTATCCCTGCCCCTCCCCCGAGGTTTATAATTTCCTTTGTGCATGTCTGCTGCCCTCTAGATTATTTCACCCATTTAGGACCCTCAGCTTCGAGCACAGTGGCAATGCTGGGGTTTCCATGAGTTGGTAAGGGGATTGAAATGAATGTACAGATTATAAAGAATGAAGAAAAGATGGAAGGCCCTGGGGCCATGGACTTGGATGCGTGACAAAATCTCAACCAAAGGCCACATGACAGGGAAGGATAGAAAGAAGTTGTCACCCCCTGGAACATGGTATTGAGGGAACATGTGGGATGGTCTTTCCCTGAGGCCTCGGATGGCCTGAGGGCAGAGACCACGGTAGAGACTCACTGGCCTCTCATAAGCTTCTCCAGCCCCACGAGCCGAGAAGTCTATGAAGTCTATGGAGTTTGAGGTTCTGCCCAAGGGCCTGCTCTCCTTTTCCTTTTAGAGTAAAGAGATCAAGAAGACATGGTGGAAATGTAAACGTGTACTGGCAAGTGAAAGAGGCCCCTCTAGAAAAGCTACCTACCATACGATTTCAACTACGTGACATTCTGGAAAAGGCAAAAGTAAAGAGATAGTGAAAAGATCAGTGGTTGTCAGGAGTTGCCGGGGAGGGATGAATAGGTGGAACACAGAGGATTTTTAGGGTGGTGACATTATCCTGCATGACGCTATAAAGGTAGACGCATGTCAACGTTGAGTTGCCAAAACCCATAGGATGTAGAACTTAAACAGCCAAGTCTAATGCAAACTATTGACTTTAGTTAGAATTATATCACATATTGTTTAATCAGTTGTAACAGTTGTATAACACTAACGCAAGATGTTAAAATAAGAAAAGGTGTGTGTGTGTGTGTGTGTGTGTGTGTGTGAGGGGAGAGAGAGAGAGAGAGAGAGAGAGAAAGAGAAAGATGAGGTATATGGGAACTCTATTTTTTGAGCAATTTTTCCATAAACCTAAAATTATTCTGAAAAATAAAATCTATTAAAACAACAGAGATCTCTGTGATCGTACCTAGGGCACACCCGGGAAACACTGCTGATGCACTCACATGCAGTCACGGGAACTGGAGAACTGTACAGAGAAGGGCACACTCCCCCACTCCTCAGGGTAGACAGATGTAGAATCTACCAGCCAACATCAACTGGAACTTGTTCACCTTCTTTCCACTTCCCTCCAATAAGTATGCAGTAGGAGAACATGCTTCATAGAATGGGAAATGCTACACAATTATGAAAAACTTGTGGGCCAAATCATTCTGAGAGATTTGTCTGGGCTTATAGTTGCTGCAAGTCATTATACTCAAGCGGACTCCAGGAGGGGGTAACCGTAGTGTTTGCTCCTTCTGGCTAAGGGCCAAATGGATTGGGGTCCCAAGCACAGCCACTGGAGGTCAGCATGGCTGCAGTTGGTGTCTCCTGTCCTGATCAGAGGGTGAGGGTGGCTTCAGAGTTTCTAGAATGTGGACCCCATCCTAAGGGGGCATTGGGGTGGGGCTGCTCCTGAGCTGGGAGAAGGAGCTGGAATGAGTATCAGGCAGTTGCTGAGGGGTGGAGAAGGAGGAGTGAGCAGATGCAGAGCTTGCAGGAGTGGAGCAGGGTGACGTTTTTAACTCTGGATTTAAAAAATTTTTTTAAGCAAGCAAAGAGAATTTCCACCCTGCCAGAGCTGGGAGACCTTTGAGACCATCTGTTCCCTCTCACTCTACAGCTGAGAAAACAGGGCCTGGAGGGATCCCCCCAGAGACCCAGTGGCAGTCCCACGTTAGGCTAGGCTGTCCCTGACTCCTAGGCTCACGCTTCGCAAAATTGAATGGGCCTGCAAAACAGCTCTGAAGCCTACGCACTTCTCCTGTCTCACCTGAGTAACTCCTCTGCCTTGAGCCTTTTAATGGCTTCTCATTCTGACGGGAACCACTTACCTCCCCTATCATGGTATGTCAGGCCTTGAGGGGCTGTCCTTCCTATCTCTCCAGTTCCGTGTCTCTCCCCTTCTACCCAGCTCCCCACCCCACCCAGCCTTCTCTCCACCCCCACCCCAAGACCCTGGAGGCACTGAACACCCCTCCATTTCCCCAGCCCACGCAGATGTCCTTCGTCTCGGGACAGGGTGTGTGCTCTTCCATCCCCAGCTCATCCCCCCACTCTGCCTGCTACCAGTGGGGCTGCCATTTCCAGGACAGCCTTCCCCAAGAGTCCAGGACTAGGTCAAATGTCCTGTAGTACCTTGATTGTAGCTGTCTGCCTGCCAGCCCTTATTTCCCACTGGGCCAGAGTACCGACAGAGCCTGGTGCAGACGAGGTGCTTCATAAATATTTATTGACTGAGACAGGGTCTATAAATATTTCTTATAGGCTACAAGCAGAAAGTATTAGTCTCAATTCCCTCAGCCTCCCTCTCATCCCCCCTCTCCCCACCTCTCTGTGCATCTGCTGGTGTTTAGGTTTCTTTCCCCATGGCCCTGGAGAACCAGTGGGCCAGGACTCCATTGGCAGCCATAGTGGCTCTGAACACATGGATGGGATGAGGCTCTAAGTACAGTAGGTTCATGGCTCCTATTCAGGTAGCTGGATTACTTCCTCCCTTGGCCATTTAAAAATGCATTGCAGGCACCCAGGGACTGGTTTTTATCCCGGTGTGGAGATGGTACATGCCTACCACGGCAGTTGAACGTGGCTGGTTGATGTGCACACACCCTGCATTAAGTTTTGTGATTTCAACGCCACCGTGCTCAGTGTTCACCCTCCCTGACAAGTGACTGCTGCTCTCCGGGACTCTGTGCTGCCTGCTAGACCAGTCATCTTTACTATGGTCTTTCCCCTTTATCACCTTGGATATGTATGGGCATTAATTTTTATGCTTTAAATCCAAAATAGACAATAACACTGGGGAAGCAGGATAGTGCTAACCTACAGGGTTGCCTGTGGAAATAATCTGAGTGAGTCCTTCAGAGTCCTTGAGGGAATTTCTGAGGTTGCCCTGCCCTTCCTGAGCAAAACTTTCTGTAGCATGCCAAGAAGGGCTGTGCTTGGAAGGAGGGCAAATGCCCTGTGGGCCAAGGAGTGAAAACTTCCCTTTGCATGGTAAACTCAGCACCTAGAAGCCAGGGATGGGTTCCGGGAAGAGGATCCCAGAGGAATCGGGGTAGCACATGTTAGTCCATCGGCTTTGGGCAGACCCAAATAAGCTTCACCTGCAAACACATTTGAGGGGGGAAGGAACCAAGGCAGGTCACAGGTGACTGGTATGCACACGGAGTTAATCAGCCACATGAAGCCTCCTGCACACTCCGGGGGCAGCGGCTGTCATTTATTAAATGCCCACTTTGCACCGGGTGCTTGACTTATATTAGCTGTCATCTTGCCACAGCCCAGTGAGGAAGGCAGAGGCAAACCTTCTCTAATTTCTACATGAAGACATTGAGATACACAGCCAGCTGGTGGCAGAGGTAAGTTTTGAAGCCAGGTGATGTGCTCATTCTAAAGCCCACGCTCTCTCATGATTTTGCACTGCCTCTGCAGGGAATTCCTAGAGATTAGGACCATATTAGGGGAAGGGGATGGTCTGACTTCTGGGCATGCAGGGAGAGAACAAAGAAGTGGGAGAAGCATCTGGCCTCTGCATTTGACAGTCCTAGCCCTGCTGTGTGGCTAGGGGCAAACACTTCTGCAGGAACAGGAGAGGCAGCTTTGTCTGTGCACCAACTGCTGGGCAGGGTGTAATTAGGTGGGAAAGGCTCCACTCGGGCAAATCACAACCTTGCAATTAAAAACAGCTACATGGAAGTGGCGTGTGAAGGCGCCTGTGACTTCTGCTGTGCTTATCATGGGTAGCAAGTCAGCCAGAAAACTGCTGCTCTGTGGTTCCTTGGATCCAACACTTAGCTGAACCTCTCAGGCTGACTTGACGGCACAACCTTGGCTTCACCACTGCACCCTCTTGAACGCACTGCTGAGGGCAGCCTTCTCGCCCTCTCCCAAAGTAGAGGGGACTATGCTGGCCATGGTTCTCTCACAGCACACTGATAAGGCACAATACACAACACAGCCCCCACCTGTTCCAAACCTCCTCATTCCGGAGCACTGTGAGAGAGCCTGATTACATGCAGTCATATCCAGGAGGCCTCTGGGGATTCTTAAACAAAAGGAAATTGGGATCATGACATGCTTGGAATATTGTGAGGATTTTTTTCTGCCACGTAAGCACACTATAACGAGAAAAAATAATCAGTGTAAGCAATATTTGTGGGTGGGACTCTGATGTGGCCCCAAAGTAGATGGATCTAGGGGAGGGGCCCAGTGACTTGATTAGACACTGTCTGATGCTGTAAGTAAGCAGGCCCTGCCTTCCTACCAGCCTCTGTTCTTAGGACAATGCTGACACTAATACCTTGATGTATGTGGTACCTGTGTGCTGTAGTTTGGATGTTTGACCCCTTTGAGTCTCATGTTGAAATGTGATCCCTAGTGTTGGAAATGGGGCCTAATAGGGGGTGTTTGGGTCACAGGATGGATCTCTCATTAATGGCCTGCTGCCATTCTTGCAATGAGTGACTGAGTGAGTTCTTGTTCTGTTAGTTCCCATGAGAGCTGGTTGTTAAAAAGAACCTGGCACCTCCCTCCTTCTCTCTTGCCTCCTCTCGCCATGTAATCTCTGCACATGCTTGCTCCCCTTCACCTTCTGCTATGAGGGGGAAGCAGCCTGAGGCCCTCGCCAGATGCAAATGCCAGTGCTGTATGGCCTACAGAACCTTGAGCCAAATAAACCTCTTTTCTTTACAAGTTATCCAGCCTCAGAAATTTCTTTATAGCAACATAAATGAACAAAGATAGAAAATTGGTGCCAAGGAGTAGGGCATTGCTAAAAAGATACCTGAAAATGTAGAAGCAGCTTTGGAACTTCACCTGGTAATGGGTGAAGGCTGGAAGAGTTTAGAGAGCTCAAAAGAAGAGAAAAAGATAAGAGAAAGTTTGAAATTTCTTAAGGATTGGTTAAGTTGTTGTGACCAAAATGCTGTTAGAAATATAGACAGTGAAGGCCATACTGACGAGGTTTCAGATGGAAATGAGGAATTTTTGGGAACTGGAGCAAAGGCTAGCATTGTCATAAGTTGGCAAATAATTTGGCTGCTTTGTGTCCATGCCCTAGGGCTTTGTGGAAGACTGAATTTAAGAGCGATGACCTGGCTGAGCGCGGTGACCCATGCCTGTAATCCCAGCATTTTGGGAGGCTGAGGCAGGCAGATCAAGAGGTCAGGAGTTCAAGACCAGCCTGGCCAACATGGTGAAACCCTGTCTCTACTAAAAACACAAAAATAGCCAGGTGTAGTGGCATGCACCTGTAATCCCGGCTACTCGGGAGGCTGAGAATTGCTGAGAATCACTTGAACTCAGGAGGCAGAGGTTACAGTGAGCTGAGATCACACAATGAGCTGAGATCACACAGTGCATAGGCATAATACACATCACAGCCCCCACCTGTTCCAAACCTCCTAATTCCAGAGCACTGTGAAAGAGCCTGGTTACGTGCAGTCATATCCAGGAGGCCTCTGGGTATTTTTAAAACAAAAGGAAATTGGGATTATGACATGCTTGGAATATTGTGAGGATTTTTTTCTGCCATGTAAATGCACTATAATGAAAAAAAATAATCACTGTAAGCAATATTTGGGCAACAGAGCAAGATTGTCTCAGAAAAAAAAAGGAATAACAACCTAGGGTATCTGGCTGAAGAAATTTCTAAGCAGCAAAGCATTCAAGAAGTGACACAGCTGCTTTTAACAGCTTATGGTCAGATATGAGAGCAAAGGAATGACCTAAAGTTGAAATTTGTAGTTAAAAGGGAAGCAGAGAATTAAAACTTGGAAAGTTTGCAGCCTGGCTATGTGGTAGAGAAGGAAAGAGCATTTTCAGGAAAATAACCCAAGGCTAGAGAGATTAGCAAGGAGAAAGGGAGCAGCATGCTAATAGTCAAAACAATGGGAAAAAAGTCCCCAAATGCATTCAGAAATCTTTAAGGCTGCCCCTCCCATCACAGGCCCAGGGGCCTAGGAGGACAGAATGGTTTCAGGGGACAGGGCCCTGATGTTGCTGCCCTTTACCACCTTAGGATGCTGCTCTCTGCATCTCTGGACTCTAGTTCTAGCCAGGGCTCAAAGGGTCTCTGGTACTGCTTGGCTCTACTACAGAGACAGAAGCAGTAAACCTTGGCAGCCTCCATGTGGTGCTAAATTTGCGGTTGCACAGAATGCAAGAGGGGTGGAGGATTGGCACCTTCCTCCTAGCTTTCAGAGGATGTGTTAGAAAGCCTGGGTGCCCAGGCAGAAACCTCCCTCAGGGGCAGAACCCCTTCAGGGAGACTCTACTAGAGAAGTGCCTAGTGGAGCTATGCAATGAGGCTGCCATGGGTACCTCAGAATTATAGAGCCACCAGCAGCATGCAACCTCAGCCTGGAAAAGCTGCAGGCACTAGAATCCAATCTTCAAGAATTGCCACATGAACTGTGCCCAGCAAAGCCATTGGGGCAGATGCTACCTGAAGCCTTGAGAGCTCACCCCTCACCTAGGATGATGGACACGGCGTCAAGGGAGATTATTTTGGACCTTTGAGATTTAGTGTCTGCCTTGCTGGGTTTTGAACTTGTATGAGTCCTGTTACCCCTTTGTTTTGGCTGGTTTCTCCATTTTGGAATGGGGATGTTTACTAAATATCTGTTCCACTATTGTATCTTGGAAGTAAATAACTTGAATTTGATTTTACAGGCTCACAGCTATAAGGAGCTTCCCTTGAGCCTCAGATAAGGTTATGGACTTCTGAGGTGATGGCTGGAACAAGTTAAGACTTGGGGGATGAATGGTTATAGTTTGCAATGGGAAAATCACATGAGATTTGGGAGCCTGGGGGGAGAACACTATTACTTAGTTTGTTTGATTCCTCTAAATCTCATGTTGAAATTTGATCCCCAGTGTTGGAGGTGAGGCCTAATAGGGGGTGTTTGGGTCTTGGGGGCAGATCCCTCATGAATGGCTTGGTGCCAGCCTTGTAGTAATGAGTGAGTTCTTGCTCTATTAGTTCCCACCAGAGCTGGTTGTTAAAAAGAGCCTGGCCCTCTCCCCTTTCTCTTGCCTCCTCCTGCCATGTGATCTCTGCACATGCTGGCTCTCTCTTCCCTTTCTGCCATCAGTGGAAGTGCCTTGAAGCCCTCATCAGAAGCAGATGCTGGCACCATGCTTCCTGTACAGCCTGCAGAGCTGTGAGCCAAATAAACCTTTTTTCTTTATACATTACCCAGACTCAGATATTCTTCATAGGAACACAAATGGACTAAGACACTGTGGTACCTGTCTCCCCAAGTGCTGTGGGCTGGAGAGGCATCCCTGTACTTGGTCTGCAGGTGAGGCGACTTGATGTTGTTGCTGTCTACTTTGTGAGGGCGAATATCAGAGATGGCCCCTCATGCCTCTTCTGAACTGCCTGGCAGAAAATGAGACACTTGCCTAGGGGTCTCTGAGAAAACCTCCATTTAGAAGGTGAGCACTGTGTGTTATCTCCTTCTGCCTCTTGTTCTTAATCTAACAGTGAATCTCATCACCCACGATCACTGTCACCACCCCACCCCTGCCCGCCCTATTCTACTGCACTATTAAAGTCACACTTCAAACTGTCATTTTCTTTTTAATTTTTAATCAGTCTGTGTCAAGAAAAACAGGACTCGATCAAGCTTCCAGCCCTCACCGCTCTATCAGCATAGCAATTTTATGGATCAGAGTTTTGTTTACATTTGTCTAAAACCAAAAGAAGGAAAGGAATCAACTCCACAGATCAACATGTATTTGAAGAGACACTTTAGGACACTTTGGGAAATTTTTTAATCAATCAGTTTCTTAGGAACAACACCCAGTGGGCACCATGAGACCCTCATAGGCAGGAATGGCAGGCAGGTGAGGTGGCTGAGCTATCTGGGCTGGGAGGCCAGCCTCCTGACATCTTAGGACAAATAAAAGGGTGAAAAAAAAATCCAACCTCACACTTCTTTTGAAGGTGGAACATGTTTACAGAAACAATTTCTGTTTTGGAAAATAAAAATATGGTTGAATTTGGGGGTGGGGGCAACAATGACAGTTGGTCAGCTGGAGAGAGGTTCATGATTCTGAGATAAATGTTAAGTGGAGTCTTCAAAATGCTGAAACAAAACATTACCTTGCTTACTGTCTCCATCATGAGATGTATTTGAACACATTCTGACCATGTGTAAAAACCACCAGATTTACCCAATGCCATGGATCCATGTGCCACACCACGAATACAAACACTGATGATATGTTACCAGAAGACAGCACAGAGTGCATGAACTCTACTTTTTGAAGAAATTTCCAGAAAGCAGAGTCTCCCCGTCTTTCCTTTCCTTTCTCACTGGAACTGCCACATCCTGCTTTCATCTTGCTTCAAGTAGAGTTATCTGGATGAAGGAGATTCTCCAAATGTCACACAAGGACCTTTCCTTTGGGAGCCAGCCCCTCTCTGAGGGTGCAGGAGGCTCTGTTGTTCTTCCAGCATCTCAACACAAACTTTCTGCAGAGAGGCTGACCCATCCGAATTTGGAGTCCAGAGACAGTTTGAGCAGATTTTAGAAGCAAATTTACATCATGTGACATGCTTTCAGAGGGGGTAGGGAGTACTTGTAAGTCAATGGGATGTGTGTGATTTGGTGAGATGTGCGTGGAATTGTCCCATGTTCCACAGCACGAGACACATTTAACACCTCCATCCAGGCCCGTGCGAGGGCTTCCCCCACTGCCCTTGGTTCTCCATGGGTCTTGGCGAATCCTCAAATCTCATTTGAAAGCACTGCCATCGCAGTTTGTCAGCCTCACTGTGGAGCCTGAGATGCACAATGTGAACTGCGGTCCTCATGTTGATAAGTTAGACATTTAGCCCCCAAGCTCTGTCCTTCTGTGACCTCGCTCCAGTATACAAGGTCCTTTCCCCAAAGGGGCAGGAGAGTCATCTGGATCTTGCCCCATTAGGGATCTTCTTCCATTAGAGGAATCTCTGTAAAAGAAGAGACGGTTATTAGCTTAATATAACCAGAAGATGCCATGGCGATCTGGAATTATATGCCTCATTAAAATATGTACGATTACTCAAATCAGTGAGGAGAAGAAAATGTTAAGTTCCGCATACCAGTTAATCACCAAATAAATCAACCCCCTACACATCTTTCTGTAACAATTGTTTCTTGCAGGAAAACAATTATGATCTTATGTCCAGTTTATAAAAAGTAAAATGTTAGATTTTAACCACCAGCCCTAATGGTCACACAAGCCAGAAAGTTGCAAACTGAAGTACAGAAAGGCAGTGTGGTTTGCAGAAAAGGAACTCCATGGTGGCCCAGGAGACCTCTGTTTCCATGTCATTACTGCCATTTACTCTCAGTATAAGCCAAATTAGCGTTTTCATTTGCAAAGTTGCACTGGGGCTCCCCTCCTGTAGGAAACAGAGACTTAATCAATCTGACACAGTTGTCCTATTTTCCCACAAACTACAATCTGCCCTTCCTTATGACAGGACACAGGCATCTTTTACTTCACATCTGGTAAAAATAACTTCTACGTACACAGAACCCTGGGGCTAGAACATACCGCTGGGCCCTAGTGCGTGCCTCTGGATCCTTCCTCCTGGCATGCATGTGCCATCCTGTCCCTAAGCCCCGCTTCCAGAAGTCCTACCTAATTAAGGGATAAAGAAGAAAAACATTCCAGATCATACGAACACTACAAAAACAAAGCACCGGCCACTGTTGCCTTTCTCCTCTGGATGGCTCAGTGCCTTTCAGTGCCTCCTGAAATTCCCATTAATGGGCTCATTACTTGCAAGATGGTGATCATTCCTTACAATAATTGGCCTTGCCCAAGGCCCCTACATGGAGACAGAGCATGAAGCAATTTAAGCTGAGTGAGAGGTAAACAGATTGATTTGACTCTGTGCTGGGGGGTGAAGGGTGCGTAGCAAGGAGCTGGCTTGAAGATGCTGGTGGGGAGGTGTTTGCAGGTGTGGCTTGGGACTTGGGGTAAGCACTTACCATCTGCAATGTCGATGCCTGGGCTGGTGGATGCCACCTCCCCCGCCGTGCTGGCAATTGTGTCAGGGTTGTCCGAAGCAGGGTGGGTGCTCTCTTGGCACCTGGGAGGTGAATACAGACTCTGGAGCAGCTCGGAAGAGCCTGAGATGCTGTCACAGGTTTCTGACTCCCCTGGGCCTGTGTCCATGTCCCCTGAGCCGGGGTATGCTGGGGGGCTCTGGTCGTCCACGGGTAAGGGGCAGCCCTGGCCCACAGAGGCCAGGTACCCGGGGCCTAAGGCACTCAAGCCGCCACTCACAGCCTCGTCATAGGACGGGAGCATGACGGGCACGCCGTCCACCACCACAAAGTCAGGCTCACTACTGGAACTCCGGGGGAGGCCCCCTGTGTAAAGGAAAGAAGTACCAACGTGTCAGAGCCTTGCCACCCTGGGGATGAGGCCACCCACGCTCCCTCCTGCACTCAGGGTCCTCAGGGCCCACGATGGGTGCAGAGCCTAGCGTGGAGGATAACGTGGAAGAACCAGCTTCCTTTCAGGGACTGCTCCGGGAGACGGTGCTGCCATCCCAGCTGCCCATGCTCTGGAGAGAGGAGGTTTTCTTCTTGTCACTCTCTCACGTCCTCCTGCCTCTGGGTCCTACTCTCTCCTCATGCTTTTCCCTTGCTCCTTTGACCTGTGGGCTTTGGCCTTATGACCATAAGCTCCTGGGGCAGGGGACAACATAACCCCTTCTAACAGAGCATCCCCCGCGCACCTCGGCAGCATCCTGTAGGATGGGGTTGAAAGTGGGATAGCACTGTTAAAAGTATAGAAAATAGGCTGGTCCAAGGGCAGAGGTGTTTACAACTAATTGATCACAACCAGTTACAGATTTCTTAGTTCCTTCTCCACTCCCATTGCTTCACTTGACTAGTCTTTAAAAAAATAATAATAAGAAAAAAAAAAGTATAGAAAATAGGCCAGCTGATGGCTCACACTTGCAATCCCAGCACTTTGGGAGGTCAAGGCAGGAAGACCGCCTGAGCCCAGGAGACCAGCCTGGGCAACATAGTGAAACCCTGTCTATACAAAAAATAAAAATGTTAGCCAGGTGTAGTGGCACATGCCTTTAACCTCAGCTATTCAGGAGGCTGAGGCAGGAAGATCCCTGGAGCCCAGGAGTTTGAGGCTGCAGTGAGCCATGATCGCACCACTGCACTCCAGCCTGGGTGGCAGAGCGAGAGCTTGTCTCAAAAAAAAAAAAAAAAAAAGGTAACTGTGGACCCTGAGTGCCCAGAGGGACTAGTTGGCCCTATGCTTATTATGTTTCTTTGTTGTTTTCTGCTGTAGTGTAAAAATCACTACATTTTAGTCTAGATTTAAAAAAAAAAAACTCAGGAAAGAAGACAAAAAAGGAAAGCTGCGAGCACCATGTCATTACCCCAGTCAAGCTGCACAGGCTCACCTCTACCTCCTGACCCCCGCCACTCATCTCAGCAAGGCCTGGGCCGCTGTGGGAAGGCTGCAGGAGCCGCTGCGAAGTCAGTCCCCGTGTCTGCAGGGAGGGCTCCCCCAGCACACAGCTCCTGGCCTGCTTCCCTTTGCTTCTCAGCACTCCGCACATTCAACCCTGCCCGACTGGAGCCTGGGGCTTCTGGCACCACAGCCTGGGGGCCGTGTGACCACCACACTCTGCTCCTGGCCTCAGCAGGAACCCAGGGTGGCTAATAAGTAGCCAGTGGAACTTGGTTTCTTATTGTCTCTGCTGGGAACTGGTGCTGAGGGAGGAGGCCAAATGGTAAAATATCAGGAAGAGGAGACCCAGCTGGGTGGGCAGACCCTGAATCTCAGTGCTGGCAGTAGGGTCTCCAAACCCAAGAAAATGAAACGTCTGGGCACGTAGGGGAAGCACAGGCTGTGTGTCTCTCTAATGCTCGAGTCCACTGACTTTCTGAAACATCTTGCAAAGGCTTGTAGATTACGGTGGTGGACTCCTTGTCTTGCAGCTCTTTTTTTTTTGAGACGGAGTCTTGCTCTGCCACCACGATGGACGGCAGTGGCACGATCTCGGCTCACTCCAACCTCCACCTCCCAGGTTCAAGTGATCCTCCTTCTCAGCCTCCTGAGTAGCTGAGACTACAGGCACGCGCCACCACGCCCAGCTAATTTTTTTGTATTTTTAGTAGAGATGGGGTTTCACCATGTTGGCCAGGATGATCTCGATCTCTTGACATCGTGATCCGCCCGCCCCCGGCCTCCCAAAGTGCTGGGATTACAGGCATATGTCACCATGCCTGGCCTGTCCTGCAGCTCTTAAAGACTGCCACAGAGTGCGGGAGACCACCAAGACCACACTCTCCAGAAGGCAGGAGGCAGGAGGAAAGGAGGAGCTTGCTCTGAGCCAGAGTGCTCTCCCTCCACAGCCACTACTAGTTACTGTGTCCTTGACAATGACGCTCTCTTCCTCTCTGGCCACTTTGCTGTCTTGTGCTGGCCTCCCCTTCTCACTCAGGACTCCCTGCCTCCTTACCGTCCCTCCAACCTCCATGTTGTCTAGGCCAGGGTGAGCAGACGCCTCTCTTTCTCCATTTCTCCCTAACAGTCCACACCCAAGCCACAGCTCCCACCTCTGGCAGCTCCCCCCTCCATGCATCCCGGCCATGCCAGTCAGCTCCCATGTACCCCTTGTCAACATTCTGGCAGGGCCTACTCTTGTGGGACTTGGAGGAAAAACGTCCGTCCTTGGTTCACCCTTGAGATTCTTGTCACGTATTTGGATAGATGAGTCCAACCTTCCCAAAACAACTCAATATAAAATGAAAGACTCATGGGCTAAGAACATCAGGTGAAAGAGTTTTGAGAACCTTTTAAAAAAATCTCAATGTTTAGTGGATATCATGGAAACTTTTCTTCCAAGAATATGTGGAAAAATAGCTCTGTGGGCCCTTTTAAAGTACTCAAGTGCACTATCAATCGCAGCCCTGTGGGCTGGCTTTCTCTTTGTAATCCTTAGGCCTTCTTGAGATATTGTAATTGCTCAGTGATAGAACACGGTCCCTTGATGAATATATAATAACGTGCAAGACGGAGAGTGAATGGCAGGTTGGAGAGGAAGGAAGATTTCAGTATCTCAGCAAGAGCTTGCATGGCACCAGGATGGCACTGATACACCTCTGGGCCCGTGGAAGGATGCGGGTGACACCCACATCTAGCACACATTTGTGGCTGGGGAGAGAGGCATGCACCTGTCAGGCTGTGACCATGCAGGGTCCCTGATGCCAGGCAGGGGAGAATTGCTGTGTGAGGGAGGCCGCCCTGTGGGGTGTGAGGTTAAGGGCAAAGGCGGGCAGGTGCTGGCTCCAGCAACCCCGCCCACTGCCTTCACTTCCCTCACAGTGGGGAGGCACAGAGGCGCACTGCCTTCACTTCCCTCACAGTGGGGGAGGCACAGAGGCGCACTGCCTTCACTTCCCTCACAGTGGGGAGGCACAGAGGCGCACTGCCTTCACTTCCCTCACAGTGGGGAGGCACAGAGGCGCACTGCCTTCACTTCCCTCACAGTGGGGAGGTACAGAGGCGCACTGCCTTCACTTCCCTCACAGTGGGGAGGTACAGAGGCGCACTGCACTTTCCTGGAGGGAAGAAAGAAATGGTTAATTCCAGGAGCCTCCTCCTCCATGAGCAAGAGTCCCTTTTTCAGGTACGTATGACTCAGGGCACTAGGCTGTCCCTGTGGGCAAAAGACAGATCCCCTTTTCTGAAGCATTAGGTTCTAAAAATGAGAAGACTCTGACATGGCGACAGAAGGCAAGGAAAAGACAGCTTGTATTGGTGGCCCCTGGTTAGTGTTCTGAGATGTTTTGCTGTCCTCATCTCCTTTTTTTTTTTTTTTTTGAGACAGTGTATCACTCTGTCACCCAGGCCGGAGTGCAGTGGCGCCATCTTGACTCATTGCAACCTCCGCCTCCTGGGTTCAAGCGATTCTCCTGCCTCAGTCTCCAAAGCAACTGGGACTACAGGCACCCGCCACCACACCTGGCTAATTTTGCATCTTTAGTAGAGACAGGGTTTCTCCATCTTGGCCAGTCTGGTCTCGAACTCCTGACTTCAGGTAATCTGCCCACCTTGGCCTCCCAAAGTGCTGGGATTACAGGCGTGAGCCACCACGCCCGGCCCTCATCTTCTCTTCTTAACGCTCATAAACTTATCCTTTTGCTTTCTAAACTACCTCTCCCTCCAGGAACAATGATTTGCCAGCAGTAGTGCTGGGTGGCTCTTCTTTGCTAAGGGTGCTGGTGCAGTTCCCTTCGGTGATGGTGATTTGAGGCTGAAGATACCATTGCGAGCTGAATGGTGCAGCTGAGAAGGATGGAGAGGCGCCTTCCACACGTCCCACTCCCGGGGGTTCAGATTGGACTTCACGGTAGACTCTCACTAGCCCTTTCCTGATTCTCCCAGTCCAAGTCTTTCCTCCTTCCTGAGGCTTCTCAATGCATAACACTTTTGCTTACACACCTCTGACCTGTGTCCCTGTCAGCTGTGTCCACGTCTTATCCTCCCTATGGACTGAGCTGCGTGGTGCCTCATTCCAGGGCCACATGCAGGGTGACCACAGTGGGAATGGCACCACCAGGTGGAGTGGTGCACAGCTTGCAGCCCTAACTCTGTGATCTCATCGCTAGCCCCCATGATGCCCACCTGCAAATGGTCTACTGCAGGAAGGAGGGAGAGAGGGAAGAAAGAAAGAGGGAAATGAGATCTGTCTACAGCTTGGTGCTCTGACTCGACATCCCAAAACACCCCAGAATGTGGTTTTTGCTCTCCCCTATTTCCCTTTCGAGCGCCAGCTTTTCACTCATCACATGTTCTCTCTGCTGCTAAAGATGGCTGCATTGAACCAGACCTTGAGCCCCAGCTGCCAAGACATGAAACTGACCTGGGGGGAGAGTGGACTTTGAACTTGGTCTGGAACATCCTGGCCAGGATGACGAGCAGCAGCACCAGCAGCACACTGGTTGCCGTGAACGCCACGATCTTCCATGTGGTCAGGAGGGTCTCGTGGGTGCTGGGCCATGTTTGCTCTGCGTAGAGAGAACAAAGCTGTACATGAGGCTCCCAGACCGTAAGGGGTGCCAAGGTTCCCCATAGGCTCATTTGCTGGATTCATCTGGCACAAGAGATGCGCATAGGGTGCCTCTGACCCCGAGGGCTTGGCTGAGATACCACGGGCCCCTGAAGCTCATGTAAATTGCATCAGGATCCACACAACACTGAAAACCTGTCTCCAGTGTGGGCTCTGCCAGGTTGCAGACCTACATGCTCACATTCCAGTCCCAGGCATAGGCCTGGCACAGGCTTAAATAATGCATCTGCTTCTTGAGGACAAAGGGGGGCATCCCTCTTGCCTGGAGAACTTGTTCTGAAATGGACCAAGGGCTGGGGGAGTGGGAGAGCTGGGCCCTTTGTGAGTGTTCTGGGATATGCTGTGGGGTTGGGTAAAGCAAGGAACAGAGGGTAAAGGGGACACCTGTTCCATAGCTCTCACGCCCTACCACCTCTGCCATCAACTGCCTGCCAGGTCAGGGGCAGCAAGAGCAGGCCCGTCCAGAAGAGATTCTTATCCTTGGGCACAGGCCACCTTAGGCATCTCTTAGATGCCTCCCTGCCTTATTATGCCCACCCTCTTAGACACTCTCTGTACTTCACCCCTCGCTGGCTCACAGGACCATCTGTGCACTGCTAGAGACCCAGCATTAACAAGTGCTTCCTTGAGTCCAGGCAAGAAGCATGCAGTCATCACCACTGCTCAGGGCAGCATCCCCAGCCTGGAAAGCGCTAGGGAGAGTGGGGAAGGAGACAGTGGGTGTATGCTGGCACCCTAGTCTGCATCCTATGGTCACTACCCAGGTGCACTGAGGCCAGTGGGGAAGGTGGTTTGAAAGTAAGTCATTTGCTTTTAACTATGAAGCCCTGAAGCTTGCAAATGGCCTATAGTTTTACAAGTGAGAGCAGGTGCTACGCACAATATCATTTGTATTCTGATATGTGTCCTTGAGTGGAAGAGAAAGGTAAAGTTATACATCACTTGGGTCCAGGGCAATGCATGTAATTCTGGTCACACCCATGGACCTATGTCCTTACCAGTGGAAAGGGACAAGGCTGGGAGAAAAAAAAAGAGTGCAGAGGCTGGAGGTTCTTCCATGGATGCTAGGGTCTAGGGACTCTGTTTAGAGGGTCAGCATTTTAACTTGGGAACGGACAGGTTAATACTCCTGACCCTCTGAACAGGGGTGAGTAGACCCCTTGCATCCGTGGAAGGACCTCCAGCAGACGGGTTAATACTCTTGACCCTCTGAACAGGATCTATAAGCATCTGGCACAGAGCCCAGCAGCAGCCCCATCGACCCGCAGTGCTATGTTTTGATATCCTGTTCCTGACACTGCATGTGGGAGGAGGCATACAGCTTGGTACACAACCACCATCCACTATGTGCAGATGACCCATGGAGCGTCTGTCTCCTCCAAGGGCGAGGCCTTCAGTCTTACCTGATTTGATGCAGTAGACTTGATAGGAAGGAAACCACTCTCCATACTGGCAGGTGATATACTTGTAGTCGCTGGTGAGGCTGTAGCCAGGATCGCAGTAAAACTCCACCACAGTTCCGTGGTTGTAGCGCTCGCAAGGCCGCGGGTGGCAGATGAAATCTCCGTGACTCACCATTGGAGGTAGTGGACAAACTTGGGCAGTAGGGGAGAATAAGAGTTTCAGAACCACATGCTCACCTTTGTCTGAAGCCCTGACGACAAAGAATGGCCTAGGAGGACTCAGTTAAAAGTATGCTTATAGATTAATCACCAGGCTACTGAGTTGCACTAGAGATGGCCTCCTCTTTAGTATTTTGCATGGAAGGTCGAATGGAAGCCTGCTCTAATATTCTGAGCACGTGCTGTTGTGACATGCCATTGTGAAGTACATCGTAAAAAAGAGGCTCGTTTTACAATGCAAAGAATATGCCTATTTAATAGAGAGTATTAAGCTACTCTATTAATAATGCATGCTATTATTTGCCAGACAACCTAGTAAATAAAATTAAGATATTTCTGGACAAAATCTTTACTGAAAGGCATAGCCATCCCAAGCCAGTTTCTGCGACCACAGTAGTAATTTGGAACTATTAAAATCGCAGGGCAGTGTCCCTGACCTGGTCCCCTACTGCCCTGCTGGGGCTTGGCCAATGACGAACATGGAGCAGCTCTTCCAGCTCCGCTTGCAGAGCCAGGACACAGCCTCCAGGGCAACCAGAGTTAGGAGCCCTGGGCATGAGGCTTGGTTCTGCCACCAACACCACCCTGTGTGACCTTAAGCAGATCCCTTAACCTCTTTGAGCCTTGATTTTTCTCCTCTGTAAAATGGAAGCTTATGCTACCCTAGGATGACGCCTTAGGGTTTTTCTGACTTTAATATTCCATCACGTTAGGGAAAAAAAAAGTTGTCTTTAGTGTCCTATCTTGGTACTGCATTCTAGGTTGCAAGGCAAGAATGGTTCCATCTCTGTCACCAGAAAGACGGCTTCAGTGGGAGTTTGGTGCTTTTCCATCTCATGCCAGAGGGAGCTCTTTCTTGGACGAGGACTCAGAAATAAATAGCGTTGCTGCTTAAACATTCTTCAAGAAACAGTCAAACCACAGATTCTACCAGTGCCAGCTTCAAACCCACACTCATGGAAACCAGTAAGAACTTTGACAAAAAAACCCTCAAACCAAAAAGTTAACTGTTGATTCCCTTTCTTGGGGTAACCAAACACCCTGGCCAGTGCAGAACAGGTACTGCCCACCATACAGGCTGGAAGAGGTGCCTCTCCACACTGGCCACTGAAACGACTCACTGGCAGCAACAGGTGCCCACTGAGGCTGGATAACAAGATGGCCCTCCCTGCAGAGCAGGCCACCCTGCTGGAGGTGGGTGAAGCGGTGGGGAAGGCACGCTTCAGGCACTCTCTGTCGTCCTGCAGACAACACTGTGGTGTAGATCTTGGTTCTTTCAGGGAAGGGAAAACGCAAACTCACAGAAGCAACAGGAGGAGTAAGTAGAAGCCCAGGCCTGCTCCAGACAGGCCTAGGTCTGAATTCTGGCTGAACTACTCACCAGCCGAGTGACCCCAAACCAGTCCCTGCTCACCCTTGAGCTTCAGGGTCCTCAGCTGTACAAGAGTCTCTGAGGGCTATTTTGAGAAATGCTGGTGAGGGCTTAGTTCAGAGCTGACAAATTGTAAGTGATTATTCAGAGAAAACCAGGATTCAAGTATCTAAAAAGATGGAATATAATGAGGTGATGCAAAGTGGAGAAGGAACACCCCGAGACAAGCGAGAGCAGGAAGCCACTACCACTCCTGGGCTGGTGGGATGAAGGGGTCTCATTGCTGGGGTCCCCAGTGGAAGGTGGAACCATGGAGGGCTATCCTGCAGGAGCTGGAGCCTGGGCAACTCAGACCCTACTGGAGATGCCCCCAGGGCAGGAAGAGTGAGAAAGAAGTAGCCTGGTTTCTCCACCTGCCCACCCTCTAGGTTCCCTCTGGACAAAGCCAGTGGGGAGCCAGGTGACAAGGTCTGGGAAAGGGGGGTCTGCGGTGGACAGCCTGTCTAGATCTGGTGCAGTGCAGGGAAGGTCCAGGGGTGGATCTGAGGCTGGCAGGCCCAAGTGTGTTCAGTAAATGGCAGCTATCAGGTGACTGCTGTGTGGATCCTATGGGTGGACACTGGCAGGGACAGGCTTTGAGCTCCGACTCTGAGGCCCAGGAGCTTTCTGCTGCCCTGCCCCACGGTATCTCCTGGGCTGGCAAATGCAGTCACATAACCACTTGCACTTCTACAAACTCTTTTGCTCTTTTCAAATTCGCTACCACCAGGGTGCTCTGGGAGCATCCCCAGGAAATAAAGCAGAAAGCAGCAAAGGGAAGGGCAGCTGATGAGGAAGAGGGAGAGAGAAAAAGGCACTGGCCACGTTGTTGAACTGGTTCTGGGAGATCCAGGGATGTGGCAGTGAGGGCTCTTCTCTCCTTGGAGGTCCTCCCCCATGCTGTTTCTCCTCCACTCAAGTCTTGGGAGAACACTAGGAAGGGGTCTCCAGTGGCCCCAGGACTGACTGGCGGGCCCCTCCCCCTGTACTGCTGGAGCGTTCCCCAGTGCTACTGTATACTCAGGAGGCCAGCACCTTCTGTGGGACAGGAGCTCCTTTCTGTGGTCAAGAGTATGGCAAATGTCCATCGACAGATGAATGGATAAAGAAAATATGGGCAATATACACCATGGAATACTATTCAGCCTTAAAAAAGAAGGAAGTCCTGCCACTGAGGACACCATGGATGAACCTGGAGGCCAGTCTGCTAAGTGAAATAAACTAGGCACAGAAATGCAGATACTGCACAATTCACTTATATGTGAAATCTAAAAAACTTGAACACATAAAAACAGGGAGCAGAATGGTGATTATCAGGGTTGAGGAGGTGGAGAGAATCACAAGATGCAGGTCCAAGGGCAAAAGGGTGCAGTTCTGTAAGATGAAGTCCAGAGCTCTGATGTACAGTATGCGGACTCCAGTTAATAACACTGTATTATACGGTAGAAATTCACTAAGAGAGTAGATTTCAGGAGATGGATTATCTTAACTTACTTGACTGTAACAATCATTCACTATGTAGATGTATCTCAAAACATCACGTTGGACACCTTAAATATATAACATTTTTATGAAAGAGAAAAAGGGGTACACAGGGCAGGAAGGCACTTCTCTTAAAAGGCTCTCCCAACAAGTCCCTGAGGGGCACTGTAGGATTAGAGAATTACCAAAACTGTTTTCAAAGCACAGAAAATGTCATGAAAGAGGCCACATAAATGGATGCGTTTGTGATCAGCAGCATTTTTCTCTCACTGGGCCTGAAGGATGAATGACTTCAAATCATTGCATTCACCCCCGAGGCAAATGGTCCCATGGTGTGCTCAAGAATTTCTGTACTGTACAGATCAACCATTTAATCAACCATTTAATGAGCAAAGGCAGGCAGCAAGGAGTGGCATATAGGGGTATGGGCTGGGGAGTTACCCAAATTTGTGTTCAAACCCCAGCTCTGCCACTGATGAGCTTCAGGGTGTTAGGCAGCTTGTTTGACTTCTTGGGGTCTTAGCTTTTTCATCTGTCTAACGAGTGGAACAATTCCCAGCTCCTCCAGTTGACGTGAGGATTTGAAGATGCACGGAAACCGCGTAACACAAATGTCAGGGACACAGTAGGCACTTAATAAATAACAGCTATTAGTATCACTGGTGTCCAAACTTGCTGGGGTTCCCATGCTACCCTTCCCGTACTGGGGCACGGCCAGGCTCCTTAGCAATTGTGATACGTGGGGATTGCACCAGGGAAGCCCCAAACATTCAGAGAATGTGACCACATCTCATCACCACATTTTCTCAGAAGTCAGATAAAAACCATCCGTTGTAGAGGCTTTAACTCTGGGACTGTCATAATCGGCCGGTAATGGAGATGCATTTTCCCCCTAAGGAGAAACATTTATCTTCACCCCTTGTAGTGTTTCTGATGATTGCACTTGGTAGGCCATTAGCTTTGCTGTAAAGGAAAGCCCCACGTGGGGTGGTGAGGGTAGAGGGTGGGAGTGTTGCTTTTAACTTGGAAGCAAACAACAACAAAAGTATTATTAATTACAAACTTAGAGAGTCTTATTAAAAATCCCGATATAAAAATACCCATGGCTTAGGGACTTCCACCTCTCACCAACACAGCCTCTCACTATGGAGCTCATTGAGTTCTGCTACAGTCTCCTCTCCACACCTTCCCTAACAGACAGTTCTACACAGACAGACAGACAGACAGATACACTCCCACACCCAGAGGCCTTAGATACATGGCAAACAGCCCCGAGAACAACAGCCACATGGCTGGCATTTGAAATAACCTGTGTGTTCCTAGAAATTCCGGTGAGTAAAAGTGGACCGGCTATAGCACTTTTTTCTGTTCTTATCTTAGAACTCCTTTAGGCTCAGCCTGTGACTCATATCCTGTCAGTTGCTAGTTCTAAGGAAAACACACCCAGGGAAAACCTGTGGGTGATGAACAAAGATCCTTCCGCAACTCCATTTTTCTTAATCTTACTTTAGACATTATTAGCAACAGTCACGGCTTTTGTGAGGCTTGGAGTCTGGACATTCGGTGGTTACAGGCAGAATCCAAGCAAGGCTCTGCTAAGACTCAGCCAGAAATGGAAGACGATTCCTGTCCCCCCAAGTGTGAAGTCTCTGCTCCTTGTTTCATGACAGAGGGTTACAGCTCTTTCAGACTAGCCGGAAATTGCCTACCTATCCGAATGGCTGCAGAGTCCAGTTTTTACCATATTTAGTCTCTTATGGAACTTCCCAGACGTGGGCCACATGGGGGGAGGCGGGACCAGAGGATGGAGTGCCGAGGCATGGGACCTGAAGTCTTCCCTGTGGTGCCCAAGAATGGCCTGAGCCTGCCTGGATGTAGCTGCTATAAAACTGCAATTTCCCCAAATAAGCCTTCTCTCCTGATCCAGCCTCCTCTCTCCTCACCTTCCCTCTGGCTATTTCCTCCTATGCAGATTTAATTGCAACACAAACACCAGCCCCTTAGGGAAGCCTTCCCTAAGAGCACAGGCAGTGATCTTGGAGTTCCTGGGCACTTTGTGCATTTTACATCCCTAATACTTGTACAGATCTGTTAACTCTTTGAGAGTAGGGACGGTGTCTCTAAAGTTTTTCTAACTCCTGTAGCATCCAGCATGATTCTGGATAAACATTTGCTATTGAGTGAATGGAAATGTCAAAGTTTTCATAATAAACCAGAGGCAGTTCCCTGTCCACTTCTCTCCTCTTGGCAATGATCTGCAATTTTCACGCTGTGTCTGGTCCTATTTTTTAATGAGAAAAAAAGGGGAGACATGATAATAGTTTTTATCATAGCCTCACAGCTTCACCCGACGGACACTATACACAAGGATTTGCGTACATTTTAGGGATGGCTTAGTGACGTGAAATAGAGCTTCGCCAGTCCCACCTCTGAGATACACACTAAAATAAAGAGGTCAGTGTTTCTAACATCTGCAAAACAATGCCAGTTGGTTCTTTCCTTGATGCACTAACAGGTTTGCAGATCATGGTGTAATACGGTATATGATAAAAAACTGAATGTTTAATTCAAACGTCCTTTATTGCAGGAGAACCACATTTAGAACAGAGATGCGGTGGTGCTGGTTAAGGAACAGGTAGGTGCTGGGGTGGGGAGAGGACTTTAACAGGGCAAAAATAAAGTACAGCAGCTGCCAACCTGATGTGTGGGAAATAAAGGACAGGGAAAAGATGTTCAGGTCTTCCTCCTGAAAAAAAGAAGTGTAAATATGAAAACGTAAGACTATTTCTCTTGATTGAAAAAAAAAACCCTCAAGCCCACTTTTTTCCCCAAAAATAAAGACTTTATTTTTTAGAGCAGTTTAGGTTCACAGCAATATTAGCAGAAGGCAGAGGAAGGTCCTGTATACTCCCTGCTCCTATGCAGCCACAGCCTCCCCCCATTATCCACATCCCCCACCAGAGTGGTGCATTTGTTACTGTTGCTGGACCTATCATTATCACCCAGAGTCCAGAGTTTACATTAGGGTTCACTCTTGGTGTCGCACATGGTTTGGATAAATGCATATTGACATGTATCCACCATTAAAGTATCATGCAGAGTAGTTTCACTGCGCCCCCCCCCCAAATCCTCTGTGTTCTGCCTGTTCATTGCACCCACTCACCCCAAAAAGCCTGGCAATCACTAATTGTTTTGCTGTCATCATGGTTTTGCCTTTTCCAAAATGTTATATAGTTGGAATAGTACAGTACATAGCCTTTTCAGATAGGTATCTTTTACTTAGTAATATGCATTTAAAGTTCCTTCATATCTTTTCATGGTTTGATGATTAATTTCTTTTTAGTGCTGAATAATATTCCATTGTCTAGATGTACCACAGTTTATCCGTTCACCTACTGAAGGACATCTTGGTTGCTTCTAAGTTTTGGCAATTATGTATAAAGCTGCTATAATATTTATGTGCAGGCTTTGGTGTGGATATAAGTTTTCAGTTCCTTTGGGTAAATACCAAGGAGAAAGATTGCTGGATCATATTAAGAGTATATTTAGTTTCATAAGAAGCCACCAAACCGCCTTCCAAAGTGGTTATATCCTTTTGCATTCCTGCCAGCAACAAACGAGAGTTCCTGTGGCTCCACATCCTCATCAGCATTTGGTGTTGTAAGGGTTCCAGATTTTGGTCATTTTTATAGGTAAGCAGTGATCTCTCTTGTTTTAATTTGCATTTCCTGATGACATCTGACATGAAGCATCTTTTCATATGTTTGTTTGCCATCTGTATATCTTCTATGGTGTTAAGGTCTTTGGAACATTCTAAAATCAGGTTGTTCGTTGTTTTTTTTTCTGTGTGTGTGTATATGTAACATTAGCCAAAATTATTTAGAGTCAATAAATTTTTATTCAAGGAATTCCATGTTGTGATTTCTTTCACTGTCCCTCAAGGTCACTTTAGATCCTCTAAAGAGCTGGAATGAAAAGATTTATCTTCAATTCAGCACTTTTTAATGAAACTGATGCTTATTTTAATCCAGTTGTCCTGTCAGCCCATAATTCTTTTGAGATGGAGTCTTACTCTGTCGCCCAGGCTGGAGTGCAATGGCTTGATCTCAGCTCATTGCAACTTCCGCCTCCCAGGTTCAAGTGATTCTCCTGCCTCGGCCTTCTGGGATTGCAGGCATGCACCACAAGGGGTTTCACCATGTTGGTCAGGCTGGTCTCGAACTCCTGACCTCGTGATCCACCTGCCTTGGCCTCCCAAAGTGTTGGGATTACAGACATGAGCCACCATGCCCGGCCTTGTGTTCTTAGTGTAGACTTTTAATAGTTCCTTGTATATTTGGATAACAGTCCTTTATCAGATGTGCCTTTTATAAATATTTTCTACCAGTCTGTGGCTTGTTTTCTCATTCTGCTAACATTGTCTTTTGTAGAACAGAAGTTAATTTTAATGAAGTCCAACTTATCAATTATTTCTTTCACACATCATGCCATTGCTGTTGTATCTAAAAAGACATCAGCATACACAAGGTCATCTGGATTTTCTTACATGTTATCTTCTAAGAGTTTTACAGTTTTGCATTTTACATTTAGGTCTATGATTTATTTTGAGTTAATTGTATGAAAGAGTGTAAGGTCTGTGTCTAGCTTTTTTTTTTTGTATGTGGATGCCCAATTGTTCCAGCATTATTTGTTGAAAAGTCTGTCTTTGTTCCATTGTATTGCCTTTTATCCTGTGCCAAATATCGGTTGACTATATTTATGTAAGTCTATTTCTGGGCTCTGTATTCTGTTCCATTGATCTATTTGTCTATTATTTCACTAATACCACACTGTCTTGATTACTGTTGCATTATGGTAAGTCTTGAGGTCAGGCAATGTCAGTTCTCCCACTTTGTTCTCCTTCAATATTATGCTGGCTATTCTCAGTCTTTTGCTTCCCCATATAAACTTTAGAATTAGTTTAATAATACCAAAAAAAATAACTTGCTGGGATTTTGATGAGGAGTACACTGAATCTATGGAGCAAGTTGGGAAGAATGAACATCTGGACAATATTGAGTCTTCCTATCCACAAACATGGACTATCTCTCCATTTATTTAGTTCTTTGATTTCTTTCATAAGAGTTTTGTAGATTTCCTCATACAGATTTTGTAAGATTTGTATCTAAGCATTTTATTTTAGGGGGAGCTAATGTAAATGATATTGTGTTTTTAAATTTCAAATTCTACTTGTTCATTGCTAGTATATAGGAATGTGATTAATCTTTGTATATTAACCTTGTATCCTGCAACCTTGCTATAATTGCTTATTAGTTCTAGCAGGGTTGTTTTTTTTTTTTTTTTTGTCAATTCTTTTGGGTTTCTTACAGAGATGATCATGTCACCTATGAAAAAGATAGTTTTACTTATTTCTTCTTAATCTGTATACCTTTTATTTCCTTTTCTTGACTTACTACATTAGCCTAGAACTTCCAGCATGATGTTGAAAAGGAGTGGTGAGAGAGAACATCTTTGCCTTGTCTCTGATCTTACGGGAAAGCTTCTAGTTTCTCTTCATTAAGCATGATGTCAGCTGTAGGTTTTTTGTAGATTTTTAAACAGTTGAGGATATTGCCTTTTATTCTTTATACAGTTGAAGATATTGTCCTTTATTTCTAGTTTACTGAGAGATTTTCTCATAAATTGGTGTGGGATTTTGTCAAATGCTTTTTCTGCATCTACTGAAATGATGATGTGCTTTTTTTAAGTCAGTTGTTGTGATGAATTGCATTAATTGATTTTTAAATGCTGAACCAGCCTTGTATATCTGGGATAAATTCCATTTGATCATAGTATATAATTTTTAATACTTTATTGGATTAGATTTGCTAATATTTTGTTGAGGAATTTTGCATTTATGTTCATGAAAAATATTGGTCTGCAGTTTTCTTTTCTTGTAATGTCTTTGTCTGGTTTTGGTATTAGAGTAACGCTGGCCTCACAGAAAGAGTCAGGAAGTATTTCTTCTGCTTCTATCCTCTGAAAGAGATTATAGAGAATTGGTATAATGTCTTCCTTATATGTTTGGTAGAATTCACCAGCAAATACATCTGGGCCTAGTGCTTTCTGTTTGGGAATGTTATTAATTATTTATTCAACATTTAAAATAGATATAGCCCTATTCAGATTGTTTCTTCTTGTGTGAATTTTGGCAGATTGTATCTTTCAAGGAATTGGCCCATTTCATCTAGGTTATCAAATTTGTGAGCATACAGTTGTTCACAGCATTCCTTTATTATCCTTTTAATGTCCATGGGATCTGTAGTGATGTCCACTCTTTCATTTCTGATATTAGTAATTTATGTTCTTTCTCTTTTGCTTAGCCTGGTTAGAGATTTATTACTTTTATAAATCTTTTCTAATAACCAGCTTTTGGTTTTGTTGATTTTCTCTACTGAGTTCCTGTTTTCAACTTCATTGATTCGTGCCCTAATTCTTATTTCTTTTCTTCTGCTTACTTTGTATCTAATTTGCTCTTCTTTTCTAGTTTTCCTAAGGTGGAAAGTTAGATTATTGATTTTTGATCTTCTTCTTTTCTAACGTATGTATTCAATGCTAGAAGTTTTCATCTAGACACTGCTTTCACTGCATCCCACAAATGTTGTGTTTTCATTTTATTTAGTTAAAAATATTTTTTAAATTTCTCCTGCAATTTCTTCTTTGACTCACGTTATTTAGAAGTACACTGTTTGCATTTTGAGATTTTCCTATTATCTTTCTGCTATTGATTTCTAGTTTAATTCTACTGTGGTCTACGAGCAGAATGTGAACTATCTTGGTGAGTGTTCCATATGGACTTAGAAGAATGTGTTTTCTGCTGTTGTTAAATGAAGTAGTCTATATATGTCAATTCTTGTTTAATGATTGATAGCGCTGAAATCAACTATGTCCTTACTGATTTTCTGCCTGCTGGATCTGTCCATTTCCAATAGAGGTGTGTTAATCTCTATCTATAATAGTGGATTTATCTATTTCTCCCTGCAGTTCTCAGTTTTTCCTCACGCAGTTTGATGCTCTGTTAAATGCATACACGTTAAGGATTGTTAGGTATTCTTGGGGGAATTGACCCCTTTGTTTTTATGAAATGCTCTTCTTTATCATTGATAACTTTCCTTACTATAAAGTCTGTTCTGTCTGAAATAAATATGCAGTAGTTACTGCTCCTTTCTTTTAATTACTGTTAGCATGGTACATTTTCCTCCATATACTTCCTTTTAATTTGCATTAATTTGTCTTCATATTTAAAATGGGTTTCTTATAAAAAACAGAGAGTTGTGTCCTTTTTAAAAATCTACTCTATCTCTGTCTTTTAATTGGTGCATTTAGACCACTGACATTCAAAGTAATTATTGATATAGTTGAGTTACCTACCATATTTGTTATTGTTTTTTGTTTGGTGCCTTTGTTCTTTGTTGCTATTGTTACCTTACACTTTTTCTTCCACTTCCAGCATTTCTTTTTGGTTTTAATTGAGCATTTTATCTGATTACAATTTCTCTCCTGTCTTAGCATATCAGTCATACTTCTTTTTAAACTTTTTTTTAGTGGTTGCCTTAGCATTTGCAATGAACATTTACAATGAATCCAAGTCCACTTTCAAATAACACAATGCCACTTCACAGGCAGTATGAGTACCTTATAATTACAACATAATCCTATTTTTCCCTTTTTCCCATCCCTTGTATCATTGCTGTCATTCATCTCACTTAGCATATATGTATATATTACACATATATGTGTGTGTGTGTAATATACCTAAGCACACATAATCAAGTACCTTGTTACTATTGTTTTGATATTATTATTTTGAATAAACTGTTATCCACTAGATCAATCAAGAATAAGAAACATAAAAGTTTTAATTTTACCTTCACTCATTCCTTCTTCATTGTCCTTTCTTTCTTTATGTAGACCCAACTTTCTGACCTATATTACCTTCTCCATCTCTAAAGAACTTCTTTTTAACATTTCTTGCAAGGCCTACTGGCAACAAACTTTCTACATTTTTGTTTGCCTGAGAAAGTCTTCCTTTCTCCTTCACTTCTGAAGGTTAATTTTTGTGGGGTATAGAATTCTAGGTTGGTAGATTTTTTTTCTCTCAACACTTTAAATGTTTCATTCCTCTCTCTTCCTGCTTACATGGTTTCTCAGAAGTTAGATATAAATAATTCTTATCTTTGTCCCTCTATGAGTAAGGTATTTTTCCTCTGGCTTGTTTCAGAATTTTTTATTTTTGATTTTTCTGTAGTTTGAAAATTGTATTTCTGGTTGCAGTTGTTTTTAGTTGTTGTTGTTTTGTTAAGTTTGTTGTGCATGTATCCTGTCTGGTTTTCTGAGCTTTCTGTGGTTTGGTGTCTGACATCAATTTGAGGAAATTCTCAGTCATTATTGTTTCACCTATTTCTTCCTTTTCTTTCTCTCTTTCTGGTATCCTCATTATACATATGTTTCACCTTTTGTAGTTGTCCCATAGTCCTTGGATATTCTGTTCTTTTTTCTTTTTCCTTCGGTTTTTGTTCTTTTTGCTTTTCAGTTTGGGAGGATTCTATTAATATATCCTCAAGCACAGAGATTCTTTACTCTGCCATGTCCAGTATACTAATAAGTCCGTCAAAGGCATTCTTTGTTTGCATTACAGTGTTTTTGATATCTAGCATTTCTTTTTGGCTCTTTCTTAGGATTTCCATCTCTCTGTTTACATTGCCCACTTTTTCTCACATGCTGAATATTTCCTCCATTAGAGCCCTTAGCATACTAATCATAGTTGTTTTAAATCCACATTTTGAGAATCCCAACATTCCTGTCATGTCTGCTTCTGATGCTTTCTCTGTCTCTTCAAACTGTGGGGGTTTTTTGCCTTTTAATATTTCTTGTAGTTTCTTCTTGATAACTGAACAAGGGGTACCAGGTAAAAGGAACTGCTGTAAGGAGGCTTTTGGTAATGCGGTGGTGCCATGCAGAGGAAGGAGAAGCATTCTGTAGTCATAAGAGTGGGTCTCAGTATTTTAGTGAGCGTGAGCCTCTGCACTGTGAACTTCACAAGTGCTTCTCTGTTTTGTTTTGTTTCCCCCTCAGTGCCTTAGCACAGGATGTCTAGAGGGGGCTGGAGTTGGGTACTTCCCTTCCTCCAGGTCAGTTAGGCTCTGACAATACCCCAGCAGTTTTGGCTGTGGCTAGCAAGTTTCTCCTGAGGACAGACGACGTTAACAGGCTACTCCGGCATAATTCAAAATGGCTCATTCTCCTTCCCCTGCCAAAAGCACAAGCAGATTTTTATGAGAAAAATGCTCACTGTGAGAACCTGGTAGAGCTCCTGGAGGTAAAACTCACAAAAGTGTAGGGCTCCCCCTTGACTGGGTCCCCCTAGAGCTTTTACCTCTAGAGTTGTCTACACTGACGCTGCAGCAATTCATCAATTGCAGTCAGGTTCTCTTATACCTTCCCCAACCCCTGTCTTGTTTCCCTTGGTGGTTTCCATGTGTGAATCTCTGCTCAGGTAAGCCATAACTCTCTGTACTTGTCTGTCTCTCCATATTGAGAGTAGCAGTTTGCCCTGTGACCTTACTTCTCTTATGGATCCCAGAAGAGTTCTTGATTTTTCAGTCTGTTCAGCTTTTTCCTCATTGTTAGCACAGACTGGTGACTTCCGAACTCCCTACGTGCAGAACTAGAAACTGAAAGTTCCCCCCTAAAGGCTTTTCAAGGGGTTACTGAAGATTTTAGACCAGTGATGGTTGTGGACAAACAGTCCTCTCTGGACGGGGCCTCAGCCAATCTCTGACTTAGGAGCTGAGTGCTTGCTTGGGTGCTCTGAGTCTGACCAGCGATTGAGAAGTGACTGCCATCCAGTATAAAGAAAGGAATGCCTTTCCGAGTCCTGGAAATGCTCCTTGGTCTTCTTGGGGAAGACAATCTCACCACCTCCCTTTTATAGTGGGCTGGCAAGCTACTAATAATTAGAGTATCTATCTATCTATCTATCTATCTATCTCTATCTGTCTATCTATCTGTGTATGAGACAGGGTCTTGCTCTGTCACCCCAGCTGGAATGCAGTGGCATGATCATGGCTCACTGAAGCCTCAACCTCCTGGGCTCAGGTGATCCTCTCACCTCAGCCTCCTAGGTAGCTGGGATTATAAGCACATACCACCATGCCAAGCTAATTTTTATATTTTTTTGTAGGGACAGGGTTTCACCATGATGCTCAGGCTGGTCTTGAACTCCTGGGCTCAGAGATCCACCCACCTTGGCCTCCCAAATTGCTGGGATTACAGTCATGAGCCACTGCAACCAGACAAAATTAGGCTTCTTTCTTAATATTATGCAGCATCTCAATGAACCCAGAAAAAGTAAGCATAAAGGTTTCAGGCTGCAGAGCCTCTCTGGTGGTGTGGTGGCATTCAGGCCAGGCAGTTGTGTTTTGAGTGGGACTGTCAGTGTCTGGAATGCTGTGGGGGTTTAATAACACTTCTGCCTGCCCAGGAAATATGAGCAGCATCTCCAAGCCATTGGAACAACCCCAAATCCTCCACTGCCCCACCCTTGCCATGCTCCCAGTGTCCCTGGAATCACCCCTTGGAATTTCTACCTGCCCCTCACTTTCATCCCTGGCCCAGGCCCATCCCTGTCCACCTGGCAGGATGCCTGGCAGTGACTAGGGGGCAGATGAGTCAGGGTTTGAAGGCCAGCTCTGCCACTCACTGGCTGAATAACCACGGTCATGTTAGTTACCCCCTCTCATTCAGTTTCCTCATCTGTCTGATGGAGAAAATAATACCCATTCACTAGAGCTGTTGTGAGGGCTGCATGAGCTAAGGGCCTGAGCCAGTGGCTTGCTAAGGGAGGCTCACATCAGGTATCTATATTGGTTTGTTTTCAGGGATGGGAATCCATGACCCTGGCCCTGCCACAGGGCGAAGCTGCTGGGGAGTGCGGGGGAGAAGAAAGCATCTGTCAGTTGTCTCAGTCCCCAAATTCCTCACGTCCCACTTTTAGCCTAGGCAAAAGTGTCTGACCCTACTGCTTCTCTGTCTTAAGCACACTGGCCAGCTCTGTGGCCATTCCCACATGGAGATGCCACAGCACCTTCCAGGGAGACAGAAGCTGCCTTGGTCCAGTGAGGCCTGCGATGCACATAAGCCCCACAGGTTTAAGGAAGCAGGGCTGGGCTGCCCGCCTTGCCCTGGATGACCCTGGCCGGTTTCTTCTGGGAGGTGAACCACACTATCCTTTGGAGAGATGGGGCTTCCCGGGGACATAGTCATCCAGCCTTCCTATGCACTGGCAGGGGACTCAGAGTCACCTTCTCCCACTGACGTCACCCTTCTATCTCTCCAGCTCTGACTTTTTTCTGCAGGTGACTCCAAGCCCCTTTTGGTGAGTACTGTTCACGACACTGAGGTCGGGTGGCTCAGAGGGCCCCCAGGGCCAGGCAGCAAAGGTCACCTTGTGTTTGTGGGTGTCAGCAGCAGAAGCCCATGCTGTCTCCACTACCAGCATGTGGCTGGAGCATTTTCATTTGCTTACAGCCAACTAAATCTTAATCCACTTCCCCTCCTGTCTTTAGATACATCCAGGCCTCCATCAGCACTATCTGAGCTCAAAGAAGGGCAACTAATCCTATTGCCCAAAGCAAAATGAAGCCAGAAAGAAAGCCTGATTGATGTACTAAGAAGAAAGAAAGAAAGAGAAAGAGAGAGAGAAAGAAAGAAAAGGAAGGAAGGAAGGAAGGAAGGAATCCTCCATGGTCTCTTCCTGCTTTGCATTACCAGCACTATGGCACGTCCTCCAGCATAGATAAGGGAGACTATTGTACTTGGGCAATCTGCATTTTGGATTTTCTGAAATAAAAGACTCTTTATTCTATTCTCTAAGTATAGTAATTGTGTTCTTCCGCTCATTTTTAAATTTACTTATTTAACAAATATTTTTTGGACAACCACTGATACTACCTTGGTCCCATCCTCAGATGACAAATAAGTAAACACATGGATATTTATGTGGCTGGATAGGCCTTCTCCTCTATCTGCTGAGAAAAACATTAATAGCACAATCTCACACATACAGGAGTTGGGATGGAGTGCTCAGGCACCACATATCCCACAGGGGCTTGGAAGGCACCTGGACCAAAAGGAGGCAGATTTTTTTTAGGCACAGGAAGAGCTAAAATGTATGCTGATACTAGCAGGGAATTAGATAACTAGGAGTCAGAAGGTTTAAAAAACTAAAGGCCAGCCCACCTTGCTTCCTCTGCAATGGAGACAGGCCAGAGTGAACAGCTGCCACATGCACCCCATGCGGGGAGAAACTGAGGACCCTCCAGACACAAGAGGAGGCCAGGAAAAGAGCCTGGGCCTAGGGAAGGTGAGAGGTGAAACTTCAAGGGGCCAGTGCAGCTGGGGAGCAAGGGAAAAGAGAAAATAAACAGGAAGAAGGAGAGTCTGTGGGTGGAACAGTCTCCATCAAGAGAAGGCAGGTCACGTGGGGGACATCTCATGGTCTTGGTCCCTCAATGTAGATAATGCAGGGACCCTGCTGAGTCTCCAACCCCACCCTGATGCTAGATTGGATTCTGCCACTGAGAAATGGTGGCTAAAATCTGCTTGAGTCTCAGTGTAGGCTCAGGTGTTGTTTCCTGATAGAGGGTGGTATAGAGCTGCTCTGTCTCTGCAGTCATAGGCAGGTGCCCAAAGTACCTTCAGCAGGGAATATGGGTGGTCAGAGAAATGGAAGAAATTACTCACAGCTAAGCAACAGACTGATTTCAAGATAAGAAACTGCTCACGTTACATCTCATCACAAATTCTCTGTGCCATTCTGGAGACCAACAGAAGGTACAGAAGATAGACTAACAGCATTGGGTGTGTGTGCAAGAATCTGCTTTAGATGAGCTGTCCAGGAAAGGCCCCTAAATAGATGACTTTTAAACTGAAATCTAGAGCAGCCCTATTCACAGTGGGGTCCACAGACCACTGGTGCGCCCTACTGATGTGCCAACTGTTTGCTACAAATCCGTGACGAATAAATAGAGAAACTGATTTGACCTTGTCAAAACATCCATGTGTTTTCAATTTCTATTTTGATAGACATTTTCAATATCTAAATTGCATTTAAATAATACAATTTGACTACAGTTGAATCTGATAGTTAAGGAGAGTTAGACTATAGTTAATCTGATAGTTAAAAATGGGACCTGTATTATGTCTTTGTCTTTTTATTTTATCTAGAATCTGTTTTTTATTGGGTATTATGGGTCTGCAACATTTTGGAAAACAACCACCAAACCACTGGTCCCTTCACTACAGAGAGATGAGAGGCCCTAATCCGATCATAAATGCATATAGGAATGCACAATGCAGAAAGACTAGGAAGGACGCGGTCCAGGAAGTGCTGGAGGAGGACGTGCCTGGCAGGGGGGGATGGCACGTGTGAAGGTGGGCTGCAGGCACGGAAGAGAGGCCTGGATGGAGGCTGAGTGTGCAGGAGACAGAGGGCTGCACAGCATGAGGGAGGGGGAGGCAGGTGGGACAGTGTGCGTGCAGCTCCATGGCGCCACAGCAAGCAGTTGGGATTTTATCATAGTGTGAAGGGACACTTCAAAGATCAGGGACTGACGTATTTTTAAAAAGCCAGCTGGTTGGAGAACAGGATGTTGTACAGCAGGGATAGACATGGCAGGACTGCCAGGAAGTGGCTGCCATGCTTGAAGAGATGATGGCGGCCCGGACCAGGATGGTGGCAGTCAATGTGGTGGGGAAGGAGAGTGACTTGAATGTTCTTCCTCTGTTTCTACAATAGGACTTGGTGATTTGGGGGCTAGGAGAAGATGAATCAAGGATAATTCCCGGATTTCTGACCTGGCTTGATTGTGGTACCAATTTCTATGTTAGGTTTTTGTTGTGTTTGTTTGTTTGTTTCATGGAAGGGAGTGGTACAGAGCTTGGTTTTGCACTCGTCAGGTGTGAGCTTCCAGTGGGAAAGTCATCCAGGTCAGTTAGGCAGCTGGAGAAAGAGCCCGGGGATAAATGCAGAACTCGGGAATCATGAACACAGAAATAATCTTGACAGGCATGGGACTGCATGCACTCACATAAGGGGAGAGGGCAGAGAGAAAAGGGAACGGGACCTGGTCCAAATGCTGAGACATCTTACAGGGATGAGAGAGACTGGCAGACTAGCCTGGGGTGCTTCACAGAAGCCCACACAGGAGACTGTCCCAAGGAAGAGAGAGCAGTTCCTCGCAAGCGGAGAAGGATGGGAACAGAAGAGTGGCCACTGGATTTGGCCATATGGAGTCAGAGGTGACCCTAAGAAAAGCAGCTTCGATAGAGTGGCAGAGGGGAAGCCATTCTGCAGTGAGTTAGGAAGGAAAAGGGGTTGGAAACCTTAGGTGACTCTTTAGAGAAGTTTGCTGCATGGAAGCAGTAAAGTGGATGGCTGGAGGGCCCAGGGAGTGCCCCACCCCCACCCCAGAGCTCTTGATCTTGTTAACAGTTTGGCAGGAGTGGTTCAACACAGGGTACAAGGTTGGTAATCCAGGAGGGAGGACAGTCATTCAGAAGGAGAAAGATTCGGTCTTCCACGAGTGGAAGGAGGGGCTGGCCTTTGACAGGAGTAGGAGGGGCTGGAGGGGAGGCACGAGCGCTGGACACAGGCACCAGCAGACCGGTGGCCAGGGTGCTGGAGGCATGAGTAAGTTGCCCTCTGAAGACCCCCTTTCCGAATGAAGTGTGAGGCAAGGCCACTGCTCAGAAGCAGGAGGGAAGCGGACTTGAGAACTATGTATCACTTATCACAGTCCTTAACCCACGTATGTTTCACTACATGCAAAAGAATAAAATGAGGTTTAAAACCAGTCTGTGTGCCTTGTAACTATCCACATAAATAATTTCAGGGCAGGGGTTGAGGGGGTGAGAGAGGTAGAAGAATGTAGAATTTTTTACCTACTAAATCCTTCTGAGCCACTGAGCCCAGGTGCTTTGACTGGGTATTTTCATTCTTACTTCTTCCAAAGGTCCATACAGCCCCCTGGTGTTCTTCATGTAGGAAAGACCTGCCCCTTTAGTCTGTGCACCCAAATCTACCCCACACAGCTGGCAGGAGAGGCTGCTGGTTGCTCGCCATAATCCATGTTCCCCTCTTCCTCTCGGGCACCTAGCTGGTCCACGTTGCCCGCTGTCCCTTGTTTCTCTAGGTTCTTGCCAATGGAATATGAGTAGAAGTGATAACTCCTACTTTCAAGCCTGATCCACAAGCCCTTCCACGCCTCTGGCTACCTAGAATGGAGACGATCCCTCCTAGGAGACCTCAGAAGCCAGCAGAGCTTCCACTGGCTCCTGAATGACTGGGTGGAGGAGGCACTGGCAGATCAACATTCACTTGATGTCACTACATGAAAATAGACTTCTATTTTGTTTGAGGCATCATCCCTTTTGGGGAACCTTCTTACAGCAGCAGTCTACCACATACAGTTGGTATAAGGAAGAAATAACAGATATGAATCCACTTTGTGAAACGGCAAAACATGCACACTCCAGATGTTTGTTGCTATTGTTACCGCCACACTCATCTCTTTCTGCCATGTTAGTGCTGCATTTGAAAAGTGTAATAATGACCTAAGCCACTGGTTCCTCAACCCTGGCTGCACAGAATCACCTGCGGAGCTTGGCCTAATTGGTCTGGGGTGGGTCCTGGGCTTGAATAGATCTTAAAGCCCCAGGGTGATTCTAACGAGTAGACAAAGTTGAGAAGCACTGCCTCCATAGTTGCAATGGTCAGGGGGGACGCCCTCCGTCCCCCACATGTTGAGGATGGATGCTTTACAACACTGAGTGGAGTCAGGATGCAAATTAAATTGTCATGGTATCTAGTCTGGGTCTTCACCTTTCAGCAGGCTCTTGCTATATGAATTAAAGTCCATGGACTGTCCATTTTGGGATCAGCTAAGTGCTTACTAGACATTGGTACTCTCCAGCAACACCTACCGAATCAGAAACGATTTCAGCCAGATTCCCAGGTGGTTCACATGCACAGTGCAGTTTGGGAAGTGCTATCCTGGATCATAAGGAAACTCTGTAACTGAGCTCAGTAGTAAAGTTGACTCTTAATGCCAAGTCTCAAGTCTCAAGTTGGCCTTGAAGAGCATGGGAAAGTGGAGGGAAAGCCAGCAATCCTGTATGCTGAGTGCAAGTGCTCATCTCAAGACAGTCCCGCGTGTTGTCTTTGTGGCTCTGAGAGGGAACAGGAGGACAGGGACTCTGTTCCCATATGTACAGAACCACCCAACCTCTGCCTTCAGGAGTCCTGCTGAATTCTAATCATCAAAATTGCCATTGTACGAGCCGTCCCCAGTCCCATCTAAGTTTGGGTAACGATTCCAGGAAGTTGCATGGAATCCTCCCTGCCGAAGTCCGGGCTGTCTCCAAGGCTACGTCTGAAACTTTGCTTTTAGCTCAGGGAAAATCAATAAACATTACACAGCACATTACATTTTCCACTTCTGTTCTGTTGTAACAAAAACACAGAAGGCCAATACATGTGTCCACTGATGGAAGCCAATGATGATGAGGCTGGGGCTTTGCTTGTTTCCAAGCCGGATGGAGCACGGTGTTTACTTGCTCAGAGATGTGCTGACAGATCAAATTTGAGATCAATATTACCCAGCAGCACTGAGGGAGGGGCCCCTCATTTGCTTTCCATCTCTGAGTCACCACGTTAGGAGGTCCCTGAAGGAATACAAAATGCATGTGATGACAACTGTGAAACTTCAGAGAAAAAAAAAATATGGCTTCACATAAGAAATCAGAAGTGTGCCTGGTTTTGAAGCCACAAGGAAGCCACGGAGGAGCACACAGGTGAGGGAGCAGGTGTAAACCCGTGATTTCCTCTGACAGCAGCGGGGAATGGCTGGTGCTGAAATCAAAAGCTGACACGTGTTTCTGTGTTCTGATGAGGCTGCTTGCTTTCTTTGCATTGATGGGAGCCCCAGTGGCTACACTGAGGACAGTCTTCACCACCACAAGGTGAAAATAAATCGCAAGACATCCGTGGCGTCAGTGTTTCCATGTCTGTGAACCTTTTCCAATACATGATCCCCCTACAGTCAGGACTCCTAAAGGTAATCAGGGCATCTGAATTTTTTGTAAGGAAAGGAAATCAGGGGCACAAGATTAAAACGGAGTGTGTGTCCCACCATGTAACCCAGGAAGCCCACAGGTAAGGGAGCATTTACAGCAGATCATTTCTGACCCTCTCTGCAATCAGCAAGTCCTTCCACCATGAGATGACACTGAAGTTAAATGTTGCTTGTGTACTCACAGACTGGACCAAAGGGCCACACAGACACACATACATTCATGTACCCAATTTTCTAAGCCTCAAGTTTTCCTCCCATAAATTTTTAGGAAAATCCTTAGTGTCTTCTTATTCTTGTCTATTAGCAAGTCCTAACAGATGAAGAAATACATAATTGAGTAGTGAGTAAGAACAGTAGGAAGCAATTGGTCATGCTTTGTTCCTAGCTGTGCTTGAGTGTATGTGTGTATGCACTTATGGGTTCTGTATTATATCTAGTTCTATAATAAGTTCTATATTATACGTAGAAAATAAACAGCCACATTTTCCACTAGCAAAGGTAATTCTAAGGTTTACATGATAGAATTAATTTTATCAGTATGTCTTAGTGTTCTGCAAAAAAAAAAAAAAAAAAAAATGCATGCTATTCTGCAAAATGCATCATGCTTTTCTGATATCTGAACAAATTTAAGAAAGACTGGCTTAGAAGACATGGATGGTAAAGAGAGGGAGAAAGGGAAAAGTCAGCTGGGGTGAATAGAATAGGAGAAAGTGTGAGTGTGAAAAAGCGAGAAAGGACAGGCTAAGAAGACATAAAAATCAGTGGATTAATGAGACACCCTAGAGAGGCAGCTTCACCCTGCCTCTAGTGCAAAGGTGCACTTTCCCGGGTTCAAATCCTGGCTCAAACACTTAGTGGCCATGACCTTGGGCATTTTACTTTCTCATCTTATTTTCATTTTCGTTCATTTTATTTTCATGTTCTTTCTGAGCTTTGGTTTCCATGATCTGTGAAATGAAAATAGTAATCCTATTGCAGGAAATTTATAATAATTAGAAATAATATCCATAAATCAGCAAGCACAAAGTGCCTGACACAAAAGTAAATGCTCAATAAAAAGAGACAGTGACTATTACTAGCTACATTTCTGGCCAGTGAGATGAAATGTGAGCAGTAATGACATTTCACGAGAACCTGCTGTGCGGCAACATATGCACACTATTTCACTGAATCCTAACAACAATTTTGCAGAGCAGGTGTTGCTACTGCCTCATTTGCACAGATGAGGGAATTGAGGCTGAGAAAGGTGAAGTTATTTGCCCAAAGTCATCTAGGAAACAAATAGTGAGCTGGGACTGGACCTTACATGCTGCTGACTCCAAAGCTGCCGTCTCTCACTGAGTCATGCCATGGGTTTTAAGTGAGCACAGGAGAAAGGGAGTATACTGCCTCCCAAGAGCCAGGTGGAAGAGGAATGATTTCATTATCTGCTAAGACATGTATTATGCACAGTGGGGTGAGAGTTCAGAAAAGCCTTGAGGCCTCCAGAGCTAGAAGAAAAGAGAGCTGGAGGAACCCTGACAGATATAGGGAAGCCTCTGTTTGGCTCAGTTGGTATAAGCAGGGTGTGGTCTACTGGGCTAGTGGAGAGGCTAGCTCAGGAAAGGGCTGTGGGCAGGCCAAAGGATGCTGGCCAACTGGGGTTTGGGGAGATTTGAAGACAGCCCTTTAAACCTGGGAGCAAGAGCTAGAGGGAAGACAGAAGAGAGTTAGCTTCTTCCAAAGCTAAGGCAGGAAGAGCATGTGTGGTGGATTGAATTGGGTACCCCCAGATTCTTATGTTGAAGTCCTGGAACCTGTGAATGTGGGCTTATTTGGAAATAGGGTAACTGCAGATGTAATTAAGACAAGGTCATATTATAGTAGGGTAAGCCCTTAATCCAGTCATTGTGTTGCTATAATACAATACCTGAGACTGGGTAATTTATAAAGAAAAGTAACTGGCTCATGGTTCTGCAGGGTGTACCAGCATGGCTCCATCATCTGCTTCTGGCAAGGGCTTCAGGAAGCTTATAATCATGGCAGAAGGCAAAGGGGAGCAGGCGTGTCACATGGCAAGAGTGGGTTCCAGACATGGGGGGGAAATGCCACATGATTTTAAACAACCAGATTCATGTGAACTTGGAGCAAGAACTCACTTACCACCAAGGGGATGGCACTAAGCCATTCATGAGGGATCCACCCCCATGATCCAATCACCTCTCACCAGGCCACACCTCCAACACTAGGAATCATATTTCAACATGAGATTTGGAGGAAACAACATCCAAAACATATCAACTTGTGTCCTTAAAACAGGAAGAGGTTAGAAACACAGAGGGAAGACAGCCATGTGAAGACACAGACACCAAAGGAGAACTCCACATGACGATGGAGGCAGAGACTGGAGTGAACACCAGGGAATGTGGCAGCAGCAGAAACCAGGTTGGGGACAGCAGAGTCCCCCACAGGAACTCCAAGGGCCACCGAGTCTTGAAAAATGTCAAGCAGGATGGCAGGCAAAGGTCCCACTTCCATGTTGCTTTAGCCGTGGTTAGCTATAGAATTCTTGGCTTCCCAGCTTCCTACAAATTAACTTTTCTTCCCAATTCAAAAATATCTCCATCAGAATAATATACTTACAGCCTAAAAATACAGACTGACGTAGGCACAGGTGTTTACTTGTGATAGCTTAAACTAAGGACTAGTTTTAAAATCTGAATTTCACTATCATTGGTTTTTCGTTTTTTTTTTTAAACTCCAGTCATGCTTCCCCTTCTTAAGGCCTGGACCTGTGAAATCCCTTCTCATGAATGGAGGAGACGGGGTTAGAAAATGCATTAGGGGGGAGGGCACAGTGGCTCATGCTTGTAAGCCCAGCACTTTGGGAGGCCAAGGCAGGTGGATCACCTGAGGTCAGGAGTTTGAGACCAGCCTGGCCAACATGGTGAAACTCCTTCTCTACATAAAAATACAAAATCAGCCGGGTGTGGTGGTGCACACCTGTAGTCCCAGCAACTCGGGAGGCTGAGACAGGAGAATCACTCGAACTCAGGAGGCAGAGGTTGCAGTGAGCCGAGATGGCACCACTGCACTCCAGCCTGGGCAACACAGCAAGGCTCCATCTCAAAAAAAGAAAAAGAAAATGCATTAAGTTCTCATCTGTCAAAGAACAAACCGGCCAGAATGTAAACAAAGTCCTAGACTTTTCTTCAGAAGCCACAAGAAAAAAGAGATGAGCCATGGGATGAAGGCACTGTCCTCTCTGCACACTCTAACTGAAGAGGAATGTGGGCATGGTTTAGAGTTAGGCATTATATTTTTACAGAATCTAAACCAAAAACAACAAAAGACTTCCTCTAGTACAAAAAAAAAAAAAAGAAAATCATCATGAAATAGGTATTATGGTTACCATCTCTATGAAGAAATGAATGACATGAGACATAAAGATAGAGATAAAAAGGTATGACTATTTTACCCACCCATCACTCCAAATGTCTAATTGCTTTGCAAGGAAAGGCAGGGAATTACGGCAATGTTTACGAAAGAAAAGTGGAGATCGGGGTGGGAACTGGGGTGGCGAAGGAAGAACGGAACAACAGCAAGGAATGACCCTAAACACCATGCCGAATATTGCCAAGTGACTCCCAGCCTGAAAAAGGCCCCTGAAGTGACTGAAGGGATTTATTACCTTCTGTGTTCCACCTGATTGCAAGAGGTTTTATTACTATGAAATACAAGTCATCTTACTTCCCAGAGAGGAAGGAAAGAAGTAAATCCTGCCTGCAGCAGGGATGGAGAAGGCACTCTAGAGTTGAAGGACAAACACTGAGAATTTCCCATTTGTACTGGTCATCTATTTTCTGAACATAATGAAGGCACGCTCTTGGCACGAGCTAGAGGCTCATACCCCTGGTCGTAGCTTTGCTGTTGCTTAGCTCTGCACTTCCTTCAGTAACCTGACATTTAACCATCACAAAATAAAGACCTCAGCTTGCATGTCTGTGGATTTGCAAAAACAGGAGGGGACTACAGGGCAAAGGAGGATTGTATTTTGGTGAGAACTGTGAACCCAGCGAACGAAAGGGACTTGTTCCCCCACTCCCTGCTGCAAACAGGGAAGCCTTCCAGGCTCATGCAGGCCCGGGACAGGCTACCTGCCCAGGTGAGAACCAAGGGATGTGGGCTTGGGTGGAGTTGGGCTTGGGCCTCGTGAGATCCCATCTCTGAATGGTGGGGAGAGGGCGTTATTTGAATCCTCCCTTAGGTGTTCTCTTCATTTCTTGATTTGGTGGGGAGAAGTAGTTCAAACCAATGAAGCTTTCAGCTTTGTTTCCCCTTTGGTAGGAGAAGAATCAGCTCTCTCTTCCTTTGACCTCAGTCTCGATCTCTGCACTTACATGAGATTTTTTTTTTTTAAAGGATATATCTGTCTCCAGGAGAGACAGAGGGTGAATGGTTGTGTGTTTCCAGCAGGGCTATAAGGAAGGCAAGGTGCTGAGGCAGGAGCCTGCTAATGGGCTTAAGCTAGTGAACAGCGGATTCAGAGAGAGAGGATGAGGACCATCTATCATTTCAGGAATCAGAAAACTCAGAGAAAAGAGTCTAAAAAGTAATAGCAGGAACGCCTGAGAACTTAGATCTATGTGAAGAAGAGGAATAAGGTCTCTTGGTTTTCTTAAGACAAAAAGATCAGTGTTTCTGGATTTGATATAGAAAAAAAAGAATAATGAAGCTTCTTGACGCCATGACACAATCTATCCTGAGTACAAGAGAGGTGTGACCAAGATGCAGCAGCAGCTACAGTGGCGATTACTTACTGTATAAGAAAAAGAGAAAATTAAGCACAGCGACTCTTGAGAATGCTGCATGGCATGCAAGCAGCTATTTTCTGGTAATCACTCTGCTGTAATATATGAACAGTACATGGAAACGATATTAGAATAATTTACTATTGCTGGTGAACAATAAATTAACAGGATTGCTTGCTATTTTGCATTTGCCTCTAATAAAACACCTACCAGGGTCACAGGCAAGGTGGTGGTAATACAAACAGCACCAGATACAGAATTTTCACTGCCAGGGAACAAAATAGCAGAAGGGGATGGTATGTACTAACATATGTGCCCAGGCCACAGAATTCATTTTGAGTTAGCAAAGGGACCTCTGTTTGTTTCAGACAGGGAGAAACACATGAGGGGAAAGGGCCTGAGATTTTCCCTTTCCTAGGCCCAGGGAATGTACATTTATCTTCAAAGGGAACTGAAGATTCTTTTGTTTTTGAGAATAAGATCTAAAAATCCCATAGGACTTTGATTGATGTAAGCTGCATTCCTAATTAGGATTATAAATTAACTATCTACTTACATCCTTGAAGGCTGGGAGTCTAAAGAGATGGTGGGTGGGAGGTTTGTGTGACCCAAGCAAATCATTTCATTGTCTCCAGTTCCTAAGGAGGCAGAACCCGAGAATGATTTTCATATTTCATGCTGGCAAGCTCTTCCTTCAAATAAATCTTGAGTAAGAACATAATATGTAAATATATAAAACAGAGCCACTGAGGCTGGGGGGAGTTTGGAACAAAAGCTACCTGAGGCCTTCCTTGCTTCCCAGGGAACTCCTAGGTCCTTAGAGCCTTATAATCCAGAACCCCTGCTGAAGCATTACCTAACCTTGTATTAGGTAGAGGAGGAGAGGGAAGGGCAGAGGTTAGGACAAGCAGATAAATCAGAAGCCCTCCCGCTACTGGCCCATGGAAAGAAACCCCCCTGCTATATCAAGTAAAAAAGGCATTTGCTGCCCCTTTTTTACTTTTCTGCTGATTCAATTTTATGCTGGGTCCAGCTGCTGGCAGGATCACCGATAAGTCTGCAGGGAGCTTGAGGCCCAGCAGAGGCTAATCGAGACCATGCCTCTGGTCAGCGGGTTTATTCAGAACCGTGGGAGGCTGAGTGAGTGTTCAGTGTCCGGGTGGTCACTGCTGTCATCATTACACGGAGGTGTGCAAGACTCAAATCTCTAATAGCACTGGCCACTTGGCATATTGTATGTCCCTGGTTGGCACCAGAGACTTACCTGGGAAGGAGGGAGGGAGGGGAAGGAAGAAGTGAAAATTCCCCCCATTGCTCACCATTGTATACAGTGAAGCTTAGGGGCAGATCACATGGTATTTCCCTCTCCCTCCTCCAAAACCTTTTACATGATCAAAATTCAGGTTCCTGAGAACATTAATGGGAAATAAGTCATCAATGGTGGCTGCGCAGATTATTCAGGTGGCCAGGCTGGTCTCTCCCACGGAAGACAGTCAGGAAGAAGCGCAGTCTGGGGAGTCAGGTCAGGGCTGGTTTAGAATCTTGGCTCTGCAGCCTACTCCCTAATGCTAAGGGGTGTGACCAGGCCTGCTTCCTATCTGAAAAGAGAGGATAGTAATACCTGGAGTTGCCTAGAGGCTGACTAAAGACAGCAGGTGAAGTGCCTGCTACCAAGATGACCCTCAACACACATCTCTTCCCTTCCTGCCGCTCCCCCTCCTGCTGATGGCTCCAGGCTCACAGGTTGACTATATAAACATGAGTTTCGGGGAAACTCTGTTAGCCAGCGTCACGGGGAGAAGCTCTCCTAGCACCTCTCCCCTTCATTTTGCCACCTCCTTCCCAGAGCCAGCCAGAAACAGGGCAGCCTCTCTGGAAATAAGTGTGGATTCTGGTTAAGAGCAGAATCAAAGAATGTGACCACCAGGAAGGAGCCTCTGAGATCAACTCTTCCAACCCCTTTCCATTCCATCTGAGGAAATGGATAGAGCAAGGATTAGAACCCGGATCAAAATTTCCAGCAGGCAGTCTGTGTTTTAGAAGGGTGAGAAGAACAGTGTCAGTAGAAGGTGTGGGCTCAGGAGGCACAGGGGCTGGGATGCACTGGGCAGAGTGACCTTGGAGAAGGAGCAGTGGGGCTGTCTGAACCTCAGTTTCCTCATCTGCAGGTTAGCGCCACACTTGCTTTTTGTGACTGTTGTTAGCAGGAGAGGTCATGTAATAAACTACCTGCTTGGTGCCTGGCATAGGGTAGGCATTCAAAAATGTCACATGAATCAAAAGAAGTTTTAGTTACAACAGCTGCAGCGTGTAGGATATAAAGCATGTGCCGGGGCCAGGAGCGCAGGGAGGAATGAGGTGCTTTCTGCCATGGAGTCAGTTGTTCACAGGAGGAAGAAATGTGAAATATTATTTCTCCCTGTACAAGAATGCAGAAGAGGGGCTGGGTGCAGTGGGTCTTGCCTGTAGTCCCAGCACGTTGGGAGAGGATTGCTTGAGGCCAGGAGTTTGAGACCAGCCTGGGTAACGTAGCAAGACCAAGTCTCTACAAAAAAATTTTTACAATTAAAAAAAATGTAGGCAAGGAAGGGAGTGAAGATCAAGTGGCATGGGCCTTCCCTACTCAAGGCAGCTTGATGGTACCAGAGCCCAGGGTGGATGCAGCACCTTGACCGGTGCTCCCAGGCCACCACCGTGACCAAGCCTGGTCCTCCCTGGCACTGCCCATTCATCTCTACAAGGATACACTGGGGTACGGCAGGTTGGCTTAGAGGAAAAGGAAATTGGTCATGTCTAAGCTCTGTATTCTGTGACCAGTAATTCAAAATCAGTGACATGAAATCCCCAATATGACTTTCATTCTGTCATTTCCCACGTGCTACTTCAAATCCAGTGCAGAATAGTTTTATCAAAGGATAGACCTGAGCCAACACTTTCTTACTGTGGAGCACCAGGCAGGGAGCTGAGAGCCTCTGCATCTCCCCCACAGGCTTGGGGACAGGTGGCAGGAGGAAGATGGGAACTCCATAGGGAGAATAGAGTGTCCCTGACACGGGTCTGGGGAAGTGACTGAAGTGACACTGGGCCTCATCATGAACAGGAATTTACCACCTTCTTGGGAACGGTATGGACTCCTCTTTATGTTTGGAGTTTCCATTTGTAAAATGGGAGCAGCCTGTCCCAGGGTGGGCCCTCATCACACCCCTTTTGAGTGTCCCCTGCAGCCTGCCTCTAGGAGCAGGGTAGGCTCTGTCATCCAAGGAGGCCTGGATTCTCTGCTGTGCCTTTCCTGTTCCCTACACAGGACTCACTTTGAAGTTCTGAGGCACTTCTGAGTGAAGGCAGGATTCCTGGAGGGAGAAATCACTTCAGGCGCCTCTTATACCAGGCGCCTCTTGTACCTGAACGTGTTTTGACTCGGGAACAAAGTACACTGCAAATGCAGCTGGAGAGCTAGGGAGCCCTCCACATCCAAGCCGGCTTTGAGTTTTGATCCCAAATTGGAACCTTTCAAGTCATTTCACATTTGGCCAAACAAGGTTCTTCAGTTTCTTATTGTTCTTCCTTTCTTATAAAAGGATACAGAGCTAAAAGGACCCCTGGGCACTTGTAGGTTCTCAGGAAATCACACTGCTGCATTTCCTGTGGTTGAATTGGACACTGTCTGATTAAAACTCCATCTCTGTCCATGTGGGCTCTGAGATGAATGGGGCTGGGGGGAATCACTTGGGGCATTCTGAGTTTGGGGACTGGTCAGATTTCAAAACCAAAACCTCCAGATGTTTGGCTTCTAATTGGGTCAGGTTTACTTGTTCCTGGGAGAAATGCCAGCCACGAGGCTGAAAAAGTCTTTTGAAAATGTCAGCCTCAGGAAAGCCACTGCCCAAGTCATTAGAAATGAAACCTTAGGTACCTGCAGATCCTAGAGTGATTTATTCCCCTATTTGGGAAAAGCAAACAAACAAGCAGACCAGACTCCCTGGGGCCTCTGGGACCATGTTCACTGCTTTCCCTGAAAACCCGGCTGCCTTCTGAAAGCAGACCAGGCATCACGTCTCAGAGCCAACCCCACAAAGCAGAGTGACTTGCCAATCCAACCCTCCCAGTTCTTTCGAAACCATGGAGAACTTGCTTTAGAACTCCTTCTAGGTGGCCTTCAGTGTAGGTAACAATCTTCTCTACTGCAGGAGGCCCTGGATAACTTACAAATGGAATATTTAGAACCTTGCTCTGCCTACATGGAGAGTGCAATTTCAGGAATAGCAACACAGGCTATGTGAGCCCCAGGGGGGCAGAGACTTTGCACAACTCGTTTGCCACTGTTTGCACTGGATCTTGCAAAATACTCAGTATATAGGCATAAAAATGTTTGCTGAATGAATACATGCACCTCAGAGGCACTTACGTGGAATAGCATATACCAGTGGTTTTGGTTTCTTTCTTTCAAAACTTTAATCTCCCTAGGTCCTTTCTAGATTTGATTCCATCTTTTTATCTAGAGAGTTGTTGAAGGAAGGACTTCTGGATAGAGGATCCAGGATCCCAAGTCCTCTAATGTAGCACTTAGAGAAACAGGAATCTTTAAGTGGGTGGCAGCTACAGTTAAGGACCCCAAATTCCATGATTTTGCTTCCATCATCTGTTCTTCTGACCCTTGCAACATGCCTCAAAGAGGCACAGTGCTGTGATCTCTGCTGTTGAAAGAGCTGCCCCCAGAAATTTCTATAACTGGATACCCAGCACTTCTGTGCCACTTCCAGGCTGTTTGAAAACCTGAATGTGAAGAGAATGTTCTAGATACTAAAGGGTTTTGGGTGATCCTATCCCCCATAGAGAAGAGCCCTCTACTGCAACCGCTCATAACCAGTGGCCCTCACAGCCCCACCCATGCCGCATCTAGGGGATTCTGGGCAGTCAGTACCTATTCTTCCTAGGTTGCCCCATGTGTGTCTGCGTCAGTCCTGCAACTATGTGCTACGTTGTTGGTTCATTTACTTTTTGTTATGCTCCTCAATATCCTTCCATATTCCCACCCTTCAAACCGCTGGACTGGAGCCTCTCACCCATGCTAAGGAGGCTGCCTCTATATCAGTGAGCTCCGCCACGCTTCAAAATGCAGAGTCCTTCCGTAGGAGTGGGATGTTCAGACCTTCTCTTTTCCAAAGGCTCAAGTGGAGAAAGACAAGACAGAAACATGCTATTGTTTGGTCTCTGGGGGAAATTAACAAAAATGCCATAAATCCCTGGGTAGAAAATTTCATTTTGCAATTGTGACATCACGTCCTGAAACTGTCCTTCTACCCTCTCCAAATGCAGAAGCCCCCGTGTGCCCCTTGGTAAAAGTAGCTGTGTGTGTACGCGGCTGCCATCTGCAATGTCGCTAGTCTCTAGGTAATGGACTTTGTCATCTTGTTCTCCCTGCTAGACTGTAAACTCTTCAAAGTAAGGAATTATGTCCTTTCCTTTCTATGTAATTCCCCAGTGCCCAATTCGGTGTTGCTCTGAGCCTAGCAGGTGTTCAATAATCACTGGTGACAACATAAACTGAGTTCTTAGCACTTAACAATGAGAAATTCCCCCACGTTTATTGTCAGAGCTTTTTTTAAAAAAGATTTCTTGCATTCAATGTGTGCATGTGTGTGCACACACAAGAGAGACAGACGGAAGTGAGGGCCGCAGGGATGAAGGGAACCCAAGAGTGGAAGCACTAAGATACACACAGACGAGGCGAGGCACCCAGACCCACAGCAAGACGGGGCCACAGAGACACACAGGGACCCACAGAGCACCCAGGCCCACAGCAAGACAGGGGCCACGGGGACACACAGGGACCCACGGAGCACACAGGCCCACAGCAAGACGGGGGCCACGGGGGACACACAGGGACCCATGAAGCGCACAGGCCCACAGCAAGACGGGGGCCACGGGGGACACACAGGGACCCATGGAGCACCCAGGCCCACAGCAAGACAGGGCACACAGAGACACACAGGGACCCACGGAGCACCCAGGCCCACAGCAAGACGGGGGCCATGGGGACACACAGGGACCTATGGAGCACCCGGGCCCACAGCAAGATGGGGGCCACGGGGACACACAGGGACCCACAGAGCACCCAGGCCCACAGCAAGACAGGGTCACAGAGACATACAGGGGACCCACGAGGCACCCAGGCCCACAGCAAGACGGGGGCCATGGGGACACACAGGGACCCACGGAGCACACAGGCCCACAGCAAGACAGGGGCCACAGAGACACACAGGGACCCATGAGGCACCCAGGCCCACAGCAAGACAGGGCCACAGAGACACACAGGGACCCATGAAGCACACAGGCCCACAGCAAGACAGGGGCCGCGGGGACACACAGGGACCCACGGACCACACAGGCCCACAGCAAGACAGGGGCCACAGGGACACACAGGGACCTACAAAGCACACAGGCCCACAGCAAGACGGGGCCCACAGGGACACACGGGGGACCCAAACAGGCCCACAGCAAGATGGGGCCCACAGGGACACACAGGAACACACAGGGACCCACAGAGCACACAGGCCCACAGCAAGACAGGGGCCACAGGAACACACAGGTACCCACGAAGCACACAGGCCCACAGCAAGTCAGGGCCCACAGGGACACACAGGGACCCACGAAGCACACAGGCCCACAGCAAGACGGGGACCCACAGGGACACACAGGGACCCATGAAGCACACAGGCCCACAGCAAGATGGGACCCACAGGGACACACAGGGACCCATGAAACACACAGGCCCACAGCAAGATGGGATCCACAGGGACACACAGGGACCCACAAAGCACACAGGCCTATAGCAACACGGGGACCCACAGGGACACACGGGGACCACAGGGACACACAGGGACCCACGAAGCACACAGGCCCATAGCAAGACAGGGGACCACAGGGACACACAGCGACCCACACAGGCCCACAGCAAGAAGGGGACTACAGGGACACACAGGGACCCACACAGGCCCACAGCAAGACGAGGGAGGACCCACAGGGACACATGAAACTCCTTCCAGCTCCAATTTTATACAGTCATTGATTTTAAAACATTATAGCCATCTTGCTGGGTCAATGCTTTGAAATTTTGGGTGCTTCATCCCACAACACAGCTATGGGGACCCATAAAATGCTCCAGAATCTTCACACTATCCATGAGTGCAACCGCACAGGCCTCAAAACACGTGACCCACACCTTCGTACTGGGCTTTGGAACTCTTGCCACCTTTGGTGAGGCTGCCAAAGCGTTTCCTTCTAAATTATCAACTCTTTCATGAAGCCAGGTATCAATTATGAGACTGTCGATATGTGACTGACAGCTGTCACTCAAACATTGACCCTCACAAAGTGCTTTCCACTTCGCTAGGGAGAGGAGGTGCTATGCGGCAGAGAGCACGCACCAAGAATTGGAGGGGCGGGATAAGTCAAGGCATTCTCCAAGGGGTCGTGTCCTCATCTGTAAAAGGAGTCCAACAACCTCTGCCTGGCTCAGTGGCTGAAGGAGGGTCTCCACCGCCACGTGGGAGACGAATGGGCTCTGCGGGGTAGCAGCAGTAAGAGCCTGCAGCCACCCAGGGGACAGCAGAGCCTCCCCCTGCCCTCATGGTCCCCTGCTGCTGGGATTTCTCAGGGAGGATAACAAAACTAGAAAGACAAGTTCTTTCCTATGCAGTAATTATTATCACTATTATGTGCTTTAAGAAAATGCCTATGAGAGTATCAAATTGCTTTCCCCTGTTAGGCTGTAATCAGAACATGTTAGACAATGTGATTAAGAACATGAGCTTTGGAGTGACAAAGACCCATGCTAAGTCCCAGCTCCCTCTCTTCCTAGCTGTGTGACTTTGAGCAAGTTACTCAACCTTTAGAAGGCTGGGTTTGCTCAGCAGCTAAAGGGAGTTAGTAGCATATGCTTCCAAAGGGCAATACAAGGATTAAAGAAGACACTGTGTCAAACACTTTCAGCAGTAGCCTGACACCTGTGCAGTAAGTGCTCAAAATTAATGGTGGCTGTTCTTATTGTTCAGTATTTCCTCTTGTTATCTGAGTAATGTTATATAGACACAGCTAAGAATATGCAAAATAGCACCTGAACAACCAAAATAGTGTCACAATCTACATGTCTAAAAAGCCTGGACACTCTATTCACAGAGAATCATGCTAGATTCCCCTCCTGTTTATTGTGACTTTATATAAAACTCTAAGTGCATTAATAACAATGGACAAGCGACTGACAGTATGCTCTGGGCTGGGCACTTCAATACAAGTGATTGACCGCATGCTATGGGTGGGGCACTTCAATAAATGGGTAGATTTGTTATCTCACTGACTCCTCCCAGTCCCATAAAGCAAGTGGGCCTCATCACCCCCATTTTACAGAGGAAGAAATGGAGGCTGTTAGAGGCTACCTGGCTTGCCCCAGGTGAAAGCGATTAAGTAGGACCGCTAGAATGTGAAGCCCTTCTGTCTGAGGTCAGCCTGCACTGGTAATCGATGTGCTATGCTCCCTCCATGATCAGCCTGGTGAACCCATCTCCTGGCTCAAAGCAGTTTAGAAAATAAATTGCAGGTGAGGGACAGCTGCAGCGATAGGTGCCTTGAGTGTGACCGGCACATTGACAGCTGATGGACTGATAGTGAAAGAGGAACAGGAAAGGGATAGAAAACTCAAAGAGAAAGACTTCCACAGAAGAACTGTCCACACCATTACTACAGGGGTCAGAGAGTCCTAATATATTTAAAAGCTCCTTAAAGCATCATAATTCCACAGCCCAGTGCAATAATTTTCACTATGTCATCAAGAAAAATCAGATTGTGCAAATTGTATGCTTAGGAAGACAGAAAGATGAGGGGTTAAAAGTGGGGGGTGATCTATTAAAAGGGTCGATTCCCTTGTGACAGTTTATCTATGTTGAATACCCTATGACAATATTGCATAAATAAGGTACTGTCTTTAAAAAAGATGATACACAATTAAAGTGAGAATAAAAGACATGCTAACCCCAGGCATATCCAGATAACCTGTTCACGAATCCTTACTTTTTATTTTAACCCACTGCTTAATTTAACCCAGTTTCTATCAAGTCTTGAAAGAAATAACCCTTTAGTCCCCTCTGTGCCTCCAAGTTTAGAATCACTGCTTTGTACCTTTAGCCAGTGTGTCATTGAAAGGAGCCATCAGATAATTTAAAGGGATGTCTATTGAAAATGGAGAAGTAAACCTTATTAAAAAAAAACAAAAACCCTAGGGAAAAAGGCATTAAGTGGCCTTCCTGGAACAGGCAGCTGTCAGCCAGAGTTTTCTCATGTATCCACAGTGGAGGATGGCAGAGGAAAGGGAACATGTTAGGCCAGAAGACTCATTTTCAACCCAAAGCCACTCCCAGCTCCCTGTTTATAACCTTAGAATTTGTTTTGTGCCTATCCATATCACATTCTCTAGGCTCCATAAAGACTGCTGTTCAAGTCCCAAAATAAAGCTTATCAGAACCTGACCGCTTGAAACACATTTAAACCAAATTTGAAAAGACTTGAAAACAGGCATTTCAAACTGATAAAATCATAATAATGATATCTTTAAAGGACCCTCTCCGTCTGGTTATTTGAGCAGGGAGAAGCCTCCAGAACTAGGGAAGAGCCCCTTCCATCAGACGTCCATGGCCTACCAGCGGCACCCAGATAACAGGAAGGCTATTCCCACTGGAAGCAAAGGGGATGTGTCCCTTGAGGCTAGGGTGACCAGATTTAGAAAATAAAAATTCAAGCCACTCAGTTATTAATATATTTGAATTTCAGATAAGTGAAGAATATTTTTTATACTAAGTATGTCCCATATGATATTTATGACAGGTTCATATTAAAACATTATTTATTTATCTGAAATTCAAATTTACCTGTGTATTCTGTATTTTATGTGGCATCTCTAGGCTAGGCTCCAATTACCCAGGGGTTTTTGGATGGGTGGGAAGTGCGGTGAGGGGAGTTCTCACGACCAGCCTAGGAGTACGACAAAACCAGTGGGAAGGGCTGGCCTTCTCACTCCCTTCCCTCCTTTCCCCACCCTTCTCCAAAGAGATTCCATGGCTCCAACCAACCACACTCCAGAGAGGCTGTCTTTGATCCTTCTGAGCAATAGTCATCCTCCACAACACACGTCCTACCCTGACTTCCTCCCACACGGAGGTGCACGCTTGCAGACATCCTGTAAACTTGCAAGAACTCATTTGCTTCCATATTCCATTGCTTAGCTTTGTTCCCCAAACAAGGCTGCAAATAGGCTTTGAAGGGGCTCCTGATCTGAGTTTTCTTTTTCTTTCCCCATATAGACCCCTCCTACCCACTATACTCAGATGCCAAGAAACACACTGGAGTTTGTTCTCTTCGGGCATAATTTCAAGACCTGAGTTAAGGCACGAGCTGAACCAGCATGTCCAACTTGCCTGGCAGAAGTGTTTATGGACTTTTCCCCTAAAGACACTGCCTTGGCTCTGCCAATGGAAGCCCTGTCCCCCTCACTACTTCATACTACTCATTAGTGGTCTTTAGTGAATTGCAATCCATAGTCATACAGATTTAATAAAAACAGAGACGAAGCAGCTCTTGCTTTCAGGCGTCCAAGGGTGTGCTTGCAGCAAAACATTTACAGCTAAGCCATAAAGTGCATGGAAATATGGAAGAAACATCAACACAACAATAAAACGAGGGGTGAGATTAATGATGCCATGATATAATCTGTTTTCATTTGGTGCAGAGAAAATTAATTTTTGAAGACATTTCATTTGACTTTGCAATATTTTGTAATTTAACCTTTGATGCTCACAACTTTTTCTTTTATCTGCTCTCCTCTTTCAGCCTAAAGATGAGGGAAGCAAGTTTTACGTCTAGTTTTATATATGGCTTCATGGCAGCTGATCTCTGCTCTGGACAAAGGTGAGAAAGATGTACTCAGAGAAGAAAAGTTATTGCCGACCATAATTTACAGCTCTTCCTCCTATTGATCTTCTTCCTCCTTTAATAACACAAAATATAACTTCCGAAAGAATAAGATGTGTTACCTTCCAGAGCAAGGCACCGGGGTGGGCTGGACGACCAGATAAGGTTGTGTAAGCACTCAAGATACTCAGATCCCTCGAGTTTAAATCCGGGAAAGCAGCGATAGGCGATCACAGTCCCCACTGGGAAGGAGGCCTGGAACTCGGAGATGTTCACATAGCCATTAGAAGAGGCTAGAGGTCTCAGGCAGCCTGTGGAAGGTGAAAGAAAAAGGGAAAGATTCCACTCTGTCATCTCTGTACATTGAAAAGTCACACAGAATGCTGGAACATTTTAGGATTCCCCCACTGTGAAAATGGCACCACCTCTGAAGAATGAAGCACCTTGGTCCCAAATACTCAGGTTCTTATTCTAGTTATCATGCAGGTATTTGCTCTCCTATTTGCAAATGGCACCAACAGGGGCAGATGAGTAGTTAGGATGGAGGGAGGGTGGTGAGTGTCTGACAGTGGATTGCATACCCCCAGGCCGAGTGTTCTGGCTCTGACTGCATTTCAGCAACACCTGAGAAGCTTTTACAAAACACCAGTGCCCAGGCCCCATGCCCAGGATCTGCAGAAAGCCTGGGGATCATTATCTTTTTTTAAAGCTCCCTAAGTAACCTGATGTGCTGGCCAGATTGAGAACCACTGAGGTGCTGTAAGAGGAAAGAGACAGCACCAGTGGTTTCAGTGGTGGTGAGAGCAGCTTGGGAAGCTTAGGTTCCAAACTGAATTCCACTATAGTGGATTATGGGACAGAAATCTGCCTGAGATGGTGCCCTTACATTTCTGAAAATCCAGTTGTGTTTTATGTAAAATAGATGAGGAATCCTGCAGTGTAGTGGTTCTCAGACTCGAGAAGAGGCAGAGGGAGCCTGATGACTGTACTGCCAACATCCAGGCGCTGCTGCTGCTGTTGCCACTGCCGGTCTCGGGACCACACTCAGAACCATTGCTGTCCTGAGTCTGTGCACTGAGCACAGCATGCTGTGTGCAATCAGCGTGGAAGTGGGACCTGGATCCCACACTCCTTCGGTGAGACACTAAGCTGCCTGTTTGCCCTGAAGCCTGTGCAGCCCAGCAGAACACTCCTGGTGGCAAAGAATTCTGTCGTGTGTGACATCCACTGTGATCACAGCATTTCTTATTGCTTCAGCAATTTCACTGGAGGGGAATAATAACAGTGCAGAGCTGATGCTCTTCCAGGAGAGAACTAATTGTGTGTGAAGTAAATAATGTATAATGAAAATACCCACTTTCCCTTCCAAGTCAGCAGATACAGATTGTATGTGTCCCATGCACGGCAGCGGATGACCAAACCCTTCTCCTAAGCTGACTTTGTTGGACACTGTAAGTACCTTGAAGGGATCTCTCAGCAAACTGCTTTGGTTGACACCCCAGTATATGGTGTCTGTGCATCAGAGCAGGTGGGGGTGAGACGGGTGCAGAATTTGAGGCACTCACTGTCGGGGTCGGGCAGCGCCAATCCTGCACTGCTGTGTCCTGGGGCCATGGAGCTCCGCAGACCAAGGAGACCATAGTCTTGAACTGGCCAGCATTTGGGATGCACCATACCGTAAACGGTATGGAACTCAGCCATCTTTGTAGACAGGCCCATAACCTTGGATTATTATTGGGGTTTTTTTTTTTGAGCTATAAATGGACAATGTTCATAATAAAGTGAAGTGTATGTGTGTTTATGTGGCAAGAAGGAGGCTGGGGATCAGGAATAATAAACAGACTCAATAATTGAGAAAAAAAGCTAAGCACATTAACATGAACAAGTGAGTGCTTTAGAACCCTTAAGCGTAGTTCAGATCAGTGGGCACAAATGATTGTGCCGGCTCTTCTTCCTAGGAAGGAACTGTAGTTCTAAACTACCCACACAGATAAGCTGGTTTCTCTCAAATAAAAACTAACTCTGACTCGGAGTGGGGTTATAATTCATGCAGTTCATCAGAGGAGAAGGAAAGATATGCTCACTCTTGGTTAGAGACAGCCTGTCCTAAATATAACAGTCGAAAACTGGCTTCAACTCAACAGTTCAACGTGATTTCCATTTGCACTTCTAGATAATAAAGAGAGGCCTCCTCAGGCTTTAGCCCCTGGATCTATAGGTGCAAATAAAAGTTAGAGAATGAAATGTCACTCATAGGGGCCAATTATATCCCCCTGGGGGCTCGGAGGGGGTGTCAGGCTGTCCAAGGCAACTTCAGTTCCTCATTCCCTATGGTGAGCGAAACAAGCAGCCAGTGAGCAACACTGGAGCAGCGGCAGCTCCAGCAGGCAGGACCTATCGTTCTGTGTAGCAGGCGTGGGGTGCAGTAGAGGGTAGCGGACCTAGAAAAGCAATGTCTTGACTGGGATTTGAGGAAGGGGAAGTGGAATGGGGGCAACAGTGGCCTGAAAGAGCAATGGGAAAGCCTGGGTCTACAGCCTCCAAATGACACTTCGAGAGGCACACCAACACAGGGTATTTCTTTTTTTTAATCACTGGGAAAAAAGGAACTCCTAAAGGAACATCCTGTATTTAAGTGACAGAAACGGAAACAGAAAGGATGGGGGAACAAAAGGTTACGTGGGAAACAGGAAGGGAAGAAGTGGCTGGAGTCTGGGGTGGTTGTCTTGGCTATCACTCTGATCCTGCTGGAGGACTGAAATGGATCAGTGGGTAATAAAGTTTACTTGAATAAGTAGCCCAACTTAACAGCCAGCTGCTTGTTTTGTAGACAGTCTCTGAAAATGTAAATAAATCACATCTCCTTTAAAAATGCAACACAGAACATGCTTAGCAACACCAGCAGTCCCTGGGAGACACCAGGGCTGTGTGACGGTCTGGGCTGCTTTTGTCCTTCTCATGCTCAAGCCTCTGTTCCTTCAAGGGGTCACGACTCTTAAGCTCTCATGTAAGGAAACTGTTTATTTCCAAGAACAGGGCACCCAAAGCAATATCAGAGTCTGCCAGCTGTGATTTCCAAGCACAAACTTAACATTCGTCTCCGCTTGAGCACGCTGGAACTTGTGGAGCAAATGAGATTGCTCTCCTTCTCCCTCACATAATGAATTATGCATTGGCTTTTTGGTTCTTTGGTTGAGGCCACACGTCAAAAAATAAAATCAGAATTACTCTGAACTTGAGGGCTTATTTTCGCGAACAGGGCACTCTATGATTGGCCCGGGCAAATCTAAAAAATGCAAAGGAATAAATATTCACCAGGTAGTTTGGATAAAATTTGAATTTGATGATTTTTCTGTTCTTCATGCATTATAAAAAAAAAAAAAGGATAACACCATTAAGAGAAAACAGCCTCTGTTTAAGGCTGGCTTTAACCATATGTTCACCACTACTGACAGAAATATAAATGCCCTGTTATTTCCATTAAATATATAACAGTTCATCATTGTGTTAGCAGCCCAGTTAAAAGTCGCCTGATTTTTAAACTACCTTTGATATGCTGGATTAAAGGAGACATCCAACATTCTAAAAATGAGGTGTTCCCTGCTTATTGTTTAAAACTGGGTACATGGAGCTGAGCAAGCTACCAGGAGTGGTGATTCGAAGAACACAGCTTTGACAACTGTAGTAAAGACACAGCTGGATCCGTGTGGGGTAGATGGCTTTGCTCATTTTCCCCAGCAGCTCTGTCACGTTATTAGATAAACATGTGCACAGTCTCCAGTAAAGTCCGAGGGAATAACAGGCCAGCTGAGAACTGGAGCATCAGTCCTGTACCTTGACAGATGGGCAGGTTACCCCACGTTCCATCGTCGTGACATAGTGAAACCGCAGCGTATAGGTCGGGGTACCGGATCTTGAACCCTTCGTGACAAGTGATGACTAGCTTATCTCCATGTCTATACGTCTTGTTATGAATCTCAGCATCTTCAATTTGAGGGATACGGCAATCTGCAATTTTGCAAAAGGTACACATTATTTTTGGAATTTTAAAATGGTTGTGGTTCACAGCTTCACGAGAAAGCTCTTGTATTCAGACTTGGTCTCAACCTGTACAGCAATCTGATAAATGGTACCTCATATGTCACTAGGCTCAGGTGCCAATGACAAGCAGAAGAGCTGGCTTCATGGTAGTAATGAGAAGGTGGCTCAAAAGAGGGACCCAGGGCGCGGGGATCCAATCACAAAAAGAACTTTATTTCCTGCCTGTGACACTTCAAACCATACAGTTGATCTTATGAACAATTTTGGAAATAAATGAAGAAAGACAAGCGTTGAGGATTCACCTGAACGATCTGGTTACATACTTTACTGTGTCTGGGGACAGAACACAACACAGTGCGGCCTGATGGGCTGGTCTCACAGATGCCCAACCATGCCACCTCTGCCTGTGGGGCCTGGCCCTAAGCCTGATAAGAAAATGTGCTTTGCAAAACAGCACAGGGGTTGAGCTGTGCCTGTGTTTGCCATTAGCATTTCCCATCCACCTTATCTGTTTTAAAAGAGATAACAAATAGAGCAGCACATATTACTGCCAATCTCACAAAGGCTCAGAGCAGGCCACTGTACTGCCTCCTAAAAATGGAGTAGAGCAACAGGCATGTGTATAGGAGGAGAAGAGGCAAGCGTGGGCACTGAGGGAGGAGAAGGCCAGTGGAGGAATGGGGAGCCCATGGCATGCAGCAAATGATAGAAAGATCAAATAAAACAAACAAGTTATAATTATCCACTTCCAACTGCGTCTACTTCCTGTTCACTGTACAGGCCACTCCACTCCTTGCTGCCCAGTTGGGATCCCGCTTCCACACTAAACACTGCCCAAGTCATCCCATCTGGTCTAAGGCACATGGATCACGATGTTTCTTCTCCACCTCTTATAAGCACACCTCTGTTTAATGTTTCTGGTTTTATATGCACACGTGTTTGTAAGCATGACCTACAGATGGGTTATTTTCCAAAGTTGTTGATTCTTAACTTTTTAAAACAAGGCAAAAACCAAGAACAGCATTTTGTTAATCATAGAAACTTCCTCCAGAAATTTCTCAATCCTTTAAAACATTGTAGGTCTCTTATCCATTCCCCAAATTCTACTGAATCCACAATATGGCCAGAACAGTACTAACAGGGACCCTGACCTTCAGTTGCTCGAAGTTTTAAACTGTCAGCTCTGAGGCACTGGGCCCTGGGAACTCTGATGTGAGTGGAAGAGAAGGGAAAAGCTGTGGCTAGTGGGTGGATGGCTCTGATGGCTTGAAAAAGGGCACATCCCAGGAGCTACAAAGTGGGGTTGAGGCTGGGTTTACTGGGAGAAATGGAAAATATGACACAACAGACTTCAGAAAATAGGATGTCAACGATGGGAAAGACTTAGGCAGATGGGGGCTTCCAAGTTAGAGGAGAGCCTGGCGGCTGGGGATGCAGGGGTGGTGCTCGTTCATTGCCTGCATGGGTCACCTGAAGTCAAATGCTTATAAGCCCAGGTCTGCCCTTATCTCAGCCTTTGTCACCACCATTAGCTTGAGAGCAGGGACTGTGCTGCTCAATTCCTCTGACCCTCCTGCCATGCTTCTGACCTGCGCCACACCTGGTGAAAGTGTGCTGAGAGGAACTGTGTGAACCTCTGCCCTAGCATGCTGCGAGCGCACAGCCTGCCTGGCTAACAGGCCTGAGGCACGGCCCTGCAGCTCAGCCTTCCCTGAGGACACCTGTCATCAGGCCTTCCCTTTGCCCATGATTTCAACAAAGAGAGAGCCTTGGCTGAATACCTGTGTTCTGGTTTCAGTTTTACCTTTCATGTTTGTGTTTCGGGCCATGAAAAGGGGTTTTCTAACTGTTCATGTTTAACCGACAGTTTTCCTGCTAGCATAGTTGAATTCCCCCAAATCAACCCCAATCCCAGAATAATCCTGACTGGCGTCACAGGATCACTGACAATTCTTTGCACACCGCTGGTGCCTTCTTAATAGAAAATGTGAATTATGTTTTTTCAATGGCACTGTACAGAAATTACAGCAAATAAAAACACATTTATCAAGGCATCTGTCTGTAAAATCTTGGCTGTAAATAGGTACCGTGGCAATAATTTACACATCTAAACAACTATTTTCATGATTGACTTAAAACTTGTTCAACAATTAACTAGTAGACGCAGGAGGTGGCCAGCTATAGAGAATAAAGTCAACGGACAGAAGTGTCCCTTTGGGCATTATGGACACATGGACATTGGCTGGCTGGGACTATACGCACCCAAGCCTTGTTTCTAAGGGTGATTTCTCAGCATAGTGTTGTCTAATGTAGAATGCTTTCAACTTCTAGTTAGAGCTCAAGTTTCCCCCAAACAGGGTATGGGTACTATTGCAGAGCATTCGACACAGGGTTAGTGGGAATTCACAGCCTCCAGAATCCCAGTGATGATGGGCCCTGCTCAAAGAAGACTCACCACAGGGAGTGATGCCAGGCCAATTTACTATGTGGAAGGAGCCACATATCAACTGGGAAGTAAGAAGTAGGGTTCAAATCCCAACAAGGGGAAGAGGCCGGGAGGGGCAGTGCCTTAGGAATGAGTACAAAACAAACATAAATCAGCTCTGTCAAAAACTTCACCTTGACAGAGAAAACATCATCCAGAGCCTTTTTGATTTCTTTACCCACCAAGTCTGGCATCTGATCCTCCCCCCTGAAGGAGGGTGAAGAAGGAAGAAGAGGGAATCTGGAAAAAAGTATGTGCCTGGTGAATTCTCTGTGGTAGTGAAAAACCATGGACCTTCTTTCGATAGTAAAAAAGAATCTTTAGTATCTAAGAGTAAAGGATCTTTAGTATCTGACAGTAAATGTCTAATCTTCATCAATTCTGAAGTTTCAAACAGAAATAACACAATTTTCTATAGTATAAGTTCATCTAATCAATAGAAAGAATTTTGATGGCAGGGTGTGGTGGCTCATGCCTGTAATCCCAGCACTTTGGGAAGCCGAGGCATGTGGATCACCTGAAGTCAGGAGTTCGAGACCTGCCTGGCCAACATGGTGAAATCCCATTCCCACTAAAAATACAAAAATTAGCCAGGCGTGGTGGCACATGCCTGTAATCCCACTACTCAGGAGGCTGAGGCAGGAGAATCGCTTGAATCCAGAAGGGGGAGGTTACAGTGAGCCAAGATGGTACCATTGCACTCTATAACAATATTGATCAATATCTGGCTCTGTCCTGTTGAATCTGGTCAACAATTAAAACTTACGTACATGAGGCATAAATAGGCCTTTCAGGATGTAACGTGAGGGATATCAAAGCCTTCCATTCTGGAAATCACCTTTCACCAGCCCAACACTGACATTATTTCTATACGCTGCTTCCAGTCACAATGAGGATTTAATATAGTGAATAAATAAAAGAAGGAGTAAAAGATCCTAAGGCAGCATTGCATATTTATACCCAAGTATAAATTAATTTATCAGATTAGTTAGCGGAGAGCAGTGCCTAAGGGATGGAGCAGAAATAGTAACAGTAAAGAAATCTTACAGGAAATGTGCCATACATAGGATTTACTATTCTTTAAAAGTTAGTTATACATGAAAATGAATCCAATTCCTTCAACACACCAAGTTTTGACATTAATACTCCCTCGAAACTGTTCTCAGGAGACATGAATACATAATACACGCTCAGAGATTCACAATCCACAGAGTAGATTAAAGGCTGGGAAGGTCTTACTGTAAATAATTCTACTTAATTTTGTTTAAACCAGCATTTGTAAAGCTTGTTTATTCATCCAGCTGTTCATTCATCTATTTTGTGAATTACAAAGCACTTACTCTAGGCTCAGTGTGTCCTGGGTGCTGAGGATACTGAGTAAAGTGCCTTATTCTGACAGCACTTTAATGGAGGAAGACTGCCAATGGACAAGTTAACAGATAAAGGTGCTAGAAAGTTACAGGCAACACTCACTGCCACGATGAACACACAGCAAGGTGACATCACAGGGACTGACTCAGGGACTCTTTGAATTTGGGTAGATAGGAAGGGGGACCCTGAGGAAATGACATTTATTAAGCTGAGATCTGAGTGACAAGAAGAATTCAATTATGTGGATCTTGGAGAACACGTTAGGCAGTGGGAACAGCTAGTGCAAAGGCCAGGAAAGAGCCTGGTGTCCTTAAAAACATGAAAGAAGACTTGTGTATTTGGAATATAGTGACCAAGAAGGGGGAGGGACAGGCCAGACCATGCAGGGCCTTGTAGATTAGGGCAGGGAATTATTTTAGTGTGATAGGGAGTTACTGGGGTTTGTGAAGCATGGGCCACGGCATGATCTGATTTATATCCTCAAAGGGTTTGCCATATGTACAGTAAAGGATTAACTTACCCAAGGAGAGGTTTAGGAATTGCCCTGAGCTCCTGGGAGGTAACCTTTAACCCCTGGAATGTCTGGCCTGAGATGTGTCTTTGTTTGCCTGGAGGCTCTGGGCCACGCTAGACAGATTATGCCAACAGTATGAGGTATGGCAGCAGCCTTGGCCATGCCATCTGGTCCATGCTAACATGGATTTAGGTTAGTCCATGCTAACATGTGATTTAAGCTTTGGGCCTTGGGCCGTGCAGTATCAGCTCAACTTCTGGAGGAAGAGAAAACTAAAATCAGCCACACTGTGGCCAACCATGCCCACATGACCAAGCCCTGATTAAAACTCTGGACACTAAAGCTTGGTGAGTTTCCCCGGTTATACTTACAGGGAAATGGCTGTATTTCCCTGTAAGCATAAAAACATTATATATTGTTGCTGGAAAAAGAGGTGCTGTCCACATAGTCCCACAGGGAGAGAACAATTGAAAGCACATGTCTGGGGACTACTGGACCCTGCCCTATACACCTCTTCCCTTGGATGATTTGATCTGTCTTTTCATTGTAAAAAGCCTTATCCATGAGTAGAATAGTTTTCCTGAGTACTGTGAGTCTGAGTTCCTGAGTCCTTCTAGTGAATTACTGGACCTGATATTGGTCTTGGAGAGCCCAGACTTGTAGCTGGTATCAGAAGTGAGGGTTGTCTTGGGGATCTGAACTTAGTAACATAAAATGCCTTTTTTCACTTACTACCGACTAACATCCCTCAGGAGCACTGTTCCGTATCAGCGCCGTTCCACCCTTCTGCTGTCCTAAGGAACTGCCATTCTAGCACAGCTCAGAGAACACTGTCCTAACCATCACAATTTACTCAGGATCAGGCTGAAGCAGCTGAATGGAACCAACTGAGACAAATGATTTCACCATCAGCAATTAACAAAAGGCAGAGAAAATGAGGGGCAAGAACGGATGCTCCTTAGAGAGGACTGGAGAGAGAGGATGTGTCATAGAACAGGAGGCACCACCATGTGGGATAGTTTTGTTTCAGGAGCAGAGCTGGTCCAGGTTGTTTCTTTCTTATTTAAAGGATACTGACTCTTTGAAATCAGAAAAAGCACTGGAACCGGATACTCAAGACCTTGTGGCTTACAGATGAAGGTAGTTAGGCCCTGGCTTAAAATCACTGAGAAAAAGCCCTGTGAAAGACAGTTGGTCAAGGAAAAGTTATTATAATAAGCATGCTTCTTGTACTTAGTCTCTTTGTCTGGCATATAGATTGGAATATTTTATTTATTTGTGGTTGATAAAGGCAATTAATAGATTTGTGTTTTATTATTTAAAGCATTCATTTTTACATTTAACACAGGGACAGCAATTATTTGTTCTTAGCTGTTCACTTGGAGGGACTGAGACTGCTTACACATTCTTCTAAGCATACGTGGAACATTTACAAAAAATGACCATACCTGGACAATAAAGAAAGTCTCAAAAAATTTCAAAAGAACAGAATTATAGAGCTTTTTTGTTTTCTAGCTACAATGAAATGTAAATAGAAATGAATAGTTAAGAAATCTCCATATGGTGGGAAACTGAGAAATATCTTTCTAAACAACCCGTGAGTCCAAAAATAAATAATAACAGAAAATATGTTGAACTGAGTAACAACAAAAATACTACATATTGAAATATATGCTATGCATCTAAAACTATAGCTATATTTCCCTGTAAGCATAAATGCACATATTAGAAAAAGATAAATATCTAAAAATCAAGAATGTACACTGCAGTTTGTTAGGTCAAGTTTGGTAAACACACTGTTCAAGTTTTCTAGATCCTTATTTATTTATTTTTTTTAATTTTTCCTGCTTCTAAGAGAAGAGGGGTTAAAGTTCTCACTGTGATTATGGATTTGTCCTTAAAGTTTATTAATTTTTGCTTTATATATTTTGAAGTATATTATTAGATATGTACAAATTTAGAATTATTATTAAGTATCAAAATAAAGAATCCTGCAAGAAAGTTAGAGAAAGGACAATCAAACTCAAAGAAAATAACACATGAAAATAAATAACAAAGACAAGAGTGACCATTAATGAAACAGAAAACATAGATAAGAGAGATCAACAAAACCAAAAGTTAGTTCTTCAAAATAAAAAAAAATTGACAAATCACTGGTGAAACTGATCAAGAAACAAAGAGACACAGCACACATAACCATGTAAGAATAAAAAAGGACAGCATTACAAATCCTATACTTAGAAAAACGAGAGAATGTTACAAAAAGCTTTGTACCAAGAACTAAGAAAATTTAAATGGAGTTAAATTCCTAAAGCAAATAAATAAACAAAAACTGTATAACTTACCAACATGTACACAAGAAGAAACAGAAAATAGTTACACTCTCATAAAATGTTAAATAAATTGAATTCAAAATGAAAAGCCTTCCCACAAAGAAACTCCAAGTCTAGGCAGCTTCTGAATGAATTTTACTAAATGTTTGAGGAAGAAATAGCACCATTCTAATACAAACTCTTTCAGCGTCCTATTTTGAAGGATGACACCAACTTATTTTATGAGTGCAGTCTGACCTTGATTGTAAAACCCGGCAAGAACATTACAAAGAAAGAAGAATTTAGGCCAATCCATCTTAACATAGAAGCAAAACTTAAAAATAAAATATTTGCAAACATAATCCTACAATAAACAAAAAAAGAAAATATATCACAAGTTGAATGTATTTCAAGAATGCTAAATTGGGTTAACATTTGACAAACAACCAATATGACTTGCTACATTAACAGAATAAAAAAAAAGTATCTTAATAGATGTGGAAAAGTATTTGATAAAATTTAACATCCATTCATGATATTAAAAAGAAAATAACTTGTAACGAGCTAGACATTGAAGAAAACACCCTTAACATAATAAAGGATATATTTTTAAAGACCTTTAACAAAAAATATTGAAAGCATTCCATTTGAGATTGAAAAGAAGACCACGAAGCTCACTCTTCCCACTTGGACCCAGCATTGCACTGGTGTTCTTAACCAAAGCAGAAATGCAATGAAAGGAAACACAAGGTGTTAGTGTCAGAAAGAAATTAAACTTGTATTATTCACACATCCAATGAATGGGTATGGAGTAAAACCCAAAAGAATTTATACAGATAAACAGTAAAATAATGAGTTTAGCATATATAAATTTCTACATGTTAATTTAAAAAACAAAATTTAAAATATTTATCAATGACATAAACGAATTTGAATTCCTAAGGCATAAATCTAACAAAAGGTATGTAAGACCTTTGTATGGAAAACTGGAAACATTATTGAGAAAAACTGTAAAAGCCCTAAATAAATGGGGGGATACTCCATGTTCCTTGATTGAAAAACTCCATATGGTAAAGCCATTATTTCCCCTAATTTGGCTATAAACTAAATAATTTATATTAAAAATCAGATTTGTTTTGACAACTGACATGCTAATTCTAAAATTTATATGGAAATACAAAAGGCCAAGAAGAACCAAACAGTATGGAAGAAGACTTGCTCCACCAGAATTCAAGACTTATTATAAAGCCATAGTATTTAAAACAGTATGGAACTGATGCAAAGATAGACAAAGACCAATAGACCAGAACAGAGTCCTGAAAGAGGAAATCTGTCTTATGACTGAGGGGCAGTGGGAGAAAGCAGACTCTTTAATAAATGGTGCCAGATTATATTATGCACACAAATCAAGCCTAGGTGGACTGCAGATATAAATATGAAAGCCAAAACTGTGACATTCTGAGAAGATTGTATAGGAGAATGCCTTCATGATGTCAGCATAGGAAAACATTGTTTAAAGAACACAAAAAAAGCACCAACATAGAGAAAAAGATTGATAAATTTGACTACATTAAAATCAAGGTCTTCTGCTCATCTAAAGACACTGAAGATGTAAGCAAAAACATAAAAACAGAAGATCTTGCAGCTCCTGTCACCAACAAAGGATTTGTATCCAGTGTAGGTAAAAACTAAAAATCAATAAGGAAAAGACAGGTAACAGATAAATGGGCAAGTGAATTAAACAGGCACTTCAGAAGAGAGAGAATAACAAGCTGGCCAAAAAACATAAAAAGATGCTCAACCTCAATAATCACCAGGGAAATGTACATTAAAACCAGGAGATACGATTACATACTTACCAGATGGCTAAAATATTGACAATACCAAGTGCTGGCAAGCAGCGTATTCTGCTAGTAGGAGGGTAAATTGGTAGAACCACTTTGGAAAGCTGGTAGTAGCTATTAACAAGAAACAAATACATCTCCTATGCCTCAGCAACTCCACTCTTAGATGAATAGCCAACAGAAATGTGAGTGTGTATTCACCAAGAGGTGTGTTCAAACATGATCATAACAGCACTATTTGTAACAAAAGCCAGTTGGAAAAAACCCAAATTTCCATTAACATCAGAATGTTCCAATTGCAGTATATTCATATAATAGAACACAACACAGCAATGAAAATGATCAAATTACAGCTACATGCATTAATATGCATGGATTTCATAAACATAAAGTGATCCTTACTCTATAATTTCATGTATTCAAACTCGAAAATAAGGCAAAAGCACATTCAACTTAAAATAGTATGATGATTTAGAAACACAGACTTCTGGACTAAGTAATTAACATAGGAAGTGTTTCCCAAGACTCTCTGCCTCTGAGAGAGAAGAGGCAGTGATCCAGTTGGGGCTTCTGGGGTACCAGCAATGCCCCACGTCTTCACCTGAATAATAGTGACATTGGTATTGCTTTGTGACAGTTCATTGGACTATTCACTGCTGTGTACGCTTCTATATGTGTTTCATGTCATAAATTTTTTTAAAGGTTAAAACAGTAACAATAAAATTAATCCAGAAAGAAGAACAAGGAAATCACTGCCTATGTAGCTGTCTTTCCCAACTCATCTGGAGCCTCTGCGCCTGGCAAGTAGACAGTGCTTAACAGAATTTTGGGGAATGAATGACTAAACATACTGGGGGTGGCACTGAAATTTTCAAAAGCATAAAACCTCAATTATTTGCCAGAAAATTTTCAGAAGACAATTTGACCTCTTAATGTAGGTTATGTAGGTTGTTGGAGAAACTGGGTTTGATTCAGAGTTTTGTCCTAGAAGGTAAATCTAACCTGATTTCTTGCTTTTCTCTTAATAAACCTGACTTTAATTATTTTATCTTTAAAGAAACGTTAAGGTCACTTTTCACCTTCTGGAAAGTTCAACAAGGAAGTGACAGAAAGCACTTGGAGGCCAGAACTCAGAAGAAAAATAAAAGAAGGCATGTCAAATGCCCTTCTTGTGGGCTGATGACTTTCAGAGGTTCTACCCCGCATCTTCATGCTCTGCTCATAGAGTGCACATGGTAAGCATCTCAAGGAATCCTCTGAGGCCTGACAACATGAGAATCACCTGGAAATGCCTGCTAAATTCTGATTCTTTGTGCATACAAGCATCTGAGCTTGGGGCCTGGAAATGTACCTTTTTCATGTCCCCACCCGCCCCCCCCCACCAGGCAATCACCATGAAGTCAAATATTGAGAACATGTGATGGGATATGCAAGGCCAGTCTGGGTGACTGAATAAACTGAAGAATAGCAATCAAAACTCAAAGCCTGGCTTGGAATTAACAAGCCTGGGCCCATCTCTTAGCAGCTGTGTCAGGCAAATGTAATAAAGAACAGAATCTAATCCGAGGAAGCTGGGGCACTGAGGCACTCTGAGACCTCACGCTCTTGCTGACCCAGCATGGGGTTCCAAGGAGATCTGAATCAGTAATAGGACTCACAAGATGCTGACTGGGAGCCTCGGTCAGCCCCAAACTGCTCAAAGACCGACATGAGAGAAGATGAATTTCATCTGCAGTGGGTTTGGAAGGACCCCGGTGGGGGTAGGTCTGCATTTTTCATAAGCACCCAACATAATTCTGGATAGTTTCAGTTGCAAGCTTGTGAAAAACTGCTTTCTGGGGAAATCCCCCCCCAAGTCAGTTTGTTGTTCAAGGTTGTTAACAATCACTGTGTGACCTTTACACAGGATCTGACAAGGATCTGTGTATGTGCTGATGCTGTTGTTCTCCATTTGCCTGACAATTCTGGGACTTCAAACAACTCCCTGCCTCCACAGCCCCTGTACAGAAAGGGTGAGGTCTCAGCACTCACATGTGCAAGACTGCGTGAGGCAGCTGGTTGAGGAGTAAGAGCTGCCATGATTTGGACATTCCTTCTGCGCTTATTGGGGGCTTGGTTGCACAGGCTTGAGAACCGTTGTCTGTGGTAGACCACCTGTCATCTTGCAACCATAACTAATCATTTCTGTCACTTATCTTTGTGGGATCTGCCTCGACCTGACCTGACATCATTTCCTCTGGATTTTTTTTTTCCCCTTCCAAGTCATGGCCACATTTAAGTTAAAGAAATCCTTTAGAAAACAAAAACTAAACTCACATGGAAGCCGCAAGGGAGCAAGTACAGGAGAGCAGTGGCTTCTGTTAACAGCAGAATAAATAAGAAATGACAGTGGTCCTGGGGACAGGTAGAAGCATCGCTCTGCTCCTTCCCTTCTTAGAAGGCAGAAAATGAGGATAGAGTATCTTGGGGGAAGACATGCAAATACTTGCCCTTGTGGGCATAGGCTGCCGTTTCCAATAATCCACATCTAAGGCAACAAGAAAGAAATTTTAGATGATAGAGAATGCAGATGAGAAAAAAAAAATCCCAAATAAAATATTTTTAAAGCATCCATCTGTTTGGATGAAGCCTCTGGAGCTGGGAGACAGCTCAGTTAATATATGAGTAACTGGAAAACATGAGCATGACCACCCCTCTTTTGAAAAATGCCTACACCCCACAGTTTCAATGAATAAAGGAGTTATCTGCCAACTTTACTGCCAGCTTTGGCTTATGAGTTGAGCTGAATCTTTTAATTAAAAATTTATAATGTAATAATAAGACTTAAACTCATATTGCACCTTTTCCCCGGGGAAGCTCAAAGAACCTTCTTAACATCAAATTATTCATCTCTTATAGCAATCCTGGTCAGGTCTATGGGAGCCAAAATATTTTAGCAAGTACTTAAAAATAACGTTTAATGAATGATTTTTCCCCCCCTTTTTGCACTCTGCAAGGAACAAAGACAAAGAAAGGTTAAGCATGGAGACAGAGCAAGCTGGAGCTGTGGCCGGAACAGCTCCTCCTCCTGTGCTCTATGCCACCTTTAGCCACAATCAGGTAACGGGGGAGGCTGGGACAAAAAGCACAGGTGGGAGGGATCCCTGCCTGCGCATCGAAATTACCCTGGATCCCCTGAAAACAGATCCCTGGTTGTGCCCAGGCATAGGTTGAAATACCTAAGCCTGGGCTCCCAATACACAGAACAACTAACATAGAGTCTCTTGGAGTGGATCTCAGGCACTTTTATTTTTTAAAGTTCTGCAAGTGATCCTGACGGGCAGCCTTAGTTGCACACCACCAGGATATTGAAAGACCACTGGACGGCTGGACGCTCACACCTGTAATCCCAGCACTTTGGGAGGCCGAGGTCGGCAGATTATTAGGTCAGCAGTTCGAGAGCAGCCTGGCCAACATGGTGAAACCCCATCTCTACTAAAAATACAAAAATTAGCTGGGTGTGGTGGTGGGCGCCTGTAATTCCAACTACTCCGGAGGCTGAGGCAGGAGAATCACTTAAACCTGGGAGGCAGAGGTTACAGTGAGCCAAGACCACACCACTGTACTCCAGCCTGAGTGACAGAACGAGACTTCGTCTCAAAAAAAAGAAAAAGAAACAAAAGAAAGAGCACTGGACAAGGAGTCAAGACACTGGTCCAATTCCCAGCTTTCCTGCTGTGTGACTTCTATAAGTCACTAAAGCTCTTATGGGCTTCAGTGTCTTCATTTGGAAAATGACACCACTGACATTTCTGATTCTAAGAGTTAATCATCTCCAACGATCTTTGCTGAACACCAGAGAAAACTGTTATTGTTCCTTCTTACAAAGCAATATCAGACCATATCCCTGAATCAGTGAGTCTCAAATTTTTTATGCATAAGAAGCAGCTGGGAGATTTTTTTTTAAATGCAGATTCCTCGGTCCCACCCTTAGCATTCTAGGGCAGGAGGTCTGAATATGTGCTTTTCCTAAGTTCTGATGTGGGCAGTCCTTGGCACATACTTTAAGAACCAGTCCCCTGCATGAACAGGTTCTTACCAAGTCTGTTGCTAACGAGAACCCTCCCTAATAGGGTACGGGGTGTGGGCCTGGGGCCTTTATAATGTGTCACCTGCCTTCCCTCCCTTCCCCTTACCTGGGAAAAATCATGTTTGGTCAGGTGGAGATGACCACACTGAAAAGAAAACTCAGATTTCAATATTAACTCTGTCACTATCTAGGAGACCATGGGACATTCAGTGTCTCAGAGCCTCCAGTTTCTCCTCTATAAAATAAGGTGATAGAACCTACCTTGTAGGGTTGCTGTAGTAATTAAAGAAGATGATGTATACAAAGCATAAGCATCCATGTTTATTGCAGCACTAGTCACTAGCCAAGCTATGGAATCAACCTAGGTATTCAACAATAGATGAAAGGTACCTAAACGCCATGGAATACTATTCATCCATAAAGAATAAAATCTTGTCATTCATGGCAACATGGATGGAACTGGGAGACATTATGTTAAGGCTTATTTTAATAACCCAGGTACAGAAAGTTAAACACTGCATGTTCTCACTCATATGTGGAAGCTAAAATAGGTTGATCTCATAGAAGTAAAAAGTAGAAAAGAGGATATTAGAGGCAGGGGAAGGGTAGGGGAAAGGGTGGGAGAGGTTTATTAAAGGATATAAAGTCACAGCCAGATAAGAGGAATAAGTTCTAGTGTTCTATACCTCTGTAGAATAACTATAGTTAACAATAATATATTACACAGTTTCAAATCACTAGGAGGATATTGAATATTCCCAACAACACAGAGAAATAATAAATAATTGTGATGATGGACATGTGAATTGCCCTGATCTGACCATTACACATAAATGTATTAAAACACACTTTGTACCCCATGAATATGTATAATTATTTGCCAATTTAAAAACTAAAATTAAAAACAAAACATAGGTCCCAATCCATATGATAGACAGCTCCTTAAGACACTGCAGTCTTGTTGGGGAAAGGAAAACAAAGGCAACATGCACACCACGAACAGGTACACATGCTGGGGTGGGCAGGAACAGCAAGGGAGGCTTTGCTTTTGGTGACTGGGGGATGGGGCCAGGTTCTGGACAGATGTCTAGGGATGCTCCTCCTCCTCCTTCAACTGCCGCCTCTCTGAATCCCTGTCCATCTTTGTCAGTATTCCCAAAGTACACGACTTGGGACAAGCAACTCAATTTACAATGCCCCAAAGAGAGCTCAGATTCAACTGTATTGACAATATTGTGGCCAAAGCCAAGATCAAGTATGCACTAAGCCCATCAGAAATGTGGAAGGAAAGAGTACCCACGTGCTTTCCTTGTGTGCAAATGATTAACAGTGGCTGGAGCCAATGGCACTGGAAACCCAAATGTCAGCAAAAGCAGTAAAAGAAGAGGCCAGAAAACATGGTTCACATACATCGTGGAATACTATGCAGCCATAACAAAGAACAAGATCATGTCCTTTGCAGCAATACGGATGGAGCTGGAGGTCATTATCCTAAGCAAACTAACACAGGAACAGAAAAACAAACACCGCTTGTTCTCACTTACAAGTAAGAGCTAAACAATGAGCACATGTGGACACAGGTGGGGGAACAGTCACATGCCAGCGATTACTTGAGGGTGGAGAGTGGGAGAGGGGAGAGGATGAAAAACTACCTATGGGGTAAGATGCTTATTATGTGGGTAACAAAATAATCTGTACACCAAACCTCTGAGACATGCAGTTTATCTATATAACAAATCTACACAGGTATCCTTGAATCTAAAATAAAAGTTAAAAATTAAAAGTCTGGGGAAAAAAATCAGCTGAAGGAACTCAGTGTGACTACCCATGGGCAAAGGCCCATCTGGGAAAAGCTGGGACTGCAGGTGTACATCACCACACCCGCTAATTTTTTGTAGCGTTTGGTCCTGATGGCCAGGCTGGTCTAGAACTCCTGGCTTCCAGTTGATTCATCTTACCTCAGCCACCCAAAGGGCTGGGATTACAGGCATAAGCCACCGTGCCTGGCCTGAGAAATGCAAATCTTAACCGGACCACCTGTCTAAAGGTTGTGGGGAGCATCCGGCAGAGACAGAGGCAATGGGTTCCACCACACTCAAGTGACTAAAGAAGACAGGCAAAGGTTGGGCTTCCCTTTCATGGATGGGAATTGCCTGCTCGGATATGCAGGTAATAAATAATAACACCGAGCAAGTGCCTGGGGTTGGCCATCACATGTAGAATGGCTCAGGTGTGTCATTTGTGCCTACGTCTCCCTTTCAGACCAAGGAACCTCTTCCTAGAGAAACACTGCAAGGTCGTATGAGCTTGTTCTTTGCATTGCTAGGTGAATCTCACAAAGACAAGCCACGGTTTCCCTCCACTCCATGGCCACATCTTGAAGCCTTGCTCTTCTGCACTGCTATAGGTTGGACCCAGGATTTCGAGTCAGAAGCTGTGGCTACATTGGTGGGTGTCTGCTTCTCAGAGCAAGGAAAACCATCCCAGCGATGGGCTTGACTTACTTTTTTTTTTTTTTTTTTTTTTTTTTTGAGGCAGAGTCTTGTTCTACAGCCCAGGATAGAGTACAATGGTGCGATCTCGGCTCACTGCAACCTCTGTCTCCTGGGTTCAAGCAGTTCTCATGCCTCAGCCTCACAGAGTAGCTGGGATCACCAGCATGAGCCACCATACCTCGCTAATTTTTGTATTTTTAGTAAAGAGGGGGTTTCGCCACGTTGGGCAGGCTGGTCTCAAACTCCTGACCTATAGTGATCTGCTCACCTCAGCCTCTCAAAGAGCTGGATTACAGGTGTGAGCCACTGTGTCCGGCCCAGAGGTAGCTTTTGAAGGTACATTAAATGTGTGGTTTCAACAATCCTTCTGTTTGACCCCTTTGCTTCTCTCCCGCTACAATTTCCAGAAAAAGTCTTCTGCTCAGGCAGTTCATTTTAAAGCAAGTGCCACTCTGTGGAGGCCCCATAAGTTCTCTTAAGGACCTTATGCTGAAATAAAGAAGAGCCCTGCAGTGGTTTTAAGGTGTTCTGGAAACCCACTTAAGATTCTCACTTAAACAAGCTGTCTGACAGATCTATGGGATTCCAGCTTCATTAAAGTACTTTATCCACTTAATATGGATTTATCTGAAGTTCACTGTAAACCAAGTGACCAATGTAACCAGTGACTATTCTCAGAGCTGCTCAAGGAAGATGGTTAGGAAAAAAGAGAAACGGTCTTCTTCTACCTTACAGGGAAAAGCTCTGTTAAAAAGCCCTCCGACATTAAAATCTCATTTCATAGAAATTTAAGTCTGCAGCAGGCTCCAGTTTAGTTTCCAAAAGCACACCCCCACTCAAGAGAAAACTTAAAGACGAAAAGAAAGAGCTTTCTGCACAAGGAACATGTTGTCTATACTCAAAGGTGCTCAAGGAACACCCTGAATCTACCCAGGTACTGAAGCTCCTGCTAGAGGGATTTGGCATTTAAAATTGTCATAACCGCCTGACATGGTTTGGATCTGTGTTCCCACCCAAATCTCACCTAGAATTGTAATCCCTATATGTTGAGGGAGGGATCTGGTGGGAGGTGATTGGATTAAGGGACCAATTTCCATGAGAAAATGCTTTTCTCATGATAGTGAGGGAGTTCTCACAAGATCTGATGGTTTTAAAAGCAGCGGTTTCTCCTGTGTGCTCTCTCTCCTGCCACCATGTAAGACGTACTTTGCTTCTCCTTCGCCTTCTGCCATGATTGTTAAGTTTACTGAGGGCTGCCAGCCACGGAGAACTGTGAGTCAATTAAACCTCTTTTCTTGATAAATTATCCAGTCTCAGGTAGTATCTTTACAGCAGTGTGAAAAATGGACTAATACACCACCCTTCCCAGAAACAGAATCTAAGGGAGGAGGAATCTGGGTCCCGTAGAACATTATCTCATAGCCTATGTAAGACTCTCACCCAAACCAGGAGCTGTGTGCAATTAGTTACTTGGTTCTCTATTTAAGAAACAAAAAGAAAAACTCCTATCTAGCTAGTATAGCCAATGCCGCAAGGGCTGAGATGAATTCTGTAGCCCAAAAGATGGTTAAGTAAGGAAATATTTTCATCAATGATGACAATTAACAGCTGTTGGCAAGAAATAGGTTGATTCTTCTCTCCTTTCTCTCATAGAATAGTTGTTCATAATATAAATAAATTCTAAATTGATTTCATTTTAGTCTCTTTAAGATGTTTAGTTTTTAAATGTGCTCATTCTTTACGCTACGCAAACCAAAGTTCGTCACCACACAAAGTCTGACTGCTACCCCTTGCAGCAAGGGCTTCAGCGAGGACATAGCATCTTTTATGTCCTGATGACATATGTGTTGAGTAAGTGTTTGTAAAGTGAATTCAAGTAAAGTCAATCTTGCTTCACCTCTGTCTTTTCTTATGAAATGTAGGAGAGGGGTATATTTACTCCGGAAAAGTATTCCCAAGTAGACATAATTGAGTTGGTTTTGGAAAGGAAGCAGCCCAGACAGTGGCCAGCACCCTGGCCTTTAGTCACTGTACTTACTAGGTCGGCAGCCCTGTGCCCACAGGGTGTATTTTCAGTCCTTTGCCAATTCTAGGGTCTCCTCTCCACCATATGGGTCACCTCCTCTGTTCCCTGGGCCATAGACATTTTCACCCATGCTTGGGGTCATGCAGGCTCCAGTCTTGCAGAAGCAGCTTGAAGAAGCACAGACATCTCTCAGGTTGGAGACTTTGGGGGCCGTAAAGTGTATTCATTCAGTTCTGTACATCCAGACCTCTATAAATTGAGTTCACTTGGAATAAGCAATTTGAATTGGAATAAGGGGGCCATGTGAGAAGGGGGAATGGCTGTACACGTGGCAGAATGAGGTGGGAATTAAACAGAGGGATCTGTGCATGCCCAAGAGAACAGTTGCCTAATACCACCTTGCTTCTGTAGCTCACTTTACTGTCATAAAGCATTTTAATGGATAGGAACTTAGTTTTTTAAAAATCTGCATCTCAGACAGGACTGACCCATGGCGTGAAAGGAGTCCAAGTAACAGTGACAAGTTCTGGGGCTGCAACAGGTCTGTCCCTAAATTGTCATTTAGCTCTGGGAAGGCTCTTACCTCATTCGAGACTCAGTTTCTCTATAGGTCAAACAAAAACTAAATCGGAATGAGGGCTTGAATTATATGATTTCTCTGAATCCCTTCAACTCCAAACCTGGATGATGTCATTTATTATAAGAAGGTGCTCTGTGTAACAGATTAGAGTGGGGCTTTTGTGACATTCTAATTAGTTAAACTCCATGCATTTAGAATCAACCTTGTAGAGAAAAAAAAAAATGCTGGCTTGGGATTAATTCCAGCTGGGCTGCTTACTCATCAGCTGTGTGACCTTAACAAAGTGAGTGCCTCTCTGAGCCTCAGTTTCCTAATCAGGAAATGAGAACAGTAAGTCTCATCTTGTAGAATCATTGTGCATGTTAAATGAAATACTGAATCTGAAAGCACTTTTAAACTTTAACGACCTATAACAATGTGATAAATTATTATTGTTACTATTATTACCATCATTCCAAAAATTCATTAGCCTTCTAAGAATTACCTGGCAAGGAAAAGAAATGAATTCAGCAGCCCTTACTATTTGCCCAGCATAAATCCTGAGCAGGGAGCATGGGCTATTTATAAAGCAGGAAAAGAAATTCTCAAAGTTTAGCTTTTTCACTGCTACGTGACATCAGTGGTACAGACTTCTAGGTCTCCCTCCAGCCCCCCATAAACCAAATAGAACAAAGAAAGCCTAGGGTGTTAACAATCATGACTTTCTCTAGCATCAGGGCAACACAAACAATCTCTTTATACACATCTTTCAAAGACCAACAAAATTACCATTCAAATTAAAAATAAATACACCATTGTACTTAGAAAGGCAATGTCTGCTCTTCCAAACTTCCAAAAATGACTGGAGCACATCACAACTGCAATGCATGTCCTTTGGAAACACGTAGTCTTATTTTAGGTTGAATAATTAAAAAGCTGACTCCCTGCTGCCATGCCTATGCACAAGCCCCTCCCTGCACACTGGGGCTAAATGTTAAGAATTGTACATGAATTCCATTAAATAAGTAGAAAAAAAGAAGGATATGTGCGGACCTGTACAATACTCGAAGGTGATTTCTTACTCCCTTTCTTGGAATGAATACATAGTACGTAGTTATGTACAGGGATGGAAAGAAGCTTAACAGAAGGACTTCATCTCAGGGCAATATTTAGGAAGCCTATTTTGGTTTTCTCTGTTCTCCGATGTTCCTGAGCTTGACTGTTTTTAAAACACTGGGTAACGTAGGCCATAGGTTTTGGCAGGGAAGTCTATATATATATATACGAACCAAGTAAACTTTAAACAGAATCTCAGGGAAACCACAGCTTGCATAGGCTGCATGCAAGAGGAAAAAAATGAATTTATTTTTAAAAACCGTAAGTCTTTATTATATTTATTATGACTTTTTCTTATACCTTGAAAATAAAAGCAAAGATAGCAAGTACTTTAAGGGCAAGACACCATCTTACCCATCCTTTACAATTTCCAGAAGGAGGAGCAAAACAGGCGCTTAAAAAATGCTTACCATGGCCGGGCTCCGTGGCTCATGCCTGTAATCCCAGCACTTTGGGAAGCTGAGGCAGGTGGACTGCATGAGCTCAGGAGTTTGAGACTAACCTGGGCAACATGGTGAAACCTCATCTCTACAAAAAATACAAAAATTAGCTGGGCATGGTGGCTCATGTCTATAGTCCAAACTACCCGGGAGACTGAGGTGGGAGGATCAGTTGAGGCCGGTGGAGGTTGCAGTGAGCCAAGATTGTGCCACTGTGCTCCAGCCTGGGTGACAGAGGATGACCCTGTCTCAAATAAATAAATAAATAAATAAAGCTTATTAACTTATTTAAAAAGTAAAATGTTTCATAAAGGAAGTACACACTAAATCATGACAATAGTTTCCCGATTATTATAAAAGCTTCATTCCAAAATAAAATCAGTGGCAGTGTTAAGAGAAACTGAAACTACTTTCTAATTAACTCAATGAAATATAAGTTCTTTGCTTCATGGAAATTTGGGACCAGAATTAATTCTTGATTCATGCCTATTCCAACTTCAGCCCTGCTGGTCTTCTGAGGTATATCATCGACAATTTGACATTCTAATTAGTTAGACTTTTTAAAAGTCTGAATGTATCTACATAAAGTAAAAAAACAAAAGTTGTTTCAGCCAACAGATGTGGGGTAATTGCCAGAAGTAAATGAATATCTTGTCACTACCAATATATTTAGGGATAATTGCTAGAAATAAATGTCTACCTTGTCAATCCGTCACTGCTTGTCACAGTTTTCTTTTCCGAAATGAATCACATCTAACACAGAACTGATACGTAGTAATTGATTTAATCCTCTGAGTAACACACACCTTCTGTATGACTAAATACGGTTTCACACAGTATATTTACTGCACTTTTTATTGAGTAGCATGGAAATGAGGGCTGAGTTGGCAGCCTAATAATAAATAGCCCTAATGTTATCTGAGTTGCTCTCTTGCATTGACAAAAACGGTGATAAATTAGATTGTAATTGAGATGGAGAAAAAAGACTATCACTCCTAATGCAGAGATTAATTAACCTCTATCCCAGCCCTCATTACACACTCCTGCTTTCTGGTCAGCATGCAGATGCAGCCCTGCATCAGAGAGAAGAGCCCGGGGTATTGAGCTGTCACTCAGCCCTGCACCCCTGTGGCCGTGCAAGCTGCGCCACATGAGTAGCTTCCATGGAGAGGTAAACACTTTACCTTCTTGCACACAGATGGGCTTATCGCTTGGGATCCAGCCTAGGGTTCCATTAAGATGCTTCATACACAGTCTCTTTGTAGAGCCCTTCAGCTTGAATCCGTCTTGGCAGTGAAATCGGGTTACAGAACCTTCAAAGAAAATCCCTCCGCTGGGGGTCCTGAAGCCATTCTCGGGGGATGCCAGGGTCAGCACACACGTGAAGGTCATCGAACCCTGTATCAACAAAGAGAGGAAAAGGTGCCTCTGAATATGTTCACCCAATGCCAAGGGCCTTCCTACATAAATGGCAGACCCTGCATGACGTTATATGCCTTGCACAAATCCTTACTGAATGAGTACCAAGAACAAATATGCATAACTCTACGTAGATGGGGATTGGTGTGCCCATGTGCCCCCACTCCCAGCACAGCCTGCTGGTGCCAGGTTAGGCTGGACACCATCAAGATGTGATGGGGAAGTCTCAACCCAGACCTAGGAGATAGTATCACTGGGGCTCTTGGAAAATTTACCTGGTTTCCAGGTGATGCTCAGATATCGAACTCATGAGGTATCTGATTTTCTCTAACATACTGTGCTTGCAAAAGTTCCTCAGCTGTAGGTGAATTCTCCCACCCCAGCTTTTATGTGCTTGGGTAGTATTCACTGGCTTCCCTCCCCACCTGACTCCTGATGCTAGACCCTCTACCAGTGTTGCTGGGCTGAAAGCCATACAGCACAGGAGGCATGGCACTGGCAGGATATCCAGAAGTCACTGTTACAGTGCTGACTTTGTGCAGCAGTGACAAAGAACTGGGGTGAGGGGAAAAGCCATGCGAAAGGCAGGCAGGAGGAGGGCACAGCATCCACATCTGACACTTGTACTTCTTAAGTAGGAGCAGGTCCGATAGTTTACCAAACTGATGATGCTTCTACAAAGGAGACATCACCCAGCCTTCTCAGCCCTCCTGCCACCACCCTGTTGAGACTGAATACCCCAATAGCACAAGCTATGTTGTAGCCCAGCAGAGGGGTATTTGAAAGTCATTAAATGATGGCTGCATGTTTTTAATTTGGCGGAAAGTATTCTAGATTATCAAGTGGTTCCTAAACGACGAATGTCAACCATTTCCTTCCATCTGGAAGGAAGGGCGATCTCATGCCCATTCCATTGCTGCTGGTTTTTCCACCTCAGTATGATTATGAATATTGAAACATATATTCATGATGGTGCTGAGCCATGGGGTCCAGGCTCCCCCTTGTCAGCTGACTGGATGTTGGGGTGAGGGAAAGGTCTAAGAGACTTTGTGTCCAGACAGCTAGGATGAAGGCAGATAAACAAACATGGATGTCGTGAGCCATAGCTAGGGCCAAGAATAAGGGAGCGTTCGCTGTGTACATCTATTGAAACATATATTCATGATGCTATTGAGGTGGAAAAATTAGCAGCAATGAAATTCATGGTTTTATACAGTTTAGAAAGCCTAAAAGCACAGATGTCCAGAGTCCTGAAACCTGGCTAATCTGGATGTTTCTAGTGGCCTACAGGTGAAAGTCATTCTCTCTTATATGTAAGTCAAATAGACCCAGTGTCAGCTCTCATAATGTTGGGGGACAGGTACACGTATCAGTCAATGGGAGGCCACAGAAGGGCAATATGAGTGTGCTGTACAGAGGATGGGAACCTCTGCAAGGCCTTCAGTGGGATCCTTGCAAAGACCAGACATAGGTCAGCCAGAAAGGAGGAAGGGTGCTGTGGGTGCAGGCTGGAAGTCACAAAGGTGAGAAGCTGCTGGGCACCTGTCAGGAAAGAAGTGGTTCTGCCAGCCGGGGGAAAGGGTGCTTGCTAGGAGTGGGCTGTGGGGGATAAAGAAAGGGAAAGAGATGGAGGCAGACTATAATAGCTCTGTGTGTTAGCTCAGGGTTTGGATTTGATGTGGGAGAGAGGGGCACGGCAGTTAAGACTGAGAGTTTTGAGCAGGGAAGTGATTAGGATCAGATTTGCATTTTAGAATGATCTCTCTGGTGCCCATGTGAAGGACTGATGGCTACAGACCAGGAAAAGGGTGGGAAGATAATCTGAAATGGCTCTTAGGCCACCAGCTGCACCTTAGGATCACTGGACATCTTTATCAAAGGACAGATCAATTGAGTCTGGCTCTCGCTGTGTGGGGTGTGGTGGGGCTGCTTTTGAACAGCCAGTCTAGCACTTGTCTGAGGATAGACATTTGAGAACTGTGGAATTTTAAGGCTCCTGCAGTACTCCGGGTGAGTCAGAAACAAGGCAGAGACAGTGAAATGGAGAGGGCCACAGAGATATTAAGGACACAGAGTCACAAAACCTGGTACTGCCTGGATAAGGGCCAGGTGTGGGAGTGAGAGACGAGAGAGACATCCAGGATGCCTTCCTTGTTCCCAGTTCTGGCATCGATGTCAGGGTAGATGGTGGTGCCATGTGCTCAGATTGACAGAACAAGATGAGATGAAGAGCTGGCCTAGGGAGAAGGGGAAGAGTTCAGTGTGGAGTGTGGTGAGTCTGAATTCTTGGGGATGACAGGTATAGATGTCTAGCCATCAGCTGAAGCATGAGCCAGAAGCTCTGCATGCCCTGTGCTGTGCATCCATGTACAAGGCACAGGTGGGCATGTCCTCCTGGAACTAGCACAGTGTGAAGGGAGGAGCAGCTGAGAACACATAAATATGGGACACCTAGAAAGGATAATATGGTTTGGCTGTGTCCCCACCCAAATCTCATCTTGAACTGTAGTTCTCATAATCCCCACATGTCATGGGAGGAACCAGGTGGGGAGGTAACTGAATCATGGGGTGGTTACCTCCATGTTGTTCTTGTGATAGTGAGTGAGTTCTCATGAGATCTGATGGTTCTGTAAGGGACTCCTTGCTCTGCACTTCTCCTTGCTGCCACCATGTGAAGAAGGACACGTTTACTTTCCTTTCTGCATGATTGTAAGTTTCCTGAGGCCTCCCCCATCCTGTGGAACTATGAATCAATGAAGCCTCTTTCCTTTATAAATTACCAAGTCTCAGGTATGTCCCTATAGCAGTGTGAGAATGGACTAATACAAAGGGCATAGAAAATCTAGGACCATCAAGAAGAAAGACCTAACCAGTGTCCCCAGAGGAAGGAAAACAGTTTTAGGAAGGAAAAAATGGATAGCCACATCAATGTGACCCATTGGTCAATTAAGTAAAGATCTGAAAGCATCCACTAACTGAAGACAGAGAACACTGGGACCACTGCCCAGGCAGCTGCAGGGACAGTAAAGGACTGTCCCTGGGGGAGGAAGCCTATCTGCTAACATCTGGAGAGGGAAGGGTGACACAGTATGTGTGGACTGCTCCTTCACGATTCTTAGTGTGAACAGAAGAACATAGGGAGGTGGCTGCCCATGGACTGGGGTCAAGGGAGGGATTTTATTATTGCTGTATTAAAGTTTTAAGATGAAAGAGAACTGAATGTATCTCTACACAGCAGGAAGAAAAACACTGGAAAATAAAAGGCTGTGGATAAAGACAAGTGAGGGGGAGGCAGGTGGGGTAAGCTGTCCCCACCTGAATGTGGGCAGGAAGGTGGCCCAGGTCCTCACTAAAGGATGTGTCTCCCACTGAAGCAGGGAGGGAAGTCACACCAGAACCTCTACCAAGGGAAAGTTCTCCCAATAATGTGTTCATCATTCAGGACACAGCTGAAATCGTGCCTCTTCCAGAGAGCCTTCCTTCCCCTGCAGAGTCGGAATAGAAGGCCTCTTTTCTCATCAAGGCACCCTGGGCTCACCTCTCTCAGAGTGTTCCTCGCTCTGACCATCATCACTGCTCTACACTCAGTGATCTCTCCCACTGGGCTATGAACTCCTGTAGGGAAAGAGTAGGTCTTATTCTTCACCTTCTTAGTATCTGGCATGGTGTGTGGTATATGGTAGACATTCTACAAGTGTTGCTAATGAAGGATAAAGCAAGGGATGGATGGATGGATGGATGGATGGATGGATGAACAGATGGAAGGATGGGTGGGTAGATAGGTAAATGGATAGATGAATAGATGAATGGTCAGCTAGTTGGCTAGGTGAATGGATAAATGGGTAGATGAATGGATGGATAAATGGATGAATGGGTAGATGGATGCATGAATGGGTAGATGGATGGATGAATAGATGAATGGCTGGCTGGATGGGTGAATAGATAAACAAGTGGATGGGTGGATGGATGGATGGATGGATGGATGGATGGATGGATGGATGGGATGATGATAAATGGACAGATGAATGGATGAATGGATGCATGAATGGATGGATTGAATTGGATGGATGATAAATGGATAGATGAATGGATGAATGGAGGGAGGGAGGGAGGGATGGATGGATGGATGGATGGATGGATGGAGGGATGGATGGATGGAGCCTCATGCCAACTACCCTGTTGGACCCATCTGGAACCACCTCCACCCACCAAACAGCAACACTAATGGCACCAATAGTCCCAGGAACTTACGAGTTCCACAGACAAGGGAGATGTGAAATGCCCTCCTATAGCATAGACACACTCTCTCCTAACACCCTTTCATCTTTCTCTCTTCTCCCAACCTAAGTAGACTATATTCCTTAATTATTTTTTACAAACTTTTCTCAATCTACAGCTCCAAACACTTCATCCCTCTTCTACCTCCTCCAGTATGGGGGCCAGAGGTAGGTCTATGCGAGGGATTTGACTGAGACATCTAGGTTTCCCCAAAACACACTTTTTGGCCAGTCACCCTCTGCTAACAAACAAGGCATGCTGAAAGCTAAGTGCCAAGTACAGACCCCTCAGCTGGTCATACCCTCTGCTCTTTGCCATAAAGCTGTTTTCTCTCAGAGAAGGACAGACAATGGAGGACTGAAGATCCAGCCCCGAATCCATCAGAAAAATGACTCCTGCCCTGATAAATAAATGATGAGAGTTTGAGGGAAATACAATGTGAGACCTGCATGATTTTCTCATGAAATTAATTCTGTACTTTCTGTACTTATTCCTTTCCTTTTAAAAGAACATTCCCATGCACTTCCTCTGTTTTCACGTAAGCACAGTTAACCTCTGACTATGTTTCCGTTCCTGTGACAACACTGAAGATCAGGAATGCTGCCGGCTGTGGGCTCCGGCCGTTGGCACAGAACAGGAAATTAAGAATAAGTGGTGAAAAGAGAGCCATCAGAAGATGGGATGGTACAAGAAGAAAATATTCTTCATCTTGGACAACTAATCCCATCGAGCAAGATAGTAATTTTCTAGGGCCTGCCACAGCTTCAGATTCTATTTTTCAAATTATCCCCTAGCAGATCAATTCCAGCCTGGGTCATTTTTCTGAAGAGCTGTTCTGTTAGTGATGATGATCATTATGATGATGATCAGCCCCCTCAGATAACACATCCATTAAGGAGTGGGCTGGTGTTGGTGTTAGGGAAGCAGAGTGGAAAATCATTTGCATGTAGGCCCATTCAAATAATCTTATCCTAGAAACCTGCATTCTCGAAGTCCCAATCTATTTCCTTCCCATTCTTCGTATTCTGCTCACGCATGAGAACTAAGTAGTCACAGCTTGGAGAAGAGAAAAGAGTTCACAGAATGATTCCAATATGTTTGTTTTTGAGGGGAGTGGGAGGAGAAGAAAACATTCCATTTTAATCAGCCCTCAGAAGTGGCATTCTTTAGCAGTTCTTCCTAAATTTAATTCAGAGTGGAGCACTTATATATAAGAGATAGCCTTTTTGATGGTTCATTTTATGTGTCAGCTTGACTGGGCCACAGCGTGCCCAGACGTCAGTCATACACGATCTGGGGGTGTGTTTGAGGGTGTTTCTGGATGAGAAGAACATTTGAATTGGTAGACTGAGACAAGCAGATTACCCTCCCTAAGGTGGGTGGGCCTCATCCAATCTGTCCAATGCCTGAATAAAACAAACGGTTGAGTGAAAGAGAATTCTCTTCTCTTTGCCTGACTGTCTTCAAGCTGGGACATGGATCTTCTACCTTTGAACTTGAGCTCAGAAAGGAACTTACATCATTGGCTCTCCTGGGTCTCAGGCCTTTAGACTTAAGGAACTATACCACTGGCTCTCCTGAGTCTCCAAGGAGATATCTCAGTCCTCCTGCTGGTTCTGTTTCTTTAGAGAACCCAGACTCAAACAGTCTTCCTAAAAATACTGGGGTACTTTAAACATGCAAATGACACATATACTGATGTCCTCCCACCCAGAGGATGCTCTTTCTCTCTGAATCCCTGAGTTCTGGTGAGCAGTCATCCAGCAGGGAAAGCATCTCGGTCTTGGGGTCAGAGCAGCCCAGGAGCAGGGTCCTGGCCTGCAGTCCCCCCCTGGAGCTGACACACCCTCTCCTCTCCGTTACTGGCATCACTGTTATTGGCACCCATTTTCCTGCCCAGTATTTGTGACCTTAGGAACAAATCAAAGGCAGTGTTGTGATTTGGACTCTGGTTCTCAATGAAGGCTGAAATCCAGTCTTTCTTTTCTCTTAACCAAAAACTGCATGAGTAACAGGGATCGAGAGTGCCCCTCTCTTCTCATGCAAAGAAACCCTCAGTTTCTTTATGAGGTCTTGACACTTCTGGTTTGGTTACTCTTGAGCCTGCTGAAACCTACCAGACAGTTTTACTGTGAGCAACATAAGAAGTCTTTAAACAGAATCATAAAAATGAAAGAGGTGTGAAAAGCGATCTTTTGGGTTATTATAACTGAAAAGTTATATTCTAGGGAGGAAGAGTGTATCAAATGTAGCCATATCAATTTAGAACTAAGGCTGGGTTTCCATTTCTCTGTAAACTGCTATATGAGGCTTTGGAGGAAAAAACAGGATACACACACAAAAATTGATTTTGTATGCACTGACTTAGTGATAGGGTCCTGGGGCTAGTGAGAAAGGGCATCCCTGCGAAAGTGTAAACAGACAGGTTTGCAAATGCTCACTGGAATCAAGACCAACTCCAAAGACGTGTCCATCCCCCATCCCGCAATAGCACTATCACTCACATGGTTGGCATTAAAGCCATTTTAGAGGTCATCTAGTTTGACCCCTTTGTCTCCCAGAGGAGGACACTGAGGCTGTGAACAACCTAAGAAGCCTTTTAAAAGAATCATAAACATGAAAGGTGTGAAAAGCAATCTTGTGGGTTATTCTAACTGAAAAGTCACTCTAACGGCTAATTGTGGGGCTGGGCCTAAAGTCTGAGGCTTCTGACTTGCAGTCCAAAATGTTCTTGCTGCCAACAACGTTGTCTCCACTTAAAAATGTGAATGACACATACGCTGAATGTCCCCCAACCCAGAGAATGCTCTTTCTCTCTGGATCCCTGAGTTCTGGTGAGCAGTCATCCAGTGGGGAAAGAACCTGGGTCCTGGGGTCAGAGCAGCCCAGGAGCAGGGTCCTGGCCTGCAGTCCCTGCTGGAGCTGACACACCCTCTCTGTTACTGGCATCACTGTCATATTTCCAGAGAGAAAGAACAGTTTAAAATGTTTTTGCGTACTTTATCTGTTAAAACAGGGCTGAGCAAATAGCAATGCTAGAATATTTAATGATTCAATACAATCCTCATGTTTTCCCAAAAGCCCACACCTCCCAGCACACAGCCTCCGTGTGATAGGGCCAGGGATACTGACTTGTCACTTAAAACATCCCAGAATCTAGGCAGTCAGTTCTCAAACATCTAATGACCACAGTATGGTCTGTACCATATTCCTGGGGATGAAAGGTATTCTTGGGGGAGAATACAACCTAAGCCAGATGCTGGTTTCATGAAATAGAGTTAGTCCTAGAGACTGGAGTGCGCATGGCCCTAAGCAGTAAAATAAAGAGAGAAGGATGTGGTGAGCTTGAAGACGTCCCTTCTTGACCAACTTAAGTGCTTTCCCCTCGTTACTGCTAAATATTCTAATCTAGCTTTCCACAGGTTGAGATCTGCCTTTTTCTCATCACCAGCAATGCAGGTAAACCACCCAACTGATAAAATATCTCTGTGCATCAGTAACCATTTATACTGAGGAGGGAATCTTTCTGTCCCATGAGAGAAAAACTTCAAAAAACCTTGCCTGTTTTTAAAGACAAAGTTTAGTCATCTGAACGTGTTGAGTAAAGGATACACACTAAAATGAACCGTGTCAGTTCCTGAGGATCTGTTGATGAGGGGCCTTTTAACCATCTCCTTACTGCCAACACACACCTCACATTATACCACCTTGAATTTCCCACTATCTCAAAATCCCTTGCTCTTAGAATGACCTGATATGGTTTGGCTCTGTGTCCCCACCCAAATCTCACGTTGAACTGCAATCCCCAGTGTTGGAGGTGGGGCCTGGTGGGAGGTGATTGGAACATGGGGGTTGGTTTCTAATGGTTTAGCACCATTTCCCTAGCGCTGTCTCGTGATAGAGTTCTCACAAGTTCTTTAAAAGTGTGTAGCACCTTCCAATTTGCTTTCTCTTCCTCCTGCTCCAGCCATGTCAGACGCGCCTGCTTCCCCTTTGCCTTCTGCCATGATTGTAAGCTTCCTGAGGCCTCCCCAGAAGCAGAAGCCTGTACAGCCTGAAGAACCATGGGCATAATTAAACCTCTTTTCTTTATAAATTACCCAGTCTCAGTTATCCCTTTATAGCAGTTTGAGAACGGAATAATACAGACCTTATGAACCAATGTCCAATGATAGCATGACTTATCCAGAGTAAGACAAATGCCCAGCAACTATCTGAGCTAATAACATACCTATCCCAAGGCATCAGCAATGAAAAGAGGAGAAAGGCAACAATAAAGAAATCACATCAGGCAAAACCTATTAAACAAATAAATCAAGTCTCTAATACCAGTATTTCAAAACACAGTGCTCCTGGCTATTTGTGGTCTGAAAACATAGAACTGTCTGGCATGCCAGAAGTTTCCAGCCACTCTGCAGCCAACTGTACTTCAGGCTGGTTCATGCTCTTGCCACCAATGTCCATCCTGACATTGCTTCCAGGTGTGTGTCTGCACCAACATCAGATGGAGGATTCCTCCTGAGCCTGAGTCTAGAGAAGTTCTACATGTTCTGGAGATCCACCCCGAGCCAAGGTCAGGCTCAAACATCCCCAGGGCCCCCTGTCCCAATTATAGGTAGCTCAGGTGCTGCCAAACATCTTTCAGAATATGTTAGGAAGACTGACTAACCCAGACCTCAGAGTTGCCTGGGAATACCTCAACTGTCAAAGAGATGGAGCAGAAGGAAAGCACATCCAAACTAACCTGCCTCTGGAGAAGACGCCCATGTGGGCCAAGAGAATAAGAGAAGGTCCTAGAACCAGCAGGCAGTAGAAACAGCAGGAGACACAGACACACTGTAAAAATTACAACTAACATCAATGAGGAAATGTGATTGTTTTATAAAAATCCATCAATTTGCTTGAGTCTAGGAGTTTCAGACCAGCCTTGGCAACATAACAAGACCACAACTCTAAAACTAAAATTAAATTAAATTAAAATTATCAGGGCATGGTGTTGTGCTCCTGTAGTCTTAGCTACCTAGGAGGCTGAAGTTGGAAGATCACTTGAGCCCAGGAGTTCGAGGCTACAGTAAGGTATGGTCTGATTGTGCCACTGCACTCCAGCCTGGGCAACAGAGGAAGACCCTATCTCAAAAACACCCCAAAATCATTGATAACACATATGTCCATAACAAGATAATTATTAAGGATTTCTTGACCTCTGTTCCAGCCTGAACAATCTCTGTGTGGGAAAACTTTAGCTCTTGGTTTTTAAAGAGAGAAGGGAAGGAGAGAAAAGACTTTTAAAAGATAGAGATGAAGAAAGAAAAATTATAATCTGTTTATATATTCACTCCATAAACAAACAGTGCTGGGCACTGGGGAAAGAGTGGACAGGCATTCATTCAACAAACAATGGGAACCTGAGGCTTCCAAAGAGTGAGCTTACATCTAGGACATTCAGTAGATTTTGATCTGCAAACTGTGACCTTATAGTGGGTCCTGAAATCAATTTTAAGGGTCACGACCAGCACTCTTTAGAAATGAAGTGGAACAGAAAGGAAAAGCCCAAGTGCACTCTGCGCAGTAACGGTGAGTATTGTTTTGTGTAGTTTTACTAGTTTTATTTGCATACAAGCTAGTTTACAATGTAAACTATATTTCAGTGGGTCAGTCAAAAAGGTTTGAAAAACACTGATTTCAATACTCTCCACCCTTGTCATGATATTTGAAACCATATATACTTTCAATGATGTAGCTGGTGTGTATAGGCACAGGTTTTGGAGTGAGTGTATACTTTGAATCCCGACTCTGCCATCCTCTAGCTGTGTAACCTTGGGTAAGTTCTTTAACCTCTCTGTGTTTAGGTTTCCTTATATATATAATGGGTATCATAAGACTAGTACCTACATCTAGGGCTGCCATGAAATTTGAGATGTAATACAGGTAAAGCAGTCCCTGGCACATAGCAAGTGCACAATAAATATATGCAAGCTGCTATGTGATTAATATTCAACCAGTTCCCTGAAGAATGAAAACATATCACTTCATACAGAGGCAATTCTCTAAATTCCTAGAGCCACATGAATATCAGAAAACATTCAGGCCTATCCTTTCTCCTACGTTTCCCTAGAATAAAGTGTCTTTGACAATGACAATTGAACTTAGGAGCAATAACAAATATTTCTAAATAGAGTCCTTCTCTTGGCCACAAGGTTAAGTCATGAAACAGTCGATGGTAACCCACAAACCTCCAGAGAATTGAAGTGATTTCTTCAAGAGCCAGGCTTGCAGGGGACATCTAAGGGCCAGCAGCCTTTCATGCACAGACAGCTCTGGCCTTTGTTCTAAGTGACAGCAGCAGCTCCTGAGGGAAGCTCTTCAACAGTCTCTTTGGGGGTGTGCAATCAAGTTCCAAAGAACCCCCTGATTTGGGCACAGGGATGTGTGTGTTCCTGGGTACCCATGAATCTAAGCAAAAGCAAAACCCAACCACCAAATGGAAACACCAAGTATTCTAAGATTTACGGGAAAAGAGCTCGGAGCAAAAAAAAAAAAAAGAGGTTGAAGACAAATTTTCCAATAAGAGACAATACAAAAAATTCAATAAAGAAAATCAAGGGTTCCCAAATTAATTTTCTTGTTTTTTGTGAATTTGGTGCTAAGTCATTTCTTCAGTGATATTGTCAGTTATATATTTAAGAGGTGGTGGGGGAAGCTGATTACTGTTACCATTTATTAGGCTAAATAGATTTTTCACTACAAAAGCAGTCAGTACTCCTTGGGAAATACAACAAAAGAAAACCAGAAAGCAAGACTGGGCTAGTTACTACAGTCACTATAGTCACATTTCTGCCATACCAACAGCACAATATACTATTTATTATAGCAAATTTATACCAACAAGGCACACTTAAACCTATTTTCTGGAAGACACGGGAATGGGTTGAGGGATGCAGAATTCATCTATGTGGGCTGAAGGCTTAGTATCTGGATTCTATTACCCAGAAACTACATTGAACACTGTACCCATGATTGTAAACATAGTATCAACTCTGAATATTTGGATGCTAATCAAATTAGGTAACTCTTGCCTAGAAACAGTGAGAATGTTTTAATGTTTCAAGAAATATTCAGAAATGAATATAAAGTCGGCTATGTCTGAACAAGTAAACGTCACAAAAATAAGTCTTAATAGCATAATTTAGACTTGATTAAAATGGATAAGGACCACAGATGTGGAAGTCATTGCAGTCCCCATCTGATGCCAGAACTGATATTTTCCCCCTCTCTTGATTTAATTCGCTTTGATTACTCAATTATTCCTAAATCCTTTCACTCAGTTTCAGCTCCAATAAAACTGATAACAATGCTAACTCATAATGTGATTTTCACTCCAGTCTCATGAAACTGCTCTAAAAAGCATGCCCAGCAACATCACAAAATTCTTCCAGATTGTGATATTATAACATGGGAAAACAGAATAAACCTTCATCTATTCAAAATCAAGCCAGCACAGAAAACCACTCATCAGAAAAATGTGAGGATTCATGTGTCAACAGGAAGATGGTGGCAGGGAAGTCTTGCATTTTTAAGTTTTAAGATTATCAATTGTCAAAGCATTTGAACAAGGCATGGATAGTATTTTTTGGGATGGGGTCTCACTCTGTCACCCAGGCTGGAATGCAGTGGCACAATCTTGGCTAACTGCAGCCTCCATCTCCTAGGCTCAAGCAATCCTCACACCTCATCCCCTCTAGTGGCTGGGACTACAAGTGTGTGCCACCATGCCTGCATACTTTTTTATATTTTTGGTGGAGAAAGTATTTTGTCATATTGCCCAGGCTGGTCCTCGAACTCCTCAGCTCAAGCGATCTGCCCACCTTGGCCTCCCAAAGTGCTGGGATTACAGGCGTAAGCCACCAGATAATTTTTTTAACTGATTAATATGGTTAAAGATGTGGTTCTTTTCTAAAGCACATCCTTATCGAGTATAATGAAGACTGCCTATCTAGCTAACTCTGTGATACTGGACAAATAGCTTGATCTTTCTGGGTGTTAATATCTTATCACTAAATGAGGCATGTGGATTTTTTTTTGCAGGGGTCCCTTCCACTTCTAAATTCTATAATTTATAGTCTTTTCTTTTTAAATTATTTCAATTTTATTTTTATAGAGACAGGATCTCACCACGTTGCCTAGGCTGGTCTCTAACTCCTAGGTGGCTCCCTCCTTAGCCTCCCAAAGTGCTGGGATTTCAGGCATGAGCCACCACATCCAGCCAGCCTCTTCTTGATAAAAATTGGTAAAAACCTCCCAAAGCACAAGTAGTTGGACTAAAGTAGCCCAGAAGACAATGCATGGGGCAATCTCAACATGCCTATGGCTATTTGTTGTTTTTTTTTATAAAATCAAATTTCCTTTCTTTTCTGTGAGCAACAGCTTTAGTGCAATACTAAAATACGTTTTCCACATGGATACAACTTCACAGTTTACAATGCATTTTGCATACACAATTTCATTTCATCCGTACAACAACCCCATGAGTGACAGGTGGACTTCACTGATAGCCCATTGGTGATGAGTTGGACCTGGACACTTTCAGGTGCAGGCCTGAAAAGGCTGCTCATTTTATCTCTTGCTGAGTCCCATGGTTCTACAGGGCCATTTCTCTCCCTAAGCTAGACAGCCCTGGAACAGTGCCTTTAACCAGACAGAGAGGTCAGTGACCTGGATGCTGCTCTACGTGGAAGAACCAGCCTCTGAACCCAGTGCTGTGATTCTTATATTAGCACAGCTGTGATGCTATGACCCTGAGCTGCAGCAAGGGTGTGAACTCCCTGCTATGCCTCCACCGGAAAGCCTTATATAAAATCTCATTGCACCCTGATTCTCAAGCATGGTCAGACTTTCTCAGGAGGACCTGTCCGTGAGGCACCTGAGTCAAAACAATTGCTAAGAATCTATTCATATGATAAAATGCTCAGAAGCCACTGAAACCATGTTTTTGAAGATTTGCTGATCATTAGTGTTAATGATTATGAGACAATTCCCCATACATATTTAACTAAACAACAACAACAAAAGAAACACAATACAAAAGTATATATCGCATGATTCTTTTTTTGAGGGAATACGCAAAAAAGATGCATGCACATGGAATAAAAGGAAAAGAAATATACCTAAATATTAACCTGCTATTTAAGACTGAATGTTGATGGGTGATTTTTTTCCTTACACATTTCTGTTTCTTCCCATTTTCCACAATGAACATTCATAATCAAGAAAAAAATGCTATTTTTAAAAATGAACTCTAATGACACAGACTGTTCTGACCACTTGAGGATGGGTCAGAAATGGTCCATGTAGCCCTCTATAGATAGAGTCTCAAAGAGTCAAAACGAAGCAGTGAGATGCCTCTAGAGGCATGTGGCACAGAGGACTAGCTGTATTTTGGTGGGTCTTAACTTCCACAGAGGAGCCTGCAAATAACATAATGTCCCTTTTGTGGCCCCATTAAATCATCTTCCTGCCTGAGGAGTGGCATTCACTCTGAGTCACCCAAGACTCTGAAGGTCTGCAGTGCTGACATGTAGACTGTGTGGGTGTGCTTTATAGCTCTCCTCCCCAAGAGGGTAGCCTTCGTGCTGCAAATAAATGGTGCTCACACGAGGCAGGTACCATGAGACGAAGAGAGAAATAACACAGATGGATGCTGAGGAAAAAGCAGCCGTCTGTCGGCCTTGATAATGAACCATTACATCCCGTCTGAAGCTACTTAATTTCTGAAACACTATTATAAATATGCTGTCAATAGAGTTAGTAGGTTTGTGAAGAAAAGAAGTGAATCAGAAATGGGTGGATGAAATACCACCAGTTCCTAAAACAAATATCTTTCTCTCTGGTCTCAGCCTAAACACTACCTGGAGGATAAAGAAAACACTACATATGACGTAAGATGCTCTCCAGTCAGCCTATGCTGCTGCTGAACAGCTTTGCTTCCAAAACAGTGATCATAATACCAATAACGATAATCACAGTCACTAAAGGGCATGGAGGCACTGGCCCTTTTTAATCTGCAGATTTCTACCCTAATTTATGGTTTAAGTAGTGATGGAGGTAGACGGTGTTTGTGAATAGCCAAATATGGGAATAAATTCATGTGAGATGATGCAAGAAAATAACTGCAAACAGATTCCTGTTTATTCAGAAATAGGTTCAGATTTTTTGTTTATTTTTCTTGTGAAACATTATAAATCCTCAAACATAGAAGCAAAAAGTCTTCCTTTCTCTAGTGTTGAAATGCAGGCTGTACTTCATTATAGGGCAGAAAAACAAAAGAAAACAGTACAGTCTGCACTGAGAACTTAGGCAAAACTGGGGATGTGTTGTATCTCTGCCTGCGTCCTCTCATTGCTGAGAGCAGCGTAGAACATTATGCTCTAGGATTCAGCTGTTTGCTGATTTGCTCTAAACTCAATTCATTTTCCAATTTCATCTCTTCGATGTTATTCCAGTGAGAGGCCTCAGGTAGTACCTCCACCAGGAAGGTATTATTAATTAGCAGCCAACAGGGTGAGCAGAAATCACGTGCTCCAATTGCACAGCTAATGGTTCGGTTCATGAATGGTTCTCCAAATATTTTATACCAGCCAATGTGAAAAAACATATGATTCTGGTTAAATTTAAGGACTCTTGGATCCTGCAGGCCCAGATATTCATACCTTGAGCAGCCATGCAAATGAGAATGTCACCATTTCAAAGTTCAATAGGAAGAAAATGAAGCAGCTGCTATTTAATCTTTTATGGCGCCTACAATTTGTCTCGTTAGTGGGCAAATAGGACAGGCTGGGAACTAAAAGCTGTCTAGGCCTCAACTCTGCAGGAGAGAAAAAGTGATCTGTATCAAATCACTCACTCGGGCTCTCTGGGGATAGGGTTAGACTGGCTGATGCTGGGGAAAGAGCACCTAGTTCTAAATCCCAGCTGCTAGGCGGGCTCCATCACTGCACTGATATGTGACCTTCAGCAAATTACAGAAGCTTCCAGAGCCTCATGACCACATCTAAAAACAGAGGAATTTGGAATTACCCCGTCCATCTCTCAGAGCTGTGGAGCACCTGGGAGGTAAGAATCTCTAGTGCTTTGAAAACTCTGAAAGGCTGTTCAAATGCAATTTAAGAATGAGCTGGATGCCTGGCTTGGTAAACTGAGGCCCAAGGACAGTAGATTTGACTGCAATCACGGAGGCACAGCCATGAGGCTGGGCTCCCTCATTCAGGATGCAAGGAAAATCCCTACATTTTCCTCTCCTTCTACTCACGGTGTCATCCATCAGCCAGCGGATTTTGACCAGGAAGGTGAGGCAGGTGAGGAAAGGGAGGCTGAAAGCCAGTATGTTTCCTAGGTCATTTCTAGCTTAGGAACACAGTGATGGTACCTGGTGACAAGTTGCTGACAGAAGTCAAGACACCAAGCAGAGCAAGTCTGAGGAAGCAGGCAAGGGGCAAAGAGCCAATAGAGCCCCACTGTGTAATAAAGACTTCGGCTGGCCTTGTCCCTGCTTCCCGAGTTGTGTCTAACTCCTTGGAATTTCCTTATAGAAGTTTTTCATTATTCATGGTGAGCCCTGATAGTTTATGCTTACAAGGTGACTGATAGTTTATGCTAAAGAGGTGACTCAGGATGGGAGCTGGCCATGCCAGAAAAATCAACCATGTGATGAGAGGGTTGGGGCTCTGAGTCATGTGATATCAGCCTGACCTCTGACAAGGAGAGGGGGCATGCAGATAGGGTCCAACCACGTGGCTGATGAGTTAATCAAGTATGCCTATGTAAGGGAGCCTTGGCAGAAACTCTGGACACTGAAGCTTGGCTGAGCTTAGTGATATACATGGATGTACCAGCAGGGTGATGCATCGTGAGGACATGAAAGAGTTGCATTTGGGACCCTCCCAGACCTTACCCTATGTGCGTCTTCTCTGAGCTGGTTCTGATTTGTATACTTTATATCCTATATATCCTTTACTTCCTGAGTTCTTCGAGTTGTTCTAGAAAATTATCAAACCTGAGGGAGTAGTAGTGTCAGAGCCAGTTGAACTAGGGTGACTCCATCTTGAACAGCGGCTGGGTAAATAAGGCTGAGACCTACTGGGCTGTATTCCCAAAAGATTACGCATTCTAAGTCACAGGATAAGATAGGAGGTCAGCACAAGGTAAGGTCACAAAAACCTTGCTGATAAAAGGATGCTGTAAAGAAGCCGGCCAAAACCCACCAAATCCAAGATGGCCATGAATGTGACCTCTGGTCATCCTCACTGCTCATTACACACTAATCATAGGCATTAGCATGCTAAAAGACACTCCAGCCAGCACCATGGCGGTTTACAAATGTCACAGCAACATCTGCAAGTTACCCTATATGGTCTAAAAAGGGAAGGAAGCCTCAGTTCCAGAAACTGCCCACCCCCTTCTGGGAAAACTCATTAATAATCCACACCTTGTTTGGCATATAATCAAGAAATAGCCATAAAAATAGCCAACCAGCAGCCCTCAGAACTGCTCTGCCTATGGAGTAGCCATTCTTTATTCCTTTACTTTCTTAATAAACTTGCTCTCACTTTACAAATTCACCTTGAATTCTTTCTTGTGTGAGACCCAAGAACCCTCCCTTGGGGTCTGGATCAGTAACAGCCTTACTGTCACTTAGCTTTGTGACTTTATGCCTGTTACTAAACCTTTTCATCTCCCCAAACTCACTCTGGCAAAAGGAGGAAAACAATACCTGACATACGGAGTAATGAGGACTGAGTGAAATACCACACCGAGTCCTGGATGAACCTTCAGTGAGCAGAAATCTGACCTTAGTGGGGTGGGTGGAGCAGAGCTGAAAGTTATGTAGATCTACAACTTGCCTCATGTGTAAGTCTCAGGGTTGGGTGCTCGGTGGTGAGCAGTTATGATGCTGTGACCCACGGACCAGGGGAGACATGAATGGGACAGAAAGATTTCAAAAACAGGAAGCTGATCTGAAAATGCTCCATGATATAGTTTGGCTATGTCCCCACCCAAATCTCATCTTGAATTGTAGCCCCCAAAATTCCCACATGTTATGGGAGGGATCTGGTGGGGAGGTCATTGAATCATGAGGGCGGGTCTTTCCCATGCTTTTCTCATGATAGTGAATAAGAGATCTCATGAGATCTGATAGTTTTTAAGGGGGGGATTTCCCTGCACACATTCTCTTCTCTTGTCTGCCGTCATATGAGACATCCCTTTCAGTTTCCGCCATGATTGTGAGCGCCCCCCCCCCCGGCCACGTGCCACTGTGAGTCCATTAATCCTCTTTCTTTTGCAAATTGCCCAGTCTCAAGTATGTCTTTATCAGCAGCATGAAAACAAACTAATATACTCCAGAAATCTTATCTGAGAGTGTCTGATGAGTTCTCTACCTGTTGAGAACTTTCTCCCCTACAACAAAGGTTATTTCTTTCAGGCTCTGCCTCTGATGGGAAAGCAGAGGCTGAGGGAGTGGAGCTCTGAGACCGCCACTTAATTTATGTTTTCTATACCAGAGTCCTGAAACCACCTTTGCAAAATTATGACAGTAGGAGAAATCTGCCATGGCTGACCCCATCTTGCTTCTAGCCTTATAGGCTGGCTGTTTTGCTCATTCCTGGGTGTAAGTCAAGCTATGTTTGGGAGACATTTAGTTTATAGTTTAAATGATAGCAGGTCTTCCCCCAAAACTCAACTGACTTTGCAGAATTAATGAAGGGCCATCAGGTTAGGAGGATCTTAGAAGGTTGAATTCTGCTAAGGTATAGACATAAACCATTACTAGCCTTATTCTGGAGTTCAGAAGACAGGCAACTTCTCTAATTACTCCTGCAGATAACATCACTGTTGCAGAACTTAAGATTGGCCTTTTGAGATGTCTTTTCAAGTTTTTGCATTTTTGTCTACCAATGGCCCCCCCCTGGACTCACGGACCCTGCCAACTGGTCCTGTGGTCCCACCCACAAGCAGACTCCCTTGCCCATCAAACTATCCTTGAAAAACCCTAGCCTCTGCATTTTCAGAGAGATTGATTTAAGTAATAACTCCATCTTCCATGTAGCACAGCTGGCCTTCTGTCTATTAAACGCTTTCTTTATTGCATTGCCATGGTCTGGTTTTGTCTATGCAGGGGGCAGGAAGAACCCATCAGATGGTTACAATTCCAGGTAAAATTCATCTGAAAAAAAACTTTCTCCTATTTCTTTTTAAGTTGGTCTCAGAGAACAGATCTGATTACTATGGCAGCTGCTCCTCAGTACCAGAGCCTGAGTTTCAAGAATTAGGCATCAAAGTTAAAGTGACAAGCCCTTGGGAGGAAGAGACTGCTGATTAGGAGTCTTGATTGCAAGGGAAGGGGATGCTAGACGTATACAGTCTGTCTTAAAAGCCTACACTTACAATCGCACGTTTTCAAAAGGTCAAAGAAAAATAGGGCTGATTCTATGGTGTGACTCTAGAAGAAAAGGGGACGCACAAGTGTTGAGAAGCTCTGCCACCCAGGGAAAGTGGCTCAGATGTAAGACCCACGTACGAAGCCTGCAAGGAAGGGCACCAAGGTGACCAAGGATGCAGAGAGGTGCAGCGGGGCTTGCAAGGACAGTAATGGGGCAGAAGAGAGGCTACAACCCAAATGACTTGGAAAAATCTTAAGCATCAAAAAAAAAGGTAGGGGGACGTGGATGGAGTGGGTCCTCACTGGTACATTTATCCAGGAATCAGTTGCCAGCACAAGCCCAGGCACTTCTGGGGAGAAGTGAAGGAGAACATTTCTCCTTTTTATATCATTGTGATGGGTGTGTCAAAATAATACTGCCTTGCTGTATTCCAGGGCCTACAGCGTTATCGCTAGGAATGGCTCCTTCAGTCTTCAAGCTTCTCCCCACTCTTCTCCACACTACTGGCCACATGGAAACCTGAAGGAAAGGGGCTGGGGCAAAGCCAGGACAGACAGCAAGCAGGACTGGACGTCTCTCCTCACCCCTGACAACTCCCCCTAGAGAAGCCCCATCAACCTGCCGCCTCCTTCTCTGAAGATGAGTCTGTCCCAGAAGGCTCCTCAATCCCCCATTCAAATGGACTTCTGCCAGATTCAGGATGGAACTACTAGGTCAGAACCATGCCCAGTGGAGGATAAAAAAAGAGGCTGGGCTGGGGCTCACATTCTCATACCCATTTTATAAGCAAGGAAACAGAGGCTCAGAGAACTGGAGTAACTTGCCCAATGTCCCCGAGTTAGTAGATCACAGGGCAGGATCAGAATGCAGGTCTGTCTGCATTCAGACCCATACACAACTGTCCCTAGAGGCCTTAACTATAGAATCTAGTTGGCCAAAGAAGGCAAGAGAGGTGTCTGAGGCTGGGAGATGCACCTAGGAGAGAAGGGGGGCCTTGGAAATGATGATGAGATGGGCAGCGTGGACCTTGTAGGGGCACCATCAACCAGAGGTTAAGCTGATGGAAGTCTCAGAGGCATGTGAACCAGAGCAACTCCATCTTGAATAGAAGCTGGGAAAAATGAGGCTGAAACCTACTGGGCTGCATTCCCAGACAGTTAAGGCACTGTAAGCCATAGTATAAGACAGGAGGTCAGCACAAGATACAGGTCATAAGGACCTCGCAGATAAACAGGCTGGAGTCAAGAAGCCGGCCAAACCCACCAAAACCAAGTTTATGATGAGAGAGACCTCTGGGTGTACTCACTGCTCCACTCCGACCAGTGCCATGACAGTTTGTGAATGCCATGGCAACATTAGGAAGTTACCCTATATAGTCTAAAAGGGGAACCATGAATAATCCACCCCTTGTTTAGCATAAAATCAAGAAATAACCATAAAAACGGGCAATAAGCAGCCCTTGGGGCTGCTCTGTCTATGGAGTAGCCATTCTTTTCTTCCTCTTGCTTTCACTTGACCCTATGGACTCTCCCTGAATTCTTTCTCGCATGAGACCCAAGAACCCTTTCTTGGGGTCTGGATTGGGACCCCTTTCCTATAACAGATGAAGGCCTTCAGGTCAAGCAGCAGAGTCTTTGGACGTTCTTATATCTCAACCTGGTCCTGGAAGTACTTTGTTTTGAAATTGCATTTAGTCTTTCAGAAAGTCCTCAAGAAACTTGGGTAAGCGGTCTTCGCCAACAGCTAATATTTCTCCTTTCCTCTCAAAAGGAAATTTATTATTATATTTATGATCATTATTAAACTCAAGCAAATGTCTCTCATGAGGCCAGGAAGCCCATTTGCTCCAGATTCGCTGCCCTGAGCTGCTTTGACTCCACTGGGAGCTTGTCAGCGCTTGCCCTTCTCAATGCGAGGTGAACGAGCCCAGCAGGCTCTGCCCTTCTCAGCAGGCTGGGTTAATAACCTGCTCACAATACACCCCCTTACTCCACTCCTGGGTCATCTGCATCCACCCAAAGCACACACTGAAAATTCACCAACACACTAACACGAGACAACAGGGAACACAAGACAGACTGGTTTTCACGGGTAGGAGGGAGTAAAGCTGCTCTTTCAATAGGATCAACTTCTTTTCTAGGGGCATGTTTCTTCTTGGCGAATCTTAATCCACGGTTTCTTTATGTTTGTCAATGAAATCAAAAGTTTCACACTGACACTTCCAACTAGCAAAGAAAGTAAAGCTCAGGAGCACGCTCTCCCTCCCTTACTTTTTTCATTGCAGAAATATTGGTGGGAGGGGTGGATGGTGGGACAGGCAAGGTTTCGAAGCCAATTAGATCTGGGTTCAAATCCAGTCGTACCACGTATTAGGAAGGTGGTCTTGGCTGGACAGTTACTTTCCTCCTACGACTCCATTTTTTCATCAGCGAAGGCAGGTGAACCTCCACTGTGTTGTGATGAGGATTAGAGGAAGTGCTCCTAGGAGCCAGCATAATGCCTGATGCAGGGATGCCTCCTAAGCCCTCCCGACGCTTCCCTTTGTTCTTGCTCATCCAGGAGAGATTTTTTTGTGAAATGGTTTCTTCTAGGAGTTACGCTTTTGTCCTTTAAAAAAAAAAAAAAAAAGTAGGCGAATATAGAAAAAGCGACTTTTCCTCTCTGTCCACAACATCTCAATAAATATGGCACATTTAAGAGACAGCAGTGCCTCTTGCGGTATCTGCCCTGTTCTGTTTGTAATGTGGCGACATCATCAGGGGAGGGAAGGTGGGCATGGGGTGGTCCTTAAGAAGCACTGCACCTGCGAGCTGAAATGTACTCAACATGGGGAACCAGGACACTGGGCACTCCCTCTGGGCCTGAGTTGGCTGCTCTCCTTCCACACGGGCATACCCTGGGTGGCTGTGTCCCTCTGCTTCTTGGGGTGTTGCACAGAGGCCCCCAAGGACATCTGGCTAAACATGGGTGGTAGGAGTGGGGGCAATGGGTTTGTCTGCTAACATCAACATCTTCCTTGAGTGGAAGAGAGCAAGGCGGCAGCAGACACACAGAAAGAGTTCCTACCAAAGAAAACAAAGGATGCTGTGGGATCCAGTTCCCTGCAGCTCACACAGGGAGAGGGACACCTCTGTTTAGTCTGAGGGTCTCAGAGTTCTACTGTTACTTTGCTCATTCAATGCCCTGAGCTCGGGAAGAGCCATCCCAGGACAGTGCCTCATCTCCACAGGCCCCGAGCTGAGGACCTGGCTCCACTAACAACTCTGTCATCCACAAATTTGCCCCAATCCTTTTTGAAACCAGTTAAATTGTACCTGGGCTTCTGTGTGAAGTGATATTTCCTTTAAGTTTTTTCTAGATTTACTTCTTCCAAGTTTCAAAGGTACTATCCTCATTCTAATAGCTTCTCATTCCACATGTGGTATGATCTCAATTTCGATCCTGACCTCTCTCGTGCCTCATCTGTCCAGACCAAAGAGTCCTAGTGTTCGCAGATGTCTTTTCAGTGACAGCCCCCTTCTTGTCTGATCAGGCCATTGCCCTACTCCACAAGACATGCCCACTCTCTGAACGAAACGCTGACACCGCACAGCCAGTGAAAAGCAGAGACGGGCCCGCTCCAGGCTCAGGCACCGAGGGCTCCTTCCTGCTTTTCTTCAGCATTTTGGGAAGCAGTACATGGCAAAGGCAGATGCAGAGACCTTCGTGCCATCCTGAGTCAATCTGTTTCTAGCTGTGTGACTTGGAACAAGTCAATGAACCTCTTTAGGTCTCAGTTTTCTCATCTATAAAATGGAAATAATAAAGTACTTACTGCCCAGGGCTGTTACAAGGTTTAAAGGAGATATTCTATGTAGAGCACAGAGAACTCTGCCTGGTACATGGTAAGTAATCAATATCTGTTATTGTCTTCACCATCACCCAGTGCCCTTCATCTCTTCTGCAGAGGATTTGCTGACTTCTCTGGGCAGCATGTGTTTCTTCCTTTGTGCCTTTCTAATGCCTTGTTTCTATCACTATCCTTGAACTTACCTTATTGCTGGAATCATGTGTTTGCTGATCCAGTGAAACCATGTATTCTAAACCTTTTGAACCATGGGGTGGTCCTCTGGTCCACTTCACCAGTGCCTCTGGCAATCTGGTGAAGCACATGAACCCTTTCAAAATAATGTTTTAAAATGCATAAAATGAAATGCATAGTATTATGAAGGAAACTGATTATACTGAAATATAGTTATCAAAATATTTTTTAAACAGATCCGTGATATGACTTCTTTATTAACACATCAAATAACAATGTCTAATACAGGTAGAGAGAATATCCCTTATCTAAAATTTCTGGGACCAGAAGTGTTTCAGACTTCGAATGTTTCTGGTTTTGGAATATTGACAGTATAGTTATCAACTGAGCATCCCAAATCAAAAACTCCAAAATCTAAACTGCTCCAGTGAGCATTTCCTTTGAGCATCAGGTCAGCACTCAAAAAGTTTTGGATTTCACAGCATTTTGGATTTAGGATTTCTGGATTGAAGATGCTTAGCCAGTAATAACACTAACTGATGATATAAATGAGATCGTGAGATATTTATAACAACTGTAGGTGACATGAAAATACCCATGACTCCTACAGGTGACAAAGTCACAGGTGCTGCTCAGGTTACTCTGGTCAATTTCCTACCTCCAGAAGAAAAGGAAAGGTTAAACTTCTGTTAGAGATTAGTAAAATTCAAATGTAATTTTTTTTTCTCATCTAAGCTCACAGACCTCTCGAATTCTATTGAGAACCTTGATATAGACTGTGAGTTTCTAAGAGCTCATCTCCTATTTATCTAACTTCAGTGCCAAGCACACAGCATGGTACACAGGAAAGACTTAACACATTGGTTTTTTAATTAATGAATTTAGGACATTGTGCCAGGTGCTACAAAACAGACAAGGTTCCTGCCCTCTAGAAGCTACAATCTGTACACAAACAACAGTGATACAAGATAAGAGGAGGCAAATTCTATAATATAGGAGATTAGAAGGGTAGGCAGCCCCTGGGTGTGTGTGTGTGTGTGTGTGTGTGTGTGTGTGTGTGTGTGTGTATGGTGAGTGTGTGGCATGTGCATGTGTGTCTGTGTACATGTAGGTGCATGTGTATGTGTGCATATGCATGTGAGGTGGGGGAGTAGACGACTGCAATGGGAATGGTGCATTCACCAAATTATCTTGAAATTATTCATCATGAATCTATCTCCTTGACTAGGGTAACCTTTCCATGGACAGAGACCATGTTTTATTTAGGCTTAGGCAACAGGCATAGTATTTTGAAAATATTAAACTGATATGTCTTTCATTCCCTTATAATCATGTTCCCTGCAGCCTTTACACAATTACAGCTAAGACTTTCCCCCAGGAAGAAGAGCAGAGCATCGAGGAGGGCCATAGAGGAAATTGCACAGGATATGACGGAGAAAGGGTGGCACCTGCCCCAACAGGCAGAGGAAGTAGAGCCCTTCCAGTTTCACCTTCAGGAAAAGAGAAAGGGGGTGCTGTAGAGCAGTGCTGAGGAGCCTGCTCCCTGCTCCTCCTCTCCTAGGAGCTGATCTCACAATGAGGGAGGGTGAAAGGAGGGAGGGAAAGTGACAAAAAGGAAGGAGGAAGGAAGGGAGGGCGGAAGGAAGGAAGAAAAGGAAGGGAAAGAGGGAGAGAAGGAGGGAAAGAGGAAAAGAGGGAGGAAAAAAGGAAGAAGAGTAGTTAAGTGAAGAAGGTAAAAGCTGTTTTCTGCATCCCTTTGAGACTTTGGGTGCATGAAACCACCATGAAAATGCCTCCACATCAACATGAAATGTCCCCAGCAGACAGAAAATGGTGGTGTGTAGAGTTCTGATCAACAGGGTCCTCAAGGAGCACTCATAGGAGTCCCTTGGCTTCCACGTGGCATGAAGGGATCCAATGGGAGACATGTAATAGAGCTGAAGACTGAGGGTGGGGGGTCCTGCCGTGAGGCTGCCATGGAGAGTGGAAGGGGGGCTTCACAGCTAAATGGCAGGGCAGACCACCCAGGCCAGGAACAGGATGCAGGGTGGGGCGAAGACTCAGAGGGTAGAGACCAGTCTGCCAGCGACTGTCCAAGAAACCTCAAGACTGAGAGTCACAGCAGCTGTGAACTTCAGCCCTGAGTACCAGCAGGATGCATGAAGACAAAAGGGCAAGGACTCAGGAACTGCACTCAAGGCCAGCATGCCCCGGCCCACTGCTATGAGGGCATTGAGGCTTCCTCTACTCCAGAGGCCATTTAAGAAGGAAGACAAAGGGAGAACCTCTGAGAAGCAGAAACCCAGATAGAAAGTCTGAACCTGGAATTAATCTGCCCAAATATTTACCAGAAAAAGACCTTAACTGAAGCAGCTAATTTAGCCTATGGGAGCTACATTTAAGGAATCTTTCACCATTTGCAGATGTGAGGCTTCACTGCCACATGAAAAGCCACAGGAAGTAAAGGGCACATCTACTTCTTAGCTTTACTTTTTGGCACATCCAACTGAGTACAGTGTGTAAGTTTCAACTTCCTCCATCCCTCCACATTGCACTGTAACCCCAGTGTCTAGCATGGCATCAGGCACACAGTGGGCATGCAGTAAATGCTTATGAAGATGAGCTTAGCTTAGGTACACAGGAAGCAATGACAAGTGACAGCTAACAGATGGTCACGAACAGAAAGGAAAACAAAATGCAGAATCAAAGACCTAAGGGCTTTGTGACAAAGGCAGAATTTCTTGGTGCCATTGGGTATATGGGCAGATGGCTGTTGAGACTGTCCTCCATTGGCTGATAGAACAACCTCATACTGACTGTTCACAATGAAGACCCAAGACATCAAGATTTCCATATTTAAGAATGTAGGAAAATACATATTTTACAAAGATTCCCATCCAAAATGGTTATTTTTAAAAGGTATCTTAAAGGCTTAAAACATAGCTCATAATGAAATTAATTTCCATGGAACCTACCACTCCTCCAAATATGCTGAATCAATAAGACACAAATGCACTTGGCTTCCCCCTCTCTCCAGATCAGTCCGGAAATGCAGTTATCTCCCTTTCCAGGATCTATTTCACATGACCCTTCATGGATACCCAGCTCTATCTAGTGGGGCAGCAAACTTTCTTTAGAGGGGCCTGCAGACTTCCTTTAGATGGACAAGACACCACCTACAACAGAACTTGAGAGGTAAAGGCTGAACCAGGTCTCTGCATGAATGAGGAAAGGGGAAGCAATGGATACTCAACTGGCCATAGCCTAACTGTAACTGCATCTGCTGTTCTCACTAGCAGGGTCTTTATTTGCAAACATGTACTAACATTCCCCCCACCTCCACCCTAAGATCAATGTACCATACTCCAGGAAGGGATACTTTACTTGTGTTTCTCTATGATACCCACTCCACAATGCAGCTGAGATGGGCCTATGACTCTTCTGCCTTCATTTTGCCAAGTGGGAAAGAAACCAAGGCATTTGGAAATTCTTATGATTTGGTTAGGTCATACCCAGCCAGGACTGGAATGAAAGCCAGTTCTCATTATGTAGCTTGGCACAGTATCCCTTCTCTCCTATCTTCCCCCAGAAGAAAAGAAAAACTTTCCAATGTGCTGAAGTATTTAAGCAAAAAGCAAACAAAAAAATAACCCCAAGCAAGTTAAAAAATAAAAATTTCCAAATAATACCATCATTCTTTCCCACAATCCATGAGAAGAAATTCAGAAAAGACACGATTCTAACACAACTATTGAGAGTGATGGGGGAGAGTAACTTTGGAAGTTATGGTAATTCTACCAAGTTCCAAGGAAATAAAATTCGTAATTCATACCAAGCTTCATCGACACACACAATGTTCTGTAAACTGGGTTTAATTCATCCTGTGGTTTCACCCATTCACCACAAAGAACAAGAGAAAATGACTTTCCCTAGCCAGAGCAATTAGGCAAGAGAAATAAAGGGCATCCAAATTGGAAAAGAGAAAATCAAACTACCCCCATTTGCAGATGATATGATCATATATCTAGAAAACCCTAATGACTCTTCCAAAAGACTCCTAGATTTGATAAACAAATTCAGTAAAGTCTCAGGTCACAAAATCGATGTACACAAATCAATAGCACTGCTATACGCCAACAATGACCAAGCTGAGAATCAAATCAAGAACTCAATCCTTTTTATAACAGTTGCAAACAACAACAAAACCTAGAAATATACTTAACCAAGGAGGTAAACGATCTCTCCAGGAAGAACTACAAAACACTGCTGAAAGAAATCATAGATAACATAAACAAATAGAAACATATCTCATGTTCATGGATGGGGGGAATCAATACTGTGAAAATGACCATACTGCCCAAAGTAATCTACAGATTCTATGCAATTCCCATCAAAATACCAAAATCATTTTTCACAGAATTAGGAAAAATAATCCTAAAATTCACAGGGTACCAAAAAAAGAGCCCATATAGCCAAAGCAATCCTAGCATGAAGAACAAATCTGGAGGCATAACATTACTGGATTTCAAATTATACCACAAGGCTATAGTTACCAAAACAGCATGGTATTGGCATAAAAAATAGGCACACAGACCAATGGAAAAGAATAAAGAGCCCAGAAATAAAGCCAATTACATACAGACAACTGATCTTCAACAAGACACACAAAAACATAAATTGGGAAATGGACACCATATTTAGTAAATGGTGCTGGGAAAACTGGCAAGCCACATGTGGAAGAATGAAACTGGAAATGTATCTATCACCTTATACAAAAACCAACGCAAGATGGATCAAAGACTTAAAGACCTAAAACCATAAAAATTCTAGAAAACAACATTGGAAAAACTTTTCTAGACATCAGCCTAGGCAAAGAATTCATGACTAAGACCCAAAAGCAAGTGCAACAAAAACAACAACAAAAAATAAATGGGACTTAATTATACTAAAAAGCTTCATACAGCAAAAGAAATAATAACCAGAGTAAACAGACAACCCACAGAAAGAAAGAAAATGTTTGCAAATTATGCATCTGACAAAGGACTACTATCCAGAACCTACAAGAAACTCAAACAAATCTGTTAGAAAAAAAACACAAATAATTCTATTAAAAATGGGCAAAGGACATGAACAGATATTTCTCAAAAGAAGATATACAAATGGCCAAGAAACATGAAACAATGCTAAAATTAACAGTCATCAAGGAAATGCAAATTAAAATCACAATGAGATACCACCTTACTCCAACAAGAATGGTCATTACTAAAAAAATAAAAAAAATTGATGTTGGTGTGGATATGGGGAAAAGGGAATGACACACTGCTGGTGAGAATGTAAATTAGTACAACCTCCATGGAAACCAGTATGGAGATTCCTTAAAGAGCTAAAAGTAGATCTACCATTAAATCCAGCAATCCCACTACTGGGTATCTACCCAGAGGAAAAGGAGTCATTATATGAAAAAGACACTTATATATGTATGTCTATAGCAGCACAATTCACAATTGTAAAAATATGGAACCAACCTAAGTGTCCATTGATTAGATGGACAAAGAAAATGTTGCCTATATACACCATGGAATACTACTCAGCCGTAAGAAGGAACAAAACAATATATTTTGCAGCAACTTGGATGGAGCTGGAGGCCATTATTCTAACTGAAGTAACATACCAGTGAAAGACCAAAAACAGTATGTTCTCACTTATAAGTAGGAACTAAGCTGTGAGTATCCAAAGGCATACAGTGATATAATGGACTCTGGAGACTCAGAAGGGAGAGGTTGGGAAGGGGGGGATAGGGATAAAAAAACTACCTATTAGGTATAATGTATGTGACTCAGCTGACAGGTGCACTATAATATCAGAATTCACCACTATAAAACTCACTCATGTAACAAAAAACCCACTTGTAACCCAAAAGCTACTGAAATAAAAATGTTTAAAAAACAGAGAAAATGACTTTCCTATTATATGATTCAAACCTGACTGTGTGACCCTGTCATGCTTGAGGCCACAAGGCTGAAGGAGCTCCTGGAGAAAGGCCCTAGATTCTGCAGACTTCATAGCTCTGATAACCCAGGAAGGGGCACAAGGCCACTTCTGGCCCATAGGGAGCCTTCGAGCATTTAGAAAAAGGCAGATACAGTTCCAGGTCAGGGCCCAGGCATGGCCCAGGCATAATGAGCCAAGCCTCTCCTCACCTGCACCTTAGGCCAGGTGTCATCTGCATAACCCTATCACAGGCAGTTGTCACCGGCCTCAGAAATTCACTAAGAGGTTGCATTTATGTACAAAATCTCTTTGGTCAAACCCTCTAATCATTTGGAAAGCAGCAGTGTGCTGAAAGTGTATCTTCCTGAGGGGTAATGTCTTGTTTGGCTCTGATCCACAGGATAAGGAGAAGAGAGTTCCCAACACCTGTTCAATCTCTTTATCCACAAAGGCAACCTTTTCTTCCATACTCAAGAGTGAAGAAAGAGCACTACAGGGAGTCATCTGTCATTCCTAATTAGAGTTCTCAAAAAAAAAATCTTTAAAAGAATATTGGAATTTTTCAGCTCTGTTACTAGACATAATAATCCCAATGTCAAGATGTCCACGTGTGACTATTAGTAACACCACCTTACATTTGTTGAACTCATGTTTTATAAAGGGGTCTCCGGTACAGTGTCTCACCTAATCCTTCCTATTCGGTTCCTACAGCTTCTTTTTTTTTTTTTATCATTATACTTTAAGTTCTGGGGTACATGTGCAGGTCATGCAGGATTGTTACATAGGTATACACATGCCATGGTGGTTTGCTGCCTCCATTCCCCCATCATCTACATTAAGTATTTCTCCTAATGCTATCCCTCCCCCAATCCTCCCACCCCCTGCTATCCCTCCCTTAGCCCCCCCAATCCCCCACAACAGGCCCCAGTGTGTGATGCTCCCCTCCCTGTGTCCATGTGTTCTTATCGTTCAACACCCACTTATGAGTGAGAATATGCAGTGTTTGGTTTTCTGTTCTTGTGTCAGTTTGCTGAGAATCATGATTTCGAGCTTCATCATGCTCCTGCAAAGGACATACACTCATCCTTCTTTATGGCTGCATAGTATTCCATGGTGTATATGTGCCACATTTTCTTTGTCCAGTCTATCATCGATGGGCATTTGGGTTGGTTCCAAGTCTTCGCTATTGTAAACAGTGCCGCAATGAACATACGTGTGCATGTGTCTTTACAGTCTCTATTTTAAAGGTAAGGAAGCCAGGGCTCTGAGATCTTAAGTGGCTTGCTTAATATCTCACAGTAGGTGGCAGAGCCAGGACTAAGCCCCACCAGTCCCCTTTCTCCTCTCTGGCCATCCAATAGTCAGGGCAGGGTTGCCCAAATTGCTCTGAAGAGATGATACACCTACTCTGTTCCTGAAAAGGTCCCAAATCCTCTGGTGAGATTTATCAGGGACTTTTCCCTGTCAAAACGTACCTCCGTGTTTATTTTTCCACCTGACTGCCCACACCATTCAAGGACACAGTATAACCATCCAGGTGAAGGGAGACGATGCTCGTTGCTGCCTCTGCTGCTCATCAAGCCTCTCGTTATTTCCCCAAGTTCTGACTTCAGGAGTGTCTGCAAAGCTCACTGGCTTGTGTCAGCTTGATTCAGCCAATGCTACCAGACCCATGTGTCAGCAGCTACATCTCAGGGGCAGGCTCTGCTTCCTTGGCTGGTAGACCAGCTGGCTCCTCAGAATCCATCAGGGTTTCTGCCACTTGTGGTCAAATTTGGCTCCCTAGTGGAGGCAAGTCCTGGCTGTATCTCTCCCTACCATGACTCCATAAACTTTAATTTTGGCCTGGAGTCTGATGACTATTAGCACCATCCTCCATCCACAAGACTTCTAAATCTCTCTGTCACTGGACAGCTTACGGCCAAGAAAGCAAAAATTAGTCACTGTGTTCAGTCCTGCCCACCAACTTTTAGATGTGTGAAGTTGATGACCCTGTCCTAAGATTTGGATGTCCTAGAGCCTCCCCTCCACCAGCATCTTCTCTTCCTTTCCAGCTCCCTGAACTCTCTGGGGGTAATTCTCACTTTAATTCAAAGCTTTATCAATGGGCATAAAGAAGAGGGAGAATGGGGCGGGGATTGAAGTACTGTGTTGTATTTATCATCATGGAGAAGGCTGAAACTCACATGCAGATAAAATTTGGGATTACCAATGGCCTTCATTTCTACCCAAGTTGTCCTATTCTTGATCAATAATGAACAAGGATATAGCTGTGGGTTGTCTGTTCTGACTTAATAATTTATCATCTCATTTGAAAAACACTTTTGCCTGAAATTGCCCTGCCTTTCCCCATATGTGCACCCTCTAAGTGAAAGCCCAATGCCCCTTTCCCCGAAGTTCTAACTTTCCCTCTTCTAGCTTTTCCCAGCATTCCATCTACATATTCCTTTTTGCTTTCTCTGTTTTATGGTCATTTGTGTTCTGTGTTCATCTCTTCCTCTAAGCTCCTGAAAGGCACACACTCCTGATTTTGGCTCTGCATCCCTAAAGTTCTTACTTCTAGGCCTTTCACAGGCATGGAGCTCAGTGAAAGATGATTTAGTGAAGGGGCAGATGGACAGAAGGATAGATGGATGAACAGATGAACAAATGGATGGATGGATGAATGACAGCACTGGAGTTCAGTGAAAAACAGTGAATAGACAGATGAACAGAAGCATGGATGATGAACAGATAGATGGATAGGCGGATGGATGATTGGATGAATGGAAGAACAGATGGACAGATGGAAGGGTGGCTGAATGGCAGTATAGATGGATGGATGAACAGATGGACCTGTGGATGGACAGGTGAATGAATGGCAGTATAGACGGATGGATGATAGGTAGATAAATGGAGGAAGGAAGAAGGGACACTCCCTTCATGCATGCTACTACAACTTCCTCTCCTTTTGCACTTCTTTGGAAAAGCAACTCACATTCATCCTCATTATCACCCTCATTTGATTTCTAAGCACGTTCTCAGCTGGGGAGGTTTTGCAATTTCTCTACTGCCACCACTAAATTAAAAGCACACTGGCATACTGTAGCAAGGGAAAGCTATAAAAGGTCCAAAACTTGAAGGGCTAGATTTCCAGCTAAACCACAATCCACATATCACTGTTCTCACTCATATTTAAGAAATAAAAGTTTTCTGTTTGGAAAATTCCCCCAGGCCTTCCTTCTCTCACCTGCTTAACATGCCTTCCGAGTTCTGCTGGAATATCTTTATTCTTTCCTAAAACTCTCATTGCCTATTTTCATCAACTTTTAAGTCATAAGCAAGGAGACTCAGAAAACAACAAACGAGAAAATAAAGTCCACACAAAGAAAAATAAAATAGGTTAGTCGACGGCGAAAGGAATATCTGCCAATAACAACACCATTTGTCTTGGTTACTGCTTTTAACTTGCTCTCTCTCCTGGCATTAATAGAAAGAAAACTGCATGTCTCCGGCCTCACGCAGCTAATGTACAGTTAGCACCCCAGGCAACAGGAGCCGCAGAGTTCAAGTACAGTGGAGACGAATTCAAATAAACAGATTGCGGACAAAATTGATGGCAGCATTTAGTTTCATGGCACTATTCACCATAGCTGGGGGGTTTCATGTAAAAACAAGGGAGTCCCACGGTGGGACAAGCCCCATGTAGCCAGCTAGGGCCTCTACATCACAGAAGTATTCACCCATCAGAACTAGAAGATGGAAGGATGGCACAGAGAAGGGAACAGAATGAGGAGTGCTGTCCAATGGTGATTTGGGACCTCTGTTCTAATAAAAATGCCTTGTACTTACATACTCCTTTTGCTGCACCCTCTCCACCCACCTCCCATTGTCATAATCTCTGGCAGAGGTGCACCAGCTGTCTCATGGGTGAAGGCATTTCTCCCCCGGCAGGCCTACCCAAGCCCTGCAGTGCATCCACTCAAAGGTCACCTACCAATCTTGTTTGTTTATACTTTAATAGCAGATTCCTACTATTTTCTCTGACGGAATTAGCAATATAACTTCTCACAGTGGTGATGACTGCCAAGAATCAGAAGAGCAATTTTCATGACTTAGATTCAATTTGGGGCGCTTTGGAGTTCACAAGGTGTTTTCACATTCCAGCATCCCACAGAGACCTGCTCCTTAGCACAGAACCATCGCCCTGGGCCACTGAGGTTGCATCTGCAAGCCTTGCCTTTTTTCTTTATTCTTTCCATTCCCAGCCAGCTGTGAAATCTTGTGTGCCAACAAAGCTCTGTCATTTCCAGCAAAAACACAGCTGAACCTGTGTCCCCATGTGGTTGGGGTTGAGCACAACTAAAAGGGCCTCCAAAAAGCAAATGCAAGCACAGCTTGGCAACCACAGTCTTGCCACTCTGTCTACTTAAAAGCGCTCGGTTGATCTCCGAGGCCTCTGATGCTATCTGCATAAGTTGGAAAAGGAGAGGCTCGGGGCCTGAGACTTTTAAATAGCAACTTGCCTGACAAACTCACACATTTTTCGAGGCCTCAACACACGGGACCTTTTGTCCCCTTCCTAACCAGGAGAAACAGACTCCATCTGACCAAGCCATCTGCTCCAGAAAGCCGGGCTCAAGGCTGCACCACAGCCTGGTGTTATCAACTCAGAGACGCTAAGGAAGACGTGTGTTCTCCTCTGCCTCCCCCGAGAAATCATCCTGCAAACCCACTGAAGTCCAATGATGAAATGCCCGGGTTGCACCGGAAACAACAGCAAGAGAAAACTGTAATCCTAAAGGGATGGTTTCAAATCCCAGTTTCCCATCCCTCTCACCATGCTGACCTCTCACCTGTGTTCTGCTTCATGAAATTCCAACGTGGCATTTCTGAAGGGCTTTCTTGAACCCGTGCAGAGAAAGCTGAGTGATGGGGCACAGTGTGGGCCTGGTTATAAAGCCCCTATTCTCCAGTTGCTGATTCTAGTCCTCTTGGGCAAATGCCAATTGCTAAGTGAAACAGCACTCAGGGTGGTGTGTCAGGAACACTCTGTGTAGCCCATAAAATACCTAAGATGTGGTTCATAAAATATTTGGAGGGTGCTATTAGGAAGCATGGCTAGGCTACCGCAAAGCAACTTGTTTTATACATGCTCATATACACACATATCTAGAAAATATCATAGTATATGTATAAATGACATATCTATATTCAGACATGGTACCTGAATTTCCAACAAGCTTCAAAAGGATTAAATTGCATTGGTGAGGTCTCTTGCAAAAATTGGATATTTACTGCTGCTGGTATCTGTAACGATTTTCAGGTACTAGCATTACCTAACACCAGCTTTCCTAGTTCATTGCACAGAGATACATAAAGTTTCTTAGGATCTGTCCATTTAAACTAGAAGTCATTAGTTATTTTTTATGCTGTAATTTGGATTCAAGACTTAAAAAACACATTTCAGGCACTGAAACATGGCCTGACCACACTGTAGTGAGTAATTCTGCAATTCTCAGCAACTGGGGGGAGCTGTGGAGAGACAGGTGCCTCCTTGAACAAGCCTCTCCCTCAGGGCATGTGTCACAGGGAAATGGAACTGGGGTAAAACTTCCTGCTGAGGCACAGAGGTCTGAGGCTTGCTCCTTCTCTGTCCTGTGCCGCCTTTATGCCTCCCTCCAGCTAATGGGGTACTGAAGAGGGTGGGGCCATCCTAGGAGTGCCTTGAAATGGCCATCTTCCCATTTTCCACCATGTTCTTTCTGGCAGAAGAAATGGTCACCTGCTTCTGACACTCTGCATGGACACTGTTCCAACTGCAGACCACACCCGTGTCTCCCACGCAGCTGTCCTAGGGAAATGACCTGAGCACCAGGTGCAGGACCCTCAGACCCTCTTGGCCAAACTCTTCCCTTAGGCTTCTCCATCCACAGCCCAGCATGGTCTTTCTTCCTGAAAGAAACCCATCCATCCCAGGCATTGACTGTAACCCCCGCTGTTACAGTGACAGCATACTGGCACACACACCCTCCTTCCTGAGAGGCAGCACCGGGAGCAGGGGGTGCAGCTTAGACCTACGTGCATTCCAACCCACACTCCGCCACTCACCACTCTGAGTGGGAAGTTACTCTACCTCTCTCTTCCTAGGTTTCCACACCTGTAAACTGGGGCTATTAGCACCTTCTGAGAGCAACGGTGAGGATTCTATGACATTATACACAAACCACCAAGAATAGTGCCTAGTCCTATTACTCAATTTTAAAAAATTTCTGAAACAAATTAAAATTAGGGCTTCCTATTTAACATGGTAGATTGAACACATGATCATTTTTCTCTTCAAAGCTCCAGTGACATAAGAAGAAATAATTAAATGGCATAAATCCCCAACAACATAAAAAGTAGGAGAAGCAACAATGCAAAAGATGTCTCTGCTTCTTTGGAAAATGGGAAACGGATAGAGGAGTGAGCAGAACAGAGAAAGTTTAAGTAGGAGGCACCCTTGCAGAGCCATGGAGTCCCAGAAAGGCTGGGGAATTGGAAGCACCAGGTTCTGCAGAGGTGGGGAGGGGCACAGGGCTGAAAGGAGAGGGACTGGCTGAGTGTGTAGAGGTAATTCACCCCAGGTCCTCTCTCCTGGCTGGGGTCTCCAAATGACCACCTCTCCCCCCCACCACAGCAGGAGAGGAGAGGTTTACTCTGTAGAAGCCCCCAACTCAGAGAAAATGAACAGCCTTAGAGAAAAGCCCTATAGATGTGGACATTAGGGAACCACCTCCCACACTCCCCTACCTCCTATCCCCAGTAAAATGGCTGAATTCAAGCCCAGTCAATTTTCAGGACTGCCCAGGAATAGGCAAGACCCATCCATGAACACAGAGCTTCTCTGCTTGGCTCAGTCTTAACTGTAATGGTCAAGAAAGCCCCCAATTTGAAAGGCAAACCATGAGGAAATATAAAACAATATAGAAACAAAATACTATAATCAATCTCCTCAGAGATACAAGAGAATATAATGCATCTATGAAACAAGAACAGAATGCTGTTTTCAAAGGAAACAGGAAGAGTTCCTTATAATTAAAATATGGTAGCTGAAAAGATTCAATAAAAAACCTGGAAGAAAAGTTATAAAAATTCTTCAGAAAAGACAACAAAAAGGCACAAAGAAAATTGGAGAGAAAAGATAAGAACAATTTAAGGATCAGGAAAGGAATTCCAGCATCCTACTTACAGAAAATTCAGAAAGAAAAGAGAAAAATGAAGAGGAAATTATTGAATAATATTTTTTATTTCCCAGAAATCAAAGGCATGAGTCTCCAAACTGACAAGGTTGTAACAGATGAACAGACCCCATACCATCTACCTTACTGGGGAATTTCAGAGAACCAAAGATAAAGAGAATCTGGGGAGATGCCAGGTCACATGTAAAAGATTGGAATCAGGGTGACGTCATATTTCTTATAAGCAAAACTAGAAGCTGGAAGACTACAGAGTAATTCCTTCAGAATTATGAGGGAAATTATTTTTTAAATTTTTTTTCCATAGGTTTTTGGGGAACAGGTGGTATTCGGTTACACGAGTAAGTTCTTTACTAGTGATTTGTGAGATTTTGGTGCACTCATCACCCAAGCAGTATACACTGAACCCAATTTGTGATACTTTATCCCTCACCCCTTCCTACCCTTTCCCCCTGAGTCCCCATAGTCTCTTGTGTCATTCTTATGCCTTTGCATCCTCACAGCTTAGCTCCCCCCTTATGAGTGAGACCATACAATATTTGGTTTTCCATTCCTGAGTGACTTCATTTAGAATTATAGTCTCTAAGCCCATCCAGGTTGTTGCAAATGCCATTAATTCATTCCTTTTTAAGTTGACTAGTATTCAATCATATATATATATATGCACCACAGTTTATCCACTTGTTGACTGATGGGCATTTGGATTGGTTCCACATTTTTGCAATTGTGAATGTGCTGCTATAAACATGTGTGTGCAAGTAATTTTTTTTATAATGACTTCTTTTCTGCTGGGTAGACACCCAGCAGTGGGATTGCTGGATCAAATGGTAGTTCTTTTAGTTCTTTAAGGAATCTCCACACTGTTTTCCATAGTGGTTGTACTAGTTTACATTCCCACCATCAGGGTAGAAGTGTTCTGAGGGAAATGATTTTTAACCTAAAATACTATGCTTTGCCAAGTTATCAGTTCAGTATGAACAAAGGGCATTTCAAACAGCCAAATCTCAAAATATTTACTCCATATCCCCTTTTCAGTCAATGTTCAGCAATGGCCAGGAATAGACAAGACTCATTCATGAACACAGAGCTTCTCTTCTTGTCTCAGTCTTAACAATAATGGTAAAGGAAGCCCCTCAACTTGAAAGGTGAACCACTGAGGAAATATAAAACAACGTAGAAAGAAAGTACAGTAATTAATATCCTCAGAGACACAAGAAAGCTAGTAAAAGATGTGTTCCATCGATTCAGGGCATAATTCAAGAAATGAGAAGACACAGATTCGGAAAACAGGGAATCCAACACACAGCAGTCAAGCGTCAAGATAACCAGGCAGCAAACCTAGAGAAGAGCCAGTCCCAACTGAGATGGCGATCAGAGGACTCCAGAAAAAATGTCTACCCGGAACAAGTGGAATCTCTAGATTACTGGTTGCATTTGACCACAAGAAAATGGTGTTAAGAAAAATTTATAATTCTTTGGTCAATTTAGGGAAGAATTCATTATACTGTAGAAAGACAATACTGCAAAGCAACAACAAAGTGATTGTTAACTCCTGGAAGAACAAAAAGTTGTTTAAAAAAGAGAGACAGAAAGAATGTCATTATAGTATACTTTTGCCTCAGCAGTGAAAAAGTCCGTACAAAGTCAAGATGTAAACAATGACTATCATTTTAAACAACAATTGGGAGACGACTACCTTAAGACAAAGAAGAATGGGAAACGGGGAAGGAAACTGTCGTCATTCACCATATTAAGAAATCAATAGGTGATAGCTAAAATTTTTAGTATCTAAATTTTATAAATCAAGAAATACCAGTATAAGCAATTATTAAGAAATGTGAAGGTAGCCGCATGACCAGTCAGAAGTATTGCAAGTGGCTGACTCTGAGGCGTGAGTAGGACTCAGGACTGGAAGGACAGCACCAGACACTGCTCTTTCTCTTCTGAAGTCTTTACCCAGAGGTCACGGTTTCTGTGTCTTACTTAACAGGTAAGGATTTTGGTAAATTCCTCTATGGACTTGTATGAACTGGCTTCATTTATGCAGTAGTATCTGGGTGATTGTAACAGAGAGCTTTAGTCCTTTATATTTCTAAGGGATTTGACAAAATTCACAAAGCTGATGCTCCAAGTGTGCTTGGAACCTGGCTCTTCTGGCTCCAAATCAAATGTGAATTCTACCTCACCGAGTCCTATCATAGCGTCTGGCACATTAGAGGTATTCAAAGAATATCTGGTAAAATGTGATGATTATGCCACACTCGTGATTCCAGCCCACCTTGCACAGCCCAGAAGCTCTCCCTTGAAGAGCATGGAACCTGGGAGAGCAAGCCACTAAGATGGTGGGAAAGGACACCACCACCAGCCTTCCCACAGGAAGGACTTCCTAAGTACTCTTCATGTGTTGTCATTAACTTGTTTTCTCCTACTGCACACTGGATAAGGGTAGGAGCTATATCTCTCATAGGCACCATCATTTGTTCAGTTCTTAAATATTAGTAGAATGCATGAATGAATGACATATTATAGAGCTCAAGTATTTGTTGAATAAATTAATGAATGCCACCTTGCAGAGTTCAAATATCAGTAGAATATGTGAAGGAATGAATGACATCTTACATTGCTCAAATCTCAGTTGAATGATGAAGGAATGAATGCCACCTTACACAGCTCAAGTGTTAGCTGAATGCGTGAATGAATGAATGAATAAAATGAATGAACAAATGAACGAACGACACTTTATAGTGCCTACCCACAGACGGTGTTGAGTGGATGAAACCTCAGATGTCTAAATTTAGCTTGAGGTGTGAGAGAGAAATATATCTAAGTAATGAACTCCTGTAAATAGGGGTGGGGAGGTAATGGAAGTCCTTGCTGCAACTGGGTGTTAATAGCAGAAGCTCTACTGCAACCTAACACCACGGGAGTAAGCCATCTGTTCAAAAAGTGGCAATTAGGACAATGCAGCCTGGATGCCCAGACTCCAGTGCCTGCTTCTATGAGCTGTGTACCAAATCATCAGGATACACCATCCCTGCCATCACCTGTGTCCACTGCATAGTCACCTGCTACATGGTCAGTTTACAGAGCCATCCCTCAGGGTGGCTTTTGTTCCCAAGAGGAAAGGCTGCTGTTTTTAGTATAAACAGAGGCTAAAACAAGGGAGACTTAGAGGGAGAAAATGAGGCCAAAGCATACCAGATCCCTTAAGAAAGACATGAGGAGCCCCTTAGAGTCTGATGACTGGAGGCCACCTAGCCCTCTGGGTAGAGCCTCTTTCTCAAGCAAGGCTCAATCTGTTCCACTCAAGGTCTCTGAACTCCTAGGGAATAATTGAGCTATTTTTTATTTCTTTAAAAAGGTGAATGGAAATAGTACACTTATCCAGGACAGATCTGCACAGGCTAATGTGAAAATTCAGGTTTCTCTGACTGGATTGGAAATACAGTGCAGTGAAAAAACTTCCCCTCATGTTGAACACAGTGATATTTACGTAAACATACGTGTTTCACCAAAAATAGAGACACAAATTATCCATTACTTCATAAAGTCAGTCAGGCTCTTTCAAAACAGAAGGTCAGGGGACCGAAATAATACAACGGACCCCGAGGAGTGAGGCTGGGAGCCGCTGTTCTCAGGCGAATTTCTGGGTCCTCTGCTTTGTCATCGGATCCACCAGGCCTGCACAAGTACCCAGGGAACCTTCAGTCATTTAGTATGGCTGAAAAAACGAGAGTGACAAAATGGGGGAAGCGGCCAAGACTGAGGCAGGAGAGGGGCAGGGTATGTGTCACAGAGGGCTTTGTGTGCCATGCTTTGGAGTGTCTGCCTCCCCTTGCAGCAAGGGGCACTTAACAGTAAAAGGATGCAATCAAATATGTGTTTTGGAACAACTCTGTCCACCACAAGGAGGATGAGCTGAAGGGGGCAATGCCAGAGCCAGACAACCCGCCAGGAAGCTTTTCCAGCGGTCCAGGAGTGGCTGGAAGAGAGGCTGGATAAGAGCATGGGGAGAAGGAGAGATACAGTTATGGGAGGGAACCGCCAGGACAGGCTGTACATGCAGCTGTGGGGTGGCTCCAGGCCTCTGATTTATAGGATGAGGCAGATCTTAATGCCATTCACTGAGATGGGGAACTTGGAGGGAGAAGCAATTCGAGGGGAAGAATATAACTCAGTTTTCAACAAGCTGAAGTATGTGGAGAACAACTCAGAGATGTCCAGTAAGCACTTGCATCTATGTTCTCATCAGAGCCAGGAAAAAATCTGAGCGGGATAAATATTTCCAGTTCCAGGTGGTAATTCAAATCACGAGGGAGACGGGGTCATGTGGGCAGACCGTGTGGTAGAGATGAGAAGAGGCCAAGACAGAGCTCTGGGGACAGCGTAGGAGGAAAAGCAAAGGAGACTAGCAAGGACTGGTTAGAGGAAGAAAAGCAGAAGAGAGTAATATCCTAGCAGTCACGGGAGGAGACTGTTTCAAGAAAACGAAGTAGCCAAGTGCTACAAAGAGGCTGAGAAAGATGAGAACTACAAGACCCACTGTGCACATGGGTTTGGCGTTTGCGTGTCTCTGAAGGTGACATTTACCAGGATAATTTCAGAGGAATGATGGGGGTGGAACCATATTGCTGTGGGTTGAAGAGTGAGTCGGAGATGAGGAAAGAGACTAAATGTGGACTATTATCTCTAGGAGCTCAGCTGTGGAGGGAGGAAAATGTTAGGGCAGGGCCAAGATCAAAGGAAGGTCCCTTTGAGAGGGGAGAGGTTGTATACATTTGCCTGCAGAGAAGAAGCCAGTGGGGGTAGGGGGTGGGGCAGGACAGAGGGACCCATCCTTCCAACCCACCATCTCCCTTCTTACCTGCCATGTTCCCGAAGGTCTAATCCCTGCCCCCACCAGGGCCCTATCAGATCTGATGTGAGACTAAGGGAGTCATGGCCGCAGGGTTAGCAAACCCAGTGAGCCACCAATCAGAATCTCATGACACCTTTTAAAGTCATGATTTCTGCGATCCACCCAGACCTACCTTCTCAGAGTCTACAGGAGAAAGGCGAAGGAATCATCTTTGAAGAAGTTCCCCAGTGATTTCTGAGACATTCAGAGACCACTAACTTAACAAGCTTCCTGTGTGTACACCTGAGGCCCCACAGGAAGCAGAAGGCTGGGCCCCTGCTCCCCCAGGGCTGGCCAGGCCTGAGGCCTGCCCATCACTTTTCCCCTTACACACAGAGCTATTTCTAACAGTCTGAAAGACAGACAATAATTTGCCAAGTTGAAGAAAAGGGGGCTCTCATTCCACCGGCTCTCCTCTGGCAGAGCCATGACACTCAACTTCTTATATCCTTAAAGCCGCCTCTCCTTCACCCTGCAAGCCAGGAAGAATTGTGGGGAATAGAGCCCTGGAAGCAGCTGCTCCAGTCGCACTCCCCGACGATGACCACATGCAGCCAAATCCTGCAGGAGCATTGCGGCTGGTGCCATGGACTTTAGTCTAGGTCCAGCATCCTGAGAAAAGTGGAACAGCACCCACGAGCTAAACACCCCATTGTCTGAGAACTAGGGAGGCTCATGTGTGCCCATCACTTCTTTGCTCAGACAGCTCAGCTCTTGTGAAACCGGTCCCATCTCCTGGAACAGACAAGAATTCAGGTGCTGGCTTGTCTGCCCTTCTGAGGGGAAGAGGGCACAGGTGGGTGTCTGACAGATACAAAGCGATGCCCTCACCCAGTGAGGCCTCTGTTTGGGGTGCGGAGCTGGGCCAGCACTCCATGTTGCAGCTGTGATGAAAAATGAGTCACCTTTGTATTAGAGAAGAGACAAGAAAAGTGTCCTGGAGAAGGGAAGGCTTTGAGAGTAGTGTGCCTCGATCAAAGGTAAGAAAGGGGCTGTCAACACACAGTCCTTTCCATCCCCTGCTAATCCAAAGACAGCTTCTGTCCGCAGTCATGATATTCAGCCTGCTTTGACAGCTAGGGAGCTGACTTTAGAGGCTCTGGGCAAAAGATCCAGGTGGAGGTCAGGTGAGCTCTTCTCCACAGGAGGGGAAATGTGTCCCTTCTCAGCCATGTGACCTAGTTAGACAGGTAGTCAGAGAGAGAGAGAACACATGGGAACAGCCCCTCACTGATGGAGAGTATGTCAAAGGCTGCTGAACTCCCCAGGTAAACCTCTGCTGTTTCAGAAACATAGTAAGCGCTCAGCCAAAACTGACCTCTAGAAAAAGACACACTTGACCTCATCCACCTAATCCCCTGTGTGTTACACATACTCATTTAATGTGGTTTGCATGTTAGGTGCCCATTGCTCTAAGAGAGAATAAAAGCAACTTTGATTGCTAAAATATACATGTTTGATATGGAAAGTCTTAAAGCTTTCTTCCTGCTCTCGAAACAGACACTAATAATCTAGTGTTCTTTGGGGAGGTGTTTTTATTTTTCTTTTTGTTGCTGCTGTTGTGAATTTTTTATAAAGCCCAAAGGTAACAAGAACCGTGATGGTGCTGGGCCTGCCTGGTATTCCTGTCATGGGGGAGCCCATCTGTCCCCCACTATAACACGAGAACCCAAAATGCAGAACCAGATGCCTGTCTGGGTACTTGGCAGGCCACAGGCAGTGCTGCAATTAGCAAGCTGGATCATGATTCAGCATCCGACGCGGGCAGCCTCCACCAGAGCATAGCGGACAGCTTAAAAATAGCAAAGCCGCGGCTGCATCTCTCTAGCCCAGGCTCCACGCGAGGCAGGGCAGCTGCCGCCAGCAGAGCCTGGAGAGGGTCCCACCTCCCACCCACTCCCCTCTCTGTCCTCCCCATATCCGCCTTCCAGCTGTGAAGTCTGAGTGGGAGGCAGAAAGGGCCTGCTCCCATCAAGCTCCCCCATGCAGAACCCGATGCAGAAATGCCAGCGCTCTCCAGATCCACCGACAGGGCACCCGCGTGTTCTCAGGTTCAGGTCTTGTTTTAAATACACAAATGGAGGGACAATCAGCATGGCTCCCCCCGTGCCACAGGCACCATAACAACTACACCTGCAGCTACACCCATGGGGGGTGCTCCCAACTCCCCCTTCCCAGTTCGTGACCAGTAGTGAGGGTTGGCGTGGCTCTCAGCCTGAAGAAGGGAATGGAAAGAGGTGGACTTTGTGCTCAGAGAGGCATAGGTACAAACCCATTTCACCCATCCGCCAACAGAAACCACCATGCCTCCTGCTCGCCTATCACCACCCCTGTCTTCACCAAGTTAAGTAACTTCTCAGGGCCTCAGAGTCTGGTATGAAACAGAGCTAATAATTGCTCATTTGCTGGTCATGTCGAGTGTAAATGAGGCAACACGCAAAGCACTGAGGAGGGTGCCAAGTCTAGATGAGCCTCCAAAAATAAACATCCCTTGCCTTTCATATTTCCTTCCTAGTCACGACTGAGGTCTGCCCTGGTGGACCACAGCCACAGTGAAACCAGGGCCGGGCGGACAGGCGGGGGCCTGGGTACCCAGGACAGAGAACTGCAAAGGGCCCTCAGCGTCCTGCTGTTTGTCTAGTGTTCACTGCAGTCATGTTCTCTGGGTCAGTGATATTTTCTAGATGAAGCTGCAATGTCCTCAGGGCTGATGTTGTCTTTAAAAATGTTCTTCTACCCAGGAACCCAAAGGAGATTTAAAATAATGGAGATGGTTGCCATTTTTTTGAGAATACTAGTATTGAATAGATGTCCCCTTCTCCCCAAATTAATCTACAAAATTAACAAAATGATTCCACCATTTATCTGGAAGAATGATTTCATAGGACTAGCTGAGAACATTTTGAAAATGAAGAGTAATGAGTGGGGATTTGCTCTATCTGATTTTAAAAGGTACAAGTAGTAAAACAGTGTGGTTCTGGCATAGGAAGAGACATCAAATCAATGGAATATAATAGAAAGCCAAGAAACAGTCCCAAATATCTATACAATGTTAGTATATTATGAGGGTGTTATTTCAAAACATTGGGAAAAGAATAGACTGTTCAATAAATACTGTTGGTAGAACTGGCTAACCATTTGGATGAAAATTAACAATATCCTTACATCTTTCAGGACACAAATTGACTAAATGTTTAAGTATAACAAATAAAATATGAAAAATACAGGTGGCTATTTAAATAATCTTGGGTGGGCAAAAACTTTCTAAGCATAATACCAAATGGCAGAAACCACAGAGAAAAAAGTTGACCACATTATCATAAACGCAATTAAAGGCCAGCAAAAACTGCAAGAACGATCATTGTAATATATGTGAAAGGTCAAATATCTGAAAAGAGTTTTTACAAATGAATAAGAAAAAGGTAAAAACATTAGCGGAAAAACTGACAAAGAACATTAGCCCACAATTTAAAACAATAAACGCAAATAGCTAATAAAGAGAAGACTCTCTGCACTCCAGGCACGCCGGCCTTCTTTCAGATTCTTGAACATTCTAAGCTGCCTCCCGACAGAGGACCTCTGTGCCGGCTCTCCCCTCCACTGAGAACACACTCACCCTTGATCTTCATCTAGTTCAAATCTATCACCTCTCCCCACAAAGCTAACTTTCACAGGAAGCCTTCCTTGAGCACCCCACCCACCTGGACCAAGTGAGATTCTCCCTCTTCTCCCTTATAAGCTCTTTCAACACCAAGTCGCTTTCCTTCATGGCACTTTTTACAGCTTGGACTTATTTTTGCGATTATCAGATTGTTTACCTCCCCCGCTGGACAAACGGCTTCTGTTTTTGCTGACCAGTGAATGTGCGGCATGACGGTGAAATAAATTATAGTGTATGCACAAAATAGAATACAATACGGTGAGTTACAATGATGACATAAAAGATTTATTTTTAAAAGATTAATAAAAATATTATGATATATTGTTAAGTAATAAAAGTAGGTTGCAAAACAATGTGTGTATATATTTGCGGGAGAATAAAGGTATATTGAAAAGAGACATACATCACTTTTCTAACAGAGGGTTAGCGTGACATCTATTTTGTTAATGTTGCTCATCCATATTTTCTAAAAAATTCAATAATGAATACACATACACATGCATCTATATAGCTGTTTTTCATAAGGGGAAAAGATTAAAACTAGCTATGGTTTCCCTCTGTAAACTGTAAACTAGCTATGGAGTCCCTGTGCAAATGCTATAGGAACCACAGTGGGCTCCCTTTACTTGTCTTCTCCCTGACCCTTCCCTTCTCCATCCTTCCAGCTTTACTTTCACCACCAACAGAGTAAGAGAACATGGCCCAGATCCAAACCAACGTGTCAACCTCCGTGGAGCCACCTCCAAGTCCCAAGTTAGCCATTTTCAGAAAATAAAAACTAATGTAGGAGCATACTGCACTTTGGGAAAACCTGAGATTTCCACTCAATAGCTAGACTCCCAAAAACAGTTAAAACGGAATGTGAGTCACAATTCTTTAGAAACCTGTCTATGCTTAGCCTTCAGATCTGTCTTCTCAATAAATACATGTAGACAGCCTGAGCCATCAAAAACGATGAGTTCGTGTCCTTTGTAGGGACATGGATGAACCTGGAAACCATCATTCTCAGCAAACTGACACAAGAACAGAAAATCAAACACCGCATGTTCTCACTCATAGGCGGGTGTTGAACAATGGGAATACATGGACACAGGGAGGGGGAGTATCACACACTGGGGTCTGTCGGGGGAAAAAGGGGAGGGATAGTGGGGGGGTGGGGGAGTTGGGGAGGGATAGCATGGGGAGAAATGCCAGATATAGGTGATGGGGAGGAAGGCAGCAAATCACACTGCCATGTGTGTACCTATGCAACAATCTTCCATGTTCTTCACATGTACCCCCAAACCTAAAATGCAATAAAAAAAAAAAAAAGAATGGAGCAAGGGCATTTGCAGGTTTTAATACTGCACAGCAAAGATCATTCCGACAATATTTCAAAGACATGGGGGATATGATGTGTTTGGCATACATGGTGTACAAGATAAGCAAGATCTAGGGAGGCAACGTCTTCGGCTGCTAGGGGTAGAGTGGAAATGGGACCCGCCCTCTCAGGTGAGCGTCTCACACAAAAATACATTTCATGAGTGTTCAATTACCCCCACCCACCTGGCATGGCGAACACAGTGAGGCTGCGCTGGCGTTGCACTTTCCTGGGGCTTCCTTTCTTGAGAATAACACTGGCCTGCTTATTTGTAGCTAAGGGAAGAGTCAGTTTGCATTCAATGCACTGAAGGAATTGCTCATCCCCGACAAAGGCTTAGCCTTGAAGGGGTGCCAAGGACAATGTTCTTTTTCCTTATTAGTGTGGGCTCCGTAGGTTCAGCCTGCTCAGAGTGAGACTCAAACTTCAACCCCAGAAAAGCTCTCCACCACTTCCCGTGTTTTCCACACTCTTCAGCCCTCATTTAATCGAGATGGACATTTCCCACTGAGGACTGAGTGCGCTCTTCCTAAACCCAAGCAGGCCTCCCTAAAACGACGTGCATGAGCGGAGGATAGGCAGATTGCTGCCTTGGGCCCATCTGGACAAATTTTCCTGAGTTCAGAACATTTAGCACTCCTTCTTACATTTAAGGCTAGGAGTTTGGAAGCTGAAAGAAAAGCAGATTCTGCAGAAATAATCAAAATTTCCTCTCTGGTCTCTCCCCACTTTCATTTATAACTTATCTACTCTTCTCTTTCCTGCTCCTTCTCTATAGCTCATTGCTCTTACTTAAGGGAAAACTAAAATTAATATGAGTACTTTGTTATTAAGTCTACATATTCCTATCACACACTGTAAAGGAAATAGATTATTGGGCACTGTGGTAACACCAGTGAGGGTAACTTACATTGAAGTGGTGCTCACAAACTACAGTGAAAATGCTGTGCCCAAAGTCACTCAGGGGCTGAGAATGCAAGGCAGTCTTTCATTCTCAAGCATCCCCCCAACTGCATCAGAGATCTGCACCGCTCACCCCCTCTCTGAAACCCTCGAGTTCCTGGCTGCGGTAATGCTGTATCCTGGCTCCCCCACCAATCTTTGTGAATACTCTCTTGGTATCTTGTGAGGAAACTGAGGCAAAGAGAGGTTCAAGGACGTGTCCAAGATCATGTGCTTATTAAGAGATGGAGCCGGGATTCAGATCCAGGCCCTGACGCTCCCTCTCTTGCACCCCTCAGGGGGGATCCCTCGCAGGCCCTGTGTCCCTCAGTCCTCTCTCAGGACCACTAGGGAACACTGATCATAATTACCGCTGCCCATGAGATGGCTCCTACACCGCATTTATAATGCTGACATCTGGCTTTCTATCCCTTATTCTCAAATGCCTGCTGGGCAATTCCACCTGCATGTCAAAATTCAAATATCTTAAGACCAAACTCATCATTTTTCTAAAATGAGCTTTTCTTCCTGACATCTCCATTGCGGTTAATGACTCCACGCTTCTCTCTCATGCCTACACTAGAAACCCCTGGCTGCAACATCTTCCTTGATCTTCCCTCTGCCCTCCAGAATTCAGCCTTTGAAACATGCACCCTGGCTTTCTCTGCTGCCAGTACCTCCTCCAGGCCTTCAGCACCTCTCACCTGGAGTTTCTCCTCCTGGATACCTGCTTCCATGTCTCCTCTCAGCCTCCCCTGCCTGTCACAGTGGCCAGACCAATCACCCTAGGGCAGGGTTGCCTCAGCCCTGTGGACACTGGGGGCTGATCATTCTTTGTTGTAGGGGCTGTCCTGTGCATTATAAGATATTTCACAGCACCCCTGGTCTCTACCCTCTAGATATCAGTAGCACACACCCTTTACTCCATCACTTTACCCCAGTTATGACAACCAAAATTGTCTCCAGACATTGCCAAGTGTCCCCCAGGGGAACAAAATCACCCCATTTGAGAATCAAAAACCTAAAGCACGACTTGAACATGCTCCTCCTTTCAGAAACTCTCACTGGCTCATCAGTGGCCTCCTAAGGAGTCAATAAGAAGAAAATAGTTTTCAAAGATTACGAAATTCATTTTCTATTATGATTCCCTTTCTCTTGAGGTTCTGGGCTTAACCACATTTGGGCTAGGGTTCAAGGTGTACTAGAGAAAGGTCTAAGAGGAAAAGCAGACGGTGCTAGCTGGCAAATCCATCCATGGTCTGACGTCCCAGGCTCCCGTGGCCGAGTGCCCCCCCAGCCTGGAGGCAGTGTCGCAAGGAGAGGTGAATATCTGGGCAGGCTCCAGGGCCTGATGGCTTGAATTTGGGACCCAGCTCCACCACTTCTAATTCTAGGGCCCTAGATCTATCCTTTAGCCTCTCTCTGCCCCAGTTTCCTCATATGAAAATAGGAATGAAAACAGTACCTAATTCATAGAGTCGTTGTGAGGCTCAGTGACTTAATTTATGTAAAGCACTTGAAAAGTGCCTGGCATGAAGCAAGTAATGGATAAACGCTACCCATTAATATTATTAATATTGTCACTATATTTCCTGCTATATTGCCGGTCTGCCTCCAAAACATACTCTTGGTCCAGGCCAAAGTCAGTCCTTCCCTGGCCATGAACCTACCTGATGCTGACCCCAGCAAGGCTTACGTTCATGTTCTTTCTGCTAAAACCCTCTGCGGTTCACTTCCTCTTGTTGAAACTGCACACATATTTCTTTTCATTCAACAAATGCTTACTAACCACCTACTTTTTTTTTTGTTTTCTGTGTGAATGTTAATTTTCTTTTTTAAGAAAATGCCTTTTAATCTTTGTGGGTACATAACAGGTATATATATATGTATATATATACATATGGAGTACATGAAATGTTTTGATACGTGCATGCAATAAGCAATAATCACATCATGAAAAATTGGATATCCATCCCTTCAAGCATTTATCCTTTGTGTTATCAACAATCCAATTATACTCTTTTAGTTATTTTAAAATATACAATTAAATTATTTTTGACTACAGTCACTCTGCTGTGCTATAAAATACACGGTCTCATTCGTTGTTTCCAACAATACATCTTGTTTGCACCCCTTAACTATCCCCACTTCCCTCCCACCCCACTCCCCTTTCCAGTGCACACGTCTTTCAAGGCCTAACTTAAATGTCATCTCTGTCACAAATTCTCCCTCCCCTCTTCAAACAAGTGAGAACAATCTTTTCCATTCCTGAACCCCACAACCCTCTGATTCTGTGCCCAACATCTTACATCACGATTGTAAGTGACAAAATCATTTCCCAACTAAATACATCCCAGCCCTACGGTAGAAGTCCTATTTGGGGATGAGTCGATCCCCTACCGAACCTGGCATATAGTACTTCAGAAGTACTTAGTAATTCTCACTGAAATGCAGGCATGAAATAATTAACGTGCTATTTTACGATACTGTGATTTCTTGCCTGAGACAAGCATTTTAAGGCCTATGAATACTCAACTTTTCTGCTGGACTAAGCTGCATATTCTTGCTAACATATATATATAACAGAAAAGTTTTCAAACTTTCACACCTCTTAAAGGTCTGAAACATGACAAATACGCTTTCTCCACTTTTTAAAAGTACGTTAAGCGTTGCATTAATATTCTCACATCAACCATTAAGTGCTTCATCCTGCTTTTGCTTCTGGGTTGGCTTTGATGATGTCACCATAGTAAGGCACTGTAAAACCTCACGGTTTGTGCTCACGAATGTGAGGTTTTGAGCACGAAGGTCCCTCATTACGTCTGTTCCTCAAAGAGAGTCTGGCTCAGGAAAAACAGCGTACACTACACAGTGTTCATGAAACAATGGGCTCATGGCCATCAGAGAACCCCAGAAAAAGGGCCGGAGAGTTTGGGCCTCTGTCCTCTGGAGATAGCAGAAACAGCTATCGACAACAATGTTCTGAATAACATCAGAAAGGAACCTGTCACTCTGGCCTTGGGCCTACCCACATGCCTGGGCAGCTGTCTGCCAGCACTCCTCAGCCAAGCCTCAGGGGAACTGCAGAGCCCCAGCAAGGGAGACTGAGACAAACAGAAAAAATGAGGAAACAGAGGGGCTGACAGGGAGTGACCTTCCTAAGGAGGTGAAGTCTGAAGGACAACAGCTTACTGAAACTCCATAAAAAAGTGCAAGGCGCACCTGGGTGTTCCCTATAACCAGGGGGATGCCATCTGAAGCCAGATGAAGGGCAGATGCATTTGAGGGGAATTGAAAGAAGTGGTTAGCAGATCATACATATATGAAATACATTCACCAAGCAGTGACACAGGGGTGGGGAAAAGCCTATTCAAAAAGGATTTACACAATGAGATCTCATCTTACCCCAGTCCGAATGGCCATTATGAAAAAGATTTTTAAAAATCATAACAACTCACACATCGTTGGTGAAACTGTAAATCAGCACAACCTCTGTGGAAAACAGTATGGAGATTTCTCAAAGAACTGAAAATAGAACTATAATTTGATCCAGCAATCTCATTATTGGGTAGCCACCCAAAGGAAAAGACATCATCACATCAAAAAGACATCTGCACTTGTATGTTTATGGCAGTACTATTCACGACAGCAAAGATGTGGAATCAACCTATGTCCATAAACCAATGACTAGATAAAAAAAAAATGTGGTATATATGCACAGCAGAATACTACTCAGCCGTAAAAAAAGAAGAAAATCATGTCTTTTGCAGCAACTTGGATGAAACTGAAGGTCATTATCTTAAGTGAAATAAGCCAGCCACAGAAAGACAAATATTGCATGTTCTCACTTAGAAGTGGGTGCCACAAAAGTTGTACACACAGACCTGGAGTTAAATAATAGACTATGGATACTCAGAAAGGTGAGGGGTGGGAAGGGGGTGAATGAGGAGAAATTACTTAATGGGTTCAACATACATTATATGGGAGATGGAAACCCTAAAAGCCCTGACTTCACCACTGCATGCAACAAAATTGTACTTGTACTCGATAAATTTATATAAATAAGAGTTTGCATGAATTTAGGGAGAACAAGATTCATAGGCAGTAAGAATAATACAAGCAATACTGGCTAGCATTCATTGAGCTTGTGTTCCAAGTCAGACCTTCTGTAAGTACCTTTCCTTGTATTATCTCATTTAATCCACATAACCCTCAGGAGGTGGATCCTGTTGTGATGATTCCCAGTTGTCTGGAGGAAAGCAAATGATGTTATAGAGAAGCCCCACCTGAGAGAATATACTGGGGTCCCCGTCCCAGCTCTGCCACTAACCAGTTGTGACACCAGCCCCTCACTCTGCTTTCTGGGCCTTCATTTCTTTATCACTAATTAAGGCAACCTCTCCGGCCCCTTCAGCTCTAACATGACAAACTCCAAGCCCAGACTGAGTGGATCACAGGTCTAAACAACAGGAACATTCGTTACGCTTCTAATACTCGAATGGAAAAGAAAAAAACTTTGTTCATATGCAACTAAACCATTCATTTAGAACACTAGAAGCAGTAGCATAATCACAGTTGTAAAGTCAATAATGCTTCAATATGTCATAACAACGTGCTGAACTACAGAGGTAACTGAGACAAAAGCATCGTTTTTGCCTGTTTATTGGAATATTTCTCATTACGTTCATATTTTTAGGGGGGAAAATAAAGATGATGTTTTGTACACTCATCATTTTCTGTAATAACTCAGGCTTTCGAATCTTACCCATCATTCATCTGACTCTCCCGTCCTGCCTAGCACAGTACCTTGCATATTACAGACTCCACATACATTTGCTGATCAGTCTACCTGTTCTGTATCTATTTATTCTTATGCCACGTAGACAGAAGCCAGTTTGTGACACATCTCCAAGCCAGTTGTGGCAGGAAACTTTTCTAAATTGCACAGTGTCTTCAATTGCCCTGGTGGGTGAAGGGTTCAATTAAAGGGACAGCTCTGATGCCTACCAGTCTGAATAGAGTTGCTGGCCAGCACTGCCCACTTTTCCTCTTTAGGCTTTCCCAGTACTGCACCAACCCTAGCCCAAAGGTGCATAAGCCCAAAACCTCAATCTCTTGAAAACTGTTTCCTTCTCTTTGTGATCTATATCAACAGTTTAGGTACAGACTTACTCTAAGCAGTTTGTTCTAAGCATGTGATTTTTTTAAAAAAGCTTTTTCGGTTAATGAACCCATCTGAGATTCTGCTCAAAGCCACAAACCCACTTCAGAGAAATGCACATACAAGTCTTCATCATGTTCAGGGGTGGGGTGGGGAGGATGGTTCAGAGACCTCCAGGAGCTGGTCCGTGGGCATGAAGCTAAGAAGCTCTGGGAGGTACTGAGCACACAGGGGCAAGCAAGGAGACTGAAACCACAGTGGACTCGGCCACCACGCTCTCTGCCAGGTGGCATGGGGCCCCTTCTCCAACCAAAAGGGCTGCCAGTCTCATAACATGGCCCTATTAGAACGGCCCCACGACCAAACCTGGAATCATGAATCATTCAGATCTCCATATGTTTTAACTTTAAATATCAGAAAAAGAACAAAGAACAAAGAAAATGTCTTGACTAGGAGAGAAGAAAATGTTCCTTAAAACATAAATTCAAAATGACTTTAAAAAAAAAAACCTGTGATGTCCTCCGATTACTATGGATATTAACCCATCACTTCTCCGCAGGCTAACTCCCCATAATTCAATATTTACCTGACCTAAACCAGGGTGGGCTCAACGGATGGCCTGGGGCGCCACTTGCAATTGATTTTTAGTGGCCAGCAGCTGTAATCCAATAATGTGAGTGTCTAGCAGTAGTTTGATTAGATCAGAGCAAATGTTATGGTCCTTTAATTTGGGAAATTCTGCAAATTTGAGCTTCCAGATCATCTCTGGACTCCACCATCAGTGCCTACATGAATAGCAGACACTTAGGAAACACTGATGAATGACTTAATGAAATTCATGAATAGGTAAGCTAATGGTTTGTAGCCCCTGCCACCCTCACCTTATACAAACACTGGCAGTTTCATGTGGTTTCACCTTTGCTCCTATTGTTTCCTTCACCCTTGTTCACCTAATTTCCGCTTCCTTCAGAACTGAGCTCTGGCATCATCTCCTCCTAGAAGCCTTCCTAGATTTCCCCAGCTGGGATAAGAGATCTGGGTTCCTTACAGCACCTTTTCCTCAGAATTAACATTTGTCTTCCTTTGGTATCTGCTAAAAACTGAATTGTGTCCCTCTAAATTCATACACTGAAGCCTTAACCCCTAATACGACTATATTTGGAGATAGGGCCTTTAAGAGGTAACAATTAAGGTTAAATGAAGTTATAAGGGTGGGGCCCTAATCCAACATGGCCAGAGAGCACTCTCCCATCCACACCCCTGCACCCACACCAAGGAAAGGCCATGTGAGAACATAGCAAGAAGGTTGTGTCTACAAGCCAAGAGAGCCTTCACCAGAACGCAGCCCTGCTGACACCTTGATCATGAACATCCAGCCCCCAGAACTGTGACAAAATAAATTCCCATTGTTTAAGTTACCCAGCATGGCATTTTGTTAAGGCAGCCCAAGCTGACTGAGACAGTATCCCACATAGGCTCAAGTTCCTGAGGGCCGGGACTGTACCGTGTTCTTATTTCTAGTCTTAGCACCTACGGCAGCTCTTGAACACAGTTAAGTGCTCAATAAATTCTTGTTGAACAAATGTAAGAGTAGATGAAGATAAGAAGCCAGAAAGACTTCCTCCCTTTTCCACCCTTACGACTGACTGCAAAGCCATGTTTGGACCTTCATCACTGTCGGTGAAAAACTCAATACTCCAGGTGCTGTCACTCCCAAGAGAGGGGCAAGGCGCAAGTCAAGGCCAGACATCAACCCTCTCACTGTCCTCCCTGCCCATCACTGCAGCTGCTGTTGCTGCCTGATCCAGATGTCAGAAGCAAAGAAGAAAAGATGGAGCATTCAGAAATAATACAACCCTTGGCTCCACCGTGTCCTTTACTCACAGAGGAGCAGGCCTTAGCGGTTACACTTGGCTGTGGAGTGCTTCAGCCCTCTAATCAAGCTATGAGTGCTCAACCAGGACTACCTATGTATTCTGTGGTTTGAGAGATAAACAAGAGGGAAGTATAGGGCCTGCCCTCGAGGAATTTGTAAGGTGGTTGCAAAGGTCTGACATTAGGGTTTGCTCTCAGTCCTTCCCATATTTGTAAGTTAGTAGACAAAGGCTTACTGAGTATCTAGAAAACACAGGCCATAGTTAGGTGAAAAAAAGATGAACTGGTTGTGGATCCTGGCTTTAAGGAACTTTTATAATTAAAATTTTACAATAACAATGAAGACACCAATATGTGTGTGTTTTGCACTCTTCTGTGTTTCTATAGATTTAGCTTATTTAATTCTCACAACAGTTCTATAACATGGGTACTATTATCCCCCACCTTACGGAAGAGTAAACTGAGGCAGAGGCAATTAAGCTGTTTGTCCCACATATAAAGCCACCAAAGCAGTAGACCAGGGATTCCCACCCCCCCACTCCCCCAGAATTGCCACACGGTGACAGAGCCCTTCTTTCTCCTCATTTCTAGAATGATATGGCTATACCATGTGCAGAACTTCCATATGCTGGTGAAAGGACATGAGGGGGCCCAACATCTAAAGTAGGGGCACAGTCAGGTGGGAGTAGGTGTGTCCAGGGGCAGCTTGCTCGGCTAGGTGCCCTCAGTCCCCACTCTGTCCAGGAAAAGCCTGCAGGGGAGCAAGGGGGTCCGTGCAAACCCCGGCCCACACCCTCTCCCGGGTTCTCTCCAGCTCACCACACCATGATTCTAGTGCTCTATGAGTTCTGAGAACACAGAGATTTCCTGGAGCTGGGGAGGAAGCCAAGGACCATCTGAGAGTCACAGGCTGTGGCAGTGAGATGGAAGCTGACAGAGCGGGGTCCAGACGCAGGAACAGCTGTGGAAAGGCCAGCTGGAGGAGACAGCACAGAGGCTTAGGGCAGAGTCAATGAGTGGGGTCAGCAGGGCTAACGGGAATTTTGCTCCACCCTGGCTTTTCCAAGTCCACGCATCATCCTGGGTGCATTCGCTCACGTGAATGTGCGGCCATCACACTCTTCAACCTTATCAAAGTGTGTGTATCTTAATCCAGTAATGGTACTGAACGAATAGTTTCAATGTCAACTGAAGGTCCAGGAAGAAATGGGCTTGTACAGTCTTTTGCATTTCCATGGTAGTTAGCTTAGGCCACACCACCAAGAACATGACCCGGTTTAGCAGCAACATCAACACAGCAGGCACTAAAGAAAATGCCAAGTATTAGAAGACCCAGGCACGTAGGCAGCAAGATGCACACAAACCATGTAGCAAAGTGAAGGCAGAGGCCAGGAGCCAGCTCTGCTTTTGACTGAAGCCCCTGTAAACCACACTGCATAGAGGAAACTGAGAAAGAGCAATTTTAACAGCAGCAACGACAGAGTAACAGGAGTCTACGCCTTGAGTGTGGCTGCAGTATTCCACCCAAGATGCAAAGGCAACTGCCACGGAGATAGGGTAGGTTCACTCCCAGCTTTAGAGACTGTGTGTTTGAAGAGCTCCCAAAGAACTGGGTCTCCTTCATCTGGAGATGACGAGGGGCAAGAGCTCTGTGTGCTCATTTCCATGTGAATGAAAACTGCCGCGGCAGAGTTTCAGCAAAGCCACTCTTGAGGGGGATAGATAAATGCCCTGCTACCTCCTTAGACCACACAAGACCCTCCTTGATTAATTCAAAGCTCATTGAACAGACTGCACTTTAAGGAATGCTTCCTCAAATCAGGCCCTGGCATTCCAGGGGTCCATGCGTGGCAAAGATCTAGGAAGGTCTGGGGCCGAGAAGAGGCTGCAGCAAGGTACTCTCAGTAGGCTACCAGGTTGCTTTCCTGAAGGGCTCTGAGGCTGGAATGCAGAGGATTTCCAGGCATTCTCACCAAGGACTAGGAATCCCAAGCTCTCCAGCCCACAGACACGCAGAAGCAGTATCCTACCTGCAAAGCTATAAAGAGGATTCCCAAGAGTTGGAGACAGCAGGCAGCTGGAGGTGAGAGGAGGCAGTCAGCAACAAGGATAAGCACTTAGTGAGTCACTGGATTCAAATGCAGCTCCCAGGTCACCCACTGTCCTACCTGAGCCTGTGGGGGGTGAACTCACTGTGCCTGCACACTTCCAGCAGCAGAAACAGCATGCTGGATAAGGGGGAGGCAGAGCGAGGGACGCATGGAGCACCTCCCTCTCTCACAGACCTCTGGAGCACCTATAACAAAGCACAGGCCCCCCCCACATGTTTAATTTCTCTTTCCTGAGGCTTCTGTGTGCACACAAAAGGAGCCGACTGGGCTTGGGCCAACAGCTATTGAGAAGTTCCTCTCGCCACAAGGACCTTCTCCATCTCCAGACGCCACCATTCACTAAACATGCCAGCAGCAGGCACTGAGAACAGACTGGCACATCCCATTTTGCAGCAAAACAGCTCCTCCAGCTGCCTGACATCATGTCCACACACAATGAGTTTTCACGGGTTCAGGACCCGCACGTGGGGAGGCGCTTACATGCTGCACAGAGCATCTCTTACCCTCCCTTCGTACTTAAGGAGGCAAAAGGCAAAAAAATAGCCCTAGGCACAATGAAGAGATGTCTCCCTCCAGACACGCAATAATAACCCTGTTTCGTATTTATCAAATGCCTCTGACACTGCCTCCTGTATACCAGAACATCCTGTGTCCCTGTGAAGTCCAGAGGAACAAGCCTTATGGCCCCTGATTTACAGATGAGGAAACCAAAGCATGGTGAGGTTAAGGGACTTGCTTCAGAGGTGACAGAGCTGGTCACAGGGGGTGGAGTGACGGAGAGATCACTCTCTAACAATTGAATACTTTGAAGATGAACTGACAGCCAAAGACTGAATCTTTGAAAAACTCAAGGACAGGGCTGCCAAAAAATTTGCACAGGGAGAATTTGTATCTGGAGCACTGAACATATTTTTAAAAATCCCGGTGCCCCAGGAAAAAGGAAGGGGCAGCAGCAGGGATGAAGCCCCCTGGCCACCATCACTGCAGTGTGCAGGTGACAGACCCATCTGCTCAACGTCCCCAGGAAGGGAAACACCCAAAGCCACTCATGGCCACACTGACCATGCTGTACTCTTCTCCTCCTCTTAGCTTTGTCCTCCCAGTGAAGGCCAGAAAGCTACTCGGGAGGCTGAAGCAGGAGAATTGCTTGAGCTGGGGGAGGCAGAGGCTGCAGTGAGCCAAAATCATGCCACTGCACTCCAGCCTGGGCAACAAGAGCTTACAATAGCAAAGACTTGGAACCAACCCAAATGCCCTTCGATGATAGACTGGACAGGGAAAATGTGGCACATATACACCATAGAATACTATGCAGCCATAAAAAATGATGAGTTCATGTCCTTTGTAGGGACATGGATGAATCTGGAAACCATCATTCTCAACAAACTGACACAAGAACAAAAAATCAAACACCACATGTTCTCACTCACAGGTGGGTGTTGAACAATGAGAACACATGGACACAGGGAGGGGAGCATCACACACTGGGGTCTGTCGGGGGAAACTAGGGGAGGGACAGCAGGGGATGGGGGAGTTGGGGAGGGATAACATGGGGAGAAATGCCATATAGGCAATGGGGAGGAAGGCAGCAAACCACATTGCCATGTATGTACCTATGCAACAATCCTGCATGTTCTTCACATGTACCCCAAAACCTAAAACGCAATAAAATATTTTTAAAAAAAAGAAAGAAAAAGAAAAGAAAAGAAAACGTTCTGACTCTTCTGCAGCTGAGCCCCAGATATCTCTTATGTGGATTCTCCATCCCGTAATCATAGGCTTCCTCCCTTCTGGCTCTGCCAACTTTTCTGTCCAGTTGATATGGGCATCTAGAATTCAGATTACTTAAACATTAACCTAATAATATACAAATAAGTCTCCTGCCTCCAAATAAGAGGGGCAATGAGTTGCCAGAATAAAGTGTTTGTTTCTCTAAAATTCTTATTATGACCAATGCTGACGGTCAGCATAACTCCTCAGCCTGCCTACTGGCTTCTCTTGACACTTAAAATGTGAGTGTCCCCTGGGCTTCATCCTCAAACTCTCCTATTTGCTCATTCTACCCTCACTTCCTGGGAAATTCAGCTCCTCCTGTAGCTCTATCGACCCTCTCAATGTAGATAACAAACAAATTTTCATGGCCAGCCCAAATCCCTCTCCTGAGCGCCAAACTGAGTTTTCAACTGCCTGATGGACAGACGGTGCCCAAATGAATGTCCTGCAGGTGACCCAAGCTTCCTCATCCAGAATGAACTCATTAGCTTTCTCTCTGAATGACCACTGCTGGAGTCCTGCTAATTCCTCCTCCTCCTCCATCCCCATGTCCAGCCAGCAGTCTGGCCTCCATGAATTTTCCCTCTCTGCATCTTTTACATCCATTTATTGTTCTCCAGTGAAAGCTCTCATCACGTCCCTTCTGAGTCAATGCAAGAGTTTCCTAAGTAGCCCACACCAGAATATAAATTTCCTGAGGGCAGCGCTTTGTTTTGTTCCCCCAGTGTATCCTCCACCCGTTCACTAACACACGTACAACAAGCACTCAATGACCAAAGATCTCTCTACTTCTCTTCTGCTCCCACATTTTTAAAGCATTATTTTCTGAAACAAAGATCAGATCACTCCATGCCCCTGAATACATATCTTGTAGGCTCCCAGCTGCTACGGTATAAAGCTCAAATTCCTAAGCATTCTAGTTAGCTGGGCATGTGAGGCCAACCTGCCTTTCTGGCCTCTTCTCTTCTCAAGCTACTGGTGCTTTACTAAGGCTGCCTTAAGCTATTCCTTATCTTCAGTACATATTCTTTATCATTCAAGTCTCTGCTTTCCCAGTCCTCTCTCCTGAAAAATATCACCTCTGACACCTTCTCTGCCTGGAAAACTATTTTATTGTTCAAAGCTTAGCTCAAATGTCACATTCTTTGGTAAGCCTTTCTCTACCCCTCCCTCTCCCCAGTCTCTGAAATAAACCTCCACCATAGGACCTACCACGCCAAATCATGACAGTTAGTTCCATGGGACTATTGAGGCCAATGATCACGTCATTAATTCCACATGTCTATCTTGGCCTGTGCCACTGGGTATTGTGATGCATTTGTTATGCTATACCCCTTCGGGCTAACTCCAGCACAGTGAATGTAGTAAAAATGCATTATCAGTTTGTTGGTGGTAATGTTGGTACCTCAAATAGTTATGATACTTCCCTCAGTGATGCCCCTGATTCCCACAACCATGGAAGGCAGATGGTCCAAGTATTGTTGCCTTTTCACAGATAATGAGACTGAGGCAGTAGTTAGGTTACTGTCACTCAGCCAGTTGGTGACAGTCACATGGAAAACTGGCCCTATGTGTTTTCTACAAGACCCTATACTTCTCCAAGTCTTTGCCCCCCAAAAAAAACTTAAATCAAGTCATTATTAAAAGCAAATTATCACACCTGTAATCCCAGCACTTTGAGAGGCCAAGGCAGGCGGATCACTTGAGGTCAAGAGTTCAGCCTAACCAACATGGTGTAACCCCGTCTCTACCCCAAAATTTAAAAATTAGCCAGGTGTGGTGGCACACACCTGTAATCCCAGCTACTAGGGAGGATGAGGGAGGAGAATCGCTTGAACCCAGGAGGCGGAGGTTGCAGTGAACAGAGATTGCACTATTGCACTCCAGGCTGGGCAACAGAATGAGACTCTGCCTCCAAAAAAAAAAGAAACAGAATGAGCACCTCCCATCTACAAAGCAATGGTGTGAACAGAAGGATGATAGGAAAAGCTCAGTCAACCATTTGCAATCCAAAGGGAAAAATCTGGGCAAGCCTTTTAAAGGTCACAGAGCAATCCAGAAGCACATTGTTCTAAATCAGAAGAACTGTACATTTCTAAGATATGACACCCCCATTTTGTGTAAGTATAATTTAAACACTGAGGTAGCCTTCATCAGACACTGAGTATATGCTGTCACGCTATAACCAAAATGTACAGATGAGGCCCCCCGACACACACAAAACATTAACTGAAAATGCATCTTTGGGTTAGATTCTAACATTGAGACTCAGAGTTGGTTAACAGTGGTAGCTTAAAAGGACAGTTGAGAGCCTCTCACAAGACTAACTCTAAACCTATTAAATTTTTACAAAACAAGCAGATCCTATTGTTTCTCACCTGGAGAAAATCAGGACCTTTTGGGTTTAAGTGTTTGTTAAAGTCTGAAGGATTCTTCTATGTACTGAGAATCTGAATTTGCAACTAGTTAGAACAGGAACAGTGCTGTGTACATGAAGATGTCAGAGAATCGACAATATTCTTATGCAGATAATGCATAAGAATACACTTTCTATCTTTCTTTTTTTTTGAGACAAGGTCTTGCTCTGTCTCCTAGGCTGGAGGGAAGTGGCTCGATTTCAGCTCACTGCACTTCTGCCTCCTGAGTAGCTGGGTTTACAGAGCGCACCACCACAAGTGGCTAATTTTTTTTTTTCAGATGACGTATCACTCTGTCACCCACGCTGAAGTGCAGTGGCACAATCTTGGCTCACTGTAATTAACCTCCATCTCCTGGGTTCAAGCGATTCTCCTGTTTCAGCTTCCCAGGTAGCTGGGATTACAGATGTGCAGCACCATGTCCGGCTAATTTTTGTATTTTTAGTAAAGATAGAGTTTTGCCATGCTGGTCTCAAACTCCTGACCTAAGGTAACCCACCTGCCTAGGCCTCCCAAAGTGCTGGGATTACAGGCATGAGCCACCGCGTCATGCCACACCTGGCTAATTTTTCTATTTTTGGTTGAGATGGGATTTTTGCATGTTTCCCAGGCTGGCCTCGAACTCCTGGGCTCAAGTGATCCACCCACCTCCGTCTCCCAAAGTGCTGAGATTACAGACGTGAGCTACCGCACTGGGCCCATTTTCTTTCTTTCTTAAAAGAATCTCCCTCTTACTGACTTACCCAACTCAACTACTATGTCTTCCACAAATACAATCAGACCCCAAAAATAAGGTCTTTTTATATTTTGCCACTCTGAGAAAAAAGGAATATAATGCATGAGTGACCCTCCTTGCTCATCTCCACTTCCAAGCTAGTAATTCTGGAAGATAAAAGTCACAAATTTCAAACAAAACACGAGATAACCAAGTTACACCTTCATTTTCAAAGAACGTCACCCTTACTCATCCTCTCTTGAAATGCTCAATGGATTGGGATGCTGACGAAATGATCACTGATCAGGTTTACCCAGTTCTGCAATTCCTCTCACTCCTAAGAACCAAAATCCACTCCTGGAGACTGGGTGCACACACAGAAAGGGTGATGCTTCTGTCTGCCTGCAGGCCCTGACCTGCTGGGGCCTGCACATGCCTCTGTTCCACAGGGGAGGTTCACCTGTAACGGCACTCCCAAGTTTACTGTCCTTTCCAAATCATGTCAAGAATTATTTTGTTTGACTTCTCTGATGTTCCCAGTTTACCTTGTTTAATATTAAGAAAGCAATTATAATACTTGCAATTAAGAAGCTATTTGAGCAACTCACTTAATTATTTCTATTTGTTTTTCTTCTTGAGTGAATAGTTTCTTTTCTCTTAGGGTAGTACAGCATGCCTCTTCCGAAAGAAGAGGAAATATTGGGCCAAATTCTTTCCTAAAACACAGCATGTTAAGCTCATACCATCAAACATGGCTTTCTGAGTACATGACTCTCAGATCTCACAAACTATCACGTTATTTTTACTTCAAATTTAAATTTTTTCTTTTTTTTTTTGAGATGGAGTCTTGCTCTGTCACCCAAGCTGAAGGGCAGTGGCGTGATCTCAGCTCACTGCAACCTCTACCTCCCGGGTTCAAGCAATTCCCTGCCTCAGCCTTTCAAGTAGCTGGGATTACAGAGCTGGCCACCACGCCTGAGTAATTTTTGTATTTTTAGTAAAGATGGAGTTTTACTATCTTGGCCAAGCTGGTCTTGAACTCCTGACCTTGTGATCCACCCAATTCGACCTCCCAAAGTGTTGCGCTTACAGGCGTGAGCCACCACATCCAGCCCAAATTTAACCTTTTGGGGGGGAATTTTTACACACGCTCACAATCCTTAGATTTTTTTCTTTTTCTTTTCTTTTCTTTTTTTTTTTTTTTTTTGTTGTAGTGACAGGGTCTTGCTCTGTTGCCCAGGCTGGAGTACAGTGGCACGATCATAGCTTACCGTAGCCTCAAATTCCTGGGCTCAAGTGATTCTCCAACTTCAGCCTCCCAAAGTGCTAGTATTACAGGCATGAGCCACTGCGCCTGGCCAGATTTTGTTTTTTGTTTACCTTTTGACATATACTAACTAGATTATCATCAACATCTTACAGCTGAGAAGACAAGTTTAAAGACTGGACCAAAATAACAAAGAGGGACGTCTTGACCAATAGAAGCTATTACTCCTAATCTGCTTTGTCCGATATTTCCGGACCCCTGGAACGACAACCTCACTGAGGACGTCTCTTGAAATTTAAAAACAACAACAAAAGGCAGAAAGCAAAAGAGAGAGAGAGAAATACTCAAAATCTCTTCCTCATCTTACTAGGTTGTTAAGAAAATTAAAGGTGGTAATACAGGTAGAAACATCTTGCAAACTGTATACTTGTTAAGTGCTTGTCCAAGTTACATGAAAAAGAACCATTCTCAGGAAGACTCTCACTAAGGGGGCAACAGAGCTCAGAGAACCCTCAGAAGGGAATGTTGATGGCAGTGACAGTCACTAGCAGAAGGCCCCAGAAACCAGCCATTTGTTTACTCACCCTTGGCAGAGCAGGTAAGAGTCAGATACGACCCATTCTGACTACCTTCCTCCAACAGCCACAAAAGGACAGGCACATGGGTTTCTGTCCTCTTACCGTTCACCGTTCAGAGCCAAAGGTTCAGGTACTCTGGACTTCACTTTGTCTTGGGTTGTGGGATTTTGTTGTTGTTATTGATTTGTTTATATGCTTTCTGCTTTTTGCTCACACCACAAGAGAGTTCCCTTCTATTAGGGCAGGGGCTGTTTCAAAATATTTGGTAACTGCAGCTTATGGAAAAATGCTTGAGCCAAATACAACACAAAGAAAAAATGTATTTAGGGATTGGGATTTCAAGCCCTGGCATGCTAAAAGAAAGATTACCATTAAAAGGATAATCTGGGTCACCACGCCCCACTTGCAAGCCAGGTGACCTTGGACAAGCTGCTTAATCTTTCCATGCCTTCTTTTCTTCTTCTATAAAATAAGGATAAATAATAGTGTCTATTTCATACAGCTATGAGGGATTAAATGAGTTACTTTATACAAAGTGTGAAAAACTGAGTTGGTACATAATAAGCATTTTTTAATTATTATTGAAGGATTATTAGCAATTTGGAAACTTGTATCAATCACCCAGATGTTGGCCAATTTAAAATTTTGTCCCTTTTCCCAATCTTCCATGGTTAACAATAGCTGAACAGCTCATTCTTATAAGAATGGACCAATAAATCAATAAAATACATAAGAATATACATCTACGAATCAGTCCCAGATACTATGATTGGTTTCTGTGAAGTGGGACCATATTTGTATACAAATTTGAAAGCCTATCCTTTTGCCCCTTTCTTTCACTCAAGTCAGAGGCAATGATCCCAATGACCTATTTAGACATACTGTTACCATGTGCGGTTATTTCAATTGTCAAACAGCAAATGAGCTTTCAAACCAGGGCAAGGATAAAGAGGAGCAGTCTGCAAAATCACCTTTCTCATCAGAATCAATAAATAACACTAACACTAAATTTTAAATCAGATTTAAGACATGTGTGGAAGAAATAATTTTGTGCATGCTTTCTGCTTTTAAACTTTTGAGGAGACACCAACCCTTACTTGTATGTTTTCTCAGAAACGAGGACTGTGTCCCCTTATCTGTGTACCCCCAGGGTATACAATAGACACCGGAAGAAGATGGATGAATGAGTGGGAAAAAGAGAGCGGCTTTACCCAGATTTTAGAATCCATCAAATTCCTGTAATCACAGAATCAAATATTAGTGATGTGAAAGGAACTGAGTCAAGGGGAAGTCACACCACTTGACCAAAGCCAGGTGGCAATTTAAGGACAGAGGTTGAACTTTGAGTTCTGTCCATCCTATAAAGAATGCAGAGCTCTTGTTTATACCAGAGCTTCCCATCTAAAGGCAAGCCATTTGGTCTTTTGCAAGCTTTGGAAATATGTCTCTGACACCAGGAACAGAATAATTTAGGTGCTTTTCTTCAGTATTTATTGGAGAGAGATCTTCACCTACATTCTTCATTACATCCAAAAATTAAAGATTCTCTGACTTGCCTCTTCAGGCCTGAGATGAGAGATTTGCTACTTGTTATATGAAATCCTTCTGCCTCCAAAAGCTTTCACATTTCACCCACTGGATAAATCAAAAGAGTTTCCATGATGCTTAAATTACGGTAGCCTTTTGTTGAAGAAACCTACGTTAGAGTTTGAGGAGATGGGACTTTGTGTACAGATTAAGTGTAGTTTGAAATTGTGAATTTTAGATGTAGCATTGAATGAAAAGCTTTCACTCTACCACATAAGAAAAGGTTTCTCAATAAAACCAAGGGACTTGACATCTACAAATCAGTAAGTCAGTCAGAAAGCATCTGTTTCTACCTGCTGGCACAGCACAACACTACAGCAACATGAACAAAATGAGACCTCCAGGAGCTTAATTCAGCTGCACTAGGACCATAACTTGGGTACAGAGAGGGCAGCTGGACTGGGGGTTTACCTGAGTCAGAGACCTAGAAACAGAGAAAGGAAGAGCCAAGCTCAGATGATATTTTGCTCCTGCTCTCAAGCCTTCCGTGGCTTTCCCACTGCCTGCTGTGTGACTTTCAGAACCCTCACTGGGGCTTCTGGGACTTTTACAAAAAGGTTCTAACCTATTTTTCCTTTTACCCTACTGATTCCTTGTAAGTATACTATATTCTAGATTACACAGACCATTTTCTGCTCCCTGAAGAGTGCAGTCATGTAACCACTTCTATACCTTTGCACAAGCTATCCCTCTACCTGGGATGCACCATCCCTCCCCACCATCCTATCCTAAGTGCTACCTCCTCTCTAGAGCCTTTCCTGACTTTTTCCCAACCTCATAGACTACCATTAATTGGATGTAGCCCCAGCTATTATGAAACTTTTGCAGTTTTATATAAAGTAACTCACTCATAGTAATTATTTTCTAAATGGTGTGGCAGTAATATGGGAATTTTTTTTCTTGCTCTCAGTCAAAATTAGCTGAACATCTACTGTGTGTCAGATGTTGTGCTGGGTGCCTGGGACACAAAAATGAATAAAGTCAGTGTTCTTGCCTCAGTGGGCTTGTGGTCTAGTAAATGAGACAATATTATGATAAAAGGTTATAGCTAGTGCAATGGGAGCCCAGGTAAGGGAAGAACTTACTGACTAGGGACATATGAAAGAGGTTATGGCAATTTAAAAGTTGGGGATAAAGAGAAATTGGAGAAAATGTGCTCATTTGGGAAAAAAATGAAGAGTAGAGAGAGAGTTCTAGGTAAAAATCACATTTATGCAACAGTGCATAGCTCAGGGCAGGGGATAGGTACTCAATGTTTATTGAATGAAAGGTCTCCAAAATTATGACACTGTCTTAGTCCCCCTCCTCCCTACTACTACTTACATTTACTAAGTGCCTACCTGATTTCCATCCTTCACACCAACCCCATAAATCAGACACTGTCATCCTCATTTTATAGATGAGGAAGCTGAGGCTCCCAAGGCCCAAGACCCCAAAGCTGTCAAGTGGCAGAGCCTGGTATGAGTTATTTCTAATATAGAAATGTGCTAAAGAATTCACCTTAAAGGAGTCACTTGTTGAGCAAACTCTTGGCTCTCCTCCTTGAAGCCTGGGGGAGGGGGGACACTCTGGGCATCCATCAAAGCCCAGCAGGTCTCTGGTCAAGTGCGCTGGAGCAGAAAGGAGAGAAACAGCTGAAGCCATGCTCCATGCAGATTCCAAGCACGCATGGTCCTGTATCTCCCCACCAACCTGATGTCAGTTGTTGCACAGCATTTGGTCTCAGTGGCCCCAAATGAGGGCCCTCTTCCTTCATGACAAAAGACAACCTGGAGAGAGCCACCCAAACATCACCTCAGGACAAGTCTGGCTCATAAAAGCTTCCCTAGGGTTCAAAGGACTGAATTGGAGCTCTGGCTTTCTAAGACAAAGCATTTCATTTTTGATAGAGCTCTTGTTCCTACTTTTCTTTGTCTAATCATTTTCTCAATTTCTGCCTTTCTAGTTCAGGCTTTTACTTTAATACTCATATTGGGGACATGCTTTTTTTTTCTCCTAGCTGAGATGATGATACCTTGGCATTGTGGTGTTCCTTTTCCATTGAAAGCAATCAAAGATAAAAATCCACATTTCAGAAAAGTGTCTATTAAATAGACACCTTTTTGTGGATGAAAAAAAAAGCACTCTCTGAGGGCTGATTTTCTGCTCTGTGTATCACCTGAAGATTAGCTATCAGGTGAGACTTCTGCCCCTCACAGGTCATTTGCATTTAGTAATTGAGAGGGATGGCAGAAAGTCTGGAGTAGAAGCAACTTACTTTAAGGAGTGTCTTGGTCTCAAGCATTGCTAATCAAAGTGTGGTTCTTGGATCAGTGGTAACTGCTTCACCTGGGGGCTTATTACAAATGCAGAATCTCAGGCCCCATTCCAGACCAAATGAATCAGAATCCACCTTTTTAACAAGATCCCAGGTGATTTGTATGCACATTAAAGTTTTAGAAGCACGGGTCTAGAGCTAAGGTGAATTTGCTTTTATTGCCTTACTGGAGCCTCCATGTGAGTTTCTTTCCTAAGAAAGAAAATCTCTGTATAGAGAACTCCACAGGACACCCCTAACCACCCTTGCCTGCCCAAACTGTTTATTCATAGAGGAGCTGTGAAGTGATAAATAGTCTTTCAGAAATCACACTCTCAGCCTGAAGGAGTTCAAGGTGAAAAGCGATGGCTAGCTTTCTGCAGCATATGAGCACCTAAAAAGAAAGAGCTCTGAGACTGACAGGTGACAGGCAACCCTTACTCCCATCCTCTTCACCAAGGCTCTGAATATCTCTGCTTGGCATGATCCCCCCCTGGGAAGGCAGAGAAAAAAGACATGCCATAGGAACCTTACAGGTGACTGCCACAAGACTGAGGTGGCCATGATGTACATTGAGCTCTGAAATACTGAGGAGGATGCTCTGTAAACACGAACGAGCAGAACCAAGAGCACAGAACAAATCCCGGCTGTGCTCAGACCTCACCCATCCAATAACAACAGTCAAGACAAATGTAAATGAACCTTGATTAACTAGTCTATCATCTACATGGGAGAAATGGACCAAGAAGACGGAAAATCACGTCGACCTGGTTTGAGAGAATGAAAGCTAGAACTGGGGGGCCAAGAAGAGAGGAGGGCAGGAAATGATCCAGATGCACCCAACACTGTTCTGTCCGTCTATTCCCACTCATCTGTGAAGCAGAGTTGGTGTCCACGGCAGATCAGAGGCTGTGACCTGAGCTCTGGCAAAGGCCACACAGGTGCTGGCCTGGCCTCACACTTGACCTTTTCCTCTATGAAGAGTAAGCCTGCCTCAGAGAAATCTCTATAAAATATACAAGCACCCAAAAAGTTATTCCTTCTTAAAACTAAAAACGAGCATCCCCCAAAAGCAAGTGTTTTCGCACTAATTCTGATAGACATGCACACTGCAGTAAACACTTTATACTCTGGTCGTCTTTCAGATGTCTAAGTGGAATGCCTGGGTTATCGATTGCTCTGTGTTAAAGCCCAACTTGGTACATCTCTCCCCGACTTTTGCTAATTTTCACTATTTTTTTTTTCCATTTTCACCCTCGAATTCTCTGAAACGGCAATATTTTAAAACGCTAAAATGGTTTATTTATATCAATCAATACTTGCTTTTCAACCAATTATAATTTATTTATATATTAACAGTATTTCAGCTCCTTTTAATGTCCACATCAGCAAGCTCCAGAACGTTTGCAATGGACAGGAATGATGGACGGCAATGAATAGTGGAGGCAGGAAGACTAGGCTCTGAAATTCAGACAGGAACTCCATCTGTCTTCTTCTACCACAACCAAAAGATCCCCCTCCCCCAGAACCGAATATGCTATAGATTAGCCGCCCACGGAGGCTGAGGCTATCCATTTTATTTCAGCTGACTTCTACTTCATAGAAGAGCAATTGACTTTATTCCCCTATATCAGACCTCAATGAGCAAAGCAATCTGTCAGAAACACACCTGAAAGAATACCTCTGCACCCCCTACCCACCCCCAACATACACAGACAAGCTGCACACACAGGGAAAGGGAAAGTTAACTTTCAAATAAACCTGCCCCTCAGCCAGTCTGACCACGTTTCCAGACCCTTCACGTTCTCAAAGGTGGTTCTTACAACTCTTGCTTAAATCCAGAGGCTGAAATCTGACCTGTCTGCTGAAGACATTGGCAAGGGTCAGAGGTCCACAAATACATCACTTCTCCCCCGCCCCTCTTTTCTTGGCCAAAGTAGGAATAAAGGGCCAGGCTTTATTGTCTTTCCTTGGGAGAAGCCAGGCCCCCAGGCTGGTGGGAAGCTCCAGACAGAATGTGGGTGTGTGAATCTATGCGGGCTCCACAGGGGAATTTTCAGGGAACTCCAGGGGTTTTGGAGAAGGGTGGCCATAGGCTGGGACGCAGGCACCCTCGCGTTGTCAGGTCCTCCTGAAGTCTGGGTGTATGGGGGAGGGGTGCAGGGCTGTCCTGGCAGCTAGGCTCTCTCTCCCCTCTGGGTCATCCCCGGGCCCTCCCGTCACAGCGGGGTCACTCACCACCCGTGAGCTGTGCAGGGCCGAAGCACAGCGCCAGCTGAAACCACAGGATCACGGCCAAGAGTCTCTGAGGGGACTGAGGTTGCTGCTGCTGCTGCTGCTGCTCTAGAAATCCATCTCCATTGCTCGGGTTCATTCCATGATACATCTTTCATCCACAGAGGGCATCCAGCTTGCAAGAGTCTGCAACCAGAAGCGGAACACCACAATAAGCCAGGCTGCCCGGGCTTGGGGGACACGCTTCCCCTCCTCAGCTCTGGGACCCGGCGCCTCGGCTTCCCAGGCCCCATCCTGGTTCCTCCCCCGCGCGGCCCCCGCCCCCTTTCCCACGGCGAGGTCCCCCGCCTTCCCCCGAGCGGGGTGCACTGAGTAACAGCCGCCGTGGGATGCTGCGCGTGCTGGGGAATGGAGGACAGGAGGGAGGGCAGGGGTTAGCGCACAGTGGCTCGCCGGTCCCCGGAATTCAGCGGCTGTGCCCACCACGGGAAAGTCTAAAGCCTCCCCCGCGTCTTGGGGCCGAGAAGACACTTTTCCCTGGGCCTATACATTTCACTCTGGGAATCTCACAATGTGGCACCGTCTCCCCCAGCTACTTCTCTGGTTTTCCTCGGGATTGGGATGGATCCTACTGCCCCAGTCCCCAGTGAGATTTCTCTGCGCTGTCAAAAAAAAAAAAAAAAAAATTCTCCCTTGGGGAGCAGCACCAGGCACCAACTCCTCCTCTCCGGCCTGCGCGCGCCTCCCCAGATAGGAAGCCCCTTCCCGGGCTGTCGGTCTTACCTGTGGGTCTCATGCATGCAGCTTCCTTCCCTCCTCCGCCTCCTCCCCCCGCCAGTCTAACCCGCATCTGTGCGCGACCTCTGCTGCCGCCGCTGCGCGAGCGAGCGAGACGGAAGCTTCGGTGGCGGCGCCCGGCTCCAGCTCCCCCGCCCGCGCGCTCCCTCCCCAGGCGCCCCCGAGCGGGCGGGTGCAGGGGGAGGACGGGAGCTCGGCCGCGCGCCCCCGCGGAGGCGCCCGCGCGCCCGCTACCTGAACTCGCGAGCGCGCCGCGGCGGCGGCGGCGCGGAGAGAGGGAGGGGGCGGGGACGGGGCGAGGTGGGGGGGCGGGGACGGGGCGAGGGGCGCGCGGGCGCGCGAGCACGCGCCTCTGGCAACCCAGCCGGCGCCGCGGCTGGGCCAGGGACCGGCGAGGGCGGGGACTGGGACGGGGCCCGCCGTCGCCGCCGCGACCAATGGGAAGCCCGCGCGCCTGCACCTGTCGGGGCGCGAGGCGCCGGCGGCCGCTCTCACACACGCACGCAGCTCTGTCGCACCGTCCCCGGCGCTGGACTGCGGCCCCTGCCCCGGCTGCGCGCCTGCCCCGGTGCCCGCCCCGGCCTCCGCGCGGCCTCCGGTGCCCCCAGCCCGCGGCGCGGCCCGGTGCGGGAGAGCGCTCCGCCCTACAACTGCCGCCGCGGTGGTGGCTCCAGACCCGGGGGCGAGTGCGCGGCCGGCTGCTCCGCACCCCAGAACGCTCGCCGCAGACCTGGTTAACTTGAGCACGGCCAATTGCTAAAGTCTCTTAATTTCCCGCGTTTACCCCTCCTCGCCCCCACCTCCGCCTAGGCTCTGCGTGTCCTCGGGAGCCCGGAGGACGACCTGAAGCAGCTGAGAGGCACTCTCCCGCTCCTCAGCACCCTTGGTATTTTCCCTCTGCCAGCCGCAGGCGTTGTGAGTGAGGACCCTTGTCCGGTCTTGGAGACGCGCGGGCCCCTCGGAGCCTCGCCGTGGGAGACGCTCCCCCTGGGCCGGGAGGCGGGTGCTCGGTGACATGCAGAAGGTTGGGTGTCTGGAGAAGGGGAGGCTTCCGGCGTCGTAGATAGGAAGCCAAGGGGATCGGGGTGATTGCCCTCCCAGACCCAAGTGGAGAGAGTTGGCCTGGTCGTGCTCTCTTTCTGCGCCGATTCTGGTATCCGAGCTCAGCCCGCAGCGGTTGCAGCTCTCACTCGCCGCCTGCTCTGACGGCCCGCGGTCGGTTTCAAGATTGGGAAGCCCACATTCCAGCCATAGTGATTAAGAGGTGTCAGCTAATGAGGTGGTGTCCACTGGCCGCACTATAGAGCCAGTGACACTCCATGATTCTGTAGCAATTTGTGGATATGAAAACCATATTCCTGATACAGCTGCCAAATCATCCCTTGCTTCTATCAACTTCCCCAACATCTCACATACTGATGGTAGTTGGGAAATTACAGCTTTTACTGTGTCAACTCTTACTACGAGTAATGTTAACAAATTCAGGATAGTTTAGCTTTTAGTAGATAAGTCAAGTTCCATTATTTTGTGTGTGTGTGTGTGTGTGTGTGTGTGTGTGTGTGTGAAATTGAGATGGCACCTTTGCACAAAATAAACAAGATTTTGACCAGCATAAGTCCAGTTCTGCTACAGGTTATACTTTGGAACCCCAAAAAATCTTAGTAGGGGACCTTCCACCTTCCTGAGATCCTGTGACTGTCCTCTACAGTTTGAGTATTTATTCCATTTTATTTCTTAGTAAATTTTCTAAATCTTTTTAAATATCCACCAAATCAACAATGGTCAGAAATATTTGTTGATCATGCACATGTTCTTACAATCATAAGTGATATATCCAAGTGCTATTGAAATCTGTTCTTTGGCTGGAGTACAATCTATTTTTACAGAGAATGTTGGGACTGAAAGGATCATTCAAGTTTGTCTGATCCAAACATGGGATCTATGCTTGAGTCTCCTCTCTGACAGTTCTAATAAGTGGTCTTTCAGTCCCCATTGAATACTTATCAGGGTAGCCTGTTTATATTTGCCAACAGGTCTCTTAGAAAAATCTTTCTTACATTGAAATCTACTTCCCTGAAACCTTTACCCACTGATTCTGGCTCTCCCCCTGTGAGCCCACGCAGCTAAATCTAATTCCTCTTAAGAGAGCATTTCATGGCTTTAGAGATGGCTTCATGGTCCCTTGAGTCTTCCCTTCTCTGGGTCACACATAGCCATTTCCTTCAGTGTGACAATTCCCAGACTTTTCACCAGCCTGTGGCCTTTCTCTGACCCAGTTTCTCAGTGGCCATCCACCCCCAACAATCAAAGTTTATTTTCAGAAAGGGGCCCTACTCTGTGGTTCTCACCAGTACAGGTCAGTACTGTCACTTTCTGTATTTTAAACAACTTGCTTCTATTAATTAAACTGAAGAAGACAAGCATGTGGAGGGCAACCACACATAACATTGCTGTTATTATTACATGTCATTATTAATCGTTTTATACATTATCCCATGTATTCTTTTCGTAGGGCAGCTATAACAAAATACCATAGACGGGGGAGGCATAAACAACAGATATTTATTTTCTCACAGTCCTGGAGGCTAGAGGTTCAAGATCAAGGTGCCAGCAGGTTGGTTCCTTCTGATGTCCCTGTACATTGCTGGTAGACAACCATCTTCTCCCTGTGTGATCACGTGATCTTTCCTCTGCTGTGCCTGTGTCCTCATCTCCTCTTTCTATGAAGACACCAGTCATATTTGATTAGTGAACACCTGACAACCCCATTCTAACTTCATTGCCTCGTTAAAGACCCTTCTCCAAATATGTTCATGTTCTGAAGTAATGGGGGTTAGGACTTTATGAATTTTGGGGGGGGACACAGTTGAGCCTGTAACATCTCACAAAAAATACGGTATATTTTATAAAGTATAAAATATAAAACAGAAACATACTCATCATGGATGAGGATGGTGAAGACAAAGAGGTCAGTCCATTTTTTGGAGATGACCCAGCTAATATTGAAAGCCTCAGACTTGAAGTTAAGGCAGTTCAACTTCTTCTTAATAGTTTTTCTGCCATTCCACAGCTATTTCTATGAATACCTTCTACCTAAGGGAGTTTACAAAATAAATTATCCTGAATTTATTTTGTTACATGTTTTTCTCAAGAAGAGGAAGGAAATGAGAGTAGACGGAAGGTAGAAGAGAATATGGTTTACTTCCTGTTAAGTGGCGGCAGGTACGGAAACCTGACTTTATCTCTCTTCCTCTCTCAACTCCAGAACCAATACCAGTGGGGACAGGAACTAAAGCAAAGCCTCAGAGTCCTCCTCCCAAACACAAGAGAGCACCAGGGGCTTTTTTCTTAGAGACTGTACTCCTCCTCTGATTACATGCCTTCTCTCTACCCTCCATGCATGAAGTTCCCCCACAGTTTTCACTCTTCTTTCCTCGTGGCATGGATTATGATTTCATTTTTGGTGTCCAATAATGGTTCACTTGCTATATATTTGTTGAGTACTTACTATGAACTGGACACTCTTCTAGGTGCTGGGAATGCAACAGTGAACAAAGACAAAAACCCCTGCCTTCAGCTTTGTGCAGTAGCAGTATCATAGCCAGTGAGGTTTATCTGAGGTGATCATTGCGAATTGAAAAATCCTGCCTTCCAGGAACTATTCTAGTTAAGGAAGACAGATGAGAAGAAAAGAAGGAAAACATTTTATATGTTAGATGGTGTTAAGTGCTAAGCAGAATAATAAATTTGGGAAGAGGTAAAGGAAAAATGTAGGTTACAGTATGGGCTAAGTTGTAACAAAGTGTTCCAGATATATAGAGCTTAAATCAAAGTTTATTTCTCATATATGTAAATTTCTTGCCATTTGAGGTAAGGGGCATGGTAAGATGTCTGCGGCGTCTCTGCCCCAGAGTCATTCAGGGACCTAGGTTCCTTCTCTTACTACTCTGTTATCCCCTGAGGTAAGATCTTCATTTGCATCATTGAAGCTGGATCACTGGCATGTCTGGGGTCTAGCCCAAAGGAAAGCTGTTGGGGGGGCGGTGCAGGGAGAAAGAGAAGAAAAGTCTAAGGCAACAGTGTTCTTTCAGGCAAATGAGGAAGAAGTTACACAAATCAGTTCTCTCACATAGCATTACTGAGAACCTAGTCACGTGGTCATATCTAGCTGCAAGGGAAGCTGAGAAATGTAGTGCTTATGGGGCGGCCTGGTGACCAGAAATAAGAGAATGGATTGGAGGGGGACACGGGAAATTGGCAGTCTATGGCACTTTCTGTGTGAAGTTAGAGATGGTGACTTAGTTTTCTTAATATTCAAAGGGAAAGAAATCATTCCCCACCAATCTCTTCCTGACACTGGAAACCAAACTGGAGCCAGTTGTTCTCTTCTGGGTTTCCTCAATCCTGCACATCCAGAAATACACATAATCAGTCACAAACCCTTTAATGAGCCCAGAACATACCAGAACATGAACCTAGAATTGTACCAAATGCTGCATTTGAGTGCAAATCTAGAATTTTCAAAGTATCTGATTCACCCATTGCCTCTGCCTTGGAGAGACTACACACTCAGCACGGGAGATAAACTTCAGGGGCTGGAGTGTGGGACAGGATAAATAAGCTCATTCAGTCACACTCCCATCCATTCTTCCTTCCATTCAAAGTGCACTTACTGTGTACCCAGCATATTTCAGTCATTGTGCCAGATATGGAGGATACAAAAACAAAAACACAATCCTTATCTTTAACAAGTTTATAATCTATGGTGAGAGTTGAAAGACAAACCTGCAATTATAGTGTCATGGGGTAATTGCTGTGAATGGAAAGTACATAAGAGAAGGTGGCAGGAAAGGGGTCCAGGAAAGATGACCTCATGTGTCATATAAGTAGAGGAATTGTGTGTGTGTGTGTAGCAGAAATGAAGGGGAAAGGACATAGAGTGAGTTTTCTAGACAGAAGAAACAGCTTGTGCAAAGGTCAGGAGGGAGGGGTGGGGACAGAGACCAAGGTTAGAATTTAGAATGCAAGTTGGGAAATGCCAAGAGATAAAAACTTCTGAGAAGCACTCAGACCATATCAAGAAGGGCTTAGAAAGCCATGCAGAAAAGTGTAGCTTTTGTCTGCAGACAAAGGGAGAAGACCATGGTGGAGTGGGAAGAAACTGGAGAGGAGAACCAGAAAGGGACTATTGACCATTAGCCCATAGATACATGAAAGGTGCTCAACATCATTAATTATTTGGAGAATGCCAATTAAAGCAAGAGACACTGTTGTCACCCATCAGATGGATTACAAATACTATAAGCTTGATAATATCAGGTGTTTGGTGATAATGCAGGGAAAAAGAAGTTCCAATATTCTGCTGATAGGAGTGTAAATCACTGAGTATTGACAGTGTCTTTTATTTTCTGTATTTTGATGCTTTGACATTTAGGACCTTGGTGATCCTCAAGGGTCTGCCTTTCCCGGAACTAGACAATTCCTGGAGATAGTAAACCAGAGATCACACACCCTTCACCCTCCTCTATGAGCTGTCACACTTGGGCCACTATTCTCCTGCCCTCATCACCCCAGGTTCAGGTACCAGACAACTAGGCACAGCCCCTATGCCCCAGAGCCCACTGAAACCATTCAAACTGGCCCATCTTAAATCTGTTTACACTGCCTTACCTGTTCCTTCCCAGGAAAGTACAATAAAGGCTCTTGTCTGTGTTTCCCACCGCACTCGCACTTCCTCTGACTCTAGACCTACCTGGTGCTTCCTCACGTGGCCCTGCACGGTGTGCCATGCCGCTGCCTCTAGGTATCTCTGACTCTAAAAACTTTTTCCTTCATGACACGCATTTCTATGTCTGTGTGTCTTAACATTCCCGATTAAAACAAACCCCAGGCACTTTTAGAATAGGCCACCACTAGCAAGGAGGGGAAAGTGACCCTGCAATTGCACTGTTCAGCATCTACCCCTAAAGAAACCCTGATGCATTCACCTGATACTTCATCTACTAAACAGAGGAGGTGCCAGTGCTTACTTCGCACAACCACTGAGGGGATTACATGACATCATTCCTTAAGAGCACCTGAAGACCACCTAGCACATAGTAAGTGCTCGGGAAAGTAGGTCCAAAGATATCCACTGCAGATATTTTTCTAACAGTGGAAAATTGGAAACAATCTGAATGATGGAATGACTAAATTAATTGTGGTCTAGTCATACTAAGGAACACCGTGTTGCCATTAGGAATAAATGAGATTTCCACCCAAGAACTGGAGAGCTCCATGTAACATTGTTGCTGAGCAAAAGAAGCAAATTATAGAACAAAATGTACAGCAAGATACAATTTATGGAAAGGCTGTGCCATAGACTTTCTATGGATTTATATGAACACAAAAGAAAAAGTTCTGAAATGATTCACAGCAGTGGGGTTACATCCAGGTTAGCGTGAGCAGATTGAATTGTTCGGGAGGGGTAGTCAAAAAGAGGTTAGTTTTATTGCTATGACTTCTATTTTATTATTTGGAGGGTGGTGAGGAGATTATAGAATACCAGTAATTAGGGACTAATTTGAAATGCACAAGAGTCGAGAAAAAAGGTAAACAAGGAGGGTAGAAAGTGGGAATGAACTTGGTGCTTAATGAGATGGAGTTAACTTTGAGAATACCATGAAAATAGAAATAATAAGATCTGTCTCATAAGGAGACAGAGTTACAACAAAGTTGCTTTCTTCCTGGGTTCCTGAATGACCGCTGTACCCCAACTCCACTCATCCCCAAATCCCCAGATGGTGCCCCTCCATCATCACCCTGGACTGTGCTATGAGAAAGACACTTCCGTTAGGTTGGAGTCATTGCATGTTTTGCCTTATCTGTTATGGCAGTTTAACCCACCCTAATATCACAGGAAACCAACAACTCACTGCTAAGGATATAGTGTGGGATGAGGAAACTTCCAGGGAGGGACGCGGGGCTCCTATCCCACCTCCTATGAGGAGGGGATTGACTGGGGGATTGCTTGACTGAAGGAGTTCCCTTGGAAGAGGAAGGGAGGGATGTGCAATAACCTTAACTGCCAAACTAGTTTGCCATTTTGTTAGAGATTAACCTTGAGCTCCCCCTCCAGAGCTTCCCCCTCCTCACAGGAGGTGGGATAGGAGCCCCAGCCCTGCCCCTCCCCTCGGAACTTCCTCCTCCCACACTGTTTCCTTAGCAGCGACTTGCTTGGTTTCCTGTGATAATTAGGGTGGGTTAAACTGCCACAACAGGTAAGGCAAAACGTGCAATGACTCCAACACAGTAGAAGTGTCTTTCTCTCTCATAGGAGAGTCCAGGGCGATGATGGAGGGGCACGAATGAGGGAGTTGGGGGATGAGTGGAGTTGGGGTACAGCGGTCATTCAGGAACCCAGGCAGAAAGCAACTTTGTTGTATTCAACACATGGTTTCCAAGAGTTTCTGGTCTTTGCCATTTTAGCTGTTTTATAAGATTTAAAGATGGCTGGACACACCACAATGGCATTTGAATAGATGAAAGGCAGAATTCTGTGTTACTTACAGCTCCAAACAAGAAAAGACTGCCACACAGGCCACACACAGATTGTGCCAGGGCTGTTTGGGCCAGCTTATGTATGGCAAGTGGAATGGCATTAGCTAGGTTTTGTGGACTCCCTGTGAACTGTCTGATTTGAGTAATTTGAGTAATTTCAGGGCGCTGTGGAACATAGTGGTTATCCCCAGTTGTCTGGTACCTGGTCCTGGGGCAACTAGGGCAGTGTCCCCATAAGAGTGCCCAAAAAGGGAACTGGATGAGTGACTGGGGTTGTGGACGCAATCAGCTAATCAAGAAGCAGAACTGACCAGCCTTAAGCCAGGGCCTTAAAACTTGGGTCAAGACAGTATTATATTTATACAGTACATATAAATATATGTGTATATGTATGTTATATATATTACAGTATATATACGTATATATAATATGTTATATATCATACTTTAATTATATATAATATATGTAACAATTATGTTACTGTATAATTACATATAATTAATTATATAAATGTAATTTTATAATTCTATATAATTATAAAATATATAATTACTATATAACAATATATTTTTATATAATTTTGTATATTACATATATAATTTTAAACAAAATTAAAATTATATATTTATATAATTTTATATATTATACATAATATATTAGGTGATGTATATTATATATTATATAATATAAATATATATTATACATAAATGTGTGATTAGCTATAATACATATAATTAGATATATAATGTATTATTATTTACATATAATTATTTTTCTTACACCAACCTACAGGGGAGAAAGGCAAGGCATATATAGGCAAGGCCCCAAAGTGGCCCACATCTATTCTGCCCTCATCCCATTGACCATAAAGAGGTCACATGGCCATCTAGTCACATGGTCTCACGTAAGTGCAAAAAGACCGAGACGACTGTTCCTAAGGTTGAAGGGAAGCTCAAATTTCACTGAGCAACTAGCCAACTCTACAAAAAGGCTGTAAATTAATCTACACTCATATATTTATTTGCTTTTTTTTTCTTGCTTTGTTCATATTTGTTTCACCTGTTTACATGGAAAGCTCCTTTAGGGCAAGGACTATGATGCTCTCTTGCTATTGATGCCTTCCCCAGCAGTTAATTCTGTATCCAGTGGGGTTCTTAATGGATAAGCTTCTCATTAAACAAGCCCCAAGTAATTTCAATATGCAAAGGTAGCTGCCCCTTCAGAGTCGGTGTAAATATCTGATACTTAGAATATGATTTCAGCTAGTTAAATTTATATCACTGGGGTGAAAAACAGCAACAGAAATATTCTCTGGGTCTTTCACTTTTTGATTTAATTCTGAATTGGATAAAATATTTTCAATAACTTTAAGCTTTGGCCACTGTGTAGCAATGTTTGGTTCCTGGATTAAGTCAGACAGATGTTGCTAATGAGATGGTACAACATCATCACCTATCGTCATATTTTTCATTTCAGCTGACTACCAGGTAAAGGTAAACCAGTGCTTTAAAAAAAGACTTTCTGTAGCTAATTACATTTTAAAATGTTATTTTCCTGACCTTTTTCTTTCATCTCATTTTATATCACTGTGCCTTCATTTTCTATCACACTGCCCTTTTTTTTTTTGCTTCTTAGACTCTTACCTTTAAAAACACTATCAGCTTGGCACGGACATTTTCTTCAGGAAGGTTAATGCTTAATGACACCAAGGAAAGGGGTGAGAAGAAAACAAACCTGAGCTCTGAAATCACTTACTCAACTTTCATCCAGAATTTATTGAGTGCCTAAAATATGCTGAACATAATGCAAATCCATAAAAATGCAAATAGACATCATCTCAGACTTAGAGAAACTCACAGTCATAAACCCAGGCCTATGTTTCTTTCATATACATTTTTAAAATTCAGCCACCTATTCATTCAACAAATATATATTGAGTTCTGCTATGTGCCAGGCACTGTTCTGCGTGCTAGAAATATACAACTAAACAAAGCCAAGATTCCTGTTCCCCTAGAGCTTATATACAAGTGGAGAGAGATAGGCAATAATTTATCTCCACTCCCTACATCTCCAACCTAGAAGCGATTTGTTCTCAGTCATGCCAGCCATATTTCATGTGCTCAGTAACTACCTGTGGGCTCCATATTGGATAGCAAAGATATAGAGCATTTCCCTTATCTCAGAAAGTTCTGTTGGATAGCACTGCCCTAGAGCTAAACTACAAGGGGCATGGGAGATAGAAGTCACCTGAGCATAGTTGTACGGCGAGAGAGAAAAAAAGAAAGAGGAGTCAAAATAGGAAATGCAGGAGACAGCAAGAGCCTGGGGAGGATGGGAGGAACAGAATCAGAGTAGGCGGAGTAGGCTTTAGCAAGAGACAGGGTCAATTTCCACCCTGTGTCATAAAGGAGGAGAAAACAGATGAAGACCCAGAGGAGGGGAAAGTTGAGGAAGTTTGCTTTGATGACCTTGATCTTGTTTAAAATTTAGGGGCTGGGAACAGGAGCAAAGAGTGAGTGGGCAAAGATGTGGTCAGGGGCTTGAGTCAGATAGAAAAGATTAGAAATCATCACTGCGCTAGGTGCACATATACAAACAGAGGCACTGACACCTACCACTGACTAGCTCAGCAGTACTTAGACACTGTGAATTTTTACTTTTCATGTATTGATTTTTTTAAGGCAGAGTCTCACTCTGTCACTTAGGCTAGAGTGCAGTGGTGCAATCTCAGCTCACTGTAACTTCCACCTCCTGGTTTCAAGCAACTCTCCTGCCTCAGCTTCCTGAATACCTGGGATTACAGATGCCCACCACAATGCCCAGGTAATTTTTGTGTTTTTAGTAGAGATAGGGTTTCACCATGTTGGCCAGGCTGGTCTCGACCTCCTGACCTCAAGTGATCATCCCTCCCACCTCGGCCTCCCAAAGTGCTGGGATTACAGGCATGAGCCACTGCACCCAGCCTTTAGACTGTGAATTTTTAGTGCAGTCCATCATTTATTTCATTCATTCAACAAATATTTATCAAGTTACTGAGTGGGGGGTGAAAAAAGCAGGTGAGATCCTTTCTCTCATGGAGCTTACTAGAGGATGACTTGGTTAATCAAATCTTCACAGAACTCTCAAGTGTAGGCCTGCAGTGAACACATCCGCCAAGTAGAGAAGGTGCTACTCTAAAGGAGCTATGAGAGTGTATAGTAGAGGTTTCATCTGATCAGGAATGGCTTTCCCTGAACCAAGACTTCAAGAAGGAACCCCATTCCATGCAAAGGGGAGAAGAGTTAATAACCCCAGAGATGTGGCCGTGCAGAGACCCAGGTACGTGGACAAAGGTGCTTTCAAAAGGTTCTTATGGACAGAAGTCGTTGCTGAATGCACAGACAGGGCCACCTACGGTTGTTGAATTCTACTCCAGCCCCATGTGTGGGTGGCTTTGAGTGAAAAGAACACTATGAATTGCCCACTGAAAATTCTTTCATAGTATAATAAACCTACTGGATGCAGAGGCTAGAATTTAAGTGGGCTGAGGGTGCCCTCCCCTGCTGATAACATCAGCAAAGGATTCACAATGCACAACATATTACAATATGTGCACAGTCAGCAGTCACGGCAAACCATCCATCACCAGACTTCTATTGCAGTGCTATCTTTCCTCACTTCTATCTTTCTGAAAAACAAATTTCCTTTAAGGTTGAAAACTTCGTGCTCGATTTTAGCAAAAACAGAAAAATTTTTTAAAATGAAACTTTGAAAGCCTCACACATTTTTTTAAAGTTTCAACAAAGCACATGTAATTACAAACAACAATGTAACGCCTATGTGGTGCTAAGGATGAAGGAACTCCAAATTGGTTATGTTATTAAGTGAGACTATTTCCTCAAGTTTCAACGTCTTCCTGTGTTTTAACATTACAAACTATTTGTAATAACATTTCAAAAATCAGTGCTGTTTTGTGTTTCTGTGTCACTGTTGAGTGATCCAGTAACTGCAGCTCAGTCCTGTTATCTCCCTGTGAAACTGAACTCATTGTCAACGCTAAGCATACTTATTTTGAGTTCTGTTCTTCATAAGAATCGGTTAATTATCATCTCCTGCTTTTAATTGCACAAAGGTTACAAATGTGAAAAACATTAAAATCCTAAGATGCAGCAAAAATAGAAGTGTTTAAAATCCTCTCTGCTCTCCAGCCTACACATGATTTTTCTCTGGCTATAATTATGCAGTCCTACCACAGAAGGCCATCCGGTGTGAGGTTGGGGTAAGGGCCCAGGGTCTGATCCTGACTCCACTGCCGACTAGTTTCGTGATCTTGAGCAGTTCTCTCTCTGTGACTCAGGAAGAACAGTTCTTACTTCGCATAGTTGTGGTAGGGTTTGCACATAGCACTTAGAGCAGTGCTCTAACACCCGCTCAGTATGTATCTGCTATCAGTTATACATATAACCTCTCATACACATGGAATATTTGCATTGTGGGTAAGTGATTGTTTCCATGGTAACAACTTTCCTATTTCTAGGCCCTTATCCCACTATTTTCTTTTTTTAAAAAAAGAAGTTGATAGGCTACAATTTTCATTCTTAGCACCATATTAACATAAGTTTTTCATTTATTGCCCTGGGGTGTTTGCATACTTTTTTTTTTTTTAACTGTTCTGTGGGTCTGATATTTTTAACTAGTCCATATCTCCTAGGTTCATGTAGAGAGTGGCCCTGTACTGTATTCTCAGATACTGTTACTTAGGGGCATCTGTTTTCCTGTGTAGTGAGGAAAAAGTGGAGCTGGGGCATAAGGTAACAGAAATCCTGTGAAATTGTACTGCAAAATTGATTTTTGAAAATTAGTAATTGCTGGGTGCTATGGCTCATGCTTGTAATTCAAGCACTTTGGGAGGCTGAGGCAGGTGGATCACTTGAGCCTGAGAGTTTGAGAGCAATCTGGGGCAACATGGTGAAACCCTATCTATACAAAAAATGCAACAGTCAGCCAGGCATGGTGCTGCATGCCTGTAGTCCCAGCACTCAAGAGGCTGAGGTGGGAGGATAGCTTAAGACTGGGAAGTCAAAGCTGCAGTGAGCCAAGATCGCACCACTGCACTCCTGCCTGGTGACAGAGCATCTCAAAAAGAGAGAGAGAGGAAGAAAACTTTTCCGAGTGTGGTGGCTCATGCCTGTAATCCCAGCACTTTGGGAGGTTGAGGCGGGCAGATCACATGAGGTCAGGAGTTTGAAACCAACCTGGCCAACATGGTGAAACCCCGTGACTACTAAAAATACAAAAAATTACTCAGGCATGGTGGTACATGCCTGTAGTCCCAACTACTTGGGAGGCTGAGGCAGGGGAATCACTTGAACCTGGGAAGCAGAAGTTGCAGTGAGCTGAGACTGTGCCACTGCACTCCCATCTGGGTGGCAGAGTGAGACTCCATCTCAGAAAAAAAAATAAAGAAAGAAAATTAATAATTTACTCTATCTTCCAGCCATTAAGGAGGAAAAAAAAAAGTCCCACACAAATATTATTCTCTTAGAAAAAGGTGGTTTCAAAGCAATACATTTATATAGAATAAAAATTACCTAAATGTTAAAAGCTTTCACTTACAACATGAATATTGGAGAACCTCAATTAATCTACAGCAGCTCCAAAGGAAATATACTATATTATCTATTGTATATGCAGATGTGCAGTTTTTATTAGTAGCCACTTTAAAATAAGTCACAGGAAACATAAAATTAATTTCAATAATATATTTAATCTAGCCTAATGGGTTCAAAATACTATAGTCTCAACATATAACCAATATTTTAAAAATTGAGTTATTTTACATTTTTTTATACTGCTCTTGAGATCAAGAGTGTATTTTATATTTACAGCACACATCAATTCAAATTATTCATGCTCAAGGGCACATACCATATGTAAGTATGGGCTGCCGTATTAGACAGTAGCTGTAGCTTTTTCTTCCCATTTGACCCATCCAAGAATTAGGTGCTCTGCCAAGTGATCAAATTTGAAGTCACCACAACAGCTAACAATGTGTTTTGAGGAAGGGCATGAAACACATTTCAGTTCCACAGATGAATTTGAAATTGTGGGGTCAGAGCACACATTTTGCCATATTTTCCAAGTCTCCAACAAATTAGGACGCCCAGGTCTTTATTTGGCAGAAGGCCCACATTCTAATGCATCCAGTGAAATACATTGAAGATTTTTTCTGCCAAATAAAAATGATAGTTCTTAGTATCAAGGGAAGGCTTGGCAGTGTAGCATTTGCAAAACATCTCTTTCATCTGCCCCAGGAAAGAGCTGACTGTACCTTCCAGCCTGGGATTCTCTGAGGGGGATCTATAAGATGCTACAGATGCAGGTGAGGAGGATTTTCCTGGCTCTGTGACAATGTGCTAAGGCTTGGCGCTTCCCCACTAGGCCCCTCAAAGGAAAAGGTTTGTCTTTCAAGTTTTGTAGGTTTGCTCGAGACATTCTATTTGCTGTTCTGTGTGGGGTTCACTTGTTATTACAACTTCTTTTACCTGATTTCCAAGATTGCTGTCTTCAAGGTCACTTAGACTGGAGATCTGCTATCACTGCCACTTGGGTTAGAAACCGTCCTTTTCCATATCAAAGCATCCGCATGACATGAACCCTCAAACTCTGTCCTGTTCCTTGAATCCATCCCATCCTGTTCCCTGACCATAGTCCTGGTTTATATTTCCTTGTTGCCCACCCCAGACTGCTGAACCAGCCTACTAACTGATCATCTACGCTGCTGCCAGGGTGAGATTTCTAAAATATAGATCCCATTGGGTTACTTTCCTGGTTTCAAGACTTTTATTGACTCCCCCCTGTGATCTATATCGTAGATTTCAACCCTCATAAAAAAGGATTGAAACAGAAGAACCCCAATTTTTTTCAGTGAGGTGTTATAAGGAGCCCCAAGATGTAAAACAGATACAGTGTAAACTGCTCTGGGTAAAGCAAGGACAGAGACCTCAGAGCCTGCCCTAAAGTCCTCCAGCCCTGCCCCTCTGGGCCCAAGGCAGCTCCGAGGAATCCTGGAGCTCTTCTGGACACAGTTGGGATGCTGCTGTCCAGGGGGAGGATGTCTATGCTTCTTGGCTTGGCATAGCAGGCCCTACAGAATCTGCCCCGGCCCACGTTTCTGGCCTCATCACCTGCCACTTCACTGCACACACTCCGCATCCCCCTGCTACATAAATCACACATGACCCCAATATGCCAGACATTTGAGGCTCTATGCTGCAGCCCATACAACTTCCTTGGCCTGGTGTCTTCCTGCTTGTCCCCTATCCGGACAATCCTAATTGTCCTTCCAGGTTTTGCTCCAATGTCATCCTGTATAAAGCCCTCTCTTATAAGCAACTCAGAGCACACCCCACCCTCCCATGGGAACTCTGTTAGGGTGAACTATTTAACCACTTATAACATCTGTTACCTAAACCTGTTTCTCTTAGCAATATCATCTTTCTAATCCTGGCCCAGATTATCAATAAATGTGTGTAACATTACAAAGTGAAGACTGTGTCCTTTATTCCTTTGTCAACAGAGGTGAGTGAGCCATACACAATTCCCTGAGGAATCCTGAGAACCTTCAGAGGAAGCAAGAGGCCAAAGAGTCCCGAACTGGAAATCTGAGCTCTTGGGTTCTCATTCTGGCTCTGTCCCAAACTAAGTCTTTAAATTCAGCTCTACACTGCCATGGTTTTAGTGCTCTTGGCATAACGATAATGATGATTCTAATGGCTAATATTTATAAAGCAGCTACCACATGCAGACAGACACTGCTGTAAGCGTTTTCATGGATCAACTCATTTTTGCTTTACAGAACAAAGGCCGAATAAAGCATTTACTAGATTGAACCCTATCTCCAGCTGCATTTGGGACTGAAAGAAACTTTACAGGGATGAGGAAACTGAGACATAGGTGAAATGACTGCTCAGGTGACTCAGCTGGTGGCAGAACTGGTTGATGGCAGGTCTCCTGGCTTTCAGGTGGATATGCTTTCATCCACATAACACCACTCTGTGGGAGTAGCCTGGGTATTGACCAGAGTCACACTTGTCCCTGCAAAATGTTTTACAAAGGCTCAACAGAGAGATATGACACTCAGCTATCAGCACAACTCAATACATGTAGAAATATTTCCTAACTTGAAAAGTTAAATGAGTTCATTCAAATTTGGTTTACTTTTTAAATTACCATATAGTAAGGACTATATTCACATAAAATAATTTATTTAACAAGGATACCAATGGTGTCCAACCTAGGGTAGAAAAACTTCTTGTCCCCAGCTACAGACATGCTGGTGAGATCCTATCCAGGCAGAGTGGCTCCTTTCACTGTAGTTAAGGCTGCTACCACATGGCTTCAAGGACATGGTGTCCATGACCCTCTGCTGTACATCAGATCATAATTTTCTTAAAAGCATGGCTCAATTTAAAGTGCATTTCTCGAGAGGCAGGCAGCACGATATCACAGAAAGAGAAGTGAATCTGAAGTCAAAACTCCTGCCATTGACCAAGTGACCCTGGGGAAATCAGTTAAAATGGCCAAGTCTCAGATTTGTCCAGTGAAAATATTATCTAGTCTATTGGTCCTTTCTAGCTGGGGTTGCTGTGATACGTCAAGGAGATGTGAATGAAGAGGATTGGTGTGGGTAAATACTCATTTTCTTCTTTAAGGAATGGTCACACTTGGAGAATGCTATCCAGAACTGTTTCCTCATTGCAGCCCTGCCTTAGTCTCTTCTGGATGCTATTAACAAAATATCACAGATTGGGTGACACATAAGTGGAAGAACTTTATTTCTCACCATTTTGAAGCCCAAGAAGTCTGAGATCAAGATACCAGTTTTGGTGTCTGGTGAGGATTCTCTTCCTTGTTCAGAGATGGCCATCTTTTCACTGTGTCCTCACATGGCAGAAACGATGAGGAAGTTCTCTGGGGCTCCTTTTAGAAGGGCACTAATCCCACTGACAAGGGCTCCACCCTTATAGCCCAATCACCTCCCAAAGGTCTTCCTCATACCATCACCTTGAGGGTTAGAATTTTAACATGGATTTGGGGGAAACACAAACCTTCAGACCATAGCAACCCCAGAGAAGGGAAGTGACTTAGAAAGGATCCACAGTACAGTGTGGACATGACAGAGCTTGGGATCACCCCTTTCTAGCACTCTATCCTTAAACTATGATTATATTAATTTCATTATTTTCTTAAACTAGGAATCTGCAGAAATATTTGTAAATTCATATATTACTTTAAGTCTTAACACTTTGTTTTTGAGACAGAGTCTCACTCTGTTACCCAGGCTTGAGTGCAGTGACACAGTCATGGCTCACTGCAGCCTCAAATTCCTGCACTCGAGCAGTCAGCCTCCTGAGTAGCTGGGACTACAAATGCACCCACCATGCCCAGCTAACTTTTAAAATTTTTTATAGAGGCAGGGTCTCTCTATGTTGCCCATGCTGGTCTAAGTCCTGGGCTCAAGGGATCCCAACATGCTGGGATTACAGGCATGAGCCACCACCCAGCCCAAGTCTTAAAACTTTTAACTGATGCTTAGCATGGCACCAAAATAGTATTTATTGAATATATTCTGGTGCCAACCTCTGGATGCATAATTTCACCTGACCTTCACAACAGTCCTGCAATGTGGTATGATCAGGCCCTCCTTCCCATTCCACCTTGCTGGAACTGGAGGTGGGGAACGTTAGGGAATTTGCCCAATAGCCCATGAGTGAAGAGTTGTGGAGGAGATTAAAATTCATTTTCTCTACCAAATCCAGTGCTTTTCCCATTAGCCAAGGGTGCCTCAACAAGGAACAAGAATCCCACAAAACTGGAGGAAAAGGGCAAAAAATAATGTGATTTCAGCATGGTGTTCATTGATGCTATTTCAAAAATGTACATGCGGCATTCATATTTTGACTACAGCAGTAATTACCACATTAGGGAATACAGTCATCGCCTTCCTGTTCTAAAAATCTTAAAATATAAACATTAAAGCATACTTTGGGCTTGCGCACTTAAAACGGCAAAAGGGTGGTGTCGCTTTTTTTTTTCTTTTTGACAGAGTCTTGCTCTGTCACCCAGGCTGGAGTGCAGTGGCCCTTGGCTCACTGCAACCTCCGCCTCCGGGGTTCAAGCAATTCCGCTGCCTTAGGCTCCCAAGTAGCTGGGACTACAGGCACCCGCCACCATGCCCGGCTAATTTTTGTATTTTTAGTAGAGACGGGGTTTCACCATATTGGCCAGGCTGGTCTCCAACTCCTGACCTTGTGATCCACCCGCCTGGGCCTCCCAAAGTGCTGGGATTACAGGCGTGAGCCACCGCACCCAGCCTGGTATCGCGTATTAATGTGCGTCCAAGCCTTTCTATTTAAGCACACTGCAGAGGTACACGCATGTAGGACGGTGATTCTGCAGCTAAGGGTACCTCCTCCCTGAATCTGTGCCTTGGCCCTTCTACCCAACCCTTCCATTCTGAGGGTGACGCCTTTATCTGGGCTCTCTTAAAATCCTGCTATTTGTGTGCAAATGTGAGTTCAAACTTCTGCCTGAAACACTGGTGGGGGAACACTATGCACCCTCAGCTTTAAATGTCACCCTGATTTCCTACAGATCCCCTCCTCCAATCTGCAACCCCTCTGTCCCCACCCACCCCAACCCACCCCCAACCCACCCCATCCTCAGCCTCCTGTCCTTCCCATTCTAGATTGCTAGCAAGGCTGGGGTGGGCGGCGCCGGGCAAAGGCTGAGGACTGCGGGGACCTAGCTGCCAAGCGTATTGTGAGGTGGCTGGAGCGTCACAGGCGACCTGGACCTCGGGACCGGGGGGCGGGGAGGGGTGTCTGCAGCGTCCTCAGGAGGTCTCAGGCCCCTTGCGCAGACGCTGCGCGTGCCCAGAGGGAGGATGGCAGGCTTCAGTCACTCCTCCCCCGCGGCCCTACCCTGGACCTCTGGGGACCCCCATGGCCCGGCGAAGAGCAAGAGTCCAAGCAGCTGCTGGGCGGACAGAGGTCCGGAGCCGACCCCGCTGCGTGCTCCCAGGCCGGGACTCCGGGTGCGGAGAGCAAGGATGGGGCGCCCTGGCTGCACCCGCACTGTGTCGTTCACCCGACGCAGGCGCGAGTACCCAGACTCACCACGGGGCAGCCGAAGCCTGAGCGATGTGGCCTGCAGGCCACTGGACCGCGCCAGGAAGCACGGGCCTCGCAGCAGGCGCCTGAAAGATGCCTGGGGGAGAGGCAGGAACCAAGCCCCGCCAGGCCTGGCAGCCGCAAACCCAGCTGCCACGCCAACAGCAGCAGCCCTGCCCGCATTACCCTCTGGCCCAGGGAGATTCGCCCCGCCTTACCCTAGAGGAGCTGGTACTCCCCTGAGTGGCACATTCAGGGTAGAAAAGGCACAGGGTGGAGACCAGTGGGCAGTGCCGCTCAGCAGACTTCTAGGTCGCTGGTCCCCTTCCTCAGTTCTCTCGGAGCGGTCTTCTGTGCCCTCCCAAAAGTTCAGGCCGCACTCAGCCTGCGTGTGCGCCCAGAAGAGAGACAGCAGCGACCAGGTTGAGTCATTAGCCAGCCAGGACTCCCAGCCCTCGGCCTCCAGCAAAAAGATGCAGAGCCCGCACACCCAGGTGTTGAAGAACAAGCTGGAAGAGGCGGTGGTGTCCTCCCAGGACCAGCAGATTGTGGCCCTGGTGCTGACCCGGCTCAAGAAGGCCCGACGGATGCGGGAGCTGCAGCAGCAGGCGGCTGAGGCCTGGGGAGGAGCTGAAGCGCTCAGATCAGAAAGTCCAGATGACCCTGGAGCAGGAGCGCCGGCTGCTCCTGCAGCAGAGCCAGGAACAGTGGCAGCAGGAAAAGGAGCAGCACAAGACCCTCCCGAGTCGTGAGCAGCGCGGCCGGCAGCGGGACAGCCAGGGAAGAATGTGCCCCCCGGGGGAAAGCCGGTGGAGCAGCAACCGGAGGACCGGGAGAACCTGTGCCAGGAGAAGCTGGAGAAGACGCGCGCCCAGGCAGAGCACCGAAAGCAGTGCCAGGTGCAGCACCTGCGGGAGCAGGAGAGGATGCTGCGGAACCTGCGGGAGCAGCACAGCCTGCAGCTGCAGAGGAGGCTGGTGGAGGCCTGTCGCAAGAGGCACCTGCATGCCGCAGAGGGCCAGAAGAAGGTCCAGGACGCCAACCTGAGCTCCCTCATCAATTACCAGGCCCGGAAGGTCCTCATGGACTGCCAGGCAAAGGCTGAGGAGCTCCTTAGGCAGCTGTCCCTGGAGCAAGGTTTCCAGCGGTCCCAAGAGATACACCAGGGCCTAATGAAGGAGCGGCACCGGGAGCTGAGGGAGAAGGCCCAGAAGGAGGAGGAGCAGTTGCAGCAGGCCAAGTGGCGAGCGGGGGAGTCCGAGGAGCAGAGAAAGCTGCACAAAAGGATTCTGGTGGAGCTGGCAGATGAGAAGATCCGGCAGGCCAGGAGTCATGTGCACAAGACCACCAGGGACAAGGTGCAGCACCTCCGGGAGCTCAACCACCTGCGGGAGAAGAACCACCACATCCTGAAACTGAAAGCCGAGAAGGAGGAAAAGTGCCACATTGAGGGCATCAAGGAGGCCATTAAGAAAAAGGAGCAGAGGGTGCGGCACATTACCCCAGGGAAAGACCCAAACTTACAGGAGTTCCGGAGCTCCCGCAGGCCTCCAGGAGAGAGAACAGAGCGCCTCCCAAAAGCTCCCTTAATCAGATAGAACTAGAGGCCCAGCTCCATGCCTGTCAGCAGAATGGGGGCTACTGAGAACCAAGGACGCCAGGCTTAGAGGGCGCAGCCAGAAGGAGATGTGGCAATGTGATTCCTTTTATAATCTGATTATAATTGAACATTGATTTTTAAAAAGCATATAAAATTGCTGCAATTTCCTCTCATGAACTGGTTTATTGATTCACTTGGATAGTTTAGAGGGTCTGGGAGAAAATTTTGGGAATTTTTATGAAAATGATTTGGCTTTGTGAATTTTGATTTGAATAGAAAATACTCATTTAGCTCTCAAGTAATCTTAGAAACACACAACGGGCACATTTTAGAGATACCAGAGAAAAATCTATAGTCAGGGATACAGTTCTGTGATATGTCTTAAGTCTCTTCCTGTCCCTGAACTTATGGAAGGGTGAAGTATAAAGTACCTGTCATAAGAAATCTCCAAGACAAAAAGAAATTTTAAAAAGGGTGAAGTGGGAGGATTCCCGTGAACAAAACAAGTAGATTTGGGAACCCTGCATTCTATATCCTCTCTTGGGAGTTCATAATCCAATTTAAAATGTTAAAGGCTCTGAAAAAGCATGCAGTAAAGAAACTTGCTGTTTAATGTAGTGTTTTTCACAAATTATAGGGGACCCCCCCACTTTATTTTCTCAGATAATTTCATGGAATCGATGTTCTGTGAAACATTTTTTGAAATGGCACTCTATAGTTTTTACCTGATTGTCAACTTCTTTGGCCTCCCCTCCCTGTGTTGATAGGGAGTGTTTATAACTCCATCAGCTCTATGTCTTGACTGTTCCACCATAGCTACACCATCTGATACGGTTTGGCTGTGTCCCCACCCAAATCTCATCCTGAGTTGCAGGTCCCATCATTCCCATGTGTTGTGGGAGGGGCCCTGGGGGGATAATTGAATCATGGGGGGTGGAGGTTTCCCCTGTACTGTTCTCATGGTAGTGAATAAGTCTAAAAAGATCTGATTGTTTAATAAGGGGAAACCCCTTTCACTTGATTCTCATTCTGTCTTGTCTTTCACCTTCCACCATGATTGTAAGGCCTCCCCAGACACATGGAATGAATCAATTAAACCTCTTTTTCTATATAAATTACCCAATCTTGGGTATGTGTTTACCAGCAGCATGAAACAGACTAATACACCATCTAAGAGCTCATTGAAATCTACCTGGTCTGCTTCTTTTTTTTGGTCAGTCCTATCCATTCTTATGAATAAAATTGTAGTGGAATCTTTCTCTTCCCCTCTATTTCTCCTCTGTCTCTTTTGAAGGAGGTATGTGATGTCATTCTGTCTACCCACATTGTGTCTAATTAACCTAACCAGGCCCTGAATCAATGACTAAGCATGACTCAGTAATATGACATTTTAAAAATAAGGAGACAAAAGTTAAATAGAAATTAACCCATCATATCTCAGAGTCTTTATTGAAATCTCTAAATATTTTCTTCAAAAAGCCCCTTGTGTCACATTTGTATTAGAAAGAGATAAATAGAATAAGCCCCATTGGGAGGCTTATATCTTATTGGCAATTCTAAAGCAACATTAAAAGTAACCTGACAAGGGATTTTGTGCAGAGGTCAGTCTGAGGTCCACTTTCTCGGCTCTTATCAAGGAAATCAGGCCCTCTTCCCCCATTCTGTTTTCTTGTGCTACCCCAGATCCCTTCTACATGGTATACCCAAAGAGGCCTACTGTGGGACCCATACTTACTCTTCTGCTCAAAAATGTTCAGGGACACCCCCCTTGCTCAAAATGGAAGGGCTCACATATCTTGTCTGAATTTCCAACCTGATTCTCTTCTCCTTGCCCAAGTTAATCCTCTGTTCAAGCCAAATACCATATGCAATCCAAATATTCAAGAGTAATGCTTAAGACATTTCAGACAGACTTGGGCATGAATCCTAGCTCTTCCTCTTCATACAGTTGTGTGAGCTGGAGAAGTTACCTTTTTTCACCTGTTTCCTTGTTTGTAAAATGGAAAATAATTCGTACTTCAAAGGCACGTTGCAAAGGATGATAAAAACTAATTCATGTAAGGTATCTGGCACAGTGCCCAGAACCTGATACTTACGCTATAGTTAAACATTGTGGGTTTTATTGTTAATAACACTGATCTTGCACTTTTTTCAGTTCCATTCTCCCTACTTTGGTGCCTTTTCCCAAGCTTCTCTCTTCCATCATATCCATGCCTGGGTTTTCTGAGCTTGGTTCACATTCTGCCTCTCCCTGGCTGCCTCATCTTGACATCATTCTTCACTGACAAACTGCATGGCTCATGGAGTACTTAGTAGTTACTGCTTGTATGGCATATCTATTTTGCAATCCACATCTTGGCTTCCTAACTAGCCTACATGCTACTTGAAGCCAGGATCATTGTCTTAGACTTCTTTATACTGTACTTAACATGGTGGTCAATACATAGTCAAAATAAAGGCCATAAAACAGGGTGTTTTGACTTCACATCCATATCCCATGCATTTCCCCCCCAATGTTCTTTACTTTTCATTCCAATAAATAAATATAGACTTGCATTTTTTCCAATTCTTTGTGAACATTACTGGTAGAAATAATCTATACAAAATGAATTTAACAGAAATGGAGTAGACTTACTTTTCTTATTTTCCCCCTTAAGTACAACTAAAAGCCCTGAACATCATATATAAAACAAACATCAGAACACTCTGAAAGGTGGAGAGATGACAGACCAGCTGGTGACCTCAGGACCCAAGTAGCCACACAGTGATAAATTTCCTGGGCTTTTTTTTTTTCTTTTGGCCTCATATATCCCAGACCTAGAGCTGAAGAAAGGAATAACCCCAAGACACCAACAAGTGCAGAAAAAAAAGCCCCAGCACAAGTCTGCTCTTTCCAGCCAAAGGACCAAGAAAGGGGAGCCTACCAAGAAAAAAATATTAGACAATAACCACTCTACTCCAACAAACACCATGGAAAACTCCACCCTTACCTATGCCAGCAAAGACTGAGTGGGGGAACCTAGACTTCTACCCTCGCAAGCTGAAACCAGGAGCTCCCTCCTCCTGCCCTAGCAATGCCAGCAGAGACCAAAGGGGAGCCTAGACTTTCAACCACTGCCTCCCCAGGCATCTCTTCCCACCTCCTCACTGGATGGTGTCAAAGGAAGATGAGTAGAGAGTTAGGACTTTTATCAGTATGCAGCAGGAACAAGGCTGAATACCCCTTTTGTGGCCCCCACCCCTGCCACCCTGTAGAGGCCACACAGGGAGCAGTAATGAGGCATTCCTATACCTCCCAGCCAGGGAGGTATCAGTAGAGGCCTGAAGGGGAGCCAGGACTCCCACCCTGATCAGCAGTAATAAGGTGCACCCACACATACCTCTGGTGACAATGGAGGTGGAGTAGGGATCTGGACTTCTGTTCCCAGCTGGTAGTAATAAGGCAGTGCCCCCTTTCTTTTCTGAAGTGGTGTCAGAGGAAGTCAAACAAAGCAGGAGGTTTAAATAAGTTCTAGTCTTATAATACTCACGATGTCTAGGTTTCAACTGAGAATAACACTTTATGTCAAGAACCAAGGATATCTCAATCTGAATGAAAAGATAATCAATAGATGCCAACATGATGACAAATGTTAGACTTACCTGAAAAAGAAATTAAAGTCACCATAATAAAAATGCCTCAACAAGCAGTTATGAACACATTGAAACAAACAAAAAATAAAATCTCTTCAAATAAATAGAAATACTCAGCAAATAAATAAGAAGTATAAAGAAGAACCAAATGAAAATTTTAGAACTGGAAAATATAATAACAAAAATCAAAAGCTCAGTGGATGGAGGGACTCAACAACTGAATAAAGGGAAAAAGGTGAGAATCCATAAACTGGAAGACAGAACAATAAATACTCAATCAGAGAAACAAAATTTATTGGGAAAAACAATGAGCAGAGTCTTAGGGGCCTATGAGACTATAACAAAAGATCTAACATTCATGGTATGGGAATCCAGAAGAAAGGTACAATAAGAAGAGGGCTTGAAAAGTACTCAAGGAAACAATGGCTGAAAATTTTTCAAATGTGGTAAAGTATTAAACTCTAAAAGGGTAAACCCATAGAAACCCATAAGATACAACATAAACTTCTAAAACTGAAGATAAAGAAATTATCGATCAAGAGTGTGAAAAAATAAGCCACAAACTGAGAGAATATTTGCAAAAGAGTGATTATATTAAAATTAAATAAAGTATACTTCAGAGCAAAGGAAACTACCAGAAACAGAGAGGAACACTATAAACTTATAATAGGGTCAACTCACCAAGAACACATAGCAATTCTAAATATGTATCAAACAACAGAAATACAAAATGTGTGAAGCAAAAACTAATAGAACTATAGCTGGGCGTGGTGGCATGTACCTGTGGTCCCAGCTACTCAGGAGACTGAGGTGGGAGGATCACTTGAGGCGAGAGGCAGAGGTTGCAATGAGGCAAGATCATGCCACTGCAATCCAGCCTCGGTGGCAGAGTGAGACCTTGTGTCAATAAATAAATAAATAAATAAATAAATAAACTAATAGAACTGGAAAGACAAATAGATAAATCCACAATTACAGGTGAAGACTTCAATAAACAGCAAATCAGCAAGGATGCAGAAGAATACAAAAACACGATCAACTAACAAGATCTAATCAACATTTATAGAAGACCCCAACAGCAGTAGAATACTCATTGTTTTTCCAGGCCATGGAGCATATACAAAGATAGAATATATCCTGGGCCATGAAACAAGTCCAACAAATTTAAAAAAAAACTGAAATCATACAAAATGGGTTCTCCAATCACAATAGAATCAAAATTATAAATCAATAACAGAATGATAACAAGAAAACATCTACTACTAAAACTTGGAAATTAAATACTTCTAAATAATCCATAAATCAAAGTGGAAGTCTCAAGGAAAATCAAAGTGGAAGTCTCAAGGGAAATCAAAAATTCACATTGAACTGAGTGAAAAATAAAACGTCAAATTCGTGAGACACAGCTAACGCAGTGTTAAAAGGAAAATGTATAGCATTAAGTCCATACATTAGAAAAAGAGGAAAGGTCTCAAAGCAATTATCTAGGCTTCCACTTAAGAACCTTGAAAAAGAGCAAAATAAAGCCAAGGCAAGCAGAAGAAGGAAAATAATAAAGAGCAGAAAACATGGCAAAAATAAAAAACAATAGAGAAAATCAGTGAAACAAAGATCTACTTCTTTGAAAAGTTCAATAAAATTGACAACCCTCTAGAAAAACTGACAAACAAAAAAAGGATGACACAAATTACCAATACAATGAATGAAACTGGTACATCACTAAGGACCCTGCAGATATCAAAAGGATAATAAGGAAATACCATGAACAATTTTATCCACATAAATTTGACAACTTATGTGAGTGAACCAAACACAAATAACCACAACTCACCCAATATGAAATAGATCATTGACTATCTCCATAACTACTAAAAAAATTAAATTCACAATTTAAAAACTCCCCCCAAAAATCTCTAGCCCAAGAGCAATTCCTAATTTATTTCATGAAGCTAGTATTACCCTAATACCAAGCCAGGCAAAGAAAGCATGAAATAAACAAAAACTACAAATTACTGTCCTTCATGAATATAAACGTAAAATTCCTAGCAAAACATTAGCAAATTGCATTAAACAGTATATAAAAAGCATTATATGTCACAATCAAATGGAGTTTATTCCAAGAATTCAATTTAGATTCCAAATTTCATATTCTAAAATCAACCATTTTATTAATAAGCCACAATATTAACAAGCTAAAAAAGAAAAATCACATGAACATATCAGTTGATGCAGAAAAAGCATATGACAAAATTCAGTACCCATTCATGGATAATACTTTCAGAAAAGTACGAATAGAAGGAAACTTTCTCAGCTTGATAAAGAATATCTTCAAAACAAAACAAAACCCTACAGCAAACATCATACCTAAGAGTGAAAGCCTGAACACTTTCCCCCAAAAATTATAAGCAAGGCAAGGATGTTGATACTAACCACTCTCGTTCAACGTAGGGCTGGAAGGCAAGAAAAGGAAATAAAGTCATACACATTGAAAAGAAAGAAATAAAACTATCCCTATTTGCAAATGATAGGATGGCTTATGTAGAAAATTTCAAGGCATCTACATAAATCTTCCAGAATGAATGAGTTCAGCAAAGTAGAAAGATAAAAGATCAACATTTAAAAATCAATAGTATTTCCATATATTATCAATGAACATGTTTTTCCAAAATTTTAAAATACAATACCATTTACAATCACTAAAAAGAAATACCTAGATGCAAACCTAACAAAACATGTATAAGACTTGTCTGCTGAAAACTATAAAATGCTGATGAAAAATAAAAGAAGACCTCAGTAAATGGAGAAGCACACTGTTCGTAGATTAGATTGAGGCTTTAACATAATAAACATGTCAGTTCTCCCCAAACTAACATACAGATATATTGCAATTTCTATCAAAATCCCAGCTGGAGTTTTATAAATATAGAAAAATTATTCTAAAATATATCTGGAAAAGCAAAGGAACTAGAATAGTTAAAACAATTTTGAAAAAGGAAAGTGGGAGGAATTAATCTACTCAATTTTATGACTTTTACTATAGGTACGGTAATCAAGACTGTGTGGTATTGGTACAGGGACACACACATGAGAGCAACATAAAAGAGAAACCAGAAATAGACCCAGATAAATGTCTGATTAATTTTCAACAAAGATGCAAACGCGATTTGATGGAGAAGAAAACTTGTTCAGCAAATGATGCTGGAACAAGCAGATATTCCCAAGGTTGGGGGAAGCACAGGGAAAGTCTCACATCTTATACAAAAATTAACTCAAAAAGGATGATGGACTTAAATGTAAATTGTAGTACTACAAAACTTAGAAAAAAAAATATGAGAACATCTTCAGGATCCAGGGTTAGGCAAAAACTTCTTAAACCTGACACGGACAGTTCAATTGATTTTTCAAAAACCTGATAAATTGGACCTTATCAGAATTAAAAATGGTTATTCCATGAAAGACTCTGTTAAGAAGATAAAATGACAAGCTTCAGAGTGGGAACATGCAAATTAAAACCACAGTGAGACATCACTATTCACCTGTCAGAATGGCTAAAATAAGAAATAGTGACAATGCCAATTGCTGACAAGAATGCAGAGAAACTGGATCACTCATATATTGCTAGCAAAAATGTAAAGTGGTACAGCCACTCTGGGAATCAGTTTGGGAATCAGTTTCTTCAAAAACTAAATATCTAACTACCGTACAACCCAGTGATAAAACTCGTGAACATTTATTCCACAGAGATTAAGACTTATATTCACACGAAAACCTGTATGTGAATATATATAACAGCTTTATTTGTAATAGCCAAAAACAGGGTTAACCTAGATGTCCTTCAATTGCTGAAGGTTAAACAAACTGTGGTACATCCAGACCATGGAATACCACTCAGCAATAAAAAGAAACCAACTTTTTTTTTTTTAAGACAGAGTTTAACTCTTGTTGCCCAGGCTGGAGTGCAGTGGCACAATCTCGGCTGCAACCTCTTCTCCCCAAGTTCAAGTAATTCTCCTGCCTCAGCCTCCCAAGTTGCTGGGATTACAGGTGCTTATCACCATGCCCTGATAATTTTTGTATTTTTAGTAGAGACTGGGTTTCACCATGTTGGCCAGGCTGGTCTCGAACTCCTGACCTCAGGTGATCTGTTCACCTCGGCCTCCCAAAGTGCTGGGATTACAGGTGAGAGCCACCGTGCCTGGCCTCAACTACTGATTCATCCAATAGCTTAGACGAATCTTGAGAGAATTATGCTGAGAAAAAAATCCCCACAATCTACATAATGTGTGATTCTATTTATATAGCATTATTGAAAAAACAAAATTGCAGAAATGGAGAACAGATTAGTGGCTTTCAGGGATAGTAAATGGGTGAAAGTGGAGGATAGGAGGTGTGGTCATAAAATCAAAACATGAGGGATCCTTCTGGTGATGGAAATGTTCTGTATCTTGACTTTATCAATGTCAATATCCTAGATGTGATATTGTATTGTATTTTACAAGAGTCTATCATTGGGAGAAACCAGGTAGCAGGTATGCAGGATCTCTCTGTACTATTTATTAAAACTGCATGTGAAACTATAATTATCTCAAAATAAAAAGTTTTTGAAAACAAACTGACATTACTAAAACTGCACATTGTATAATCCTGGGGAAAAAGGGGCAGGAAGAAATAACATTTTGTTGTCAACAATAACATCCTCAAAAATTGACACGAGAAAAACTTGGTTCGGTAGAAATTTATTAACACAAAGTAAACTCAATTATGGCTAAAACTGCAAATAGTAACATTTGTGACACCCTAAAATGAATGATGAAACCAAAGTTTTTTTTAAATTTTTTTTAATTGCATTTTAGGTTTTGGGGCACATGTGAAGAACATGCAAAATTGTTGCATAGGTACACACATGGCAGTGTGATTTGCTACCTTCCTCCCCATCACCTATATCTGGCATTTCTCCCCATGCTATCTCTCTCCAACTCCCCCACTCCCCCGCTGTCCCTCCCCTATTTCCCCCCAACAGACCCCAGTGTGTGATGCTCCCCTCCCTGTGTCCATGTGTTCTCATTGTTCAACACCCACCTATGAGTGAGAACATGCGGTGTTTGATTTTCTGTTCTTGTGTCAGTTTGCTGAGAATGATGGTTTCCAGGGAACCAAAGTTTTTATAACACTTTGATATGCAGAATTCAACGTGCGAAAGTTGAACTTGTAAGAAATAATTGCCACAAAGAAAAGCCCACAATGGCAAAGGCTGTAATTGGTCACATTTGATATGGCCAAAAACACTAATAAAGAAATGCAATTCATATTAACACAAAAAAGTTTTTGTAAATTGAAAATAAAAATTAAAAAATTGGAAGCAGAGACTATACCATTTAGAAAACTGATCACAGAATTGAATTGGCTTAAAGGGATTTGTGTTGAAAAATACTGTCTCAATGCTCAATGAAAATGTATTAGCCTTGGTTTTCTGACTTAAACATTTGTATTTAAGTACATATCAGATCAAAGCTACGAGATCAAAACATCCTACCCTCTAATAGCCAAACCCTATCAAAGGCCTACTATATGCCAGGCACTTGACACATACTAGGCTTTTTTATATTCATTTATCTCCTTTAATTTCATAACCTGTCTGTGGCACACATATTACAGTATTTCACAGATAAGGAACTAAGGCTTAGCAGCGAGTTTAAGCAAGATTTCTGATATGCTGCTGCTACTAAATGATAGAGCTGGAATTTTAGACCCAGGTTTTTCTGACTTCCAATGCAGTCTTCATACATTACGTGGCCTTTTAACAACTAAAGGGAAGTAGGACACAATGCTTAGGACACAAGCTCTGAAACCACACTGCTCATGTTAAAATCCAAGATTCATTCCTTAATTAATCAGTCACTTGGAGCAAGGTTCTTAACCCATCCATGCATCAGTTTCTTTATCCAACTAAAGGAAACAAAGTCCTACATATAACTCACAGGGTTGTGATGATTAAACCAATTAATATGTTTAAGGAATTTAGAACAGTGCCTAACACATGATAAGAACTCCATGTTGGTTTTTATTATATAATTTTTTCTTGAGTTTAGTGCTGGACACAAATTTTTATTTTTAAAAATCTGAATTGCAAGTGCACTCAGAATATCAGAGGACTGAATGGCAAATTAACCTAACTCTTGTCAAATATTAAAATATGTATGTCTTTTATGGTAGAAATTTAAAGACTGACAGTTATCTCGGTTGCATTTAAATTGATAGACCTCAGAAGTTTTAAAGAAGTTACCTGTAACTTTAGGGGATGTAAGTGTGTTTCTTTTCTGACTGTATAACTGAATTAATTCCACATTGGAACAGCCTTTGTTAATGTTCTCCCTCCATCCTAATCCTATAGCAGCAATTCTACATTGGGGGGAATGCTGACCCAATTGAGTATACTCAGGCATGAATCCTTCCTTCCTAGGTTTGGAATATCATTAAAATTTTCTGGACCTGCATTCTTCTCCTTTTTGTATGTCTTACATAATCAAGAGTCTTTAAATCATAGGCTTTCAAGAATTATTTTTGAGACATCAAACACTTGCCAATTGATTTTGTCTTTTTCAGAAGTCAGAAAGTTCTGGGTATTTTCCAATTCTATGTCTAGTTCTAACCAGACCCATTTCCCTTCTAATAGCACTTGAAACCAGAATAATTCTATTTCCAGCTAATTTCCCTGTGCTTCAGAAGGAGTTATTGTTTCACTTTGGCATTGCAGATGTTCTAACTCAAAGGAATGAGGAAGTCAGATTCACTGGCAAGTTTATACTTTTGTGGTTTAAGTAGAAGTGAGCTAATTCTCAAAAAAAAAAAAAAAAAAGGTGAGCCACTTCAAAAGGTTCTAAGTCTTATTTTCTGCATTGGCCTAATTGTATTATATGGGTGATGGCACTTGCTAAAAGTCATGTCTCTTTTATTGACTTGAAGGTGGCAAAGGGGCAGAAGGTTTAGGTCCCAATTGTAGCACAGGGAGGGAGTCCTCCTGTAGCAGTCTGAATGTATGTGCTGTCAGTGACTAACCCTCCTTCTTTATAATCATTTTTAAAATATCTTCCTTACAGCCTAAGCTCAGAAATAGACCCATGTGTTAATCAAGGCTAAAGATGGACACTCTCCATGTGGCATGGAAGATGGCCACCGAAAGCCTCAGGCTTATGTGCATCCCATTTGCAATGCAAGAAGAGAGACTTCTTTACCTCTGATATGGAGAATTCCAGAAGAAAACTTGGATGGGGCCAGCTTTGGTCACAAGCCCTTCCCTTGGACTTGTGTCCATTATAGTATCATAGCATATATGGTCTAGTCTGCAAATTGGGCCATGGTGACTGTTACCAGAATTGGGTAGAATTGGCAAGGGTGTTCTTAGGATGCTAAATAGAGGGGTATTGGACAGCATCATACATACAGAGAGCCTGAGAACAATCACAAGATGAGATGTATGAAAGTATGTGCCACAAATAATAACTAACATTTATTTGGGGTGGCTTTAATGGCAATGAAACATTTCCACATTTCCCTGGATTTCACACTCCCTCTCCATTTAATGCAAAAACAGGCCCAAACCTCTACTTCTCACAGTGTGGGGATTAGCTGTCTTGAGGGTCCCCCCTGCTTTCAAACAGCTATCTGCTTCCTAAAATACAATTCATTTGCATTGCTGGGATTGTGGAAGTAAGGGAAACCTCCACAGGGACTTCACACACACACACACACACACACACACACACACACACACACACACATACCCCGTCTGTATATAAAAAGGCAGAATTCTTCTGAGGACAGTTACAAATAACAATATAGCAATAAGGATAAGCTAACTCTGAGATTCTGAGTTTAGAACAGAGATCCTGAAAGGAGATGACATTGGTCCAGGGTAATTGTGTCCCTGGCTCCTGGCAGAAGCAAACACCAATCCACACTTGAGGCAAGCATCCTCAATTTAAGCTCTCAAGTTTTCCACACATTAAGATCAGTCGAATATAAGTTTGCAAAGATCATTCACACAAATAAACAAATCATAATGAGTGATAATCAATAGAAATAAAAAAACTAAAACACATACAGGCTTTGAATATTAGAACTATCAGAATCAGAACAGAGAAGAACATATATAATGTTTAAAGAAAAAATATAATCAAAAACTGGGAAAGCAGAAGAGAATAGCGTATATGACTAGGCATATTTGAAAAAGAAGTGTAGCTTTGTAAATAAAAAATATAGTTTTTGCACTTTCAAAAACTTCAAAGGGTGGCAGTAAATAGCATACTAAACACAGCTGAAGAGAGATTTAGAGCACTTGAAGATAGGTCTATAGAAATTTCCCAGAATACAGCACAGAGAAACAACATACAAAATATGAAAGAGATACAGAAGATAAAATAAGAAGTTCCAATAGCAAATCAGGGTTTAGGAAGAAGGAATAAAGAAAATGGGAGAGAGAAAAAATTATAAGATTTCTTTCTAGAACTGATGAAAAATGAATACATTGACACAGTAAGCATCTTGACAGTCTCTAGACAATACAGAGACAGTAGATCCAACTGCAGACATACTGAAAGTAATATGCTGAACACCAAAAACAAACAATCTCTTAAAGGCATTTTAAAAAGAAAATGTATCACCTACATAGAAATGACAGATTGGCCACAACTTTCCCAACAGCAAAAGCCAAAGCAAAGAGACAGTGAAATAATACCTTCTAAGTGCCAAGAGAAAATAACAGTCATCCTAGAATTGTCCACCCAGCAAAACTATCTTCACTCATGAGACTAAAATAAAAACATTTTCAGAGAAACAGAAACAGAATTTACTACTAGCAGACCCGAGCCAAAGAAACAGTTACGAAATGCACTCTGGAAAGAAGAAAAATGATCCTGCAAAATAAATAAATAAATAAATATTAACAAACATCGTCCATAAAAATGACTTCTAATTTCCACATCTAATTTACGGAAATAAAACTGTTTAAAAGGACAAAATCAAAATAGCAAAAGACAATAGAATGAAAGTTGGGAGAAGAAATAAAGTTGAGTGGCCTCTACTCACTTGTAAGTGGGGGCTAAGCTATGGGTATCCGGAGGCATACAGAATGGTATTATGGACACTGGAGACTCAAAAGTGAGGAGGTGGGTGAGGAGTGAGAGATAAAAAATTACTCATTGAGTACAATGTACACGATTTGAGTGACAGGCATACTAAAAGCCCAGACTTCACTACTATACAATTCATCCATGTAACCAAAAACCTCTTGTACTCCTAAAGCTGTTGAAATAAAAAAAAAAAAAGAAATGATACTTGGTTTGATTGGAGGGTTGAGATTCTAATGTTAGAATTTAGTAGATTTGCATGGTAAAATTTTAAGGGAAACCGCAAAATAACAGAAATAAATATGGCATAACTTCCAGACAAGTAGAAGAAAAACGGAATAAGAAAGCAAACAAAATTCAAAGTTTTAATAGTCAAAAAGAGAAAAATAGGCATAGTAAAAATGGAATAAATAAGACACAAAAAGTAACAAATAGTACAAAGGAATACAGATGCATCGGTCACCACAGAGAATGAAAAAGACTAAATTTACCACATAATAGACCAATATTGTCACACGAGATATTTTTAAAATTCAGCTATGCCATTCACAAGGGACACATTTAATAAACATAAGGAAAAGGAAATGTTGATAGTAAAACATACATGAAACAAATATTAACCAAAAGAAAGCTTTCTGTGGTCAGGGAAAACAGACTTTAAAACAGAAAGCATTATATAGACAGAGAGGACCACCGTATAACAACAAAATGATTGATCTAGAAACTGAAGCAATTCTAAAAAACCTGAGTAAATATATATATATATATATATATATATATACATACATATAAAGCAAAATTAATAGAACACACAGAGGAATTAAACTCATCATCAGAGTGGGAGATGGTCAAGATACCTCTTTTATTTCTTGGCAAACAAAAAAGTCAAAATATAAAAAATTGGCAAGTTTGGTTTATTGGACATGTATAAAGTCTATATAACATTGAAATGTTTACAAAATTGATTATGGGATAATAAGAGAAGTATCAAGATTTTCAAATATTCAATATCCTATGGACTAAGTTTTCTAATCACAATGCAATTAAATTGGAACTCAAAAACATTAGCTTAGAATTTTAAAATCTCATTTTAAAATACTCTGTGGAATAAAACATCATTAATAGAAATTTTAAAGTATTTCGAACTGGACGACAATAAAAATGCCATGGCTTATGGCATGCAGTGAAAAAGGTAATATAAGAGAAATGTAGAGACTCAAACGCTTACTAACATAAGAGAAGAAAAACTGAAAATTAATGAGCTAACCACCCAACTTAAGAAATTAGAAAAAGAACAACAGAATATATACAAGAAAGTAAAAGAAAGATAATTATAAATACAGACATTAATAAAATAGTAAAGATGTGACAGAGATGATTAACAAAACCAAAAAGAAACACAAAGGAGATAACTAAACTTCTAACAGGATTGTTAGACAGCTATGGTTTTTATCAGTGTTACCAGTATTATTCTTCAGGGTCCTCTCTGCTAAGAATCTAGTGACTTGTAGCTGGGCATGGTGGCTTATGCCTATAATCTCAGCACTTTGGGAGGCTGAGGTGGGCAGATTGCTTGAGCCCAGGAATTCAAAACCAGTCTGGGCACATGTTTATCTATATAACAAACCTGCACATCCTGCACATGTACCTGTGAACTTAAAATAAAAGTTGAAAAATTTTGAAAAATTAGCTGGGTGTGATGGCTTATGGCTGTAATCTCAGCTACTCGGAAGGCTGAGGCAGGACTGCATTGAGCCATGTTTGCACCAGTGCACTCCAGCTTGGGTGACAGAGCGAGACCTTGTCTCAAAAAAAAAAAAAAAAAAAGGAAAATGAAAAAAAGAGATTCACAATATTAAAAATAAAGAGGGATATAATAAGAGATCCAGCAGCGACCATAAAGATAATAGTGTACTATTAAAAAAACTATATACCAAAGAATGCATAAAGAAGCATAGGTTTAGAAGAAACGTACATATCCTTTAAAAAAATAACCAACTCAAAAAGAAATTACAAAATCTAAATAGCTCATAACCATTAAAACAAGTGAATTGATTGTCTAATTTTCCCACAAAGAGAATCACTCGGCACAGATGATTTTACAGGTAAGTTCTACCAACTATTCACAGAGTGTATCATCTAATATTACACAAACTCTTTAAGAATTGGAAAAAGAAGGGCCGGGCGCAGTGGCTCATGCCTGTAATACCAGCACTTTGGGAGGCCGAGACAACTGGATTACTTGAGCTCAGGAATTTGAGACCAGCCTGGGCAACATAGTAAGACCCCATCTCTACAAAAAATACAAAAATTAGCCAGGCATGATGGTGGGCACCTGTAATCTTAGCTACTCAGAAGGCTGAGGTGGGAGAATCACTTGCGCCCAGGTGGCAGAGGTTGCAGTGAGCCAAGATTCCATGTACTGCACTCCAGCCTGAGCCACAGAGCCAGACCTACCCCCACTAGCCCCCAAGAAAAAGTTAAAAAAAAAGAAAAAGAATAATTCCCAACTTTTTATATGAGTGCACTGTGCTTTGATACCAAATCTCAAAAAAATCCAGCAAAAAAAAAGTGACAGGAAAACCTCATTCATGAATATACAGGCAATAATCCTGCACAAATATCAGCAAAATGAATCCTATAGTTTATGAAAAAGATAATACTGTACAACATGACTAAGCTGGGTTTATTCCAAGAATACAAGTCTTAACTTTAGAAAATCTATAATTGTCATTCACCACATTAGCATATTAAAAGAACCAAAACAATATTGTTTTTCAACAGATGGAGAAAACACATATGATGAAATTCAAAATACCTATTTATGATTTTTTAAATTAACTGGCTCAGATTAAAAAGAAATTTCCTTAATCTGATAAAGGGAGTCTACCAAAAACCTACAGTCAACATTATTTTTAATGATAAAACAGAGAAGGTTTTTAAAATCAGGAAGAAAAAAGAAAGGAGGCTGGGTGCGGTGGCACTTTGGGAGGCCAAGGTGGGCAGATCACTTGAGGCTAGGACTTCGAGACCAGCCTGGCCAAAAAGGTGATACCCTTTCCTTACTAAAAATACAAAAAAAAAGTCAGCCGTGATTGCTGGCACGCACCTATAGTCCCAGCTACTTGGGAGGCTGAGGCAGGAGAATCGCTTGAACCCAGGATGCAGAGGTTACAGTGAGTTGAGATTCCGCCACTGCACTCCAGCCTGGGCAAGAGAGTGAGACTCTGTCAAGAAAGAAGAAAGAAAAGAAAAGAGAGAGAGGAAGGAAAGAAAGATAAAGAAAGAGAGAAAGAGAGATGGAGAGAGAAAGAGAGGAAAGAAAGAAAGAAGAAGGAAGGAGGGAGGAAGGAAGGAAGGAAAAGAAAAAAAGAAAGGAAATAAAAATGACATGGTTTGGAAAGGGGGTAAAAACCCTTAAAACTCTCATTCACAGATGATATGATTTCTACATAGATGATGTGATTTTATCCACAATCTTAAAAGTTTATATGTTATAGTCATAAAGCACTTTTTGTGATAGCCAAGAACTGGACATCACTCAATGTCCATCAGTGGTAGAATGGATAAATAAATTGAGACACAGTCACACAATGAAATTCTATAGAGCAAAGAGCATGGTAACAACCATATTCAATCACATGGGTGAATCTCACAATTTCATGTTGAGTGAAAGATGCCAGTTACAAAAGAGCACCCACTGTATGAATCCAATTACATAAAGTACAAACACAGGCATAACTAATCTTTGCATGGAAATCTGGTCAATGGTTCCCTTTGAATGAGGGACTAATGGACAGAAGTGGTACAGGAATGTGGGCTACAGTAGTGGGGTAAGTATGGAATTTGGAGTCAAGCAGTGTTTGGTTTAAGTATCAGGCTCTGCCGTTACCAAGTGACTGACCTTTAACAAGGGACATCAGCACTGTGAGACTCAGCTTTCTCAAATGGAAAATGAACACAATAATGCTGCTCAGCTCACCGGATTGATGCGAGGCAGATGAGATAATGTATGTGGAACATCTGGCTTAGAAATTTCTAAAAAAAATGGCAGCTATGGTTGTTATCAATTTTATTATTCCTCATGGCCCTCTCCATTAAGAATCTAGTGACTTGTAGCCATGAATGGTGGCTCATACCTATAATCCCAGCACTTTGGGAAGCCAAGGTGAATGGATTGCTGGAGCTCAGGAATTTGAGACCAGCTTGCGCAACACAGTGAAACCCCATCTCTACAAAAAAATACAAAAATTAGCTGAGTGTGGTGGTGTGTGCCTGTAGTCTTGGCTACTCTGAAGGCTGAGTTGGGAGGATCACCTGAGCCAGGGAGGTCGAAGCTGCAGTGAGATGTGATCGTGGCACTACTTTCCAACCTGGGCAACAGAATAAAACCCTGTCTTTAGAGAAAAACAAAAGAGAAAAAAATGAATCTAGCGACTTGTGAGTAGAAAACAAAGGTAACAAGTAGAGAGCAACTCAGCAGATGGCTTTGCATTTCGACATGTTCCTCCAAAGACGCTTTGGGAACACTCCACACCCCAGATATGGCTTGTTCCGCATGCACTTATATTGTCTTGCTTGTCTTTGAAACTCCTGCCAAGGTTGCACTCACCAATGCCAAGTGATAAGTTCAGCACAGGGAGGGGCAGAGGCTTCTAGAGACATTAAGTCAACTGCTGACTCTACTCTGCTTCCTGCAAGTCTCAGAACCAGCACAAGAGACCTTTCATTCTTATCTTTACGGTAAGAGCTGCTTGAGTCTAGGGCATTTTGGTTTGGAGCTGAAAGAGGCTGTGGAATGCCTTCTCAGTCCGTTAGGGACTAGTCAGGCAGCCTCCTGCGCCTACCCTCACCCCTGCCCACCGGGGCACAGGCATTTATCATGAAAAGAATGTAGCACCTGTTTCTGCCCCCCCCCACCCCACCCTGTCAGATTTCCTGTTTTTTTCTAAAAGCTTCTAAAACAGATCCCGGATTATAGTGTTTTCTTCCAATGTTTCTCCAAAGTGTTTCTTGAATAATTATTTGTGCTTAGTGTTTGAAACATAACCTTGCTCAAAAAGTAGAAATATAACGTACCTATTTGATATAACCTACATTAACGGGAGCAGCCCCAAGCAAAGTAGATGAAGAGAGAACACGAGGAGGATCAACATTTGGGCTCCTGGAAGGGAGCCCTAAGAAACATGATCAGCCAGACTTTAGCAAGCAGTGCTAACTGAGTCCCCTTCATTAGGCAGGGCAGCTGGAGAGCACAACAAACATACACACAGGTGCACGGACACACGTGCGAGGGACAGAGGAATGAGCAATTGGTCCAAGCATCCCACCAACGTGACTTCTGCTTCACCCCAACGTGAATTTAAGTAGTGTGGAAATTAGGAAATGCTCCTGTAGTTCATGAAATAAAGCAAGAAAGGCGCATCCAGCGAGGTGCACTTGGTAGAACGGCCACACAAACCCCAAAATAGAAACAGCACCTTGTCAGCCCAGAAGGAAAGCAATCCTACTCCTTGCCCAGGCTGAAGAAGACACTGTCCAGAACATTAATCCTGCCACCCTTTAGTGCATCCAGAGCTTTCCAGCAGTAAAAGTCCTGGTAGAAGAAATTTTTGCACATTGAACAAAAAAGAATACGCTTTGAAACAGAGGAGATTGAAGATAATAGATGTGAAGGTGCTTGAGAAAGTTAAAGGGTTTGTATAAAGGTAAGAGATCATTGTTATTAGTGCTGTGTTTGCTTCGAAGATGCTGAAATATTTCTTTTCAATCAATGATCTTGACACCACAAGGGCCAATTCTGTCAGGATGAGGAGAGCATTGAGCCTGGAGCCAGAAGGGCCAGAGTCCAGCGCGGCTCTACCATTGATGAACCACCAACCACCAGCAAACCCCTTGCTTCTCTGGCCTTGAGGTTCCACCTCTGTAAATGGGCCCTAATCATGGGTTGATGGAACGTCACATAGATGAAAGTGTCCAATACTCAGGAAGCACTTAAAGCAGCTACTATGTACTGAGCTCTGTTTACTTTGCTCTAAACACGATGCCGGCATTGTGTGTTCATTCTCTCAGAAACGACAAGATGAGAATTGCTGTTTTTCAGTTACAATGAAGACACAGACATGCCAAGAGGTCAAGCAGACTGCCCTAAGTGACAGGAATTCACAGCCCAACACAAACCCAGTGATTCCAGTCCCTGGCTCTGTTCACTCGCTACCATGTTTTTCTCAATAAATATTTGTTGAATCCTGAGTTGACTGTCCATCTTTTGATGGCAGGTACTGTTTGTTCTTCCTGAACTCTCATCCCAGAGCATCTGCTCCACTGCTGGCTGCCAATAAAATTTACTGAAATTAAAATGTTACAGCTCTGCGAGAAGGGCCCTGCTGGCCAGGTCAGGGCTCTCTGACAGCTGTTTTGTGAGCTCCACGTGACTCCCCCGATCCAGGTGGGACGACTTCTGCACAAAGGGGCCTTGGAGGCCCTCACACATGCAGCTTCCAAGGGCAACAGATCAGCTAATTGTAAAGAGGGAAGCTGACCTGACCTGTAAAGAGGGGAACCACCTCCGGAACACTCCAGGTGGCCACACAGGTGTCTGAGACACTGGGACACCATCTAGTCCTGCTACAGGAGCGCGGCTTTAGCTTATCTCAAAGTGTCAGCAGAATAACTACAGAAGTAGCATTTGAGAGCATGGCTATCCTGCTTTGTAAATCTTGGCATGTTTTTGAAAGCTTGATGTAAAGACTGTATTGCAGAAAACACTGCACCACCAGCAACTTCCAAGTAAAAATGACTAAAGCGTAAACAATGAAAAATGCACCCAGCATTTCAGATTAAGGCTTCCTAACGTCATAGCTCTTCATTCTTAGAGACAGGTGCACTGGGCTTGATTTGATGTGATACTCAAATACAACGGAACTGTAATTTATGAAGCTCAAGTTATCTTTGAATCAATGATAAATTAATACTGTTGTAAATTTTCTTTAGGATACCTTCTTCACATGCCAGAGATAATAATGTTCTGGTCTTCAATTAAATGAAAGATGGGATTAAAATTCCCTAGGGAGCTAATTGGTAGATTCAGTGAAGCTGCTTTTCTTGTGCAACCACATAGCCTCATGCTCTCTCTTCCTCTCTTTCTCATGCTCTCTCTTCCTATTTTCTTTGACAGAAGTCTTTTTATGCATTTGTCACTCTACGCAAGTGCTTAGCTCAGAGTTGTTTCCTTTGGGGGTATATGTAGTACTGGAGGAGAAGGATTATTACAGTGCCATGCAAAACCCAAGAAAGGACCCATGAATGAGCAAGACACAACCAAATTGTGTTGACAAGCATGGGATGCTGGCAGACGGAGCCACTTACCAATTTGGCACCATGCTCTGAATCAAACCCAAGTCCTGCCTCTATTTTGATTAGTTAAAAATTTCAAGGACTGTTTACCAGGCCAAAGCACAGTATGGATCAGAATTCATGCCCCATGGTGTCTCCAGCCTCTGGCATGAAATGCTCCTCAATTTTAACTGGCTTTGGTCTCAGCCTGCTCACATAGATCATAGGCTCCTGCAAAGTTGCCCCTGGAATTACGCAGGTGAGGCCCCCATGTTCACGAACTGGATAGTGGGTGCAGCCATCATGACTGACATGTTCTGCCTCTTCCTACTCCCATCCTCCTGAAAGTTAGAGTGGCTGGCATGGCCAGAGTGAGATCCCAATGTCCCTGTTCCCCCTGCACCACCACTGCTACTGGTCTCTGATGTTCTACATTACAAGGTGCTGTGTTTCCAGAATACGTATAATGAACATCCCTGTCCCCCCACAGTGAGTCCTGCTTCGTCATAGGGACACACACACCTGCTGCTCATATGCTTAGACTCCTAGTCTTTCATGCCAGACAGTATCTTCAGCCTTCACCTGCTGCCATCTCAACCCTCCCCCTGGTCCAGAAACCCAGCACAAATTCCCCCTCAGCCACACTCAGGGCTCCAGTGCAATTCACATCTTGCAAACTGACTCCCCCTCACCAGCCCACCAGCTCACCAGACAGGTCTGGACAAGTTTACTCTCACTGAGGGATCAAGGAAAAATGCTCATACCAGGATTAATTGTATACTGACAGTTTTGTTTTTTTAATATGAGGGAATAACTTAGTAAATAAATACATGAATAAACAAGATAGCTTTTCCTTACAGTACAAAGTCAACAAATACATGTAAAAGAAATAATACTGAAAAAAAAAAAAAACACACAGCATTTGACAACCATCCTCGTCATCATAGATTCGAGCCAGAACCATCAATGGACACTAAAACTCGTGGGTACAGTTTGGAGGAACATATTTGTAATCTCAAAGTATCTTCCCACAAGATGCTTATTAATTACAAAGTAACTTTACAAAGTAAAATACATTATTATTTTACAAAGTAATATTACTATGGAGAAACTTGGCAGATACTACCTGTCGACAAAAAAGAGTCAAACTCTGTAAAATATTTGAAGAGATTTATTCTGAGCCAAGATTTATTCTGTGACTATGGCCCATGACATAGCCCTGAGGAGATCCTGAGAACAGGTGCCCAAGGTGGTCAGGGCATAATTTGGTTTTATATATTTTAGGGAGGCATGAGACATCAATCAAATACATTTAAGAAATACATTGGTTTGGTTTTGAAAGGCAGGACAACTCAAAGCGGGGGCAGGGGGGCTTCCAGGCTATAGGTAAATTTAAACATTTTCTGGTTGACAATTGGTTGAGTTTATCTGAAGACCTGGGATTAATGGAAAGGAATGTTAAGGTTAAGACAAAGGATTGTGGGGGACCAAGTTTTATTGCGCAGAGGAATCTCTCAGTAGACTTCAGAGAGAGAGAGAACAGTTATAAAATACTTCTTTTCAGACCTAAAAGGGTTCCTGGTTCTTAGCTGATTATTTCCTGGATCTGGAAAGAAAGGAAGGAAAACAAAGAGGGAAGGGGATGCTGTATAGAATGTGGAGACTTTGCCAGGCAATTTCAAGGCATGGCAAGGAAATATATTTTGGGGTTAAATATTTTCTTCCTTGTCTCATAATGTTATGCCAGAGTCAGATTGAAAAACAAGTCACAATATACAGGGTCAAATAAAACCCGTATGATAAGAATCTACGGTTTGCAGGACATGACTCCCCAAACCCTTTAGAAAGGAATTTGGGTAAGATAAAAAATCAGAGCTTAGTCTTCATAGCTTAGCCAAAGGATCAAAGTTAACATCACTAGTAATGACACAAGGGTTCAGCAGCTGCTTCCTGATAAGCTGCACCGAGAAGAACTCAACACCACTTCTGCAGCATTGCCACCCAAAGCACACAACCCAATGCAATCACAAGGAAACGTTGAACAAACCCCAATTAAGGGACATTCTACGAAATAACTGGCTGGTACTATGAAGAAAAGTCAACGTCAGGAGTATGAAAAGAGACTCAAGAACAATTCCATATTAAAGGACACTAAAGAGATGCAACAGTTGAATACATAGTCCTGGGTTTTCTTTGCCTATAAAGGAAATTCTCAGAAAAAAAAAAATGAGGAAATTTGAAGGTCTATAGATTGGAAAACAGTATTGCAGCAAACTTATCAGTTGTTACAACAATAATCAATAGATATGGTGAGAGGAAAAGGGATAAGACAAATGTAGGAAAATGTTAACATTTGAGGCATTTGAGTAAAATGTTTTTTACTATTTTTGTAACTTCTCTGTAATTTGAAAATTATGTCAAAACTAATATTTTAAATAAAATAATTTGGGCTATTCTTTGAGTTATCTAAAGACATGTGTATCTGTTGCCAAACCAGGGTTGAGGGGTGGGAATGTTTGCTACTTTTGAAGCAATGGCCAAGTCTGGTCTTGTTCTTGGATATGAGAGCACAGCTGGCTTCTGAGACCTTTATGAACCAAGCATCATCATGTGACTTGAATTTGAGCCAGTTCTAAACCTTTTGCGGTTGTTTCAAAATAGTTTAGGAAAAATTGGTGATGAACGGGAATGGTGGGGAAGAGTGGCTGCATTTTTAAAAGAACACATGCCCTATACACCCCTGCCCAGTCCCCCCCCATAGGCTGTTCTTGGCTTCTGAGAGGGAGAAATTAGAAAGTCAAGGACCATGCGCTCCTGTCTGTAACCCTGTTCAGTGATGGCTGAGCCACAGACTTAAGCCTTAGGAGCTGACTTGTTATGATCCTAAAAATAATTCAGAAGTAGCCTGAAGCTACTGACTCATCAGACACCCTGAGGGCTCTCTTGCTGGCATCAGGAAACTCTTGAGAAATCTAATTAAACTTCTATTCAACCCCCTTTCTGAGAGCACAGACTAGTGGAGAGCAAGTGACAATGGTCTGGTTCAGCTTGGATGTCTCCCGAAGGTCAGGGGAGGGGGTGGCAGTGTCGGGGAACAATCTCCCATCCCAGTGAGGGAGCATGGGCAGTGGGAAGACCCTGCAATGCTGGCTCCTGAGGCTGGGTCCCAGGAAGGACAGGCTCCTCATTCCACTTCATGTCAGGCGCAAAGTGCTCCATGTCCATGGATTTCTCTGAGCCTGCTCAGTGACTGGTGAATCAAATAAATAAAATCAAGACAGTATTTAATATTCATTGAGCACCTATTGTGTGCCCAGCACTGTGCTAACCACTCTAACAGACAATCTCACTTAATCCTTTTAGAGTGGAGGGTACTGAAGCTAAGAGAGGCAAAGCAATTTACCAAGTCTCCTTTGAGAGAGCGGAGGAGCAACTAAGTTTACCATTAAACAGGGAAGCAAGTATAAATAACCACACGAAATATGAAATAGCAAAGAAAGAGGCATCTTAGAAAAGGCTTTCTTCACAAACTTTTCATCAATGACCTCATCCAATCTCAAGCCTCTAAACATCTCCTCTATGAGGGGATCCTAAGAATTCTAGCTCTTGGTCCAGCCTCTTTTTGAGCTACATAGACTCCTTATTATTAGCTGTGGGCCTGACCTTTCCCCTAGGCAGCTCTGTCTGGAGCTCACACTCAGCCTGGCCAAAACTGAGCTCATGTCATTTCTCTCTCTTCCCAAACAAACCCCACATTTGATGTTTCTATTTCTGGCCCAATGACACTATTTTCCTAAGGACTAAGGTTTGAAATCTTGAGATTTCTTATCGCTGTTCCATTATATGCTGCCTAATATACTTTTTTTTCTCCTTTTTCTTCCTTTCCTGTGCCTGCCCCATTCTACCACCACCCCACCCCTACTCCACCAGCCTGCATATCTATCTAAGGAAATTTGGGTTCTCTTAGCAGAGGAAGATGACATAAATCCTTCCTTATCCATCCCTCAGGGCACATGCTAGAAAACTGACCCAGAATAATATTTTGAAAGTTGATCAATCAGAGAAGAAAAAGGTCAAAGCCTGGACACTCACTTTGTGTAGATCTGATTTTAATGGCTCACACGAATACCTTTATTTCCAAAAGAAATGAGATGGAGGATACTCAGAGTTTTTAAAAATAGCATTTCTTTAGAATCTACCATGAGCTGAGTCTTGTGCTAGTCACTTTCACACACATTATCTATTTAATTCTTATAAAAACTTTCCAAGACAGGTAGTGAAAAACTCGCTATAGACGAGTTCAAAACCAAGCTCATTTTGAGAAGCTAAATAACATGCTCAAATCACACAGCTGGTAAGTTCACTTCTCCTTTTGCAATGTCTCCCTAAGTGATTTCCTCCAGATTTAAAACCCATCCATAAACTTCCCAGATTAGTTCTACAGCTCTGTGTTCCAGACTCTACATAAGCACCTCCTCATGTCTCCACTTAGAGGGCTGATCCACCCAGATGACTTTACATGTCCAAAATGTAAGCCTTGATTTTTCCTTCCTCACTGAAATAGGTGCTTCTTTTTCTCCATATTTCCCTCCCATTTAGTGATATCATCATTGCTTGGGCCAAAAATCTAGAAGCCATCCTTGGTTTGCCTTTTCCTCCTCCATGCATACTTATTCTGTTTGGCAAGGCTTTGGGGCTCTATTTCCAAAGCGGGCCTTTGTCCAAATACCTCTCTCCATCTCCACAGCCAAAACCCCAGACCAAACCCCTACTGTCTCTGGGCTATTTGACTCCAGTGGTCTTCCAAGCCTGCCTGCCTCCACTCCTGCCATCCACCTTCCTGCTCCGTAGTACCTCCTCCCCTCCGCAGTGTCAGTGATCCTTTGACAGCAGAGTTTAGGTCATGTCGCTCTCCTGCTTAAAGCCCTCCATGACTTCCCATCACCACAGCCTCTGAGGCCTGCCGAATTTCCTGCCTCATCTGTATCACTCCCTCCTCTGCCTTCCAACCCCTGGCAACTACTGATCTTTTTGGAAGCTGATCAGTCAGATCAATTTGCCTTTTCCAGAATGTCCTGCAGTTGGAATCACGCAGTATGTAGCCTTTGCAGATTGGCCTCTTTCACTTAGTAACATGCATTTAAGGGTCCTCCCTGTCCTTTCATGGCTTACTAGCAAGTTCCCTTATTCCACCCTTTGCAGCCAGTTTGATTCCAGGTAAGATAAGCTAAGGTGGGTGGTGGTGAAAGCAGGGGTCTGAGGTCTGCTATAGTGCTTCACAGTCAGTCCCACCTTGAATGGGCCACGCTTCCATGGCAGGGTGGATATTGTGGCATGGATCCAAACCCCTGATTTCACTCTGCTGTAGATTCTACTGCCAGCCTTCTCAATGGGTATTCCTTTCGTCCTAAGATGCCAAATTTTATCCAAGGATAAAATTTATCTCCCTTCCTCAGCTTGCCATGTCCTTTGGGGGAGGCACATCCCCAATCTCAAAGATCCATACTAGTCTAAGCCAATCATAGTGGTCCCATTTCCCTTGCCTGTGACTGGCTTAGCCATAACCATGGCTTGCATCTCTGGCCAAAGACATATAATGGGAAATCTGAGGGGCTTCTGTGAAACATTCCTTCACTTGCCCAAAAAAAGACACAAGGAAGGACAGTTTCTCTTCTTCCACGGAAATAGTGTGTCACTGTGTCTGGGTGTGACACATGGAACTAAAGCAGTCATCTTGACCTCAGAACAAAGCTCACCTGCTGAAGAGGGCAGAACAGAAGAAGGAAAAGGAACTGAAGCCTTGATGGCATATTAAGACACTGAGTTAGCCAATACTAAAGCCCCTACACTCAAGGCTTTTTTTTTTTTAATATGAGAGAACACATTGTGTTTCTTGTCCAAACCATTCTAAGATGGAGTTTCTATTCTTGCAGCCAAAAGCAGCCTCGAGAAGACATGCCCTATTGAAGCTTCATCAACCCACTTCTTGGCTTACCTTCAGCCTTGTATTAGTCACTCTCAAAAGGTGCCCAAGTCAAATTGTTGCTGCCTTTAGCAACAAGGTGATCTGCATTTGGATTTCCTTGGTCTTGAACTGTTCTCACTAAATGGAATCCTTCCAGATAGAGAAAGGCCAGGTGCAATGAATAACAATTTTGACACATATATTGCACTTTGCATTTTATAGGATTTTCAATCTTTCCTTCAATAAACACTTCTTAAGCACCTACTGTCGGCCAAGCACAGGTGAGAATGATGCAGTAACGAACAAAACAGACAAGATCACCGTCTTAATGAAGCTTACAAGGAAACAAGTACAAGATTGTGGCGAATGACAGGAAGGAAATAAATAGAACAAAGAAAGAGTAAATAAGCAACTGGGGTGAGGTGAATTCTTTAAATTAGGTGCCCAGGGAAAGCCTCTCTGAGAAGGTAATTTGTATTTTTCTGCTATAATTAAAAATTTTTTATTGTTGCAAAGTATACATAACATAAAATGTATCACTGTAACCATTTTTAAGCATACAGTTCAGTGGCATTAAGTACATTCACATTATTGAGCAACCATCACCACCATGCATTTCCAGAACTTTTTCATCATCCCAAACTGAAAATCAATAAACAATAACTCCCCATTTTCCCCTCCTTCTAGATCCTGAAACCACAATTATACTTTTTTTCTCTATCAATTTGACTTCTTTAGATATCTCATATAAGTGGAATTATACAGTATCTGTCTTTTTGTGACTTGCTTCTTTCACTTAATATAACATCCTCCATGTGTTCATCCACGTTGTAGCATGTCTCAGAATTCGCTTCCTTTTTAAGGCAGAATAATATTCCATTGTATGTTTATACTACATTTTAAACAATCCAGGTGTCTGTCAATGGACATTTGGGTTTGAGGAAGTGACATGTGAAATGTAGGTAAAGGATGAGAAGACCCAACCATAGGAACTGCTGAGGGAGGGGTTTCTTGGCAGATGGAAAGATAAAGTCCTGGCCAACTCCTAAGCTTTCCTTAAGACCCAATGCCAGTGCCAGCACATTATGTTTCAAAGTCTTCTCTCACTTTCCTGAGCAATTTGTCACTTTCTGCCTATGCTTCCAGGAAACATTACCTGTATTTATCCCGTCACACTGTTGTCTCCCCTACCAGGCTGTGGTTGTGTCTTAGCTGTTTCGTGTTGCTATAACAGAATACCAGAGACTGGGTAATTTATAAGCAATTGATTTGGCTTATGATTCTGGGGTCTGGGAAGTCCAAGAGCATGGCACAGCCTCCTGTAAGGACCTTTGTGCTGCATCATCCCATGGCAGAAGGCAAAAGGGCAAGACAGGGTGAGAGCAAGGGAGCAAGAGGTGGCTGAACGTGCTCTTATAACAAGCCCAGTCTCTTGATAACTGACCCACTCCATCAATGACAACGTTCATCCATTCATGAGGGTATAGCCCTCATGACCTAATCACCTCTTGTTAAGTCTCACCTATCAACACTGTTGCATTAAGGATTAAGTTCGCAACACGTGAGCTTTGGGAGACACAATCAAACCATAGCAAGTTCCATTGCCCTTCCCTAACAAACCTTTTTCTAGCAGGTGCAAACAAACTACAAAACTGGTGAATTAGAGCTACCAATAAACTGCAAAAATGATGGATTTGAGTTTCTCTTTACCCTTAGTTCCATAAGGCAGAAGAGATAAACAACAAGGTGAAATACCAAATGCGGGCAGCAAAGGAAAATAAGCAAAGGGCCTTCATCATCTGCTAGTTAAGCCCTGAATTTAGAACCATAGCTTCCGGGAGCTGGAAGGGATATTAAAGGATATTGAAGATCACCTAATACAATGCATTTGCTTGGTCCTGGGGTGAAATGTTTTATGCAAGCCTCTGGAATGGACATGACTGGTTGGAAGCAGAAAAGGTTCTCAGCAGTCCTGGGAGGTGCTTAAAGTGAGTTTTCAATGCCCCTTTATATCCTCCCAATGCCCCCCCAATAGCTGAACCCCTTTATATTACTCCAGGATTGGATGGCAGGCTGATGGGACAAAGGAGTCCTTGCAGAGCCCCACCACTCATACCAGCAAGTGCTACAAACAGTCCCTGGTAGACGTGATTTACTCTGGGCCTCTGCTGGGAGGGAGGAGAACAGCTATAAACACCACTGTCCCAGAGATGATGGATCCCAGAAAGTGGGGCAGACTTGACTCTTCTCCAGAGGACACCACTCTGTAAGCAGAAATGGGCTGAGAGACGGTAGCTGTTGGTGCCGAGGCCTCTGGTGCATGCTGGTGGTAGGTGGGTGGACAGAACATCCTGGAAATGAGCTGGCATAGCCCACTCTTGACTCATCCAAATGGGCCTGAAATTGCCAGGGCTGCCACTGTGCTTTGCATGAGTTTGCCCTCTGCAGCCCAAAATATCCTTCTCTGGCTCTGTGCCATGAGCTGATTAACAGTCTCTCTTGGAATAATTCCCAGGCCCCTCAATCTTTTTCAGAATCTATTTTCTTACTTTACATGGGGCATCCTTTAAATGGGGACAGGGTAATATAAAATAGTGCCAATGCTGGATTCTCAGAAACAGCCAGGTATGAGATCTGTACTTATTAAGTCCTCACATGAAAATAGGAAGATTCTTGCCTTTAATTTATAGTTCATCAATCCAAAAATTATCCAGAACCTACCATGTGCTCAGAACTAAGCATTTTGGGGGAGAAAGTATAGCATGACATGATCCTGGCCCTTCACAGATTTATCAACTTCCTTGAAATGACTAATATATGAAACAATGAGGAAAAAATAAATCAATGCTATGGTATATGGCCCTGACTCTTTGTGCCTAACTTATGGGCTGCCATCCACCCCTGAGAGGGGCTTCCTTTCTATGGGATAGGGTTCTTGTGGAATATTTTTACAGGTTAACTATGCACTGTTCTTCCAAATGTGGCCTTCCTTCCAAATACGCTAGCATATTGTTATATGAATAATTTTGATCCACAAGTAATACTCCATAATCCTTAGTACAAACACCAAGAAGGGACATCTGAGGGCTGGGAGAACATCTCAGTGACAGCTTGTAATTTGGGCCTGGAAAGCAAGATGCCAGTGCCCCCACCAGTTGCCAGCTTGGGCCACTTTTCCTCTTTCCTTCAAGGCTTCCTAGTGTGCTGGCTCTGGGTCTCTCCAAACAACTGTGTGTTATGGCTTCGGCAGCCATGACTGCCACTTGTTTTCCTGGGGCTGGATCTTGCAAACTTCACACCCTTGTTTCTGTGTTACAGAGAATGTCCTTAGGGGTTGTCCATCTGAGCTGACACCTCTTTGCAATGACCACATGCCATTTTCCTCTTCTTCCCTTTTGCTCAAATCACAAGTTTTAGGGAAAAAAATAAAATAAAAGCAATTCCTCTCTGAGAAATTCTACACTTGGCTAGTTCCTGCCCCATGTGATGGGATCAAGCCAAGTCACCATGTTTGTCCAAAATATTATAAGGGCAAAGGAACCCAGAGGAGGGAGCAGTGAGTGTGGGATAAAATGGGCTGAGATGGCTGCATGGAGGAGGCATGAATGCTAAAGGAAGGAAGGAGGACCCCAGCAGGGTAAGGAACTGGGGCAGATCTGAGCAGGCCAGGTGGGGCCAGCTGAGGGTGACACATTGGGCCAGAGGGGAATGGGGTGACCAAGGGAGGTGAGTAAAGTCCCTTCGGCAGCTAAGAGTGATAGAATGGTTAATTTCACGTGTCAACTTGATTGGCCTAAGGGATGCCCAGACAGATGATAGATATTTCTAGGTGTTTCTGGGAGAGCTTAGCATTTGAATCAGTGGGCCCTGTAAAGGAGATTGCCCTTACCAATGTGAATGGGCACCATCCTATCCATCGAGGGCCTGAATAGAGCAAATAGTCGAGGAAGGGAAAATTGTGTCTCCCTGTCCTTGAGCTGGGATATCCAGCTTCTCCTGCACCCAGACATCAGAGCTCCTGGTCCTGGGACCCTTGGACTCCAGGATTTATGCCAGCAACCCCATCTGCACCCCTTCCTCTCTCTGGTTCTCAGGCCTTTGGCCTCAGACTGAATTACACCACTGGTTTTCCTGGGCTTTCAGTTTGCAAATGGCATTTGACTTCCATAATCATGTGAGCCAATTCCCATAATGTGTCTACCCTTATAGATAGCTATACATATCCTGTTGGTTCTGTTTCTCTGGAGAGCCCTGGCTAATACAAGTGAGCACCTACTATGTGCAGGCACTGAGCTGGGCCTGAGAACACAGTGGGAGACAAGATGGATGAATCTCTCTGTTCATTATACCAAAATGTAATGCAGCATACATCCTGGTGGGCAGAAACATGCAACAAATAAAATAGTAAGTAAATTGTACATTATTCAGAACCTGATAAGTGCTGTGAAGGAGAAAAAGCAGGGAAGATGAAAAGGTGACCTGGAGAGGATAAGAAGTACCAAAATGTAAATATGATGGTTATATTTACATAAATATTTATGGTTACATGAGAAATATGATGGTTCTATTTCTCAGGCCAACTGAGAAAGTGGCATTGAGCAAAGATTTGAAGGAGTTGATGGAGTGTGCTATCTTAAGACCCAAAGGAGGAATGACCCAGGCGGATGAACTAGCAAGAGCAAAGGCCCTGAGGAAGGAGCGAAATCTGCATATCTTCAGAAGCACTGGAGTGAAACAAGCAAGGGGAGACTGGTTGATTAAGTTGAAGAAGTAATAGGGAGACATTGTATGTGGCCAGATAGGCCATTGAAAGGACTTTCTGGCTGGGTATGGTGGCTCATACCTGTAATCCCAGCACTTTGGGAGACCGAGGGGGGCAGATCACATAAGGTTAGGAGTTCGAGACCAGCCTGGCCCATTGGTGAAACCCTGTCTCTACTAAAAATACAAAAATTAGCCAGGTATGGTGACTCATGCCTGTAATCCCAGCTACTCAGGAGGCTGAGGCAGGAGAATCACTTGAACCCGGGAGGCAGAGGTTGCAGTAAGCCAAGATTGCACCACTGCACTCCAGCCTGGGTGACAGAGCAAGACTCCATCTCAAAAAAAATAATAATAATAAAATAAAAAGAAAGGACTTTTTTTTTTGCCTTTTACTCTGAGTGACATGAGGAGAGCTTTAGCAGGCTTTCTCTGGCTACTGGGCTGGCACTAGGGAGGCAGCAGGAAACCAGGTCAGGAAAGAATGTAAGAACCCAGGTAAATGAACATGATGGCAGGATCAGCAGGGTGGCTATGAAGATGAGAAGTAGGGGAGGCTGAGCGTGTTTTTAAGGTGGGCTCAACAGGTTGACAGTTGCCTAGGATACAGCCTGGGATGTAAGAGAAAGAAAGCACTCAAGGAAGACTCTAGCATTTCTGGCCTGAATAGCTGGAAAAAGGAGGTTGCATTAAGGGAGGTGCTTAGATGGTGGGTTGCAGGGAGGACTTGGCAAGGAAAGTGGGTTGTATAAAAATTCTCGATTTTGCCCTGCAGGCAACAGAAAGGATTTGAACTCCTAAACAGATGAATTTGTTTTCATGATTGTATTAGTGTGGTAGAAAGGCAAATCTGGCCTTTATACAAGAGGGACTGCAGCAGACAGAGAAAGACAATAAAAAGACAGTCTTGGAAACTCTGTCTTCATCTAGACATCAAGTGGTAGCTATGGGAATGGAAACTGGAAAAATCTAACCATAATGCAAACGTGCAATGGAATCACATTTGGGATTTAGTAAAAATATATTCAGCCCTCCTATATCCCCAGGAAGTCCTATGGCCTCCCTGGCATCTCTCTGATTGCAAAGGCTTATGCATGCACCACCTTTTCTCATGCTGTTTGTTTCAATTCATGCTCTCACTCTGTCTTACTTCTTGTTTGTTTATTTGTTTGTTTGAGATGGAGTCTCGCTATGTCACCCAGGCTGGAGTACAGCGGTGCAATCTTGGTTCAGTGCAACCTCCGCCTTCTGGGTTCAAGCAATTCTCCCACCTCAGCCTCCAAAGTAGCTGGGATCACAGGTGTACACCACTACACTCAGCTAATTTTTTTTATTTTTTGTATTTTTTGGTAGAGACAGGGTTTCACCATGTTGGCCAGGCTGTTCTCGAACTCCTGACCTTGAGTGATCTGCCCACCTTGGCTTCCCAAAGTGCTGGGATTACAGACGTGAGCCACCGCGCCTGGTTTCTGCCTCACTTCTTGGAGCTGGTTCCTTCTCTAACTCAAGTGGAACAATCCCAGAAGTTGGCTTGGCCACTTCCACATCTACCACTGGCTAGAACTGGGGAAAAAGTTCATCTTTAGTTGCAAAGGGGACTGGGATTTGCCATCTTTCTTCTGGGAAGTCCTGTGACTAGTCAAATCTGGGAACTTTTTTTAATAGAGAAATGGGGGAAATGGGTACTGGGGACGAGGCCCCCTCCTTTGAGCTGTCTCACCTCTCAGACTTTCACTCCCCAGCCTACTCCAGCCACACCCAGAGGGCCTTGTTTTCCAACCAGACACACCCTTTTTAAAATAAAACATCATAATAATTTTAATTAATTTATTTTTATTTTTATTTTTTTACTGCTCCTGTGGAGCAGGGCTACCCTATAGGCAGCATGCCCAGAGTAGCCCAGACATACCTTAAAGTGAATAAAAAAGAGGAGGGGGGGAGGGGGGGGGGGGGAGAGGGAGCGGGGGATATATATATATATATATATTTTAGATAGATAGAGATGGTGGGGAGGTGGGACAGGGATGGGAAGAGAATGTATTTTAGGAGGAAATGATTATGTGAGGTTTGGACATGATACATCAGAGGTAAGGGTGAGCATTAAGGTAAAAATGTACTCTAGGCTCTTGAAAACAGAAAAAAAGGTCAGGTTATAAAGTCAGACTGAAGAATGGACATCATCTCTGTGTGCCTCAGTTTTCTCATCTATAAAGTGGGGGTCATAATAGAACTTTAAAAAAATTAATTAATTAAAAAAATTTTTTTAGAGACAAGGTCTTGCTCTGTCGCCCAGGCTGGAGTTCAGTGGTGCTATCACGGCTCACTGCAGCCTCAAACTCCTGGGCTCAGGGGATCCTCCTACCTCAGCCTCCCCGGAAGCTGGGACTATAGGTGTGGGCCACCACACCTGGCCTAATAGAACCTATTAAACAACACACAGCACGAGTTAATGATGTAGACACGCAGAATGGGACCCAGCATGCAGAAGTGTTTTGTAAATGTCAGCTGCTTTGCTTTCGTTATTCACAAGTCATCAGCCGGCAGGCAGCGGACGGACGGTGCTCACCTACAGAGGGACGTTTGAGAGGAGGGGTAAGTGTCTTCTGGGGAGTTGGCCGAGTGGAAGGGAGGAAGAAAGAACATCTGAGAGGCAGGAGAAGAGCCTGGGAAAGCACAGAGCTGTGGAGGCCTTGGGAGAAAGAAGGGTCCAGGAGTTAATGGCCTTTACGTCAAATGCTGCAGCCACATGCAAGATGATAGGGACTGAAGAAAAGAACCTCTGGATTCAACGAGCAGGTCGTGAGTACCTTCTAAGAGGAGCTTCACTGGCATATTAGAGACAGCAGCAGCCAGGACCACGGGGGATAAAGGAAGACACGCGTGGGTACAAAGTGAAGGCAAGGGCAGGATTGGACTCTAAATGGCCACCGAAACACAGGGGCCAGGTTGGAGGGAGCCACAGAAAGACGAGGCTGGGCATCTGCTCAGATCTGTGGAGAGGTAAACCAACCCAGGTGGGACCCTGGGGTTCCTGCCACGGCGGCCTAATCTCTAAGGACAGCAAGGCCCAGCAGAAGGTTAGATGTGCTGAGCAGAGGCCCCAGCTCACAAACAAGCCCTCTCTACACCTCTAACCTTCTTGATTCTATGAGCAGGATAATTTTGAGGGCTGGCCTGCTAATCTCAGAGAGGCAGGTGCTCTTGTGGGTGTTTCGGTGCCCTCTTTGTGTAAATGTGCTACAGGGAAGTACATTCAGAATTGATTGAGGCTTTCTGCCTGTGTTGGTATCTCCAACTCATTCACTTCACAATTTTCTCATCACTAGGGATTTAAAAGATACAGTGAAGCATCCTGACCAAAGTGCCATATTATTTCTTTTCCTCTCTTTGGTATTTTAGAGGTGATGAATAAGAATCTGTCATATTATTTATAGTAAATGCCACACATACAATCCTTTTGACATTCAAATCTGGACTTAAATACCATGAAACATGCATGCCCTCCTTAAAGGATTGCTTCTCTGAAAGCGTATAATTCACCGTTATCTCTACATGACCAGGTATAATTTGCAGAACCAGAAGATTCATTTTCCTATTTAAAACAATGAAGGGGGTTGAGATCCTGATTGTATGGTAGCTGCTTTAGGCTGCCAGCTCTAGATATTTTCATCTTTGATCTAGGCTGGTGTCTGTTTCAGAGCAAAACCAGCCAGGAGCAGTCAGAAAGATAAGCACATGCCAAGCGAGAACTTTTGCCAAGAGGGAAAATCTTATCTAACCTGTATGGCACAAAGATATGCTTGCCCCCCCGCCCAAACTGAGAAGAGCCTTGAGGTCAAGGAGGAAGGTGGAAATGCCCTGGAGGTCACACAGGCCTCGCTTCTGTCATAAGAATGGGTCGTACCATCGAAGAGTTCTTTGGGACTGTGTTAGTCCAGGTCCTCTGGGAAGCAGACCGCAAGAGATTTACTGGGGGAATGTCAGAAGGATAAAGAGGAAGAAGCAGGAGAAGGGAGGAGAGCCTTCAGACTGTGATGCAGTCCTGGCCCCTGTGGAGGAGAGAGAGAAGGAAGGATGATTGTTTGTGCTGGAAGTCACAGACTTTAGTGCTGTTCTAAGAGAGATTTGACCAGGCCCATTATGAGTCTCCAAATCAAAGTGGCTCCTCAAAGGAGGCCCCTGTCCTGCAGCAATGGGTCTGCTTTAGCACCTCCACCTTGCTCAGTCATTGCTGGAACCAGCCTGGGGGAAGCCAGGCCTTGGTGCCAGGACAGCAATGGACCCAGCTACAGCACCAGTCGGCCTTGCTCCACGCAGTGGAAGATCCAAGTGGCACATTCCCGTGGCTGCCCCAAGGACGATTTGCAAGAAGTCATGTCTAAAAAGCCTGATAAAGATCCTTGTGAGAATGTTCGTGACTCAGACACCAATAGCAATGAATTCTACTCAAACTGACCACTGCTCATTTACGTGATTCTGAAAATCAAGGGACAAAAATGTGGAATCCTACCTGTGGGGGAGGCAGGGACTAAATCTGGCTCCAGGTTTTGAGGTGCGTCCTGCTCTATAAACTGTTTTTACGACACCACTCCTGACAACAAACGGTTGGGATTTTTCTGACTAATTCTCTAACTCTCTCGACTCTAGCCAGATGTCCTACACTTCAATTCAGTTCTGACAGTAACCTCTGGAGTTAGCACAGACATCACAGGTTCTAGGGCTCAGTCCCACAAGACTTCCCTTCAACTTAACACATTCACAAGTCCTGGGCCTCCTGTACTTTTGACAAACTGGCTATAAAGTTGGGGGTTCCCATGTCTCCCCCTTAGGTCCAATAATTTGCTAAAATGGCTCACAAAATTCAAGGAAACATTTTATTTACATTATAAAGGATATAACTCAGGAACAGCCAACTGGAGGAGATGTGTAGGGCAGGAGACGGGGATGGGGTAACTGCAGCTTCTGTGCCCACTCTGATGCTCCATCCTCCCAGCACCTCTGTATGTTTACCAACCTGGAAGCTCCCTGACCCCATCATTTAGGGGTTTTTAATGGAGGTTTCATCACATAGGCATGATTGATGAAATCACTGGCCATTGATGATGAGCTCAATCTCCCAACCCCATCCCCTTCCATGGAGGCTGCGGTTGTGGCTGAGAGTTGCCACTCTCTAACCATGTCTTGGTCTTTCTGGTGATGAGCTCCCAGGCTGAAGCTATCAAGGGACCCAACAGCAGTGGTCTCATTAGAACAAAAAAGACACTATTAGCATGCAGAAAAATCCCCAGCGATTTAAGAGCTCTGTGCCAGGAACCAGAGACAAAGAACAAAGTCATATTTTTTATCTTATCACACACATACTATCAGTGTGTCTCTGAGTTTATTGTAGTAATAATAGTAATAACAATCACTACAACGTCTACAAAGGACAGAACTGAGTTCTCAAGCTTGCTAAGAGTGATACTTACCATAAAAAGCCACAGCAGAATTTTCTTATTCTCATGTATAATTTCCAAACCCTTCCAAATGAGGATAACAGCCTGTACCCAAGGCATCCTTTAATAATAGAGGGACAGGGCAGGTGGTCAGGAGGGGGAAGGCAGGCTCACTGGCCAGAGGGGCACATGGGAGGAGCTGACACAGTGTGCAAAAGCAGCAACTGACAACCGAGAGACTCAAGGACCTCCGTGACCTGCCCACCCTGCTGTCCCACACACCCTGGGGGATACCTTCCCCAAGATTTCAGCCAGACAGCCTCCCGCCACTCTCTCCCCCACCCCTCCCCTACCGCCCCAAACCTGCCCTGGCTTTCTTTATGAAGGAGCCTCTGGTAGGGAGAGGACAACTTAATGTTTGCAGGTTTACTATATATTAATTTGACCAATTAATTGCTATTTAGCCTTTTGTATCTGCCTAGATGCTTTGAAACACAAACTGGTTAATTCTTACATTCTCTTTGTTTTTTCATCTGGGCCTAGGCTCATGCTATGAACATATTAGATGCTCAGTGCATGCTTATTGACCAGTTTGTTAATTCTGTGAGTAAATACTAATCAAACAGCATCAAGAGCCCTTGCAGCACAGTGATTGCATCACAGAACCAGCGCTGCTTACAGGTTGCCTTTATCTAGAATGCTTCAGTTATGAACATATTGTCTTCCAACTGGACCAGAAGAAACTTAAGGGCAGAAAGACGTGCAGATTACTCCACCAGCTTTTTTCTGCAACTCTAGAAATCAAAAAGCTCTGAGAATGAATGTGGTTTTGTTCAAAGGTTGAGCAAACTCCCTTGGTGGGTAAAACTTGACCTGAACTGATACAGCCTACAGTCTTCGTTTACCCACCTAGAGTGAATATGCATCCGTTCCCCTGCAAATATTAATGTGGGGCTTGCAGAGTGCTGGCCCAGACCCCACTTGCAGCATTACGGAATGCATAGTGGGGAGCTGAATTACCTTTGCTATGGTCTGAATGTCCCCCAGCATTCATGTGTTGCAACTTAATTGCCAGTGTGACAGTATGAAGAGGTGCGGTCTTTAGGAGGTGATTAAGTGATGAGGGCAGGGCCCTGATTTAAAAAAAAAAAAAAAAACTCGAGGGAACTAGCGAGCCCCTTTGCCCTTCAGGCTTTCTCCAAGTGAGATGCCGCAACAAGGCACCATCATGGAAGCAGAGACCCCTCACTAGGCAACCAACTGCCTGCGTCTTCCTCCTGGATGTCCCAGCCTCCAGAACTGTGAGAAATAAATCCCCAGTCTCTATAAATTACCCAGGCTGTGGTGTTTGTTACGGCACCAGGAAGAAACTAAGACACCTTTCTAAATCTGAAAAATTCTGACTTAGAAATACGCCTGGCTCTAGGGGTTTTGCATAAAAGGTTGTAGTCCTGAATTCCGCATCAATCAATACAGTCGCAGATGCAAGTAACTGACAGTCCCACTCAAATTGCCTTAAATTATAAAAAGAATGTATTGACTCAGACAACTAAAAAGTCTATAAATTGTGTGGCTTTCAGGCATGGTTTAGTCAAGGGGTTCGCTAAGTTATTAAAGCCCTAGGTCCTCCATCTCCAATATTCTTGCCTCTACCCTCCTCTGTCTTTTGGCCTTATCCTAGATTATTTTTACATGTTGTAGCAAAAATGATTGCAGTAGTTACAGGCCTTGCAAGGGGCACCCCAAGCGGCTCAGAGGAAGAAAGAATATCTTTGTCCTGGCACTCCAAGAAAAAGGTCCCACGGCCACACCTGAATGGCCACACTAGGTGTGTTGGGGTGGGGTTGGGGTAAATTGGACTGATTAGCCTTGCCTAGGACAAGCATGCTACCTGTAGGGCTAGGGCAAAATTAATTGACCTGAAAGCACATGGATCTCCAAACAAAAATCAGGAATGATAGGGAAGGTGAAGGGAAAATGAATATTGTGTAGGTAACAACCACCTTATCGCCTTTTACTCTGAAGTCAACACACTCCTGTGCACATTAAAGACACTCAACAGAGACTGGCCTGTGTTCAAGTCAAACCCGATCCCCCAATGGTCAACAAGGATTCTGTTTTGCTTATATTATTTTCTTTCTTTCTTTCCTTCCTTCCTCCTTTCTTTCTCTTTCTCTTTCTCTTTCCCTTTCCCTTTCTTGCTCTGTCATCATCCAGGCTGGAGTGTAATGCCACAATCATAGCTCACTGCAGCCTCCAACTCCTGGGCTCAAGTGATTCTCCTGCCTCAGCCCCCCAAAGTGTTGGGATTACAGGCCTGAGCCACTGTGTCTGGCCTCTTTATGTCATTAGCTTTCTATCCTGCTTCATCATCCTACGCAGCTTCTCTTGTGCTTATCTTACAGTATTTACTTTATTTATTGTATTCTACCTTGTATCAGTCATTTCTGTAAATATCATCACCTTATTGAACTCTAAGCTCTTTTAGGTGGGGTCTAGCTTGGTTCTGTGTCTCCTTCCATGCTTAGTATATGTCTTGAAATGACAAACATTCAACGAGTGTTGGTTGAACCGAGTCGATTCCCCACCTCAGATCAAAGTAGCAGCAATGGAGAGAACTCAGTAAAGCAGGGAACGTGGGGGTAGAGATGGATGGAGAGAGAACAATGCTCCCTTTACATGTTTTTCATTGCGAACTTATTTAAAAGCTCCACACATATTACACTAAGGTAAAGTGATTTGAGGAGCAAGAAACAGAAACCCAGATTGAACTGCCTTGAATAATAAAGGTGATATATTAGTTCACAAACTGGAAACTTTTGAGCCAGGACAAGCTTTGGACCTAGCAACTCAAGACTGTGAACATAAACCCCGTTATCTTCCTTATTTTCCTTTCTCCAAGACCAACTTCCTCATGGTTGCCAAATGGCTGCAAGCAATTCCAAGCCTCTCATTTACACACCACACTGTCTAGAACGCATGCACTGATGAATGAAAAGGCAGCCAGGGGGAGTCTCATTTACACACCACACTGTCTAGAACGCATGCACTGATGAATGAAAAGGCAGCCAGGGGGAGTCTCATTTACACACCACACTGTCTAGAACGCATGCACTGATGAATGAAAAGGCAGCCAGGGGGAGTCTCATTTACACACCACACTGTCTAGAACGCATGCACTGATGAATGAAAAGGCAGCCAGGGGGAGTCTCATTTACACACCACACTGTCTAGAACGCATGCACTGCTGAATGAAAAGGCGGCCAGGGGAGTCTCATTTACACACCACACTGCCTAGAACGCATGCACTGCTGAATGAAAAGGCGGCCAGGAGAGTCTCATTTACACATCACACTGTCCAGAACGCATGCACTGATGAATGAAAAGGTGGCCAGGGGGAGTGGGAAGCCAGACAAAATTCATCTTTGGAAATAGGAATGGGTCAGCTTTTCCCTAAGAATTGCATGGTGTATTCGTTTTCTAGTGCTGTCTTAAAGAAATACCATAACCTGGGTGACTTAAACAACAGAAATTTATCGCCCTGTCCTTCTGGAGGCTAGAAGTTCAAAATCAAGGTTTCCACAGGATTGGTTCCTTCTGAGGGCTGTGAGCAAAGGATCTGCTCCAGACCTCTCTCTCTGGCTTGTAGATGGCCATCTTCTCCCTGTGCCTCTTCCCTGTGTCTTTTTTTATGCATAAATATTACTGTGTCCAACTTTTTCCTTCTATGAGGACATCACTCATATTGAATTGGGGGCCCACCCGACTCCAGTATGGCCTCATTGTAACTTCACTAATTACACGTGCAATGACCTCATTTCCAAATAAGGTATGGAGGTACTGAGGTTAGGTCTTCATCATGTGAATGTGTTGGGGGTGGAGGGGAACATTTCAGCCTCTAACACATGGGAAGGAAGAGTGATGGGATAGCTAAATGAAAAGAAAATCAGGATTCCGTTAGGGAGAAGAAACAAGGAAACGGATGCTGGGTCAGCAATGGTAAAGGTCTCATAGTGATCTCTTTCTATAACAAAAAAGTACACATGAGGCTTTCAGGGACAGCAATTGTGGAAAACCATTTTCCCTGCCGCTAGCACATGGTAGATGATGGACGAGATGACAATAAGCCCTACGAGACAGGTTCTCCCCCTCATACTGTCTTCCACCTCCATGGTTTCACTGGATAGTCTCTCTCTAGCAATCATGTTCTATTTAGCCCTGAGATCCTCTGAGAGGCTTTTGAACATTACCCAGTTAATCCTCACTATGCCTGCTGGGATTTCTCTTACAGAAGGAAATCTCAAGGAGATTTATGGCAGAAATGCCCAGAAATGAGAATCCCAAAGCCACCCCACAGTCCCAGGCATTTCTCTTGGCCCAGAATATTCAGCATTAAAGAATGAAGACCACGTTTTCAGCTTTGGTAGTGTCTAGATGCCCTGGTGGGGAGAGAGAGCCTCACTGGTGGTGTCTGCAGGAATACGGAAGTGAAGATCCCCCTCCGTAGAAGGCAGATGCTTTATCTCATCTCAGACAGGGCTCTATGGAGGAATGGGCTGGAAAAAAATGAAGGGGGGACCTGGGCTATGCAGAGGTGCCTGGAACACTCAAATGAATCCCTTTAACCTGGGAAAGAGAAAACGCTACTACTTGGAGCCCAAGTTATGTAAAGTATCTTGTTCAGAAAAACTCAGTTGAGATCAAGTATGACACAGCCTCACTTCTTTCTATTAAAGAGGCCAAAATCAACTCTAAGGGGAAGTTATATGGGATACATGGCTCATTTTATATTTTTTGGTTCCTAAGAGCTTCTTTGGGATATGATTGACATACTATAAACTGCATGCATTTGAAGTGTACAATTTGATAATTTGTATGTATAAGATGTATGTATACAACTGTGACACCATCGCCATTATCAAGGTAATGAACATATCCATCACCACAAAAAGCCTCCCACTCCTTCTCTCCCACCATGCCCCATCCCTTTCCTTAGGCAACCACCATTCTGCTTTCTGTTGCTGTAGATTAGTTAGCTTTTTTGAGACGTCTACATACATGAAATCATACAGTATGTCCCCTTGTTTTGGTCTACCTTTCTTCACTCAGTAATCATTGAGATTTGTCTACAATGTTGTACGCATCAATGTTTATTCCTTTTCATTTTTGAGGAGCAGTCCATGATTTGTGTGTTCATTGACTACAATTTGTTTATCCAATCACCTGTTGATGAATATTTGGATTGTTTTCAATTTCTGGCTATTTTATAAATCAAGCTCGCTGTAAGCATTCATGGGAAAGTCTTTGGACCTGAGGCATATGGTTCAATGGTGGCATATTGGTTTAGTGGGACTGGTTTTACTTTCTGCTTGTGGGTGTGTTCTAGCAAGATCCCTGAGCTGTGCTCAGCAGAGGCTGGCCTGCTGTGGCTACCGTCTCAGGCCATCTTTGGGGTCCTCGTCCCCTTCCTCAGGGCATCATCCCCTGGCTTTTGCTTTGCTCTCCTTTCTTCCCCAGCCCCTACTGCTGCCTAATTAGTGACTAGACTGGAACTTAGGGAAAATAGACATCTGGGGAAGAAGTACCTTTAAGAGGATCTGAGACTTACTTTCTTAAAAATCAACTCTAAATCCTCCGTTATCACCCAGCAAACCAGCTGGCATATGCAAAACCACACTTGGACCTAGGCAACGGCAGTCGCTGCTCTGGACCCTGTGACTGGAGTTTCCCCTCTTGCCCTCCTCTAATCACACACACTTAACAGCACAAAGAGGCCACCTGATATGGTTTGGCTGTATTCCCACACAAATCTCATCTTGAATTGCAGTCCCCACAATCCCCACATGTTGTGGGAGGGACCAGCAGGAGGTGATTGAATGCTGGGGGTGGTTACCCCCATGGAGCTGTTCTTGTGATGGTGAGTGAGTTCTCACAAGACCTGATGGTTTTATAAGGGGCTGTTACTCCTTTTGCTCAGCACTTCTCCTTCCTGCCATCATGTGAAGAAGGATGTGTTTGCTTCCCCTTCCACCATGATCATAAGTTTCCTGAGACCTCCCCAGCCATGTGGAACTGTGAGTCAATTAAACCTCTTTCCTTTATAAACTACTCAGTCCTATATAGCAGCCCTTTATAGCAGTGTGAGAACAGTCTAATATACCACCAAAGCCTGCACCACCCAAATCACTTGCCCAGGTGACTCCAGCCCACTTGTAGGATGTCCATGGGCTGTTCTCCAGCTCTGAGCTGCCTGAAAGGTAGATAGCTGTGTGCAGAGGGTATGGATGAAGCTTGCACGTGTTCATGAGTGCATCTTCATGGCTGTGCACACACATGTGTGGGTACACTAGCACACACGGCCCTTTGCAGTGTGTGTTGGAGTAAGTAGTAAAAGAGATGGGGCGGGACCATGGCCAGGGACTGGGGGCCAGGAGCCAGCTCTTCCCATGCTCCCAGCACAGAACATGAAGGAATTCAAAAATTTTAAATGTAAGCCTGCCCTACAGAAAGTTGGGAAAGTCTATGGTCAAATGGGAGGCTACACCATATTGTCCTTCACAGTGCTTTGGCTTGATTCAGAACTTTTATGTCTTTAGATATTTGACACATGGGCCTCCACTTGTACTCTTGCCTTGGGCCCTGAAAACATTAGGGATGGGCCGAGATCCACCACCCTCCTCCTGCATCACATAACTCTGATGTTATATGCCGGCTTTTACTGCTTTCTTTTCCCTGCATAAGTTATCCTGGATGTTTACTTTCGTCTTTTTCAATTGCATAAACATTGAGAGAAAGTGTGAACTGGGTGGGGGAAAAGGACACATTTAGCATGATCTGCCCCAAGCCTGCACACCTGGAAGCCAGGCTCTGCTGCAACTCCAGTAAGGAGTTGGTGTTTTTTGTCAAGATTATGGGAATCAGGGGTGGATTCTTTGCTTTGAGGTTGGGCAGCTTGTTTTCCCAATAAAAAGCGACCTTGAGCACCATTGTGGAAGAGCGATTGCAAAAATGGCTCTAATTCTCCACTCCCCCCATTGCAATATGACTTTGTGGCCTCTCTCCTCCTATTAAGAGATGGGGTGTGTCCCTCTCTTGCCTCAGATCTAGGCTGTCTGTGTGTCTCACTGTGATTAATAGAATGTGCCAGGCGCACACCCAGGCCTGCAGGGGGCTCCTTCACATTCACTCTCTCTCAGACCCCACTTCTGCCATGAAAATAAGGTTGAGCAAGACTGCTCCATGACAGGCCACGTGAGGCAGTCTGGACCATCCCAGCCAAGGCCACCAGCAGCCCATCCAATGGCTGCCTGAAGATGCATGGATGAGCTCAGCTGAAATGAACTAGGCTTGACCCAGGTCAGCAGAACCATCCACACAACACATACTCAGGAATGTCAGAAAGTCAACAAACCCAGATTTTATCAGTTACATGGTCTTTCATGAAACTCCACTAACCTGCAAAGTGTTGTGTAAAATAAGAAATATTTTCATATAAGTTCAGAAAATTCTAAGTTAACCTGGTTAAACAAAGTTAAAGCTGTTTTTTTCCTTTAAGACTTCTCAGACCTTTTAATACAGAACTATCTAATCGGTATGCATAAGCAATGCAGGCACAAGAAACTCCATCAGATCTACGTGCAAAATCACAGCCAAAAAAAAAAAGTTAAATCACTAATTAGGCCCTAATATGTGCATTTCCTGAAATGTGGATTAAACTGTATGATAATTCAGTTATTTCTCAACCTTGTCCTATTGGGATGGAAGAGTTATCAAAATGAAGCAATGGCACTAAAAGCACAGGCAACAGAAGTAAAAATAGATAAATTAGATCACGTCAAAATTTAAACTTCTGTGCACAAAGGACACAACGACCAAAACAAAAAGGCAGTTACAGAACAATAAACTCAAGAGGCAGCATCTGCATGTAGATTTGAAAAGGGAGTTAACGTCCAGAATATATCAAGAATTCCTACAACTTAACAACAACAAAAAACTGAATAGCCCAATTTAAAAATGGGCAAAGGACTTGAATAGTCATTTCTCCAAAGGAGATACACAAATGACCAAAAAGCACATGTAAAAACGTTCAACATCACTAATCATTAAGGAAATGCAAATCAAAATCACAATGAGATTTCACCTCACACCTATTAGGAAGGGAGGAAGGGAGGAAGGAAGGAAGGAGGGAGGGAGAGAGGGAGGGAGGGAGGAAGTGTGGGGAGGGAGAGAAAAGAATAGAGGAAGGGAAAGAAAGAATAAAGGAGAAAAGAAAGAAAGAGAAAGAGAGAAGGAAGGAAGGAAGGGAGGGAGGGAGGGAAAGAAGGCAGGAAGACAGGAAGGAGGAAGAAAGAATGTGGGAGGGAGGGAGAGGAAAGAATAAAGGAAGAGAAAGAAAAAAAGGAGAAAGAAAAATAGAGAAGGAAGGAAGAAAGGAAAGAAGGGAGGGGAGGGAGGGAGGGAGGGAGGGGAAATAGCAAGTGTCGGCAAGGATTTAGAGAAATTGGAACCCTTGTGCACTATTGGTGGAAACATAAGATGGTGTAACCACTGTAGAAAACAGTACGGTGTTTGCTAAAAAATTAAAAAACAAAACTATTACATAATCTAGCAATTCCACTTCTGGATATATAACGAAAAGTATTGAAATCAGGGACTCAAAGAAATATTTGTATACCCATGTTCATAGCAGCATTATTTGCAATGCCAAAAGTGGAAGAAAACCAAGTGTCCATCAACTGATAAGTAGATAAACAAAATATGGTACATACATACACTGGAATATTATTCAGCCCTAAAAAGGAAGGGACTCTGGAAATGCTTCAACACGGATGAATCTTGAGGACATTATGTTAAGTGAAATAAGATACAAAAAAATTACCGTATGATTCCATTTATATAGGATCTCTAGAGCAGTTAAAATTATAGAGACAGCAAAAGGGTGGTTGCCAGAGAGTGGGGGGTAGGTGGGGAGCTGCTGTTTAATGGGTACAGAGTTTCCATTTGGGAAGATGAAAAGTTGTGGAGATCAGTTATACCACAATGTGAATGTACTTAACATCACAGAACTGTAAAATTAAAAATGGTTAAAATGGTACATTTTATGTCATATATATTTAATTACAATTAAGAGAAAACAATTTAAAAAACTCATGATGCCAAGCAAAGCATATCAGCATGTTATCTCAAAACATCCTCCTTAACCAGGAAAAAAAATTAATGTTCTAAGTATCTCCAAGTGCAAAATAAGAAACAAGTAACTTTAAAAGAACAGTTACATTATCAAATCAAACTCAAGGAGCTACCTAAAAGTCGTGCAATTAATAATTAAAAGCCATAATGTCTCATATTATTCCATAATGGCTCATTTTAACTCACCTGCCCAAACTGTCAGCCCTGCATTTGGGACCAATGAAGCAAAGGAAATGGAAAAGGGGCCACTTTTAAATAAGTGAGTCATGGCATTTTGGATGGCAAATTAATGAATCAAAAGGTTTCCGTTGCAGGTTGATATATCTACAAATATTAGTAATTGTGCTCAATAATTGCATTGGCTAAGAAGCCCTAAAGAACAAGGCTTGGAAGAAGCTTATTTGTTTTGCAAAGGAGTACCAAAGCAAACCACAGGTGAGGAAATATTCAAAATGATAGCTGGAAGCACCAGAACAAATATTATCAGAACCCTGCATAAATTTGTGCACAGATGGTATAGCTACAATGACAGGGAGGTGTCAAGGTTGTACATCAAGAGTTCATTCTGAAAACCATGAGATGCAAATAATACATTGTTTTATTCACAGGGAAGCCCTCATATGAACAAGTTTGCCCATAGATCTGAATTTCATGTGAATGATACTATAAAAATGGGGAGTCTAATGAAATTCAAGCTGCATAGTCCCATCAGTTTTCAGCTTTATCTAAATAAATAGTATCATAACATCCTTTTCTAACATTTCACACTGAAGTGCATTGGCTAGCCAGAGAAAATATTGTTTCAGTAATCTATGAATAGAAGGAAGAAATAAAAATTGTTTTATAAATCATTCACACCATGCAGATAAACTAAAAAATAGTAATGACTTTTTAAATGGTTTAACAATTTTGAGTATCTGATTGAAATTCATTAAAAATTACCTGAACTGCGTGAAAACATATAAATGTGTATGACAAAGTTTATGCATTCAAAACAAAAACTTAACTTAGGAACAGTGAGGTTAATATGATTTACCAGTAATATTAATCAGGAGTAACATATCAACTCTAAAAATGATTAGAGGCCAATAGAGAAGCATCTGTTCAGGCTTAGGGAAAAGCTTCATCATTATTTAGAAATACTCAATATGATCAAGTTTGACTGTATTCTAAATCCATTAATATCATCGTAAGATATTATATCTGTCAATAAAACCAAAGGCAGAGCTTCAGGTTTTAAAGAATTATATTGCCCTTAAAATATAATTTAAAGAGATTAAATTATCTAAATTCCTACTAATGATGAGGGAGAAGTCTCTGCCAGTTGAAGAATAAGAGATACTATTGTCCCATTTGCTACCATGTATGTGTGCAAATAAACTTTATTTCCAGTGCTGACTATTAAGATCTTGGTTAAGATTTATATCCATTCATTTCAAACATAAAAACTGATATTAAAAAGTAAAGTCTGTGAAAGCAAGTTCAAGTTTATTAAAAATTGTTTTTGAAAAGCAAGACTTTGCTTTATTTTCTAATCATAAGTATATAATACTTTTTCAAAAGCAATATATGTAAATATAAATCCCCTCCTGTTTACTCCAGTGAGTCACAGAAATAGAGAATCATCATTTTCCATGTGTGCAGGGATGCAAAAAATGCTGGGAAACAGAAACTTAATATATTATGTGCACCATGTGTATGCAAAAGGATACTACAGTATGTAACTTTTCCCAAACTTGCTCAGTCATAGAACTTTTCTTGCATGTAACAGTGGTAAATGTCTTGTGTGCCACTGGTGTTTCATGGAGTACAGCTTGGAAACTGATGTAATCTAACTTGTAATTACACAGCTGTCCAGATAGGGAAGGGGAATTGCCTAAGGTCATGGGGCAACACATTTCTCTGCTTTCAAACCATTTGCTCTCTTACATGACTTCCCCAAAGAGGCAATCTAAATAGGATTTGGAGAAACGCATCAACAAGTTCTTATTGTTTTTTTTCTTAATAATGAACTTTCACCATTTTAACTTTAGCTCCATAGCTACTAGAGTTGCATTTATCCTGTGGTGTTCTGTCATTTGTTTTGGAAGCCTGTTCTCCTTTTTTATTATTAAGTTTACTCTTAAGTCCCCTGACTGGTTTAGATTGCATACTTCCTTGTTTGTTCAGTCATTTGGCTAATTTGGCTCACCAGAGACAGCATTTTTCAAAGAATTTCCTCTTAAGTTTGTTCAGAGACTGGAAATCTGAACAGCCATTACAGAGTTCCTCAGCCCTAAGCTTCCACAAGCCCTAGGTATGGGGTGGGGATCAGACATCAGAATTTTCAAGCTTCAAATCTTCAATCCTGATCTTAACTCTTTTCTTCTTATACTTTCCATGAGATGTCAAAGAGAAGCACATAATCCATCTCTTGGCCCTTGTCACCTGTGTCTGGGAGATGGCGTGGCAACAGGAAGTCTATTGCGCTGTGCTCCCTCAAGGGAAGGTGAAGGCAGCAGGGCTGTGTTGGGGGAGGATCTGGGCTGAGATGGAGATGCAACCAAGGCTTCAACCTACCCCACAGGGAGCTCCAAAGGTGGGACGCCCTTTGTACAGGGCCCCAAGCCTTTGTACCTTTGCATCAGCCAGTTACTGGATGCCACCAGCTAGTCCCAGGAAGGGGCATGAACCTGGGTGAGGCAGCTTTCTTCTGTTGAGGGTGATTCCTAGCCCTCACCTATAAACTGGCAGCTGCTGGGGGAATCAATCCTTCATTCTGGCTGCGGGCATGTGGATTCGGCAGTGCCACACAGCATCCGCCATCACTGGAGAATTTCTCTTGACCTTAGTCCAACAACCCATCTCCTAATCAAGCGATTACTAGCAAATGCTTGAGAAACCTAAGGCCTACCTTCCTCCCTAAGTGAAGGAAAGTGCCAGCCTTCAGGACTAGCTGATGAGGTTCAGTGTAGCCAAAATTCAGGAGACCTGGGAAACCTGGATGCTTTGCATGGCATAACCCATGTTCAGCTGGCTGGTGCCACTTACCAGACCAGTTCCCCTGTCCCTTGCAATGTGCCCCCATGTATTCCAGATCCAGGGTTATCTCATTTGGCTGGGGAATCTGCTCCAGCCCTTTCCTCTGGGAACTGCTGCATTCACCAGGCACAGCTGTAGCCACCTCCAGAGTACTATAGCCCTCAAGGTATTAAAGCAGCTGGCTATGAGCCCTGGATCCTACTTCACAAAGCTTGCTGCACTCTCTCCCTCTTTCATCACCTAAGTACTAAAGCTGTGCTGACCTGTGCCTCAGAGTCTATGTGATATTTCATGAAACGACTTTCAGTCTTTACTTTGGGCTCTCCCTTCATGCTCCCTATTCTCCCAGCTCCACCACCAAACTCAGATTTCAGTCTGTAAGATTTGGCTGGGAGACAGGTCCAAGTGACAGTTGCTATACAGTGCTTCAGAGCAGTGCAGTCTTTGGGTCTGAAGCCCAGCACTGCTACTCACTGGGTATTCTTAGACAAATTACTGCTACTCTCTGAGTCTCAGCCTTCTTATCTGTTAAATGGAAACTTATCTGTTAAATGGATACTTTCTATCTCAGAGGGTTGGTGGGAGAATTTTTGAAATTAATATATGTAAAGAGCTTAGAACAGTGTGCATCACAGAGTAAGCACTCAATAATAGCACTTTCTTTCAGAACTGCCTTCCCCTCTGAACACCAGGCCACCCTCTTCTAACTGGCTCCTTCGGAACGCCTGAGTTCTGTTGGCAGCTTTCCAACTGGTCAGCCTGACTATCTTGCTGTACTGGCCCCAGAGATTAGCACAGTGCAGTGCCAACAGGGACTGACCCCACACCTCATGGCACTTGTGAATGGACTTCATTAACTCTGTTTAGGTGGTGGGACCCTCCAGAGCTGGGTCTCTGGCCACCCATCCACCCCCAACACACAGGCCTCTGTAGCTTTAATTTTGCTCAGGTTGACCCCTTGGGAGAGATCAGCAGACCTCAGCAGCACCTGTGATCTCATGCCACGGGAGCTCCACCCCATCTCTGTGACCTCCTAGGCAAATGAGAAGGTACCCAGAGCCCCAGATGGCTTGCATCTGTTTCTCTCTCCCAAGGCCACAGGACAGCGACACCACATCGCTCTTCTCCATCCCCTTCCCTTTCCCTCATCAGTGCTTGTGTCGTGCAGTGCATGTCCCTGAAGACAGAGCAGGGAGCAGGTTTCCCCCTGACCTTGTACCTTCTCTGCTGGAGCCCATGGTTAGGAGAACCTGCTTTGAGAACCTACTGGGACCTGCAATCCCCCTCACCCACAAACAGGCCTCTGTGGGCTGTTCTCAACTGCCTGTCCTCTGGCCAAATTTCAGCCTGGATTCTGTTCCTGGCTGACTTTGGCCAAGTCACTTTACTTCTCTGGACCTGGCTGGGTTACTTATCTCTGAAACATGGGAGGCGAGTAAGATGATCTCATTGTCTCCCCCCAGCTCTAACAGTCATGAGTCCATCAGTGGGTGAGATCAGCGAGTGGAGGTCTAGGCATCAGAAGCATGAGTTCTAGTCCTGACTTTGCCACTCCCTCTCTATGTGGTTTTAGCAATCTCTTTAAGCCTTCGTCCTCATCTCTGAAAAACAAACAAAGGTCTCAGCCTAACAGCAATAATGCCAGTCCGGATTGAGACATGTGCTGAGTGCTTTACATACAATATGCATATCCAACTCATCCTCTAACAATCCTGTGGTATAGGTATTACTATCCCCCACTGTACCCATAGGTAGTCTGAGCCATCAAAGTTAAGCAACTTGTCCAAAGTTGCAGAGTTGAGAAAGTGTGTCAAGTCAAAGTGCGTCAGGAATCCAGTCTAGGACCATCTGCCCGTGCCCTGAACCACACTATACACTGAAGCCCTTGAGGTCTGACAAAGGCATCAACATTCATGAAAGTATTTTGCACACCACAGCTCACTATTTGTCTCTCTTTGCATTCACCAAAAAGGATCCTGAACTTAAACTATAATTCTTATTGTTGAGCATAATAGTGTGCAAAATACACACAGACATGCATACACACATGACTTGCATAGAATGAAGTGTGCAAATTTTAGAGGTTCAACTTGGTGAATTTTTATATATGCCACTTGTGTTACTACCACTCTGACCACAATGTAGAAGGTTTTTAGCTTCCAGAAGGCTCCCTCCATCCCTCATAATCAATATCCTACAAAAGGTAACTAATATTTTGACCTCTTATTACTACAGGTTATTGCTATTGTTTTGCCTGATTTTGAACCTCACATAAGCGGAATCATCAGTTAACTTTCACTCAAGATTGTTAAGCAGTAAGTTGCTTCTTACGCATTTTACTGTTGATGGACATCTGGGTTGTTTCAGGTCTTTGTCTATTATGAATAACATGGTTATGAGCATTCCCATTCACTTAGCTATTATGAAAAAAGTAGCTATGAGCATTCTTTTTTTAGCTTTCCTTTTGGTTCAGGAGTACATGTGCAGATTTGTCATACAGGTAAACTCATGTAATGGGGGGTTCGTTGTACAGATTATTTCATCACCGTGGTATTGAACCTAGTACCCAATTTTCTCTGCTCCTCTCCCTCCTCCCACTCTCCACCCTCAAGTAGACCCCAGTGTCTGTTGTTCCTTTCTTTGCGTTCATGAGTTCTCATCATTTAGCTCCCACTGATAAGTGACAATATGTGGTATTTAGATTTCTGTTCCTACATTAGTTTACTCAGGATAATGGCCTCTAGGTCCATCCATGTTCAGCAAAAAACATAATCTCATTCTTTTGTTATGGCTGCAGAGTATTCCCTGGTGTACAGGGACCACATTATCTTTATCCGGTCTGTCACTGATGGGCATATAGGTTGAGTTCATGTCTTTGCTATTGTGACTAGTGCTGCAATGAACATTCACAAGCATGTGTCTTTAGAGTGGAAAGATTCATATTCCTCTGGGCATATATTCGTTATTGGAATTGCTGGGTCAAATGGTATTAGGTTGGTGCAAAAGTAATTGAGGTTTTTGCACCAACCTAGCAGTTCTGCCTTTAGCTCTTTGAGGAATTGCCATACTGCTTTCCACAATGGCTGAACCAATTTACACTCCCACCAATACTGTATAAGTGTTCCCTTTTCTCCACAACCTTACTGGCATCTATTATTTTTTGACTTTTTAGTAATATCGATTCTGACTAGTATGAGATGGTATCTCATTGCGGTTTTGATTTGCATTCTTAATGAATATGAGCACTCATTTTTACTGAGTATACACATAGAAATGAAATTGCTGGATGCTACATTACATCTATGTTTCGTTTTAATGATGACTGTCGATAGTTTTCCAAAGGGGTTGTAACAATTTACATTCTCATGTATGAGAGTTTTGGTTGCTCCTCATCCTCACTAATCGTACTCTCAGATCTCTTCACTTCAGCCATTCTGGTGGGTATAGTGGTATCTGCTGTGTTTTTAATTTGCCTTTCCATGATGGTACTTGTGTTGACTCCATTTCCATATGCTACTAACCATTGGATACCCTGTTTTGTAAGGTACTTGTTCAAGTATTTTGCCTACCCTTTTATGAAGTTAAGGTGAAGTATCTACTTTGTATTTTGATTTACAGAGTTTCTTTAACTATTCTGTATGTGTTTCTTAGTCAGGTATCTATTCTGTGAATACCGTCTCCCAGTCTACACTTTGCATTTTCACTCTGTTAATGGTATGTTTTGGAGAATACAACTTTCTACTACCAATCTTCTTTTTATGGCTGCTGCATTTTTTTAGTCCTGTTGTCTACCCCAAGACTATGAAAATATTCTTCGTTCTTCTAGAGACCGTATTGTTTCTACCATTTGTATTTATATCTACGGTCTGCCTCAAATTACTTTTGGAGGTTATAGGTCAAGGTTCTTTTTTTTTTTTTTTGGACGTGGATATCCCATTGACCCAGCACCACTTATGAAAAAGATAGCCCTTGTCCCCACAGAATTGCAGTGGCACCTTTGACTCAAATCAGGTGACTATGTATGTGTAGGCCTGTATCCTAATTCTCTGTTCTGTTCCATTGGTCTATTAGGCTATCCTTGCCAATCCCACATAAGAAATTTTGGTAGCTACTAGTATAAATCCTCACGCTTTGCTCTTTTTCTCTAAGATTTTCCTTAGCTAGTCTAGATCCTTTTAATTTCCATATAACTTCTAGGATCGATATGTAAATTTCCCCAAAATAAATCTGCTAAAAAATTTTTTGCCTTTATTCTTAGGGTATGGTCCTTACTTCTGAGCGTGACCTTTCCAGGGGCTCTATTGAAAACCTGGGGTGTTTAGAAAGGCCCTCCACCTTGGCAGAACTTGAACTCCAACCTTTGTATCCCTAGCACCACCCAAGAACCGAACTCTCTACTTTGGCTTGTTCTCTTCCTGGTGGTTATTTTTGCCGGAGTTCCCTGAACCTCTGCATGCAGTTTAGAAGTCAGCAACAACTTGGGGAGAATTGGTGTGCAGATCTCAGGGGCTCCCTCCTTGCAGTTTCCTCTTCCCCAGGTTTTTCACTCTCAAATCCTAACCCTAACCTCCATCTCCTGAGCTCCGTAAGATACCACTCTCTCCTGGGGCTCTAATCTCATTAGAAAGAGCTAGGGTGGGCCAGGGGCAGTGATTCATGTCTGAATTCCAACATTTTGGGAAGCCAAGGCGGGAGGATTACTAGAGGCCAGGAGTTCGAGACCAGCCCAACAAACAAAGCAAGACACCCATCTCCACCAAAACCCAAACAAAAACACAACAACAACTTTTTTTAATTAGCTTGGTGTGGTGGTTCATGTCTATAGTCTCAGCTACGCTGGAGGCTGGGACAGGAGGATCACCTGAGCCCAGGAGTTCGAGACTCAATCATAGTTCACTGCAAACTCCCAGAAGTTTGAGGGTGCGATGAGCTATGATTGTGCCACTGCACTCCAGCCTAGGTGACAGAGTAAGAATCTGTCTTAAAATGAAAGAAGAGAAAAGCAAAGAAAGAAAACAAGAAAAGAGCCAGGGAGACTGTGGAGCTTGCCTTCTCTCAAGGATCGTGGCAACTCAAGTCTTGCCGGCCTTGGTTTCTCTCAACTGCCTTTAATCAGTTGTATATTTTGGCCAGCTTTTATAGCGTTTGAGCAGGTAGGAGTTAGTGTGACACAAGCTACTCTGTCATGACTAGGACCACAACGGTAGTTTTAGTTGCTAGTTTCAATCAATTGTTTGGCCATGTGGAAGGTGTCTGACTTGTGACGTCACGGCGCAGTTTGGCACTTGACCCTCTAAGTAAATGTTGGCCTGTCAGGCTTTTCCCAGCTCTCATTCTATTACCAACAATCAAATGCTTGGAGGGAAAGCAAGAGTGAGCCTCGGTCTTGGTTGATGACCCACACGTGGCCAGACTGAACAGGACACACCTGTAAAGTGGTACAATTGCATTTTCTGTGTGACTTGTGGAAGCCAGTGCTAACACTCACTATGTTCCCCCATGGAACCACCCCTCTCACTTATCAGCATCCTCTCCATAAGGCTCCACTCTGCCCGGTGCACACATTGACTCTTGGTTACCTTTGATTCCTCCCAGTTCCCTCCTGTCTCATCAGCTGTCTGGGCCTTAGAGGTTTTCTACCAGTGTTTCCTCTCCCTTGTTTCAGCTTTCTTGTGGCTCATCAGTGCAACTGTAATACCAGCAGACCCCTGCTTCCTCCCTCTCCTGCACACGAAAGCCTCAGATATCAGCCTCAACACGCATCCCCCATGAAATCCTCTAATCCTTCTCTATTACTGCCTGCATAAAGTGCAGGCTCCTTGGCCAACTTTCTTTCTCTCTTTCTCTCTCTCTCTCTTTCTTTCTCTCTTTCTCTCTTTCTTTGACAGAGTCTCACTCTGTTGCCCAGGCTGGAGTGTACTGGTTCGATCTCAGCTCACTGCAATCTCCATCTCCTGGGTTCAAGCAATTCCCTACCTCAGCCTCCTGAGTAGCAGGGATTACAGACGCCCACCACCACACCTGGCTAATGTTTTTTATTTTTAATAGAGACAAGGCTTCACCATCTTGGACAGGCTGGTCTTGAACCCCTGACCTTGTGATTCACCCGCCTCAGCCTCCCAAAGTGCTGAGATTACAGGCGTGCGCCACTACACCCGGCCTAAATATGGTATTGTTATTCCCCCATTAAGTCACTGTAACACTAAATATCTGTCTTTCTAATGCCAGTCTACCTTGCATTAAAATCATTATCATAGGGTGGGGACTTCCCCCCGACTCCATAACCCATGCTAACCCAACACAGGGCCTTATGCATAGCAGCTTCACAATCAACATTAGATGACTTGCTTGGCAGAACAGAAACAATGGCTTAAGTGTATCCCTCATCTCTGCAGTCCTGGCAACATGCACAGATTTTACGAGGCGTCCTGGAGTCCACAGAGGGGTGCATTTTATTGGGAGGGTACAGTAGGTGGGAGACTTGGCAGAATTTAATTTGGGAAACCAGAATTCACATCTTAGCAGATCTAAGTAGCACAGAATTATTCAAGCCCTTGACCCTTCCAACTGGCCACCACCACTACATGGTACAGAATTACCCTTAGAGGGTTTTCAGAGGCCCTCCTCCATGTTGCTTATGTCTGCCCCTCCTTTGTGGAAAGAGCCCAGGAGGCCCTGGGAGGCAGGGCCGGCTCCACCAACCTGCACTTAGCCTCTGGCTCTGCAAAACCGATAGGCACAACCCCTCCCTGTGCCCAATTCCACACGCCCACCTGTTGTCCTGTCGCATGTTAATAAAACCATGTCTTTTTTAATACCCCAGCCATCACTTCCCGACTCAGCTCTAACTATTTTAACCACCACAAAACCCTCTTCAACAAAAGAGCATACCAATTAATTTTCCCTTATCTGAAGTGAGGTCATTATGGATTCCTCCAGGAAAGACAGGCTCTGGGCACTGGGAAAGAAAAGGCATCTCAGGACTCCATTGTCATGTCTAATCCTCCTTCCCAAACGAAGCTTGTTTCTTGTCCAACAAACAGGTATTTACTTGGAACTTCAAGTCATTTGAGCCCAGGGTCCTCTGGCAGAATTACAATGGTGGTAATTATTCGACTGCACTTCTGTGTAATTTACTGCTCCGTGCAGCAGGCAGGCCCAGAATGCAAATGATATGATTGTTTTCATTAAATCATCTTTCTATGACTGTATAATTTCAGTAATTAAAACCTTTACTAATATATTCTATGAAGCAGGCAGAATGTTACACTAATGTATGGCCCTTATTAATTTTTGCAAAACGGGTGAAATTTGAATAACCTGCTTCCTCACACTTAAGAGCTCTGGAAAGGAAAAAAAATACAATTTTGATTAATGTAAACTAATTAGCATTCATTGTTTTTTATTCCCTCTTCCTTACCTGAAAAGTCACCATAGAGGGTATTAGCATTGCCTATTGCATATTTCAAATCTTACCTTATTTCTGGCATACCTTTGGGTTTATTGCCAAAAAAGAATGAGGGAGTTTGTAGGTCTTTAATCATTGCAATTACAGAGTGAGAAATCGAACATCATCTGTTACTCCCTTGGTACAAAGGGCCGGGCAAGCTCTCCAGTGTAGCTCAGCAGACATGACTATAGGTCTCAGAGAGTTCTAGGAGCTCTTGTTTTCCCTCAGCAAAACCTTCCTATCCCCTAAGGAATGCTGGCTGGGCTTGATTCTTTAACATAGCTGTGGGCACAAGATCACGTACATGCATGCGCTCACACAGGATCCAGCAAACACAGAGCTTCTCCTTGGTTGCTGTTACTGAAAGATTAGTGGGAACTAAATTTGGAATACAAATGGTTTCAATTAGATCTCAAAGCAAGCTTCATGCCCAGTGTTCATCTTCCCCAGAGCCAGGTCAAATGTTCATGCTTTATAGTAACAGCTTCAAAAAGCACACTGAGCTGTACAATGGCTGAATTCGGTTTAAGTCTTCGTTTAAGAAACAGCTCCTCTATCTGCAATGCATGCACTAGTGTCTCTTCTGAAAAAGGATCATTTCCAATATGAAACTCAAATTTCATTACAAGAAACTCCAAAGGGGATAGTCTTCTGTTTGCAACAAACATTTAAGTTAGCAAGCAATTAGCTGGTTTGCACATCCAGGTATTAGTCAAAAACAGGCATTTTTGACATCCAGGTTTTGTTATACTGGTGTATGCTGTAATTCAGGACACATCATTGCTAATATCAGCTTTTCTCAACAATTTTTTTGAATTTCAAATATGGCCAAACTCCACACTGAGCTCAGGATTTATAGCTAGCCATGGCTCTCCATTGTCTTACAAAACAAAGTCCATTATTCTAAGTCCCCCATGATCTGGCTCCAAACCTAGCTGTCTTGGCATTATCTTCATGGCTCTCTAGCATTTGCTCTTAGGTCTGCTTGCTGCTTCTGATACACATGCTGTACTTAACCACCTCTGCTGCTCTTGGTGAGCTCCTTCTATTTGAAGGCCTTGTTCACTGGTCTCTACATGTCCAAATCATCTCTTCCTTAAGGGCCAGCACAAATGCTGTCTCCTCTTTGAGATCTTACCATTGTTATTTGTGTATTTATGTCTGTGTCTCACAGGTACTGGGTGCAAGGGAACTAAAGGTTGTCTTATCATGCAAATATTGACTCAGGAACTGACCCCTAATAAAATTAGTCCCACTTGAACCTGGTTAACACCAGCACTTGCCCTACCCTCTGCTGATCAGTTTTTCCCCTGGTGGAAGGCTGCCATAGACAGCCACAGTATAATGCACAATACAATGCAAATTGATTGCAAAGTTAAATAATGGATCTTGGCAAAAGTAAGGAATTTCATGAAGTCAATAAAAGTGATGTTGATCTCATGATAAGTCATTGACACATAACATTTGAAGAAGAGATTATCAAAGAGGGTGATAACTCTGAAGAAGTCTTAGGAAACAGTGAATTGAACACCAAACAATTAGGAGAGGATCTATAAAAATGAATAAAGCCTTCAAGCATTTTTGGGAAAAAGACAGCCCTTTTGATCAGTCTATGAAAGTCAAAAGTGAGGTGAACAAGGTTGTCTTAGGCAAAACTTACACAGTTTTGACTGACAATTCGAAAAAATTATCTAATCAACCCTGGATTCAGTTTACATTCATTCTAAAAATGGGTGAAAATGTGTAATTATAAGTTAATTTGTGTTAAATCAAAAGTAGAATAATCTTATTCATAATTTTTACTTTATCAAGACAAAGTCCCAACCAAAATATTGTCCACCATTTGCTAATAAATGCCTCCATTTCCATGAGCTTTCCTTATCATCAATTATCCTTGCATAACAAGGACCTCTGATGACATCTCTTCTCTGAGTAACCTTTCATCTTTATCTGCACCTCTCATCCTTGAACTTGTATTACAGTGATTTATGAATCAATATCATCTCCTCACCATGCTGAGGCAAGACCTGTTTTATTAATTGGAAGATAAGAGGGGCCTTTGGGGTCAGACTGCCTGCAATGAAGACTCAACTCCACCTCCTTCAAGCTGTGTGACCTTGGACAAGTTCCTCACCCTTTCTGTTTCTCGTTTATAAAATGGGAACAATAAGAGTATACCTTTTTAGGTACTTTCCTCAATAAATACCAACTATCTTTAATTTTATTATTTTAACTATCTTTTATTTTATTATTTCTATCCCCTGAAATGCCTGGAGGGAAACCATTTTTACCAATGCCTAAAGGTTTCTCTCACAGGGAAATAGAAGACTCCTATCATTGTCTTCTTCCCTGCAATTTGCTTAACCCTAGGCATTGTTTGTCTTATTTTTCAATTAGTTCAGAACTGGAATGCGGAAAAAAAAGTTGTTTATGCTAGGGCAGGGTCTCTCTAAGATTCCTGGCTGGCATTTCAGTTACTGTTTGCTGGATAAATGAATAAATATAGGCATACATTCTAGATTCCAGTTTTGCTTCTTGAAACATTATCTTTCAAATAAGAAGGGCTGCAATATAGTAAGCAAAACTTTTATTGTGTTTAGGTCCAATGAGTCCTATTAAAGGATTAGTAGAACATCTGTCACACATGATCCTGTGCACGACTGAGGATCACCCAAAGGGAAAAATAATAATATTGAAAATACAGTAGCTGGTTCCTAAGTCCCTTTCCCAATTGCCATTTCAACTCAGAGACCTAGAGATGCCAGCTCCCCATGTGTTGCTCCAGGGATGCCAGCTCTGAGCTTACAACATGCTTCAGATCTGACATTTTCTGGCCAAAAATCTGCTTCGTGAATAAAAAGACCAGTGAAATGGTCAGCCAGTGCTTCGTGAATAAAGAGACCAGTGAAACGGTCAGCCAGTGCTTCGTGAATAAAGAGACCAGTGAAATGGTCAGCCTGTCAAAATAATGATTTGATCATTATTGATATTTCATGTTTATAAAACGTCTTTCTCTCTGCTGGAACTAGCTCTGTTTCTCTCTCAGATACTGCATTATTCCTTCCACACAATCCTCACCCATCCTGGTGCTCCTCATTGCCCACTGTCCCCCATACCAGGCTCCTGATACTCCAAAGCCAAGGTCAGAAAGAGCCCCAGTCTCCCCTCCTGGTGCTGCTCTGAGCACCTGTCCTTCTGGTTGTTGGCAGGGTGTGGTGGGGGCACCACCTCTCCAGGTTGCCTTTCTCTGATTCCTTCTGGTCTGTTGGCCCCTTCCAGGCTGACTTCTGACAGCATCCTTTACAAACCAGCCCAGCCGACATCTGAGCTCTGTGCCCAGCTGGCCTGCCTGCTCGCACCACCGACCTGGTCATCAACTCCTAATGCCTCAGCCAGTCCTGACTGTCTTCTCTGGCTATGCATTACCCGAGATGCCTGACCCTGGGGTCTACTGTGCTCTTGTCCTGCCTAGTGCCCCTTACTGCCCAGGGACACCCATGCCCACCAATAGCCTCCTATACAGCGACCTCTCTCCCTAGTGGGATAGTCTTCTAAGTCCAGCAGTGCCTCATGGAAGGATCATTTTGTCCCTCTGATCATCCTACCACCAGCCTCCTCCAGCTCATCCTTAGGTGTATAAGAGAACGGTCTGTTTCAGCCTCACTTTGTCCCCAGCCTGTGCTCAGCTGGACTGCCCCGCCAGGAGCTCACGCCGAGCAAGTCGGGGAGTCTGTTAGCACCCTTGTCCCCATACTCAGTGGGCTCCAGCATCCCTCCTGCTCTCCAGGCTCCAGTTCTGAGCTTCCAGTGCTTCCTGAGTCAGGCCTCCCCCTCTGCTCCCTGTGGGGGCCTCGTCTAAAGATGACTGGTAAGTGCCTTACCTTATGCCATCCCTTATCTGCTGGTAGCGGCTACCTAGACTGTAATGTCCAGACTATACCTGGGATGAGCAGGAAAGAATGAAATGATCAGTTAGTGATGTCTATCATGGTAGCAGCAATGGACTGGGTCCGTATGTTCAGTGTTTGCCATCCCTTTAACATAGCTTCTACCTCAGTTTCCCTAAGTATCTCTTCTTCTCTTCTGATTCTAAAGTCCAGCCTGATCCCTAGCCCCTCACTGGAGGCCCAGTCTCTTCCATCTCTCCTGAGGAAGTGAGCTAAGTGCCTGTCCCTCCCACCCCTGGCTAGGCCCCTGCCCTCGGGGGACTGATCCTGGAACCATGTTGCAGTCACTATGTGCCCACCCTCAAGTATTCTGGCATGTTCCTCCCCCTCCTGCCACCACGTCCCACTGCAAAACTTGGCACTGATTCAAAGCCATATCTAGATACCACTTAATACCTTTGGAGGGTGAGAATCAAAAAGATAACATTCATTATTGGGGATGTGGAGAAATTAGAACTTTCATGCTCTTCTGGTGACATGCACAATGGTGCAGCTGCTTTGGGAAAGTTTCTGGCAGTTTCTCCAATGACTATACATGGAGTTGTCATATGACCTGACCATTCCCTTCCTAGGCATGTACCCAAGAGAAATGAAAACATATGTCTACACAAAGACTTACACACAAAGGTTTGTAACAGCATTGCTGAGAACCAAAAGATAGAAACAACCCAAGTGCCCATCAATGGATGAATAGATGAAGAAGAATGTGCTATACCCATAGGAATAAAACACAACATATGCTACAGCTTAGATGAACCTCAAAAACATTATGGTAAGTGACACAAACCAGTCACAGAAGACCACACATTCTATGATTTCATGTATATGAAAGTCCGGAAGTGGGAAATCTATAGAGAAAGAATGTAGATTAGTAACTGCCCAGGGCTGGAGAAGCAAGGAAGGAGTAGGGTGGGAAAGGGTTGTTGATACCCAAAGAATACCAGATTTCTCTTTCTGGTGATGAAAATTATCTAAAATAGACTGATGATGGCTGCACACATCTGTGAATATACAAAAAGCCATTGACTTATACACTTCAAATGGGTGAATTATGTTGTACATGAATTATATCCCAAGAACGTTGTTTTAAAAAAGAAAATAATAGGCTCTGGTGCTAACACCTGCATAAGCCAAGGCTGGGGTACTGGTGGGCCCCTGTCTGCCCTGGACTGGGTTGCAGCTCCTACTTTATGCCTGGGGGACTTTGCACTCAACACTGCCCAGCTCTAACCTCGGTGCTCAGGAGTGAAAATACAATCATAAAACACAGGCTTGTAGGGCTGAGAATGGACTCCATGACCTTGGGAACACTGAGGACTATCAGAGCTGATGTTCCTCTCCTGTTGGAAATGCTCTTGCAACTGCTTCCAACACAGGCCTTGGCTAAGCCCAGTGGCTTCACTCCCTCCCCATCCCCAGCCTCTTTGAGAGGGTCCACTCAGAGACCCTCCCTGGTCACTAGCCGTTGGCTCCCACTTTGTTTGTCCAGTGCTGGTCACCCTGAGGGGTCTCTGCTGTCTCAGAGTCCATCAGCCAAGCCATTCCCGGCAGCCCCTCTTCCTTCCCAGCCCTTCAACATGGCCACCAGCCAAGGATGTCTGTCTCCATTTGGGTAGATTGGAAGTTACAGAGAAAAAGAAGTGGGGGAGGGGAAGTCATTCCAAAGATTTGGAGCTGTGTTTCCCAACCTTTTTTTTTCATCATCACTCCCCTAGGAACTATTCCAGACATTTTTGTCTGGCTGTCAAGGTCCCTGCCTCCCATAAAGTTTCAATACCACAGAGGTACTACATATCTGTTTAGGGACCATAACCCTTTGGAGGGTCACAAAACATTGGCTTTTTTTGATCCCCAAGAACTAATTTTGCCTCCTAAGGAACAATATCCCCACTGTTAAGAATGTAAGATATCGTAGAGGGTTCTCCTGGGACTCAAGGCCACAGAGGCCCTAGGCTTGAGGAGGAGGCCATACCAACAAGGAAATGCACTTCTCTTCTCTCCTCCCATCCTACCTTATCTGTTTAGCTGCCCAGTTCCTCTCTCTGCTTCTGCAACGTAACTTTCTTTGCAATGCAGCCACATGGAGGAAGCCTTGCTCGTTTCTCCCCAGTATTTACATTCATTCTGTTCAAGGAACCAACCCAAACAGAGGCAAGAATCCTTTAGCCTTGATCCCAAGTGCTCGTGGAAGGAATTCCCCTAGGTCAGAGATGGTGTCCACTCCTGAGACAATCAATAGGGCCAGCAGGTAGAGTCATTTTGTGCAAAAATGGCTGCTAGCAATTTGTCACTGCTACCGAGTTAGCACAGGGAAAAGCAAGACCTAAAGGAGGGACATGACACAGCCTTAGAATCCAGTTCCTCCTGACATTGGTCTTTTCATAGACCCCTCCAAAACATTGCTTGTGTCCTGGCTTCGTTTCCTCTACCCACTCAGGCCTGGGCTTCTCGCTGACACCCTCAAGTCAATTCACAATCAACAGGGGCCTGGAGGGCTGTTGGCTCTGACACAAGCAGTGCCTGGCCGATGGCTGAGCTTGGCCAACTCCTGTCTTTCCTCTCTGCTAATAGTCAGTTGTACCATGTGGATTTCACCTTCTCTCCCCAGCCTCAGCTCTGAATCTCTGATCTAAGCCAGTTCCTTCTGGCAGATTCCAAAAGATCAATCCTGACCTCTCCCGACCCACTCTGCACAGGTCCCCTCAGCCAGTTGTCTTTCATGCCTGGATGTTTTGGCATGTCTTTTACCTGCATGTTACCTTTATGCTGTCCACCAACCCGCCGCTGTCCTTGCCTTCAAAAATACAACCCGAAAGCAACTATCCTTTCCTAGAAGTTTCCCCAGATCCACCCTCCATATCAATAACACCTTCTCTGATGCACACATGTCACTCATCAGCTCCTGAGTTGAAAACTCACCTTCTCCCCTCCTCTGCTTGACTGTCCCTCCCAAGGGGTGGCCCACGTTTAGCCTCCACACACCTGGCACCCACTGCCCTGTGGTGCTCCCCTTTCATCCTGATTCTTTCAGGGCACCATGCTTTCCACGGGGCCACAGTTGCAGGTTTTTTGCAGAGAATTTGAGCAAAACGTGCTCCAAGCCAGAAACTGGTGAGATGGTAGGAAGTGCCAGGAGGTACATGAACAGCTCAGTTCTTTCATCCCACAGAGGTGGCAGCTGTGCACTTCGTCATATTCTGAGCTCTTAGAACCTGGATATCCCAACTCAAATGGGAAGAGTGGGCCCTTCCCACAGGGGTGCAAATGCCCACTGGTCTCTTAGTTCTTTCTGTTCAGTTTGTAGGAGCCTGCCGAAGCTGAGCAGCAGTGGGGAGGTGGAAACAGATGCAGTCATCTTCAGAATTAAGTTTTAGCATAGTAACTTGCCTGCACAGCCAGGCAAAAATGGCCGTGATCAGATAAGAGCAATTCCTTCCTTCCACCCCAGCTTCACAAGTCCTGTCAGGTTCACAGGCAGTTACGTCTTCTCATGAGGGGGAGTGATAAACAGAACATGTGCAGAATGATTTTATCAAGGGAAGAGCCTCTCTGACAGTGGCCATAGAGGATGGGACTCCAAGATGTGAGTTGAAGCCTACCCTTGAACTTTGAATGTGAGGGCGCCCTCTTCCTTAAACTCCCAGCCTCTGCCCCACCTCCTGCCTCTGGTTCTCTCCCCTTTCCCTTTGTACACCGCCTTCATCTGCTCTGTCTTCATCTTGGCTACCTGCCCCCCCCCCCTCCAGATACCTCTCAAGGTGGCTACCTGGCCCTCAAAATGCCCCTTCTCTGGGAAGACCCCTTAAACTCAGGGTGAGCCCCCAGGAACTATTTCTGCCCTTGTGATCTTGCCCCTGGCTGGAACTGATTGTCCCAAGGGTCGACACCTGACCCAGGCTGAGCCAGCCAGTTTCTCCTGCAAACTTGAACTTACAAAGGGGAGACACAATGACTAGTTTCAAACGCTGTGGCAGCCCAGGAGATCCTTCTGCTCTGTGTCTCAAGCTGTCTCAGTTCCTTTCTTTCCTGGGTCAGCTGGAATTTTTAAACTTCATTAAACCTTTGCTTAAGATTTAGAATCTGTCAACCTGAAACAAAAGCACTATGCAGCTAACAGAACCATTTTCTCCACGTCTCTATACCAGACTCTCCCAAGAAAGACTCGGATTGGTTCAACCTCACCTCCGGAATGGTTTCTCCTGGGATGGTGTCCACACCAAGGCCAATATGCTGTGGCTGGGTGAAGGTGGGGTGCAGAGCCCCTTTGAAACTTGGCTATAGCAGCCTATCCTTGGGAGGTATTTGGGGCAGGCAGTACTGAGGAAGGAAGACACCTTTCCAGGTGGGCTGGGAAAGTCTCCCCATGAAGGGTCTCCTACAGTGAGATCAGGCAGGGGGCCCCCGGCACAGATGAGGGTGGTAGAGAATCTGGTCTGCCTCAGGGAAGGGCTCGTGATGAAGGGCAGTGAGAGTCCCGCCTCCATTGAGCCCTGGAAAGCTTTCCTGCGGCAGACAGAGAGTTTCCTAGAATTCTGTCTCCTGTCTCCAGCCGACTGCAAATCTTCTAACGTGGGAGCCTTGGTACCTTGTGGGCCACAGAGACGTGCGATTAAGGCAGAGGATAGCTGTGCTGGCTAGTATGTTTCTGTAAGAGATAACTTATTGGTTATTCAGAGATCCGTCCAAAGCTGTGAGCCTAATTAGCTCTAATATCCTCTTTGCAGCAAAACCTAATGTGAAAACACAGACACACTGGAGGAAAACACATTTGGTTAATTAGCCTTGTGAGAACAGCGCTCCCCACTTCTGCCCCAGCTTCCAGGTCTCTTCACAAGGCAGCCAGAGCCACGGCGTCCTGGGGAGAGCCAAGGCCCTGTCTCTCTGACAACGCAATGGGGGTCCTGGGAGCCCTCTGTCCACCCATGGGCTCCAGAGAATTGAGCTGTTTCTTTTCATTCTCTCGTCCTCTCCTCCTGGCTGAGACTTGCAGAGGTGGCGAGGCACAGCATCAGACCCAGAAGGGCCATCTCTTCCCAGAAGGGAAGCATCTCTTCATTTGATTTTATTTATCCATAGATTGATCCATCTATCCGTTATCTATTTTTCTTGTGGTACAACATAAAATTTACCTTCTTATTTGGGGACAGGACTCATTCTGTCATCCAGGCTGGAATGCAGTGGTATGATCATGGCCTGCTGCAGCCTCGACCTCCTAGGCTCAAGAGATCCTCCCATCTCAGCCTCCATAGTAGCTGGGATTACAGACACCCACTACCATGCCCAGCTAATTTATTATTATTATTATTTTTGTAGAGACAGGGTCTCCCTATGTTGCCCAGGCTGATCTTGAACTCCTGGGCTCAAACGATCCTCCCGCCTCCACCTGCCAAAGTGCTGGGATTGCAGGTGTAAGCCACCATACCCAGCCAAAGTTACCCTTTTTAACCATTTGTAAGTATACGATTCAGTGGTATTAAATACATTCACATTGTTGAACAACCATCACCACGATCCACTTCCAGAAATTTTTTTTCATTCCAAACAGAAACTCTGTACCCATTAAATACTAACTGCTATCTAAAAAATGTAGAATTAAATACAGATTCCCTGTCACCCCCTCCTGATATCCCAGCCCCAATAACCACTATTCTACTTTCTGATTCTAAGAATTTGCCTATTCTAGGCATCTCAGATAAGTGGAATCATATAATCTTTGTCCTCTTGTGAGTGGTTTATTTCACTTAGAAAAATGTCTTCGAGTTCATCTCTGTGGTAGCATGGTCCTTTTCAAGGCTGTATGTCTATACCCCAATTGGTTTATCTAGTCATCTGTGGATGGACATTTATTTTGCTCTGATCCTGGACTCATCTTTTGCTGTTGTAAATAATGCTGCTGTGAACCTTGGTCTACGGGTTTATTAATTTTAATGTTTTATTTTATGGGTAACCTATGCTTATTGTAGAAAAATTAGAAAATGCAGATAAATTAAAAAGAAAAGCAAAGTCATCCTTAACCTCGTCATGGAGAGCTAACACTGTGAACATTCAGTGTTTGTCCTTCCAAATGTTCTCTCGTACTCCTTCAGGTTCTTTCTCCTTCCAGATATTCATATAGATACAGCTATAGCTGTAAACCAGATAGAAGTATACTATATATATGTATCAGGTTTTGAAAACTGCTTTTTAAACTTATTTTATCATACATGACACCTCCATGTCTCCCTCTTCCTCTCAGATAGGTAGACGACCTGAACAGATACAGACAGTGCTACCTAAGCTAAAAGACTGCATTTTAATCTGTTGTATGGATGTACCATTATGTGAAGTACCATCATGTAATTTGCTAGTTTCACAGTGTTGTTGGACACTGATTATTTTCAACGTTTCACTATTACAAGCAATGCCATTGTGCATCCCTGTAGCTGAGTCACTGTGTATAGCCTTTAGCTATTCGCTTAGGATAAATTCCTAAGCAAAAATAATTGAGAACATCCTCATTTTACAACTATGGAAAAGTGTATTGGTGTAAAGTGACTTGCCTGAATTTCATCATTATGCAAAGTATGTCATAAATGCAATGTGTATTTTCAGATCCCTTTTGGGGTTCTATCAGGAGCCAAAACCTTCACCTCTTACTGATCAGAGCTCCCTACCATGCTGACCGTCCTGAGCCCACCAACTCCAGAATCAGCCCATGACCCTCCCACTGCGTGCTGCAGTCCTTTAGGAGCTCAGTGTGTGCCAGGGTTTATCTTATCCACCAGTTTACACTGCGCTGAGGTGTTCACGGTTCATGGGGGCTACCCCTCCAGCAGAGACAGCATTGACTAAAGATTCTTGGAGCGTGCATATATTTAAGGCAAGGAAAAGCAAACTCAGGTATTTGGTTTCTGGAGTTTCAGGCGTGCTTTTATTGCACTAAAGTATGTGCTCAATAAGTACTTGTTAAAATTAAAAAGGAAGGAAGAAAAAAGAGGGAAAGAAGGAAGGGAGGCAGGGAGGGAGGGAACCTGGACTCTGATTCGACCTCTTCCTAGTCTTGTGGCCCCATACTTCACCCCACCATTGCCCCATCTTTACCCCAGGTGCAGTTAAAATGGGTTTTCCTAATGAAGAGACTGCCACGGAAGGGAGTCAAAGAATCAGCTCCATCTCTTTCTGAAGTTCCGTAATTGTTACGCCGTGAACTCGGAAGTGCAGGGTGATTTATTGGGCTCTGAGCAGCCATCATTTAGAGCAGCATGATGAATTAGGGTGGTAATGCATTGAAGGCAAAGCCCTAATGCACTATGAGGTTCTAGCTTGGAGAATTTATAGAGATAAAATTGTAACTATGTAAGGAAAGTGGGGGAAATTGGCCTGAATGTGGGAGAAACTGGGGAGGGAAGACTGACTCTTGAGGTAGTCCCTGCACCCAAACAGCCTCTCCACCGGTCTTTTGCTGATTTAAATGATCCATCCCCGACTGTGAGTTTGGACCACATGGATTCTAAATGACCCCTGCCTCACAGCAGAAACCTGGGGTCATATGACTGCAGGGTCTGATGAGCATTTGGCATTTGGCCTCCTCCATGAAAGGCACCATGATGGCTCATTAGACTCCACAATAGGCTGTAAACCCCTTGGGGGCAGACACCGTTTCTCCCACAATGGGACACAATCTGTGCTCCCTCTGTGTTTATTAAATAAACAAGTAATTTGAGTAATTTGCATTTCATTCATTTACTAGATAAATGCAAATTTGAGTCACTTACAAAGTATCTATAACCCAAAGCTGAATGTGACCATCCCACAGGAAGGTACAAAGAGCTGTGCAGGTTCAGAGGATGAAGGAAAGATCACACAGGGGATCCATGAAACCTATATGGAGAAGGTGGCATTGAGTGGGGGCCTTAAAGGATGGATGGCATTTCATTCAGTGGATGTGAGTCTGGAGGACATTCTAGATCAGGAATGGCATCCCCTTGAGTCTAGGGTATTTCAGTAGACTTGGAGAAATGAAAGGAAGGTAGCCTGGAGGCAGAACGTGCTCTGGGACATCCTGTATATGATGGGACAGAATGTTTGAAGTTGAGACAATCTATCCTAATTGAGATATGTATGAATTCATGCAGGTACAGCTGTGCTTATAGAGATGCATAGGTACATAGATATGTATTACATATGTGTGTGTTACGCTTTACAAAGAGCTCCCAAACAACTCTAGAGAATAAATTTAGTTACATCGACACCATAGATGGGCAGTTAAGGCCAAGAAAGCTTAAGTGACTTGCACAAGAAGAAAAGCAGCCCCAAACTTCTTTAAGCCCACTGTCCTGTACACCCTAGCACACAATGCCTAGCAACAATGACTGACGTGAGCACAGAGGACAAGCTACAGGGTACGCGTCATTGTCCGTGTACATAAGCCAGCCAACAAACGCTGGTGCAGCATCAGTTCCAACTCAACTTTCCCTGCTGCCTATCCCTACTTACTCAACCAGGTCCCCTCTGTCCCGTTATGCCCAGGAGCCCCCATGGTTGTGCACCAGCACAGCTACACTCTGGCCTGTCTGTCCTCTCCAACACTAGCCCTGCCGTCAGCATCCTGGTTTCCAACTCTGTCCCAGCACTTTGTCACCCTGGGGGACACAGGAGCCTGCTTTATGCCCTGGGCCTCAGAGGCTCTCCGTCTCCCCCACAAACCCTTCCCCACAGCTGGCAGAAGTTCTTGGGCCCTGGATCCAAAGCACAATATCCACAGCAGTTACCATACCTCTCTCCCTCCCATGGTTCTTCTCTTCATTACCCTCATCCCCCTCCTTCAGGCCCCTTACCCACAATGAATCTGCATCACAGAGCCACAGAGTCACATAAACCAGGACTTCTGGGGTATGTGTGTTATTAAAGGATGTTTACACACACACTACAATCTCAAATTAAAAGTGCTTTTTTTTTAAGTTGGCTGTTGGTTACTCAGGATACAAATTCCCCTAAGAACAATGCCATAATTAGTTGCCAGGCCATCAACTAATGGAAATTCGTTTAATCCATAATGCTGAACTATAGTTAAATATTGACTTAGTACTATTAGTATTGATTTAGTGCTGACTCCTGGGATCAAGGAAACAGCAAGAGAAAAGGAGAAAAAGGAAGAGAAGGCAGTGAAGGAAGAGGGGGAGGAAGAGAAAGAAGAGAAGAAGAAGGAGGAGGGAGGGGGAAGATGGGGAGAAGGGGAAAGGAGGAAAAAGAAGAGAAGGAAGAGGAGGAGGAGGAGAGAAGAGGAGTGGGGGGGGACCCTTCCTGGAACCTGCATCCCCCCTCCAGCTACACCTTGTGCCCCTCAGGCCCTCACAGCAAACCTTGAAGTGTTGTCTAGACACTGGTTCTGCTGTCTCAATTCTGTGTCTTCTCAACTGACTTCGGTGAGCCTTTCATCCCCAGCACTCTACTGTAACTAACTGCCCTGTCAAGGTCTCCAACGGTGGCCATCTGGCCCATTTTCCTGTCCTCATCTTACCCCTCGGGGGCATTTGACATGACTGGCCACTCCTTCCTTCTGGAAACAGTTTCCTCCCCCGCCTCCCTTGGTAGATGCCGTGACAGCTGCTCTTCTTCAGCCATCTCAAAAGTCTCTCTGCAGGCACACCTTTCACCACGTGACCCTGCAGCTCCTCTCACCAAAGAGGGGGTGTCTATTTCCCACTGCCCTTGACTTTAGTTTCTGCAGTGTGACTTGCTCTGGTCAATGGAAGGCTAGCCAGCGTGATGGGACTAAAGACTTGAAAAGTCTCTCTTGAAAAGTCTCGCACCTCTGCCATCCCCAGGAGAAGAATCCACTGGTCCCAGGAGAGGATTGAGAGACGCGCATGGCAGAACGAGCCAGCATGGAGGAGCCAAGGCCCAACTGAGCTAGACTGGTTAGTGAAATAAACGCTCATCATCACACACCACAGAGGTTTGGGGGTTGTTTGTCACATGCTGAGTTGACAATTACTCCTTCCACAGAACCACTCTCAACTCCTACCTCATTGCCGCCCATTCTGAGTGTTCTTTTTGACCCCTTACCTGCCACCCCCCAGGCCTCTACATCTTGAGAAACTCCGGAGCTCTGTCCTCGGCCTGCTTCTCTTCTTTATCCACAGTCTACTCCCAAGTGAGCTCAGGCAGGGTCATGGCTTGAAAATGTGCTAATGACCTCTAAAGCCTATCCCAAGCCTGACCACTTCTCAAGATCATCAGCACTGCCACATCCCAATACAAGGCACCGTCCCCTCTTCTGGTCTCTCAGCCTCAACCTTGCCTGTTGATAATCCATATTTCATGCAGCATAATCACATCTCCCCCTCCCGGTTTTCATTAGGATTGAACATGCCCTGCCAGGCCTCCTCGCTCTCTGTCCTAGCCCTGCCCCCTGATCCCCCAACCCTCCCTCACTCCCTCCCTCTGACCCTCAGCTCCTTCCCACCCTCCAGGCTGCTCCTTGCTGTTCCTCCCCCTGGATTTTTTACTTGGTGGCTTGTTCCTCCTCGCTCAGGCCTCCACCTAAAGACTTCTCATGCGAGTGGCGCTCCCTGACTTAAAGCGGCTCCCCCACCCCCGCCTCATTGACCTGTATTCTCTCCCTGCAGCGCCCACCAGCGCCCATGGTACCTATGGACTTACTCGCCTGTTGCCTGCCTCCCTTCACAGCGTGTAGGACCCCTGGAGGGCTCCCCCTAAAACTGGGCCCTGGTGTATCATTTTTTGATTGACAGGAGGAGGAAGGAGTGGAAGTCAAGGGGGAGGAAAGGGAAGAGAAAAGAGAGATGAATTTCGAGGAGTAGGAGAAAGTGCGGGGGAGGAAGAGAACGAAGGGGAAGAGGAAGTCCTTCCTGGGCCGGAGGTCGCGGCGAGCCTCCCTTCTGCCCCTCCCTGCCACTGACTAGAAGAACTCTGCCCAGCCCAGGCTCCTGAGGGACCCAACGTCACCATATTCCCCGCAGTGGCCCCAGATCTGCATCTCCCCCAGGTGCTTGTGCGTTCCCCGAGCACCCCCTCACCTGCCCTTGCTCAGCCTGATACTCTCCAGTGGAGGTGAGGAAGTGACCAGGTAGTGGGTAAGGAGGTGGGGGGATAAAGGGGTGAGGAGGTGAGGGGAGTCATGGAGAATACAAGCTTAGAAAATCAACTATCTACGTCCTGCGCAGGGCACCCTCTCTCAAAGAGTCGCCAGACAAGGAGGAGAAAATAAGGCAATGGAACACCTGAATGAATAGTCAGACTTGGCCCCAAATCGCAACGCAGACCTTCTGGACCCAGGTGGGAGGCAGGGAGGACTCCTTTCTCCTGAACACGGGAGGGCTAGAGAAACTCAAGTCAAGCAGATCAAAGAGTAATTTGCCTGCTTTCCCAAAGCCAGACTATGTGAGGAAGGGTTTACCCCACAGCCATGGGAAGAAGGGAGCAGCGATGCTTGTCCTGCTTTGGGGGTGAGAGGGTAATGACAGGGAAAGAGAGAGCCAGGGGCTGAGCCCTCCACACTCCAGCCTCTGAGAGGGGCCAGAGGACTGCGGCCACACTCTGCATGCTCACCCTTTACCCTTGCTGTGCGCCCTACTGCCCCCCCAGCTTTGACATAAGAATCAGGACTAGCCCGCAGCCCTTCTCCTCTTTGAGAGTTAAGTAACGGGGGAGAGAAGGCGGGAGTCCTGAGGGGCCTTGCTCGCTAGGTCTGGGGCTGGGGCCGGGGGAGGGTCTCCGCAGTGTGAGGCAGCCCTGCTGGGACTCTGTTCTGGCGAATGGCCCTCAGCTCACCTGCTTGTCGCAGCTCCTTCCTTTGTCCGTTTCTGGGCCCCCATGGTCCCTAAAAGCTCAGTCTTTTCACCACACCCCCCTGGACAGCAGCAGCAGCCTCTAGACAGCCTGCAGACTGTGTGTGTGCGGTGTGCTGTGGGGTGTGTGGTGTGTGTAGTGTGGTGTGTGCGTTGCATGCATGTGGTGTATTGGAATGTGTGGTCTGGGCTGTGTGTTTGTGGTGTGTGTGTGTGAGAGTAGTTTTGTGGGGTGGGCTGTGTGTGCACTATGTGTATACAAGCGTGTGTTGGTGGAGGGTGTGGGCTGGGCTGTGAGGTGCTCACGGGAGGGTGAACCACAGCTCCATGATAACCTTTTATGCATACAAGTCATTCGTAATTAGCCAGGGGTGGGGAGTCCAACACCGGGAGAAGAGAAAGAAGAGAAGTGAGAAAAGGAGAATTAATGAAACAAGTAACCTGCCTTATACGGATATTTGTTTTGCTTGTTTGCACATTGTTTAGTCCTTACAAGCTCTGAAAATAAAACACAAGCAGAGTATCAGGCTCAATTAGGTGCTTAATAAATATCTTCTGATGATGACAAATGGCAGGGATGTTAATGACGCTGCTCCCCCTCCAGCTCCCGCTGCACGGAGTGCCCTTGGCTCTTCAGACTTACAGATCTTTGCCTGAGCTGCTGTGATCCAGCCTCCGCTGCCTGCAGGAGACAGCCCTGTGGGCAGGGCCTCCCTGTGTCTTTTCACCTTTTGAGACCACCCCATACACCTCTCCAGGCAGCAGCTCATAGCAGTGCCTCCTGAACATGTATGCCTTTGAATTGAAGGGGTCAGGATGCTGCTTGAGGATGCCGGAAGGAGGCAGCTCATGGTGGTGCCCTCACCTCCACCACTTCCAGGAACTTCTCCCTCTCCTTGTGGATCTCAGGGCTCTTACGCTTTGCACACAGCCCAACAGCTACAAGTGCACTCAAACAGAACATTCCTCCATGTGTTTGCTCTTACAAAATGTGTGTTGGGGCTGGGCATGGTGGCGCATGCCTGTAATCCCAGCATTTTGGGAGGCTGAGGTGGGCAGATCACCTGAGGTCAGGAGTTCGAGACCAGCCTGGCCAACATGGTGAAACCCCATCACTATTAAAAATACAAAAATCAGCCGGGCATGGTAGCCAGTGCCTATAATCCCAGCTACTTAAGAGGCTGAGGCATGAGAATCTCTTGAACCCAGGAGGTGGCTGTTGCAGTGAGCTGAGACCACGCCACTGAACTCCAGTCTGGGCAACAGGGTAAGGCTCCGTCTCCAAAAAAAAAAAAAACAAATGCGTGTTGGATCCCATGGTTCCCTTGCTGCCCAACACGCTGAGAACCTAACGTGCACTCACACACTCGCCAGGGGCCGCAATCACCTCCTGACTCCCAAACACGCAGCTCTCACTGCTGCCTCCAGCGCTTCCCCAGGCTAACACTGGCTTTCTCACACCCCCAGTCTTTCCTCAGAGGCCTTCCCTGGCTGCTGTACCTAAAGCAGCACCCCCATCAGCATGTGCGCCCTGCTTTTTACCTTGCCGATTGGTCCTCATGCCACTCCCCGTCCCCAGAAATGACACTGTATAGTCACTGTTTACTTGGCACTAGAGTGTAGGCCCTATAAGGACCAGTGCTTTCTCTTTCATGTTTACCTTTAACTCCCCGGCTTCAACATGCCTGACCCACAGGACAAGCGCAACAAAATACATACCATAAAAAATGAACCAATACATGCCACGAGGACATACATTAAACCAGGCCCAGTGGTTCACACCTGTAATACCAGCACTTTGGGAGGCCGAGGCAGGAGGATTGCTTGAGCCCAGGAGTTCAAGACCAGCCTGGGCAACATAACGAGACTTCATCTCTACAAAAAATACAAAAATTAACCAGGTGTGGTGGCATGTGCCTGTAGTCCTAGCTACGTGGGAGACGAAGGCGCAGGGATCACCTGAGCCGAGGGGTTTGAGCTATGATAACGCCACCACACTCCAGTGGGCAACACAGCGAGACCCCTGTCCCAAAACAAAAAAAGCATACATTTCAGCACCATACAAAGTAACTATTCTAAGGGTAGGCTTTTCCTTTCCTGAAAGGAAGAAATTAGGCTCCTAGGCCCTATTGGAACTGTGAGAGTGGGAGTATCGCCCATGCAATCCCAAGCCCTAAGCAAGTCTCAGGTTGTGAGGAGATCCCTCCCCTTCCTCTGTCCGAGGTGTTGTACCCACTGGTCTGACACATTCATGCCTGGGAGGACTGGCATCATCTCTGCATTTCAAAGATGATAAAGATGGTGAAGATTCATTCCACAGATGTTGGGATGTTGTTCTCCTTTCCTGGCTTTTGGAAAGGGCTGTCAGTCCCCAGAAGCTGAAGGGGCACAGAGTTATTCATTGTGACTGCTGTCCCCCACCCCTCCCCAACCCTTCTCCCTGTCACCCCTGGTTTATATCCTCTGCACAGGCTCGCCCTGAGTCTTCTTGGCGGTGAAATGTACAGAACCATCTCTCGACCCCACGAGGTGTCAAGGTTCAGTGTATGCACATCAAAGGCAAAGCCCAGGAGAGGCCTTGGAGGGGCTCCTCTGAGCAGGAGGAGGCCGAGCCCACAGCTGCCTGGGCAGTGGCTTGAGATTCCAAACATGCCTTTGCACTGACGGCTGAACCCTGCAAACAGAGCTGTGCACCTGCCAGGCCCAAATCTCAGGGGCTGTCACTTCAGCCCCTTCTGTTGTTCCATTCATCGCAATATCTGTCAGCACCACCTGTGCAATGGCCCTGTCTCCTCTCATCCCCCCGATCCCCTCCTGTCACCACTTGGCTGCATCCGCCTGCATCTCTTGCTTCCCCACTGTAGCTCACCCTGTACATTCCTCTGAACCTGGCACCCACTCCTGTTGACCCTGGTTCCCCACCTTGCAGAGTTTCCCTGTCACTGTTTACTTAGTGCTAGAGTATAAGGCTCCATAAGGACAGGTGCTTTCTCTTTCATGTTTACCTTTAAATCCCAGGCTTCAATATGCCTGACCCACAGGACAGGCTCAACAAAATATATACCACAAAAAAATGAACCAATACATGCCACGAGGACGTATACTACCTGGCACGGTGGCTCACACCTGTGATCCCGGCACTTTGAGAGGCCGAAGTAGAAGGATTGCTTGAGCCCAGGAGTTCAAGACTACTAGCCTGGGCAACATAATGAGACACCATCTCTACAAAGATGGAGACTTTCTGTAAGTTTGCTAGAGCTGCCATAACAAAACACCACAAACTGGGTGACAAAGAATAACAGAAAAGTATTGTCTCATAGTTCCTAAGGCTGGAAGTCCAAGATCAAGGTGGCAGCAGAGATGGCTCCTTCTGAGGGCTTGGAGCAGGGAGGATCATTCCAAGCTCTCCCCTAGCTTCTGATAGTTTGCTGGCAATCTTGGGTTCCTTGGCTCATAGAAGCGTGGCCTGATCTCTGCCTTCACCTTCACATGGTGTTCTCACTATGTACATGTCTGCCTCCAGAGGTCCTCTTTTTATAAGGATACCAGTCATGCTGGGTTAGAGCCCACCTGACTCCAGCATGACCTCATCCTAACTTAATACATCTGCAGTGACCCAATTTCCAAATAAGTTCACATTCTGAAATACTGGGGGAATAACATTCCGATATATTAATTTTGAGGGGACACAGTTCAACCTATTACTACAGCTATCCGCAGAAGAAAGTCCAAATTACTTGAGTGGCACTCAAGGCCTTCTATAATCCAGTGACAGCCATGTTTCCAGCTGTTTCTCTTCTTCTTCTCCCCTAGGTGCACACATGTGATACTGTTTCATATCAAGGTAGGATTCTGAGATTAAGGCAAGAAAGGGGAACAGTGAGGAGAGTAGCATCTGCTGAATGTTTACTAAATGCCACCCTCAATGGCAAGTGTGTTTTATCTACATCATTCTCCTTTTTTTTTAAACAGAATCTCACTCTATCACCCATGCTGGAGTGCAGTGGTGCAATCACAGCTCACTGCAGCCTCAAACTCCTGGGCTCAATCAATCCTCCCAGTGCAGCCAATTTCTCAAACATTAACAATGGAATTATCAAATGATCCAGCACTTCCACTGCTGAGTATATACCCAAAAGAACTGTAAGCAGAGACTCAAACAGATATCTGCACACTCATATTTATAGCAGCATTATTCACAATAGCAAAGAGGTGCAAACAACCCAAGTATCCATCAACAGCTCAACGGATAAGCAAAATGTGCTCTATCCACACAATGGAATATTACTCAGCCTTGAAAAGGAAGACAATTCTGACACATGCTACAACATGAATGAACCTTGAGGACATTATGCTAAATGAAATAAGCCAGTTTCAAAAGGACAAAAACCGTATGATTCCACTTTGACGTACATAGAACAATGAAATTCATAGAAACAGAAAGTTGAAAGGTGGTTGCCAGGGGCAAAAACAAAAAATAAGGGAAGATTCACACTCCCTTGCAGACTTCTCTCCACAGACCTCATCAGGTGTCAAAAAAAGAGTTCTCCAGGGCATTCCAATGTCAGCCAAGCTGTAAAGCCATTGGTCTTTTGGGTAATTATCTTCATTTCTTCTTTGGGGAGAACCTTGGCTTTCTGTAAGTTGCAAAAGACAGCTCACACCATCAGCTCAGCCAGTTAGGGGATCTGCATTATTTCAATGGCCTTTCGTCTCCCTTTTTCTCCTAACTTAAAGCTTTTGTGATGGAGAAGGCTTCCCTGTTGTCTGCAGTTTTCCTTCTCTCAAAACAACCTTCTGAAACCTCTTTCAGGGTGGGGTTTCAGATGGTGTGAAACCCCCACCTGATAGCTCACACCATCACACACATGTGAACTAGCAGACCTACAGCACAGGAGGGTGAGAGGGTGAGCCGCCATCAGACTGCCTGGGCTGAGTCCCAAGGAACTAGCAGACCTACGGCACAGGAGAGTGAGAGCGTGAGCCGCCATCAGACTGCCTGGGCTGAGTCCCAAGGGCACTCCATGCTTGCTTGAATGACTTCCTACTTCACCTCTCCAAAATGTCACCGGGGATAATCAGAGTTCCCACCCCATGAGGTCTCCTGGTGAGAACAACATGAAAAAAGCCTGTGCAAAATGCTTGCTTGCCACGTAGAAAAAAGCTTCCATAAATGTTGGTTAATATTGTGAGCTTTCAAATCAACCAAGTGTGAATAATTTCTACTTCATTCCACCGGCTGCGACTGGGGAATACAAAGGTTTGTCAGAGCTGGTTCCGGCCTACGGGAGTTTACAGCTATCCGACTTTACAGCTGCAAGTGCCATGAGAGGGCTACAAACCCAGGGCTGTAGGAGTTCAAAGTCAGAGACGTAACAACCATGGAGCCAGGAATTAGGAAAAGCCTGATGGTGGATGGGTTTGAGCTGACCCTGGTGGACTACGAAGTATAAAGCTGACTTCCCTGCAACTCTGTCTGCTGACATCCTTTTCTTTTTCCAAAGAGATACCCAAGACTCAGAGAGATTCAAAACCACCCAAGGGTCATGAGTGATTTAACCCCACCCTGCAAATACACACCAAAAAGCTAGGTTTAATCATCTATGTCTCAGAACCTGGAAGGCTCTCTGAAGGGCTAAGGGTCTCGCTGGCTGCCTGTGACTTCTGCTCACCTAGCAGGCACTGCCCCAGGCCCCAGGCCCCAGGATAGTGTGGCGTCAGCCAAAGGCAGCTGTCAGCCAGGCCGATCCCCTCCTCCCAGCCTGGGGGGCCACTCAGGGCAGTGCTCTCTGTTGGGGACCCTAAGCATGAAACAGAATTGGAGGAGACTGTGCTAAGAAAACCACTGAGGGAGGAAGGCTGATGGTCTGTGTTCTTCAGTGGTCTCTCCTCACCCTGTGTTCTCCTAGCATAAAGCTTTCATGATGGAGACGCCTTCCCCAGCATCTGCAGTTTTTCTTCTCTCAAAACAAGCTTCTGAAACGTCTTTTGTGGGAGCTTTGGTCATTAGAGTTTGGGAGAGGGAGGCCCTTCTCTTCTGGTGTCCTCATGGGGTCTCTGCCATTTAGATTTCTGTTGAACAACTGGGCTTTGGAGGGGGTTGGAGGAGACAGTGAGTGATGGAGCTGGGGTCCAGGGCCATTCCAAGCAAAAGAAAGGCACCAGCAGGGGCATAAGGCAGGACAGGCCAGGGCACATGTGGACATCTGGGAAGAGTTCGTCCATATTCTGACTGGGAAGTGCACATGTGGAGGACGAAGAGGTTAGCCTGGAAAGATGAGGGTAGGTGTGAGCCAGACCACGGAGGTCCGTCCTTACTGCAGTGGGTCATGGGGAACCATGAAGCTTCCAGAACAAGGAGTGAGCTGAGATAGCAACTGTGACATATAGTTTGTTGAGTGAATGAATGAATGAATTAATGAGCGTCTGAGAAAGACATGATAGCCATATGCAAGACACTTAATTTTGAAGACAGTGGCAGGAGGGCAGAGTCCCCTACAACAAGCCCCACAGTCCTGCTGTGTATGCTTAGGTAACAGTGTGAACTGCTCTGCAAACTCAGGCTGCAAGTAAAGTCATACCTATTCTATTTCTCACAAATAAAAAATAAAGCCAGCTCTGACCCACATGCCAAAGGAATGAGAAGTCCAGAATCTCTATCCTGGTACTCCCTGAATCCCACCCTGCTTTTTGTTGTCAGCTGCCATTGATGCTGGTCCTCTGAGTCTAAGACAGTGCTGGCTGCTGCCCAGGCACAGGCTTCCTTGATCTCCCAGGGAAGAGTGCGCCCACCTGGTGCTCCATGGCTCCCTCAGTTCTCAGCCTCTGGTGCTCAGCTCCTTCAGGTCCACACCCAGGCATCCCCCCTAAGGCCAGCTGTCCTAGGAGCCCCTGCAGAGCCTCTCAGGCCTCCGTCTGTGCATCTTCACATTCTGCCTTCCCTGAAGACCCATCACACAGGAGGTGGGACAACTTTCCTCTTCCAGCCTTGGGACACAGAGGACAATGGCTTTCCTGGAAATGTGGTCACCCTAAGTATTGCCAGGGGTCTAACAGCCTCCAAATGCAAAGGGTCTACAAACACCTTTTTCTCCAAAAATGAAGTCACTCTCCCTCTTCAACACAGAGACCCAGATACTCTCCTGGGGGACCCAGCACTTTCACCCCTTTCGGGTGTGAAAGAGACTCCCTTTAGTGCCTCAAAAAGGACTTACTCAACTAAGAAAACCAAGGAAACTCCAAGATCTCTTTTTGAGAGCAGAGAAAGAAGAAGAAGAGAAGGGGGGGGATATTGAGGATCTCCCACCATGTTTACATTGTAACATTTTGCATTCTATATATAATTTCTGCTATTTTACTTGGAATTTTCCTTAACATTGTATATCCTTTATGTATTAGTTACCGAGGAGGAAAGAGAAGAAATAAAGAAGTTGGAAGATGGAAACTGAGATGTCATCTTCGGCATGGCAGGTGCCCTAAGCCTCCAACAGCCTTATAAGGAAGGTATTGTTATTATTCTGATTTTACTGATTTTAAAAAAATGAAGACATAAATGAGACGAGTAAGTGAATAAATGACAATGCCATTTCTCTCTTTCTTTCCATCATGCAAACATGGCTTACTTTCCTGAATCATAAAACATTTTTCAAGAAGTCAGAGAGCAAAAAAAAAAAAAAAGTATATTAAAAACACATTAAAGCAGTATGATTTCTGAACCATTCAGTAAAGGATGAAAATAGCTTTGTTATCCAGAGACTGTCTTCATGAAATCATTGTTATCATGAGTTAGAACCTGTATTAACTCAGAAATTAAAATAGCGCTGTGTGCAGCAAATTCTGAAGACACACTCTATGATTTTCAGAGCACCTATTATTATTCTCCTCAACTTTAGCTGGATCTGAATGATTTACCATAAGAGGATCCTGTTTAAATGTTCTACTTCACAAAGAAAAAGTAATAAAATGGAAAGATTATGGAAAACTTATTTTTATGTTAATTAGGAATGAAGAACAAACTCTAGAATGATTGGTCCAATGCTGGTATTTAGGAAAAAAAAAAAAGTGCTCATACGCACTCCCCAGGTTTCCCAGGGGACAGTTCTGGGACCCTAAACAGACTTGCAACAGTCTCTGTGGGAGAAAGTTGTTTACAGGCTTGATTCTAATTGATCCAAACAGCAGCTGCTGTAACAACCTATTTTTAATCAAATCTAAAGGCAAACTTAGGACAAAATGTGTTCTTCTAATAAAACACACAATGCATTTTTCTGAAATATATGATTACATGTTCTGGAAAGGTCTTGGAGAATTATTCTTGTTCTAACCTCTGAGAGATATTGCCCTTTGTATTTGGCACTCTCAGTGTCTGTTTTCTGGGGCACCTCACTCTGGCAGGTCCCTTTAGGGTTGGAGTTAGCCACATGGTCATAATGTTCAGCTGTGGGGTGGGGACTCTTTGACAGGTGAGCCTGTGTCTGCTGAGCTCTGCCCGGCCCTGTGAGGAAAAGGGCAATTAGCCTGCACAGCCCGGTGCTCCAAAGATGGATCCTCTCAGGACAAAGGGGAGCAGGTGTGGGGACAGACACCACCTGTAGCAACAGCTGTCATCCGGAAGGGGTCCCCCAAGCTAATCCAGTGCTCGGTACATTTGCATTCTCCCACTAATATCACAGGCACAGTACTTTGGGTGAGAAAGAGAAGACCACAATGAACACAGCTTCTTCCATATTTGGCTTTACGGAAGCCCTTCCCTGAGCTACCTGAGGATAGGTGTAATACCTTACCTCTCACAATACCTGCAATCACAGGTACATGACAGATAATGAAAGGGATTGTATTAGTCCATTTTCACACTGCTATAAAGAACTGCTGAAAACTGGGTAATTTATAAAGGAAAGAGGTTTAATTGACTCAGTGTCGTATGGCTGGGGAGGCCTCAGGAAACTTACAATCATGGCAGAAGGTAAAGGGGAAGCAAGGCACCTTCTTCACAAGGCAGCAGGAAAAGTGCTGAGCAGAGGGAAAAGAGCCCCTTATAAAACCATCAGATCTCATGAGAACTCACTCACTATCATGAGAACAGCATGGGGGAAACAACTGCCCCCATGATTCAATTACCACCACCTGGTCTCTCCCTTGACATGTGGGGATTATGGGGATTACAATTCAAGAGGAGATTTGGGTGGGGACACAAAGCCTCACCATATCATTGATGGAGAAGGGAAGGGAAGGAAAGAAGGAAGAAAGGAGAGAGGGAGGGAGGGACAGAGGGGAAGGAAAGGAATCCCAAGAATGAAAGTTCAAGTGATGACAAGGGGGTTCTTTAAAACCAGAGATCAAATACAAACCTAGAGGAACAATGAATGGAGCTATTTCCATTCTTATTGAACTCTCATTTGGGGAGGAGCCCACACACACTAAAATATCATCTGCCAGGGTAAGAGTTCACGTTTTCATAAAGGATCATGCAGTTAAGTTGATTCACTGGTGGTTTGTAAAAACCCTCATCGTTGCCACCCCTCACCCTCCACATACACACCAAAAAGCTAGGTTTCATAATCCATGTCTCTGGTCCTGGAAGGCTCTCTGTGGGGCTGAGGGGTCTCACTGGCTGCCTGTGGCTCCAGCCCACCTAGCAGGCACCTTTCAAGGCCCCAGGCTCAAGGACAGTGTTTAGTCAGCCAGAGGCAGTTGTCACAGCCAGGCCGCTCCCCTCCTCCCAGCCTGGGGGGCCACTCAGGTAGCACTCTCTGTTGGGGACCCTAAGCATGAACAGAATTGGAAGAGACTGTGCTGGAAAATCATGGTGGGAAGGAAGCTGACGGTCTATGTTCTTCACCCTTTGTTCTCCCAGCCCAGGCTTTCGTGATGGAGATGCCTTCCCCATGCTCTGCAGCTTTCCTTCTCTGAAAACAAGTTTCCGAAACATCTTTTGGGGGAACTTTGGTGATTAGAGCTTTGGAAAGAGAGGCTCTTCTCTTCCAGTTGTCCTCATAGCATCTGTGTTATTTAGGTTTCTATGGAACAACCGGGCTTCAGAAGAGTTTGGAGGAGAGCACTTAGCGATGTGAAGTGGCCCAGGAATATCAAGCATCCAGATGCACCTGGAATATTAGGAGTTTAAATCAAGGGCTGGCAAATTGCAGCTTGCAGGCCAATCTAGCCCTTGGCCTGTTTTAATATGGGCAGCAAGCTAAGATGATTTTTATATTTTCAAAGAGTTCCAAAACAAAGAAGAATATACAACGGAGATATATGTAGTCTGCATCTCCTAAAATCATTACTCACTGGCCCTTCACAGAATAAACCCTCTAGCCCATAGTAAATAGAAATGTGATAGATCAAAAAATGTACACCGTGCACAAGAAAAGGTAAAGCCCCAGAAGAATCCCTGAGGGCCGACATTCATGCCCAGTTAAGAATGATGCCGGCTCTGCAGCGTGTGGTCTGTTAAGGCAATGAGAGCAGAAGTCTCCCAGGACTGAAATGAACGGAGAGTTTACATTGTGGAGGATGTAATGGTTAATGTTATGCATCAACTTAGCAGCACTCAGATAGTTGGCTAAACACATCTGGATGTTGCCATGAAGGTATTTTTAAATGAGATTAAAATCTAAATTGGTAGGCTTTGAGCAAAGCAGATTGCCCTCTGGGTGAGTTTCATCCAATCTGTTGAAGGCCTTAAGAGAACAAAGACTGACCTCTCTCAGGGAAGAAGGAATATCACCAGCCTATTGTCTTCAGCTGCAACATCCGCTCTCCCCTGGGTCTCCAGCCTGCAGGCCCATGCTGCAAATTTTGGACTTGCCAGCTGCCTCTACTATCATGGAAGCCACTCCTTAAAGTAAATCTCCCTCTCCTAACAGCATCCCATTGACTCTGTTTCTCCAGAGAACCCTGACTACTACAAAGGGCTGAACAATACACAAATCTTTGCAAAACCTGCTCTCTGGCTGGAAGTGAGGACTACTATGGCTTGTTCCTGCGATACCACTGGACATCTGGGTAAATAAAGAGCCAAAGTGTCTGCAGCTTAGACTAGACTCTGCTGTCTGCATTTTTTCACAAGCACCACATGGGGCTGAGGACACACAGCAAACAGGCTCCTGGTAACTGCAGCACACTCTCTCCAGGGACTTCTTCCATTTTTTTACATGTATCTCCAAGGCTCTGAAGGAGTACTCAGGGCACAGCTCAAATCTAAGGGTCCTGAGGTTGGCAGTAGGGCTCGGCTGTGTTCACTGCTCTCCTCCTATGCAGGAAGCATGCAGTGATGCAAAGCCCACAGGCTGGGAGCTGCCTAGCTCAGGTTCCTGGGAAGTAGGCTCTTAGATAGAGCTTAGCAGGTAGGGGGGTTATTGGGCAGTGTTCTTGGACCAACGTCTTTGTTGGGTAAATGAGTCTGGCTATTCCAGGAAGGGAACATGGTCTTGGCTGGGCTCTCTTTGAGGGCAATTCCCAGAAAGTCAGATGTGAGCCAGCAGGAGGCAACATTCCCAGTGACTGGGAGATGAGAGCCTCAGTCCTGGGTGGGGCGTCTGAAGGATGCACCCTAACATTCACTACGGTGGGCTTTGGCAAATCACTTCCCACACAGGGTTACCAGCTTCCTTGTCTGCAGCCCCAATTCTCCCCAGGTTTCATCAGCCTATGGAGACAAACAAGGTCCCACCAACAGAAATGGCCTGGAAACCTGCAACAAATCCTTCCCAAAAGGAATGTAATGCACATGCATGCAGGCTTCACACTGGCGTCTATCAAAATCACATCTGTAGCACTGACCAACATCACTGTTTGATTAGTAGAGATTCCAGTGTTTTCTCAGGTGGTGTACAATCGAGTCACTGCATCTAGAAGCCCCAGGCAAGGTGGGCAGGGGAGTAGAAGGGCTCACAGATAAGAAAGCTACTGCCTTTGTCTCCTGTCCAAAACTCCCATACTCAGATGCCCATGGGAGTCTAACCAGGCCCACGTGTGCCCAGTGACCAGGCGATTTCAGACTGACTCCAGTCTGCCAAGCTCACCACTTCCTGCCCCGCCTCTGGCCTGCAGAAAAGTTCTGTCCCCTTCTCATGACCAGCTCCTTCAGAACGAGGGACAGCTCTCACCTGGATGCCCCAGCCCTTGGCCTTCCTGGCTCCAGGCACCGTGAGAGGGCAGAGTAAGGATGGTCGGGCCAGCCTCCCACCATCCCTGGAATGTGGTTCCCTCGAGCACCAGGCCTTGCTGCCTAGACTGCTCCACTCATCAGATCTTTGCCCCACTCACTGCCACCTCCTCTTCCAAGTCATCCAGCTTGGGGGAACCCAGTCCATCATCTGTGCCTGATCCCCAGTTGGGAGCTAGCTTTAATTATTCCCTACTAGACTTCTGGGCTACAATCAAACCAAAGAATAATGTGTGTGGACATCCATCTCACCGCTCAGCCCTTGCCAGGAGAGTTGAGAAGCTCCCCCTCGCTCCATGATGGTTGGAGGCTGCCCGCTCGGAAACGATTGTAAGGGAACTGTGACAGCTCAGCTCCAATGACATCAAAGAAACTGGGGGGCTTTTCATGTGAGTTTGACAAAGGGGCCAAAGAAATGCTTTTTTAAAGCACATGTTAAAGTCCCCCCCACCTCCACTGGGACAATGGCTACAGTGCCACTGGTCACACCCTCAGTATACTCAGGACTGACACCACCGCCATTTGGCTCAGAAGAGCTGGATTCCTCCTCTGGCTCTTCCCTTTTCGCAGCACGCACTCGTCCTAGCGGGGCCTCAACTTTCCCATTTGCAAAATGGAGATAGGCCAGCCCTGACTATCTGATTATAAACTTGGACAGCAAAATGAAGGGACATCTGTGAAAAGAATGGGTCAACTATAAATGACACAAATATGGGGTCTCCTTTCCCCCATGTCCTGGTTTATCAGGCAGGGCTGTGCTGTGATGTCATTAGTGCAGGCTGCCTACTCTCTGTCCTTGGCCTAGGCCTGTGCTTCTTGGCCAGAGGCAAGGATATTTATCAGAATCACCTGGAAGGTTTTCCACTGCACACACTCCCCCACAGTGAAGGTTCTGAGATACACTGATGGGGGGATGGGGAGGATGTAGGTTTTTAAAAAGTTCCCTAAACAGTTCCATCATGAAAACTCCACCTCCATGCCCAACTTTCCCAAGCTCAACTCCCCCAAGGAACTCAACAGGAACCAAAAGCCCCCAAATTTCCAACACCTTTAGCTAATTCAAAGTCTATGCCCAGTGAAAGTTCATCGAACCTTCCTGGAGAGTAAATGTCACCAGGCACTACATCCTTTCTCTCTCTCTTTTCCGGATGTGGCGTCTATTCCATAGCATACTTGTTCTCTTTCCGAGGTTGATCGGCCCATCTGGAGTCAGTTCCTGCTGGAGAGGCCTGTGGTGCCACAAATGGTTTCTAAAGGTCCCTTCCAAGCTCTGAAATTTAATGAAACGCATCTTTTCCAAAGCTGTTCTACAAACTGACAGTGGCTTACCACGGGAGGTAAAGAGGCTTCCTGGAAGTCATTAACCTTTCTGAATCTTATGGGGTGCTAGGAAAGCAGTTTGGAAGGATACCAAACCAAATTTGGAGCCCAGGGAGGCTCACTCTGGGGCGAACCTGGCAAGCCCATATTCCAAGAAAGTGTACCTCAGGGATAAGACCACCACTGGCTCTTGGCCTGGGGCTCCTGGCCTGGGGTAGGGAGAAGAGAAGGGGCCTAAGAGTGGCTGGCACTCACTGAGCATGTATTATGTATTATGCTGAGCATGTATTATTACTGGACATGTATTATGCCCCAGCCAAGCCGGTCCATGATCCACTCATCTACCCTCACAACAACCTGTGCAGTAGGTCCTTTGTGAACCCACTTCAGGTAAGGAAGCTAAGTCTGAGACAGTAAGTGGCTGGAGCTGACAGCCAGAAAGAGTCAGGACGGGATGCACTGCTGGCTGTCAAACTCCTACCTTCTCACATCCACACAGAGGTGGGCAAGGACTCTAGGAGAAAAACTCAACGGAAGAAGGGGTTGTGGGAGTCATTGTTCAATGGGTGTGAAGTCATAATTATACAAGATAAGTAAGTTCCAGGGATCTGCTGTACAGCATAGCACCTACAGTTAACAATAAGGTATGGTATCCCCTCTTATTTGTGGAGAATATGTTCTGAGACACTCAGTGGATTCCTGAAATCGCAAAATAGTACTGAACCCTATGTATATATATATAATGGTTTTTTCTATATATCTGTATGTATGACAAAGTTTAGTTTGTGAGTTAGGAACAGTAAGAGATTAACAAAGATAATAATAAAATGAAACAAGTATAACAATATGCCAGCATCGCTACTCTTGCCCTTTGGGGACTTTATGAAGTAAAATAAGGATTGCTTGAAGGCAAGCACTGTGATACCAAGACAGACGACCTCATAACCAAGACGGTTGCTGACTGACTAACGGGCGGCTGGTGTAGACGGCGTGACGACACTGGACAAAGTGATGATTCGTGTCGCAGGTGGGATGGAGCAGATGATCAGAGATTTCATCATGCCACTCAGAAGCACGAGGAAAGGGTGCACTATTTAAAACTTATGAACTGTTTATCTCTGGAATTTTCCATTTAATATTTTCAGACTATGGTTGACCGTGGGTAATTGAAACCACAGAAAGCAATATGGCAGATAAGGAGGGACTGCTATATTTTGCACTTAAAATGTGTTAGAAAAGGGGATCTCATGATAAGGGTTATTAGCATGCACTGAATAAAAGGAACTCCAGGAAATTTCTGGAGGTAATAGCTATGTTTATTATCTTGATTGTGGTATGGGTAACATAAATATGTACATATACACTCCCTAAATTGTATACGTTAATTACATGTAGTTTTTTGTATATCAGTTGTACCTCCATAAAGCTAAGGGGTCACTGAATGGCCTACCAGACATGGAGCTCTCAGCAGGCCCTTCCTTTAGCTCAGCATGCAGGGAGTTAGTGGCGTATGTGTATGTTGGGGGAGGAGAGGAGTAAAGATCTCTTCTGGAGGGCAATGCTTCACATTGTTGGATTTCCAGACAGGGTCTCACGCTGCCACCCAGTCTAGAGTGCAGTGGTGTCATCATAAGCTCCCTGCAGCCTCCAACTCTTGGACTCAAGCAATCCTGCCTCAGCCTCCCAAGTAGCTGGGACTACAGGTGTGTACCATCATGTCTGCCTAATTCCTGTATTTTTTGTAGAGATGGGGTCTTGCCATGTTGCTCAGGTTGGTCTCGAACTCCTGGGAACAAGTGATCTTCTGCCTCGGCCTCCCAAAGTGCTAAGCGCCCAGCCAATCCTTCACATCTTACCAGACTTTGGATTGCATGGTGCAGCCTCAGGAGGCTGCCCACGGGTGGCCCGCCCTGTCTCTCTCCCAGGCCTTCTCTCCTTATCTCTTTTTCAGGGTGTATGCAGCCTGAAGCTCCATACCATCTGGAGCTCAGCAGAGCTGGTCTTCTCTGGTCTTGGTGTTCTACCCATCCTGCTTTTCTAAGATTCCAGGCAGAAAAAGTCCTCATTTGAACTGAAAATGCCAGGCACTGGAGCTCTTTAAGAGGCTTCTGCAGGCCTAGGTCTTGGAGCTGTGGCTCAAAAATGAGAAGGTGTGAGAAAGGCTGAGCCTCTACCCTTCCACACAGTGGCCTGTTCAGGGAAAGCAGCATTTTTCCATTTATTTTTCTTTTCCTCCTTTTTTTAAAAACACTTACATCTTATAATACCTGGTACTCTTCAATGTTTACTCTCATCATTATAAAGCCCTTATTCCCTAAATGTTTGCTTAACATTTTTTGTAGAGCAAAGGAGGGGGAGCTACGGGCCTCTGCAAACAGATGCTTCTCAAAGGCAAGGGAGGAATGTGCTCACGGGAATCTAAATCCAGAGGGTCGTGGTCCAGAGCCCTTGGCTGAGCCCAGCAAGTTTCCCTGGGCAGCCAGAGGGCTGCAGCTCATGGCGGAGGCTGCAACATTGCTGCCTTCAGAACCCACTAATTGACAAGCCACTGGGGTCTGCAGAGCCCATGGAGGTTATTAGAGAAAAGGTCATTCCACCTCCCACCCAGAAGCACCACATGGGACGTGCCTGCAAGCAGCAGCAACAGTAGGATGGTTCCAGTGATCCATATCCCAGTGAGGCCTCTGCGCTCAGGCCTCAGCATGCTGGAAGGCTCTTTGGGGAGCTCTGAGACCAGGCTCAGACAGATTTCAGAAGGGATCTCCAGTGACTTCTTAGCTGTCAGATCTGCGGCCTCTCCTGTGGCCACTTCTTTTTGCATTAACTCCCTATATTCACGAACTCCTTGTGGTTTTCAAGACACTTTCACTCACATATTTTATTTGATCCTCACATTTCCCTGGAGGAAGGCAGATATAGGTGCCATTTTGCAGATCAGTAAACCGAGGCACTGAAAGCTTAATGGCTCGCCTAAGGCCATTTGGCTTCTAAAGGGAAACTGGGGGGCACTAGAAGCCAGGCCTTGGCGCTGCATGCCAGTGCCTTCCCCCGCTGCACTGAGTGCCTCCCTGCTGCCCTGGAATGTATGGCCTTGGTCCCTTTCAGTGAATGGCTCCATTTACCAGCCCCCAAGCCAGAAAACTGGGGGTCATCCCCCACTCCTCCCTAATTCCATCCTCCCACCCTCACCCATTGTACCCTAAATATCTCTGCAGTCCGCCCACTCCACTCTGTCCCAACAGCCACTGCCTAAATTCAGGTCCTTATTTCTCACATAGAGTAATGCAGCACCTTCCTCACCATCCTCCACCTGACAGTCAGAACACAAACCTGGGTAGGTTTCTTCCTGAGCAATCCTTCAGTGACTCCCCATAGCCCTCAGGAGGAAGCCCACAACCGAGCATAGCCTTCAAGGCCTCCCATGAGTGGACTGCTTCTTTCTCCTGCATCACCCAGCCATGCAACTGTTGATCCTATCCATTCCCTGTGCTCAACAGGCTCCCACCCACTACCCATCCTGCTCTCAAAATCTCTGTTGGACAGCTCCTAGTCAGCCCTCAAGGTGGGGTCTGCAAAGACCTTGGCCTCACCTCCTCTGGGAAGCCATCCCAGACTCCTCCAATCTCAGGTACAGCCCCCCCCTTACCCCAGGGGCCTCCTCCCATCATTAGGCTGTGTGTGCTGTGATATCACCGTGGGCCGTCGTTTCTGTCTCTCCTACTGGGCCGTGAGTTCCACCGTGGGGGCTCTAACCTCTGTATCACCTGGGCCTGGCTTAGGACATGCTTTTAGAGGCACTAAGTAGGTCCAAGGACATCCATTGGATTACTGAGATGCAGACTCTGTTTAGTATTAGGATTTTAGAATCCTTCCCCAAATCGTTACTCTGTCTGGGTCTGACTTGGCTTCTCTGAAAAAGTGCTGATGCTGAAGTCAGCCAGGCTTCCCAGCCCCCAGCAGCCTCGGCCTCACCCCCACCCCCACCCACCTCCCAGAAATGGACAAAAACAGTGCTCCAGGAACCAGGTGCCACGCTGAGAACAGCCCTGAAGATACACCCCAGGGCAACTGCTAGTACAAGAACACTCAGCCGCTTGGGCATGGAGGCTAGAGACAAGGAATGACAGGCAAGGTCAGCCCAAGCTGACCCCCCAGGACGGAGGAAGTGATAAAGGAGTTAAAAAGAAATTATTGAGGCAGATAGTGAGGGTAAGGAAGTCCTCTGTAAGGTTTTTCCTTTAATGAAAAGCAGCCCCAAAATCATTTTCTTTCCTTATTTTTTTTTTGAGATGGGGTCTCGCTCTGTCACCCAGGATGGAGTGTAATGGCGTAGTCTCGGCTCACTGCAACCTCTGCCTCCCAGGTTTAATCGATTCTCTGGCCTCAGCCTCTCGAGTAGCTGGGGCTGTAGGAGCATGCCACCACACCTGGCTAATTTTCTTATTTTTAGTAGAGACAGGGTTTCGCTATGTTGGCCAGGCTGGTCTCCAACTCCTGACCTCATGATCCACCTGCCTCGGACTCCCAAAGAGCTGGGATTACAGGCATGAGCCACTGCACCCGGCAATCATTTTCTTTTCTAACAAAGAGCAGCCTGTAAAATCGAGCTGCAGACATAGACAAGCAAGTTAGAAGCTTGCACCAGCAAATGCCGGCAGTTTTGCCAGTAGAAAAGGGGCTACCTGGGGCTAGGCATGGCCAACATGGCAGCTCCATCTCCCCTTCTCTTGCCAGCCACATGTACAGTAAGAAGCAGAGAACATGGCACCAACCAAGTGGAAAGCCGATTTGTATAATAAGATTAGAGCGGGGTGGCCAGCTTCCCCCGCACGCTATGTAAAGTCACACCTGGTCCAGCCAATCTGTGGGCCCCACATAAATCAGACACCGCTTCCTCAAGCCTGTCTATAAAATCTGGTGCACTCTGCTGCGGGCCAGAAGTCCCATTCAGGTGCACCTCTCTCTTGCAAGAGATAACGTTTCTTGGCATGAGAAGACAAACTCCAGGTATTACCCCAGACAATGATGCTGCATCAGACGTGGGGGACAAGTTGGGGACAACACGAAGCCAAGTTGGGAGCTGTGGGCCACCTGTTTGAGGATCTCCCTCCACTCTGCAGAGTTGAGGCTGCCCAGTTGGGGACCACATTACCAAGTCCCCTTTGTATCTCAGAGGAGACAGTGACTGGGTTCTGATCTATGGAATGAAGGTAGAATTGGTGTTCCCCGCTTCCTGGCTTGGCCCTCAAAGCCTCCTACATAGTCCTCCATGCTCTCATTTGCCTCACCTGCTGGCTGGATATTAATACCCAGGGCTTCCATGGGGGCCGTGCTTGGAGGAGGACAGACCCCACCAGCCTCGGGCCCTGAATGACTGTGGGACACAAATTCATCCCCCCACCACTAATTGGACTTCATGTGAACAAAAGAAACTCCTACCGTATTAAGCCCTGAGGATTTTCGGGTTTATCAGCTATTAATGCAGTGAAAAGCCAGAGGCAGGCAGACAGAAGTACTCCCAGAATCAGCCACAGCTCCTGGAATGAAGCCTCCTGTCTCTAGCCGCATAGGAGCTGGTGACTGGGGTGAGCCTGAAGTAAGACTGGGGTAAGCCGATGACGAGTGAGATAGGCAGGGCCAGGATCAGGACTCTACCATTTACAGAAAGTATGTCCTAGGGGCAGGTACTTGCCCTCCCTGGACCTCAGTCTTCCTCTGTAATATGGAGATAGTATTAGAACATACCTGAGAAGATCGTTCAGAAGATGCCAGTGAAGGCCCACCAACACACCCTTTCTCAGTCTGGGCTACTAACAGCCCTCAGCTGCACCCTTCTGTGGAAAATTGCCTTTGCCTCCTTAAGCCAACTCACCTGGGGATTCCTAGAAGTTAAACCCCTAACCCCACACCCTGCCCACCCACTAACTAATAAGAAGAACCAAAGCCCTTGCTTCAAGGCAGGGCAACTCCGAGGTATCACCCAGGCTACAGGGTGCCCGGTCGGGTGGAGCTGAGGCAAGACTCCAGACGGGGCTCCTCTGTGCCTGGCCTCCTCGCTGGTTCTTTCCGGCTTCCCTTACTTTTGTGTCAATTTCTCCTGTTGCACTCAGCAGGCCACTTGCATGAGAACCTTCATCTTAAATCTGCTTCTAAAAAAACCCAACCTAAGACAATTGTGAAGATTAGATGAGATTACATGGGTAAACCCGTGCCTGGCAGATGGAAGGTGCTTAATGAAAGTGAGCTAGTATAGTTATCATTCCTCCAAGAGCCAGGGCTAGGTTGGAGAGCCCAGCGGCCTCGTGCTGTAGCGGTATTAACTGCACCACCCCTGGGAGAGCTCACTCTCAACATTCATTTGCAATAAATAAACCCTCAGCAAGGAGGATAGAAAACTGTGAAGCCTGGGTGTCCATGGACACAACTGGTCTCATGAATAAACCATTAAGGATGAATGATTCGAGGGACTCCAAAGGTCACAATTTTCTAAAGCCACAGCTTGCCCCAACCCCCCTGCTCTCTTCTGAACAAGGTTCCTGAAATGCCTTTGGTGTTGGTAAGACCGGGGTAAGCCGGTAACTGGGATGAGATAGGCAGGGTCAGGATCCCACCTCTACCATTTAGAGAAAGTATGTCCTCGGGCAAGCCACTTGCCCTCTCTGGGCCTCATGTTGAAATGATAGAGGTGGGGCCTCATGGGAGGTGTTTAGACCCTTCGTTCAATGTCTTGGTGACCTCTTATCCATAATGAGTGAGTTCTCGCTCTGTTAGTTCAGGCTAGAGCTAGTTGTTTAAAGAGCCTGGCACCTCCTCCCGCCTCTTGCTCCGTCTCTCACCATATGTCGCACCTGCTCCCCCCTCTGCCTTCACCATGAGTAAAAGCTTTCTGAGGCTTCACCAGAAGCCAAGCAGATGCTGAAGCCATGCCTGTACAGCCTGCAGAATCACGAGCCAAATAAAACTCTTTTCTTTAAAAATTACCCAGCCTTAGGTATTCCTTTGTAGCAACACAAACAGACTAATACAACCCCTATTCAAGATTGACTCTTTGGAGTTTTGAACATGGGTTTAGAATGAAATGAACCTAGGTTCTGCTCTGGGCTCTGCCATCTAAAAGTGTCAAAATCAAGCTCACATCTTAAGCAGAACAGGGCTTGGTGCCAGGAATCTCCAGGTGGTATGGGTGGTCAATACCCTGACCCAGGCTCACACTGCCCTTAAGTACTTTCGTACCATTAAAAGAAGCAGCCACAAATTCATAGTGGCAGAAAGTACCACAGTGGTTCCCAGGGGCTGGGGGGGAGGGGGAAACGGAATTGGGGTTTAATGGGTTTCACTTTAGTGAAAATGAAAAAGTTCTGGAAATTAAGGGAGGTCATGGCTGGACCACAATGTGAATATAATCAGTGCAAGTGAACAGTACACATAAAAATGGTTAAGATGATAATTTTATGTTATGTGTATTTCACCACGATTAAAGAGAGCAAAAAAAAGAGAACGCAATCTGCCAAAGACAAGGCGGCTGTGATGTGTGACTGTGCTAAGGTGGCCGAAGGGCCTGGCTCAAGGCTCCCGGAGCCCTCATGGGTAACATCTGAAGCGGCCACTGGGGCCAGGCTTGCCACACTTTCAGAGGGGCATGAGGTGTAGGGCAAAGGGTCTGTAAAGGCTGGCAGGGAAGGGGGGAAACAGTGGAGTGTGAGGACCGGCCCTGGGCCCCCAGAGGGTGCTAGAGACCCTGACACTCTCCCAGGTCTCCAAACAAAATAAAGCATCCCAAACAAGGCAGCCGTGCTAGGAGATGAAAAGGAAAAGACCTCGGGGGACAGTTTCCTGATTTCCTCCAAAGACCGCAGAGCAAACTGCCTGTGGGGCTAAGCCTGTGCCTGCCTGGGCTCTGATAGTCAGTCAACAAACAAGCATTTCCAGGTCTGCATCAGGCTCCAGGCATACAAAGAGGAGTGAGAGTTCCTGCCCTCCCCTGGATCCTGGGGGGGAAAGCTGACAGATAACACCAATCCTGTGCCATGGGAATTAGGGATGGGGGGGAATGATGGGCAGGGGGCATCAGGGTTATCTGAGAAAGCTTCCCAGAAGAGGCGGTAAATTGAAGAAAGAGCTGGGGGAGCTTCTCAGTGAAAACATTAGAAGGGAGATGGGAGGCAGGAAGTGGGTGCTCAGGTCAGGAGAAAAACCCATGAAGGCCTCTCACATGCACTCTGCACCCTCCCCTCATTTTCCAGGGTCCTGCTGCCAGCTGTGCAAGCTGCAAGGAAGAAAGTGCCCCCTCCTCCAAGGACTTGATGGTCTGCTCAGTCACCCACTTAAGATTTCACCAAATAAGTAATGACTAAGTCGGGCTGGGAGAAAATGAAAGCTCTCTTGGAGGGGAAAACAAGCTACTCATGCAATCAAGAGCGTATCCTTGGCACCCTCCATGAGTGGAGGGACAAATGGTGGCGGTGAATCACACCATGTGAGAGAGCCTTTGTTTCTAAGAAGTGTGGTTTCCAGAGAGACCAGGGAATGCTGCCTTCAGGTAAACACGCCCACCCATGCTGCTCCGAACAGGATCCGTCCTCCAAGAGCCCCACTAAAGAGGCCTGGCTGCTTAAATTTGGCATTCGTACCTCCACAAGGGGGGATTTCAAGTGCTAGCTGGCCAAGTCACCCAACAGGTGGCAATGGACCTTCTGGAGGCCAGGAGCATCCTGCCCTGTGCTAGGTCCCTGGCCTCACTCTGCCCACCACCCTCTTACCCTCAGAAGAAGACTCCTCTGGTTGGTGAGTTTGGGAAAAGAGACTTGGCTTGATCAGCTCAGCCCTTCTGCTCCTGCTGACTCTCCCTCTTCCTTCTCTTCCTCCGCCCCTGCCTCCTCCTTCCCCTCCTCCTCCTCCTTCTTCTCCCCCTTCCAGATTCAGTGTCATCAGGTTTGACTTCCCCAGTAGAGAGCTTTACAGCCATAATAACACAGTCTCTCTTCTGAGCTTAAGGCACTTTTGCATATTATCTCATTTGTCTTGGCAGCATCTCTGTAAGGTGACGACGTGACACAAATAGTAAAATGGTGAGGGCAGGCTGCGGGGCGAGAGCTGTAAAGAGACTTACGTGGGGTTGAGTGCCAAACCAAGGAAGGATCAGGGGGTCATGGAACTGATCCTCCCAGAGGACCCACTGAGCCAGGACTCGGGGCTCCATGACCCCTTCCAACTGGCCTAGAAATGGGCTGCTTTCTAAACAGAAAACGTGGCCTGCCTCGGTGGCTCATGCCTATAATCCCAACATTTTGGGAGGCCGAAGTGGATGGATCACCTGAGGTCAGGAGTTTGTGACTAGCTTTGCCAACATGGCGAAACCCTGTCTCTACTGAAAATACAAAAATTAGCCGGACATCGTGGTGCGAGCCTATAATCCCAGCTACTAAGGGGGCTGAGACAGGAGGATCACTTGAACCTGGGAGGAGGCAGAGGGTGCAGTAAGCTGAGATCACGCCATTGCACTAGACCCTGGGCAACAGAGTGAGACTCCATCTCACAAAAAAAAAAAAAAAAAAAAACAGAAAACATGCTATGGAATCCGTGTGAAGGAGGGAATTAACTCTTCCTGGGGCATGCTCTCTGAAATGACAATGTGACATTTTTGTTCAGCCTCAAAAGATTAGTAGTATTTTTCTAGACAGACTCATAGGAGAACAGGAATGAGCTGGACAGAGAAGCGCCCATGTGCCTGCTTATTTGGGCCCCTGGGGCTGGATCATCAGGTGCGCAATGGGGGCAGTGGCCAGGGAGAGGCCTGGTGATCAGAAGACGTGCTTGAATGTCAGTCTGCAGGAGAGAGGAGCTGAAGGAGGATGTGAAAAGCAGGGAGCAGGTGCTTCCTGCTAAGTGTTGTGCTGGGAGCCACTGCTGCCCTGGCCCAGGGAAGAGGCAATGAGGGCCTGCATTAGGGCAGGCTCCTGGGAATGAAGATGAGATTCTTCACAGCTTGAGGTTATGAACATACCAAAGGGTTAAGGACAAGGCCCTGCTCACAAGGAGCTCATAACCTGGGGAAATATGAGCTGTAGACAGTGACCCATTCAAAGGCAATCGACTTAGAAGATGTAGTCCTGAGTCCAACTGAAATAAATTTCAGAGAAAAGAAAGATCAAGTATGGGTAAGATAAGTCTAAGAAGTCACATGAGGGAGAGAGGTGAGTGTTAACCAAGTGGGGGAAGGAAAGCATTTCTTTCTTTCTTTCTTTTATTGAAGGATGTCAAGTTGAAAGGAGAGCATTTAGATAGACAAAAAGAGGAAGGGTTTTCAGGGGAATGGGGAAGGGGCTGGATTGAAGGCCCAGAGGTGGGATTGAGTGAGATCTCTGCTCTCAGCATCACATGTGTCCACAGATGGCCCCTTTTTCCCACCAGCCTGCCCTCTATCATCCCATCTTAATCCACACACCTCCCTCTGTTGATATTTTGGTAGAAAATAATGAAAGCCTTTATGTGTGTATGTGTGTGCATAATATATATATTTTAAGAGACAGGGTCTTGCTCTGTCACCCAGGATATAGCGTAGTGGTACAGTCACAGCTCACTGCAGTCTTGACCTCCCAGGCTCAAGCAATCCTCCTGATTCAGCCTCCCAAGTAACTAAGATTACAGGCATGTGCCACCATTCCCAGCTAGGTTTGTTCCTTTTTTTTTTTTTTTTTTTTTTTATAGAAATGAGGTCTCACCTGGCCACTCAGGCTGGTCTTAAAATACTGGCCTCAAGTGATCCTCCTGCCTCCACTTCTGAAAGTGCTGGGATTACAGGTGTAAGCCACTGTGCCTGGCCTGAAAATCATTATACCACTCATTTTTATATGAAAAGTCTACCGTGGTTCCTTTCTCTGTGAAGGAATGTGACTCATTGGGCATAGAGGGGGTCCAGGTCCCTCAGGAGGAAGACGGAAATTTTGTAAGCCCTCAAACCCAAACTTCTACCTGTCTAGTTCTTTCTACTGGCAAATTTAAGCCCCAGCCTTATTTCTCATGCCTGGAACCACTTGAGAGACACCAGCTGGCCCAGGGGACCTCAGAGAGCTTGCAACATATTGTTCCTCAACAATTAGTTGTTGAGAGAATGAATGAGCAAATGAATGAATGAATCAACAATCAATCAGAGCCAATCACTCACTCAATTGATCACAGCCTTTTCTCTCCCCCTCCCCTGCCCATCATAGGCAACTCTCAGTGGTTCTGCCTCCCAGTTGGAGGGTGGGGTAGGGTGCATAATATTTTTATAGATAACAAAGTGGGTTGGGTGTCTTGGCTCACTACTGTAATCTCAGCACTTTGGGAAACCAAAGCAGATGGATTCTTTGAGCTCAGGAGTTTGAGACCAGCCTGAGCAACATGATAAAACCCCATCCCTACAAAAGATTCAAACATTAGCCTGGTGTAATGGCGCACACCTGTAGTCGCAGCTACTCAGGAGGCTAAGGTGGAAGGATCGCTTGAGCCCTGGAGGCAGAGGTTGCGGCGAGCTGAGATTGTGCCACTGCACTCCAACCTGGGTAAAAGCAAGACCTTGTCTCAAAAAAAAACAAAAACAAACCAAGAGATCCCCCCACAAAGTGATGCTGGTAATAGCCACCCTCAACTCACGACTAAATGGAAATGATTCTCTCCTGGGCCTTGGTTTCCTTATTGATAAAGTGGAGGTAATGATGTCTATATACTTCTTGGGTTAATGTAAAAGTCAAATGTGATAATAGATAAGAAAATGACTTATAAATTGAAGGGCACACCCCACATTAGAGAGATTTTCATCTTGGTCTATGCCTGGTACAAGGCCCTATTCATTTGCAGAATTAAAAAGTATCTATGGATGCAGCATAAACCATCCTTTGCTTCATGGATCACCCCATACTTCGAGTGATAGACACAGTTACGGTTACTGCCCTGTCTCCAAAGACCTTGTCTTACTTCTGTGTCCCCAAGAGTTTGCACTTAATGAATGCATCTGAATGAACGAAAATAATGAAAGCCATTATATCTGCTCAGCTCTGGCCAAATGTTCTTCTAGGCACCTTACTGACGTTATCTCTCACTACCTCGACAGCCCTGTAAAACATGTTAGGCGCATCCATGTTTTACAGCTGAGGAAATGGACATTCTGAGAGGTTGTTAATAATATTGACAATAATAATATCAATGATTGCTAACTCTCACTGAGCACTGATTATGTGCCAGGCACTGTCTAAACGGTGTAACACATCATCCCATTTAACCACCACAACAACCCTATGAGGGCGTGCTAACACAATTCCCATTTTAAAGATGAGGAAACTGAGACCCAGTCAGGCAATGCACCAAGTTCACAGAGCAAGTAAATGAATGAAGAAGAGAATGAATGGGCACTAAGAAAGCAGGTGTTATGGTCAGAAATAGGAAGTCCTTTCAATCCCCATCTTGCACAGGGCGATCCTGAAGCAGAGGTCTGTGGCCATGAGCAGGCTTGGGCCCCAGCCCTTCTCCAACTCATCTGGAGGAAATCACTGCAACTGCTCATGGGTCATGTCCTCCCACCACTGGCACAACCTCCAATGAGGAGCTGTAGCTCTTTAGATGATGAAGGGCTCTGGGAATGGTTCCAGGGGAGGAGAGTTAATTAGTTCACAGCAAACAGAGCAGGAGCCTAATTACTCCCACTGCAGGAAGTTGATGGCTTGTGATAAAGGCTGAGCAGGACCCAGAAAGTTCTGTCCTTCTGCACGTGCACAGGTGGGAGGCCAGGGACCTCTCATTCCCCCAGGGGCCAGAACCACCACCCAGAGAGGGGATCAAAAGAGCCTCCCTTGAAGTTGCTCCTGAACCACCCCACCCTCCATTAGCCGGATTACAAGGCGACCATCAATCATCTTCATATGGGTTCCTACCTCACCCTCAGGAGCAGGGAGAGAACAGAAGGCAGAGTTGGCCATCAAGGCACTGGGCTTCTTGTCCTCCATCCTTTTTTAAAAAAATAGAGACAGGGTCTCACTCTTAAGCCCAGGCTGGAGTGCAGTGGCGCAATCACAGCTCACTGTAGCCTCGAACTCCTGGGCTCAAGGGACCTCCTGCCCTCGCCACCCTGCCTCAGCCTCCCAAGTAGCTAGTACTACAGGTATGCACTATCATGCCAGGCTATTTTTTGTTTGTTTTTAACTTTTGTAGAGACAGGGTCTCGCTTTTGCCCAGGTTGGTCTCAAACTCCTGGCCTCCAGTGATCCTCCCACCTCAGCCTCCCAAAGCTCTGGGATTATAGATATAAGCCACCATGCCCACCCTCCCTGATTCATTGACCTGATACTATGAGAGACCTATTTGCCCTTTTTAAGGTCTCAGGACACCCCATCTGAAGGCACCAGGGAGGGCCCAGGTTTGGAGGAAGACACTCTAGGCTCAAATCTTGACTTTTCACTTAGTAACTGCGTGACTTTGGCTACATTTCTTAACCTCTGAACAGAGGTTTTCTTATTAAAAATAAATAAATAAAAAAGAGGGCTGGCGCGGTGGCTCATGCCTGTAATCCCAGCATTTTGGGAGGCCGAGGTGGGCAGATCACGAGGTCAAGAGATCGAGACCATCCTGGCCAACACGGTGAAATCCTGTCTCTACTAAAAAAATACAAAAATTAGCTGGGCATGGTGCTGTGCGCCTGTAGTCCCAGCTACTTGGGAGGCTGAGGCAGGAGAATTGCTTGAACCCGGGAGGCGGAGGTTGCAGTGATCCGAGATCGCGCCACTGCACTCTAGCCTGGTATCTGGCGAGAGCAAGACTCTGTTTCAAAAAAAAAAAAAAAAAAAAAAGAGAAACTAATGTTGAAAGAACTCAGTGAGATAGCATATATAAAACTACCCAACACAATCTTACTCAAAAAATGTTTGCCCTTCTCTATCTATAAAATAGGATTAATCTTGCCTGCCTCTTCCTACTTCCCACGGACCGAGGGCCAATGAGCAGAGGTGTGTATCCAGTATGAAAGTGCTCCATGACCCATTATTTATAGGGGAGCACAGCTTCCCCACCATGCTTCAGGGAAAGTGCAAGGTGGACCTCTCAGCTTTGGCTGGACTCCCATGTATGTGAATGACCAAGGGCCCTGCATGATGATTTCACAAGTCAGCTCCAAAGAAGGGAGGGGAGTGAAGTTTCCAGCCTTACACATCCATCTCTATCTGATGGTCAGGGGAGACACCTCCAGCTCTTGGCAAACATCAAGAGAGGTGAGAGCCCTGCCCCTGTGCCCCTGCGTGCCCTGCAGGGAGGAAACTGGCTCCAGGAAGGCATCCCAGAAGATCAGGATGTCAGACCCCAGAGATGATAAACCAGGCTGGAGCAGAGAGGGGAAGCCTCTCTAAAGACCGGCCACACAAGCCAGAGGTGGTCAGAGTCTGGGAGGCCCTGGGCGGCCTGTGGGAAGAGGCTGTAACCAGCCCGGGGCTCTTGGCAAGTTTCCTGGCAGGTAAGAGAGACCATGCAGGGGCCGGCTCACCTGGGCACCTGGGATCCTCACCTGCTGCAGTACCAGGGGACCAGGGGACCTGGGGGGGCAGGGAGAAGTCTCTGGGAGGCTGGGGAACACAAGGCAGGCCCCAGGTTCAGGGGTGATGGTATAGTCCGAGACAGCACAGTCCCAAGACAGGGCCCCAGGTGTGAAGACAGAGCTATACTGGGAACAAGATGGAAGATGGGGGTGGATGGGCTGGAAGGAGGCTGGTCATGGAGTTCAGACCAGGAACCAAAAGACCAGAGGGCTCGAGGCCAGAGCAGGACCAAGGTCAGACAACTGCCCACGTCCTGCTCCTGTCTCTTTCTGACAAGCTGGACTACAACCTTGGGCAAAGGCACTCACCCTTCCCTCTCAACGCCATTTCCTCATTACAGGGCTCAAGAAAGTAGTAATTATCTGCTTCAGTTTCAGAAAGTCGTTAAATAATTAACATTTGTGGAACGGCTTTGGACTCCTTGGATATGAGCTGCTGTGAAAATATTATTATTGTTTAAAAAAATATGTCTCAAACCATGAGCTGTTGCTAAAGGGTCTGTTATCCTTGGGAGTAGGTGTTTGCAAGCTGATTAATTAGAACTCAATTTTTCAGACTTTTTAATTTAGATGTTAATAAATTCAATAATTTTATCCATTTATTGTTCTAGATAAGATCCTTCGGGAATAACTTCTCATTTACAATGGTGACCTGGGCAAGAAGACTCCGAAACTGTTTTATAAATGCCTGAGATAGGAATTGCACTATAAATAAGCAATCTTGCAGGCCTCCAAATTATCAGACCCGCTACCCAGCCCAAATACCACCACCAAGTTGAATTAATATTCCTACAAGAAATGTAACGCTCACATAGTCTGATTTTCTGTTTAATTTCTCAACCCAGCCATACTGACTTTTGCATTTAATTGACTTTGCCTCAATCTTTATCCAAAGGAAGAAATGTATGAAAGCAGAGGGAAATGATTTCAGCTGTGTCTTTCTCCCTTCCCCTTTGTCTCTGTCTCCTGCCCCCAAGCTGAGAGGCAGGCCATCTGGAAAGAGAGACACAGCCCCCAGCCATCAGGGGCCTTGTATGCCAGCGCAGGAGGCAGGGAAGAGACCAGCCTTACTGCCATGTAAAGGAAAGCACCCTTTCTCTGCATGGAGATGCCTGAAGATGGTGCCTGGGGAGCCAGGATCCGTCCGAGACTCGGGGGAAGGAGAGGGCTTCTGCCACATCCAGGAGGGTTAGCTCACAGCCCAGAAACTCTCTGGAGTTGCCTCCGTCTTAGGACCAGCCAACAACACAGATCCACATTGGGGGATTTTATCATGGGGTGTAATCTTTCTCAAAGAGCTAGACTCCAGGGCCATCTGGGTTTCTAGGACCCTTTAGAGAGGACCCCAACCCGCCTCTAAATGTGTCTGTCCAGCCTCAAAACTTCTGCATGGATCTACAGGCTGGGGCTTCCATCCAGGGTTCCCTACCCTCTCCTCTCCTCCAGCCCGCTCCTTCCTCCTGTCACCTGGCCTCTGCTTTCCTTCCCTTTCTCAGCCCCTTCTAACCTGCAGACTCTCCTAAGCCAGGTTTGGTTTCTCACTCCAAGTAGACACTAACTCCCTAAGCAACAGTAAAGATGTGCCCATCAGCTCTCAGTTACCTGTGCCGAGATGGGAGGCAGCAGTCAGGACTCACTCCAGAACCATAGGCCTTGCTATCTGAAATGCGTTAGCAATGGTTTTATAATCTCCACTCCCAGCTGCCTTTGCTAGGTCACTAATAAAATGAACCTCATTCTGCGAGCACAGCCCCAGTATGAGGTAGGTGTTTTGTGGGAGATACACGGGGACCCGGTGCCACACCCCTCCACTGAGTACCCTGTCACAGGTGGGTCGTGGAGCCAGCTCTACCCAGCTATGTTCTTCCTCTGGTCTAGTTTTCCTGGGGGAGGAACAAATGGCACCAACAGACCCAGGATTCAGTTGGTTGCAGAGATTTTCCCTTGAAAGTGAGCAGCGTAATCAGACCATCTGCTGAGAAGAGAGGTGAGAAATAAATCCCCTTGGACTTAGACACAAGAAGAGCAGTGAGCATGTTTGGAGCAGACAGCTTGGGATCTCAGTCACATGGCAGCTTCCCCCAGCTGGGTGTGCAGAGCCTGCTAACTCATGTCACAGGATGAACCCAGTAGTACCTGCACCCTGGGCCACCCCCTACCTCGGGCCCCCCACCTGTCACATCCGGGTCTGCACCCCAGCCTCTCTGCTCCCTGTCTCACCTTCAATTCAGTCTCCGTTCCACATCCACTGTGAGCATTCCAAAGGCAGACCCCGCCTTTCCAGGGTACCTTTCTAAGGCTCCAGTTTCTTCCAGATAAGACTTAAACTCTCCAGTCATCTAGTGCCAGGGCCCCTCAGGCATTTCCCTCCAGCCATTCTGAACAAAGTTCATCTCCCAAACCCTCATCCCTGTCACTCTGCTCCTTCCCTGCCCCTGCCTAGCTAATTCCTTCTCACCCTTCCAGATTCCCCAGCCATCCTTTCTCTCTCTCCTCCCTGAGGCTAGGCTCACTTCCACCCCTCAGGACTCCCTGAAAGCCCTGCAGGGCCACTGCATAGCTCTCACACTCTCATCATCTGCCTCTCCCTCTGCAGGGTGAGCTCCGTGAGGGCAGGGGCTGTGTCCCGTTCAGTTGATCTCCAGAATCTGAGTCACCAGAATCCAGGTAGGAACTCTTGGAAAAAGCTCAATAGTTCATTTACTTTCTTTTCCTCATCACCAAAGCAGGCAGAAGACTCCCTGGGCCAAAGTAACCAACACAGCCCAGGGTAGAGCTGGTACAGCAAGTGCTTAAACTCTGAGGCTCTAGACCCTCGACTTGAAGGCTGGCCCTGCTGCCCTTCAGCCACATGACTGTGACCAAGTCACTTAAGCCAATAATGGAGCCAATAATAGTCTACTACAATGGATTGGTATTGCATGGATTAAGTGAATGAATATATATAAATTGCTGAGAACAGGGTCTGCCACACAGGAAGTGCCATGCCGTGTGCTAGTATTGTTAGTAGGATGCTAACCCCTTCAGGGCAGGGACTGTACTCTTCATCCCCAGATGTACACACAGTTCCTAGCACATAATAGCAAAATTGTCTACCGGAAAGGCTTGGGGGAGAAACAAACCTGGATTCAAATCCTGGCTGTGTGCTATTAGGTGGGTTACGCGTTAACAGTGAAACTGTCTCATTATCTGAAAAGCGTGCAGGTTGACGTGAGGTTGATATGGTTTAACATTTGCCCCCTCCAAATTTCATGTTGAAATGTAATCCCTAATGTTAGATGGGGCCTGGTGGAAGGTATCGTGGCCTTTGGGTCATGGGGGCGGATTCCTCATCAATATCTTCGTGCTGGCCTCCTGATAATGAATGAGTTCTTGGTCTGAGTTCACATGAGATCTGGTTGTATTGGTCTGTTTTCACACTGCTCTGAAGATACTACTTGAGACTGGGTAATTTATAAAGAAAATAGGTTTAATTGACTCACAGTTCTGCATGGCTGGGGAGGCCTCGGGAAACTTACAATCATGGCAGAAGGTGAAGGAGAAGCAAGCATCTTCTTCACAAGGCAGCAAGAGATGGGGGGTACTGCCAAACACTTTAAAACTATCAGATCTCATGAGAACTCACTGGCTGTCATGGGAACAGCATGGGGAAACTGCCCCCATGATTCAACCACCTCCCCCCAGGTCCCTCCGTCAGCACGTGGGGATCACAATTCGGATTACAGTTCGAGATGAGATTTGGATGGGGACACAGTCAAACCATGTCACTGGTTGTTTAAAAGTGTGTGGCACCTTTCCCCCCACTTCTTGCACCCCTCTCTCACCACATGATGTGCCTTCTCCCGCTTATTCTTCTGCCATGAGTAAATGCTCCTTGAGGCCTCACCAGAAGCTGAGGACATGCTGACACCAGGCTTCCTGTACAGCCTGCAGAACCATGAGCCAATTAAATTTATTTCTCTATAAATTACCCAACCTCAGGTATTCCTTTACAGCAACACAAAATGGACTAATGTAGAAGTTTAGAATGCTGTTTGTAAAGCCCCTATTAGCACAGTGCCGGCCCCCAGTGAACAGTGAATAAATGGTGGCTGTAATCTTCATTAGTATTCCAGAATGAATGAGGTGACAGGAGCAGCGGACCCTCTGGGGCTGGATTTACTGAAGACATGAGTAAATCTTCAGGAAACCTGCACTCCCATGGGCATGTCCAACTACAAAAATTTTGGAGACTGGTACAAAATGAAAATGTGAGACCCTCTTGTCTAAAAACTATTCAGAATCTCAAGACAGCAACACCAGAGCATTACACCAAGCACAGAGCTTCCTCTGTGCACTGATCATGAACTCATGAGGTCAGCCTGCCTGTGGGACCTTACCAGCACTAGTTTCAGTGGGATGGGCTGAGGCCCTCTGATTTTGCAGACAAGAGTCCCAGCCCAGAACATTCAGGTGTCTCACGTCACTTTTCTTCTGGCTCACTCAGCAGGGTGAGACTGGGAACTCTTGGTGCTGAGTCCAGTGTCCCCAGTGACTGTCATTCCTCAGTGGCAGCCCCAGCACTCCCTCCTGCTTGGCTGAGAACCCAGATCACACAAAGGCGATGACTTATCTTTCCTTAAGTTTGGATTTAAAATTTTAAATGGTACTGAAGTCGATTGAATGACTGGCCCCAACTCTTCACTCCCCCTCTTACAGTATTAGCTGTCTACACTCAGCTGTGGCTTCAGGGTGAGCAGGGTGTACCTCAACACATCTTGCCTCTCAGCTTGCCTATGTTACTTACTTAGGCCAATGGGAGTGGTTGGGCTTGCCATCTTGTATGCCTGCCTTTCACCATGGAAAGAACATGCCCTGGGTGTCTACCACCCCAAAGAGGATGGGAGATGCATGCACCTGGACCCAACCCGCAGTCTGCACTCGAGCCCAGCTAAACTAGAGCAGCTAAACCCAGCCAACCTGAAGACACAGGAGTCAGAAATAATGCTTATTGTTTTAGGTTGCTAAGTTTTGAGTGGTTTGTTAAGCAAAATTACTATGGCAATAGGTGACTGATAAGTATCTTACAACCCAAAGGGTCCATGACTCACTGGCTGCGATGCCTCACACCTATAATCCCAGCAGTTTGGGGGGCTGAGGAAGGAGGATTGCTTGATCTCAGAAGTTTGCAACCAGGCTGGGCAACATAGTGAGATCCCATCTCTACAAAAAAACATTAAAAAGCCAAGTGTGGTGACATGCGCTGGTATCCCAGCTACACAGGTGGCTGAGGCAGGAGGATTGCTTGAGCCCAGGAGGTCAAGGCTGCAGTGAGCCATGACTGCACCACTGCACTCTAGCCTGAAAGAAAGAGCAAGGCCCTGTCTCAAAAAGCAACAACAAACTATGACTCAACTGACTCCCTCTGAAGCTAAGGAGGCTTTTTGACTCATATGCATTTTTCACGGCTTTTCTGGAGACACCCTAAAGCAGGAGATCTCATGCCACCAGATCCCTTGATGTACATGAATCTCCACTGGGTTGGTTCCTCACTCTCCCCAACCTCTCAGTCATCAGCAATTACTCCAGCTCCCTGCAGCTGAGGTCTGTCTGTCCCTCTAGGTGGCCCCCTTGGACAAAAAGCAAGATGGAACCACACTGACCTCTCACACACAGCCCAAGGTTCCACATCCTTTGACCTGGAGGACCCCTGGAGTACAGGCCAATCCAGGTGCAGCAAAAACTTGTGCTTCGAGGAGACTCAGACCCTGGTCAAATGTGTCCCCCAAAATGCAGGGAAACCATGTTGAACTTTCTGGATGATCTATTTCAAACTTTTCCATCTTAACTCAAGGATAAGGATGTACTTCCCATGCCTTATCAAATAGGGAAATTTCAACCACTTGTTTTGTTTTGTTTTGCTTTGTTTTAATTTTTAGATACAGGGTCTATCTCTGTCACCCAGGCTGCAGTGCAATGGCACAATCATGGCTCATTACAGCCTCGAACTCTTGAGCTCGCCTCAGCCTCCCTAGTAGCTGGGACTAGAGGCGCACACCCAGCTTGTTACTTTAATTTAAAAAGATGAAACGGTAAAACCTTCTCTGGTTGGCAATACTCCATGAATGTTGCCATGCGTCGATGCCAGGAGACATGCATCCTGACCTTGGGAAGAGAACAGAAGCTCTGCATTTGGAGTGTTTCTGGACTCGTCCGTTGACCAATTTTAACCTGTACACTTTTCCTGTAATAAATCGTAACTGGGTGTCTAACAGCTTTCCATGAGTTCTGTGAGGCCTTCTAGCAAATCATTTCAGGAGTTTTTGGAACTGCCTGAATTTGTGACTGGTGTCAGAGTGAGGGCAGTCGGGCAGGCTGTCCCCTCTAACTTAGCAGTTGGGAGTCAAAAAACTGCAGAAACGGCTGCTGATGCTTACAGCTGCCCAGCAGCCCTAAGGCAAAGGAGTGGCTGGGAAACAAAATGCACTGGAAAAACTCATGTTGGCCAGAACTAATGCACCTGCCGCCATGCTGGAAGAGGAAGAATGGCTCAGCCTCCACTCCGGCTTCCTAATCTAGCTTCAAGGCACTTGTTGGCAGAATTAAACCATACTCAGCACTCTGCAAACAAGAGAGTCGGGGGAACAGGCTTCTGAACAGGAGAGAGGTGGAAGAGGTGAACCAGTCCCCCATGGGGCTCACCAGGACTCTCTCTGAAAATCCACTTCCTGATTTTCAACTTTAAAGCCTTTGAGATCCTCACTAAGGATGAGGGGTTTGAGATGTATGTGATCGGATTGTGGAGAGCTCCATGGTAAATTCTGCCAATAATCTCCCTCTTCCTTTGAATGATGTATTATGCAGGAGTTTCAGCCACAAGCACCATGTTATCATCCCATTACACCAGTCACAGCTAAGGCTACAATAAACACTTGGAATAATAAGGTGTGGCCACAATTCCATGCTTTGCCCTTGGGTAATCTTTGAGAATAATAGACATGTTCACAGAGCCTGAAAGTCAGGTGAGGCTCTCCTGAGGACCCTTATTTCCAAAATCTGAAATTACCAGAAGGATAAAGTATGAATACTAACTTGGTAAAAAAGGTACCCTGTTTACAAAATAGTTTTACTTTAATGGTAGGGATTTCCAGATATTTACCACTTGTCAAACCAGAAGAAAGAAACTCCAAAGTGTTAGGAGCTATTGTTATTTGCAGACCAATTAAGAATGTAGAAATCCCATCTCAGAAACATTTATGAAATTAATGAAGAATTATAATTTGTATCATGCACTGTTTCTATGAATGCATCTCTTTTCTAAAATAAGGCCCAGCTGTAAATTATGGGGACAGCATGGGTTGGCAAATGCTCTTCAGATGCCTGATGGGTGCATTTTCTGTCTCCCCTGGGTGTTAATCTCCTATGTGGGAAGCCTGTTTCCTGCGTGTATCACCTAGGTTGCTTTTGGCTACAAGTACAGAATATTTCAACTGAAACAGCTTAAACAATAAGGACATTTATTATCTCACAGGTCGATCTGTCCAGAAACAGGAAGTTCTAGGCTTGGTTAATTCTGCATGATGAAGTTCTCAGGCACCTGCTGCCTCCCTTTGCACTCTGCCAGCCTCAGAGTCATCTGGTCCCCTCAAGGTGGCCGGATGACTGCTGACCACCGGGCCTCACACAAGACCATCAGAAGGAAGGGAGGACAGCCTCTCTTCATGTTTCTCTTGTTGTCAGAGAGAAAATCCTCCCCAGTAGTTCTCTAGAAGGCTTCCCTTGCTGGTTCCTTAGTCAACATTGGGTTCAAAGTGCACTTCGCCGCTTTGAGGAAGCCTGGAAAGTGAGATGGCATTTGAAGCTGCCTCTGTCTTGAGTGTAACGTTCTCAGCCAGAAAGAAGGAGGAGGTTGGGAAACTGTTGGTTCAGCAACAAAGCACATGTGCCACAACGCCCTGACCCTACTCCCTCCTAAAGCCGAAGGCCAAGGCTCTGGCACAGCAGGTGCTCAGCAAACACAGGCGAAGAAATCCAAGAGCCAGTGAAAACCAGTGCTCACTCAATCTCGGTTTTCTAAAGGGTCTTTCCAAATTTGGTATAGAAGTCTCCTACACAGGCACCGAGAACCAGTCCCCCTTTGCCCACCTCTTTCTTGTCCAGGAGGCGGTGGGTAAGGCAGACCCATACCACAAGTAAGGGAGCCTTTTCCAGGTTTTGTTGTTATCTTGTTCTCAAGTCACTCAAGAGACTGACTTTCCTGGCAGTAGAATCCTGAAGACCCCCGCAGGAGAGGAGCCACTGCCAGGAGCAAAGCTGTCCCCCGCAGAGATGAGAGCCTTTGCTAGTCTTGACCTCAGATCCAGAAATAGAAGTGTCTTATTCATGTTCCCAAGGAAATTGAGGAGAACACTCTTGAGTTAAAACAGATGCTTCACACAGGGCTCTTTAGAGGAGCTAAAACCAAATGGCTTTCAAAAGGAGAGAACAGTAGTTCCCAGGCAAACTTTGTCAGACATTTGGAGCCCCATCCCTAGCAGGGACCTGTGGGCTGGGACACTCCCTTTTTCCTCAAGATGTGGCTGGGGACTCACTAAAATGTCACAGCCTCTTCAACTTACAGTTGTGACAAAAACTCACTGATCTCAGCGGCCCCGTGCCCTCTTGCCAGCATTCTGTCTGTACCCTAAGCTTCTTCCAGGAAACCAGAGAAAAGGTAAAGCCTTCACTAGAGATCATATCAAGCGCGGAAATCAGAAACGGCTTTGCCACAGATAATTCTGAGGTGAATGCCGGGTGCCTCCCAGAAAGCCACAGGCCACTGGAGCCGGAAAAAATACAAAAAGATATTCGTTTAATACCTAAGGAAACTGAAGCCCCAGAGACAGACACACAGGTATTTTGGCTCATTGGAGAAGCTAATGAGCCCACTCTCCACTCCTAATTAGTTGTATAATCTTGGACACGTTGATAACCACTTTGAATGTTGGTTTCTTCATCTGTAAAATGGAGTTAATAACGTTGGCTGCACAGGGCTGCTGTGAGCATCAGACAAGATGAGGCGTGCAGGGGTGGCGCATCCTAGAGCGGGAAGACTCTGACCAGCTTCCCTCCCCCACCACCTCCCCATGCTGCCTCGGGCCTCCTGGGGGCACCAGGTGGCTGGGCATCCTCACTGCGTGAACACTATCCTCTCTCTCCACCCAACTTAGAGGCCATCATCTCAGGGACATCAGGCAGGCAGAAGACCCACACCCAATTCCCCACACAGGAATGTGGCCACCCTGGCCAGTGGGGCTGAGCCCTCTGAGGACGCACGGCTCCTCCCTCTCCTGCTTGCTAAGAGCCATCTGTCCTTTGTCCCCATAGACAGGCCAAGTCCCAGAGCCGTGGGGAAGGTGACAGCTGCTGCTGTAAGGGCTGGGGCTCATGCCTCCTGCCACTTCCTTCCAATCTCACCCTGGGCCTGCCCTCATGGGGGCCCCTGGGCCTGTTCTCAGGCTCAACCACGTGTCAGGAGCAGTGCCGGCCCTCACGGACCAGGGACACCTTTCCCAACTCCCTCATGCCTACGCCTGGGAGGTGCTGGACGGGACCCATGCTTGTCTGGGTTCTGGGTAGTCAGTGATTATCTAAATGAGAACAACAGCCACAAGGACCATTCTGGAAGAACGTCTTCAGGAAAATCATTGTTCCTAAGGACCAGCCATTCTGCCCCACAGCTCTCCTGGACTCTAGGCATAGGTGGGGAGAGCCTTGTGGTATCCTAAGCACTATGCCCTGACCAAACACCAGCTACCCAACTTCTAGGACCTTCCATTCCCTGCAAATCCCTCATTTGAATTGGAAATGACTCCTGCAGAGGAAGCTTCCAGTACAAATAGAGACATCCAGAGCCTGTGGGCAGCCCTGGGGTGGCAACCCAGATTCCTACTTGCAACTCTGGTGGGACTGAAGCATTGTGCATCTGGATGCTCTAAAGCTTGATGTGTACACATGGCCAGCTTCACAAGGGACTGGTAAGGAATAACTGAATAGCAATTGTATTTTTAAAGCACTTTGCAAACTGTCACATAAATAACTCCTTGTGTAAGTGATTGTCACGTATATAAAATGCTATCGATAGCAGAAAAAAATATCTCTGGCAGCAGAGACACACATATCTATGCCAGGAAAGCAGGTCTCTGGGAGGGAGGCACCTGCAGTGCACTGAGAATTAAATGTCAGTGGAGACCTGTCCCTGTTCTTGATCTCCCCCATTGGCACATGCAGACCACAGGAGATGTATTTGTGTGTTTTTAAATCACCAGCAATGAAATCCACTTAAAATATTGCAATAGCCCTGATGAGAGGAACTGATGGTGACATGGATTCTACCGATTACTGCCTTGGATTCTCTGGAGAGTGTGAGAGACTAACCCAAAACTATTATTTTGCAATCTTATCTGTGTTTACTAGTTTTTTTGATCAGTACACATCAATAGAGGCTTCTAAAGGGGAGTAATCTGTCCCCTAATAGCATAGCGTTTGTATTCATTAGATAATTTATTTAATACAAGGGCAGCTTTTAAAAGTCAAGCAAAAAAATTATATACAACTATAAATAAAATTTACACATATCTGAGTCCTGAATTAAAAAAAAAAAAAAAGCCAAACAAGGCCGGGTACCATGGTTCACACCTGTAATCCCAGCACTTTGGGAGGCCAAAGCAGGTAGATTACTGGAGCTCAGGAGTTTGAGACCAGCCCAGGCAACATGGCAAAACCCTGTCTCTACAAAAAACTACAGAAATTAGCCAGACATGGTGACATGTGTCTGTGGTCCCAGCTGCTCTGAGGGCTGAGGTGGGAGGATTGCTTGAGCGTGGGAGGATTGCTTGAGCTTGGGAGGTCGAGGCTGCAGTAAGCCCTGATTATGCCACTGCACTCCAACCTGGGTGGCAGAGTGAGACCTTGTCTCAAAAAAAAAAATGAGTAAAATGTTTAAAACACAAATAAATAAAGGCCAAAACAAAACCACCACCACACACACACACACACACACACACACACACACACACACACACACAGAGACCACACTCCACACTCCCCTCCATTTCTATAGGACAGTTGAGGTAGCTTTATTCTTAGTGTGAAGAAAATTTTCAGAAATAGAATATAATAGTGTGAAGCCCACAATCCTTTAGTGTGATAACTTTAGTGTTGTAGTTCTGAGCTGAAAATAAGCAAAAAAAAAAAAAGAGTCAAATACAAAGTCCCACCCTCGTGACAAGCCACGCCTGTTCTAAAATAGGGACAAAAAGGCCAAAGCTTTGAAACACTGATAATAAACTAGACAAGACCCTAAAAACAAGCGATCAAACAGAGAAAGCACAAATAAAATGCAATAGAATTAAACAGGCTGTAACTACAAACACAGCAGAGTTGTAAGCATTATAAGAAAATACAGGAACAACAGTCTCGCGGTGGCTCGTGCCTATAATCCCAGCACTTTGGGAGGCCAAGGTGGATGGATCACTTGAGGTCAGGAGTTTGAGACCAGCTTGGCCAACATGGTGAAACCCCATCTCTACTAAAAATACAAAAATTAGCCAGGGGTGGTGGCATGCACCTGTAATCCCAGCTATTCAGAAGGCTGAGGTCTGAGACTCTCTTGAACCCAGGAGGCGAAGATGCAGTGAGCCGAGGTTGTGCCACTGCACTCCAGCCTGGGCAACAGGACAAGAATCTGTCTCTTATTAAAAAAAGAAAAAAAGAAGAAGAAGAAAAAGAAAATGTAGGAACAATTTTGTCTCAATAAAGTTAAAAAGGTAAGTGAACTGAACAATTTTCTAAACAACCTAACTCATTGATTCAGAAAGAAATAGAAGGCAGGTGTGGGAGCTGGATGAGGCCTCTGACTGTCGGCTTTCCCGGACTTCCCTGACAACCTGCATGACTCAGCAGAGACAGCCATAAACCTACTAGGTAAACAACTCCAGTGACCTGGGAATCTCACCCCCATCCCCCACAGCAGCCACAGCAAGACCTGTCCAATGAGGGTCTGGCTTAGACACACCTAACCCTGCTCCCACCTGCTGTTCCTTCCCTACCCACCTTGGTAGTGGAAGACAAAGGGCATATAATCTTGGGAGTTAAGGGCCCCGCCCACCATACTACCACAGCTGTTGTTCTCTGGAAAGCACCACCTCCCAGCAAGAGGCCAACAAGCACAAAAATAGAATATTAAACCACCAAAGCTAAGAACTCTCATAGAGTCCATTGCAGCTCTCCCACTCTCACCACCTCCACCAGAACAGGCACTGGTATCCTCCACTGCTGAGAGACCCATAGACGGTTCACATCTCAGGACTCTGTGCAGAAACCCCCAGTACCAGCCCAGAGCCAGGTGGACTCACTGAGTGGCTAGACCCAGAAGAGAGATAACAATCACTGCAGTTCAGCTCACAGGAAGCCACATCCATAGGAAAAGCGGGAGACTACTACATCAAGGGAACACCCTATGGGACAGAAGAATCCGAGCAACAGCCTTCAGTCCTAGACCTTCCCTCTGACAGAGCCTACCCAAATGAGAAGGAACCAGCAAACCTACTCTGGTAATACGACAAAACAAGTTTCTTTAACACCCCACAGAAGTCACACTAGTTCACCAGCAATGGATCCAAGCCAAGAAGAAATTCCTCATTTACCTGAAAAATAATTCAGGAGGTTAGTTCTTAAGCTAATCAGGAAGGGACCAGAGAAAGGCAAAGCCCAATGCAAGGAAATCCAAAAAATGATATAAGAAGTGAAGGGAGAAATATTCAAGGAAATAGATAGCTTAAAGAAAAAACAATAAAAACATCAGGAAACATTGGATGCACATATAGAAATGCAAAATGCTCTGGAAAGTCTCAGCAATAGAATTCTGAGACTTTCATGAGAATTCTATTGCTGAGACTTTCATCAGAATTCTATTGCTGAGACATCAAAAAGTCAGCATCACCCTATTACCAAAACCAGGAACAAGTAGAAGAAAGAAATTCAGAGCTCAAAACACCGTCTTTGAATTAACCCAATCCAACAAAGACAAAGACAAAAAGAATAAGAAAATATGAACAAAGCCTCCAAGAAGTCTGGGATTATGTTAAATGACCACACCTAAGAATAATCAGTGTTCCTGAGGAAGAAAATAATTCTAAAAGCTTGGAAAACATATTAGGGGGGAATAATCGAGGAAAACTTCTCCAGCCTTGCTACAGACCTAGACATCCAAATACAAGAAGCACAAAGAACACCTGGGAAATTAATCGCAAAAGATCATCACTTAGGCACACTGGTTATCAGGTTATCCAAAGTTAAGACAAAGGAAAGAATCTTAACAGCTGTGAGACAGAAGAACCAGGTAACCCACAAGGAAAAACCTATCAGATTAACAGCAGATTTCTCAGCAGAAACCCTACAAGCCAGAAGGGATTGGGGTCCTATATTCAGCCTCCTCAAAGAAAACAATTATCAGCCAAGAATTTTGTATTCAGCTAAACTAAGCATCATATATGAAGGTAAGATACAGTCTTTTTCAGACAAATAAATGCTGAGAGAATTCACCACTACCAAGCCACCACTACAAGAACTGCTAAAAGGAGCTCTAAATCTTGAAACAAATCCTGGAAACACATCAAAACAGAATCTCTTTAAAGCATAAATCAAACAGGACCTATAAAACAAAAATACAAGTTAAAAAGCAAAAACAGAAAAACCATAGTACACAGGCAACAAAGAGCACAATGAATGCAATGATACTTCACATTTCAATACTAACATTGAATGTAAATAGACTAGAAACCTAAAGAGATGGATAAATTCCTGGAAAAATACAACCCTCCTGGCTTAAGTCAGGAAGAATTAGATATCCTGAACAGACCAATAACAAGGTAATGGTAATTTTTAAACTACCAACAAATAAAAGTGCAGAGCAAGACAGGTTCACAGCAGAATTCTACCAGACATTCAAACAAGAATTGGTACCAAACCTTTTGACACTATTCCACAAGATAGAGAAAGAAGGAATGCTCCCTAATTCATCTATGAAGCCAGCATCACCCTAATACCCAAACCAGGAAAGGACATAACCAAAAAAAAGAAAACTACAAACTAATATCCTTGATGAACACAGATGCTGAAACCCTTAACAAAATACTAGCTAACCGAATCCAGCAACATATCAAAAAGATAATCCACCATGATCAAGAGGGCTTCATACCAGGGATTCAGGGATAGTTTAACATATGCAAATCAGTAAATGTGATACACCACATAAACAGAATTATACATAAAAATCACATGATCATCTCAATAGATGCAGAAAAAGCATTCAACAAAATACAGCATCACTTTATGATTAAGACTCTCAGCAAAATCAGCATACAAGGGACAAACCTCAATGTAATAAAAGCCATCTATGACAAACCCACAGCCAACATAATACTGAATGAGGAAAAGTTGAAAGCATTCCCTCTGAAAACTGGAACAAGACAAGGATGCCTACGCTCACCACTCCTGTTCAACATAGTACCAGAAGTCCTGGCCAGAGCAATCAGAAAAGAGAAAGAAATAAAGGGTGTCTGAATCAGTAAAGAGGAAGTCAAACTGTCACTATTTGCTGATGATGTAGTTTCAGCTACTTGGGAGCTAAGGTGGGAGGGTCAACTGAGCCCAGGGAGATTGAGGCTGCAGTGAACCCTGATTGAACCACTGCACTCCAACCTGAGTTACAGAGTGAGTCCCTGTCTCAAAAAAATGACAGTGAATTGAACACATGTACCTAATATTCCTCCTTCACTAAACCCCACTAAAACTATAGTAGAGGACTCTTTACGAGTTTACAAAAAAAGGAAACTGGAAAAAAGATGGACAAATGGTAACTATCTTCTGAGCAGTCGTGAGAAAAATGAATCTGGCTATCCTCAGGCCATGTCTCACAGGGACCCATGAACAGTTATTTTCTATCCTGCTACCCTAGACGCTGTCCCTTTGGATGACCACTGCCCAAAAGTCACTTGAGGGCAGTTTCTCACCATGGATGTGGCTCAGCTATGTCCAGTATCTCCCATGAGAAAGCTAGGCGACCCTTTACTCTACTCTTTCCAGGTGCTCCCAAAGCCATGACCACTCAAGGGGTCAAGACGACACCCTGTTCCCTTCCATCCTCACTGAGCCATCTCTGGGAGAGAGAAGGCCCTCCACTTCTTGGCATCACACTCCCTGTGCCTTTGCCACACTGTCCCTCCTAAGGGCAACTCTCTTCCACCACAGGGCCAAGGAAGGGGACAAGTGCAAGGATGATACCTTCTTACTTTCCCAAGACCAATATCCAACCTGATACCCTGAAGCCCCTCTCCTCCATGTATACCTTTAGAAGAAGGAACTTGTGCAAAAGCCTGCTGTGAAGCACCCCCACCTCCCAGAAGCCCAGAGCTCAGGCCCAGGCTCCCCTTCACTGAGCACTATTGGCCCCAAGATGAGCCTGTGCTCCTCATGCAAGCTGTATTTTTTTTTTTTTTGGAGATAGGGCCTCACTCTGTCACTAGGCTAACTGTAGTGGTGCTATCATAGCTTACTGCAGCCTCAACCTCCTGGCACCAAGTGATTCTCCTGCCCCAGCCTCCCAAGAAGCTGAGACTACAGATATGTGTCACCACACCCAGCTAAGTTCAAATTCTTTATGGAGATGGGGTCTCACTGTGTTGCCCAGGCTGGTGTCAAATTCCTAGCCTCAAGCAATCCTCCTGCCTCAGCCTCCCAAGTCACTAGGATTACAGATACAAGCCACCATGCCCAGCACAAGTCGTATTTTTTAAATCTTCTATAGGTGTTAGGAAACTGAGAAATAGATTGTGTCTAGCTTGTTTGCATTTACAGTGACCATATTTGATGAATCAGATGTAAATGAGCCCCTCTTCACACAATATTTTTTATATATAATAGAATTAAAGATGTTTTAAATTTTCATTTCCAATGGAACTCTAAGCAACTGAATTCTTCAGCAGTCCAGCATCTCTTAGCTTTTATCAGATTCTGAGAAAAATGAAAAAAAAAATCAGAGAGTGGAAGAAGTCATCAACATTACCATGACAAAGAAAGTTATATTTTTCTGGATTAAGTGTCTTCTAATGTCAAAAAGGTAGAGAAAGAAAATGTATTTTTAAGGAATAAAAACATTTCCAGGCTAGGTGCAGTGGCTCACGCCTGTAATCCCAGCACTTTGGGAGGTTGAGGCGGGCAGATCACAAGGTCAAGAGATCGAGACCATCCCAGCCAACATGGTGAAACTCCTTCTCTACCAAAAATACAAAAATTAGCTGGGCGTGGTGGCGTGTGCCTGTAGTCCCAGGTACTCGGAAGGATAAAGCAGAAGAATTGCTTGAACCCGGGAGGCAAGATCGTGCCACTGCACTCCAGCCTGGGTGACAGAGCAAGACTCCATCTCAAAAAAAAGAAAAAAAGTTCTAAATTTTTTTATATATGATGTTGGCTTTTAATGCAAAAAGCAAGCAGAAGAACTGATGCTTATGGAGTGTGTGCCCTGTGCTCGTCCCTGAACTCAGTGCTGGATGTGCATTAATCCATTCAATTCTCGTAGTAACTTAGGCCAGTAGGAGCCACTACTAACTACTCCATTTTACAGATGAAGAAGCTGAGAGTTGGTGAGATTAAGTAACTCATCACATGGCTAGTAAATGGGGATCCAAAGTTTGTCTGACTCTTGCCTGAGTTCTTAGCCACTACACATCCTGACTTCTTTCTTTTTTATTTTTGAGACATGTATGGCTTTGTTGCTCAGGCTAGAGTGCAGTGGCACGATCTTGGCTCACTACAACCTCTGCCTCCCAGGCTCAAGGAATCCTCCCATTTCAGCCTCCTGAGTAGCTGGGACTACAAGCACACACAACCACACCCAGTTAATTTTGTGTGTGTGTGTATGTGTGTGCACGTGTGTGTGTGTGTGTGTGTGTGTGTGTTGTAGAGACAGAGTTTTACCATGTTGTCCAGGCTGATCTTGAACTCCTGGGCTCAAGAGATCCACCCACCTTGGCCTCCCAAAGTTCTGGTATTATAGGCATCAGCCACCATGCTTGATTGTATCCTGACTTTTTTCTGGAATTTTGTCTACAATTTCTCTAATTCTGCTGCCTCTAATACTTCATTTTTTCCAGGCTTAATGAAACTGAACTTCTGCCCAGACAAAGAAAGAATTCTCTGTTCTTTCAGATGCTCCTTTATTTCTTGGGTTAAAGTGCAAACTTCCAGAAATCGGTTTCTCTGCCAAGGTATGTCAGAGTCCCAAGCCCCCAAGCCTTGTTGCTGAATGGCATCCGGATTACAGGCCTGTGACAGTCTAACCATCCTTGTTGTGCTTTCTCGAGAGGCCTATTCTAACACTTTTCGTATGGCCAACGGTGAGACTGAGAAGCGCTTGCTAAATTTAATTATGCTGCTCTCCTGGGACTCTATTAGCAGAGAGTCCCTCCCTGACCTACAGCAGACAGATCACCCCTCTGGGCTTAGTCAGTGCCCTGGGTCCCCCAGAACACCCTTTTCTCATCCTTTCTAGGCACAGAGAATCTTCCCAGATCATCCATGCCCAGTAGTTACCAAATGGGGCCCTAGCAGATCCCCCCTACTTTGGCCCCCCTTTCAAGTACCCCACATACCACAGATAAAGCTGCCACAGTTGCCAGCACATCAGCACAGGAACCCGCACAGTCTGCCCCCCTTCCCCACACCACCCACTTTGACTTTCCTTATCACCAGTTCCCACTGAACTTGGCTCTTCACATCACTCTTGGGTTCTGCGTTTTCCATCTGACTACGTGGTGACCATTTATTCAGCTCAGGCCCTGGCCCCCTCAGACTCTGTTTCCACTGTTTGCTCATTGGCTCCCCTGCACCCTGGCCTCACAGAGTACCCCCACAGCGGTGCAGCCATCCACAGCCCCTCCCCACTACAAGGGGGAAGCCGACAACAGAATCCCATCAGGGAGAGCAGGAAGGAGCATCCATAAAGTGCTAGACACTTGGCAATTGTCACTTAATCCTCACAACAACCTGTGATTTATTTATCCTCCACTTTATTCCAGAAATGGGTTAAGAAGCCTTATGAGACTATATAAAAGACCAACTTAGCATGAATTAAAAGCAGAAGCAAAAGAAGAAAGAGAAGTAATAGGGCACATAAACCAAAATTAAAGAGCAGAATGTGCTACATAAATTCTTCACTGTGCGTGGCGATAACTTTGTCTCTGACATCCTTTTGCAGGCAAGAAGGGAAGGGGAGCCTGAGCGGTGCCAGGAGGCAGGTACTACCATTTCTGCTTTACAGGTGAAGAAGTAGGCCAGAGGTTGAGGGGTTCGCCCAAGATCCCACAGCTGACAGGTGACAGATGAGACTTAAACTTAGGCATACCCAGACAGAAGACAGAAGGCACTGGTTTTTGTTGTAATTGTTGTTTTTTGTGGGTTTTTTTTTTTTTTTTTTTGCTAGAGACAGGATCTTGCTATGTTGTTCAGGCTGATCTCAAGCTCCTGGCCTCAAGCAATCCTCCCTCCTCAGCCTCCTAAAGTGCTAGGATTACAGGCATGGACCACTGCACCTTCTAAGTCTTGTATTAATATTTAGGCTCTCCTGAGCCCTGTCCCAGGAGTCCATCTCCAGTGTTCTTCCAAGACCAGAACTTCCTCCTGAATAAGAGGTATCCATCAGTTGCCATGGCCCTTCTCCAGCCACCATGGTATCACCCGGACAATAAGAGAAGAGGACACCTGGCTGTGATGGGCTTGTCTCTCCTGGACTGTGGACAGTGGCAGTGGCAGTGGCAGTGAGGGAAGTGGGCCACTATGGCCACTCTGTCCTAGTCAGAACAGAAATCAATCAACCTTCAGCTAAGGTAGGGTCAAGGGAGGGAGAGAAGAAGGGGAGGCCCTTCAAGACCCCCACACTTCTGTGGAACAGACCTGCTCCCTGCTCCACCCCAAAGGCAGCATACAACTAATAGGCTTGTCATCTGGGGTGATAATGTTAGCCTCATCATTAGCATTTTACTAAATAAATCATTTCAAATTAATTACCTTGCACTCTTGAAAGAATTAGCTCTGGTTGACTCGTCCATTCCTGCTGATTATCACATTGGCAGAATTCATTCGTCCTGTAGATAAACCAAAGTGTTTGTGTGTGCACTGAATATAGACAAGCTCTTCCTCCCTGACACATGTACCGGGGGAGCTCAAGTGCATCCAGAAGGCTCAAGTCTGCAGTTGGGCAGCATGGCCATGGCCCATTGCTGACGTCTCTCAAGTCTGGGACCCCTCGAATCCAGGCATTATCCTTGAAGGTTGCAGCAGGCTCTGAACAGCCTTGTCACCAATTGGCTTTGTCCTTTGTCTCCTTCTTGGGTTCCATGGGAAAATCATGTGAATGAACATGTCAGTTGCTTTCTTCTCTATTTGAGAGTCTCAAAGAAGAGCTGGAGAGCTGAGGGAAGGGGGAGAATGGGAGGCATGCATCTTGGGCACCTCACTCTAACCTCTCTAAGCCTCAACTTCCTCAGCAGTCAGTGGGAATGATGGTATCTACCTCATAGGATTATTGTAAGAACTATCATTTGCAGTGTTGATAGCTAATTAAAAAAAAAAAAAAAAAAACAGATGGGGTCTCACTATGTTGCTCAGACTGGTCTTGAACTCCTGGGCTCACACTTGAGTTGAGGTCAGTGACCTGCCCATTTTAGCCTCCCAAAGTACTGGGATTACAGGCATGATCCACCATCCCTGACTGACAGCGATATTTTAATGGCATATTTACCATGTGCTGGACACTGTTCTGAACACAGACCAATTCACTTAATCTTGACCACAACTCTATGAGGTAGGTACAATAATTATTCCCATTTTCATATGAGAAAACTTAGGGACAGGAAGGTCAAAAATAGCCAGTTGGCCCATGGCCACACAGTGAGTGAGTGGCAGAGATAAACTCTGAAGCTAGATGGTCACCTCTGCAACCCTGCTCCTAGCTATTTAGCTTTGTGGATTAAATGAGATAATGCATAAAACATTTAGTAGACATTCTGGCACTTAGGACAACTCAATAATTGTTAGCTATTATTGTGGTTAATTATGCAAAATAAAAATAGTAGGATGGAGACAAACACCAACAGGGGTGAAAACACAAACGTTTTTGATTGGAAGAGACCTTGATGATGCAGGGCAGGTGAGCCTCATTTTGGGGCTTAGCCCAGGCGGGCTCTTGGTTTCTCTCAGGAAAGAATTCAAGAGCAAGCTGGAGGTAGAAGAAAGCAGGTTGACTAGAGAAGCAGCAGTGTAGAGTGGCTGCTCCCTGTGGAGTGGAGTTAACCCATAGGCAGTGCACTCAGAGTAACAGCACACAGATTGTTGGCTAGCAATGTTTACGGTTAATTCTTGATTATGTGCTAAATATGTGGTGAACTATTCATAAGTTTTCCAGAAAAGGGGTGGAAAGTTCCCAGAGTCCTCCCTCTTTAGACCATAAACAATAACTTCCAGATGTTGCCATGGCATTTGTAAACGGTCCTGGTGCTGGTGGGAGTTTCCTTCAGCATGCTAATACATTATAATTAGCATATAATAAGCAGTGATGTAGCTTTCATTGCCATCTTGATTCTGGCTGGTTTCAGCTGGCTTCTTCACCGCTTTCTGTTTTATCAGCAGGGGTCTTTGTGACCCAAGCCTTGAGAAACAAGTTCTGCCAAATCCTTATCTCATTACAGCCTAGACTCCTAGCTTTAGAGGCTTCCCACTTGTGCCCAAGACATCCCTGTTGAAAGAGGTCATAGTCTTGAATCTCATTTCAGAAGGTGCTCCCTTCATAGACACTAATAATTTTCCCAAACACAGAATGTTAGTTTTGGAGAACTGAGTGACCATCTAACCCAACTCCCCCTCATATTACAGACGAGGAAACTGAGGCCTGGAAAAGTCACTGGGCTAGTGAGAACAGAGCATGGCGAGGAGCCTGAGTCCCTGACAGTTCAGAATTTTTTTCTGTACAGCATGTTGGAAATCCTACACTCTTATTTGCATGTTGCTTTCCATAAATTTGCATGTTGGTCTCCAAAGACTCAGTGTGTGAAACAAAATACAAGAATGTGGGCACTGAATTTAAACTTAATAATCAACACTCTTGAAATGCAGAACAGAGCCCCAGGCTTCAAGGAAGGGGCCGCTGAGGGCCCTGGAAGGGAGAATAGAAGTTGGGATGCAGCCTCTCTCAGTGCACAGGCAGGCGGGTCTCTGTGATAGAGGGAGCCAGTCACCTCGGTGGCCAGCATGACTCAGGAGCTGCTACAGGAGCCACCAGAAGAAGCCTCCACAAAGCCCACCTAGAACTAGCACACAAATCGATGATACAAGTTCTCCCAGAGCAGCCTTCATGGGCACTGAGACCCAGAGAGATGAAGGGACTTTCCTAAGATCACTGAACAGTCAACAACAGAGCCTGGACCACTACCCACATCTCCTAACTCCCAGTCCTACAAACTGTGGCCATCTTCAGGGTGAAGCTGCCCCAAGGCCCCACTGAAGCACACTCTCCTCCCTGGCTGGGCAGGAGGAGCCTCAGGATAGCCACTAAGCCTCCCCTGTTGGCTCAAAGCTGTTTCTCCTTGGAAAACCCAGAGGCCACGAGCAGCCAATCCCAAGGGTAGTAGGTGCTGGGGCTGTATGCACGCATCCTGTATGCTCTCTCCTCCAGAGCCCCAAGAGGAGCAGAGATGACGGAGGAACACAAGGCTGGGCTGAAACCTGCCCCAGCTCGCAAAAGAGATCCAAGGAAGCTGACCTGAGAGATGTGCTCAAGAGAGGCTGGACTGGGGACCTGAGGGCACCAAGAACTCAATAGAAGTTCTTCTCCTGCTTGAAAACAAAAACTGAGGTCACAGCAAGCCTGGAAGACTCATCCTTCAGTCTGCAGTGGCTTGGCTTTGCAAAGACTTGGCTGAATACAAGGAACTTACAAGTTAATTCCATGCAAAAGCCTGCCCATTGCAGACTTCAGGGAAATGCCTCTTCTCCAGAGATGGTAAGAGACAGGATAGGAAAATCATCTTTCCAGATGGGACTGAAATTGTGCCTGGGGTGGGCAGATGGGCCTTCACTGGCTCAAGTCCAGGGCCCTGCAGGCCCTTCCTCTCTGGTCCAGGGCCCTGGCCTTCTCTCTCTTCCAGACTGGGAGGCTCAGACTGAATAGGACATAATTGGGGTTTCAGCGTGTTGGAAAGAAGAAACTCTTCCTTTCCTCTCTGTAGTGGGTGTGTGAGGTATAGGGGAGGAAATAATTTTTTCTCTACCCTTCAAACTCTGTAACAAAAGACAGATTAAAGAGTGAAAAACAAACAGAAGTTTATGAACATGTATACCTGGTAGATACCCAGAGAAAACAGGAAATCTCCAAGAGGTGGCCTTGAATTCAGATTTAAATATCATCTTTAGCTGAAACAAAGAAAGAAGGGTATGGAAGAGGCAGTGATGGTGGGGGGCGGGGCATGACCAGGAAAAGCATGGTGAACAAGGGTGGAGTTTGTTATGCAGATGTAAGGTGGTACCTTCTCCATTGATGAGCATCTCTAGTGATTTAATAGCATTCTTTTCTTTCTGCTCCAGAGAGGGAGACACTTACAAATGGAGATTTCCTTAATAGATATAAATTTTCTTACAAAAGAGTAACTTTTACTCTGTTTTCAGGGCTTCTCCTGTGCCTACTGAATCTTAAAGTAATCCTCATGCCAAAGAGGCATATTTTGGGATGGCATATTCTGCTCTGCTACAAAAGGGATGTTGGCAGTGTGGGTAGATAATTGGTAGAGGATGAAGAAGGAGGAAAGGAGGGCACAGGTTGAAGGAGTAGCCCCAGCAAGGGTGTAGGCATGTGTCTTAGTCCATTTTGTGCTGCTACAGCAAAATACCTAAGACTGGGTAATTTATAAAGAGGAGAGATTTATTTCTTACGGTTCTAGAAGCTGAGAAGTCCAAGATCAAGTGTCTGCATCTTGTTAGAACTTTTTGCCATGTTGTGTCATAACACGGCAGAAGTCATCACATGGTGAGAGAATACTCCAGATAGGGCAAGAGGAGGCTTACCTCATTTTTGTAACAAACCCATTCCCAAGATAATGATAATCTGTACGCAGATAGGAAGGGTTTTCAGGGACCATCGGAATCCATCTAGTTTGAGCAATCATTCTGCTTTACAGCTCCCTATCTTACAGCCTGATGTTTTCAAGCCCTGTGTGGAATATGGTCTCCTAGTCAGCTGAAACCAGCTCCTGACAGAGACCAGCAACTTACAGATAAGTCAGAGTAAACTTTCTTCATTATCATACTAAAGTCTACACCTCAGAAGGGTGTATAGCTTCATTATCATAACATACGACCTAGTGCCAGCATGATGACCTTTGCCAGTGAGACCCTCCTGTACATGCGACGAGGCATCTTCTCCCCCTCTCCATTGTCCCATTCAACACTCCTGTCACTTTCCCCCCAGGAGCACTGCTTTGGAGAATTCTCTTCCTACCTGTGGCAAATAATAAAATCCCTATTGATCAAAACCTGCTTTCTCATGGAGAGTCATTTGGTACTTGCCAGCCAAATGGACCCCAGTTTTTTGAGTAACAAATTCATTCATGAGGGCTCTGCCATTAACACCTCCCATTAGGAGCCACCCCTCAACACCATTGCATTGGGTACTAGGTTTCCAACACACAAATTTGGGGGGGGACACATTCAAACCATAGCAGCACATTGGTGACTTTCGTTAATACCAGGTTTTATCCTGGGTAATTAAAACACAATAATGAAGTTGGAGAAAAGTCTGGAAAAATGGCTTGGGACCCATTCAAGAAGGGTATTGAGCACTCTCCTAAGGACTCTGATGTTCATTCTGTTGGCAACAGGACACCACTAAAAGTCTTTTTTTTCCCCCCAACCCCACCCCCCTTCTTTTTCCTTTTTCTTTTTTTTTTTTCAAGCCACTGAAAGTTTTGAGACGAGAAGAAATGACACACCTGGCGCTGCAGGAAGTAACTTCTAACACGGGAGACAGAGAGGCAAGAGTTTGAAAAGAGAAGGATTTGTTAGGAGGCCTCTGCTCGTGAGCAGGTCAGAAGAGACAGAGCAGCAGCCTGAATTCCAGTCCTGGATAGGATAGAGGAAACCAGAACAGAATAAAAAGAGAACTGACAAGAATGAACAATGGATTAGCCATGAGGTTGAGGAAGAGAAAGAAATAAAAATTGAATGAGTTTTGTAGCCCAGATAGCTGTGTGGTAACATTAAGTGGCATCAAGGACCTGGGGAGAAAAAGAGGTATAAAGGAAGAAGAGTGACTTCAGCTGGGGACATGGAGAATCTCAGATATCCTTTGGACGACCTCGTGGAAATCCCCAGAAAACAGATGGAAACTCAAGACCAAGTCAGAGACATGTAGGCTCAAGAAGAGGTGAGGATTTGAGAGTTAACAGCATCAGGGAGCCTGAGAAGGAGACTGAGAAGGAAACCCAAGGGAATGCAGAGCTGATGACGGCACAGACAAGTCCTTGGTAGCTAAAGATGGCAAAGCCACCCATAGGTAATCAGAATCAAAAAAAGAAATCTAGGAGGGATGGAACAATGAGAAAGTGGAGCCCCAGAGTATACAAAGTCCCTGCAACTCCCAGGACCTATGTGGGAAAAAAGAATTTCTATCTCTGTGGGAGCCATAGGAGTACTGAGAAAAAACAACATGCGAATATTCTGAGTTATTCAGAAAAGATCAGATGCTCACATCTGTAATCCCAACACTTTGGGAGGCCAAGGTAGGTGGATCACTTGAGGTCAGGAGTTTGAGACCAGCCTGGCCAACACAGCAAAACCCCATCTCTACCAAAAAAAGGAAAAAAAATGCAAAAATTGCCAGGTGAGGTGACACGCACTGTAATCCCAGCTGCGGGGGAGGCTGAGGCACAAGAATTGCTCGAACTTGGGAGGCAGAGGTTGCAGTGCAGAGGAGCAATCTCTGGGTGACAGAGTGAGACCCTGTCTCAAAAAAAAAGAAAAAAAAGATGTGTTCAAGGTGGTATGGCTGTAGACTCTTCTGAGTTATTCAAAAAGAGGATTTATATACCTCAGATTATTATGATTTTGCCCTTTTCAGATTAATCCTCTCTTAATAAAATAAAACAAAATTTCTTTTCATCATTTTATAATCATAGATGTATGAAAGAAAAATAAATCTTGGGACCCCAAAATCACTAAGCCAAAGGGAAAAGTCAAGCTGGGAACTGCTTAGGGCAAACCTGCCTCTCATTCTATTCCTTAAAAAGATAGCTACTAAGTTTTTAAAAAAAAAAAAAAAAAGCTATATACCTACCTCACAAGAATTTCCTTGTGGACCAAGGACAGACAGAACTCAAAATCATCCCTCTGCTCACTGAGATAAATGAATATCTGATTGCCTCCTTTGGAAAGGCTAATCAGAAACTCAAAAGAATCCAACTGTTCATCTTTTATCTACCCATGACCTGTAAGCCCCTCTTTCCATTTCAAGTTGTCCTGCCTTTCTGGACCCAACCAATGTTCATCTTACATATATTGATTGATGCCTCATGTCTCCCTAAAATGTATAAAACTAAGCTGTGTCCCTACCACCTTGAGCACATGTCCTCAGGACCTCCTGAGGCTGTGTTATGGGCATGCATCCTTAACTTTGGCAAAATAAACTTTCTAAATTGACTTAGGCCTGTCTCAGATATTTGAGGTTCATAGATGGTTGAAATATTATAAAGAAATAAAAACTTCCGTGAATGTCACCTTCATCCTTCATTGGCTCCAGCCAAAAACATTGCCATCATTGTCAACTCTTCCCTGTCTCTACTGCATATCTAACAGAACCACAGAGCTTATAAACTCTCTTTGCAAAATGTATCCAGAATCCGACTCTTATGACCCCCACGGCAGCCAGGCTGGCCCACGCCACTATCCCCTCTCACCTGCATGTGGCCACAGCCTCCCGGCAGTTTCACTGCTGCTCCTAAAAATCACCTCTCCACTCGACATCCAGAAAGGTCCTGATAAAATGCAGACAAGGCCTTGTTACCCTTTAGTTCTAACTTTCAGTGACTTCTGTCTTAGTCTGTTTGTGCTGCTGTAACAAATAACTAGATGATATTTTCTAAATAATGGAAATTTACTTCTCACAGTTCTGGAGACTGGAAAATTCAAGATCAAGGCCCTGGCCAAGTTCATTGTCTTGTCAGGGCCCTCTTGCTGTGTCCTCACATAGCAGAAGGCAGAAGGGCAGAAAGGACACCCAAGCTAGTTCCCTCCAGTCCTTTTATAGGCACTAATCCATTCATGCAGGCTGAGCCCCCATCACTTAATCACTTTCCAAAAGGGCCCCATCTCTTAATACTACCACAATGGACAGTGAGTTTCAACATGAATTTTAGAGGGGACACCATCATTCAAACCACAGCAACTTCCCATCTCACTAAAATCCAAAGTTGTCCCAGTGGCCTAAAGGCCTAATGTAACCCGGCCCCTGCTCTCTCCCTCCATCTCTCTCCCAGCTGTTTCTAAACTTGTCATGTCTGTGTTCCTGTGCTTCCGCTCCCTACCTGCTCTCCTCCTGGATATCCGTCTAGCACCTTCCCCCCACGTTGTTCAGGTCTTTAGTCAAAGGCCATTTTCTCAGAGAGGCCTTTTCAGACCTTTCAATTTACAATTGAACTCTTACCCCTTCTACACACACACCCTCCTCATCCTCTCTCCACCCTGTGCTGTTTCTCTTCTTATGAGATGCTGTCAATACTATATAATTTACTCATTTATTTGTTGATTTTCTGTTTCCCTAAACTAGGATGTTAGTCCCTAAAGATAAGGATATTTGTCTGTTTTGTTCACTGGTGTGTCACCAGGACTAGAAAAGTGCCTGACACCTTGTGGGGTGCTCGAACATCTGTGTAGAATGATTGACTGCAGCCTACGGGGTAATTTGCCACCTTCTATGTCAGCTGCCATGAATGGCCCCTCGTTCCATGCCAGATTCTGCCAATAGAGGGCGTGAGCAGCAGCTGAATCCACTTTGCAGTTTCACCATTATTCGTAGAACCAGCCTCCTCCTCGGTACAGCTTCGTCCTTCCCAAGACACCAACTCTTCAGAGGTCTGAGTTTCAGCTGGACAGGGTCTCTTTTTAAAGTTTTAATGATTCCAGCCTTATTCCTTTGTTCACTCAGCCCCACAGGCAGTGGCTTTCTCCTTCAGCTGCTACCTCCATGACACTCTGAAGTGCTTTTTTTTTTTAAGAGACGGAGTCTTGCTCTGTCGCCCAGGCTGGAGTGCAGTGGCCCGACCTTGGCTCACTGCAACTTCCACCTCCTGGGTTCAGTGATCCTCCTGCCTCAGCCTCCAAAGATGGGTGCATGCAACCACACTCGACTAATTTTTGTATTTTTAGTAGAGGTGGGGTTCACCATGTCGTCCAGGCTGGTCTCCAGCTCCCGGCCTCAAGTGATCTGCCTGCCTCGGCTTCCCAAAGTTCTGGGATTACAAGCATGAGCCATTGCACCCAGCTTGAAGTACTCTTTTTATCCATTCAGTTACTAGTTATAACGTTATACTTTCTTAATAATTTGTTGCATTAAATTCTTTCCATCCAAATAACTGGTGCAGTTTCAGTCTCCCAATGAATGGATGGGGGTGGCAGATGCAAGCCACCACTCAGGATACCTACCTGCTGCCCACAGCCTTCCTGCCTGGCCTCTGACCTGTAAGCCAGGTGCAGAGGGTGGGCAAAGCTCCCTGGCCCTCCCAGTCCAGGTACCATTGGAGGCAACTCCTATTTCACAGTCTCCTCTGTTCCAAGACCCTCTCCTGAACCCTACATGTCATGAAGTTCATTCTTCTCTGTACCCTCACCACTCCCTACTGCTGTCCTCACCATCACTCTTATCATCTCATTTTGAAGCTGCTTGTTTTTACACCTGTCCCCATCTTCAGACTGGTGGCACAGCCAAAGGCAGGATCAGATACTATTCCTATCTGTAGCCCTACTGCTTGCATACTTCACCCTTTCTCCACTCATAGTAGGTGCTCAGTAACATTCAACGAGCCTAATAAACATTTGCTAACCCAGATATTTCAACAGGATATGAAAGCCATGGATTTTAACATACAGTCAAACCTGATATAACTACAAAAAAAAAAATCCATGTGGCAGTAAAAACAAAACAAAAAAAAGAGACAGACAGAAAGAAACTAGAGTCTGCTTTAATCACCCCCATGCAAAACCAAACTTTCAGATAAAAAGAAATACGGCCAGTCCCCAGTGAGTCTCTTTCCTCATAATGTTGAGCCATAATTATATTTTCATGGAGTCTGCATGTTATTATTTACATTTCTGTGTTGATGTTTGTACCGTTGTCAGAGTTCCTGAGGATGCCTTTTCTGCCTGAGCCCAGAGATGGCTGCAGATCTCTCGGAAGGGATGCTGAGGTCCCAAGGCAGACAGCCTCCCTCCCGAGACTGGAAAGCTATTATCAGCCAGGCTTTTCTTCTCAATCTCAATCTGCTCATCCATCTCTCTTCTCTCTCTCTCTTTCTTCAACTTCTTCCTTTCCCCTCCCTTCCTCCCTCTTCTCATTTCTGGTAAAGCATCTAATAGAATCACTTGTCCAATAGCTAACAACCCTTTTATAGCTGCTGGTGCTTCCCCCTGTGTAATTAGGAAGTGTATTGTTGTGTAATTCAGAAATTAATTAGTAGTAAATGTTTCAAGAATGCAGGTGGAAGTGGGAGCCAACTGCGCTCCATCAGCCATGCTCTGGATTACTTTCCAGCTCCAGGGGAACATTTCTGGACTCACCCAGGCTCACATCCCCCCATAAAGGACACCTCTGTGGTTCTGAGGGTTTGCATTCCCTTCTTCACCCTCAGTGGTGAAGATACAGCTACAAAGGCCCCAAGCTGGCTGCATGTCAAGGTGCTCTGACCCACTGCTAGGTAGCAGCCATAGAAGGTGTCACTTGCTGCCCAAAGAACTCTCAGGGCCCTTCCAGCCCAGGGAATGGATGAGGTAGATGTTACCGTGCAACCTGAATCTTGGGGAGTCCAAGGATTTTGCTCTATCTGGGGGAGTAGCCTGAAATTATTTCTCTCTGATTTAGAAAGGAAAATTATCACATTGGTAACATAGACAGGATCATGGAACAGAAGACAGGAATAAGCAAGGAAGACGGCTGCTTCCTGGCCCAGGCTGTCCTGTTGGGGCTGCAGTGACGGCCTCAAAGATGAGGTGAAGCTCAGCCTCCTCCAGAAGATTGTGGGCTTCTCCACGCAGGCTCGTTTATCCCATCCTCTTGCCTTCTCTCATGCTGTTCCCTGTCTGGAATGCCTTTCCCTCTCCTTTACCAGGGCTTCACACAATACCTAGACTATAGCTGATGCTTAATAAATATTTACTGGATGAATGAATGAATGAAATTCTACCTGTCTAATTTCTACCCATCTTGCATGAAGCCTGCTTTGTTTCCTGAGGCTGCATTAACCTCTCTTTCTTCTTGGCTGGCTTGATTTGTCTGTATGTCTCCTACAGCACTTATGTCATGCAACATTTCAAATTACTACCTGCATATGGGCCTGTCTTCTCCGTTTGGCAGCAAGCTCACTGGGGGAAAGGACTTGTCTTATTCCTCTCTGCATCTCTTCTCAGCAACTCCCAGGGCAAACACTGAGCCTGACATATAGTTGGGGCTTAAGAAATGTTTATTGCCTGAATTATTGAGCGGAATGAAAGACAGTGACTCCATCCCCCAGAGGCACTGCCTGCTCCCCCTCAGGATGGCGGGGGTTCCCATTTCAGGTAGCCAGGAGAAGCTGACGAGCCAAACAGGTGCAGCCCGTGCCTGCTGGGTAAATCCACTGTGCAAATCCACTCATTAGTATCCATGAAGTTCTGGAACAGACTCCCCAGCAATCCCTTCCAGAGCAGATGCAGGATAATTTTGACTGCGGGGTGATTTTTGGCTTGAATTTCATCACCAGATCAGCCTCTCATCTCCTAATCCTCTCTTCCTTGTTGAACTGAATTCAATTCAACACGCCTAAACTAAAGGCTTATAATATACACAGAACCTTCTAAAATCCCGGCGAGTTTCCATCTGCTTTCCTCTGTTTTTACTATCAGAGCCATTCCCTTCCGTGGAAACTGAGAAGCTGATTCTCTTTGGCAATGCCCTTCCCCTGAGCCTGGCATCCTCAGAGCCTCAGACAGGCCAGGATTAGCACAGCCCTGCCCCCCACTGGCCAACAGGAACACTTGATAACACAACTCAGAGAATATCACTGAACCTCAGGATCCTCTATCTTAGATTGAAAATTGATCAGGACCAAAAGGAAGCCCAGAGACAAGGCTCAATAGATGCTAAAAAGACCTGAACTTGCCTTTAACAGTAACTACAAAAGCAACAATAATCACCAACGTTGATGGCGTGTCTCCTGGGGAATGGGCACTTTCTGTGTGCATTTGTACAGTATCTCACTGATTCTTACAACAATCCCACAAGGCATATATCTATTACTATCTCATTTCACCAGTAAGGAAACTGAGGCATGGAGAAAGTAAGATGACAGTCTAGGAAATCCGTAGCTATCTTTTTGAAGTCGGGGGGATGCTAGCAATCAAATGTTTTAATAGTGACTGAATGAATGAAATGAAATTCCAGCCCACGGGAGCCCTTTCGGGGAGTGTAAACCTCCTCTTATCTTCTCCTCTCTCCACCAGTGAGCTGCTTCTTTAATGGGGGTAGAATAATTCACTAAGGACTCAAGCTTCCTTCCCTCTGTGGTCAGCGGGTGTCCAAGCTGCGTGCTCTTTGGCTTCAGGGGCAACTGTATCCAAGAGAGGCAGCCTGAGGAGAATGCCTTTGGGATTTTTCTTCTCTCAAAGCTGAAGCTCTGGGAGGGAGTCAGGAGTAGTCAGGGAGGAAAGATTCAGAAGAAAGAGAAATTTCTATAGGCCAGGAAAAGATGCCCAAAGCAGAGACTTGTTCCCACACCCCGGCAGTGGCTCCCAGCCCAGTTAGTGTTGAAGCCCATGGGGCCAGGAGCAGGAGCTGTCACCTCCAAAGACAGGCAGGCTTCGACAGCAACCACAGTGGAGTGAAAATTAGACACCCTTTTCCCATTTTGCTGTCCCTGTAAACCATTCTGTATAGCCCTGGGGAGAGGGAGGAAGCTGGGTGGAATGGGAACTCCGCATGACATTTAATTAGACTGAGAAACATGTGGAGCACATTCGTATTGCCAGAGTCCTTCTTTAAAAGTCCAATTATTTGTTAATCACTCAACAGCATGAAGAAAGGGGAGGATTGCTCTAGATTAAAAAGGTGCAAGCTAGGGGTCTTCTTTGAGTCCTCATCCAAATAAACCAACCATAAGAATATATTTTGAAGCCAATCAGTGCAATTTGAATATAGATTGGTTATGAGATGTGATTAAAGAATTCTTACGAATTTTGTTTGGAGAATGGTGCCGTGGTTGTGTCATAAAATGTCCTTTCTTAGACTTGCATAATACAGGGTACAATTTACTCCAGCAAAAAATGACAAAATAGATATGATATTAAAATCTAATTCATAATGATGGGGCTTCACTATACCGTTCTTTTACTTCTATTAGATTTGTATAAGTAACATCTAGACCAGGCATGGTGGCTCACACCTGTAATCCCAGCACTTTGAGAGGCCGAGGCAGGAGGATCACTTGAGGCCAAGAGTTGGAAACTAGCCTGGGCAACATAGTGAGACCGTGTCTTTACAAACAATGTTTTAAATAATTGCGTGTGATGGCACATGCCTGTAGTCAGTCCCAGCTACTCAGGAGGTCTAAGCTGCAATGAGCCAAGATGGCACCACTGCCCTCCAGCTCTGGGCAACAGAGCAAGACCCTGTCTCAAATAAATAAATAATATCTAAATACAGAAACACGTGTATATAATTTGATAAGTACATAATAAATAAAAATTTATATAGAAATGAAAATGTTTAACATAAAGATATAAATATAAATGTTTTCACAAAGAAAAAGGAAAGTGTCAACAGGTGGTGGTTAATGAAAAGGATCTCCCCCGCATCCCTGCAGCTCCTGGCTCTGGTCCAGAGTATAACGAGGGAGTGAGAGATGCATCAACAGCCTTCTGCGGACCTTAAGGAACTCAGCTGCCAGAACCATGCCTCTGCCTTATTTCCATTCCCCATAAGGTCCTATGCTTAACTGGTGAAACTTTCCAAAATTGTGAAGAGCCAACATCTGTCTTCACAGCTTGCAAACTCCAAATGATCAACCTGTCCCCCATGAGCGAACCCTCCTTCTCCATGCAACTGCCACTAGTAAGTGACTAACATTATCCTTTCCAAAGACCAAAGCCAAATGGAATAAGCTCGGACGTGGTGTGCCGCATATCAGCCCTGATTACAGGCAGAGGACATCCTAGATGCTTCTCTTCATCCTTGCTGTCTTAGTCCATTCTGGCTGCTGCAACAAAATACTGTAAACTGGGTGGCTTATAAACAACAGAAATTTAGTTCTCATAGTTTCAAAGGCTGAGAAGTCCAAGATCAAAGCATTGGCAGATCTGGTGTCTGTGAGGGTCCCCTTCCTGGTTCATAGATGGCCGTCTTCTCACTGTGTCCTCACAGGGTGGAAGGGACTAAGAAGCTCTCCTGTACCCTTCTAAGAGGACACTAATCCCATTCATGAGGACCCCACTCTCATGACCTTATCACCTCCCAAAACCCCGCCTCCAAACACCCTCACAGTGGGGTTTAGAATTTAATGGATGAATTCAGGAGTGGAGGCACAAACCTTCAGCTCACAGCACTTATTGTAACACATAGATGTCCTCCATTGTCACACCACTTATAACCTATGCCAGGCGTGGTGGCTTAGGCCTGTAACCCCAGCAGTTTGGGAGGCTGAGGAGGGTAGATCGCTTGAGTCCCAGAGTTCGAGACCAGGCTGGGCAATGTAGTCTCTACCAAAAATACAAAAAAATACTTGAGTGTAGTAGTGCATGCCTGTGGTCCCAGCTATTCAGGAGGCTGAGGCAGGAGAATTGCTTGAGCCCAGGAGGTAGAGACTGCAGTGAGCTGAGATCACTCACTACACTACAGCCTGGTGACAAATCAAGAGCCTGTGTCAAAAACAAAGAGGGGTGGGGGAAGAGAAAATGTGGCAGAAGGGTCCACCTCTAAGTGGGCCCTTTCTGATGCTATCTTTTCTGAAGTGGAGAGATCAGTGGGTGTCTTGGTTATTAACCATCAATGATGTAAACTCTCAAGGTCAGCCAACCCCACAAATAAATTGAAGGAAACAGTTAACATATGGACGGGAGACTGAGAGGGGAGCAGGAAAGTGGTGGGCTAGGGTGTGGTGGAATGGCCACATCCCAGAACTAGAACTAGGAGCAATGACAGGGGTCGGGCTCAGAGGGAACTAGAACATCCAAAGCTGCAGAGATGCTGGACATTGGAGAAGCTGGCAGGCTGAGCCTGCCCTGACTCAGAAGAACAGCTGGTATGTGAGAGGAGCCAGGCAATGAGCCAGAGAGAGACCACCCAGGTGGGCGGGGACCTATCTGCAAGTTGTGATGGGCGCTGGTGCATAACCCCGCAAAGCTGGGCTGCTGAGACACGGCTGTTGTCAGGACCTTGGCCGGGAAGAGCCTCCCTGTTGCCAGTGGATGGGCTGTCTACCTGGCTCTCCCAACCCCGCTCCAAGCTGCTTCTGTGATTGCACATAATTACAAAAGCCCTGCCTGGGCAGCCTGGATGTGAGGAGCAAGCTTAATCCATGACTCTCGGCAGGTAACGGGAGCTCACTGAAGATGGCCTTGTTGTGGTGGAATTATCCAGAATATTCAGGACGCCCAAAACGCCTCTCACCGAAATGTCAGCTTCTGTGTTCCAGAAGGTCTCAGATAAGTCTGGGACTTGCACAGTGTCTTGTGTTTCTTCCATTTACTAATAAGCAAACAAACTGTGCCTTTTAGAGGTGATATGAATTGGCTCTGAAGGCTAAGGAGGGTGGGGAATGCAACAGAGGAAGAGCAACACCCCAGTGCCTGTCTTCTCCAGGCTGACTTCACTCCGCTCCCACTCCACGGGGAGAATCAGAGCTCCCTGGGCTTCTCTGCACAAATTAAAGATCCCATGACATGGGAGGCAGCTATGACCTCCTCTGCTCCTGGCATTGTCAGGGTGAGGAGAGGCTGGGGGAGGGACCAGCTCAGCAGAGACCCTTCCAGGGTCACATCTCCTCCCAGAGCTCCACAGCCCTTCAACCCTCAGCAGCTCCATGCCAACAGAGACCCAGCTTTGATGAATCTGCACATCAATGGCAGTCCCCACTGGGGCTTCTGCTGCCAGGGGTTGCTGTGCCATCTCTGAGGGACCAGTGCAAACACATCCTCTCTGCTGGGGAACACAGGGGAGGCACCTGCTCTACAGTCTACAGAGCCTTCTCTCTGCAAATGGAAAGACAGAGTTCACATTCATTAAGTGTCTACTTTGTGCCAGGCACTGTTCTAGGCTTTGGGAGGAAACTCTGTCTCTGCGTCCACAGACTATCCACCTGGAGCGGGGGAGAGAGGCAAGTCAGCATGTTAATGCAATAAAGTGTGGTGCCGGCTCCCAAAGGGGAAGGGCAGGCGCTGTGGAGCAGTGGATTCCGGGGGACACGGAGCCCTCCTGAGATGCAGCCACATCTAGGGGCAAGGACAAGGCCATCACTAAAAGCATCATCTTCCACTGCCTTCATCTGGGAGGAGAAGGAAGCATGAGGCCGACTCTCAGGGGTTTGAGATGGAGACTAGTGCTAGGATCTTTGACCTGCTTCTTGGGCTGTATTGGTAAGGAGTCCCCAGGACAGTCCTTACCTCGGACCCAGGCCCCTGAAAGCAAAGGATGTTTTGCAATGAGACAGTCTTTTATTTATTACCAGACTATGCCCTAAAGTAGTTGAATTCTGCAGGGCTTCAAAATAAAACTACCTGTTGCAAGTTGATTATAACATAGCACTTTCTATTTAGGGGAGAATTGGCTTTAGTGCTCTACAGTGGCTAGAGTGAAGACCTGTACCTGGTCGGCTTGTCAACGAGCACGAGAATAACACCAGCCAGACATAGGAGCAGGCTGCAGGGCCTTTCCAGGCAGCCGTAGCGTGACCGGGCACACACCTGCTGAGTCCTGCTGACGCCGCTCCTCCCTCCTATCCCTGACTGGACGAGGAAGGATCCCTTTTCTTCTGGGACCCACAGGCTGCCAAAACAACTGTATCTCTTTCTCCACCGTCAAATTGACAGAGCCCTCCCCATAGTGGTGCATGGCAGAGCCCCTCCCTGAGGGATGAGAACCCAGAGCTTTTACCTCTTCTCTTCAGGTAAGGGCCTGTCCCATCGTCCCCGCCGGGTCTCAGGAGACTCAAAGGCAGCACTGAAGCTACCTGGTGCTTGCCATACTTAGGAGTCATATTCCTATGAGGAAAACTTATCTAGATCTACTTCCAGAAGGAGAAAATCAATCCATAATCAATTAGGCTGATCCAGCGCCATCGCGCGCACACGCGCGCATGCGCGTGCGTGCGTGCGTGCGTGCGTATTCTCCTTGATATTTCATGTCTGCACAGAACAACCAGCTATGCAGACATAGAGTCTGCATAGAACAACCAGTCCTGTCCCCATCCCTCCCTTAGGCAACATGGCTGTGGCATCTATTTTCTTACCAACAACAAAGACGCCAGCGTTCACCTGTGAGCAAAACTAACCCGAACTGTATTTCCCCTCCAGCTATTGGCCAGGTAAGAATTCCCCTCAGTACAGTCCAGCAGCCTCCCCTGTCTGCAGATAAGGAAGAAAGCCCTGTTCTCCCAGCATCCCCTCCCTGCCCCTTTCTGGGCTCCTTTCCTGAAGGTGGCCTCCGGATGGCAGCTTTTGGTCCACAGCAGGCCTCTCCTCTGAGAAATTAACCCACTTTTTTTTAAATCTTTCAACAGTTTTCATTGTGCCATTTCCCGAGAATATCTTCTTTCCTAAAGCGTAAAAAGCCCAGGACTCAGCCCAGATAGCATATCACGGGAGAAAGGCGGAAACCATTCTGGCTCACAGCTTTAATTGATTGCTTCCCCACCACTGGGCCCACCCCATTGGCTTACATAGCTCAGAGCTCAGTGCTGCTGAAAGACACCCAGGGCTCCCCAGCCTGCTCTGATGAGAGCAGGCCAGGAACTCAGGGAATTACGACAGGCAGGAACAATATGAACAACCAGTGAATCCCACTGGAGCCTAAATGTTCACAAAATTGTAGAGAAGGGGTGACAAGAGGCAAGCAGTGGGGCAGGGAGTGTCACTGTGTCGAAACCCCAGGTCAGACCAACACGCAGCACAGCCACTGCAAAGGAAAGAGACAAGGTTGAGTTCTCGCTTCTCAGGAGCTGGTGTGCTTTCACCATCAATGCTCTCCTGCCTTATATGGGTATGACCTTTTCATCTCCATTCTCCAGCAAGCACCTTGCTCAACCATGGGAAGCGAGGAAGGCCTTCGCTAAGTCACTAACTCCTGAGCCAGGGCACTACAGAAATGTGAGTCCAAAAAAGCTCTAGACCCAAAGGGAGCTCCCAAAATAGATCTGTGCACATATATTCATATACACATACACACAATATATATATATGTGTCTGTGTGTGTATATATATTCCTATAGATTCCTATATATGTATATATATTTTTTCCTTTATATGTATTTGTTTCTATATGCGTATATGTATGCCTATATTGTATATTTGTGTGTGTGTGTATATATATGTATATTTTATGTTTTATGTATAACACAACCACATTCCATTTTAGGTTCCACACTGTTGTCCAGGTATCTGTAGGAATCCACAGGTCTATTTCTAGGAAGACCTTTCCTGGGCTACAGGAAAGAGGTCACTGACATTCCCATAAAAGGAAATGGATGGGCACACACAACTGGGCACAGACAGCAATAACCTGGCCGTCTATTTCCACCGCCTCAGAAGCAAGTCAAAGGCCAATGCCTCCCCCGCCTGAACCCTGGAGACATCTCCCACACTTCCTGCTGTCCCCTCTGGCCAGTAAAGGCCTCTGTCATACAGGGTTGCAGTGTCCACAGGGGAAGTACTCTGATTTTTTTCTGCAAAAACATTATGTGACTTGAACACAGTAAAAACACTCATTCATTTTGCGTCTTCATTCTACTTGGGGCAATTTCATCTTTGTTTCCTACGTCCTTTCATAGATTCATCTAAGATAGCTGGTCTTAGAAGTCAGACGCTTTATATGGCGCCCACCACCTACAACTCCATTTAAACTAATAAGGGCTTGCATCTCTGAAACGATCTGAAATGCAGTGTAGCTTTATCTTTACGATGATAATGATAATAACAAAAATGTCTGGAAAACTGCATAATAGTTGCTTTCCTCCCACCAGGGCCTACCACAAAACGCACTTGGTATTCATATGGAACTAAGACAGTCAATAGGAATAAGCGCCACTCAGCAACTCCATGGTCCAAGAATTTCAGGGCACCATCAGCCAGCAGTTCATCAGATCTCAGGTCACTTACCTCAGCCAGAGAGAGCTGCACCATGCCATCCTTGTCTTTGTCCAGAAGCCTGAATAGTTCTAAAATGGCAGAGAAGGAATCAAATTAGATAAGTCTGTTCCTGGACTTTGAAACAGTCAGAGAGCTGCCTCTGTCTACCCCATCCCCACCTGGGGGAACTCCCCTTTCCCCTACACCCCTGCCCCTCCAGGCCCCACCTAGCCCCAGGGACCTCAAAAAGCTAGATCCAGGGCATACAATGAGCTTTTGGGGGATCAGATGCCCCTGCTGAAACAGACAAACCCTGTTGCCAGCAGAGATGGTCCCTTTGGTGTCTCCACCCGCAGAAGCTTTATATCAGAAACATGCAATTACTTTTATCAGGGTGTGTTGTCAAACAGATGGTGGTTGTCTTGCTTGTGGGTAATCCAGTCCCTTAGCTTTGTCTCTGGCTAACTGACCTTAACCCACTAGAACGTAACACCTACGAAACCTCAGTGGAAGGAAAAATCCCCCCCTAATAAGATATCTAATCTCAAGACCCAAGATGGCAGGAAAACACCTTCCAGAGAACACCCCCCCATTTCTTTGCTGGAAGGTGGCACATGTTCTCAATATGATTCCTATTGAAAATCAAATTTAGATAGACACTAAAAGCCATCTAAGAATGTTACTGAAATGCATTCGTCTTGGCCCAGTGACTGCACACTATATTTGCATGATAGTTTGGATGGCAGCTTTGTAATCTCCAAAAACAGGCAGCCTCAGTCCTGGGTCTGGCCAGCCTGGACTTCCTCAGCCCCTTCAGGTTCAGCTGCCTCTCACCTCCAAGGTGCCAGCGTTATGGAAGCCCTATCTATCATATTCTGGGCCCTCAGCCTCCTAAAGGCAATGTCTGTTTCTAAAGGCCCCTTGGCCCTGCCTGCCTTGCACATTGGGATTAATAGGATGGGGTTGGAGGACAGAATGACTCACTGAAGAGGGTCTCCAGACGGATCATACAAGCCACAAAGCTGTCAAAGTCGATGCCGAGCTTGCTGCACGCATACCTCAGGGCAATGGTCTGCTGCACCTGGCTGTTGAGGGTGAAACCTGAGGGCAGAGGGGGCCTGGGTCACAGGTGGAGTGGAGGACTCAGCACTGTCTCCCATAAACACTCAAGGAGCTGACATCGGGGGGCCCCCCTGTGGTTCTGTATCAATCCGCAAACCAGGCCTGACTCTGCCTTCTCCAGGAGATTCCAGAAGGTGTCCTACCATCCATCCCTCTCCTCATAGCTGCTCCACATCAGGGTCACCCTCATTTCAGATCTAGCACTCGCACCAGCACCAACTCAGCCATGGGTCACATCAGCAAGTGAAAGCAGAGAAGGTGAGGGAGCTGCCTGTCTGTCCAGTTCCTGTCCGTCTCCCTAGCCTTGTCCTCTGTAATTGCTGTCACCTTCCCAGTAACAGGCAAGAGATCTTGGAAAAATTCTAAAGTATTATGCTGTATGGAATCCAGCAATATTCTCCCCTTCCTGGACAGGGAAGGTACTCAACAAAGCTCTGTTTTTGCCTTGATATCCTATATAAGATAGCTACAAATGATGATCATTAACAATCATCATCATGAGAATAAATATTTATAATGTGCACACCTGGATCCCAAGACACTGTCTACAGGACGTGTCCTCACCTGCCTTCCTGAGGGCTGTCCTCATCTCGTGGGCATCCATGGTGCCCCGAGTGGTTATAATCAGTTTCCCGATAAATCTCCTAAAGCAGGAAAGAAATCCCAAGTAGAAAACAACCATTCACGGCCCCTGCTAGAACCATCTCCCTCCATCGCACTGCTTCCTCAAAAGGCCAGGGACATATTCAAAAAGAGACCCTATTGACTCCTCCCAAGAAGGATTCAGAGCAAGTTTAAGAGCTTGGCCAGTGCTGGCCCCTTGCTGTCTGACTAGCAGGCTTTCAGGGCAGTGGTTGGCATGAGAGTCTCTCATTGCCTTCTTGCTCCATCCTGGACAATGTGCCCAGGTCTCGATAGTTTTGACCATGATTAAAGATGTGGTCAGACTACAGTGGACCAGGAGTAAGTATAAGGGAGTATTAGAACAGAGGGAGAGGGACCAGAGCCCCAAGGATGCCCAGGAGGAAGAGAAGAGTTACCAGATACTTCTGAATCTTCAGCCAGAGCGTCTTGAATTCCACTGGCCCCAGAGTACCCGTTCCATTGCTCTAGACACGTTAAAGACCAACATGATCAAGTCCAAATTTTACATGCCTTATGGATTTCTTTTCCTTGTGATCTTGCATGAATGCTTAAGGCCTTAGTGAACCTTCCATGTCTGCGGCAAGCAGAGCAATGAGGGTGGCAGTGGGAAACGGGTGCAAATAAAGATTAAAAAGTCAAACACGCACCAAGACCCTCCTCTGAGGCCAAGCACAGAGCTAGGAACAAAGAGCAAGCCATGAGCTGGCCAATCTGCGATATCATGAACACCCTAATCATCCCAGTTTATTTACAGGGTGGAGCTATACCATCTGTAAATTCACTTCTAGATTTACCTTTCTGTGATTGATCATTGAGCTAATTAAGTTTGTTGGAATGTCAAAACATTATGGGAAAAGCCATCGGAGCCTGGGACCGTGGGACTGGGAGTCTAAGCCACAGGATCTGCTCATAGGCCACTACACAGCCAAACCAGGCAGGTGTCACGAGGGATTTTCTGTGTCCAACTTACATTCACTCCTCAATTTTTTTTTATTTTTGAGACAGAGTCTTGCTCTGTTGCCCAGGCTAGAGTGCAATGGCACGATCTTGGCTCACTGCAACCTCTACCTCCTGGGTTTAAGCGATTCTCCTGCCTCAGCCTCCCAAGTAGCTTGGGATTACAGGCGCCCACCACCACGCCCAGCTAATTTTTCATATATATATTTTTTAGTATAGACGGGGTTTCACCATGTTGGCCAGGCTGGTCTTGAACTCCTGACCTCAAGTGATCTGCCCGCCTCAGCCTCCCAAAGTGCAACAACTATTTTATTTTAGCACTGTGCTAGTCAGTAGGGATTTGGTTTTGAACTGCACTTATATTCCTAAAGTTAAGTCTCTTAGAGACTCTACAATTTTCTCACCAATCGCAACGAACCAATAAACAGTATGTATGTTACAGCACCAATGTTAAAATTTTGAAACAGCCCCAGCTACTCGGGAGGCTGAGGCAGGGGGATCACTTTGAGCCCAGGAGTTCAAGGCTTCAGTGAGCTCAGTTCATGCCTGCGAATAACCACTGCACTTTAGCCTGGGAAGCATAACAAGACCCCATCTCTGAATAAATAATTAGAATTCTAAAACAGACTATCACTCTCACCTCCTTTAAGTAGCTAAACAAAAAGTCTTGCAAGCCTCACCCTTTAAGAAAGTCTGTGTTCTTGGATCTATGCTCCACACTGAGTGTTGAATGCATCATAGCCTTCAAATCCTACTAATAATTCAACTAACACCTCTCAGAAGAGTAGTGTGCAAAGGAAGCTAACACTCGGGTCTAGGTACTCTACATACGCGTATCTCAGTTCGTCCTAACAATAGCCACAACAGCTAGACATCATTATCCCATTTTCCAGGAGAAACTGAAGTTCAGAGCATTTACTAACTTCCCCAGATTTATATACCTCAGTGAGTGGTAGAGACAGAATTTGGACCCCTGGCTGTTTCAAAGCCTTTGTCCCAGAACACCAGTGGTCTTCAATTCCAGATAAAATTGCCTGCAGAGACCACACCTGTGGAACCAGGATCTCCAGGAATAAGGGTTTGTTTGTTTGTTTGTTTTGTTTTTGTTGATGGAGATAGAGTCTCACTCTCTTACCCAGGCTGGAGTGTAGCGGCGTGATTTCTGCTCACTGCAACCTCTACCTCCCAGACTCAATGATTCTCATGCCTCAGCCCCCCAAGTAACTGGGATTACAGACGTGCACCACCACACTTGGTTAATTTTTGTATTTTTAGTAGAGACAGGGTTTCACCATGTTGGCCAGGCTAGTCTCTAACTCCTGGCCTTAAGTGACCTGCTCACCAAGTCCACCCAAAATGCTGGGACGACAGGCATCAGCCACCACATCCAGCCAGTTTTTTAAATGTTTTTTTTTCCTATTACTTTGTAGGACATGTGAAAGACTATATTTTTAAACTGTATTTTTAACACCCCATGGGTGATAAAGCACTGACACATGCTATAGTACTTGAAACGTCATGTTCAGCAAAAAAAAAAGCCAATCACAAAGGACCACACATTGTATAATTTCATTACATGAAATGTCCACAATAGGCAAATTTATAGAGACAGAAGGTAGATTAGAGGTTGCCTAGGGATAGGGTGGGGGTTGGGGGGAAATGGAGAGCGACTGCTAATATGAGTACAGGGTTTCTTTCTAGGGTGATGACAATGTTCTAAATTATGTGAAGATGGTTGTGCAACTCTGAATACGCAAAAGCCATTGACTGATCTACTTTAAATGGGTACGTTGTATGTTATGTAAACAATATCTCAACAGAGCTGTTATTTCTTTTAAGGACTCCATGGGTATTACTGCTGATTCAGAACCACTGCCCCACACTACCTAAACTGTGGAACAAAAACTCCTGAAGTGTGGCAGAGAGTCACACTCCTCTTGACTGTGAGAGACACAAATACCATTGGGAATAATGAGTGGGTAGATTACGAGGCAACTCTCAAATCTAAACTGAACTCAACAGGCAGGGTTTGATGAGAATAATTCAGAAACCAAGGACTATTTGCAGCAAAGTGAATCAACATTTAACAGTTCCTTGTGGTCCACAAATTAAATTGTTAAGCACGGAGAAAAGACAGGAGCGCTAAAGAGCCCCAGCCTCATGCAGGAAGTGGCCGCCTGAAGCTCAGAGGCCAAAAGATAGCATCAGCCCTCCATGGCAGATCAGCCACACAGAGCTGGGCACGCACGCTCTGTCATCTGAAACCACTCTGCATGACACCCACTCAAAGGAAAATCCGTCCTCCCTTCCCACAGTCAATGAAAGAACCCACAGTAAAGATCATCACGGATGAACAGACAGAGCTCATCGTGGATGGGCCCCAAGGAACTGAGAAGAACCCTCCAAGGCTCCAATTTTTAAAGAAATCACCTTCACCATCAACACTGTGATGAATAGCAACCTGGACCTGCTGTAGGCAAAGCTCTAAGGAAGTGATGTTACCCATTCACCCTCTGTGCCTTCACACCTAGAAGGTTCCTTCCACCTAGAATGCCCTAACCTTCTCCATTCCTCCCAAAAACTACTGCCCATTTGCTATAGACTGAATGTTTTTGTCCCCTCAAAATTCATATGCTAAAACTCAATCCACATGTGAGGTTATTAGGAGATGGGGCTTTGGGAGGTAATTAGGTCATGAGGGTGGAACCCTCATAAATCAAATTAGTGCACTTATAAAAGGAACCCCAGGAAACTCCCTCATCCTTTCTACCATGTGAAGTTATAGCAAGAAGATGCCATCTGTGAACTAGGAAGCTGGCTCTCATCCACCACAAAATCTACCAGCACCTTGATCTTGGACTTGTCAGCCTCCACAACAGTGAGAAATAAATTTCTATTGTTTATAAGCCACTCAGTTTATGGTCTCCTGTTACAGCAGCTGAAACAGTCTAACACACCATTCTTCAATATCAAGTGGGGGTTAAATTAGATCAGAGAGAACAAATAGGTTTTATCTCATGTGATAATTCTAAACTATCAGTAGTGGCTGTCCACAAGCCATGTTAAGATTCTGAAGCAAAGATCAGATAGTGGTGGGGAGAGCTTGGGAAGTGGGAAGGGGTAGAGGGTGGAGGGTGGGGGTGGGTGGGAATGAAGGGGAGGAAGAAGATCGAAGTGATGAACAGAGTGTGGAGGGAGGAGGTACACAAATGCCTCATGCTTACTACCTCCAGATTACATGATTTTAAACAAGTCACCTAAACACTGCACACCTCTGTTTTTTCACCTGTGAAACGGAGATCATCTCAAGCTTTTTGAAACACATCCACAGTATGACACATTTTTCCTTTGAGTCTTCAAGTACAATCCCTGACATATGCTCCATGCCTGCTCATTCTCCTTCTCATTTTTTACCTTTCCCTTCTTTCTAACTGGAAAAGGTGGAGTCTTTAAAAACAGGATGAAAGTGAAAAAAAAATCTAACATTTAAAGGATACATCCAACAGACTGATCATTTCTCTGCAAGTGTTGATGTTGAATCCATCGAATTTTATGTCTGTTCCTAAAGATTTAAATAGAAAGGGGAGTGGGAATCACGATCATTTGAAGGCGAGGGAAAGAACCTCCACAGCAGAAGACACCCAAAGATACCATCCAAGAGTATGGAGCCAAACTTGGTCTCTGCCAGAAGGGGGAGAGCATCATGGCAGGCTTGTGGGCAGATACCCCTGAGCCTCCTGGTACCCTGGGAGACAGGTACCTCCTGTCTCACCTCCCCCTCTCCTGCCTCTCCTGCTGCCCCTCTTGTCTTGCTGGACTGAATCAGGACCCCTGGGGTCAGCACCAAACCCTTTCTCCCATGTGTGGTTCTCCCAGCCCAATGCCTGCCTGCCCCTCCCTCAGCCTGCCCCAGCATCTCCTATAGACAAGCACCAGCATCAAAGTGCAGCATCTGAACCTTGGCTTGGCTCCCCCACAAGCCACAGATGTCAGCAAATTAATATATCTGAGCTTTAATTTCCTCCTCCATCAAATGGGAATAATCATAATAGCAACAATGACCATACTTGCCCCAGAGACTGGTTGGGCATTAACTGAGATAATAGAAGGGAAGTTTTAGCCTAGGCTTGGTAAATGATAAGTTCTTAATAAAACAGCGAACATCATATGGCTAGGTATTGCAGCACTGTACACCTACTCTCCAAAATAACTCCATGTGGGAGATGCTATCACTGTACCCATTTTATAGATCAGGAAACTGAGTCCCAGAGAGGTTATATGGTTTGCTCAAAGTCACAAACAGTAGGGAGCAGAGCTAGGAGTTAAATGCAGGCCAGCTGGCTCCACAGCCCAAGCTTTTAATCACAATACACAGTTGCTCAATGACAGCTGCTGTCTTTCCTTACTAAATTGCAGGCATGTCACTGGAGCTCCAGCCATCCCTGGCCTCCACCCTCACCTTCCTTACACCTGGGAGCCAAGACAGGTGCCAAGACTCTGCAGCCCCCTCTCTTTCTCTCCACTCTTCAACAACTACAGGAGCAAGAGTGGTGTGGAGAGGGGATGGGCCTGTGATCTGAGCCCTGGGGGTCCATCTGCTCAATGCTGGGTTCTTCCCCAGGAAGGGTATGACTTAGCTCCTGGGCCAAGCCCCTGCTTCCTGCATTCTCAAGCCCAGTCCTGCTGCAGTGAATGAATGAGAGCCCATCACTAACTGGAAGACTTAACCTTGCCCATCCCTGGACCCACAGAGAAACCAGCTCCCTGCAGCCTCCTGTGGGGCTGTGGCTCAGAGGGGGAGATGCAAATCTTTCCTCCTGAATGGAGTTTGACCCTCTGACAGCTCTGAGGCTTGCAAAAATCTGAAGATGGGGAACTGAGTACAGTCTAGGAGAGTCAGAATCATCCCTTCCACCCTCCTTCCCCCAAAATGCACTACAGAACAAGATCTTTCACCTGCAGGGGTTTCCACGGTATCCAAGTTATTAATTTTGTGAAAAAATTTCACTTAAGTCAATCCCAGCCCAGCTCTTTTTCTCCTGGGACTCAGCCTGCAATTTCATTTGACACTACGGGGCTTTGTTCCTGCAGGGGCTGGCTGGTTGCCAGCACCAGCCCCGACTTCACCTCCACCCTCACCTCCCCCCTCTCCTGCCTCTCCTGCTGCCCCTCTTGTCTTGCTGGACTGAATCAGGACCCCTGGGGTCAGCACCAAACCCTTTCTCCCATGTGTGGTTCTCCCAGCCCAATGCCTGCCTGCCCCTCCCTCAGCCTGCCCCAGCATCTCCTACAGACTTTCTCAAAGACCCCAAGGAGGAACTTACGCTTGGAAAACACCTCATTCAAAAGCATCTTGAGTGCATTGGCAGTGATCTCAGAATCCTAGAAAGGGGAACCCAAATGCAAATCATGTCAGGCCTGACAAGCTGTTTCAAGACAGTGAATTAATGCAGCGTTTCCTCAGAGTCAGACACCGGGTCCACTGGCCCTGTGATTTTAAAAGCAGGTGACATCTTTAAAAACTCAAATTCTCCACTTCCTCTGGGGACCGCAGCAGCCTGGCCAGAGGTGTATTAGTGCCATGAGTGTGGTACACACCGTGGCAGAAGGCTGCCATGCCAGGCTCCTGCTGCCTTTCAGAGGGCTTGCTTGAACAGGGACAAAGTAACAGGAACAGCAGTGATAGGATTGAACACAGATGTGCCACAGGCAGTGTGGAAGATCTTTAAACCCTCAGAACAATTCTGCAGCCACTTTTGGCTAAGGAAGCCATGATTTTGTAAACTGCTGAACACCGCATACATGCAACGATGTCATTTGTCATTTTCATGTGATGTAATTGCTTGTGGTTTGTAGCTACCAAGAAGCAGAGCTGGACTTGCAAACCTAAGGTTGGTTCACCCCAAAGTGCCAGTTTTTCCCACCGCGCCTACAGGAGTTGGTATTTCACACAGGAGCCCATCTCAAACTGGGGGCAGAGATTGAGAGAACAGGATATTCCGTGTGCATCTGAGCCAGGGGAAGAGTCATTCCTTACTCTCAGATGGAAGACAGATCTCAAGCAGGATGACCAATGAAAGGCAGAGAAGGGGTGCTGGGCTGAGGTCTGGGTCCCAGACCGAACTCAGCCCTTATTCATCATGTGAATTTAGCCAAGTCATTATCTTTCTTTTTTTTTTTTTTTTTGAGACAGAGTTTCGCTCTTGTTGCCTGGACTGGAGTGCAATGGCGCGATCTCAGCTCACCACAACCTCCACCTCCTGGGTTCAAGCAATTCTCCTGCCTCAGCCTCCCCGAGTAGCTGGGACTACAGGCGCGCACCTAGTTTTTATATTTTTAGTAGAGACAGGGTTTCACCATGTTGACCAAGATGATCTTGATCTCTTGACCTCGTGATCTGCCTGCCTCGGCCTCCCAAAGTGCTGGGATTACAGGCGTGAACCACCACGCCCGGCCGGGAGCCGGGTCATTTTCTATCTTCCCATCCCCCCACTAGCCAGGCTCTGGCAATTCTACTGAAAGTGAGAGAGGCAAGAGCTGCACAGAGCAGTGTCTCCTCTGAGGATAACTGGCCTCACGCAGCACAGAGTGGTCAGTCCCAATAAAAAAGACCTGAGGACCTGGGGCGGGCGTGGTGGCTCCTGCCGAGGCGGGTGGATCACCTGAGCTCTGGAGCTCAACACCAGCCTGGCCAAGATGGTGAAACCCTATCTCTACTAAAAATACAAAAATTAACTGGGCATGGTGGCAGGCGCCTGTAATCCCAGCTACTCAGGAGGCTGAGGCATGAGAATCGCTTGAACCCGGGAGGCAGAGATTGCAGTGAGCCAAGATTGCACCACTGCACTCCAGCCTGGTTGACAGAGCAAGACTCCATCTCCAAAAAAAAAAAAAAAGACCTTCTGGGGCTAGAGACCACCCCCATTAGCCTGCCAGGAAAGAAATGTGATGTCAAGAGTCTTCATTTGGACATTGACCTCATCTCTCATGAGGACTTGTGCCCTCAGCCAGCTCCTCAGCCTCTCTGTGCAGGTCAGTTTACCCGCAGAGCAAGGAGAGTGACCAATACCACCCCACACAGCCAGACAGGAAAGCAAGACAAGGTGCGTGAAGAACTATGCAAATACGAGCTTTTCCTTTCATCTTTCTTGATGTTCTTAATAAAATACGGCCCCTTGGCAGCTAAGGAAACAACATTTTATTGGCAAAAATACTGACCTGTGAATCCATCTAAAACATAAATTGGCTCATCTTTGCAAGGGTTTTATTCAATGGCTTTGCAAAGGAACTGTTCCCAGGTTTTATTTCCTGGGAGGGATTCTGATGCCTTTTCTTCTATTCTATCCTTAAGTCGCCCTGAGCTTCCCTGGGGGATGGAGACCATTGTTTTTTTCCACCCCAGGGCCCTTTTCACACCTTTATTATCCTCCAAAGAGCAACATAGTCACTGTTTTTGACATTTCAAGTCCCGGCTATGCTTTGACTTATGGCCCCCACAGGGCTGCTACCAAAGTGAACTTAAGGCGGGCAGGGAGAAGGACCAGGGGGTGCTTCTTCTCTGCTCCAAGTGCCCACGTTACATTCATGTCGTCCGGGCAAAGCTTGGATCCCTCAGGCCACTGGGCTCCCAGAGGGCGGGCAGGGCTGCATGAGAGTGACAGGGAACAGGGCCAGTCCCACACACCAATCCCAGGTCGGACTAGCTGAGCTGCCTTCCACTTCGGCTGGGCAATCCCCCACTGAAGGATCTCGATTTGGAAAGGTTTTGCCGTCCCTGCTTTGTAGTGAGAGACCCCAATCTGACAGGGCCAATTTGCAAACAGAAAGCCTTTCAGCAGGACCTGGAGATCTGGCTTTTCTATTTTCTCAAGAGTCAGTCAACGCAGCAAGGTAAGTGACCTCAGGACCAATTCCCCGGCGAAGCAGGAAAGGTCCTTGATCTTAAGACAGGATGGTGACGGACACAGAAGCTGGGGGCCCCTGAGACCTGCAGTCTCACCCTTTTTACTCCTAGAGACCTCAGGGAATAATGATTGAAGTGACCTGAGCATTCTTGAATATTCTCCTGCCCACCTGGGAAGCCATGTCTGCCCTCCACTCACCTTCCCTGCCAGCTTCTCGAACAGGCTCTTGAACTGGCCATCTTCCTGATCCACCTCACTGGGATGTGGCTAAAAGGAAGGACATTTGCAAAGTTAAAATGGGAACCGTCAAGGAGAATGAAAGATGAAGGTTTAAAATCCATTCCTTTATCCATTAGTGTCTACGATGCACCCACTGTGTGCCCGGCTTTGGGCTAAGTGGGGGCATGTGGTGGTAAACCAAGAGATATCCAAGGTCCTGGCCCCAGGGAGCTTACAGTCCAGCAGGAATGAGCAGGTTTACAGCACTGGGGCCTAGCAGTTTCCTCTCTAAGTGATTTGGGGGCGTGAGCCCCACCAACCCTGAATTTCTGTTTACAACCTGAACCACTTTCAGAAAATGACACCGACACCAGAAACTCTTGGTCTGAATCTATGGACTCCTGAGGGAATCACTGATAATTTTCCAGGGAGTCTGTGAACTCCAAAAATTGTGTGAAAACATGGGGTCACATTTAAATGCATTTTTGGCCGGGCGTGGTGGCTCACACCTGAAATCCTAATACTTTGGGAGGCTGAGGCGGGCAGGTCACGTGAGCCCAGGAGTTTGACACTAGCCTGGGCAACACAGTGAAACCCTATTTCTACAAAAAATACAAGAATTAGTTGGGTGTAGTGGTACACACCTGTAGTCCTACATCTACTTGGGGGGCTGAGGCAGGAGGGTTGCTTGAGCCCAGGAGGTTGAGGCCGCAGTGAGCCAAGATTGTGCCACTGTACTCCAGCCTGGGTGACAGAGTGAGACCTCTTCTCAGAAAAAATAAAATAAAAATTCTTAGCTTTCATCAGATTCTCAATGAGCAAGCAACATGATTTCAGAAGTAGTTGAGAACACAGCCTAGTAAAAAGAGCAGAACTAGAACGCAGGAGGCTGGAGTTCACAGAGCAAACTGGCCCCTTACTCAACACATCTCGGGGCTCTGGACATCCATGGCCTCCACTCTGATATGGATTTAACCAGATCATTTTCATGGGGCCATTTTGAGAATCGAATGAGAGCTAATGTGGGTCAAAGTCCTTTGGAAATTACAAACCATTATATGAATGCCTCTGCCCAGAGACTTTCTGATGTGACAGTGGGCTCTGCCCAAAATTGAACAATGCCCGCTGTCACCACCAGACAGAATGGAAAAGCAACAGTTTTCCAGATGACACGAAGTTTCTGGAAAGCTGGGTCAGTTTCTTCTAAAACTGTCACTAAGATGAATACGAAAGGCCCAGTATGGCCTGATGGTGCTGTGCTCATAAGGACAACCACTGTAATAATAATAATTGTCTTTGTTGAGTAGTTACTACCTGCCAGGTACCTTGCATGGATTATTTCATTTAATATTCACGAATTCCCTGTGAGGTTCGTCTCATTACTATCCACACTTCACCAATGGACAAACTGGAATTTTAAATGTTACTTCATTTTAAATGTTACGTAATAGGCTAAGATCACACAGCCGGTAAACAGTGGAGCCAGGATTTAACTCCAGCCCGTGTGCTCTCACCACCCTCTGGAATGATCATCAGAGAAGATGCTCTCTGCATCTGACTACTCTCAGCCTCTCTGGGGCTGTTTCCTCACCTGTAGCATGAGGATATTAATGCCTACCATGCTGTTTACCTAGAAGATGTACAAATCTAAAGATATATCTAGAGTTTTAGGAAAAAATGATAAACACATCATATCTCGTTACACATCTATGACTTTAAAGTGGTTTTGTAGGAAAAAAAACATTATATCATTCATGTAATACAGTATACCAAAATCTTGTGGGATGTCCATAAATTCCAGACATGGAGTAATATTCTAATATTCTGGGGGGGAAAAGCATAAAATTACATATAAAAAACAAAACAGTATATGGATATGGACACACACAGGCGCATAGCAGGCACCCCGTCTCTAGGGGGTATCATTGCACACAAGGGAGTGTTTGGACACTGGGCATGAGGAGAACGTGTGCATATAGTTACAAATGTGGTGCTTCACAATTTGTTCATTCAAAAAAAGATTTACCGAACACCTGGCACATGGTGGGGAACTGTTCAGAACCTGTGTCTGAATGCAGTGGTGAACAAGGCATAGTTTTTGTTCTCAAGGAACTTATTATAGTGGAATTTTCTATTCCTCGGATACAATCTATATGAAAATGCTTTGCAAATGGTATGGCAGCATGGCAAAAGCAAGAAATTATGTTCTTCTTGCTATTCCTTATATCACATGTCGGCAGTGTCTTTACAACCCTGCTCAAAGTGAACACGGCTAAATTGCAAGAGTGTGTTTGTTCACCCTGTAATTTCTCCTTCCCTCATTTCAGAGCAGGTGATTATGCTCTTTTAATGTCCAACTGTCCGTGACTTGAAGATTTCTGCAACAAGGAAAATGGAAGTTCCTGAAGGCAATAGCTCTTCCTGTCTTCTGTAAAGTCCCGCATCCCTTGAGGACATTATCCGTGTGGGGTGGGGTGTGTGTGTGTGTCTGTGTGTGTGTGTGTGTGTGTGAGTCACAGCACAGTGGTGCCCTAAAAGAAAAACAGGGTTTCCCTGAGACCAAGAAGACATTGAACGTCCATAGGATCTTGGGATGTGGGGAACCCTTTAATGACTCCATAGCCACGCCCTGGTACCTCAGAAGACTGGCCTGGGGACTCCAGTTCACCGAAGATTCCAGGCCCCATGCTGACCACAGAAGTCCAAGAGCTGTCAGTTATAAAGAAACCTGTGAGCTGATCAATGTGGACCCATGACCAGAAGAGACTCCCTGTTGCTTGGGGGCTTTAGAAAACCCCAATATCATGGGAGGTGATCCAAAGCCCCAGTAGTGACTAGGATTAAACTCCGGCCAACCTGGTGCAAGGGGGGCTTAGCATCCGTTTCAGTCTATTTAGCAGAACCCTACCCCTCCCCACCAAAAAAATGAGAGAGGATAATTCTTAGCACCTGAATTCAGGCTCAGCTCCATACTCTACACTGACAAACTGCAGTCTTTCTAACGTACCTGAGACCCACAGTAAGATATGCCACCGTGAGTGATAAATCCTCCTGGGGACAGTGAGAAGGCTGAGCTGGCATCAGCAACTGAGGCGAGGCATAGGAGGGAAAATGCTGCCCAGCTCAGATCGCCAAGAACCACAAGCACAGAAATGGCCTCGGGCGCCAGTAATTGCCACCGACTTCAGGCAGGGGGCGCTGTTGACCACTGGCTAAACTACAGTGCACAGGGAAGCAGTCACACCAGTTCAGAAACTAACTGGAATAAGAAAAAACAGACACAGGGCATGCATTTTCTATCTGATAAACTCACACCACAAACCCCCAGGGCAAGATGGATCCTTATTTGGCACCATCTCATGCATTGGCAGAAACACAAGCTTGTAAATTTGACACACGTCAAATTACAGAATATGTCTGCCCCCCGCCTCCATTCAGCCAAAGATGCCAAGCCCAGCACCTGGGGGCACTCCATGTGGCATCTGCAACCAGAGACACGTCAGTGCTGTTGGGTAGACTAAACAGAGCGTTGGAAGCTGGGCCTCTGCCCTCATGAAGGTGGTCCTCCTCCACCCCAGGCCACAGACACAACATGGCCCTCAGGGAGCAACAGCACCCAACATACCCATCATCTGCCACACCCATCATCTGAGGGGGGCAAGGACAGTAAATTCAAGACACAGTGAGGGATAAAGGGAGTGAGGCGGTGAACCCACACCTCAAACCCCACGTATTTCTTCCTCCAAAGTCTGCCCAGAACTGACCTCCTCCATGGGGCCTTCCCAGACCAGGCACTCCCCCAGCAACCCTTGGACTACACATACTCAAGTTCAGATGGGTTTCCAGAGTGTTCTTTTCTTCATCTTTCTCATATACTTTCATCATTTGTCCTCCAAAAGACTGGAGGTGAGTCCAAGAGCAGGAGGCTGGATCTGTTCTCCCATGGACTGCTCTATCCTGCACAGAACAGCTGAGGCACAGTGGGTGCTTTATCTATGGGTCCTGCTTATCAAACATGGAAGACGATGCTAAGACCTCCCCCAGGGGATAGGGATACATTACAGAGCATGGGTTCCAGCACTACTTCTGTCTCATCTTCATCAGGAAGAGACGGGGACTAGAAAATGTTGTGACCCTAACTAATAAGAAGTTACCATCCTTAATACATAAAGATTCTGAGGAATCAATAAGAAACCTGGAATGACTGCTATGCAACAGTGTCAGAGTTTGGCATACAAAAAGATTGCATACCTCATGTGGGTTTCCAGCTACCACATCCCCAACTTCTCTGAAATAAAAAGAAAGAAATAAACCAAATTTGAGTAAGTGAAAAGTACAACTAATGGCTGGGTTCTTTTAGGAAGATTTTGACTGTCCTGAGAGATTGGCCTCGCACCCCAGACTTAATTTCCTACTAAAAACTGCATAAACAGAATATTTAACCAGAATCCCTCTCCCTCGCCACCTCAACCTCCACCCCCACCCCTGAGATTTTCATCAGAGACGAGAGCTTCCAAGTGCAATTGGCCCTTCAAGGATTCTAGAATGTTTACCCTTAATGGATCACTCCCAAGGAGAAGAGTGGTAACTGGGGTAAGGTAGGGAGAGAATTCCCAGAAGAGTGATCCCTATTGAAATGTCCTCTGGGACTGAGCCAGCAACCCACAGCCCTTGCAGGTATGGATAGATGTTGTGTGTGCTGTGATGTGTGTATGTATCATATGTACATGGTGTGTGTGAATGGTGTGTATATAGTGTGGATGTGGTATGAGTGTGTGCTGTGTGATTGTGTGGAGTGTGTGTGGTATGTACATGGTGTGTGTGAGGGGTGTACTGTGTGTGTACTGTATGATGTGGAATGTGTGTGGTGTGTACGATGGTGTGTGGTATGTCTGGTGTCTGTGGTATGTAATATGTGGTGTGCATGTGCTTGTAGTATGTGTGGTATAAGTGTCGTATGTGTGATGTATATGTGTGGTGTGTATGTATAGTGTTTATGGTGTCTGTAGAATGTGATGTGTGATATGTAATACATGGTGTTCATGTGTGTGTGGTGTATGGTGTATATGTGTGCATGGTGTGTATATGGTGTAAGTGGCATGTGTATAGTATACATGTGGGGGATGTATGTGGTATATAGTGTGTAGTGTATGACTGGTGTGTAGTGTGTGTACATGGTGTATGTGTATCATGGTATATTGCATGTACATGATGTGTACATGTGGTGTATACCAGATGTGTGTGTGGTGTGTGTGGTGTATATGTGGTGTGCATGTGTGGTGTGTGTGCATGGTATGTGTGGTGTATATGTGGTACATGTGAGTGGAGCATGTGTGTGGTGTAGATGTGTGGTATGTGGTATGTATATGTGCGTAGGTGGTATGGGTGGTAAGTATATGTGTGTGGCGTGTACATGATGTGTGTAAGTGAAGCATGTGTGGTGTATATGTGTGTGTGTGGAGAGTGTGTGTGCTATGTATGTGTGTGTGTGGTGTATATATGTGGCATGTGGTATGAATGTATGCAGTGCATGTGTGTGGTGTGTATATACATGGTGTGTGAGTGGAGTATGTGTGTGGTGTATGTGTGTGGTACCTGGTGCACATTTGTGTGGTGTGTGTATGTGTGTAGTGTGTGTGTATCTGTGTGATATGTATGTGTGTGGTACCTGGTTCACATTTGTGTGGCATGTGGTGTATGTGTGTAGTGTGTGTGTATCTGTGTGGTATGTATGTGTGTGGTGTGTGTGTGTGGTACGTGGTGCACATTTGTGTGGTGTGTGGTGTGTATATGTGTGTAGTGTGTGTATCTGTGTGGCATGTATGTGTGTGGTGTGTGTGTGGTATGTGGTGCACATTTGTGTGGCATGTGGCCGCACATTTGTGTGGCATGTGGCATGTGTATGTGTGTAGCATGTGTGTGGTATGCATGTATGTGGTGTATGTGTGTAGTAGGTGTGTGTATCTGTGGCATGCAGTGTGTATGTGTGTGTCTGTGTGGTGTGTATATATGGGCGTGTGTGTGTGGGTGAGGGGTGCTCTGGTCCAGGTCCCACTCTTGGGGCCTCACATGCTCCTCCTGCATGGTGGGAGCCCCAGTCCAGGCCGCTGGTGGTCTCCTGGTGCCCTTTCTCTCCTTGACCTATAGAGCAAGGTGGAGGGGTAGAAGGGGGATACCCAGTGAAGGGCCCTTTGGTCTTGTGGTGTCTTACACGTTTCTTCTGGGAACATGGACTGGGAACTGGGGTGGGTCCTACACCTGCGTGGGCCCAGACGACCGTTCCCCACCACGGAGGGGAAGGGGACGCACAGGGCCTGGGCCTTCTTCTCCGAGAACACTCTTAGGCAGAACTCGCCGTCTTTGAAGGGCTCGAATGTGGATGGTACCACCAGGTACTCCCCAGGGGCAGCAGGGCCCGGCCAGAGACCTCCCGCAGGTTGATGTAGGTGCTGGTGCGGGCTGAGGGCTGGTAACTCAGGAAGAAATCCCGGCCCAGATGTGCATCCGTGTGACTCTCCAGCTGCACAAAACAACAGGCAGAGTCCATTTCTTGTTAAATCCTGGAAGATGAGAGCCCGAGAGTTCAGCTTTATCATGCTGATTTAGGAATTATTGATTTTTGCCATTGCACTAAGAATCATGAGGCCGCCGATTCTGTCGTGAACTCACTGTACGTCAATCATCAAGCATATTTTGAGTGCCTTCTGGGTCCCAGGCACTGTTTGAGGCATTGATCTTGACTGTGTGACCTTGACCTTTGGGCCTCCCCAGTTAAACGAAGGTTGAGCAGCAGGGTCTCTAGAGTGCGCTCAGCTTCTCTCTGGACATTTTTCCCCTTGAATTCAACAGGTGCTTTTATTCTGCAGCTGTCCCTGGGAGTGTGGCGTTGAACTTCCCAGTATAGGCCCAAGGCTGGAGAAAGAGCCTAAATCCTAGTCCTCAAGCAAAAGCTGCCAGAAAAATTTGCTCACCTTTGACTATCTGGGAAAACTGCTCTGAAAGAGACTAGAAAGATCAGGCTGGGAGCCCGGGGAGGCAGCTCTAAAAAAGGCAGGCAGAGGGGGGTGGCCACAGCTAGGCCTAGTCCAGGGTTCCCTGGCCTCCCAAGGGCCTCGACTCTCCTTGACAGGTGACAGTACTCTCCATGACCCACTTATTTGTTGCGGGGGATGTGGGAAGCTGTTGGTGCATGGCACAGGCTAATTAGTGACTACAGAGTGCTTCCAAACACAAGTGCCAACATTATTATTGCTGTAATTAAGCCTCCCCCCAGCACTGTGTCTTTACGATCAATCTTCATCAAAATGCCTGTGACAGAGGCCAGGTGCTGATACGCTGCAAGGGCTGTAACTTCTGAGTGATCTGGAGCTGGAATGTCCACCCCAGAGTGGACAGTGTTCACTCATGGTCATCAGATCCTCTTTGGACCACAGATCTGCTAAGCATAGAAGAAAGCAGGCCACCTGCCCCCACTACCCTAGCCAGGACTCCACATAAAGCCCCAGACAGTCCCCCGCTGACCTCGCCGCTAGGGCAGCCACAGTCCTTGAGAGTCTCCCTGAAAATGCTTACACTCTGGGCAGGAGAATGCTGGAGATGTGGCCAGAGAGGACATGCCCAAGGTCTGCATGTCATGAGTTAAAGGGCATTCTTGCCATACCTGATGGTAGCAAGGGAAGGAGACAGGGCACTGGCAGGAGGAGGCACTCAGGAGACAGGGCACTCCGGAGAAGTGAAGTAGGGAAGCAACTCTAATTTGCTTTGGGTTGGGAAAGGGGCAAACTGAGTTCCACCAAGAATCCAGGGAGTGGAGCAGGTTAGAGAAGTCCTGTTTGGGAGACCAGAGTGGGAATTGGAGGACAGTGAGGCAAGATCTGGGTAAGACTGTCCCCATCAGGCACCTCAAGTAAGCAGGTGCCACAAGGTCCCTGGCCCCCACATCTGCCCTTGATATAGCTCAGCTCAAAGAGACAGGATGGAGGTTGGGGCAGGTTTAACTAAGGGTGGTTCTCAGTATGGGGTCAGGATCAGCAGGAGCACCCCAGTGTAACTTGTTAGAATGCAAATTCTCAGGCCCCACCCTAGACAGAAAGAATCAGAAACTCCAGGAGCAGGGCCCAAAAATCTGTGCTTTAACAAGCCCTCTAGGGGATTCAGAAGCACATTCTAAGTTTGACAACTGTTGTCCTGAAGGCCCCCGGCACTTGCAGAGCACAGGATCCAGGGTGACACATTGAGGGCACTGCAAGATGCTGCCAGAGAAAGCTCCATTGTGTGGCATGTCACCTCTCTCTCATATAAATGGGGTATTTCTGACGGGAACTACCATCACCCAGACTTAACTCAGCTTTGGTTTTAATTATTTTCTAGTAGTAATGAGGTAGGAGGTGGGACTCAACTCCCAGCAGGACGCTGGACCAGATGGAACATTAGCAGAAACAGGGAAGAGGTGAAAGCACCTCTCCATAAAACATACCCACCAGTGTGTCATATCCGTTTACTGTTGCCATGGCAACATCCAGATGTTACTGCCCTTTTCCATGGCAACAACCTGACAACCCAGATGTTAACTCTTTCTAGAAATTTCTGCATAATCTGCCCCCTAATTTGCATATAATTAAAAGTTGGTATTAATATGGCTGTGGAACTGCCTCTCAGCAGCTACTCTGGGCTCACTGGCTATGAGCGTAGCCCCTGCTCTGCAAGGACCTCTGCTCCTGCTGTACACTGTCACTTCAATAAAAGTTGCTGTCAAATACCACTGGCTGGCCCTCGAATTTTTTTCCTGGGTGAAGCCAAGAACCCTCCCAGGCTAAGCCCCAATTTGGGGGCTCACCTGTCCTGCATCAGTAAGAGGTATTTGCTCTAAATCAGTCACTTCCTTGTCTGTTCCCTCCGTAATCAATAACATGCACTTGTGAGCCAAGGGCAGGTGGACCAGCAGTCTGCAGACTTAGACCAAGGCATACACTAGAGCTGATGAATTGGGCTTTGTTGGCACATGCTTCATGGCCAGCCAAGCTTGAAAACCCAGACGAACTGGGGAAAAGCTGCAGCAGGGAGGACACACCTCTACATAATTAGTGCAACTGACTCCAGCTGGAGGAAGCCTGGATAGAACACTGGTTCTCAAGCCTGGCTGCCTATTGGAATCTCACTGTTCAGACCACCAGGGGCATGGGGGAAAAGGTCACCACTGTTCCTTCCATGAGGGCCTGACAGATGGGACTTGCGATGGTCCTCACCCACTCTTAGAGCTACCGGCCTACTCATGTGGTTTCATTCATGACTGGATCATGTGAGAGCTGTGGAACAACCAGCTTCTATCACAGGAAAGATGCTGCTGGCTGCCCATTCTGAAGGCAACCAAGCTATTTCTTACCAAAGGAAGGAATCTCTGTCAGCGCTCACATACCTCCTTGGGAACCTGTGGGGCAGAAGAAAAGAGCAGGTCACCTGAGAGCTCCAAGGTCCTCCTTCAGCTCCTTTTCCTCCCTCCCTGTGCCTTGCAAACAGACTGTGCAGTCCTGGGGCACTGAGGAAGGTGTTTGTGCTAAAGTGAGAAACCAGTCAGCGTTTCTGAAACTGGAACATAATTGATGAATTTCAAGGTCATCTGTAAACAAAATCCTAGAAATCTGGTGGGGGCCCACCAGATTCCTAGGTTTTCTTTCTTACTTTTCTAGTTATAGGATCTACCAAGATCTCAAATTCTTCAGGAGTAACAGCCTTGGGGTTTCAGTGAGAACTAATCTCTTCTTATAGACTTCCGGACCTGGCGTCCCAAATCAAGAGCTTGACCAGAGTGGGGGAATCTCACTCGACCTGAGCCATAGTTTATTCTGCCCTTGGCTATGGTGAAATGGGCTGAGAACAGGCACGTGACCCAAGCTGAGCCCATCAGAGACTTACTTCTCTGGGATTTCTGAATTGGAACTAACAGAAGGGGCTCCTTTCTTAATGCTGGTGATATTAGGGAATGAAGAAATCTGCACTAGCACAATGTCCTCAGCACTAGAGAGGAGATGCAGAGAGAAAGAATCCTGGCAGCCTCCCATTCCCTCGTCCCAAGCATCCATCTCCTTCCCTTGCTTTGGTCTCGTGAGCTGGTACATACTTTTCCCTAGCCTAGCTCGAGCTGGGCTCTATTATATGCAACTGGAAGTGTTGACTCCCACAAGAGAGTAGCTCTCATATCCAGAGTCAGAGCCTCCCCATACCTGGGGCTCCTATGCCAGGCTAGAGAAAAGGATTCAAACCCCCCCCCCCCCCCAACTTTGTCCCTTTCCATCCTTTGTTCCTTCCACATAGTCCCTTTAGCCAGAAGACCAGAATAGCCGTTGTTTGTGGCTTAGGTCTATGGCCAACTGCCTACAACTCAGAGAAACGACAATATTATGGAAAATTTGGATCCACTGGCATGGTCACTTCTGGAACCCTCATGTGTCGTTGGCACCAGAGGGAGAAGAGTCCAAGGTCACAGTCACTCCTCTAATTTTGAGTGTAAAACCAAAATCACCCATGCAGAGGCCTCATAAGTATCTTCCTCTCGGCTCCTGGCCCCATAGCCTTTACACACCCCTGGCAGGGGCTTTCCTCACAATGTTGGCCATCTTTCCATAAACCACTTGACCACCTCCGCTGCCGTCAATATGCTCCAGATCCACCCTGCCAAGAATCACCAAGCAGGAACTGAGCCTGGCAGGTGGGGCCTCTTGGCGGCACAAATCCAGAGCAGCAAGGTAAGGGGGCAGGCCTTAACCACTGCCCACAGGTGGATGGAAAGAAATCGTCATCTTTGAAATGCAGGATCCTGACTGCAAATGACAGGCTGGCCCTGCAGGAGCTGTCATCACCACGGGAAGATAAAGGGGAGAGAGAGGAGGCCAGACAAGGAGGGCTCTTTAGCCTTTAGAGGAGCCTGACTATTCTCAGTCAGTGGCAGTTTTTCAACCTCAATCTAAACTCCAATTAAAGCAAGAGGAGGGAGATATAGCAATAAGAATATGGCACCCACCCCTGCAACTCCAGCTACTCCCTATAACCCCAGCTACTCCCGATACCCTCTTCACCTGACTTTTAAAGTGCTTTCACTTATGGATGTCATGCTCTAAATTATATGCCTGTGGCCATATGAAGAAGGACCAGAGATCACATACACTGGACTATTTTATAAGCAGCTGTAATTTGATGACTGAAAACTGATATGCTTTATATATTATTTATGAGTGCAAATGTCATGCCACACAAAGCTATTTCAGTCCTTTTGAAAGAATGCTTTGTTGGTCTGGTTATATAACGTAGGCCTGGCTGGGCCCAGTGGCTCACGCCTGTAATACCAGCACTTTGGGAGGCCGAGGCAGGCAGATCACCTGAAGTCAGGAGTTTGAGACCAGCCTGGCCAGCATGGTGAAACCCCTACTCTACTAAAATTGCAAAAATTAGCCAGACATGGTGGTGCACACCTGTAATCCCAGCTATTCAAGAGGCTGAGGTAGGAGAATCGCTTGAACCTGGGAGGTGGAGGTTTCAGTGAGCCGAGATCACACCACTGCACTCCAGCCTGGGGGGACAGAGTGAGACTCCATCTCAAAAAAAAAGAAAAAAGTAGGACTGATGGATGAAGAACTGAGTAGCCCACCCAGTAGCCATGCTCACCTACTATCAACTCTCCAAAACCATCTCTTAACTTTCAAGCTCTCAAGAAATGTCCTTCTGGCTGGAATGCTCTGCCTTGAAATCCAGCTCATCTTTCAAAGTTCTCATCAAAATCTCCTCCTCCAGGAAGCTGAGGTGACCCCAACTCAATTGTGTCTGGTCCCCATTACAGCAGATCTGACTTTCTCTGTTGCCAGTTGAATGTGCATCTGACCTTCCACTTCAGATTGTGAGCACCTTGAGGACAGTATATTCCTCCATGTCCTCAACTTTCAGCACAGCACCCGGCACATAATAGATGCTCATTAAAGTTTGTTGAATTCATGTGCATATACCGAGTGCCGAATTAGGTCTTTAGCTCTGCAAACAGAGTCTGGCTTTGTGCTACTTACATTCTAGATGGAGATTAAAGAGCTAAGCTGGAGTAGAATTGGAGCTTATTTATTTGCAATTCCTTTCACTTGCCATCAATTAGCAATTATTTTCCAACTCCCATTCTTCAACATAAAATATACTCACATGCTCGTGCGTGTGCAGGCATACACACATACACCCTAAACTCTAAAGCCCTAAGTTCCAGAATATGAGAAATATATGGGGAGGGGCGTGGTTACAGATAGGATCTTGAAAATTGCATTATTTCCTTACTGGTTTCTTATTACAATTTTTTTCATGCATTAATTTATACTGAGATATTGGGCCTTGGCCAGCTCACAGTCTTCCTGATTAGAATTGTATTTTTCCCAAGAAATTCTTTTAATAAAATCGGTTTAAAAACAACCACCATGAGCCCTTCTGGAATTTGTTATAAGGAGTCTTTGCCTGTATGAAAAAGTGAATTCCAATTTGTTTCTGGCTAGACTTGTTAAGACACAAAGGTCTTGCTTTAACATATCTATGAGGCTGTGAAGTCTTAGAGGGGTGGCTGCCGGGCAAACCGGCACATGAGCCAGGGACTGCAGCATGAGCCCAGGGCCGGCTGTGCTCCCCGAGTCCAGAGACACCAGAACTGAAAGCAGGCACGTGGTTTCCATCACCCCGGCTCAGGCCCTGTGTGCTCCAAGTGTCTCAAGGCCTCCCAGGGAAGAGTTGTTTTTGGCTTCCATATCCAGCCTCCTTCCCTGACTCAGTGATGCCCCTCCTCCTCCTCCTTGTGTCACCTCAAGTGCCTTATGCCCCCATGTTCTTGGCTCTTGTCCCTGGGGAAGTCTGTACTTGGAAAAGAGTCTAATGAACACATGTACAGGCAAAGGTTAAGGTATTACACATCTCAATGTTAACAGCAGAGATTTAAGCCATAGGAATGAATTTCTAATTGTGGAATTTAGGCCTCAGTAAGGCCACTGGGAGAGGTACATAGGGGGAGCAAGAACACTTCTCGATTAGAAATACTCCAGCAATAGGAAAAATGTGCTATGATGACTGGCCAAGATCGGATATTCAGCCCCAAAACATCAAGTGTGTAATGAAGGACAAACCCAGCACAGCAGTACCTGGTAGACGGCATAGCCGATGCTAAGCATGCCCTGTCCCATCCTCTTCTGTCGCCTGCGATTTTTCTGCATCAGACCCAGCAACACCGTGCAGCAGGGTTCACCGACACTCTCCTCCTGGTCCTCATCCACTTCATCCAAATGGATTTCGAACTGGGGATTGGTCCAGTAAGTGGCTGAAAGTCACCCAGGTAATGGTGGTTCCCCCACGTACCAGGTGAGGAGATGAAGAAGAATTAAGTAAAAGGGAAGAACCTTGATCATCCTAATGAATGCACAGCTTTGTCCAAACTGTGCCTAGTAAGCAGGTCTCAGAACATGTTCTTTACAAGGTGGTCAGGCATTTCCTCCTACCTCCCTATGCATCCACACACACACACAGACATATCCCATCGCATTTGGAAATGTGCGCTTGTCCATTTGATCAACCAGGAGCCCAGAAGTGCTTGATTGATCACTCTTCTTTACAGTAGGATTAATATTCAGGATCCCCTGATCCAAGGGCTACATTGGGTGGCACTGCCTCCAAGACTTCCTGGGGAAAGACTTAACATCACCTTGCTCTCAGCACTTGACCTGTGAAGGCAAACCCACCTTCTGGAGGAAGGGAGATCTCTAGGTAAAAAGCATGTCACCAGGACAGAAGAAGAGAAGTCCCAGAAGAGACTAGCTACCAAGGAGGTCTCTGCCTGACACTATAAAGCACCTGCTCTTGCCATCTGATTGACACCTGTTCTCCCTCTGACAGGGCCCCAGCTGCAGAGCACAGCTTGCAGCACCCCCTGAGAACTAATCCGCTGTCCATCACCCCAGGGGCCTCACAGGATGGCTTCAGTGTTGTAGTCCACTGATGAGATACACTTCCTTCAAGAGAAAGTCAGTTAATAATGCATGAGGAATCACAATTGGCAATTAAGAAGCAGTCCTGCCACACCACCTATGGCTATTGAAAAAACCCCTTCATTTCAAAGACGGCTTTTTAAAAATCTCTCATCCTAGTAACTACACAAGCCAAGGCACAGAGAGGTCAAAATGATCATCCAGAGACACGCAGCTAGTCTATGGCAGAGTCCAGTGGCAGAGCATAATTGCAGAAGACCTGCCTGACAGGTGTCTCCACACCAGGGCCTCAACGATTTCAATAATGATGTGCCCTGGAGGAAAAAGAAGTGGAAGGGCATGGGACTTTTTCTCATGTCCTTTGAAGAAGAGTCTAACTTGAAAAATTACAAGGCATTCGCAGGTGACCAAGAGCCATTGATGGTCATTTTTCTTTACAGTAGGATTATTTACTCAATTCTGCCCTCCCAGAATCCCCACTTCCAGTTTTTGTTTTTGTTTTAGGGCACACGTGTATGGATTTTAAAGCCAGATATCTGTGGATTCCAGAGGAGACAGAAAAAAATCTGTAATCGCCTATATTTCCATCATTACCAAAGGGCCGGACAATCCATCTCTTCCTGACAGCTGCTTGGTGGCACAGATGGGATTGTGATTTGGTGCGTGCAGGTACCTTGGGCACCCCCTACAGTTCTGAGCTCGCAAAATGATCCGTGCAGATTTCCTACACATTTTCTGAGAGCTTGCTAATAGGGAGCATATTTTAATTTCTCCCAAATGCAACATTACTGCAATCCCTACATTTTTTGTTTACTCCTTAACAGTACTGGAGGAAGAGAATGGGCCATAAAAATAATACATCCCATTTATATAATGCTACATAGTTCACAAAGTGCTTCCCTACACACTCTGTGTTCCAGTGCTCACTGTGACCCAGTGAGGTGGGGAGGTCGAACCCCATCTGGAGGATTAGGAAACTGAAGCTCAGAAGAGGGGAAAAGCCCTTCCCAGGGCCTCACAGATGTCAAATCAAGCAACGAGGGCAGGATGTGGACCCCTCTCCTTCCTCTCTGATCCGCACTCTGGTCACAGCTGCCTGAACTGGGAGCTTTGGGTTGGGTGGGCAATGAAGAAGAGAGAACTTGTCAAGACCCAGCACTGCACCCAGGTGGGGTTTTATTCTAATGCTGCTTCCCTCACAGTGAGCACAGCCCTGCAGTGAGCTGTCATGAGAGGAAAGTGACTGGCCCTGCCCCATGTGCTTACAGTCTAAAGTCAATCAACACATCAACAGCAAACCAGGCAGGGAGCATGGGGAGCAGGAGGTGAAAGGTAGAGAGAGCGGGTTTTGCTTTTCTTCATTTCTCCTTAGAGGTGTGGGGCAGTTTTCCCGAGTTTCTTCATCAGGTGCTGCCTCAGCTGATTCATCCTAGGAGGAGCCTACATAGTGACACATTAGTGATCTTCTGCAAGCCGAGAAATCTTCCCACCTTTCATCAGATGAGGACTCAAAGTTAGTGCGGAGGCCATGCTTTGCACCAGACTATCTCCACCAGGGACTGAGTCCCCACGGCATGCATGCCCTGTGTGTGGCCATCATGGCCCACACTGCCTTTGCCCCTCCACCACCAACTCAGGCACAAACGCACAGTGAAACAGCAGCTCTCATGGATGCAATCTATTGAAAAGGCAGATGTTGTACCCGTGTTCCCCTAGCGCACCATCAGCCACTCTGTCCCAGAGCTCAGCAGGATGACTGTTAGCCATCTGGGTAGGGGAAGCAGGGAGGAAGGGGTGAAAGCCCAAGGGAAGAACAGGAGGCCTTAGTGTGAGGTGCCAAGAGCGGGGTTAGTGTGGAAAGCATGTCCTTTAGGGCAGGGGGGAGTGGGTGAAGCAGGGATGGTTTGAACACATAGTTCAGGCCTCAGCTGAGCAGCTGCAGAGCCACCGCCCACCCTCGCAGCCCTGGCCTCCAAGTCCTAGGGAGAAGCAGGGCCTCCAGAGGGTCCCAGGAGTCAAAGAACAAAGTCCAAAGGCTTTATCCAAAGATGAACATATAGGGCCGGGCACAGTGGCTCACAGCTGTAATCCCAGAATGTTGGGAGGCCAAGGTGAGAAGATCGCTTGAGCCTAGGAGTTCGAGACCATCCCGGGCAACATGGTGAGATCCTGTCTCTCCAAAAATAATTTTTTTTTAATTAGCCAGGCATGGTGGCGTGTGCCTGTGGTCCCAGCTACTTAGGAGGCTGAGGTGGGAGAGTCACTTGAGCCCAGGAGGTGGAGGTTACAGTGAGCAGAGATCACGCCACTATACTCCAACGTGGGCAATAGAGCAAGGCCCTATCTCAAAATAGACACACAAAATACTAACAAAAAATACATAAAGTGACCCAGCTCAGGGAGGATAAGCCGGAGGAGGTTGAGCCGAGGCAGCCCTTCACCTTACCTGGGTAGTTCTGGCAGCCCCCGGCTGTGGAGCCCCGGGTCCAGCGGCCATTGAACAGGACCAGGTTCCATTTGTGCACCTCCTCGCTACTCAGAGAGTCCGGGGACAGGTTGCAGATCTCCAACCGAGAGAATTGCCTCAAGAAATCTGCAAATGACATCCTGGGGGCAAAGATAGCAGAGGGCTCTCAGTGAAGAGGGCTGGGCTGGAAAGGTGATTGAAGGCATGCATACCTGGCACAGGAAGGAGCCGTGGCACAGGCCCTAGGGGCCGTGGGCTAGCTTGATCTTTTCTACAGCCCACTGATACAAATACACAGAGACAATAGTCCACCGTCATCACTATTGCTAGCTTCTTGGTTCTTATAGGCAGCCCCCTAACATATCTTACCAAGCAAGCAAAGCGTCTGAACTGTAAACTGCAAAAGACCCCAGGAGGTCATCTGAACAAAGCCTCTGCCTTTAGATTGGGTTAAGTCTAAGCTCACAAGAGGTTTCTTTCTGTTTAATTCTGAGTGATGTCCAGCTAAGCCGTACCATATTCAAGGAATATCCTTATTATCTTCCTTAGCTCACTAGCAAAGGAAGTTATCCCATATTGATGGTGGGTAAATGTTAGCTTAAACAGATAGAAACAGTGCTCTCAGTTCACTGGAAAGATAATAGAACTGAAAAAGACAGGCTGATAGCTAAGCCAGGTTGAGGGCCCAGATATCATGAATTCAGTGCTTTAGACGTGCTGGTATAGAGGTGGAATTATGCCAGGACAAAAGGAGGAGAAGAATGAATTCACCATGGTCAGGAACCATGTCGCCTTCCTGGAAGACCTACAGACTGGCTGCACCTACATCAGAACTTAAAATGGACCCATCACCAAGGGCACAGTGCTTCAGCAGAAAACTTTCTCACCAGAATTCTCCATCCTCAACTTTCTTGTCCAGCTCTTCCTTCTGCCGGGGGTCTATGTGATTCCACTCTGGTGCACTGAGGGGAAAACAAGCAGAGGTGGTCACTCCTGAGAGATTCTACACATAGGGCAAGCTGTTTACTTGCCAAGAGCCAGAAACAAAATAGCAAAAGCACCGCAGGTAGACAGAAGGCAGGATGCAAAGTGTGGGGGCGAGCACACTGTCTGGGAAGGGACACAGACCCGGGACACAGACTCCATGGGCACAAGCAGGGTGGCCTTGAACATGCGACGTGAACATTATGACTGAAACATTATGCTCTAAATTTTACTCTCTAGGCAAATTTCACATTTCTAATTAAGACTCCCAGGCCCCTGTTCACAGGAACAGGGAGGCCCAGGAGAGGACATGGATGAGTTATTGTCACAAGAAAGGCATGCACTCAGGACCTATTAATCACTTGTCCCTCTGGCTTATCCAGCAGTCTGGAGTGAATATACTGGCAGAGTCTAACCAGCTCTGGGTACATAGACATGGTTCACTTCCTTACACCTGCAAGAATGAGAATCCGGCCCAGTTTTACAGCAATTTCCCTGAAGTAACGTCACCCTGTGAGACCTCCTGCTGGTGGCCTTTCTAGGGCAATATCCATGCATGTTGTTCGAATGCCATCTCCAGCTTCCTGACCTTTACAAAGTTATGTTTTCCTGAAATATGTATGCGATGTCCAAGCAACAGAGCAGTATCAAGATCCATCTTTTAAAAAAATGCTGCCCTGAATACCTTCAGCAAAACCTAAGTGCCTTCTCTCCCCAGCATAAGAGCCAGAGCACTCTCCAGCCCAGCCTCTCCCTCCAAGCTAGGCTTTAAGACCCAGGAATCAGCAGGAGAGTTCCCAGGGCCTCTTCAATTCATTGAAACATTAATTTGATTAAAACCACATCTCAGAATGTGCTTGTTATAAACAAAGATTAGGGCAGGAGTTGGAGAAATCTGGATCTGACATATCGTTCTAATTGTTTTTTTTTTTTCAACTTTTTTTTTTTTTAAGTAAAATCTCACTAATCACTGGGCTGAGCTTAGGGATGTCGCCTTAGAGATTCAGCATCCTCCTTCTCTAACAGCTGATATATATAAATATCCTAGGCTGCCTCTCCAGCTTGACAGTCACCACCTCCCACCTGCTGGGGAGCGGTGCTCAGGCGAAGGAAAGAAAGTCAAACAAGCCCTTTGAATAGCTCAGTAAATGGCTGCTGGTAAGAATGGCCCAAACTCAGGGTTTCAATTTCATGTGGCCCTGTCATCCCTTTAGGGAAGTTGGCAGAACCAAGGTTTGGGGTTTTGCTCAATCTTAGGCAGTAGAATGAAAAATCCTTCCTACAGGAGGCTCACGTGTGGCCCTAGAGACACGTGTTTCCTCATGACACAACCCTGAAGGGAGTTACTGCAGCTCTGCGCAGTCATGAACGTCATGATGCTATGACTAACCATGGCGATGACCCCTTCGAAAGCCCCAGTGGCGTCACAGAGTACCAACAGCACTCAAGGATTAAGAATGTATTGGGAAGTGGCATTATTGTGACCATTTTCATTTCTGGTGGTTCTTTGTCCATGAGACTGGCTATTATTATTATTATTATTATTATTATTATTATTGAGATGAAGTCTTGCTCTGTTACCTAGGCTGGAATGCAGTGTCACAATCTCGGCTCACTGCAACCTCTGCCTCCCGGGTTCAAGCGATTTCCAGCTAATTTTTGTACTTTTAGTAGAGATGGGGTTTCACCATGTTGGCCAGGTTGGTCTCAAACTCCTGACCTCAACTGATCCACCCACCTCAGTGTCCCAAAGTGCTAGGATTACAGGCATGAGCCACCATACCTGGCCGAGACTGGCTAATTCTAAGTCCTCCCCAACACTAGCCTGCCTCCCCCCAAGCCAGCTGTGCTCACTGGACAGAAACTACCCCGTGCTTTCCATCCTCCTGCACCATGTGGACATGGATTCCAGGGCACAGCTGTCCTGGGACATCACCACCTCTACCAGCTTCCCCTCATCAGCAGAGAGACCTGCCCAAGAGGAGTCTCTCCAGTCAATGATCAAACCTGCCCAGGGCATGAGCGAGTGCCGCTGCCTCATTCATCACCGCTGCCGGGGCCTAGGGCTCCTAGGGTCAAATTTCATTTTCTCAGCATCCTTGTTTCTTCTTGGTACTGAGGGGTTTGGCCTTTGTCAGAGCGTCCAGTGTTTGTGGAGTGGAAAAGAAACAGACTGTGAGTGATCGATTTGACCTTTGGACCAGCAAGGTATGGTAGGTAGAAAACACAAAAACCTTTCAGCACGAAGCAAAATTCGACAGAACTGCCAAACTTTCAAATGCCAAAGCAGAAAGCCAGAATAGAAGCCTACAGCCCAGTGGTTTTTATTTTGCTTTTCCCAGCCTGGGATGCATGTAATACTCTTTTCTGAACACGCTATGTGATTTGCAGACAGGATGAGCTGCTGAACTCACTGTGACATCGATCTCATTATCATGTGCTTTACACGACACCCTTCTGCAGAGGAAGAGAGGATTGGAGAAGCAGGGAAAGAACCTACTCATCACTCCAGGCTCCCGACCACTCCACTTCACCCCATGGATTCCTGAGTCTGATCAGCTTCTCTGGACGGCCCTGGAAATCCACCTGCAAATTCCATACACAGAAAAGTGGCTGAATCACTAGGTTCCCGTTGCCTTGCACTTATGTCTGCACCTGAGAGGATCTGCATTAAAGTTTTCAAGTGTCCCTAAAGGACCACATTTTTATTTTCCTTTAACACATCTTTCCAGGCTTTGGTCAAGTGCTCTATTTTTCATAATTTGTTTGAATAAATGAAGAGTGAGTCTAGCCGCAAAACAGGTTTATGTCTGCTTTAACTCAGATTTAGATTTTATACTTGACTAAGATTGACTAAGCTCTTAATACATGAGATCTAATGATAAAAAACGCCCTCCAAACAAACACCAAAGCACAGCAGTTAATATTTATTAAGCAGGTACTACAGACGAGGTCTTGTGCTAAGTATTTAAGATGCGTTATTGCCTCATTTAACCCTCACAACAATTCTGAGGAGATACAGAATTATCTTCATTTCATAGCTCAAAATCTGAGACTTAGAGAAGTTACGTTAACCATAATTATCTAGTTAGTAAGTGGTCAACACAGGCCGGGAACCCAGGCAGTCTGTCTCCAAAGCCCAGACCCCTAAATCCACATATACTGCTTTCCCATGTTTATTGAACACTCAAGTATAAGCCCCTTGCACCCCTGCACCAACACTTGCATTCACACATGCACACATGAACTGCGTAGACTGTTAGGTCTTCATTGCTTTCATTTCCTGTGTGTCCACCAACTCGCCTAGCCCAATGTTTACATGTATATGTTCAATTCCCATTTATTAGATTAACTTCATTAAAGAGCATATTTGGGCCAGGCGCAGTGGCTCACGCTTGTAATCCCAGCACCTTGGGAGCCTGAGGCAGGCAGATTGAGAGGTCAGGAGATCGAGACCATCCTGGCCAATATGGTGAAACCCTGTCTCTACTAAAAATACAAAAAAAAAAAAAATAGCTGGGCATAATGGCGCACGCCTATAATCCCAGCTACTCAGGAGACTGAGGCAGGAGCATTGTTTGAACCAGGGAGTTGAAGGTTGCATGCCACTGCACTCCAGGCTAACGACAGTGAGACTCTGTCTCAAAAAAAAAAAAAAAATAGTATATTTATGAAACACAAACACCTGTAATGAACATCTATTTCATTTAATTCTATTTATTTATTTATGAGACAGGGCCTCTCTCTGCCACCTAGGCAGGGGTGAAGTGGTGCAATCACTGCAGGCTCAACCTTCTGTGCTCAAGCAATCCTCCCACCTCATCCTCCTGCGTAGCTGGGACTACAGGCATGCACTACCATGCCTGGTCTATTTCACTTGAATAAATAACAAGAGGTGAGACATTTATTGCATTTCACTTTCTGCCTTGGCCTTTGGGAAGCCCAAAGGAAAATTAATTTCTCAATTATAGCACTGTCTTCAGCCTGGATTGGTAAATTTTACCAGAGTTGTATGGTTTTATTGTGCCTGTTCTTTCAATGGTAAAATTGGGCACGGTGGCTCACACTTGTAATTTCAGCACTTTGGGAGGCCAAGGCAGGAGGATGGCTTGAGCCCAGGAGTTCAAGACCAGCCTGGGCAACATAGAGACACTCTGTCTCTATGAAAATTAAAAAATAAATAAATAATTAGCCAGACAGGATGGCGCTTGCCTATAATCCCAGCCACTCGGGAGGCTGAAGCAGGAGGATCATTTGAGCCTAGGAGGTCGAGGCAGCCGTGAGCCAAGATCATGTAACTACAGTCCAGCCTGGGCAATGGAGCAAGACCCTGTCTCTAAATAAATAAACAATAAAACAAAAATAAAATAATTGTAATTCACCTAAAATCCTTTTTTGAAAGCTGACACAATGCAGGAAATAAAAATAATGAATAGTATAGCCCATGTTCTCTCCTTGGGTTGGAGACTGAGGAATACTTGCATGCCTTTCCATTACTACACCCTACCCTAAAAGTTGTGACTACTGCCCCTTTTCCCTTTTTGGAATTCTGTGAGTTCCCACTGTTTTGCCCACACAAACATATTTTTTGGAATGTCTGTAGAATCTAACTGACAATCGCTACAGCTTTCCTGGCCTCATCTAAGGAGAGGGCGTGCATTTAGTTAGAACCTATTGAGCAAAAGCTCAGAGAGGTTATGTTGTCCATCTTCAAGTGAGTATGAGTCAGAAGAGCCCTTCTTTTTTTTTCCTTCTTTAGAAAAAAACTTTTTTGTAGAGATGTCTTACTATGCTGCCCAGGAATGGTCTTGAACTCCTGGCCTCAAGTCATCTCCCACCTCAGCCTCCCAAAGTGCTGGGATTACAGGCGTGAGCCACTGCACCTGGCCAGAAACGCTGTTTGAATGAGCAAGAGCTAATGCACATCTGTGGTGTCAGGGGTTCTGTGCAGGCAGACAGTGTACCCCAACATGGCGGTGAAGCTCAAAAGCCAATTCCAAACCTTCTAGTAGTAATCACCTATTTCCTCCTGCCAAGATGGCTTGGATTCATGGAAATATTATCACGTTACCTTCCCCTTCCTCCTGCCCAATTTTACCTCTTCAACTCCAGTGACAGAGTACGCGTGACTCTTAACCAACTTCTGGCTGGTGATGGCTTCTGCTTCAGCTGCACTGGAGACCTGGGTAGAGAAGAAAGTCCACTCAGAGTGGCTGACCCTAACCTCTTACGGACCAGCTGTGGAATGCTTTCCAAGGACGCACTGCACAGCCACTGGGGGCTACCGTGTGGGACTAGGGATGCAGGCATGGCAATGAACCTCAGGTAAATAGAGTCAGCTCCATCCAGACTCCCTCTTTAATTAGGCCTGCAGTTCCAGGCCAGTGCAGGTGCCTGCCAAGCCTGAAAGACAAGTTACCAGCCTTCAAAATGCCACTGAGAAACTGGGAAGTCATTTATTCTCTGAGAGTGACCCCCAGCTGCCTGAAGAAGACTAATTCTCCATGCTGCTGGCTCTGGACAGGTCCCAGTCCTCCAAGGTTCTCCCTAAGTGGGTCCTTACTGTCTTTCCCATTTCCCCAGCACCCCTCCCCCATGACCCATACCACCCCTCCACCAACAACACATGTCTCCTGCTGGGGTTTGCAGAGAGAGGAGAAAGGGAGAATCTTCTCACTTCGTGGTTTGCATTTCTAAAATTACCAGGTAAGGACAAGAGAGGAAGACAGAGCAGCCAGAGGGCAGCTGGCCACAGGAGCCTGAGGTGGTGATGACAGGGCGTCAGGGCTGGGGGCCTCCAGCCTCTGGTTTCCACAGCCACCTTGGAAATCCACACAGCTCAGCCTCCTGTCCGGCCACAGCCTCTGGTTTCAGAGCTTCTCTTTTCTTCCGGGATCTCAAGATCCATCAGGTGTCATAAATCATCACATTTGTTTTCCAAAACCTCAAGATTATTTAGCAAAAAGGAGGTAGCAAATGTGAGGCGGAGGATCCAGGGATCCTAGACGATGTTCCTAGGCCCATTCCAGCAGTGCTGAAGGGCTGTAACAGCGGGAGGGAAAGTGGGGCTCCTGCAATGCAACCCTGGTTCCTACCCACTAGTCAGGTCTTCACCAGCCCCTACAGTCCTAGACTCTGCTCTGACCCAAAGCCTTCCTAGGCCTCTCTCCCCCTCTCTCAGCCCTTCCCTACCACACAAGGGGTGGCAGTGGCGAGGAAGGAGGCGGCACAGAAGCCACATGGCTCACATCAATGGAGCAGCCCAGCAGAGACCCCGCACGGAGGGCCTTCCGGATGATCTGATACAGACTGGCCGGTGGCTTCTTCAGGTCATAAAACTCAGAGATGCCACCTGTGAAGTCCTCAAACCCCTCCACTGTGGAACCTCCAGCAAGAGCCTCGTAACAACCGTTGAGCCTATTGGGGAAAAAAGAATACATGCCCCATTAGCACCCCCAGTAAGGAGACGTGGGGGTTGGGGGACAGGGACAGTGCTAGGACATACTGTGACCTGGGAGGGAAAGGAGGACTCTTTGCCCATTTTGCCTATGGGCCAGGAAGGTGCTGAGGCTACTGTTTCATGTGGCCAACTCAGCACTTCACTAGGAACTGACCTCAGCCAACCTCTCTCCAGCTACTCACTCCTTTACAAAGCCTAGGACAACCCCTCCAGAACTGACCCCAGCTGCTTAGGTTTCTGGGGCTGGGGGCACGGATGGGGGAGGAGGAGAACTTTCCCTCAAGGCTGAAAGGGATCTACTTAGGCTTGCTGGGAAACAGGACTGGAAAGGAACTAGGGTTTCAGAACAGGGTATCAATAAACAAAAGTAATTAAAAGAACCCCCAGGCCGGGCACGGTGGCTCACACCTGTAATCCCAGCACTTTGGAAGGCCAAGGTGGGAGGATCACGAGGTCAAGAGATCAAGACCATCCTGGCCAACATGGTGAAACCCCATCTCTACTAAAAATACAAAAATTAGCCCGGCGTGGTGGCATGCGCCTATAGTCCTGGCTACTCAGGAGGCTGAGGCAGGAAAATCGCTTGTACCCAGGAGGCAGAGGTTGCGGTGAGCTGAGATCATACCACTGCACTCCAGCCTGGTAACAGAGTGAGACTTCATCTAAAAAAACAAAAAAACCTAAAAAAGGTTTTGAACATCAAACACCAGTGAGAAGACCTCCTAAGGAAAGAACAGACTCTTTGTTGAGTTTGGTATCTAGTACTTTTTTTTTGTTATTATTATTCATCATTATTTTAAACATTTACATTGCCCCAGGAACCTACCTTGGGATTTGAAAGAGAAAAAGCTCAGGCCCAGAGGGGCAGGGAGGCTCACCCACCCCACCCCCTGCCAACATACACCTTTACCCAGAGCAGAGCTGAGCTGTTAAAGTCCCCACCCAGATTTCTGTTTCTCTTGAGTTACTGAGAAATGGTCTCTCTCCACAGCTCACGGGGGTCTGGATGCTGGGAAAGATTTGGCCCTGACGCCCTGAGTTTGGGGTGGGAAGCAGATGCTGGGGGGACAGGTGAGAGCTTTCAGGGAGGCTCTGGCGTCTCCCAGCTCCTGCTGCCCTACTTACTTGGCATAGGCTTTCTCCAGCAGGGCACTCCAGAATTCATTGCCTTGTTCCGAGTGGAGGAAGAGCAGCTGTCCATTCTTGGTGGGCAGCCTGTCGTCAATGACCACCTCCACCCACTCTCCATACTGCCAGAACTGGGGAAGGCAGACACAGCGGCAGTTCACATGAATAAGCAGATGTGTAAAGGGAGTCCCCCCCAAGGGTCCCACGTGGGGATTCTGTGCCATCAGTGTTTGAGCCTTGGCTCCGTAGGAGCGGGACCTGTGTCTCCCTTATCTGTACACACATGAGATGCCAGATGAACCTGGGAACATCTACTCCAAGGTCTGCATTTGTGCATCAGAGAACTGGCCCAGCACCGCCCAGTGGCAGCAGGAAGTGACTGAGACCCACACCTCCTGACCCTCAGTGCACAGTGCTGTCCTCAAGGCCACCTGGCCTGGGGGAGCTGGCAAGGGGATGGATGTGTGGATGTCCAGAAAGATGCATTAAAGCGGAGGTTCTCAGACTGATGTGCATCAGAGTCACCTGGAAGATTGTTAAGACATAGGTCAGCCGGACGCGGTGGCTCACGCCTGTAATCCTAGCACTTTGGGAGGCCGAGGTGGGTGGATCACCTGAGGTCAGGAGTTCAAGACCAGCCTGGCCAACATGGCGAAACCCTATCTTTAGAAAAAAAAAAAAAAAAAGACATAGGTCAGTGCGCCCCAAACCCAGAGTGTCTGTTGCAGTGGATCTGCGGTGGGGCCTAAGAGTACGGAAAGCAGCGACAAAGGCCCTGAGCAGAGCACAGTACCTGAAAATGAAAGATTCCCGCGTAGTTCTCCTGGAAGTTCTGGTCCCTGGGGACCACCCGGTAAAGCAGCTCTTCATTCAAGGTCAGGGGAGGCAATGGCGGCTAGAAGCCAGCAGTCACCTGCACAGTGTTACAGAGGACACCGATTGGTCAGGCCCGGCCTGCAGGGGCCCTGCTTTCCCTGACCCTGTCCCACTCAACCCAGAGTCCACGTCGCCCCGTTCACTTCTAAGTCAGGTAGAGTCTCCTCCTCTGGTGCTGGAAATGCACCTGCGGCCAACAGCTTCCCCTGCCTCCCTGGGATGTGTTTACTCGGGAGTCGATCCTCTGCTCTTCCCTGTGACTATCCCCCCACCACCACCACATGCTGGCCACTTCCTGGCTCCTATATACTTAGCCAGTGGAGTGGAAAATGAAAAGAAAAAAAAGAAAAAGAAAGAAAATTAGTCCCTTTGGTCCCTTATTAGTAGTTCTGATTAATTCGGTTGAGGGAAACATTGAAACTGTTTATCCAGTCTTTGATGTATACATGTAAGAGTGTGTGTGTGTATATATATGTGTGTGTGTTCCTCGCCCCCTCCTGACCTTGGATAATGGAGAGCTGGCTCTGCATGCTCTGTTTACAGTATTGCCCTCCTTGTTTCAGAGTTCACCATGAAAGCCTTGATGCCTCATGGCTTAAAGCTCCCTTGAGATATTGATTAGCATTAAATCATCATAATTTGAGGCAGAAGAAATAAAAGTCAAGAGAGGTTAAAAATCTTGGGGTTTGGTATTGGTCACATTGGAGATTCAAGGAAATGCAGAAGAAAACAGAAAACCCCTTTCTGTGCAAGTTGGGACCTCCCACACTAATGCCACTGAGTGGCGCTTCCCTGGGAGGCATCGTTGTCCCTTGCAGTGTCAACTTCAAAAGCGGCACAGGCCCCAGGCATCGCTGCCTACCTTAGCGTCCTATGGTGAATCTATCATCTTGGAAGTGATGTAACTTTGCTCACCTCTGTCTATTTGCTTATGCCACACCAACCGCTGAGGTCTCAGTGTGAAAGGCTATTGCATCTTTCCGGCCCGTACAGCTTCTTTCCAGCTTCACCGCAGATCCCTAGCTCCAGGAGTCTAAGATTTGGTGAACAAGTCCCTGTTTCTCCTATTCGTTCCATTCAAACAGCTCCAAAATCCTGCCTGTGCATCTCAGCTTTTATCTTTTCCATATAGAAGATCTGAGTGTTTTCAATGTGTGTTCAGATGGAAGGCCCTTCAATCTTTTAGAGACCATCTGTGGACCTTGTCTCTGAGTTTTCTTTTAACACTGTGGTCAAAGCTACATACATATTATAGGTGTGAACACATTTTCTCAGAAAACCAGCTGCCTGAGCAAGCAGTAAGCGAGGAACCCACATCTGAGGAGCCATCATCTCCACCGTCACTCAGAATTGCTCCTTCACCAGGTCATCCTAGAAAGCCCTGGCCTCTGTCTGCCCGGATCTTTCCCAACAAAAAGGTTCATGATCTGACCCCAAATTAATTAATTCCTCTCTCTCTCCCTCTCTCTCTCTCACACACACACACACACACACACACACACACACACACTCATTTACTTTCTTTTCCTGTAAGAGACAGGGTCTTGCTCTGTTGCCCAGGCTGGAGTACAGTAGCACCATCACGGCTGGCTGCAGCCTCAACCTTCTAGTCTCAAGCATTCTTCCCACCTCAGCCTCCCAACTCACTGGAACTACATGTGCATGCCATCATGCCCAGTTAATGTTTTAAATTTTTTTCATAGAGACAGGGTCTTGGTATGTTGTCCAGGATGGTCTTGAACTCCTAGACTCAAATGATCATCCCATCTCAGCCTCCCAAAGTGCTGGGATTACAAGCGAAAGCCACCATGCCTAGCCATATTACTTTCTGAAGAGCTTTTCTGATCCAGGAGGCAACCTGCATCCTGCCTCACTCTCACCAGGATCTCCTTCACAGATACACACTATCCTCCTAATGGCAACAGAGCTCCTAGGTGAGACTAGTCTTGCTAGCTGAGGGAAATAGTTGATATGGATGGACTGGCATGAGTTCTGTTGCTTCTCACCAAAGAAGCCTCAAGCAGGGCAGTATCTCTCATTAAAGGGCAACTTTGAAAGCGTGAGCAAAATAACAGTTTCCTCCTCCCACCCAGCTCCTCTCAACCCAGTTTTCTTCTGTGATCATGTCACTCCTCTGCTTGAAATCTTGCAACTGTTCTCCATTGCTCACCAATGAAATACAACCTAACAGGGCATTGACATCCTTCACAATATGACTGCAACCTACTTCTCCAGTCTTTTTCCTATTTCACTCCCTGCTATGAATCTAATCTCCCAATCAAACTTGGATATGTACAAAACATACTCTGGTCTTTTTCACTGATGTGTTTTTTCTTGTTTCTTACCTCTGCTTGCACACTTCTTGCTGAATCTTACCCCTTCTCCACGAAGCCTTCTCTGATGCCTCCTTCGCCCCAGCCAGAAGTCACCTCTTTTTTGGTATGTATTTTAAAGACCTTATTTATGCTTCTCTTGCTGAGCTATCGTAAGCTGCCTCAGATCACGATTTGCACCCAGACTGGCCTCGAAACTCCATTCATGCATCAACTCCTTGGTAGACCTTTCCTTACCCCTACCCCTGGCCTGTCTCACCAGCACCACGCCCTTCCTCCTCACACCTCCCCAGCAAGTTCTAAGGCCACTTGGTCACATCTGTTTGTCTGTCTCCCCCATCCCTCACTGATCTCTTCCTGCTCAACGGATGTTTGATGAATAAAAACAAATAAGCAGATGACCACGTGCATCAAGGAATCATATTTTGCTTTTCGGCAAATCTCCAACAGCATCTTGCATTTATTTGCACCTCAACCTCCCAGGTCTGTGGGGAAGTGGCATTCAACAAGAACCTGCACGGAACCTGACAGATTTCACCTCCACCAGCATCAGGCAGAGAGAGACAAACAAGGTAAGACAAGCACAGAAGCCCAGTCCTCTGGGGAGCGGAGGGGGTGACTGCTCTGCAACATCTCTGAAGCAAGTGGCTTCTCAAAGGGATTAGAGCAGCCACACAGCGCTTATTACTGGGCGTGGTCCTGGCTCCCTTCTGACGTGGAGGTTGCAGCTCCCAGTCTGAGCTTCTTCCGACAGCCCGCCCAGAGCATCCCCTAGACATTACAATTCAAGGCACAGCAACAAAATGTCCCTCCGTTGCTGACATCAAACGAGGTGGCCCAGCTGGAGGAGAGTTTCATTTTCTCTTCATCTGCCTCACTGCTGACATTTCACAGGGTCCGCCCGCCTCTTGCAAGCAAGCACAGAGGCTGGAGGAGATGCCGTGGGTGTGTAGGCTTGGATCCTTGCCAGTTACCGCATGAAGTGCGAATGGATTGTCATGACAAGAATGCATTTTCAAAGCAATTCATCTAAATGAGTGTGCTTCCTTTCAGAGTCCTAGGAGGATGGACATTTACTCTGTTATTCAGAACATTTCAGAAACTTGTTTGGGGACCTGCCGGTGGAAAAACAGCTTTGATCTTGCAGCATAGGTTTTGTTTGTTTTGTTTTGTTTCGAGACAAGGTCTCACTCTGTTGTCCAGACGAGTGCAGTGGTGCAGCCACGGCGCATTGCAGCACTGACCTCCTGGGCTCAAGCAGTCCTCCCACCTCAGCCTCCCAAATTGCTGGGATTACAGGCATGCGCCATCATGCCCAGCTAGTTTTAAAATACAGAGATGGGGTCTCACTATGCTGCCCAGGACTGAACCCCTGGCCTCAAGCAGTCCTCCCACCTTGGCCTCCCAATGTGCTGGGATTATAAGCATGAGCTACCACATCTGGCTAATTTTCAATTTTTTCATTTTCAAAAGAAGTCAGGAGGCTTTGAGATCCTAGTTTGGTGGTGAATAAGGTAGCCAAAAACACTGGGAAATACCTTGATAGACAAGTCCCTCCTCCCTGGCCGCCTTCCACCTAGGGCTCCTCAGGGGTTAGTTCTCACTCACGAGCTTTATGCAGAGGTGCACTCTGTGAGAATTTAGGAAAGGTTTTCATGTCCTGATGAAATGGGGCAGACTTGGCTAGCAAGTCTTTTTTGCCCATTGCCCTTCCCCCTTCTTCCCATCTAGAAAGTCCACATTGTGCTTGGAGGTGCAGAGCCAGCTTGCGACCTCAAGGCTGCAGGTTCAAGATGAAAGTCAGCACGGGAGAGTGCAGAGCAGGGCACAGTGTGAGTCCAGCTCTCCAAGAACATTATTAAACTTACACCAGCCCCAAACTATCTACCTCTAGCTTTCTTGTTATAAAAAAAGAATTTTCCCCTTATTTGTTTGAGCCACAACAGTGGGTTTTATGCTTCTTGTAGCCAAATGTTTTCCTACCTGATGCCAGAAGAATGACTACAGAGTGACTTGGTATGCCCCATAAATTGGTTCTGAAAAAAGAATTCCACAAAAGGAATTCCAAAATAATGTTGGGAATGGCAGTTCAAATATATACATTGTCCCATGCATTGGTTTGAATCTATTCTAGGGAGACTGGAAGACCTGGATGGGAATTCTGTGTCTGGTCCCTAAACAGGGACTATAGCAAATGCTCTCTAAAAAAAAAAAAAAAGAATTTGAGAGACCAAGGCAGACAGATCACATGAGGTCAAGAGTTCAAGACTAGCCTGGTCAACATGGTGAAACTCTGTCTCTACCAAAAATGCAAAAATTAGCCGGGTGTGGTAGAATCTGTATTCCCAGCTACTTGGGAGGCAGAGGCAGGAAAATCACTTGAGCCTGGGAGGCGGAGGCTGCAGTGAGCCAAGATCATGCCATTGCATTCCAGTCTGGGCAACAGAGCAAGACGCCATCTCAAAAACAAAAACAAAAAAAGAAAAGAAAAAAAGAAATCCACCAGGAGACAATAATCCTGAATCAGACATTGTTAAAAAAAGAAATCCCTTAATTCAAAAATTCCCTTTACACGTTAAAATCAAAGCTTAAAAGTTTGGACGTCTAATGTTATTATGAACTGTAGGTAGCAAGAACTCAAGCTATAGCTTAATGGAATTTCCCAAACACCAAGGGAAGAACTGGAGACACTTCTAGACTGCAGGTAGAAAGAAAAAAGAAGGAAAGAAAGGAAAGAAGAAAGGTCAGACATCAGAATCCCTGCAATAGCCCCTACCTTACCTTGAGGTCAAACAATGGCTGGAGTGGAAACAGGAGTAAAGCCTCAGATAGTTTGAAGCAAAAGCCAAAGCAGAGAACACTTATGCCCTGCTTCCCATTCGGGAGTCCAGGAGCAGAGTAAAGATGGCATCATGGAGCACTGAGGCAGAAGATGAGAGATGATGGAAACACCCCCAAGTCTCCTTCAGGTATCATGTAAGATTGAGCTGAGGGCAGGGAGCAAAAAGTCAGGTCAATTCTATTGCAGAGGCTGTGGGGTGGACCTTGTGGGTCAGGCACTGGACAGAGGGTGTGATGTGTCCTGTCTGCAGCAGTAAGGAGCATCAGGTGGGGCTGAGTCAGCCAGGGAATGTCCACTGGACCCTGAAGAAATCAGGAAAAGAAACCATACCATGTGTCAGTCACATCTCCAGGAGACCAGCAAGGACCCAGAAGTCAGCACGAGGCTACACAAGAACTAGTGGGCTTCTCCCATTGGTGGGAGGACATTGTTCGACCTTCCTTATATCCAGGTACCATCCTGGGATGGCGGGGGAGGGAGCAGACTTTACAAAGTGAGAAACCACCTGTCTTAGTCCATTCGTGCTGCTATAACAAAAGACCATACACTTGATGCCTTAGAAACAGCAACACACCTCTGGAGGCTGGGAAGTTCAAGAACAAAGCACCAGCAGAGTTGACATGTGGCAAGAGCCCACTTTGTTCATAAATGGCGGTCTTCCAGCTGTGTCCTCAGATGGCGGAAGGGGCAAAGGAGCTCTCTAGGACCTCTTTATAAGGGCACTAAGACCACTGATGAGGGCTTTGCCCTCATGACCTAATCACCTCCCAAAGGCCCTACCTCCTAATGCCATCATATTGGATGTTAAGATTTCAACATGTGAATGGGGGTTGGGGGACAGACACAAACATTTGGACTACAGCACCACTCAAATAGAGTAATTGAAAGAAATATTTATCCAAAAGAGGAAAGAATTTGAAACAGGCAGAGGTATAATACCTTAAATTGGCTAGTTTATGTTTCCCTCCGACTCACAGTCCATGGAAATTGGGGCTCCACAGCAAGCTGAGACTAGTTGAACAAAATAATGAATTCTGTGCTGATTGCACATCTGAGTGTAATGTAAAAATTTTGACCCTGCTAATATATGCTTGTTTTTTAAAAATCCATCTTCAATATTTTATCACAGCTGAGGCATCCTTTGCCTACTCTTCTGCAGAAGGCTGCTCTAAATGTCTTTATACACAGGGAGCTATTTCAGCTCTGTACATTACTATGAAGCAGTCACAGAGCCTCCCTTCCCCCACTTGGTGAACATGTCTTTTGAAGCCCTTGGAATTTAATTCACACCATTTTGACTACTTAAAACACACACACACACACACACACACACACACACGGACTTCTTTTTCCACCACTCCTTGTGGAGCAGGGCTAATTCATAGGCAGTGTGCCCAGAGTAGACCCACACATTGACTTTTGACTCTATTTGCTTTGTTGACAATTCCCATCTCTCTGGCTAGACTTGGAAGCTGCCCGGAGGCAGACAGTGGGCCTTGTGGTTCTCACAGACCCCAGCATAAAATGCTTGCTGACTGAATTCACCTCAGTATAATCGTGTCAAAGGTGATTTGAAAATTCAGACCTTGAGTAGTCTGTCACTAGTGAAGCTTTCTGGGATCCACTTTCTGTTTCCCCCGCTCCCTCCCTTACTTCTGCCTTCTCTGGCTAAAAGCAAATGTTGGCATTCAAAGGAAGGCTCTGACTTGCTTCTCAAGCTTGGTCCCCATGCCTGAAGTAGAGCCTCATCTTTCCCACCTCCTGACACTCACCTCTCTAAAGACCCTGCATATATCGTGGTTAGATTCTGGTCTACATGAATTTGAGACAGTGACCTGTTGACATCCTGCAAGCCATATAATTTTACCATTCTTCAGTCCCTCCAAATCATACAGAAGCCAACCCTTACCCACTGTGACCAGAGGTGAACATAGACTTTTCTGAACCTGGCAGACACCAGCTTGACTGGGTCTCCAGGGCCCCCACCTGCCGCCCTAGCACTATCTGTAGCCACACTCCACCTCTGCCCTCTCCCCCCAGCCCAGCCCTGGAGCACAGATGCCTGCCAGCCCTGGTAACACCTGGCTCCAGCTCTGCCATGACCTCTTAGCTCCTCAGGTATTCCTGTTTAATCTTGTCACCTGCTCCCCCGATTCCTGTCACCATCCAGTGGCAGCACCTGGGCAGGCTGGCCAGGTGGCACGTGAGACTGGAGAGTGAATGAATCAGCCACGTTCCTACCCCTGAGCATCCTGAGCAGGACCCTCTGTTTAAGTTCCCATCCTCTTAGAATCACTTAGTAAATCTCCCTCATCTTGCACCAGCCTCCAACCCTCCTGGAGGCCCTCTCCCTTCAGGCTTAAGGGACAGCTCCTGTATGCCATCATCACTCACCAGCACTTACCAAGCATCACCATGTGTGGGACCGTCTGCAGGACACTGGGACGAGAGAGACATAAAGGACACTGTCTCTGCCCTGGAGAAGGCTACGAACTTAGAAGAGTCAAAATAGCACAGTTTTAGGCTCAGAAAGCCTGTGTTCAAAGCCCTGGACCCTAAGTTGCCTGCTGAGCGACTGGCACCAATCACATGACTCCTAGGATTCTCAGTTTTCTAATCTGTAAAATGAGTTCGGACCTCACAGTGTATTGTACACGATCATCTGATACTGAGCACAAAGGACTTATTTGTAACCAGTGAAATGTTCAGGGCTGTCTATATGTATCTCCTGCTGGCCTTCTGTATCCATGGGTTCCATATCCATGGGTTCAACCAACTGCAGGTTTAAAATGTTTGAAAAAAAGTGGATTGTTTTGTCTGTACTGAACGTGTGCAGACTTTCTTCTTGCCATGATTCCCTAGATGATACAATATAACAACTATTTACATAACATTTACACTGTATTAAGTATTATAAGGAATCCAGAGGTGATTTAAAGTATATGGGAGGATATGCATGGGTTATATGCAAACACTACATCATTTCTAACAGGGACGTGAGCATCTGTGGATTTGGGTATTCACAGGGATCCTGGAACCAGTCGCCCACAGATACCAAGGGAAGACTGTATGGTGTGTGTGTGTGTGTGTGTGTGTGTGTGTGTGTATGTGGTCTCCAGTTGGCTAGAGAGGACATCAGGACATAAAAGTTATCAAAGATGCACCTGAGTGTATATGTAACAGCAGGTATGATATTTTAAAGTGCCTCTGGAGTATCTTGATTAATGTTCCCCCATAGGTAAGCCAGCTTCTCTCTCCCTGACTGAGTACAATCTCTCCCAATGAGCAACTGCTTCTCTGCTGATAAGGAACAATTCCCTGGCCTTTTCATATCCAGGACAAATTGGGACCTTCAGTGCCTCCAGGAATTGTAGGCAGGGGGTTCTACTGCCACCCCAGGCTCTGTGGTCCCTACTCTCCCTCAAACAAAAAACACGGAACCAAAGGAAATAATCTCAGGCAGCAGCTCACATGCACAACCAAAACCATGAGTCCCTATGCTGGGGCCCTGCTCTGTCCTAATCCATTCACCCTGTTATCACCCGCCGGCTCTGAGTCAGGCTTAAAGCACCTATGCTCTGCACCTTCTTTGAACCTGCAAACCTACGGCAGCCTGATGGACCTTGCACATCTGGAAGTTGCCCACAATAAGTCCTGCTGCTAATGTAGAATTAAAGTAGGTTAATCTGGCTCACGCCAGCACTTTGGGAGGCCAAGGCAGGCAGATCACCTGAGGTCAGAAGTTTGAGACCAGCCTGGCCAACATGGTGAAACCCCAGCTCTACTAAAAATACAAAAATTAGCTGGGTGTGATGGCTCTCGCCTGTAATCCCGGCTACTCTGGAGGCTGAGGCAGGAGAATTGCTACAACACAAGAGGCCAAGGTTACAGTGAACTGAGATCATGTTCCTGCACTCCAGCCTGGGTCACAGAGCAAGACTCTGTCTCAAAAAATTAAATGATAAATAAAGTAGATTAATCAGATGGCTTTTGGACAGGGTAAGTTCCTAGAAAATGGCAATGAGAAAAACATGTACTATAGGCTCAGCCTTTCACCCTCCAAGAGTTGTAATCACATAAGCCACACCTTCACCAGTGTATTGCACAAGGAGAATGTCTTCTGTTAAAATGATTTTAATTGGGAAGCCATTAGGGTGGGGCAGCTACAGCACTTTAAGTTTTTACCTAAGCAAGCCAAAGCCTGATGTAAACAGTAAAATGAAACTAGAGACTATCAATCCGAAACCACCAACTCACCTCTAAAACCAGTCTTTCCACTGTAATCCATCAAATATGCTGTATGTGTCTTACTTCCATATTCAGCCTCTAAAAGCCCACACTGCTACAGCGGATCTCTCTGAACCTCTGCTGGTTTTGAGGGCTGCCCAAATCATGAATCCTTCTTTGCTCAAATAAACTCTGTCACGTTTATTTTGTCTGAAGTTTTTCCTTTAACATTTTCTGTATTTTAATCTGCCTGTGCTTTGCACAAGACAAAGTGGCTATTTAATGCCCATTTGCCTGACAACTAAAGCTGAGGCCCTGAGCTCAAGTGACCCCCAAGCCAGACAGTGTCAGAGGTAGGATTAGTTCTAGCAAGATGATGAGTTTTCTGCCTTCTCAACTCTTCCAGGGCCATGTGGAAGCTGAAGTAAATACATTCACATCATTTGAAATAAATGCCCTAGACCTCCACACAAGCGAAGCAGGAAATTTCAGAAACAGTCCCTCCTCCTGTCAACCTACACAAAGCTTCTCTTTTCATCCTCACTTTCCAGTCACATCCAACCACCCCCTCTCTCCACCCCTCGCTAGCATTTGGTTCACCCTCTGACCTACCTCATAAAATAGCATCTCCTCACATTGCAATAACATGAAATAGCCTGACTTCTTAGAGTTGTTATAAAGATAAAAATGAGATTAGATATGCAAGGTGCCTAGTGTAGTGCCTGCCACATAGAAAGCCCTCAATAAACCTTCTTATTATTAGCTGTTATCACCCAACATATTATCAACCCAAACACCAGGGAACCCAAACAAGTACATCAGCAAATGTTTATTGAGTGTCTACTGCCTATTGGAAAACAAAAACTGAAATGATGCCGGGAAGTTGCAGGTGTCCTTCCCTATCCACCCCTATGTTTGGTAGAGGACGCAGGACTGCTGTCTCACTCCCACCACCTGCCTTCCTGCCCGGGTTTCCCATCTCAGGCATCAGCACCACTAGTTTGTCAGTTGCTGAGGCCCAGGAGCCATTCTAATTCCTTTTCCTCACTCCATTCATATCCAGTTGCTTCCCAAGTGCTTTTGATTTTACTCCTAAATAGCTCTCAAATCTCAGTCTCCTCTCTAGCATTACTCCATCGCCTCCTCTCCCAGTAAGACTCTAAAGGACTCTCTTTCTCCAAATATTCATTATTTAGGAGCAGTAATTAGGAGATTGCAGAAAGAAGCAAAATTGTCATGATGTGAAAATATTCACGCATTTTCACCCAACCATCCCTCCCCACCAAACGTTACTGGGAACACTAGAACTACCAACCATGCCAATCTCACATGCAGATACAATGCAAGGTGGTTGCAAAGTGACACTGAACATTTTGCTCAATTTGCTGGATTTCATGAAGTTGAGGAAAGTGATATTGAAGGTCTGCTTCAGTGCCACGGACCAAGAAGAAGTCGGCAGAGTTAAAGCAGTTGCAGCTGAGGAAGGAAAACAGCTGAGGTTCAAGGCAGGACTGCTCCTTGAAAAGAGAATGGTTTGAGTGTCAGAGTATTGAGGAGGGCCTTGGAGAAACTGATGAAATCTTTGAAAGTTTTCATGATTCTTCCTCAGAAGTCAAGCAAGAAGCAAAGTGTTGCATCCGGCTGTCCTGTCATCTTTTCAGCATGAGTTCCCCCCTCAAAAAGTTAGCAACTGATTCATACCTTGTTCTAAGAGCTAGCACAAAGCTGCAATTATTACGTAAGTATTATGAAATACAAAGTAATTTGAAAATTGTTTTATAATTTTTTTGTATTATTTTTCAAAGTAAGATACTAATCAAGCCTTTATAAAAAATGTTTACTAAGAAATTGGGCCTCCATTTTACTTTCAGTGGTCCCTTTCCAATACCAGTTTTCTGCAAATAATGAGGGTTTCCTGTCTTGCAGTTGTCTCTTCCTGGTGTCTGCACTCTCTAAACTGCAGCAGATCTGGCTATAAACAGCCCTGTTTTAAAATCTTCCATGATTCCCCACTCCCCTCAGGAATAAAGTCCAGAATTCTTCACACAGCACCAGAGCCCTGCGTAGTCTGGCCACTGCCTCCCTCTCCACTCTCAGCCTTTGCACTCCCTGCTCCATGTTTGCCCCAGTCCTACCACTTTGAAAGTTCTCCCCAGTGCTATGCACTTCCAAGCCGAAAGATCTTTATTCATCTCATTCCTGCAGCCTGGAACCCTCCTGCCCACCATCTTTCCCAGGAGAGGAGAGAATGCCTATTTGTTCTCTTCTGTTTCCTGGCATGAAGAAGACACTTGATACATATTTAAATGAGTAAATGGGCTGTGAAAGTTCTTCCTGATTCTGACAAATGAGTGTGTCAGATAAGCCACGTTCCCTCACTCCTGTAAGCATCCACAAACAATGGCACTTCAATCCGCCACCATTCAACGCCGAGACCCCACCTCCTACTGTGCTTGTAAATTAAGAACCTGGCACACCTTACCAGGACATCGTCCTCCTTTTAGGGTGGATGACAGCAAAAGCTACCAGTGTTGTAGAAACAAGACCATAGAGAACATCAGTCCTGGGCATGACAGATATCCAGAAAACTCAAAAGGGCAAGGGCCTAGGTGCTGAGTTCTCAGCAGGCAGTGGTGTATTCAGGTCACCCAAGGGGGAGAGTCACTAAGAGTTTCAAAGATTAGCCCCAAGTCTGGTATTTTTCTGAAACAAAGAGTTTCAAAGATTAGCCCCAAGTCTGGTATTTTTCTGAACAATGGTAACGTGACTCATTTATGGCAACTATAATTTGTATAGCCTCAAAATAACTCTCTGGAGTCAGGCTACATACAATAAAGCACACTAAATAATCCACTTCCACTGCCCCCTATAGGTTTCCTGGCATCTCCACTCCTGGTTACCATGGCGACCCAGAAGGGGCCTCTCAGACCTGATAGCAGCGTGGGGGCAGCTCCGCAGGGAGGGGGCAGCTATAACACATCACTACATTTGGCCGAGGACAATTCTGGGCCAAGGGGGGCCTTCGGCTTTCAGAAGCTACAGAGCACCCCAGAGAGTTAATGTGCTTCAAGATAGAGGAGCGAACAGGAAAGGCTGATGGGTCATCTTTGAATCAGAAGCCATTTTTGCCTTTCCTTCTAAGTTTTCAGTGGAGAGGAAAAGAAAAACAAAAGCAAGCAAACTCTTCACAGCTGAAGAAACTTGTTCAGATTATTTCGGAGTTCTTCCTAGTTGCCCATGAAGCCCACCAGGCCAATTCTCATCCGTCTCATTTCTGTGATCGTGGACGGGATAAGACTCAATGGCATGAAACTGCTTCAGGACCTTCTGCCTCACCTCCAGCTTTAAATCAGATCTTGAATGCTACTTAGAGGGAAAATTTTTTCTTAGCAAATTATAAAAATGGAATTGATTCACCAGAGGGGGGAAAAGAACCCACTGAGTAAATACATTTTGATGCTTATGTAAATATATCTCAGAGCACGTTTCAAGGGAAAGTGGCTTGCTTACTGAGTTTAATTATAATGCTCTTTGATTTCAAAAATAAGACAAAAATGCTAGAAGCCAGGTGTAACAGGGAAAGAAATGAAAAGATGAGCACTGAGATGCAACCGTTAGCTCCAGCCGTGGCTGAAATACATGTGATGAGGTACAAAAATGGCACATTGCTGTTATTGCTAGGGACAGCCCTGACACACTGTCAAGTGTCCCCTCCAAATACGATCCTAAATGGCACCACACCTCCAACCCCGGGCTAGGTATCCTGAGGTTTCCAAATGTACAGAGATCTTTAAAGTGCATTGAGGATAATGGCATCTCCTAGCAAAATGAGGATGTGCAGTATATTCCAGGCTCAGATAGACTGAGATGAGGTGAACTGAACTCAAATGTTAAAATGCCAAGGAACCCAGTGGGATGTTGTGAGCAGAAAACAAGATGCTGTGAGGCTGGGAAAATATCCTAAGTACTATGTCCAAGAGCAAAAAGATGTAAAAAAAAAAAAAAAAAGAAAGAAAAGAAAGAAAAGGAAGTGAAACTCTTAAAGGGAGTAGTAAAGGGGACCCTGGCCAGGCTGGTGGGCGGAGCAACTGCAGAGAAAGCCTTTCAATCAGAAGCCACTGACTGCACAGAAGCCTGGAGCACATCTACAGAAGCACAGAGTTTCTCCAAACACCAAGGTGAGGACAGCTAGCAGTAGCTCAATGCAGATCACAGGGTGAAAGCCAGCTGGAATGCAGAAAGTCCCCAGGGTCAGTGTCATGATTCAGGCCCAGTGGGGGCTTGAGGTAGACTGAAGGCGATAAACGTATCTTAACACGCTTCCAGATCTAGTCTGTCCAGCGCATACAGTACTGGCCAGCGTAGTGACTTCTAGATTTCTAGAAAATCTGGACTTCTGATTTCCTTTTTTAAAAAAATTTTTAGTACAAACAATCCCACAGTATTTACTGTCATCTTGCAATAACATAAGGGGAATCAATACAATATGAATAAATGTTCATATTGGACAAAGGCCATCTAAAAACAAACTGTATCCTTTTCAACAATTTCTCACCTCACTGATCATCTCTTGTTGGAGACACCGTGTAGCTGAGTAGTATCATCTCCTTTTAGCATGATCCAGTGCAGTTGTTTTCTTGACTTTGTTTTAGAATGAATCTGTTCTGCGTCAACTAATACAAGATTCATATACTCATCAAAGCCAGTGAAACAGCCTTTATCTACACATTCACTTGCTCATAGATCCATACTTGAACCTGGAGTCTATTTTGTAAGTATCTGAAGATGAGGTTGATGGGCTGCATCACAACCTTCTGCGCTTTCTGGCCCTGGTCACAGTACGCCATGGTGGAATTTTCTGGATTTCTCATTTCTTATAAAAACTGCAAAATCTGGCCAAAATTTCTCTCTCTACTTATTCTACAAATATTTACTGAGCATTCACTCTGTGCCAAGTATTCCAGGCCCTAAGGATACAACAGTGGGGGAAAAATAAAATCCTTGATGTTGTGGAGCATACATGTTAGTGGGAAACACAAACAATAAATAAATGCATGTGACAGGTGGTGGTAAATCCTGTGAAGAAACTAGAGCAGGGTAAGGGGGGTGAGAGTTTCTAGGGGAGTGCTAGGAAATGCAGGGCCATCTGGGAAGGTCTGCTCGCTCCTGCACAGTAACACACGGCTCGAGCTAAGTGATGGCTTCCCCCTCACACAGGGCATGCTCTCTGGTTTGCCACAGTCCCCACTACTCTCTCGTTACCTCCTCCTGGCCTACTCTACTCGTTTATGTGGCCTCCGTAGGCATCGGAGTTGTGGCCCTCTGCGTTAATCCTTCCCCTAGATCCCTCTGTATTAATCAGGGTTCTCTAGAGGGACAGGACTAATAGGATAGAATGTATATCTGAAAGGGAGTTTTTAAGGAGTATTGACTCACACAGTCACAAGGTGAAGTCCCACAGTAGGCCATCTGCAAGCTGAGGAGCAAGGAAGACAGTTAAAGACCCAAAACCTCAAAAGCAGGGAAGCCAACAGTGCAGCCTGTGGCTGAAGACCTGAGAGTCCCCGGCAAATCACTGGTCCAAGTCCAAGAGTCCAAAAGCTGCAGAACTTGGAGTCTGATGTTGTAGGGCAGGAAGCATCCGGCAAGGGAGAAAGATAAAGGCCGGAAGACTCGGCAAGTCCAGTCCTTCCATGCTCCTCGGCCTGATTTTACTCTAGCTGCACTGGCAGGTGATTGGATGGTGCCCTCCCAGACTGGGGGGTGGGTCTGCCTCTCCCAGTCCACTGACTCAAATGTTAATCTTCTTTGGCAACACCCTCACAGACACACCCAGGAACAATACTTTGATCCTTCAATCCAATCAAGTTCACACTTAGTATTAACCATCACGCTCTCCAACTCTGGATACCCAGGATCCAGCAGGGAAAGGAGATACTGCTCCCAAGCAGACACACAAAACAAGTTTGAGCAAATGGGACTTGAGGAAATATGAACCTAAAAGTCTGAAGGGGGTGGGGGGACAACTCCAGGCACTGCCCTGGTAAATGATGGAGAAACATGGTTTTTGAAACATGAACACGTGTACAGAAGGGGCTCCAGATGCAACTGGGGAGGGATCCCCAGACCTCTCCCCACTACAGAGTGCCAGGCTGGGGGTCCCAGGTGGCAGAGCATCAGGGACCAAGGTTGAGCAAGGATGCAGGTACTGGGTCATGAAGCCTGGGAACACATCCCAGGGCTGCTCAGCTACCCGTGGGACCCCTGAGGGAGGCACAAAGAGGCCTCTTGGAGCAGAAGGGAGGGGGTAAACCAAAGTGAAAAGTAAAGGGAGAGGGTAAACCAAAGTGCTCCACTTTCAAGGAGCAGGTTTGGGGCTCCTTGACCTCAGGTGATCGGCCCGCCTGGGGGTGCAGGGAGCACTGTGGGGAAAGCAGACTGCACCTCTGTACAGGGAAGACCCAGTCCCCTTCTGCCACCTGGTGAGAGATTGCCCAGGCTGAAGTCAGCAAGAACAGCTGAGACAACAAGAGGGAGGTGACACAGCAACCACAGGGCCAAGAGAAAGCACGAGACAGAGAAGCATCTGCAAAGGACTTGTTAGATGGGACTTTTTCCATTCCTCAGGTTCATGGCCTCTTACAAGAAGGGAGTCACCTATCCGTTCTCCCATGAGCAGGTGGTGTGGATTTGCTTCCGAAGGACCAGCCTTTTCTGGGAGCATCCTGCTCTATTCATTGAATGGCGGGAGCCAGCCTACTGAAGAACTGAGGGTGTATGTCTCCCAGCCACAGTCCCAGATGCTGCTGCCAGGGCTTCCAATATATGCCCAGAGCTGCCCTGAATGTGGCAAAGGCCTTAACATAGCCTGTAACCTCACCCTTCCTGCTTCTGCGCCAGCCTGCCCCACCTTTTCCTCCTCAACCACATCCCCAAGAGAGCACGTACAGGCTCTCTTGAGCCTTGGGAACTGGGACATTGCATTACTGACACTTGATCAATTGCATTGTCTTCAGGTGGCCCCAAGATCTCTTTTAGTTATGCCCTTTAAGTATCAGCCATGGCTGGGCGCAGTGGCTCACTCCTGTAATCCCAGCACTTTGGGAGACCAAGGCGGGTGGATCACCTGAGGTCGGGAGTTCAAGACCAGCCTGACCAATATGGAGAAACCCCGTCTTTCCTAAAATTACAAATAAAATTACAAAATTAGCAGGGTGTGCTGGCAGGTGCCTGTAATCCCAGCTACTCAGGAGGCCGAGGCAGGAGAATTGCTTGAACCCTGGAGGTGGAGGTTGCAGTGAGCCAAAATTGCACCATTACACTCCAGCCTGGACAACAAGAATGAAACTCCGTCTCAAAAAAAAAAAAAGAAAAGAAAAAAAAAGAACCAGCCAATGTGCTGGACCTAATGGCTAAGGTGGGGCAGCAGCGTACTCCTAATGAGTCAGAGAGAGTAGAAGAAGCCCAAGACTCACAGCCAGTCTGTGAGAGAGAAATTGTCCTTAGGCCCTGGGATGACGTCTGTAAAACTGAAGCCAAAGGCAGAGCGGAGCTGGTAAGTGTGAAGTCAAGTCCTAACACTGGGGTCTGTGGAATATGTTAAAATAACTATCCCCCAAAAATGCAAAACAGATTCATTTTAACAAGCAACCCTCTGAGTAGGAATCAGCAACATTCTAGGACTTTGTTTTAGACCCAAACCTCAGGTAGCTCAGCCAAGCTGGAGTTCAGAGAGCACCCCCTGGCCTGGGACCACCTGCCACCTCTCATAAGGTTAAGGGGATGTCTTCTGGGGGACTCAGGCTCACCAGCAATTTTGCACTTTTCTTACAAAGTGAGGAATAGTCAGGTCACTTCTGAGTAGGTGAAACTGGAGAGCACTGACAAAATTCTCTTCTGGCAAAAAGAAGTCTCCCCTGGCAGAAGGAGCCTAGCATTCCTGTAAGGTAGGATTCTTAACCTTTCCTGTGCATTGTGAAAGAAACGTAGACTCTTGGGACCCCAAATTCATTATGCTAAAGGAAAAGTTAAGCTTGGGAATTGAGTTGCCCGAAATTACCTTTCTTTTGTTCCCAAACAGATAGTTGTCATTTTACAGGCTTACTTTATCCTATGTAAGATGCAGATTTACTAAGCATAAGATAAATGCATAAATGACTTTTCCTCTACCCACTTCTTTTCACATGTAAAATGTAGATTCACTGGGCACTGGGCACTAATCAGAGCCCCACAAGAATGTAATCGCTTGCCTCATTGCCCACCTTCTCTCCTTTGTCTTCTTCCCCCTCCTGCTTGCTCTTTCCTCTTTAAATATTGGAGTTCCCAAAACTCTCTTTGGAAAAAGAATAGGTCATGGATTCTACTGTGACTTGTGTTTCTTTCTCCCAGGTCTGTCCTCAATCTTGGCAAAATAAAACCTCAAATTGATTGAGACTTGCTGCAGTCACTTTCTGGTTTACAGCAAGGACCCCTTTGGCAAATGCGTCAGATGAAAAATAGGGCCATAAAAAAACAATTATACCAAAGTTATCAAAATATGTTTTTTAAAAATTATAATAATGCTGTGCTTTACTATTAATGTCTTGAACAAAAGATTGGGAGAGGGCCTGATAGACAACATAATTATGAAATCTCAGTGAGCAGATGTGGAGTTTTGGATATTTGTAGCAACTGTTATGTGATATGAAAATCACCCCACGATATCCATGACTGTGCTGCACCTCCTGCAGTCATAGCAAAAAGAGCTAGGTTAGTGAGGAACTCTCCACACAACGCAGAATTTTTTCATGCTCCTGAAATAATGCGCAATATGCAAATCCTCCTGTAATCCATGGCCTCAAACTCTCATTAAAGTGAAAGTGGTTGTCCTGGACCCTTTGTTCAAAGTAGAAAGGAGAGTGGTGTTGGGGGGAATGAAACAAGAGGGTGGTGAGACCAAGACCCAAGATTGAGAGAAGAGATGGCGCCGTGGAGAAGGGGGAACCACCACAGGTAGCAAAGCGAACTTTCCCCCGAATCACAGGTAAGCCCCCCTGGGCTGCATGGAGTGTTATCTGCAGTTTTCCCAACCTCCCAGAGGCCCGACCCTGTGCTCTCCAGAATCAATGAGTAGATTTGGCCCTTTAAGTTCTCTGAGGCTTCCCTGACTGCTCTTTAAAAGTATCTGCTCAGTCCTAGTGAATTGATTTACTTCGCCCCAGTCCTCGAAGGATGCTACAGATCAAAAGGTGTCCGGGAAACTGCTCTTAAAGATGCTGACACTACTCCCAATTACTGACTAGCGGTGTGCACGCCAGGCCCCTGTTCCAGGAGTCCAGGCCTCACTCCGTGGGGTAGCGTGGACTCACAGAGGAAAATCAATGTGTGGGATGTAGAAGAGAAGGCAACTGGATTTAGGTTGTTGCTGTTGGTACCTTGTTTGCCTTTAGAGACATATGAAAAGATCCAGTCATTCTTTTTTCAAAACAGAAATACAGAACATAAAACTCTACTCAACAAATGCAACAAAAATGAAAAAGACATCCACTTCATAGAGGTAAAGAGAAAAATCAGGTCAATAGAGGAAAGACGGTTAGGAGAGAGAGCACACCCGGGCACAAACACACAGAGTATAAGATGGAGTGAAAAATGAGGGGGGAAGGCAGGACACAGAGAAGAAAACCCCAGCACTTACCAAACCCTTAAGGCAAAGCTCATCTCACTCATGAATTCTGCTCCAAATGGAAAATAAACTACCCACTAGATTCAAAGTTTAGGAAAGAAAAAAGTTTCTTGCTCCCAGTTCCTAAAAGCAGCAAGCATCAAATTTCATTTTTCAGAGACCAGGGTCTTCTACTTTTATAGAGTAATATCACTCATGAGGCCTCTGGGCCCATTTAAAATAAAGGTGATTCAAGCCCTTTTGCATTTTCACAACCATAGGCACAAATGGTACCACGTCTTAGTGTTTCCCTGCCTGCGGATGCACTCAGGTAAGAACTGGATGGAGCTTGCATGGCAGGTAAAGTTAGCAGTTGCTACTGAGCCAGTGCAAGACAGACTTACTCTGAGAGTCCTGCTGGGATCCCCAGGAAGCAGTGAGCACTCTGTGTTCCTTTAGCCACAGCCATCATCAGGGGCTGGGGACAGCCTCCTTCATGACCTGTTCCTTCCACTGTCAAGGATTAGCCAGCACCTCCAATTGCCTTAATGTACCCACCCAGCAGTGTCAGCAAGCTGGGGACAGACACACAGACAAGTTGGTTTGCATGAAACTCTGAAATCCTTTGAAAATAGAGACATATAGGCAACCTCAGGATGGAAATTTTATTCTAAATGCCTGATCCAGCCTGATTGCCAAGAGTGATACTGGCAAAGAAAAACAAAAAAATACAAAAAGCCTTGGATTTAGGCTATCTGTGTTTTCAAATGATTTAATAATGATGACAGGCAGAGGGTTTACACCAACAGATCAAAAGTGCAACAAACATTTGTCGAGCACTGCTAGCTACCAGGTACTTTGGATATATCGATGTGTAACAGTCTCATGGAGTACACAGTCAGGACTCCCAGGGTTATTAACATCCACCTCCACCCATGGTAGCCCCCCACACCCTAGGGGACGAGGAACCAGGTGTCAACTCTCTACCCATCACAACCACCTGACCAGCTGGCTTTGATTATATCCCCACTTTACAGCTGTGAAAACTGAGATGGCAAGGCCAGAGGTGCACCATGAAGACCCAGGTCTACCCACGATGCTGAATTAGGCACTGCTAGTGGTAGATCAAGTGAGAGAGAGGAGGGGCCCTTGGCAAAGACATTTCCAGGAGCATTGCAGGGTAATGGATTTAGGAGAGGGGGAATGATGCCAGGGCCATGGGGCTCGGAGAGCAGAGGTGGCCTTGGAGAGGGAGAGTGCAGGCTGGGCCAGACATGAGGTCCACCTTCATTTACATGTTGAGGTGTATCTGCCTTATTCTGTCTGCCCAGAGCCACACCCCCTTCTTTTGGATAATTCTCCCTGTGGTTTTAGGGGAGATTCCCAGTCACGAGAGGCTCCCAACAGCAAGAGTGAGTCCCTGGCCCAGGCTGGGCTAGCCATATGGTACCTCACTGCTCTGGCTGCAGTAACTGGCTCAAGGAGTGGGAGAAGACCCAAACCATAACATCACAGTCCTTTTCTGAGATCTGTAAAACCAAAGCTGGTTTACGATTATACTGAGATAAAGTCTGGAATCATTAGTGGTCCTGTTTTCTGCCAGATGGATCCTGTCTGTCATGGAAGAGAACGAAGCCAACCTGTAGATACCAACAGAGATGAAAGATGGGCAGAGAGTGTGCCAGGAACATTTAGATCCCTGGAACCAGGCTTCAAGGCCAACAATGCCCTCCCACTTCCATAATCTAGTTGGATGAGCCAATAAATTCTCCTTTTCTCTTAAGCTATTAATAGTTAGGTTGGACATTGAAAGCCAGTGACCAAAGGAGTTCTAGTTGACATATGGGTGTGACTTACTGTGGCGGGGTTAGGGGGTGCACAAAACCAGAATTGGGTACTATATTCACAGGACAAAGTCTCTTTCAGTGGCCACAGAGGCCTCGAGATGCTCTGAGATGTGCATAGGCCAAAACGCAAGGGAGAGGGGCTGTGCTGGAACAAGCAGTGGAGGGACTGGCTGGGTCCCTGCAGTTTCCTGAGTGATGTGCACCCTTGAGTGTCCACTGGAAAAAGCACCCACAGACATAACCCACAGGGGACCCCACACTTACAGCTTATTCTGTCACCACATGGGGTGGCCCTGAGATTGCCTTCCACTCTAATAGGACACTGAGTGTAGATGGCCCTTGCTAGACCTGGTGAGAATGGGCACCATTCGGAAGATGGAGCAAGGAAAGGCTGGGATTGCCAGGAACAGCAACTTTGGAGAAGGACTCTCCTTCTCAGTGTGCCAGGAGGCCTGTGCGTCCTGGGAGGGCTTTCATTTGAGGGCTGTTTCAACAAAGGATTTACTCGTTTATTACTTATGTGGAGGCAAAACCATACTATCCTCCTGCAGGGACTCAACTACCCAAAGAAAAGTCATATTCTACAGGAAAAATTACTTGAAACAATTTGATCCTTGGCATTCAGCTTCGTCAATCTTTATTTTCCTAAAATATGTCTTCAAGGAAAGCCAGCTCCTGGGCTCTATGTAAGCATAAGCTCTGACGGTAGCCAAGAGACTCACATTTTTAGGATGAAAATCTGGCTTAGTAAGGACAGCGTGGGGGAAGGGACATGTTTTATATGAGTGGAAGAGAGAAAATAACTCAAGTGACCATCCACAGGAGGGAGGATAAATCAACCACAGTGCATACACACGACAGAGTGCAACACTTGGAGTCGTTCACAGAGAACGAAGTTCTTTATAGACTGTTATGGAAAGATCTCCCAAATACCTTATTAAGTGAAATAACACCAAATAATGGCAAGGTGCCAAACAGTGTTCATGGTGTGCTGCCTTCAATACAAGAAAGGAATAAAAATTAGAATATGTATTTAGATTTGCTTGAATTTGCATAAAGAAAGACCGAAGGAATTTTTTGAGTAAAAGCAGTGGGCAACGGAGTCAGAAACAGGTGGGAAACAGACTTCATTGGGGGCTCTTCAGTCGCTTTAATTTTTACATTGTGTGTATTCAAAATAATACTGAAATAACCCAGAACTCTATGAAAAAGACATATTTTCATTATACAAATCAACTGTTTTTAAAAATCCCAGCCTGGACAACATGGCGAAACCCTGTCTCTACAAAAAAATACAAAAAAGTTAGCTGGGAGTGGGGGCACACAGCCGTTGTCCCAGCTGCTCAGGTGGCTGAGGTGGGAGGATCGCTCGAGCCCAGGAGAAGGAGGTTGCAGTGAGCCGAGATTGGGCCACTGCACTCCAGCCTGGGAGACAGAGCCAGACCCTGTCTCAAAAAAAATATAATATAATATTATAAAATTTTCTCTTAAAACCCTTAGAGCAGATCACACTGCGCTGTGTTGTACTCTGAAAAGCCAACAGAACATTTAACAAACATTAATCCATATCAGGCCCTAATTCAACAAGTGCTGTGTGCTGTTGCCTTGTTCTTTGGGAATACACACCATATGTCGAATGGGGAACCTCTCCCCTTAATCTCTCCCACTGCTCAGGACCAGCCCTGACTCAGATCCCACAGGCCACAGAGGCCGTTGCAGCTCAGCCCCTAGCTCCCTGCCCTGACGCTCTGGGTTATAACCTAGGCGCTGTGAGTCTCCGTTTCTACTGACAGAAGCCCTGTCTGCACCTGGCTCCTCTCAGGAGGTTGGACTCCCCAGCCCCTTTCCGCTCTGTTCATTAAAAACCACCTCCGCAGCGGTTGGGCTCCCTGGCTGCCCCATTTGTTCTGATGTGAGCTGGATTCAGAGAGCTGGTTGGGTTCATTTCCTGTGCTTCCAGCCTCGGTCTCCATTGGCAGCACGCACTCACCATGGTAACGCTCAGGCCGCTTTTTGGAAACCCTCACTTCTCCTTGCTTAAAACTATTCAAAGAAAAATCCACCCAAGCCCCTCAAGGAAAAGGTACTTATTAAATACCTTTCCCAAAGTTAAAACATCTCCAACAAGGAGCTGTTTGAGGCTCATTGGAAGTTGTGTGTCCCTGAGACACACGCTTAATTAGGAGCTGGAAGTAAAAAGGTACCACACTTACGCAGAACAAGAAAAGGTCAGAACGCCACCCCTCTGTGAGCCCTCCCACAAAAGCTCGGGAAATGGAGGCTGTGGTTTTCAGGGAACGGGCCCGCTCTCATGTGTGGCACCCCCGAATCGTTCCCGCTGCTTGATGGTCACGCTCTGTGGTCTCTTTCTAAGGTGTATTTGCTATATTCATTAAAGGAGAGAACATTGGAAGCATTTAGAATAAAATGCCCTGTGATTTTCAAAATGGTGAAAATTTCCAGGAGGCTGAAGAGAAAGGGCTTTCCTGGTTGCAATAAGAAGGAACGAGAAAAAGAGAAAACCTCCAAAATAAATAAATAAATAAAGGGTTATGGGATCCACGTGATGCTGAGGTTTCTGTTTGTTTTGCTGATTTTCAGTAAGCAGGATTTGTTTCTTTTTCGCCTTCATTTCCAGTTCTGTATTTTGCAGCTGCCACTGGACGGTGGTTTGGAAGACCCTCAAATTCAATTCAGAGCCATATTGTCCATAAAATATAAGGGTTGAACAATTCAATGCAGAAACTCCCATCTGTGAGGCCTTGGTATCAGGAGGGTTTATGAGATCAACAAACCTCACCTGCTACCAAGGAGAGCCTCGGTTCCTGACAATGGAGGCTAGAACTTACAAAACTAAATGAAATTATTCCTTAAACTCAGCATCCCCTAATTTAAAAGGAATGAGATAAATTCAGAAATGAAGGGTCTTGATTCCAGGATCCCAGGCCTATGAAAGAACGTGTGGCTAGAAAAATATCATCCTTGTTTTCTTACTAATTATAAAAGCACTTATTATGAGAGCCCATAATTATTTAGATATGGCCATTCCATAGGGCAAATTATGCCTGCTTAAAGATAACTACAACAAAAACACGGGACAGCACAGATACCTACTCTATGCCTGTAAGCCTGGCTCCTTGCTCTAGCATTAAAGCGGTTAAATGAGCTGGCGGAAAATTTCTTATTAGGGGCAGCCAAGAGGTAGTTCCAGCATTTGGACCCACAGTGAAAAATGCAGTCTCAAAAACGCAACCTAGATGGACAAATCAGGTACCCGATTGAGTTGGTCAAGCCTCACAGCTTCATCTGATATTTACTCATGACACATACACACCCGCCCTCTCCCAAAACAAATAAGACTCTCCCCAATTACTCACCTAGACCACCCTGACAAATGTCTGTGCGCGTGGCTCCACCGATGATAAACTGAGGGCTGGGACACAACTCCTGAAAGTAATTTGGAACAATGCACAAGTCACAAGGTGCTCAGTGATGGTGGCAGCCTGGGGAAGGGAACGTCAGAGTCCCAGATTGCAGAGCTGGAAGAAACCCAGGAGATTGTCTACTGCCCATCACATTGTTTTATTGCTGAGGACTCTGAAGCCCAGAGAGGGGCGGAGCCCTGCCCACAGTCACACAGCCAGGGGTGAAGAGAGCAGGAGCTGGAATCCAGAGCACCTGCCAGGAATAGTGTTTACATTTTTTATTTTTATTTATTTATTTATTTTGAGACAGATTCTTACTCTTTCACCCAGGCTGGAGTGCAGTAGTGCAATCTCAGCTCACTTTACCTCCACCTCCCGGGTTCAAGTGATTCTCCTGCCTCAGCCCACCAAGTAGCTGGGATACATGTATCCACCACCATATCCAGTTAATTTTTTTTTTTTTTTTTTTGTATTTTTAGTAGATACGGGGTTTCACCATGTTGGCCAGGCTCGTCTCAAACTCCTGACTTCAAGTGATCCACCCGCCTCGGCCTCCCAAAGTGCTGGGATTACAGGTGTGAGCCACTGCACCCGGCCAGGACTAGTGTTTTAATACTCTATGTGTGGTGTAGGGGTGTGGGCGTGAAAAGGTTTTGGGTGAGGAGCAGAGAGGTAGGATAAAGGCAAAGGCTGAGATAATACGTGATGAAAATGATCTCACCCATTCAGACAACACCCCTATTTACATAGAGAGATTAGAAGAATATTTAGCAAACTGCTGTGAGCCCTGTGGGTACTTGTTAAAGTCTTGACTAAATGATAATGTTCCCATGTGCTGATAGACATACTGAGGTGTCAGAAGTACCATGTATCCTGAGATGAGAAGTCATCTCTGATACATTCACATACCTGACCTGCACTTCCTGCACTCATCTGTCTCAACTGGCATCTGCCTACAAGCAATCTCATGGCCCTGGCGCTCTGTTGGGGCACAATGACACATGCTTTTGTCATCCTTTCTTTGTTTACTGTGCAAGGATTTTCTGAGTGCCTGTTCTGTATCCAGTACCCTTTGAACCATGGTAGACAGGGGAAAAGGGAAACATGGTGAAATGAAGAAAGAAAAGAAATAAACCGTCTAGTTCTTGATCTCAAGGTGTGTTTGGTCCATATAGGAAACCAAGATTGACATTATGAAAACGTCAGAGAAAAAAGGCTAATGCATAATAATAGAATGTAGGCTATATCCACGAAGGGAGAAAAAACACAAAGAGAGAAAAATGAGAAGGGCCCAACAGGGACTATGGCTGCAAGACTTAGTGGGAGGGAGACGATGCCTGTCCATCAGAAAGGTAGGATGCAGGAGCAGTCTACGTATTTGTTCCCAAAGAAGAGATGAGTCTACCTGTTCACCAGCCAAACTGCTAGGGGGAGAAGGGCGGGACCTCAAGGGACAAACAGAAGTAGCCTACCTTTAATCAGAGGCATCCTGGGCTGCACTACATCAAAGACTGGCCGCAAAGAGAGAGAATCATTTCATTCTTACTTCATAGGGGTGAAGAAATGGCAGATCAAAAAGGACCAGGAAGCAGGAGGGTAGGCTGAGGGCAGACGCACGGGGTCTGGATGGCGCTGGCAATGGGGAATCTGGGATTCTGTTGTGTGAGGTGGAGCCTCCCAAGTGGAGGCCCTATAACCTATGTAAGGTGCCAGCTCCTGCCAACATGGCAGAAACAGCTCCTCTGGGCTGATTTTTTTTTCAAGTATTAAAAAAATATATTGACCTGTTTTTCATTGAAAAATTAAGACATGAACATGAGGGAAAAAACCTGACAACAAATAATGGTGTAAAACCCAAAATCCCTTCCGTCTCAGAGTCCACACGGGTAACGTTTCTTAAGTGTTACCTCCAGAAACTGTCTTCAAATATGAAAGCACATTTATATACATATACACATTTTTATCACATGTGTCTTGTACATGCATCTCTTCTTAGAGAGCTTTGTAATTTCATTAAAAGTATCACAAGTTATTTAGCTCGTTTATTTTGTTGCTATTTATTTGTAAATAAAGGTCCTCTAGTGATGGACCTTTCGTTTTTTGTTTGTTTCTTCCTTTTCAATCTTTTGCAATCTCTGGTAGCAACTTAAAGAGAAGAGTAGCACCGGCCAATCTGGGTGTTCTGCAAGTGTGGAGCTACAAACGTTCCCCCCGGGGACTCAAGAGCTCCCAGTCTCCAGGCAGTCATTTTTTGGCAAATAAAAGGCAGAGAGTTCTGAAACAGTAATAAGTAAAAAGAAAAAGAATTTTAATTTAAATGTTGTTTTAAAAAAAAAAGAAGGAAAAGGTTGCATCATCAAGAGGGAAGAAAAGACAGTACACTCAATAGGGGTTTGGAAGAATCTCTTTTCTTAAAATAGGTTCTTGGCTGGGCACGGTGGCTCATGCCCCAGCACTTTGAGAGGCCGAGGCAGGTGGATCACCTGAGGCCAGGGAGTTCGAGACCAGCCTGGCCAACATGACAAAACCCTATCTCTACTAAAAATACAAAAATTAGCCAGGCATGGTGGCGGGCGCCTGTAGTCCCAGCTATTTGAGAGGCTGAAGCAGGAGAATCACTTGAACCCAGGAAGCAGAAGTTGCAGTGAGCCAAGATTGCGCTACTGCACTCCAGCCTGGGCGACAGAGTGAGACTCTGTCTCAAAAAATAAATAAATAAATAGGTTCCTGTTCTTCATCCTCCACTCATCCACCAGTATCCTGAAATATGACTTCTACCTCCATAGCTCCGTGAAACTCCTCTCACCAAGTCACCAATAATAACTAACTTCTCTTTGCATTTGGTACCATTGGCTATTCCCTCTCTGAAACTCTCTGCTCCTTTGATCTCCACACCCTTACTCACGCTTGATTTTCTCTTCAAGTCTCTGAGCACTTCTCCTCAGTCTCCTTCGTGCATTCCCCCTACTGTGCTTACCCCTAAGTATCAGAGAACCCCTGGCCCTTGGTCCTCAACCCTATGAGATTATCCCATTTCATATAGTAGTAACCCTGCCAAGTGTTCTCTCTCAGTGATATCATTCAACCCCATGGCTTCAACTATTAACTGCAGAATGTGCTGATGCTTCCAATATAACTCCCTCAGCTGTATCTTCAATTACCTGTGTCACATTGCTCATGAGATAGAATTTCATTAGATTCATATCTTATAGACCTCCCAAGCTCTGCTAAAATTTTGAGTTCTGGTTGGAAGAGTGATTGGCAAAGGCTACAGACACTTGAAAGTGAAATATACAGAATAGTGCTAAGTGGTTTGTAGGTAGATGGAAAGTCCATTTTACTACATGATACTCAGTATAATTCAAAAATGCCCCCTCCCCAGAAAAAAAAAAAAAAAACAAGAAATGTCATAACTAATATGTTACATGAATCTTTCAGCTACCACAGAAAGTCCCTAGCTTTGGGCTGGGCACAGTAATTCACACCTGTAATTCCAGCACTTTGGGAGGCCCAGGCGGGCTTATCATTTGAGGTCAGGAGTTCAAGACCAGCCTGGCCAACATAGTGAAATCTGTCTCTACAAAAAAAAAAAAAACAACCAAAAAACTAGCCTGGCATGTTGGTGTGTGCCTGTAATCCCAGCTACTCAGGGGGCTGAGGCATAAAATCATTTGAAACCAGGAGGCAGAGGTTGCAGTGAGCTGAGATTGTGCCACTGCACTCCGGCCTGGGTGACGGAGTGAAATTCTGTCTCAAAAAAAAAAAAAGAAAGAAAGAAAAAGAAAAAAGTCCCTGGCTTTGCAAGGATATTCCATCTCACTATGATGCCCAAAAAACTTGCCCCAAGTCTTCTCTCCATTACGAAGTACCTGTTGAAACACAGATCAGAGATACAAAGTAATTGGCAGTCAGAGAGGTTTCAAAGAGGCAGACTTCCGTGAAGAGGCAGGCTCCACCTACCCACACTTGGAACCCTTTTTTATATTTCCTAATAACAATCATGTCTTTTTAGTAATGCTGTTTTCTATTGCTCAAGCAAGGATCTCAAAACACTCCATAAATACAAACTACTGTAACCTAGGATCAGCCTCTGATGACCAGGCATAAGGAAATACAGGTATCAGTCAGGAATCCAAGGCTGAATCCAGGCATCCAAAGTGACTGAAACCCACCCTTTCTCAGTGACGATCGTTACTTGGCCACACTGCTCTCCTAAGGCGTTAACCACGTCTGATAGTTTTGGTTTGCACCTCACAAGCTCTGGTTATACACTTTTAGAACCCCAGGGATGCCGCCATCTTCATCACCATCACCTTCAAGTATAACCACACTGCTTGGCCCAGCGCGTCCATCCCTCTATGATCTGGCCCCACTGGATGTTTCCAGGTTTATCTGTCAGTTTCCCACAGAGAGTGATTCTCACAACGGCTCCCACCTTCCTCTGAATACACTTGCTCCTGATGCACTGCCACAACCCAGTACCTCTGCCCACACCTGTGCTTCTCCTCAGTTCTCTCTCCCAATTCTCTTCCACCAACAAGCCCAACTCAAATGTCTCCAGTCATTAACCTGCCCCACTTCCACTGTCAAATTTAACTGCTTCTTCCCCTGAATGCCTATACATTGTGTTCATATTTCCATTTCTTTCATCCTCTGGATAGTCTGTCTTGTAATAATAGCTAGATTTTCTCATTTAAGCCTCCCAATAACCCAAACCTCCCAAAAAACAGTGAAGTGGATAATATTCTTATACCCATTTTATGGATAAAGAAACCGAGTCTTGGGATGGTGAGTAACTTCCCCATGGTTCCTCAGCTAGCAAATGGCACAGAGGGGACCAGAAACCGGAACCACCTGACTTACACGCCCATGCTCTTAACCACTCTGTTGCCTGACGGCTGTCCACTTGTCCACATGTCTCTTCCTGATGAGCCAAAGCTCCGCAAAGACTCCTCTCCAGCACCTGAACACGACCAGCACACAATAAATCATGGCTGAACTGCAAACTCCAGATTCGCTAATCCAAGATGTAGCAGCTGAAGAAAGAGTGGAAGCTCCAAGCTGAGGCCTCTCACCCTCATCCTTATCCTAACTTCCTAACAATTCATCCCCTTGACATTTCTCTTAAATTGGGTCCTTACTATGCAGCCAACATCACCTCACTGCTGTCTTGCTGTATTTCTCCTTAAGATCAATAAACCACTTAATTGCCAAAAAGTGGACACTTCAGGGAAGAATATCATTAACTGCGCTGCATCAGGGCCCACTCATGCTGGGCATTCCTCAAACCACAGGACCTGGGCTGGGCACTGACCAAGCACAGAGGGGGAAGCCAGAAAATAAGGATGCAAAAATGTACCTGCTAAGAACACCCGCTGATGTCACATAGCCGACCATGCTGTTTGTGATAGGACTGTTGTTCTCGCCCAACCCTAAATGGCCTCAGGATTGTGAATAACTAAAAGCTCATCCTGAGAACCCATGCTTGACCTTGAGACCTTCCTCTGGGCAAACTTGTCCTGAAACCCTTGGGACAAGAGCCGAAGCAAATCTTTGTTCAATTGCTTAAGAATAGGCAGAAACATTCAGCAGGGGCAGTATGTCAAATGGTATGATTTCAGAAAACATCTAAGTATCAAGCTTTATTATTGAAAGGACAAAAACCTGTCTACATACATGTTCAGCCCATCTCATCCCCTTTCCCCCAAAGGCAGGTAGAAATTAACGTCTGTGTGGGAACGAGGGTCACATGAGTCACATTTAGGCAGCTGACTTAACACCCCAACACTGAAGAAATAACAAAATCACCCTCAAAAGCAGCAATGAAATGAAAAAGCAAACACAATTAAAAATGGGCAAAGGGGCTGGGCGAGGGAGCTCACACCTGTAATCCCAACACTTTGGGAGGCCAAGGCAAGTGGATCACTTGAGACCAGGAGTTTGAAACCAGCCTGGCCAATAGGGTGAAACCCCAACTCTGCTAAAAATACAAAAAATTAGCTGAACATGGTGGTGGAAGCCTGTGGTCCCAGCTACTTGGGAGGCTAAGGCATGAGAATCACTTGAATCCAGGAGGCAGAGGTTGCAGTGAGCCGAGATTGTGCCACTGCAGCCCAGCCTGGGAAACGGAGTGAGGCCCTGTCTAAAAAAAAAAAAAAATGGGCAAAGAACTTGGATAGATGTTTCTACAAATAGTCAATAAGCACCTGAGAATATGCTCACCCTCACTGATCTTTAGAGAAATGTACATCAAAACCACAATGAGATACCACCTCACATCCATTAGGATGGCTACTATCAAAAAAACAGAAAATGGCCTGGTGCGGTGGCTCATACCTATAAGATCAGCACTTTGGGAAGCCAAGGTGGGTAGATCACCTGAGGTCAGGAGTTCAAGATCAGCCTGGCCAACATGGCAAAACCCCGTCTGTACTAAAAACACAAAAATTAGCTGGGCATGGTAGTGGGTGTCTGTAATCCCAGCTACTGGAGAGGCTGAGGCAGAAGAATCACTTGAACCCAAGAGACGGAGGTTGCAGTGAGCCGAGATCACACCATTGTACTAGAGCCTGGGTAGCAAGAGCAAAACTTTGTCTCAAGAAAAAAAAAAAATAACAAACATTGGCAAGGACATGGAGAAAGGAACCCTATGCACTGCTGGTGGGAATGCAAAATGGCATAACCACTTTATAAAGCAGTACGACAGTTCCTCAAAAAGAACATAGAGCTAACATATGATCCAGCCATGGTTCATATCTTTGGGTATATAATAAAAAGAACTGGAAGCGGGGTCTCAAAGAGAAGCTTGTATACCCATGTGTGTAGCAGCATGACTCACAATAGCCAAAAGGGAAGCAACCGACCAATAATGGATGAATGTATAAACAAAATGTGGTCTATACACACCACGGAATACTATTCAAACTTCCAAAGGAAGGAAAATCTGGCACATGCCACAACATGGATGAATCTTGAGGATATTATGCTAAGTGAGTTATGCCAGTCACCAAAGGACAAATGCTGTATAATTCCACTTATATGAGGTACCTAGCACAGTCAAATTCATAGTGACAGAAAGTAAAACACTCGTTGTCAAAACTTGGGAGGAAGGGCCAAGCACAATGGCTCAGGCCTGTAATCCCAGCACTTTGGGAGGCCGAGGTGGGCAGATCACTTGAGGTCAGGAGTTCAAGACCCACCTGACCAACATGGTAAAACTTCTAATCTGCTAAAAATTCAAAAAGTTAGCTGGGCTTGGTAGCGGGTGCCTGTAATACCAGCTACTCTAGAGGCTGAGGCAGGAGAATCACTTGAACTTGGGAGGCGGAGATTGCAGTGAGCTGCGATCATGCCACTGAACTCCAGCCTAGGCAATGAAATGAGACTGTCTCAAAAAAAAAAAAAAATAGAAAGAAAGAAAAAGAAAAAAGACATTGATGAAAGAAGGAATGGGGAGTTTTTTAATGTGTATTTAGTTTCTGTTTTGCAAGATAGAAAACGTTCTGGTGATAGAGGGTGGTGATGGCTGCACAGCAATGGGAATGTACTTTATGCCACTGAACTGTACATGTAGAAGTGGTTTAAGACGGTAAATTTTATGTTGTGTGTATCACACCACAATTTAAAAATAAATAAGTAAATGCAACAAATGAACTTATAATGCACCACATTTCTGGATATCCCAATCAGTTCGCAAACCCCTGAAAGGCCTCTTGGGAGGAAAAAATAATAGTGAAGCATTTAGGAATAGGCTAATTTTCTCAGGATTTAGTGCATGTCCCTGATAGAGATAGGATCAGAATCTTTACTGATTCCGGAGTCTATTCAATAATCTGTAAGATGTTAGAGGATAAGTCTGTATCCTCTAGTGTACCCTTGTGGAATGTGAGCATGAGCCTAGCCAAAAGCAGCTGTGTGATAATTTTTCACTGATGATTAGGGATGGAGAAGTTAAATCTTGACACACATTTATTTACTCAACACACACTTGAAAACTCCAAATAGGAGTCCTTCAGTTTCACCTTCCACATTACTCGAGTTCCACTGCCTCATGCTCTGAATTTTACCTCCTCCATTGACAGACACAAATGAACACACCCCAGTCTACAATTAGCTCATTTCCACAGACCACGAGAACAGGGGAAGACACAGTTTGGGAAAGAACAGGCTGTGTGGTTAAGGAGGTAAGGGCTCTAAGGATTTCAAAGAAAGGAGAAAAACTAAGCAAAGGTTAACTGATGCCTGACTTTGGTCTCTAAAGGAAAAATTTTTCCCCCTCCTTCCCCCTCCTGCAAAACCCTTGGGATCTGCAATGGCACCCCTCCCTAAGGCTTCTCACCACCCAGGGGTGACAACCCAGGTTCCCATGGCCCATCATTCATGCCTCTGTAGAGTTCTTACTTCATTCTGCCTTGGGCATCAGTCCTTTACTCACACCTGTGTCTCCCTACACTTTCCATCAGAGCTGAGACCACAGCCCACTGCTCAGTTTCTCCCTGAACACCTTCTCAATCAGTGCAGAGCCCATGCCTGGCACAAAACAGAAGCTCAAAAAACTGTCTGTTGAAATGAAATGTGGCTGTCAACTCTTGAAATTAGAATATAAAACCATGACTCCCAATCTGGATTTTATCAACATACCAGGGCAACCCCATAGGTTTCAGAGGAGGGATGGGAAGATGGACCATGGTGGGTGGGAGGGCAGCATGGCCAACGAGTTATTCTCAGAGATGAAAACTGTTACATAAAATCAGCAGGATCAAAGCAAAAAGGGTAGAGGTAGCTGGGGTTAGATAGTTATTTTGACCATTTTAGAAGTAGCATTCTCCCTTTATCTTCCCTTTCAACCACTGCCAAGAAAATCGGAACCATTTCTTGATTTCCCTATCCTGGTTTAGAAGACAAAAGGTGCCCGGGTCATTTCATAGCCCCTCTTCTGAGAGGCTGTTAGGGCAGACACTGAACAGAGCACTTCGTATGGATGAGCTCAGTTCTCACAACCACTCTGTATGGAGGAGGTTCTCATCCTTGAGGTTAAATCACTTGACAAGGGTTGAATAGTGATAGGTCTCATGGGCCTAGGTTTTTGGAGGACTGTTCTCCATCCCCCTGTTCTGGAGCTTTGGGTAGTATCAGTAACTGCCTCCAGGAGCCCCTGCCTTCCATCTGCACCCACAGAGCCCCAGCTCCCAGCTCCCTCTCCACTCACCAGGCCTGATGGAACAATGTCAGTTCATGACCTTAAGCAACTGTGCACCTTTCAGCAATGATGTTTTCACAATTTACCAGCGGGCTGACTGTATCCAGCTTTGAGTTGTTCCATTGTGCACTGGCCCAGGGACCACATGCAATAATAAAAACTATGTATTCTGCATCTATTATGTTCCAGGCACCATGCTCTGAGATTCAACTCTAATTCTCATACCAACCTTGAAAAATAAGGTGCCAGTAAACACCATTTTACATATGAGAAAACTAAGGCTCACAGAGTTTACCTTCCCAAGACAACATAGGCAGAGCCAGGATTCAAGTCTAACTTTCCTGGTTCCGAAGCTCATTCACGCTCTTCTCGCTATACCTCACTGCCTCTGAACAAGAGTTCAGGCCAGATGTGGTGGCTCACAACTATAATCCTAACACTTTGGGAGGCCAAGGTGGGCAGATGGCTTGAGCCCCAGGAGTTCAAGACCACCCTGGGCAACACGGCACAACCCTGTCTCTACAAAAAATATAAACATTAGCCAGATATGACAGCACATGCCTGTAATCCCAGCTACTTGGGAGGTTGAGGTGGGAAAATCACCTGAGCCCAGGAAGGTTGAGGCTGCAGTTGGCTGTGATCACACCACTGCACTCCAATCTGGGTGACAGAGTGAGACTCTGTCTCAAAAAAAAAAAAAAGAGTTCAAAAGGTGGTGGTGGTGGAGGGGTCTGAAATATGAGATCCAGACACTTAGGACCCACAGCCTCAACTTGTCCCTCAGTTCCTCCTGATCAGATATAAGGCCCCTCCACCCTGTATGTCACTCAACAGCAAGCCCACTTCCTTACCGTGGGCCGTTTCCAGATGATGCCTTGAGTTTGCGGGGGAGCATGGTCCAAGATCCTTGTAGCCCAAAGCTGATGGACACGCTGGGAACTCAGGGTCCTTAAATAGGACCCCTGAGTCCAAGCACTGTTGCCTTAGGGTCTTGAAATCTTGGCCCAAGTACTTGACAGCCTTTTGGTTGGAGCCAAGACCTTGAGCGGCTGCCCGCTGCCTAGATACACCAGCCACCTGGGCTGCCATGACAGTGGGCTCTGTAGGGTGGACAGAAGGGCAGGGCTGCACTGTACTCTCAGACATCTGCCCCACTGGGAGGGGAGCTATAAGGCACTAAGGGAGGTGGAGCAGGCAAACATTTCACCTGAGGCCCTGTTCCAGAAGGAAGTGAGTCATGGCCGGCGACAAATATGTACCCAAGGTGCAGGCAAGTCTGCCCCACCTTCTTCTTCTGCCTTTTGCAAACAATTTGGGGGCTGGGAACCTTCCAGGGCCCATCCCAGGCCATTAGCCTAAGAAATTCCTTAGGATTTTTTTTTTTTTTTTTTTTTTTTTTTGAGACGGAGTCTTGCTCTGTCGCCCAGGCTGGAGTGCAGTGGCATGATCTCAGCTTACTGTGACCTCCACCTCCCGAGTTCAAGCGATTCTCCTGCCTCAGCCTTCTGAGCAGCTAAGACTATAGGCACGCACCACCATGCCCAGCTAATTTTCATATTTTTAGTAGAGATGGGGTTTCACCATATTGGCCAGGCTGGTCTCGAACTCTTAACCTTGTGATCCACCCACCTCGGCCTTCCAAAGTGCTGGGATTACAGGCATGAGCCACCACACCTGGCCAATCCATTAGGACCTTGACCCCCACCCCGCCATCCCTTCCACACACCTTTTGCAAGACCTGTTTGACTTGCATCAATCCCATTGCCTAAGATGAGAAGACTCATAGTGCAGCTTGAAGCAGATATTCAGCAAGGAATTGGAGGCATGGCTCTGAGCAAGAAGAAGGCAAGTAGTTAGAGGGGTCTCCTCTCCTGCCAGAAAAGTTTGGGTCCATATTTCCTAGGAAGGCAAAAAATATCAGAGAGTGGTGATTCACAGGCCAGATTTGGCATAAGCCTGGCTGGAGGAGGTTCCACCTGTGAGTGAAGGCTTTGGCATCTGACTGCCTTGGTCTCTATCCCAGCTCCACCAGTAATTTGCTCTGTCATGTTAGGCAAGCTATTTAACCTCTTTTCTCCTAATTTTTTTTTTTTTTTTTTTTTTTTTGAGACAGAGTCTCGCTCTATCACCAGGCTGGAGTGCAGTGGCACCATCCCAGCTCACTGCAACTTCTGTTTTCCAGTTTCAAGCAATTCTCCGGCCTCAGCCTCACGAGTAGCTGGGACTACAGGCACGCAGCACCACGCCCGGCTAATTTTTTGTACTTTTAGTAGAGACGGGGTTTCACCATGTTGGCCAGGATAGTCTCGATTTCTTGACCTTGTGATCCACCTGCCTCGGACTCCCAAAGTGCTAGGACTACAGGCGTGAGCCACCGCGCCCGGCCCTAAATTATTTTTCATCTATATACTGGAAGATCATAGGAGAGCTTACCTCAAAGGGTTATTTGGAAGAGCGATGAAACAGTACATGTCATCTGCTCAGAACAATATGGAAGTGACATTCAGTGAATGTCAGATATCACTATTACTTGGAGCCAGGATTCTCACAAAGGCCTTGGAATCAGGAGGCTTGATTCCAATCTCAGAAGTGAGTTACAAGCTTTATGGCCTTGGATTAGTCACTTCTCTCTGGGCGCTGGTTTCCTATATCTGGTCTACCCGAAGGATGTCAACCACATCAATGCTTTTAGAACTTCAGTGTTTTTGGCACACTAGAAAATGGTCCCCCAAAGAAACCAGGTCCTAATCTTGAGAACCTGTAAATATTTTCTTACTTGGGAAAAGGATTTTCGCTGCTATGTCTAAGTTAACGATCTTGAGATGGGGGAGATTATTCTGGCCCTAAATGCACCAGTGTCCTCATAAGAGGAAGGCAGAGGAAGATTTGACGGTAAACAAAAAGGAGAGGTGATGAGATGAGGCAGGCAGAGGTTAGAGAGATCCCGCCCCACTCCAGGGAACGCCAGCAGCCACAGGAGCTGGAAGGGGCAAGAATGGATTCTCCCCTAGAGCCGCTGGAGGGGTGTGGGCCTGCCGACACCTTGACTTCACAGCCCTGGGACTTCTGGCCTCCAGAATGGTGAGCAAATACATTTATGTTGCTTTAAGCTACCACATTTGTGGCCGTTTGTTACAGCAGCTGCAGGAAACAAATAGAGTGCGCAGAAGAATCCCCCGGAACACTCGCTCAGAATGCTCTGATTCCTCTAATAGGTGCTACCACAAATCCTCCACCCCCATCCCCTCAAAAAAAGAGTTCTACTTCAGGAGATCTAAAGTAACACCCAGCAATCTGCAGTTTTTAAACCATTATCCTAGATATGACGCTAATACAAGAGTCCAGGGACAGCCCTCTAAGAAGCTCTGGACCAGCCAACCTCTGAGGCTTCAAACTCTGACCTTCTAAGCCAGTGGCAGTCCATGTGTTAAGCACTTAGTTTGGTGGGTAGGTCTGAGCAAGTAGAAAGAAGAGTCCCTCCCCCAGGTGTTCAGAAAAAATGTGGTTTCCCAGGTTTCATCAGAAATTCAAGGCCAGGCCAGTCATGGTGGCTCAGGTCTGTAATCTCAGCACTTTGGGAGGCTGAGGCAGGAGGATCACTTGAGGCCAGGAGTTCAAAACCAGCCTGGGCAACATAATAAGACCTGGTCTCTAAAAAAAAAAAAAAAAAAAAGAAAGAAAAATTAGCTAGGTGTGGTGGTGCATGCCTGTAGTCCCAGCTACTCAGAAGGTTGAGGGGAGGATCGTTTGAGCCCAGGAGGTCAGGAGGTTGAGGCTGCAGGAGCCACCCACTTCAGCCTGGATGACACAGAGTAAGAAAGAGAAAAGAAATTCAAGGCCAAAATGGCCTTTGGAGGCTAAAGCTAACATCAGAAAGACTTGATACGGTCCATGCCGCCTTCGGGACTCCGGCTTCCTTCCCTCAGTATTCCTTTCCCCTTGATTCCACATCTGCCCACTATTAAGCTCATCTAGTGTTCACAGTTACATTTTTACCAGCCCATACAGTTGACCCTGACTCACTTAGGTGGCCCCAACCACCCCTAAAATCAGAACCACAACTTCATTCAGTCAACACAGAATGGTCATTGCAAATTTGGCCATCTACTCCCAAGCTTAAAACCACCAATGGCTGCCCACTGCTCCTGGGAAAGAGCAAGGTAGGGGAGGGAGGCATGCACAGCCCATTAGACCCTGAGCAGCTGGCACTGCCTACCTCTCCTCCTGCTCCATCCGCCCCTCCGGGCTTTCTTTCCATTCCTGGAATATTGTGTTCTGTCCCAGCTTCAGGGCTTGACACCTGCTGTGCCCTCCACCTGGAATGCTCTTCTCCCCATGCCCAACCCTATTCATCCAGTAGACCTGGGTGCCCCAGGAAAGGCTTTCTGAACAACTCCACACTCATACTAAGCCATTTTCCCCTCTCATACGCTCTCATAGCAACTTGCAAAACCCTGCCCGGCACTGATTCCTGCAATCATTTAATTAATGCCTCTCTACCCTACAAGGCTCTGATCTCTATGAGGACAATTACCCCTGTTTGTTTTACTCATTGTTGTATTCCTGAATCCCAGAAAGCTCCTGTAACTTAGTACAGACTCAATAAATTTATGATGCATGAATAAACACCCACAGGTATGAGATGTGCTGTGGATAAATGTGCACCAGGTATAATGGACCTGACACCTTCGGGCAGGGTCATTAGTTCATCAACAGGGATCCTGTGGGATTGTTTTCCTTGCCTCTTTCTCTCCTGCACCTCCTGGAAACATTCCCCTTAGACTGACTAAAATGAGCATGCCCTTCCTTCATCCAATTGCAGAATAAGCACAGCTGGTAATTTTCCTTCTGCACAAGGGAACTCCTTTGGGGTTAGCAGTCTCCTTCCCACCCCACCTGCCTGAATTACTTCACTCCCACATCCAGATGCTGGGCAAACAAACCCTTCCTCATCGAGGCTGGCAGGTCTGAGCCATTGCCAGTAGAGCCCTCGTGTATCCAGGCATGAAAAGAACAACAAGGGGAGTCGAGAAGTCTCTGCTCCCCAGTGCCTCGTGAGCAGACAGCAAATGTCTACCTGTTCTCCAGTCAGGTACCCAGGAGGAAGCAGTCTGCACCCACTGTCTCTGTCCACCTGGACAGATGTCTCTCCAGCCTCACACCCCAGGCACCACTGGAGACAGTGTCAGCTCCTTGCCAGGCAGCCTGAGGATCCACTGAGAGGCTGGTGAGGCTGTGCAGACACACACCTGACACACGCCTGGTGGCACCTCCTTAATAAGAACACTTCTCGGAAAACAGCCCAAGTGAAAGCTGCTCCTCTCTGTGCACACCAGCCAAGCGGGAATGCTGAGCTGTATCCATACACAGCTCCTCTCAGTCAAAAGGATCAAAGCTGTATTATCCCCTTATAAAGGAAGATAAATCACCCTGGTTGCACCCAGGGGTCCAAGTGTTCTTTTCAGACGATTAAAGTTTGCAAAGCTTGTTGTCTTGCATAACTATAACTTCGGGGGAAAGATGGGTGAAAGCTAGCTGTAGAATTCTCTCTCCTGGGCCTGACAATTTCAGAATTGTAAGGCAAGCAGGGGCTGAATCCAGTGTCAAGAGAATTACAGAGTTCTCATACATTGCTGGTGGAAATGTAAAATGGTGCGGCTGTTTTGAAAAATGGTCCAGCAGTTCCTCAAAATGCTAAACACACCTCACACCCTAGGCACCACTGAGTAACATCCCACTTCAAGGATTGAAAGAGAATTGAAAAGGTATGTCTAAAAAAAAGTGTACATAAATGCCCTTAGGAGCATTATTTATAATAGCCAAAAAGTGGAAACAACCTAAATTCCCATTAATGGACAAATGGATAAACAAAATGTAGTATATGCGTATGATGGAATATTATTCAGCCATAAAAGGAGTCCATAAAAGGCGTGAAATACTGTTACATGCTACAACATAGATGAACCTTAAAGACATGCAAAGTAAAAGAAGCTATTCACAAAAGGCCATACGTTGTATGATTCCAGTTTTATGAAATGCCTAGAATTGCAAAACCATAGAGAAAGAAAGTAAAGTAGTGGTTGCTAGGGGTTGGGAAGTGGAGCTGACTGCTAACAGTTACATGGTTTCTTTTTTGAGATGATGAAAATATGGAATGAGATGGCAGTGATGATTGCACAACTAAAAATCACACTTTAGGCCAGGCACCATGGCTCACACCTGTAATCCCAGCACTTTGTTAGGTTAAGCTGGGAGCATGGCTTGAGCCTGGGAGTTTCAGGTTGCTGTGAGCCATGATCACACCACTGTACTCCCATCTGGATGAACAAGTGAGAACTGTCTCAAATAAATAAATATCACACTTTAAATGTACACTTTGGCGATGTTTATGCTATGTGAGTTATATCTCAATTTTAAAATTGAAAAGGAGAAAAAAGGCATTACAGAGGGGAAGGCTGGCTATGATCCAGGCATTGGTAGGTGGTCTCTAAGGAAGAGATTGCCTTCCCATCTACTCAGGATATCAAGCACCCTGCACATGCAAACAGTTCTGGAACTGCAAGACCGAACCCTACCTAACCAGAAGGCTGGATGAGCTGAGGTGTGTGGGCTCACTCCCTCTCCAGATCTGCAGGATCACCCATGGCATCTTGGGGGTCACACCTAGGCCTCCATCTTGGCAGGAAAGGGCTCAGTCAAGGCCAGCTGAGACTGCCCCCTAGAGGCCTACAGATCCTGTTGACCTGGTAGGACTAAGCAATGCTGCAAAAACACACATTTGAGTAGAACGCAAGGTCTACATAGCACTTTCCTGCCGTGGCTGCCTGAGAGTCACCACAAGTCTATAATAAAGATCACATTGTCAGGCTACCCCAAGGTCACTGAAGTAGCAAACTTGAGCCCAAATCTTCTGATTTTAAATCCATGCTCTTTCCAAGGCACGCTACCCACACGCACCAACAGGTCGCCCTGATCTGGGCAGTAGGATGTGAGACGTGATGTCTGAAAGGGAAAAATCCACTAACTCACTCAGCCCAGTTCCCAGTAAGTTCCGTCTGAGAGGTCTCCGTCTGAGGCCTCCTAAGCCTGGACTTCACTGTTCATATCATTAGCAGCATTTGGGTCACAACCATTCAACAAGTTTCTGGGAAGCTCCAAACTTTCCCTCATCTTCCTGTCTTCTTCTGACCCCTGCAAACTCTTCCAACCTCTGCCCACTGCCCAGTTTCAAAGTCACTTCCACATTTTCAGGTATCTTTATAGCAATGCCCCACTTCTCTGGTACCATTTTTTTTATTAGTCCATTCTCACACTGCTATAAAGAAGTACCTGAAACTGGGTAATTTATAAAGATGTTTAATTGGCTCACAGTTCTGCAGGCTGTATAGGCTTCTGCTTCTGTCAAGGCCTTAGGAAACTTACAATCACAGCAGAAGGGAAAGGGGAAGCAAGGAAATCTTACATAATGGGAGCAAGAGGAAGGTGGGATGCTACACACTTTTAAAGCAGCACTAGAGGGATAGTGCTAAACCAATAAACTGTAGTTGAATCAGCTGTAAACCCAGCTGATTCAACATGAAATTTGGGTGGGGACACAACTCCAAACCATATCACCTGCAATGTACCCCTGAACATAAAAGTTAAAAAAATAAAGAAATCTACACACGCATACACATGCACACACAGAAAGGCAAGGCCACACCTAAAATAAATAAATAAATAAATCCCTGAGCTACAGAGTTCAGAGAGCTTCCAGGTTGCTAAACTCACAGAGGTGCTGGGAGGGTGGTGTGCCCAGAGAGGGCGTAGAAGCTCTGCACCCCTTTCCCCATACCTTGACTGTATTAGTCTTTTCTCATGCTGCTAATAAAGGCATACCTGAGGCTGGGTAATTTATAAAGGAAAAAGGTTTAGTGGATTCTACATGGCTGGGGAGGCCTCACAATCATGGCAGAAGAGCAAGAAATGTCTTACATGGTGGCAGGCAAGAATAGGACATGTGCAGGGGAATTCCTCTTTATGAAACCATCGGATCTCATAAGATTTATTCACTCTCATGAGAACAGCCTGGGAAAGACCCACACTTATGATTCAATCACCTCCCCACAACATGTGGGAATTGTAGGAGCCGCAGCACAAGATGAGATTTGGGTGGGGACACAGCCGAACTATATCATTGCCCTAGCATCTCTCCCATCTGGCTGTTCCTGGGTTGCATTGTTTTATGATAAACCCACAACTTAGTAAGTAACTTCTCTTTCTGCTTTCTGTGAGTTGTCCTAGCAAATGAGTGAACATGAGGAAGAGGTCATGGGACCCTCCAATTTGTAACCAAGACAGACAGAAGTTGTGGGCGACCTAGGGACCCACCACTTATGATTGGACTCTGAAGTGGGGGGTGGTCTTGTAGGACTGAGCGATTAGCTTGTGTTAACTCCAGGCAATTAGTGTCTGAATCATGTTAAATCGTAGGACACCCAGCTGGTGTTACAAAATTGTTCATTGTGGGAGAAAAACCCACACATCTGGTGTCAGAAGTGAAATATGTTGTGAGTAGAGGAAAGCAGTGAGTGCTTTTTATACACCTCTGAATGCTGGCATTTGACAGAGACCCTAACTTCACCTACCCCAGAAGCTGAAACAGTTCAGGACTCATACTTAGTGTAAATAGGGAGACATTTTTATATCCTCTGAAAGAAAACTACTGGCTAAGAAAGAGACAGGCTGGGTGCAGTGGCTCATGTCTGTAATCCCAAAACTTTGGGAAGCCAAGGTGGGAGGATGGCTTGAGCCCAGGAGTTCAAGACCAACCAGGGCAATATGGCAAAACTGCTGTCTCTACAAAAACTAAAAAACTCACTGGATGTGGTGGTACACTCCAGCTACTCGGGAGGCTGAGTTGGGAGGATTGCTTGAGCCCAGGAGGTCAAGGCTGCAGTAAGCTATGATCAGGCCCATAAACAGCCACTTCACTCCAGCCTAGGTGACAGAGTGAGACCCTGTGTCAAGTAAATAAATAAATACAATAGAAAAAAGATGGTATAAAGGTGGAGAGTCCTCTGACCTAGTCTTAGAAAACAAGGCCATGAAGGTAGGAACTGTGTCTATCTCAAGTTCATCATGCAACCCTTCACAGAGCTCCATATGCAATATGGGGACTTACTAGTGTACTCTGAGGTTGTTCTTGCTGGGCATGTCACTGTATCACACACTTCCCTGCCCTCAGTTCCTGCTGCTAAGCGGCCACAGATACAGCTGTATCATCAGTTTTCTCCTTCTCTACTGGATCGCTTTCTTTCCCATACAAGTTTGCTGTAGTTTCTCCTGCCCTAAAAAAAAAAAAAAAAAAATTGTTTAATCTCTTTTGACTCCATGTCCCTGCCTCATTCCTTCCTTCCTTTTTACAACAAAATTTCATGAAAGTGATGTATGTACTCACTGTCTCTTCATTTCTGTCCTGCCTTTCTCTTACCAACACTCTCGGCAGATTTTCAGGGTAAAACCATTGGCCAATATCCAGGTGGTCTTGATGTTGCTAAACTCAATGGTTAACTCTCAGTCCTCTTCTTAGTTGACCTGTAAGTACCTAATTGGACACAGGCCGATGCTCCTTCCTCCTAGAAACAGAGAGGGGAAGAATTTCAGAGGGGATGTCTTTGTGTAGGCAAGAGGAAATCAAATCTAGAGCCCAAGGAGAGGTTGCCCTTAGCTAGGAGCACAGACAGTTCATCCCTTGTCACAGTGGAGATGGCAGATAGAGTGTGAGGACAGATGTCACAGAGGGACCTTGGAAAGTTGTGTTTTCAGTGTTTTGACCTTTCTCTTGGAAACAGCACTGAAGGATATTAGCTGAGAGTGAGAACAGGGTACAGGTGCTGGAAGTTTGAAGAGAGAGAGAGAGAGAGAAGGTATAAAATAAGTGATCTGGCCAGGTACGGTGGCTCACACCTATAATCCCAGCACTTTGAGAGGCCAAGGCAGGCGGATCACCTGAGATCAGGAGTTTGAGACCAGCTCGACCAACGTGGTGAAACCCTGTCTCTACTAAAAATACAAAATTAGCTGGGTGTGGTAGCACACACCTGTAATCTCAGCTGCTTGGGAGGCTGAGGCAGGAGAATCACTTGAACCTGGTGTAAGGGTTATTGCCGAGTTTAAGATGAAGAAACTGAGGCCAGTATAAGAAAATTAAATGCCAGTTGATTCAGCTCCCTGGCGAGGTTCTATGGTCCAGGAAAAGGGGCCAGAGAAGCCGCGCTGACCTCCCGGGACGTGGGGGTTTTATAGCTCTCGGGAATGAGGAGTGGCCGGGTGCTCTAATTGGTTGCAGGGGAGCTGGATGGAGACGGGGCGGGCTGTTATTGGTGGGTAGATTGTTGGGCGGGTTTTCTAATGCAAGATCTGGCCAGGGTTACATCAGCCGGATCCTTCCAGGGGAACATGTGCTCGGAGGTAGGTGCCATGTGCAGAGCCAGGTGTTGAGTGCAGAGGTGGGTGCCAAGTGCAGAGGTGAGTGTGTCCGGCCTCCTGGTGAGGTGACCGGCCTTACACCTGGGAGGCGGACATTGCAGTGAACTGAAATCACACCATTGCCCTCCCGCCTGGGCAACAAGAGCGAAACTCTGTCTCAAAAAAAATTAAATAAAATAAGTGATCTATAAAAATGGATAAGAGACATCATGCTGCCAGGTAACATTAAGGGCCAGTTGAGTTAGTGACTATCAATTTCATGTAAGACAGATCAACATATGTATTATTTATTTTTTGCAGATGACAAATTTTCCCAGATTCAGTGGTCTAGAACATTAAATATTTATTATCTTACAATTTCAGTGCATAGGGAATTTAGGAATTTAGCTGTGTGGTTCTGACCTCTGAGTCTTTCATGAGGTTGCATCTTTCATGAGATACTGACCGCAGCTACAGTCAACTAATGGCTCAGCTGTGGTGGGGAGGAGCTCCTATCAGGATGGCTCATTTGCATGACCATGGGCGAGAGGCCTCAGTTCTTCAGTACGCAGGTCTCTCTGCAGGCTGTTTCAATGCCATCATGACACAGCAGCTGACTTGCTCCAGAACAAGTGACCCCAAAACACAGAGAGGAAACTGCAGTGCTTTTTACAATCTAGTCTCTGAAGTCATCTACTCAATTCAGGTTTATTCTATTCATTAGAAGCAAATTGCTATGTTCAGCCCACTCTCAAAAGGAGGAATTAATCTTTTTTTTTTTTTTTTTTTTTTTGAGACAGAGTTTCACTCTTGTCACCCAGGCTAGAGGGCAATGGTGCGATCTTGGCTCACTGCAACCTCCTCCTCCCAGGTTCAAGCGATTCTCCTGCCTCAGCCTCCCGAATATCTCAGATTACAGGTATGCGCCACCACACCCAGCTAATTTTGTGTTTTTAGCAGAGACTGTGTTTCTCCATGTTGGTCAGGCAGGTCTCAAACTCTGACCTCAGGTGATCCACCCGCCTTGGCCTCCCAAAGTGCTGGGATTACAGGTGTGAGCCACTGTGCCGGGCCTCCACCTCTTAAAGTAAGGAATATCAAATAATTTATGGGCATTTTTTTTTTTACTACCACACCTTGATTGTGTGCTTTATTCCAGTCACACTGAACTGTGCAGGTGCAGGTGCAGGTCAGGCATGGGGTAGATGGAAAGTTGGATTAAATCACGTTATGCATATGTGAGAAATCTAAGAACCAGAGCCTTGATGATGCCAGGCCTCCCCAAATCAGCAGGTGAATTCTGCTGAATGTTGGCTGCACATGACTCCAGCAGCCTCAGCACCAGAACTGGTGGGTCCTTACGCTGCTGCACCCCCATTAGCAAGCTTTGGCTCTGGTCACCCATCTAATTCAGTCCTGCTGTCCACTGGCCTTGTTGGATTACTCATTGTCTTTTGTTTGTTTGTTTTGAGATGAAATCTCACTCTGTCACCCAGGCTGGAGTACAGTGGCATGATCTCAGCTCACTGCAACCTCCACCTTCAGGGTTCATGAGATTCTCCTGCCTCAGCCTCCCAAGTAGGTGAGGTTACAGGCATCTGCCACCACGCCTGGCTAATTTTTGTATTTTTGGTAGAGACAAGGTTTCGCTCTCTTGGCCAGGCTGGTCTTGAACTCCTGACCTCAAGTGATCTGCCTGCCTGGCTTCCAAAGTGCTGGGATTACAGGCATGAGCCACCATTCTCGGCTGATTACTCATTGTCTTTGCTGTAGCACAACTTGGACTTCCCCATGACCTATCATAGCCTCTCCAGCTTCAACTCTGTCTTACAACTTGCCTAATACAGCTCTCACAACTTACAGGCAAATAATTCCTTTGTGTTTCTCTGTCTAAATTGCCAAGAGAGAAAACCTAATTGGCCCTGGTAGCTTCTTAAGCCAGATCACACAGGTCCCGTGTCACTGACCAAGCCAAGGGATTGGTTGCTGTGGCACATGACGTCAGCACTCTGCCCATACCCCTCGGAGCCCTGTACATTTGCACACTCACAGGCGCTGGTGTGCATGCACCCCCCAGCAAGGCAGCCCCTGACTTCCTCTGCCAGAGGGCTATACCTCTCTCAGCCTGTCAGAGCCGCCTTGCCAGAAGTGGCTCTCTAACTGGGGGCATATGCCACCTGGGGTGCTTGGTAACATGCTGGAGATCAACATGACATGTTTTATTGGACCATTCATTTTATTCAGTTTTTTTTTTTTTTTGAAAGAGAAATTTTTTACTTTTTTGTTAGTTTCTTCTGAGATGGAGTCTTATTCTGTCACCCAGGCTGGAGTGTAGTAGCACAATCCTGGCTCACTGCATCCTCCGCCTCCCAGGTTCAAGCGATTCTCCTGTCTCAGCCTCCTGAATAGCTGGGATTATAGGTGTCCGCCACCCCGCCGGCCTAATTTTTATATTTTAGTAGAGATGCTGGGTGGGGGGGTCAGGGTTCACCATGTTTGCCAGGCTGATCTCAAACTCTTGACCTCAAGTGATCCACTCACCTCGGCCTCCCAAAGTGCTGGAATTACAGGCTTAAACCACCACATTCGGCTAATTTTTAACATTTTTAATAAGAATTATATATGGGAAACAGCCAGGCTCTATTTTTAAGGAGTGCATATTAGCTCTTCTCCATGTAAAGGGCCTTCGTCTTTTCCCTTTTTAGTGGAGAAATTTTGAATGTGGAAAATATAACATGCATACAAATATATGAAAAAAAAAGAAAATATATACACAAAGATTAGAACAGTGGTCCCTTTCACCCTGAAGAGTGGGAAACAAAGTGAGGGAGGAGCATACAGAGAGATGTAAGTTTTAGGTGATTTTTTACTTCTTTTTTTTTTTTTTCTAGGCAAAGTTTGTCTCACCTTCATACACAAGAGGAGATATCTATCTGGAAGGAACACAGGTTCTGAGAATTTTTTATTTATTTTTTTTTTTAGAAAGAAATAGGAAGTAAAGAAAAAGAGAGAAAGAAGGAAAAAAAGAGAATAAAAGAAAGGGAAAAAGAAGAAGAAAAGAGGGAGAGAGAATGGGAATCTTGCTCTATTGCCCAGGCTAGAATGCAGTCTAAAAATGGGTATTGAAAAGCTCTTTTATACTAATAATTGTGTTATACAGTGGAGACAGGAAGAAATAAGGGAGGAAAATAACAAACAAACAGCCAACCAATATTTCATTTAAACCTATGAAATGCTATGCAATTGCTAGGGAGTGATTTACTCCCAACCATGTGGTCACTTTTAGAATAGATGTGATGTGTTACTGAAGAAAAGGTATGTTTTGTGGATTTGGAGTAGAGAGTTCTATAAATGTTTGTTAAGTTTACTTGTTCGAGGTCTAAGTTCAAGTCCCGGGTATCCTTGTTAACCTTCTGTCTCATTGATCTGTCCAATATTGACAATGTAGTGTTAAAGTCTCCCACTATTATTGTGTGGGAGTCCAGGTCTCTTTGTAAGTCACCAAAAAGTTGCCCTATGTATCTGGGTGCTCCTATACTGGGTGCGCATAGACTTAGGATCGTTAGCTCTTCCCATTACATTGATCCCTCTACCATTACACAATGTCCTTCTTATCTCTTTTGGTTTCTATTACTTTAAAGTCTATTTTATCAGAGATGGGAATTGCAACTCCTGCTTTTTTTTTTTTTTTTTTTGCTCTCCATTTGGTTGGCAAATCTTCCTCCATCCCTTTGTTTTGAGTCTCTGTATATCCTTGCATGTGAGATGGGTCTGGATGCAGCTTACCGATGGGTTTTTTGGAATGGCTGATACTGGTTGTTCCTTTCTGTATATAGTGCTTCTTTCAGAAGCTCTTGTAAAGCAGGCCTGGTGATAATGAAATCTCTGAGTACTTGCTTGTTCATAAAAAATTTTATTTTTCCTTCACTTATGAAACTTAGTTTAGCTGGATATGAAATTATGGGTTGAAGGTTCTTTTCTTTAAGGTTGTTGAATATTGGCCCCCACTCTCTTCTGGCTTGTCGGGTTTCTGCTGAGAGATCTGCTGTGTGTCTGATAGGCTTCCCCTTGTGGGTAACCTGACCTTTCTCCCTGGCTGCCCTTAGTATTTTCTCCTGCATTTCAACCCTGGTGAATCTAATGATTATGTGCCTTGGGGTTGCTCTTTTTGAGGAATATCTTTGTGGTGTTCTCTGTATTACCTGGAGTTGGGTATTGTCTTGCCTTGCTAGGTTGGGAAAGTTTTCCTGGATAATATCCTGAAGAATATTTTCCAGCTTGGATTCATTCTCTTTGTCACATTCAGGTACACCTATCAAACGTAGATTAGATCTTTTCACATAGTCCCATATTTCTTGGAGACTTTGCTCATTCCTTTTTACCCTTTTTTCTCTAATCTTGTCTTCTTGTTTTATTTCGTTAAGTTGGTCTTCGACCTCTGAAATCCTTTCTTCTGCTTGATCAATTCGACTGTTAAAACTTGTGCATACTTCGCAAAGTTCTCGTATTGTTTTTCAACTCCATTAATTCACTTATATTCCTTTCTAAATTGTCCATTCTCGTTAACATTTCATCAAACCTTTTTTCAAGGTTCTTGGTTTCCTTGCATTGGGCTAGAACATGTTCTTTTGGCTCACAGAAGTTTCTCATTATCCACCTTCTGAAGCCTGATTCTGTTGATTCCTCACATTCGTTCTCGATCAGGCCTTGTTCAATTGGTGATGAGGCACTGCAATCCTCTGTAGGAGGAGAGGCATTCTGATTTCAGGTGTTTTCAGCCTTTTTGCGCTGGTTTCTTCCCATCTTTGTGGATTTATCCACCTGTTGTCTGTGTAATTGCTGACTTTCAGATTAGGTCTCTGAGTGGACATCCAGCTTGTTGGTGGTAAATTTTTTCTGTTTCTTAGTTTTCCTTTGACGAACGACCCTCCCCCACAGAGCTGGACCTTCCCGGGTTCAGCTGTACTTGCTGTGAAACTCTCAATCTTCAGCAGTTTCAATTACTGGGTTTTTTTTGTTTTGTTTTGTTTTTTTTGTGGGGGAGGGACCAGCCTTCCCCTGCGGCGACCCACTACCCCGGCTGAAACAGCGGCGTTAAGATTTGTGGTGCTTTTCTGCCCAGGAATCTCCCGGTCTGGTTCCCCACTTCAGTCCGCTTTTCAATCAGCTGAATGGGAGACTCTGCCTTCCCGGAGCTCCCAACACCAACCAAAAGGGCACTCAGTCCTGTATACTCCGGACTGAGAACCGCCGTGCCGGGGCGCCTGCAAAACGGCCGCGCCGGCCAAAGAGTCGCGCTGGCGACCCGTGGGGCTCCTCCGCCGGGAATCTCTTGGTCCGTGGGCAATAAAAATTCGTCTGAAAATGTGGCGTCCACCCACTCTCTGCGCTTTCAGTGGGAGCTACAATCCCGAGCTGCTGCTAATGGGCCGTCTTGGATCTGTCTCCAATTTTTTACTTCTTGAATGGGGTGGTGGATACATAGGAATTCATCACATGTTTTGTTTTGTTTTTGAGACAGTCTCACACTGTTGCCTAGGCTGGAGTGCGGTGGTGTGATCATGACTCACTGCAGCCTTGACTTCTTAGGCTCAGCTGATCCTCTCATCTCAGCCTCCCACGTAGCGGGGACCATAGGCACACACCACCATGCCCGGCTAACTTTTTGTATTTTTTTGTAGAAATGGGGTCTCCCTACGTTGCCCAAGCTGATCTCAAACTCCTGGGCGATCCTCCCACCTTGGCCTCCCAGAGAGCTGGAACCACAGGCATGAGCTACTGCACCACCCAGTTAATCATACTATTAATAATAACTTAAAGAAATTAAAGACAGCCATTGCGTGGAGTTTCCCACATGCTCAGTAGCTGAGGTAGGGGTGCCATCCAGCCCCGAATGACCTTTTGACAGTGCAAAAGCGCCGTACTGGACACCATGAGGGACCTGGGTCTCAATAAGGTGTTTTTGCTGCTCCTGAAGTGTCTTTGATCCAACGTTGTTCCAGGTTTTCTACCAGTTTATCATGGCTCCCAGCAACACTGTGTTGATGTGGTTGGTAGCCTCAGCATAGTCTATTGCTCCAAATTTGCAGAAATGATAGTCAGATGTGTTATTGCTGAAGGAGACCTGGGTATGTGGAGAAGACCTGTGCAACCAAAGCTGACTGATTGGTACAGATGAGCACATGCTCTTCATTGGCCCAGAAATTCCCCAAACTAACAATTATGGGGGAAGAGGATCTGCCTTCTGAGGAAGTGGATCAAGAGCTGACTGAAGACGGTCAGTGGGAGGAAATACTGAAACAGCCACGCCCGTCGCAGTACAGTGCTATTAAAGAAGATCTTGTGGTCTGGGTTGATCCTCTGGAAGGAACCAAGAAATACACCAATGGTCTTCTTGACAATGTAACAGTTCTTATGGGAATTGCTTATGAAGGAAAGTCATAGCAGGAATTGTTAATCAGCCATATTACAACTATGAGGCAGGACCAGATGCTGTGTTGGGGAGGACAATCTGGGGAGTTTTAGGTTTAGGTGCCTTTGGGTTTCAGCTGAAAGAAGTCCCTGTTGGGAAACACATTATCACAACTACCCGATCCCATAGCAACAAGTTGGTTACTGACTGTGTTACTGCCATGAACCCCAATGACGTGCTGTGAGTAGGAGCAGGAGATAAGATTATTCAGCTGACTGAAGGTAAAGCCTTTGCTTATGTATTGGCAAGTCCTGGTTGTAAGAAGAGGGATAGTTGTGCTGCAGAAGTCATTTTACATGCTACGAGAAGCAAGTTAACGGATATCTATGGGAACGTTCTTCAGTACCACAAGGATGAGAAGCATATGAACTCTGCAGGAGTCCTGGCCACACTGAGGAATTCTGACTACTATGCAAGCTGAGTTCCAGAATCTGTTAAAAAGGCACTTGTTACTTAAAGGAAAGTTTCATCTGGCCGGGCACGGTGGCTCATGCGTGTAATTCCAGCACTTTGGGAGGCTGAGGCAGGTGGATCGCTTGAGCTCAGGAGTTCGAGACCAGCCTGGGCAACATAGTGAAACCCCCCCATCTCCACAAAAATACAAATTAGCCGGGCGTCCTGGCATGCGCCTGTAGTCCCAGCTACTTGGGAGGCTGAGGCAGGAGAATCGCTTGAGCCTGGGAGGCAGAGGTGGCAGTGAGTGAGATTGCGCCACTGCACTCCAGCCTGGGTGACCAGAGTTAAAACCCTGTTTCAGGAAAAAGAAAAACAAAACAAAACAGAAAAAAAGAAAGAAAACAAAAAAGTACCAAAAGTTTCATTTACTTCGCTAGGGGAAAGACTTGGTTCTCAAAATAATACATTTTAAAACTAATTGGATAGAATTAGAGTTCCACCTTTATTCATTGTTGAGCAGTGATTTATATTTAGTTATTATATTTAGGAATAGAAAATAGAATTAAATAATTTAACTTGATTAATCAGCCAGACCAATTTTGACATCTGGAGAACTTATAAACTCAATATGTTATATTTGTTATTCTCGATTTAGGTGGAGAAATGAGAAAAAGGTTTAGTTCCAATTGACAATTCAGGACAATTGTTCAATCAGCATTCCTATCTTTCAAACCAGATTTCTTTAGGGCACAACTGTTCCTGGAATCTCACTCTTGTTTTCTCATAGTAATTTAAAAATGTTTCTACTTCAATTAAGAATACATATGGGCCAGGCCCGATGGCTCATGCCTGTAATCCCAGCACTTTGAGAGGCCGAGGCAGGTGGATCACCTGAGGTCAGGAGTTTGAGACCAGCCTGACCAATATGGCGAAACCCCATTTCTACTAAAAACACAAAAATGAGGTGGGCATGGTGGTACACACCTGTAATCCCAACCATTCGGGAGGCTGAGACAGGAGAATTGCTTGAACCCAGGAGGCAGTGGTTGCAGTGAGCTGAAATCTCACCACTGCATTACAGCCTGGGTGACAAAGCAAGACTCCATCTAAAAAAAAAAAAGAATACATATGATGTTATTATATATGCTGATGAAACAGATTTATGAGAAAAGTTTTTTAAATGAATTATTTAATCCTAAAAAAGAAAGAAAGCCATGTGTTGACTAATAATAATGAGAGTATTATGAATCAAGGATTACAATTAATCCAATTTTGAACATTAACAGTAAAACAAGAAATCCCCCACAGCAGGTAGAGAGGGAGATATTTATGAGTTAAGAATCCTGCCCAAGGAGCCTCAAATCTAACAAGCCTGTTCCCACAGCAGACCTGGAGGTGAAATTAGCAAGGAAGGTGGTATCCACAGTCCCTCAGTCATTCTCCCTTGCAGTTAGACTCTACGCTGCACTGGGAAAGAGCCACATTTCCCATCCCCAGCTCCCCAATCGCTAGTCCAAAGAGAACAGAGTTCTCCACTGAGTTTTCAAAGGGGAAGCAAAGGAAAATAAAATGTTAATAGGTTCTTGTTAGACTTTCAATTTATAAAGAACTTTAGAGAAATGCCTCAAGCTGAACCTGTAATATCCAGGTGGGAACTTCTGCAGATGGCAGCAATTTCTCAAGGTTCATTCCAAAACACTGCTGCAGATCCTTCCCATGGCCACCGTTTAAAGACATACCCTGTCCAATTGTTGTCGTAACCATCCCTTGAGTCACTTCTTTCCTCTCCATCCCCATGGCCATGACTTAAGTACAATTCTTCATTCCTTCTAGCCCACAGCATAGCAAGAGCCTTCCAAATTTCTCAAATCCCTCCAATCTCCACAGTCTGATCCTATCACTCAAGGCACTTCAATGCTTCTCACCTTGCCTTAAAGATGATGGCCCAGCTCCTTGGCACAGCACTGTGACCCTGAGCATCTGGTTGTCTCACCCTGTCACCATCACAACCCTATCTGCCCATATCTCCTCCATGCAGAACTAACATTGGAAATGCCCCACAAACTCGAAGTGCCTTTTCACACCTCTATGCTCTTTCTGACCACAAGGACAGTCACTCTGGTCTCTCCCTGCTTAGGCATGACTCAGTTTTCTAGATTAAGTTCAAATATCATTCCTCCAGAAAGTCTCTGAAGGTAAAGGCCAGCCTGTGCATCTCACTGAATTGTAATCAATAGTTGGCTTCTCCCTTCCATATCTTCTCCACTACTCTCATTAAAGTTGAAATTCCTAGCATGCAGGGACGGTATTTTTCGTCCTTATGTCTCTATTCCCTTTATCTCAAATTTCTTTTTTTGTTGTTGTTTGTTTTGTTGTTGTTGTTGTTTTGGTTTTTTGGGGGGTTTTTTTTTTTGTTGTTGTTGTTGTTTTGAGATACAGTCTCGCTCTGTCTCCCAGGCTGGAATGCAGTGACATGGTATGATCTTGGTTCAATGCAACCTCCACCCCCAAGTTTGAGCGATTCTCCTACCTCAGCCTCCCGGGTAGCTGGGATTACAGGCGCACACCATCACACTCAGCTAATTTTTGTATTTGTGGTAGAGACGGGGTTTCACCACGTTGGCCAGGCTGGTCTTGAACTCCTGACCTCAGGTGATCTGCCCACCTTGGCCTCCCAAGGTGCTGGGAGTACAGGCGTGAGCCACTGCATCCACCCTATCTCAAATTTCTTTCTGTGACCTAGTACCTGGCACATAATAGGAGTTCAATACGTGCTTGATGAATTAATAATTAGCTAAATATATAAGTCATATTCAAACTTTGTATTTCACACTCTTGGACTGGTAAGAGACAACAGTATAGTTAAGCCCAGGATGAGGATAATTGTAGGAATTAAAGTACCATGTATACTGAGGGCTCATTTCACGTATGAGTCTCTGAAAATGTTTGCGAGGACAGCTTAAACCAAGACAACCTAAAGATTTTGAGAAGCGCTAAGAGATCCAGAGAAAATAGTAACTTAGATGCAGCCAGTACAAGCTCAAGACTGAGTCTACAATTCTAGATTCCAGCCTCTGCTCTGCCACATTCTCGAGTGACCTAGAGAAGTCACTTTAACCCTGGGTTTTCCTTTGCTCATCTGACACCGAGGGCATGGGAGCCTGGAGCCCAGCCCCCTGTGCACCCTGTCTAGCTACACATCTCTGGAGGTGAAAAGCTGCTGGGCATTGAACACAGCCATCAGCCTGGGAGGTAGGCCAAGCCTCACCAGGGAATAGTGAGGGGCTCCCGGCTCCGACACCACACAGGTGCACACACCCGCCTGCTCATTAGGCCCCCGGCAGAGCCCTTTACACACACCAGCTCCCGCTTTTCCAACAATGCCCTGCAAGAGCAACTGTCGTCAGCTGTGTTCTATGGGTGAGAAAGCCGGGCTTCATCCACAATTCCTCAGTAGCAGGAGTAGAATTGGAACCCAAGTGTGTTAGCTAAAAGCCCACACGTTTATCCAATATACCATTCTGACACCGTTTAAAGTGACAAACGATCACTTTATGTAGACTGCACCCAGCATATTGAACTGGTGAAGTCTGCACTCTCACCACAGAGTCCCCTCTCCCTTCCACATCTCCCCGCAACGCCCAACTTAAGGACGACTGGATTCCTCTGCTAGTCCCAGGTAAGATACTCCCTCACCTTCCAGCAGCAGGTAACAAGGACCAGGGGGCACCAGAGACAACCCCAGCTCCTCACTGCAGCCAGCAAGGGAATATGGCCTCTCAGAGCAGCTGAGATTTGAGCCAGCTGAAATTAAACCGCAAGCAGCAACAGCAGTCAGTGGTAATGCATGTTATTTAAAGGTATCAATGCCAAGGTGTGATGGCTCCAGCACCGGTGGTCTCTGCTGCCCCCTAGACGTCTGTTTCCTCCAACAGGCCTCATAGATTAATTTAAAACTAAGTGCTTGGTGTAACATTGCATAGCAACATTCTTTTCCTGCTTCGTCGATCATGCATTTATCCTACCTTTCCTGTGTGGACTGTAAGTAGTTGATCAGGCAATGCTCTTCTTAAGAATTGCAGCTAGCTGGGCGCAGTGGCTCACGACTGTAATCCCAGCACTTTGGGAGGCAGAGGTGGGTGGATCATGAGGTCAGGAATTCAAGACCAGCCTAGCCAAGATGGTGAAACCCTGTCTCTACTAAAAACTACAAAAAAATTAGCTGGGCATGGTGGCAGGCGCCTGTAATCCCAGCTACTCGGGAGGCTGAGACAGGAAAATCACTTGAACCCAGGAGGCAGAGGTTGTAGTGAGCCAAGATCACGCCACTGCACTCCAACCTGGGCAACAGAGTAAGACTCTATCTCAAACAAACAAACAAAAAATAATTGCAGCTAATAGGAGAACAAGTGATCAAGGAGTCACTGTCTTGCAACCCTTAATGAAATAATGAGTCTAGGTAGTCATCACCAGTGGCTGCTAACACAATTAGATGAAAGGCTAATGGGGAACTTTATAATAGACGGATCTGACTGAAACACCTAAGCCTGCGTATCAATCTGTGCATCTATGCATGGGACATTACTGTCGTCTCATATAATAGGGTGTACAATACAGGCCCATCTGTGAAGACCACTGTCGTGCCTGCAAAACATAAACTGAATCCAATCAAACCTCTAGATTTCACTGCCAGTTTAGAGAAAATAAGAGGTTAGGGTTTCTCTTACCTTTTTGCCTCTGCATTATTGACATTTTGGATAACCACCAAAAGGATAGTGAAAGAATGTATAACTAACCAGTCTAATGGTGAAGGTAAATACTCAAAATAGTTAATCCCAAAGAAAACAAAAAACAAGGAGAGGAAGGAAAACTTAGACTTGATGGGACAAATAAAAAGCCAGAAGAAGAAAGAAGGTTTAGATACAAATATTTAGTAATTCCATTCAACCTAAATGACTTCATTTAAAAAAACAAAATTCTCAGCGTAGTTAAGGATGACAAAGTGACGTCGCTTAACTATAAAGATATAGAAAGGTTAAAAATAAAAGTACAGAAAGAAATGCATGCAAACACCAAAAGAAATCTGATACAGTCATATAATATCAGGAAAAGGAACACCCTGAGACAAAAGCATTATTAGAGATAAAGAGAAACATTTCATAATCATAAAAGAGCAATTCCTTGGGAAGATAGAGTAAAGTTGTATACTCATAACATAGCCTTGAAATATGTGAAATAAAAATCGGCAAGACAAAAACGGAAAATATGCAATCTTAGTGTGAGATTTTAATACAATACTTTTAGTAACAGATAGAACAAGCAGATAAAAATACCAGTAAGGATAGAGAAGATTTGAATAATGCAATTAACAAACGTAGCCTCCTCAGCATATGTAGAACACTGCACTGAACAGCAGCAAAGTCCGTGGACACGGACCATTTACCAAAAGTGGCCGCCACACACCCCACAGGCCTGGTGGCATGGGCACCTTTTGCACATAGTCGATTGATATGGGGGATTGTACTGACCCAACATGGGTCAATGAGTCCTTTCCCCAGGTATTTGGACTTGGATCTTCTGGTTGAAGTTGTGAGAAATAAAGCGTGGGCACTTTTCCTCCCACCTTTTCTACCATGAAGGCTAGAGAGCAGGCGTTAGGAAGAAACGAGGTTTGAAAAAGGGATCCCAATGTTGTCTGAGTCTCCGTTTACTTATTCCTGAGGCATGTGCATTCTACCTTGGTTTTACAATGACATTCCAGAATCTTCAGCATGCATTTACTTTGGAAATTTTTTATCATGATAAAATATATACATAACATAAAATTTGCTATCTTTAGCATTTAAATGTACAGCTCAGTGGCACTAAGTACATTCACATTATTACGCAACCATAAGATCCAAAACCACAGCTTTCATCTTTTCATCTTCCAAAACTGCAGCTTCATCTCCATCGAACGCCATCTCCACATTTCCCTCTGCATGCACCCTCTAGCAACCATCATTCTACTCCTAGACTATTTTGTGACTCCGTTTCTGTCACTTAATAGAAGAGAGGCTCCATTGCTGACTGCAGGGATTGCCTCTGTATACACAGGCCTTCTTGCATCTATGGGATTAGGTTTATTACAGGGAAAAAAGGCAAGAAAATGTATATATATGGGTTTTGGGTGGAATAAAAGAGGTGACAGCGCAAAATCGATGAGGTTTTTGCACTGGGTGTCTGTCCTACGCACAGGACTCAGCCGCTCTGCCATGGATCTCTCTGCCCAACCCTTTCCCAACAAGTTCATCTTGTGGGCCACTTCCAAATTATAGATCCACAGGCAAGTTTCACAGCTCTCCCGCTGTCGCCTGTGGCAAGCTTCTCATAGTGCCTCTGTGGCTTCATGTCATGAGCCCCCATAGTGAGCATTCTGTTTAGGGTCCTGCACCATCACGGCCTGGCAATGAGCATCAGATGTTTACCGTGACCTCAGATTTAAGTCATCACTCTGCAGGACCAAGCCCCCCCCAAGCATTTACCTTTGGTTTTGGCTTGAGTTGGTTTTGTTCCTTGTACAAAAAGAATCTCTGTACACAGCCTCCTATTAGTTTTCTTTAATTAATAGATTTTAGTTTTTAGAGCAGTTTTAGGTTTACAAAAAATTGAAACTAAGGTGTTCACACACACACACACACACACACACACACACACACACACACAGACCTTCCCAATTATTAACATCTCACACTAGTGAGGTACATTTATTAAAATCAATGAACCTATGTTGACATGTCATTATCACCGTAGTTTACATTAGGGTTCCCTCTCATTGTGGTGTAGTCTATGGGTTTTGACAAATATATGATAATATGTATCCACCATTATAGTATCAGACAGAGTAGTTACACTGCCCTAAAAATCCTCTGTGCTCTGCCTGATCATCTGCTCTTACCAAACAACCATCTTTTTACTGTCTCCATTGCTCTGCCTTTTCCAGAATGTCATATATTTTGGAATTATATGTTATGTAGCCTATTCAGATGGACTTGTGATATGATTTGGCTGTGTCCCCAACCCAAATCTCATCTTGAATTGTACTTCCCACAGTTGCCACATGCTGTGGGAGGCACCCGGTGAGAGGTAATCGAATCGTGGGAGTGGGCCTTTGTAGTGCTGTTCTTGTGTTTGCGAGTAAGTCTCACAAGATCTGATGGTTTTAAAAACGAGAGTTTCCCTCACTAGTTCTCTCTTGTCTGCCATCATGTAAGATGTGCCTTTCGCCTTCCGAAATGATTATGAGGGCTCCCCAGCCAGGTGAAACCGTGAGTCCATTAAACCTCTTTTTCTTTATAAATTACCCAGCCTCGGACATGTCTTTTCAACGCATGAAAACGGACTAAAAAAACTTCTTTCATTTAGTAATATGCATTTAAGTTTCTTCAATGTCCTTTCATAACTTGATAGCTCCTTCCTTTCTTGCTTCCTTTTTTTTAAAAATTTTATCTAATGCACTAAGCTAAAGAAATTAAACTATGGACTATCTATTTGCTGGGTGGTGGGAGAAATGTGAGGAGCCTGGAGCTTCCTGGAGACACACAAGTTCCTCCCGTCTTTGCTGCTCTTCCTTTGAGTCATCCATCTTCCTTCATAGCATTCCTCATGATTTCAGCTCCATCATCACAAACAAACCCATTCTATCGCTAATAATGATTTTTACCTTCAAGTATTAACGTCTGGTATTAATATAGTTATGCAAACTTCTTTCTCATTAATGTTCACATAGTATATCTTTTTCCATCATTTTATTTTCAACCTTTCTATATCTGTATCTTTATGCATCATTCTGTTAATATGTATCAATCAATCAGTGACTGAGTCCCTGATTCCCTAATGTTAAAGCAAGCAATTTCCTTTTTTTTTTTTTTTTTTTTTTTTTGATACAGGGTCTTGCTCTGTCACCCAGGCTGGAGTGCAGTGGCACAATCATGTTTTACTGCATCCTCAACCTCCCAGGCTCAAGTGATCCTCCCACCTCAGCCTCCTAAATAGCTGGGACTACAGGCACACATTATCACACCAGGATAATTTTTTTATTTTTTTGTGTAGACAGATTCTCATTATGTTGCCCAGGCTGGTCTCAAACTCCTGGCCTCAAGCAGTCATCCCACCTTAACCTCAAAGTACTAGAATTACAGGTGTGAGCCACCACATATGGTCAATCTACTATTCTTGACCTCAGCTATTGGCTGTGATATATTATCATATAGAGAGCTGGATTTGGTTTGCTACTGTTTTCTTCAGAAGAGAAAGCAGGACATTGGTCAGCCTGGATGGCCGTGACCTTGGTTGAGTTAGCTCTCTGCAACTGAGACAAACTCTAAAGGATCTGAGAGCTGGAAACTTCCTGCCAATCCCACTCCCCAAAGTTGGAGCAGTTCACATCCAATGACTGATAGAAGCAAGGTCTAAAGATGCAGACATTTTGGCTCAATCTGGCATCTCTGATGGATCATGTATGGTCCAGAACATCCCATGGGAATGGCCAAAGCTTTGTCACCATTACATCACATTGACTTTTCCCTCTGCCCAAGACTACTTCCTCCTCCTCTCACCCACAGATGTTGATTCCTAATAAATACTCAGCACACCAAACACAATCTCAGCATCTACTCCTGGAGAACCAGCAACAAGGTCAGCAGGGCTAGCTTCATGGGCAGCAACCTATGCAGTCATACAAGGCCCTGCTCCCAGAGGGGCCCCATGCTTAGGTTAATACTCCTGTCAACTGAAGAGTGGTGAGGTTCATAAATTTTGAAACGAGAGCTTTATTTCTCATAAAGTGTTGCAATGTGCAAGGTGGCCATTCTTACAGGCTGGGGAGTGTAGCCTCTGGCAGAAGTCAGAAACAGGTACTTCGAGGCAGGGATGGATGAAACAGGAATGTATGCCAAAAGGCTTGGCTAAATATACATATCTAATAAACGATAGGAGGAGTCATGAATATTTATGAAAAGAGAAACATAATGCACATGTGCAATTGGGCTTCATGCTTCTTCATGGGTCACATGTTCAAAACATGATGGTGCTTGCATGATCCAAGGGTGGAGTTTTGGGCCTCTGACATCAAAAGGTGAAGCAGAGGACATAAAGGCCTTCACTGCACATCTTCTGCAGGCTGCCGAGAACCACTGTGTGGTCAGGGATTTCTTATCAGGAAGGAATGCTGGTTAGTTGCTGTGTTAAAAACACAAAAAGGAATTGGGAGAGCCCTGGATAACTGGCTAAAGGCAAAATAAAGGAATTAGTTGTCTGTTTCTTGTTTCCCAGAGATGATTTCTGCATACTCCTTAGGAAAAATTTCTGGTTAAAGATTAGTAAGGATGGGGCAGATTGAGGTGTGTCTGACCTCCCGTTTCCTCACGGCTGGGAACTCAGTTTTCAAGGTTCCTCTGGGGTCCGCTTGACTGAGAGGCACTCCATTCAGTTGGTTGGGAAGCTTAGGATTTTATTTTTATTTCTTACTCTGCTGTCATCTTGAAAATATAAATTTTGGTACTCACTTCAGCAGCACATATACTAAAGTTGGAATGATACAGAGATTAACATAGCCCCCTTTAAAAAAAACAGAAAATATAAATTTTGGTGACTTTAGAAATGATTTGCAAAAAATTGAGTCAGAAAAATCTTATGACCAATCAAGATATCACTTTAATAAAGTATTCATTGTATTATATAAATTGGTGAAACAAAAAACGGTACATTTTTGCAGTTTGTAAGTTTATGTCATTACTCATATATCACTATTATCCCTATTACATTTTATAAATAAAAATTATTTTAAAGAAAAAAGCTTTATACTTAAGCTTTGTTGTTGTTGTTTGAGACGGAGTCTCACTCTGTTGCCCAGGCTGGAGTGCAATGGCGCTGTCTTGGCTCACTTCAACCCCCACCTCCCAGGTTCAAGCGATTCTCGCCTCCCAAGTAGCTGAGATTACAGGCGTCCCACCACCATGCCAGGCTAATTTGTGTGTTTTTAGTAGAGATGGGGTTTCACCCTATTGGCCAGACTGGTCTCAAACTCCTGACCGAAGTGATCCACCTGCCTCCGCCTCCCAAAGTGCTGGGAGGTTACCTGCGTGAGCCACAGCACCAGCTTTATATTTTAGTATTTTAACTACAGTTTTTTTTCCTGGGTTTTGAATAAGATAAGCACATTTTCATTTTGCACCCAGCCCAACAAATTATGCAAATTACATAGCCAGCCCGGAGGGTAGGTTCCTGTGAAGCTGACTGTCACTGGTGGTTGTCCTGTGGAAGTCTGAGAAGAGTAGTAACACTTTAAGCTATTATCTGTTATTTACAACTTCGTGTGAATGACTTTGAGATACTTTGATGAAAGAAGACTTCTAAATGTGTAAAAAAGATCTCCTCAGAGCACTGCATACAAGGAAAATAGAGAGACTGCCATCAAAGTGGGAAAGGATGATAAAACAGGGCCAGGGGCCTAAAGATAAACTCCAGATTTCGCCCAGAGTTAGGCTTTGTTAGAGTACTATTCCTAGCAGGACGCTAATCACACAGCGAACTGTTAAAAATGAGAGCACAGCACACAGCGCAACTATTAAAACTCAAAATTAAGCTGTCATTTATGTGAGTTATTTTAAAAACTCCCTTATCACCAGAAGTAGGCTAACACCATACATAAATTGAACATGTGAGGACATCATTCAACCTCTTGTTTAAAACTGGCTTCAAATGGCCCAACTCTGGAGAATTAGAACTGCTTTTTATTATCTGGGGTCCTCTGGAGAGAGATCAACTTCTCAGAGTTCTAAATAGAGAAAAATATCTGAAGTTAATTAAAGCATGCCGATACTGTCATTTTCCACATGGGGTGGAAGGAACTACTCTGTAGTTAGGATATCAGCAAAAGGCTAGCCGAAACATGAAGTCACTGGTAAATTGAGTGCACAACTCCTGAGAAGTGATCAAAACGCAACTGTTTTGTATATTCCGCTGCTTGTGTATTTGTTATTTCTATTAGATGTCTATGGTCACCTATGCGAAAAGTGAGGACCTGTTTTCCTGTGAAAGGAACCTCCACAGTTAACAACACTCTAGCTAAGGGTAGTGGAGTAAACCAAGCCACTCCTGTTCTTAACAGATTTTAGATTCAGAAAAAAAATCTCTTTATTTTTTTTGTAGAGATGGGGGTCTAGCTATGTTGGCCAGGTTGGTCTCAAACTCCTGGCCTCAAGCCATCCTTTTTCCTTGGCCTCCCAAAGTGCTAGGATTACAGGCATGAGCCACCGTGTGCCCGGCCAGATTCAAAAAGAATCTATTGAATAGGGGGGAATATAATTAATCCAAGAGACTTTGTCTATAACATTTTGACTATATCTTCTCAGTAAAGATAAAAAGAACTGTAAACAAATATTGAACCCTAGTTGGTAGTTTTAATTTTCATGGTAGTATGGGTTTGTAATTCTAAAACCACTTTCTGTGTATTCTTGAATTAAATAAATTAATAAATATACTCAGAAGGATTAAAGCAATATTTCTCATTGCTGGAGAAGAGAATTATAAATATGGAAAGAGGGAAAATTACAATAAATCACGTGGTGGTCATTTGGAATTGGAGGCCAATTTAAACTCAAGTGGCTGGTATAATTTTTCTTTTTTTCTTTTTTCTTTCTTTTTTTTTTTTTTTTTTTCTTGAGACAGGGTCTCACTCTGTCACCCAGGCTGGAGTGCAATGGCGAAATCTCGGTTCACTGCAACCTCCACCTCCTGGGTTCAAGTGATTCTCCTGCCTCAGCCTCCTAAGTAGTTGGGACTACAGGCTCGTGCCACCATGCCTGTCTCATATGATTTTTTGTATTTAGTAGAGATGGGGTTTCACCATGTTGCCTAGGCTGGTCTTGGACTCCTGGCCCCAAGGGATCCACCCACCTGGACCTACCAAAGTGCCAGGATTATAGGTGTGAGCCACCACACCCAGCTGGGTATTTTTTTTTTTTTTTTTTTTTAAGATGGAGTTTCGCTCACACTTGTAATTCCTGCACTTTGGGAAGCCAAGGCAGGTGGATTGCATGAGCTCAGGGATTCAATATCAACCTGGGCAACAGGGCAAAAATCTGGTCTCTACAAAAAAATACAAAAATAAAAATTAGCTGGACATGGTGGTGAGTGCTCATAGTCCCAACTCCTCAGGACTCTGAAGTGGAAGAATCACTTGAGCCTAGGAGGTCAAGGCTGCAGTGAGATATAATCAAGCTATGATCATGCCACCACATTCCAGCCTGGGTAACAGAGTGAGACCGTGTCTCAAAAAAAAAAAAAGAGAAAAAGAGAGACTGGAGCAGTGGCTCACGCCTGTAATCCCAGCACTTTGGGAGGCCGAGGCAGGCGGATCACGAGGTCAGGAATTCGAGACCAGCTTGGCCAATATGGTGAAATCCCATCTCTACTAAAAATACAAAAATTAGCCAGGCCACGGGTGCACACCTGTAGTCCCAGCTACTCGGGAGGCTGAGGCAGAAAAATCACTTGAATCCGGGAGGCAGAGGTTGCAGTGAGCCAAGATTATGCCGCTGCACTCCAGCCTAGGCAACAGAGTGAGACTCTGTCTCAAAAAAGAAAAAAAATAGAGAGAGAGAGGAAAGAGAGAGTTTAGTTTTCAGCTAATTTAAACAGAAAAACAATTTTTGGAAGATTCTTTATTGTTATAAGATGGACCATGATTGATGTAAAAATGCCAACAGACACAGTAAAAAGATATAATTCCTCTAAATGTAACTAGAAGAAACAAGAATTCAACAGCATGACCACAGCTGTGCAATACAGGATATTAGCCATGTTCTCCCCAGTGGAGAGTCGAGTTCCTCCTGCCTTTGAGTGCCCAGGAAGCTGCCCTCTTACCAACAGTACCCAGCCACAGGAGCGAGAATCCTACTGGGTCCTCTGATAAGCTCATTTTGTCATTATTGTCTTTAATTCCCCAAGTGGCATCCCCATCCTCAAATGCTCTGGGAGACTCGTTTCCATCCTGGCTAATATCCTGATGGGCTGACATGATCCAACCAACTGCAAACAGAAACAACGTGTGCAGCTTGCCCCGCGCACATTTCTCCACCCTCCCAGGAGCCAATGTGAGCCAGTCGCGCACATTCCAGAGCAAATACAGTGGCCAGACCGAATCGATGGCCACTGCAGGCTTCTCCAGGATCCAACCATCCCACCGAGGTCTTCTTGAAGTGCTGTCCACTCAGAGAAGATCTGGTTGAGGAAACAGACACAGAGAGGCCACGCAGCCAGAACCCCAGCCTAAATCATCCCGTAAGAACTAGGTGGGGGAGACTGCCACTACTGCCCCCTGCTGGACACTAGGCAAACTCACAAGCCCTGTGTGTCAGGGCACCTGCTGTCTTCCCTGGCCTCATCTCCCATAACCATCCTCATCTAACAGTCTACACTACAGCTACTGAAACTTCTCAGTTCCCAGTCCATTACTCAACCAGTTTGGAGCCCTCTCCCCTTCCCATCCTCTCTCCATCCACCCATCCACCCTTACACAAATTGAACTCAACTCTCAGGCTCCAGTTAATGACTTCCTCCCTTAGGGTCAGGCACAGTGGCTCACACCTGTAATCCCAGCACTTTCGGGGGCCAAGGCAGGTGGATCACTTGAGCTCAAGAGTTCAAGACCAGCCTGGGACACATGGTGAAACCCTGTCTCTATGAAAAATACAACAGTAGCCAGGTGTGGTGGTGCACACCTGTAGTCCCAGGCACTCAACAGGCTGGGTGGGAGGATCGCTTGAGCCCAGGAGGTCAGGGCTTCAGAGAGCCATGATCATACCACCACACTCCAACTTGGGTGACAGAGAGAGACTCTGCCTGAAAAAAAGTCTTCCTGGCCAGCCATGGTGGCTCATGCCTATAATCTCAGCACTTTGGGAGGCTGAGGCGGGTAGATCACTTGAGGTCAGGAGTTTGAGACCACCCTGGCCAACATGGCAAAACCCCATCTCTACCACAAATACCAAAAAAAAAAAAAAAAAAAAATAGCCAGGCATGTTTGCATGCACCTGTAATTCCAGCTACTTGGGAGGCTGAGGCAGGAGAACCGCTTCTCCTGTGGAGAGCGGAGGTTGCAGTAAGCCAAGATCCTGCAACTGCACTCCAGCCTGGGCAACAGAGTGAAACTCCATCTCAAAAATTTAAATAATTTAATTTAATTTAAAAAGAGTTCCTGCCGAGCGCAGTGGCTCACGCCTGTAATCCCAGCCCTTTGGGAGGCTGAGGTGGGCAAATCACCTAAGGTCAGGAGTTCAAAACCATCCCGGTCAACATGGCGAAACCCCATCTTTAAAAGAAGTAAAAAATAAAAAGACTTCCTCAGTGTATGTGGTATATCCAGACAATGGAATATCATTCCACCTTAGAAAGGAAGGAAATCCTGTCACATGTTACAACATGGGTGAACCTTGAGGATATTATGCTAAATGAAATAAGCCAAGCCTCCCCCAAATCTGGATGAGGATCCTCAGTAATTCACCTCTGTAGCACTTACCACAGTGAATTGCAATGGCCTGTTGCCCATTGTCTGTGTCCTCTGTAAGGACAGTACTGTGTCCTGTTCACAGTTGAAGTCTCAGTACCCAGCATTATGCCTGGTACATACGTGGTTACAACTATGATAGACAGATACGTAAACAGATGGTTCAGTTCTTAAGGAACTCAGTATCAGACTCCAGAGGGCTTTGGGATCTGGAGTCATGACTGCCTGAGAGCCAAAGCAAGACATTTTGCCAGTTTTACTTGTTTATGCTGAAAAGTATCAAAGTCCTTTTGAAATAGAGGTTTCCTTTTCCACGGCTAACTTAGCGGTTTTCTTGCTTTGAAATACCAATTCTGCATCTCTGCATCCTGCCACATGGTGGAGCCAATGCAACATCAAAGAGGCCCTCGGAGGCGCCATGTTACCGTCATGACCGCCATGGCTCACAGTGGAGAGCATGATTGTGGTGTAATAATTTTACTACCATAGACTTATTTTTGTTGTTCAGGAAATCTTGGTGACCTTTAAAACTCACACAAGATTCACACAAATCATTCCAGTTCCACAAAAGGATGGAGTGGGTTATTTTCCCTCCAATGAGAGCCTGTCAGTTTGTTGGTGCAGAAATACGTGTGCAGGCTGTTTAATTGTGAGTGTGGGCCGGGCGCGGTGGTTCACGCCTGTAATCCCAACACTTTGGGAGGCCGAGGCAGGTGGATCACCTAAGGTCAGGAGGTTGAGACCAGCCTGACCAATATGATGAAACTTCATCCTTACTAAAAATACAAAAAAAAATTAGCCGGGCATGGTAGTCCCAACTACTCGGGAGGCTGAGACAAGAGAATTGCTTGAACCCAGGAGGCTGAGGTTGCAGTGAGCTGAGATCAAACCACTGCACTCCAGCTTGGGTGACAGAGCAAGACTCCTCAAAAAAACATTTAAAAATGAAAATAAAAATTGTGAGTGGGAATAGACTGGGAGAAACCCCCAAAATTATTGTGTCTTCATAAAGCCAAGCTCACACTTGGGAGGCTGAGGCAGGAGGATTACTTGAGGCCAGTAGTTTGAGACCAGCCCAGGCAATATAGTGAGACCTCATCTCTACTCACACACATATACACACACAAATTAGCTGGGCGTGGTGGCACATGCCTGTAGTCCTAACTACTCAGGAGGCTGAGGTAGGAGGTTCACTTGAGCCCAAGAAATGGAGGCTGCAGTGAGCTATGATCATGCCACTGTACTCTAGCCTGGGTGACAGAGCAAGGTCTTGTCTCTTAAAAAAAAATAAAAAATAGACTGGGTGCGATGTGGCTCACGCTTGTAATCCCAGCACTTTGGGAGGCCGAGGTGAGCAGATCATGAGGTCAGGAGTTCGAGACCAGCCTGGCCAACATGGTAAAACCCTCTCTCTACTAAAAACACAAAAATTAGCTGGGCTTGGTGGCGGGCGCGTATAATCCCAGCTACTGGGGAGGCTGAAGCAGGAGAATCGCTTGAACCCGGGAGGGCTCCAGCCTGAGTGACAGAGCTAGACTCCATCTCAAAAAAATAAATAAATAAAATAAAAAGCCAAGTTCTTCTGCATCAGGGCCTGCTGCTAAAGGGCGGGAGAGCTGTGGGGGACTGAGGACCATGGGCCTGCAGTCCTGCTTTCATGAAGAAGCTCTCGTGGCCCCTAGAAGACCTGTGATGGGGCTCAGGAGCCTCTCCTCCAGAGCTGCCCAGATCCCTGCTCCTTTCCCACCAGCCTGACCACCACACTCACCTCCTTCACCCTCCCATTCCAACCCCTCCATTGCCCTCACAAGGTCCTACAGCAGCTAGTCCCTCCCCCACCTCTCTGCCTCACCTCTGGCCTCCTCTGGCCCTTGAAAGATTTTTTGCTTGACGAAACTTTAGTGAGCCTCCTAATCCTCTCCTAGGCCCATCTGTGCACTTCCTTGAAAAATGCAGTTTTAACAAGGACCCTGCTAAGTCAGTTTGGCCAGAACCCCTCCATGCCTTGATATCTGATCACTCCCCAGTATCTAATTGGGCTTCTCATCCTCCACCATCCAAGTGGTGTCCAATGACCCTGTCCTGTCTTCAGCAAGAATCGGTTCGGTGGGTTAGCCAGAATCCCCCTTATTCTTTATGTCTCCTCTTAGCAACTATCTGTCACTGACCCCCACCCTGCTCCTTGGCTGTGCACTCCCACCAGGCCGTGCCGTATTCAGAGTTGAGCTCAATCTCTGTCCTCCCCTGCAAAACTCCATTGCAGTGGTCCCTATACCGATTGCAATGGTCCTGCATAAAACCTTCCTAATCATACCTTAACAAGTGCCATTGAATATTTTTTTCTTTTCTTTGACACCAACCTCACATTACCACCACCACCCTCCCCCAGGACTGCACTCCCAGAACGCACCCACCCACCCCCATCCCCCAAGCACAGAATGCTCAGGGGCCAAGGGAGCGTCCAGGGACTCTGTGGTTTCTAGGACTTTGTAGTCCACCGAAACGCCCCCAGGAGTGGCAGTGAAGTGGAGAGGCAGGGCTGTGTGTTGACAGCCAGCAGTCTGGACCCAAGTAGACCCTACAGAGATGTCCTTGGCCCTTCATCTCCCCCTCTACACCAGCACCAGTGCCCACACCTTAGGGACAGACCAGTCAGCCCCAGAAAGACAGAGAAAGACGGAGGAGGGAGCAACAGGAAATGCTCGAACAGCTTTGTCCAGCCACATCCTCATCATTCTCCCAGAGGAAATGAAGCAGTCCACCCTGGGGGGAGGAATCTTCTGCTTCTCTTGTGAAGAAGGAGGGTCCACTCCACCCCACCCTAACTCAGATATTTGAAGCAATCCTGGTGGATAGTAAATCTAGGGCCTCAAAGCTCTCAATTAGGGACACCTTTAGCAGGACACAGGGCCCAAGGAGCATTTCCCTCACCCTAAATCAATGATTCGGACATCGATGATGCCAACGAGTTTTGCCTGGGAACGCTTTGTGCCTTTGACCCTTCGTTCAATAAACCTTTCCTAAGCACCCACCAGGTGCCAGGCACTATGCTGGGATCACAAAGGTGAACAAGAAAGACACGGTCTCTCTGTTTCCAAAACAGATGGGCTAGCAGGGAATTGGACACGTAAATATTTGTACCACCAGGTGACACACGCTGTCACAGAAGTTACATAAAAGGTGCTAAGACGACAGCTCTAATTATTCACTATTGTGCTTTTCCATTTCTATTCAAGTCCACATCCCAGAATACATGTTAGAGAGCACTTATGTCTTGACATGACTTGCATTTTTGAGCAGTCCATGGACTTCTTGGGTGGAAAGAAATTCCTCCAAGACACTCCCTTCTTAGAATGAGTCAGGAAGCCGAGGTCTCCCCAGCATAGCCCGGTCAAAGGCAGGGTGACGGGGTCTCCAGACACACCCAGCATCCAAGCAGACGGAGCAGAGCCTGCAGAGCTGGTGGCAGGATGGGACCTCTCCTGAGAGTCTGGAAGCCCCAGCTGGCTCTGCCCCCTCCCTAGGGCTGCGGGACCCTCTCTTCTCTGGCCTCAGCTTTGTAGCTGCCTTGGTTAAACTGGACAGAGGAGACAGCCCTGCCGTCCTCTCTATCTCTGAGCCTGTGCTCTTGTGAGTCTCATTCTTGCCATTAAGAATTGAAGAATCCGCCCCGAGCACAGTGACTCATGCTTGTAATCCCAGCATTTTGGAAGGCCGAGGTGGGCGGATCACGAGGTCAGTTCAAGACCAGCCTGTCTAATGTGGTGAAACCTCGTTTCTACTAAAAACTACAAAACTAGAAATAAATAAATAAATAAAATACAAAAATTGGCCAGGCATGGTGACACACACCTGTAGTCCCAGCTACTCGGGAAGCTGAGGCAGGAGAACCTCTTGAACCCAGGAGGCAGAGATTGTAGTGAGCTGAGATCACACCACTGCACTCCAGTCTAGGTAGCGACAGAGAGTCCGTCTCAAAAAAAAAAAAAAAAAAATTGAAGAATCTTTGTGCTCTGAGTCAGAAGCTATGTGGCCACTTCACTAAAATGTGACTCACACAGACTCAGCCCTGAGGCCCCTTTCATGACATTCCCTTATTTGGTCCCAGGCAGCATTTCCATATTCTCTCTGGGGAGCTGAGGGGCAGAGCCTCTCTGTGGGCGGAGGAGGAGCTCAGGTGCCAGACACTCGGACTCTGATGGCTCTCTGACTGGCTCATCCTCAGAGAGACTGATGCAAAGGAACGAATTTCCAGAATGTTCAACTATGTGGAGAATACAAAAAAAAAAAAGCAAAGAAAAATATTTTTTAAAGAAAGAAAGAAGGCCAGGTGCAGTGGTTCATACCTATAATCCCAGCACTTTGGGAGGCGGAGGCAGGCGGATGACCTGAGGTCAGGAGTTCGAGACCAGCCTGACAAACATGGTGAGTCAATACTAAAAATACAAATACTAGCCAGGTATGGTGGTACACGCCTGTAATCCCAGCTACTCAGGAGGTTGAGGCGGGAGAATTACTTGACCCCAGGAGGTGGAGGTTGCAGTGAACTGAGATTTCATCACTGCACTCCAGCCTGGGCAACAGACTCCATCTCAAAAAAAGGAAGGAAGGACGGACGGAGGCTCATGCCTGTAATCCCAGCACTTTGGTAGGCACAGGTGGGTGGATCATTTGAGGTCAGGAGTTCAAGATCAGCCTGGCCAACATGGTAAAACTCTGTCTCTACTAAAAATACAAAAATTAGCTGAGCAGTAGTGGTGCGTGCCTCTAATCCCAGCTACTCCAGATGCTAAGGCAGGATAATTGCTTGAGTCTGGGAGGTGGAGGTTGCAGTGAGCCAAGATCGCACCACTGCACAGAGTGAGACCCTGTCTAAAAAAAAAAAAGAAAGAAAGAAAGGAAAATAAACTATATGGAGAATGACTTGGACACCATCAAACTTCCACTAGCTGTCCCTGAAAGCCGAAATTAATATGCTAAAAAATGACTATCTCTAAGTCCATAGAAAAGCCTCCTCTGTATATACATAAAGAAGAGAACAAAACAGGGCAGGTAGGACATCACCCACCTCCCAGAGGGAGAAGCCTCAGCCAGTGGAAGTGTCCTGGTTATAGTCCGCCAAGCACTATTACATTTACAAGTGGCCCACATGAGTGGAAGTTAGAAGCATAGGAGTTGTTGACCTAGGTAGGTTTTGAGGAAAAAAACAGCCACAAAGGTACAAACAGAGGAAGGGGAGGAAGGAGCTGGTGAAGGTGATTGAGAAAGAACAGCCAGGAAGGTGGAGGAAAACCTGTCCTGACAGGGAGGTGTCCATGGAGGCAGAGGGAAGAAAGTAAAGGGAACGGCAACAGCGGCAGTGGCAGCTTCGGACACAGGGGGAAGAACTGAGAAGGTTTCCTTGAATTTCAAATCAAGGAAGTCATCAAGGACTGTGGCCATTGCACTTCGCAGCGTGCTGTCAGTTAGGGCTCAGAATGTTCAAAACCCCATTTGCTCTGCAAACTACATTGCCTCTGTCTAGGACAGAGGTTCCCAAAAGCAGTTTTGCATTCAAATGCGGACTCCACTACCCACTGGCTATATAACCCTGGGCAAGTCATTGAATAGAGCTTGGTGCCTCAGTTTGCTCATCTGTAAATATGGAAACAATGACAAGACCTAGCTCGTAGAGTTATTCTGAGGATTAAATGAGTAAATATGTGCAAAGCATCTGATTTTTTTTTTTTTAAATGGGGGTCTCCCTATGTTGCCCAGGCTGGTCTCAAACTCCCAGGTTCAAGTAACCCTCTCACCTCTGCCTCCCAATGCGCTGTGCCCTGCCATGCGCAAAGCACCTGAGATGAGGACATGTTCTCTCTGGGTTGCTGCAGCCAATGACAACACAGTAGAGGTACTGGGCTGGCCATTACTGCCCAGCGCAGACCTCTATTGGCCCAGCTTTGTCCCAGAATCCCCACCGAATTGGCCAAGGCTTTCTCAGAGTGGCACTGCAGTCTAAGGGTCCTCCTACCACACTGCCTTTCCGTCCCCCTCTCTTTCATAGGTGTAAGACTTATGTTAATCTGAAGGCTTGCTGGCCTCCTCCTGTTCTCTCTCCCCTTGAGTTACATAGGACTTACCCCCAGTAAGTCTCTCGAACTTCCAACTTTGTTTTGACATTTGCTTCCCAGAGGACTCAAGTTGACACACTCGGTTAAACAGAATTCTCTGCTACAGGACTTGTGAGAGCCTTTAATAGTAAAATATACACATTATAAGTCATCAAGAGGGAAACGTTGTAAAGCATATCCCAAATTCATTTGATCACTAAAAACCACACACTCACATCCACACACACCACAGACCCTCTCGTGAATATCTTACGAGACATGTTTTGCTGGGTAACGTTCATTAAACATTGAACTAGGCCAGCCGTGGTGCCCATGCCTGTAATCCCAGCACTTTGGGAGGCAGAGGCAGGCAGATCACTTGAGGTGAGGAGTTCGAGACCAGCCTGGCCAACATGTCGAAACCCCATCTCTACTAAAAATACAAAAAGTAGCAGGGCATGGTGGTGCAGGCCTATAGTCCTAGCTACTCAGGAGGCTGAGACACAGGAATCACTTGAATCCAGTGGGTGGAGGTTGCAGTGAGCCAAGATCACGCCACTGCACTCCAGCCTGGGCAGCAGAGCAAGACTCCGTCTCAAAAAAAAACAACAAAAAACACTGACCCCTAAAGTTCCTAAAATTTCATATGGACCTCAAAGTATGAAACACCTCAGGCACCTAGGGCCTTATTCTACAGAAGGCTCATTTGAATTGTATTAGCAACTCGAGCTATATTTATAAGTCTCTTCTCATCTGAGAATGTCTTTGTCAGCAACGTTGTCCCTATTCTACAGATGGAGAAATTGAGGTCTAGGGAGACCAAGACACTTGTCTCAGATCCACAGTTGAGGTCTTAGTTTGCCACTGCATCATGGTCAGTTTGACACAAGGATGGAAAACTAAAGGGGCCACAGCTGAAGGAAGGGAAATGAGAAGATACCTGAAATCTAGGCCCTGGAATAAGTTGGGCCACAGCAATAATGAGATGTCACTGGGCTCAGCCCTGCGCCTGGAAGGAGGGGAGGTGGTCAGGAATATCAACTAGAAAATAGTTCCTGATCCCAGGGAAAATACACCACTGAATTGAGGGGGAAACATAGAAACACACCTAGACTGTCATAAAACAAATGTAACTGGGGCAGGGGAAATGTGGAGTTGGGTGGCTGTCACATGTCACCAAGCAGGATGGGTAGTTGGCCGCCCCAGCCCCCTCCTGCCCCTCACTGTTCCAGCACCCTGGCCTACCAGCCCCTTCTCGGCAACTCCCATACTCCCCAGTTCATCCACTGAAGGATTAATGGCTAACTCAGTGGAGACTTCCTGCCCCTGGGCCAACACCAGCTTCCCTTTCGGTGGGCCCGTGTCAGGGCTACAGTGGTTTGGAATACTTGCACCATGACTCCCTGTTAACAACCTATCCATGGATTGCCTGAGAAAAGAAATGGAATCGGGCAAAGTAACAGAACAAAGAGGCAAGATAGAGCCAAATGTCTCCTGTGGTTACCTAAATCACAATTTAGACAAGCCCTGGTGATTCTTGCGCATAGAGAACCACCACTGAACCGAACTGGGGAAACTGGTTTCTGCCCCAGCAGATGTGTTGAGGAAATGACATACTGACCACCATGACTACGTCCTTGGAAGACTGAGTGGCAGAGTGCTATTTTGGCTTTCTTACTACGTCAACTCGGGCATATACCTGGGCAGTTCTAGAATTTCTATGTGGGAGGGACTTAAGGATAAAAAAATGTGGATGGTAGATGGAGTTTGGGCAAGGGATTGGAGGCTTGTCTTGTAGCTGTTTTTGCTTAGTGAGCTCCCTGTTCTGGCTTCGAGACATATTTATGAGGGGGCTTGCTGATGGGAATTATGAATGGGGCCAACTCCCATCCCAGAACCCCATGGTGCTGACATTTGAGGTGATCACTTCCCATCGAGTGGAGAAAGCACACTTCTCTATATTTGTTCCCTACATCAGGAAACGTGAAGACAGGATTTGCTGCCACATGTCAAGTACTCCTGTGCCTTTAGAAGAAAGATGCCACTGCTGATGATAACAATGGTAGCATCTAAGGTTTTATAGTTCCCCAAATAATTTCACATACATTGTGATTTGACACTTATTAACAACCCTGTGAACTATGCAAAGTAGATATTAGGTCCACAGTTTAAGAGATGAGAGAATGGACAGTATTATTTTGAAAATCACCAGGCCCTGGCTGGGCGTGATGGTTCACACCTGTAATCCCAGCACTGTGGGAGGCAGAGGTGGGTGGATCACGAGGTCAGGAGATCAAGACCATCCTGGCTAACATGGTGAAAACCTGTCTCTACTAAAACACACAAAAAAATTAGCCCGGCGTGGTGGTGGGTGCCTGTAGTCCCAGTTACTCAGGAGGCTGAGGTAGGAGAATCGCTTGAACCCAGGAGGTGGAGGTTATGGTGAGCCAAGATTGCGCCACTGCACTCCAGCCTCCAGCCTGGGCAACAGAGCCAGACACCGTCTCAAAAAATAAAAGAAAAGAAAATTGCCAGACCCCACACATATAAGACTTCAGGTATTATTGGTAAAATTATTATTAGGAAACCCCAGCTATGAAAACCCCTCTAGGAGATAGCACTGGTGGGTGAGGGGCAGCAGCTTCAGCTCCAGCCTCCTGGCAAGGGTGGGATGTAATACCCTAAGCTCCAGCCGAATGGTGAAAGAGAAAGGGGCTTGGAAAACTGTCTGGGCTGCTGGATTTCTTTCCGGAGTTTCCCTCTCTCCTTCCACTGTCAGCGCCTCCCATCTTTTGTAACACCAGGGGAGCAGCCTTTCCATCTCCTCTTCAGCTCTTGGGATCCCTCCAGAAGCCCCCTCCCTGCTGAGTGGCATCTAACAGGCCTGTCCGATACCCATGCTACAGCTATAAGGACAGAATAAACCCTGCAGCTGCTTCAGAAGAGAAAGAAATCTCCTTTCAAATGATATCGTTTTTTGCAGCCCTGTGGAATTCACATTCTCTCTGATCTCCTTTGGATTCAGATCACGGACCTGAAAGAGGGAGGGGAAGAAAAAACAGGGGGCTTTCCCTCAGCCTGGGCCTACTGTTCCCCTCTGCCCTTTTACACTGGGCATGGACAGACCCCAGGGGACCGTGGTCTAGCTGTCAGCAGCCAGGCTGGCTCTACAACATAACATGTCAGCTGCTCCACTGGGCCTCCGTTTTCTCATCCATAAAATGAGGAGATAAGCTCTCCCTTGACTGGCTTTGACGAATATGTGTAAAGCCGGAGACTGACACATGGAGGTGCAAAATTAAAAAGGAAGCTTTGGGAGCCGGGCACGGTGGCTCACACCTGTAATCCCAGCACGTTGGGAGGCCGAGGCGGGCAGATCACGAGGTCAAGAGATCGAGACCATCCTGGCTAACATGGTGAAACCTCAACTCTACTAAAAATACAAAAAATTAGCCAGGTGTGGTGGCACACGCCTATAGTTACAGCTACTCGGGAGCCTGAGGCAGGAGAATCACTTGAACCTGGGAGGCAGATATTGCAGTGAGCCAAGATCACACCATTGCACTCCAGCCTGGGTGACAGAACAAGACTCCATCTCAAAAATAAATAAATAAATACAAAAATTAGCCGGCCATGGCAGCATGTGCCTGTAATCCCAGCTACTCAAGAGGCTGAGGCAGGAGAATTGCTTGAACCTGGGAGGCGGAGGTTGCAGTGAGCCGAGATCACGCCATTGCACTCCAGCCTGGGCAACAGAGTGAGACTCCACCCAAAAAAAAAAAAAATACATATATATATATATATCCAAAACCTGCAGATTGTGCCTTTGATGCATCTCAAACATCTAGGGGTGGGGAGAAATAAAGAAAAATGCTACTGAAAAAGATTCCATTGCCATGGCCCTCTGAGACACACACATTCTCATTCTCTTATTCTCTGTCTCTCTCACTTATTCGCAAGGTCTGTGGCCCAGACCCAGGCATTTTGGATAATCCCAGCTGTTTCTGACTCACCACCACCCTCAGGGCTGGCTGACTCACTCCAGGAAGGTTTTCCACCGTGAAGTGTGTATGTCCCTGTGTTCCAGTGAAAGGGACTGTGTAGTCAGAGAAAGGGGAAACTTCTATGGATCTGGTGAAATAGCATAGTGTGAGAAGCTTTGGGAAGCAGAAAAAGCAACATTTACTCAGGTTTAAAAACTGGACTTTCTTCAGGTGGTTGCAGAATGTAGTCATGTGTGTGTTTGCAAATAAATTTGGGTGGCATAGGACAGCCTAAAGCCCTTTGTAAGCAGAACCCTGTGTACACAGCAATCCCTAGAAGGCAGGCAAGGGGAGCTGTCGGGGCTGCATCGAAGAGGGTGTTGCCTAGCTGGGGGAAGAAGAAGTTCAGGGTGAGCCAGGAGGCTCTTCTGTCCCCAGCCTGCACAAAGCTTCTCATCTGACTGGAGTGATAGGTCTGATCTGCCCATTTGTTGCTAAAATGACTTGGGAGGGAAACAACCTCCACCTGCCTGGAAGGAATCACTTCCTCCAGAGATGAGCTGTCCATGAGATCAGCAGGAGGAGAAGCCTGAGCTCTGCCCCACTGGGCAGGGGGACAGGCTTTCTCCCAAGAGCCTCGAGCCCAGAAGAAATTAGGGTGGGGCCAATGGAAATCAGACAGTGGAACAAATGAACAGCTTACAGGACAGGGCTGTCTCTTTGCTCTGTTTTCAATTGTGATAGTTTCGTAAAACCCTTGCACCAGAAACCCATGAGCTACAAATGAATGCCTGTGTCCCCATCTCTGGTCTCAGAGTTCAGAGTGCCAACCATTACACAATGGAACCTGTGTCCCCATCTTATTCAAGAGTACAGAAAGCAAAGCCTGGTGGTGGGCAGTGGTACCTGCCCATCAGGCAGCATGCCCAGACTTGCAAACCACAGATGGAGGATGTCAAATAAAAACAAAACCATGGGAGGCTGAGGCAGGAGAATTGCTTGCACCTGGGAGGCGGAGGTTGCAGTAAGCAGAGATCATGCCACTGCACTCCAGACTGGGCAACAAGAGCGAAACTCTGTCGAAAGGAAGGAAGGAGAAAAGGAAGGAAGGAAAGAGGGAAAGAAGGAAGGGAGGAAGGGAGGGGGAGAGAGGGAGAGAGACTATTCCAATGTGGAGAATCTGCAAGCAGCTCAAAATCTTTTTTCTAGGGTAAAGGAGGGGCACGTGGAGATAAGCAGACTCTTTGGAGGGGAAGCTGGACCAGCCAGGGGAAATGACCAGTGGGGGCTGACAGGAAAAGGTTCTCTCTGTGTTCAGCCGATTCCCAGGAGAAGCGGGGCAGGGAGGTGACGTGGGGGGGGGGAGACACTCCCCTTTTTGTGCTTGCACAGGCTTGGGGGCAAGCAGAGTTCAGGAATCTGTAGAAAGAGAGAAGTCTGACCAAAATTTTGTCAAGAAAGAGAGTAAGTAACAGGCGACTGTGGACACTTGGTCAGGGACAAGAATAGATGGGGACAGACGAATAATAGTGACAAAAATACTGTTTAAGAAAAGGTAAAATCATGGCTCTCATACTGATATAAAATAAACACATTTTAAAGATTCCATTTAACCTGATTAAACGAGGCAGCCTGGTGGATGTTACAACTGGTTCAAAGGAGAAGCCAAAGCAGCAGGAGTGACATGAGGTAAAGAGTACTGAAGCTGAATATGAAACTACACAAAACACAGGCGTCCCCCGCAGGGGGAATGCGGTGCTTCTACCGGACAGAATTCACTGGCATATCTATAGGAAAAATTATTTTGCATTGCTACAGTTATCTGCAACTTAGAGTTACAAAATAACTCAAAAACAATGAAAGGGGCCTGTGCAGTGGCTCATGACTGTAATCCCAGCACTTTGGGAGGCCAAGGTGGGCAGGTCACCTGAGGTCAGGAATTCGAGACCAGCCTGGCCAACATGGTGAAACCCCATCTCTACCAAAAATATAAAAACTTAGCCGGGTGTGGTGGTGGGTGCCTGTAATCCCAGCTACTTAGGAGGCTGAGGCAGGAGGATCACTTGAACCCGGGAGATAGAGGTTGCAGTGAACCGAGATGGTGTCACTGCACTCCAGCCTGGGCGACAGGGTGAGACTCGGTCTCAAAAAAAACAATGAAAGGCTAGACCCAGGTCTTCTGGAAGGAGATGCTCTAAACCAGGGTTTCTCAGCCTCCGCATGAGTGATATCTTGGACTAGATTATCTTTTGGGTAGAGAATGTAAACCAAAAATAAAACTCTAAGGCCCCCACAACCATCTAAATGAATGGTTCCTTCTCAGCCGGGGCTCTTAAAATTTTATCCAGAAAGACTGATTCAGGCCATGAAGGAAAGCAGCGGTGGGATATGCCTCATTATACGTCTCTGGCCAGAACATCAAGGCAGACTTTAGGTCTGATAAGAAACATTTAATGGCCTGTTCACTCTGAAGCCTGCTAACTAAAAGCTTCATCTATGTGATAAAACTTTTGTCTCCACGACCTCTTATCGCAATCCAAACATTCCTTTCTATTGATCCCGGGCCTTTAGACAAACTCAGCGAATTGTCAACCAGAAAATGTTTAAATATTTATCTATATCCTGGAAGCCTCCCCCACTGCCCCCCGCCCCCCGCACTTTGAGTTGTCCTGCCTTTCTGGACCAAACCAATGTATTTCTTAATGTATTTGATTGATGACTCTTGCCTCCCTAACATGTATAAAACCAAGCTGTGTCCCAACCACTTTGGGCACATGTCCTCAGAACTACCTGAGCTGTGTCACAGATGTGCATCGTCAACCATGGCAAAATAAACTTCCTAAATTAACTGTGGCCTAGGCTGGGTGAGGTGGCTCACACCTGTAATCCCAGCACTTTGGGAGGCCAAGTCAGGCAGATCACCTGAGGTCTGGAGTTCAAGACCAGCCCAACCAACACAGAGAAACCCCATATCTACTAAAAATACAAAAAAAAATAGCCAGGTGTGGTGGCACATGCCTATAATCCCAGCTAATCGGGAGGCTGAGGCAGAAGAAACACTTGAACTCGGGAGGTGGAGGTTGCAGTTAGCTGAGATGGTGCCATTGCACTCCAGTCTGGGCGACAGAGCAAGACTCTGTCACAAAAAGAAAAAAAAAAAAAAAAAAAATATATATATATATATATATAACTGAGACCTTTTTCAGATTTTCTGGATTCAGGAGAGCTTTCCTGAATATTGTAATGTTTAGCAGAATCCCTGGCTTCTACTTAGAAAAGGCCAGTAGCACCTCATCTCCTAGCTGTGACAATAAAAACTGCCTCCAGACATTCCCAAATGTCTCCTGGGGTGGGATAGGGGACGAAACTGCCCCCAGTTGAGAACCACTGCTGTAAACCATGCACAGTTTTCCAATGAAACCCAAATTCTTCCCTACTACTGTAGAGAAGGAGAGGAGGTAGTTTCTTCCCATTGGCACTTCTTGGCACGCACCCATGTGTGTGTGTGTGTGCTGAGAATCACACCCTATCTCCACAACAGAGTGGTCACAGCAGCCAACACAGGCACTATTCTAAACGTCTCCCAATATTAACCCAACTAATCCTCCCAGTTAAATATGAGTTTCAGATAAACAATGAATCATATTTTCTTTTAGTATAAATATGTATGCCCATGCAATATTTGGGGCCTACATATACTTTAAAAGTATCTGTTGTTTACCTGAAATTCAAATTAAACATTTGGGAGGGCTCCTGTTTTATTGGCCAAATCTCTTTTTTTTTTTTTTTTTTTTTTTTGATATTGAGTCTGGCTCTCTCACCTAGGTTGGAGTGCAGTGGTTCGATCTCAGCTCACTGCAACTTCTGCCTCTTGGGTTCAAGCGATTCTCCTGTTTCAGTCTCCCAAGTAACTGGGATTACAGGAGCCCACCGCCCGCCAACATGTATTTTTAGTAGAGGCGGGGTTTCACCATGTTGGCCAGGCTGGTGTCGAACTCCTGACCTCAGGTGATCCGCCCACCTAGTCTTCCCAAACTGCTGGTATTACAGGCGTGAGCCTTCGCGCCCGGCCTTACTGGCCAAATCAGACAACCCTATCTGTAATCAAATTAACAGCTGAGCAGTAGTAACTGCAGCATTGTGATTATAGCCTGCCTCGGTGGCTTAGAGTCCCTATTCTACCTGTAACTGTTGTGCCACATTGGGAGACGTAATTGAGCTTCTCCAAGGCTCAATTTTCTCATCTGTAAGATGGGGACAGTATCAGTGCCTTCTTCAGAGTTGCTGGGAGGATTAAATGAGATGATGTATGCAGAGGCGACTTTTGGCTCAAAGTTCATAGCAGCTGGTGTAGTTTTCTTGACTTCACTACCTGACCCTCTACTAACTCCCCGGGGGTGTTTTCTGGACCGCCACAACTACCCTGGCCTCCGGGGTCGCCCAGCCTTCCTCCCCAGGGGCTGGGAGGGTGGCCTCGGGTTCGGGTGGGAGCCCCAGCTTGTGACCCCGCACGCTTGCGTCCCCGGCGCGGGGCCGCGCCATCCCAGGAGCGGTCCGCAGATGGCAGCACCGGCCCCGGGCCGCTGCGGTCCCGTCCCGGCGCTCTGCAGGCCGCGGGCTGGCCTGGTCCCGGGCCGGGCGCCCAGCAGGCCGGGGAGCGGCTGAGGCCACACCCCGCGGGCCAGGCCGCTTCCCTCCGGTGAATCATCGCTCGCAGCTGGGGCGCCCGCGGAGTCCGCAGCAGCGCGCAGGACCCTGGCCGCGCCCCAGCCGAGCGCAGCGCCAGTCGCCCGGACCTTCCTCTGCGCAGTGCGGCCGCCGGGACCGCAGCATGGCGGGGATCGCAGCCAAGCTGGTGAAGGACCGGGAGGCGGCCCAGGGGCTGGGCTCGCACGAAAAGGCCATCAAGTACCTCAACCAGGACTACGAGGCGCTGCGGGACGAGTGCCTGGAGGCCGGGACGCTCTTCCAGGACCCCTCCTTCCCGGCCATGCCCTCGTCCCTGGGCTTCAAGGAGCTGGGGCCCTACTCTTAGCAAGACCCGGGGCATCGAGTGGAAGCGACCCACGGTAGGTAGAAGCGCGCGGCAGGACGCAGGCAGGGCGGGGTGCCAGGCAGGGCGGGGTGCAGCCGGGGTGCTGCAGTGGGGACCCCGCAGGTCCCCGACACCTCCGCGCCTCCCGAGCCCAGGACTCCGTTCGAGCGTGGGGGGGACACCGGGGCCTGCCCTCTCTTCCACGCACCGGGCTTTCCTGGGCGGATCGGGGCCGATCACTGCGCTCAAACCCCACTACCAGGCCCGCCAGCTGAGCCGCTTTAGGACTTCACAAAAACTCAGAGTGGCACAGGAGGCCGGGGTGAAACTTTGATTGGACTCTAGTGGGAGCTGGAAGGGGAGGGGAATCGGGTCTGCAAGGAAGGGATGGTGAGAGGCAACATCTACCAGAGAGAGTCTGTCTCTAACCTGGGTTCTGTCTGTTCATGGAAGGGGACAGGCCACAGCCTGGTAATTTTGTGACTAAGGATAGTCTCATGCAGCCCTGAGGTTAGATTTATTTTTCCAAAAGGCCAGGGAAACCTCCCCATAACATTGACATTGGTAATTAACCCAGGACACAGAGGTGCTCCAAGGAGCCAGTGTCTCATGATTTCCCTGGCTGGAATCCTCCGGGGAGGCCTCCAGGCCCCCTATGTCACCCCCCCTAAGGTCTCTGTCCTCCCTTCCCTGGGACACCTTCTGCTCCCCAATCTATTTGTCCATTCCATTTCCTGGACAACCCCTGTGGCTCTTCCTCCTGTGAGACACTTCCCCCAGGCTTCTCCCACCACACCTAGGGAAGCCTGCTGGGAAATCCAACTTCTAGATTCCTGTTGTGAGAACAAGCCTTCCAGCTCTGCTTCCACACCTGGCAGCCTCACAGATCACCTTCTGTTACCCTAAATCCAGCCCATTGGTAGCGAGGGCTGCAGCAAGCACCCTAGCCCAGGCTCGGAGCACTTGGGTTCTTCTCTTGCTAACCTGCTGGGTGACCTTGAGTGAGTCATTTAACCTCTCTGTACCTCCACTTCTTCATCTAAAAGAAATCACTATGCCTAGATATTTTCTCTCTTCTGTGGCCCACCAGGCCCGGCCATCCTGGCTTCCTTTCAGTCTCTCAAAGGGCCAGTTCTTTCCTGCATGAGGCCTTCTCACCAGCAAGGCACCCTCCTACCTGGGTTTCTGGAGTGTGGCTCACTCTCATTCTTTCTGACTTAGTCACATGTTCCCTCCCAAAGAGGTCTTTTCTGACCCTTCTTAGCAGCCGCCTCCCCCTGGGTATTCTTAACTCTCACCCCATGCATTTCCTTCCCAGCATTGTCACACTTGAGAAATATAATCACATGTATTTGTTCTTCCTACTGAACTGCAGGGATCATATGTACATTATTTACCAGCATATCCACAGTGCCTAGCACATAAGCATGCCTTTCACAGTATTCATTCATTCATTTGCTCATTCATTCAACAGCATCAATTGAGCACCTCTTACATGCCAGGCACTGTCCTGAGAGCTCAGGAGATACATCATTGAACACAAAAGAAGTGACTATAGAATGAGTGGATGTAGGATTGTAATGAGCCTCAAATGAAATTATGGTTGTGAAGACGATACACTGACTCAACGCAGTGTCTCACAACTGTAATCCCAGCACTATGGGAGGCCAAAGTGGGAGGATCGTTTGAGCAAGGAGTCCAAGACCAGCCTGGGCAACATAGTAAGACTTGTCTCTATAAAAAAGTTAAAAAAAAAAGTGAGACACAAACCAAGAGAATGTGTTCACTTTACATTTGCATGGCACTTTACAGTTTACACAGTGATTCACAGACTTATTCACTTATTCTTTCTTTCATCAATAAGGCTTTCTCTAATACCTACTATATGCCAGGCACAATGCATGTAGTTCCTGCTTCTGAAGACTTACTTTTGAGGCTAGAAGGGACAGAGACAGGTCCCCCAACAGCTGGAAATGCCTGTGGGACTTCCAGATGAGGATATGGAGGTCTAGAGATGATCGAGGGCCACTGCTTAGGGCAGGCTGCACTGCACAACCAAGTGAGAGTGTGACTATTACTATCCCCATTTGCCAGGTGAAGAAATTGAGGCTTGGGACGGTTAAACACTTGCCCAGAGTCAAGCTGGTGTAAGGCATGGATCCAGGGCTGTGTGTAGTCTGTGCATGTTGAGTCTACCCCTCGTGGCTGCGCTCTCTGCCTCCATCCTACCTTCTCAAATGCTGCAGAGGTCAGGCAAGGGGAGCACAATTGTGTCCACTGGATTTGGACATTAGCAAGTCATTGGTGACTTTAGCAGAGCAATTTCAATGGAAAGGCGAGGGCAGAAGCGAGACAGTTGTAGACTCCAGAGTAGAGGAACTGGAAATGAAGAACATGATCAACTCATTTAAGAAGGGCGCCTGGGAAGAGAGGAGGACTGATAGGTAGAGCAGGACCTGGACTTTGAGAGCCTATTTGTTTTCTTTTTTTTTTTCATATGAGAACAACTAGAATGTATCATATGTTGAATCACCAGGAGGAAGCAATTAAAGATAAAGGCAGGGCAGGGACAGTGAAACAGGGTCCCTGAGGAAGTGAGAATAGGGGTTTCAGGCAGGGCAGGGGAGCAGGTTAGCCTTGCAGCAGGAGCAGCTCCCTTCCTTGGAGAGGGGATTTCACAGCACTGGCAAGAGTGGCTCCAGCGCCTGGAAGGGGGATAAAGCAGGAAGGGCCATGGGCCAAGGGTCCAAGGGCCATGCAGGGCACGGTGAGGAGAAAGCTGGTATGATCTGGGTGGCACATCAGATTCTCCCAGCGATCAGTCTGCTAGGAGCAAGGGCAGGTGTTGTGAACCCCTGTTTTTCTCCCAAGAATACAAAACCACTGAGAGGTTTCTCACTTGCTTATCTTCAGCTGGCCGAACTCAGTTTCAAACCCCTATGTACTGTCTCCAAGTTCAGCGATCGTTATCATCAACTTCTTCAACAGTAATAATAATAGATCACATTTATGGAGTGCTTACGGCATGTTTACAGCATTATCTCATTTGACACTCAGAACAATCCTCTGTGGTAGGTATTTCATTGTTCCTGTTTTGCAGGTGAAAAATCTGAGGCTTCAAAAGGTTAAGTAACTTCTCAGGGTCCTAGGAGCTATATAATAAGTGCCAGAGTCGGGATTCAAACCCAGGTTATCAGAATAATGCAGCAAAGCCCAAACCCTCCACCCCTTTCCACTGACTCATAAATCCCATGTTTAATTTGATGTCTTACATGCTGTGCACAAGTTTCAGTTTTCTGAAGCCTCACTAAGTGCCACTCTGAACTGTGACTTCTCTAGAGAGGCTGCTAAGACACTAGAAACTTTCTGAAGTATAATGGGAAAACCCTGCTGGGGTAAGTGCCTGGCACACTCAGGATTATCAGTGTGATTCTTTATAATAAACAGACTCCCAGCACCAAGCCCAATCTATTCCGTCAGCTGGATAAGAGCTCACTGGCAGGCCTTGGGCCAAGCTGGCTTCCTTTGTCTCAGCATAAGAGGATTCTGAATCTCTCTGCCATTCCCCAAAGCGACAGGAGCAGAGAGTGACAAGGCAGAGGCATGAAGGGAATGTGCTTTGCAGCAGACGGTGCTCCCGGAAGAGCTCTCACAGTCTGAGCCAGGATGAATGCGGGCTACATCCAAGTCTCACATAGGCAAACTTCTGCTTGACAGAGGGGGCATGCCAAGGGCCGCTGGGTGGAGGCAGGCATGTGCAACCCAAGCAGACATGAGACACAGGAGCAGCTCCTCTAAGTCAAGGTTGCCCGAGCCCAGAGAGGCCTAGATTTGTGCCCCCAACTTCCTCTGTGGCTTTTGGGTGGAGCTCTTCAGAATCGAAACACACTCAAAGGGCTGCTGAAAGGGCTAAGAAGTGTTCAAGGTTGCCTTCCATCAGGCTGCTCCTGACAACGGCCCCTGAGGTTTTAGCACCCTTAGAGGCTTGGTACCAAATCGTTTAGAGGTAGGGCAGGAGCAGAAAAAGTTGGCGCATTTGATCAGTAAGTTCCAGTGCCGGTGCTCTCTGTTACCTGTGAGCTGTGTTAACTTTGGACACATCACTTCACCTTTTTGAGCTGTTTCCTCCCCCTGTAAAAGGAGGATAACACCCATTCCTGAGAGGGCTACATGAGATAAAGCTTTGAGCACAGTCTCTGATATAAGCAGGTACAGAATATATGGATGCTCCAAGTTTCATGGCCCCATGGAAGAATTCAAAGGGGTTTGGTCCCCCTCTGCCCTCAAAAGGGTGTGTGTTAGGAAGACAGAGTAATACCTAAGTCATAGATTGTAGAGTACAAAGACTCTGGGACTCAGACTTGAAGGGATGAGTGAGGATCCAACTAGGAAGGAGGACTTCACAGAGGAGGTGACAAGCCTCCATATATGCTGCTATATGGAAAAGAGGAAAGAGAGTGGGAAAGGAAGGAATTTCATGCAAGCAAAACAACTTTCATGCAGGAACAGAGGAGAGAGGCTGCTAGCCCAGCAGAGAGGGTGGCTCTGGAGTGTGGGATGGTCTCAACGTCTGGCAGAAAGGCTGAACTTCATACTGCTGTGTGCCCTGGGAAACAGCACAATGAAGGAGGCTCCAGGCAGTCTGGAGTGTGTAGGGTCCAATGCCTGCCCTTCTCAGACAGGACCGCCCACCCACCCACCCATCAGGGCCAGGGAGCAAGGGTCAGAGGACCTCATGACACAGAGCTCTGACTGTGACAACACACTTTCCCCAGAGGGGAGGAGGAGGGAAGAAGGGGTTAGAAGACCCCACTGAGAATGGAGGCATCCTAACTGCAGAAGCACCTGCCTGGTGGGCTAACAGCACTTTGTGGGTCTCATTCCCAGGAGATCTGCGATGACCCCCAATTTATCATTGAAGGAGCCACCCGCACAGACATCTGCCAAGGAGCCCTGGGTAAGTGATGGATTCAGAGCAAGCAGAGGGGTCTTGGTTGTAAGGCTGTGGGTGGAGAGGTGAGGGACAATCTGTGGCTCTCTCTCCCTTCCCCAAGCAGCTTGGCAATTTCTATTTGCAGAAGCTCTATGGAATTTATTGGCCCTGGGGGGACAATGTTTCTACCCTCAGCCCCATGCTAGGGCACACAAATGAGGCCTCCTGTGTCCCCTGCACAGGGCTAGTTGCTGAAGTTACAGAGATACTGCCACTGGGAGGGCCAGGGGGCTTCTGGATGCCAGCCACCCCTTGGTATGCACCTCCTGGAGCCAGTATTACCAGTGGTCCACCAAATAGTCTCTGGGCCGAGGACCAGGTGGTAGGACTCCCCCAGGCCAATGACCGCACTGAGACATCAATTCTGTGAGGTTCAGGGACAGGGAAAGTGACTCAGTGTGAAGGAAGAGAAACTCTAATGCTCGCTGCTGAAGGAAATTAACGTACCAAGGCGTTCTCGGTGTTTGTAAGACAAGCTCACCATGGTATCAAGACAGCGGGAATCGGATTGTTGTAAAGGCAGTTGTAATGCTCATTTAAGCAAAATTAACTGGAGTAGCTGAATTGTCTGAAATCTTGCTTTCTGGAGCCAAGTTCAGGTTTGTTTCTTGTTGAGGGTCTGAACCCACAGGGTACCCCACCTTTAGCAAGAAAACTCCCAAAGCTTCTAGGAAGTCCCAGCGATGGGGCCTGGGGCTGTTATTTAAGATTCTCACAGAATCCGCCCTCAATGTTCTTTTACTGATAATAATTGTGGGCCTACAATTACTGGAGCAGATTATTTGCTCTGATAAACCAAAAATCTATTCCCCGCCATCAGCCTCAGCCGGCCCCCCAGGCAAGTTCATCAGTAACAAAATCAATCAACTAGAGTTGTACCTCCTGTCCTCACCCACCTAGCAGAGGTTCTGGAACTCCTACATTCCTAGTACCAGCTGATAACAGCTAACATTTAATGTGCATATACTATTTGTGAGACGCTGAACGATGCTTGCAAAACCTCTAAGGCCCCATGATTATTCCCATTTTATAGATGAGGATGGAGAGGTACTCCTACAGCTGAAGTGGAACTGGTACAGAAACGCAGTTAGTCTGACCCCAGGGTATGTTTAAATCCTGAGCTAGACTCCCTAGGAGGGGACCTGGAAAATTTTCTAGCCCTGAGGGATGTCAAGGCATCTGTGTGAATGATTAGGACAGACTGAGGGAGAACATGACCTGGGCGGGAAACCTTGTCTGAGCTTAGGCTCTGCAGATTCCTGAGATGCCAGAGCACATTCTTACCTGCAGAAAATACTCCTTTCCTTTCTTTTCTTCTTGCTCCCACAAAAGACAGAAAACAGAGGCCCTTGAGCACCCAAGGCAGATGCTCCAGGAAAATCTATTCATTAGAGAAATGGAATTGATGGAAACTTTGACCAACCCCGGGGGCTTTAGAGAATCGAGAAACAGCCCGGCACAGTGGCTCACACCTGTAATTCAAGCACTTTGGGAGGTCGAGGCAGGCAGATCATCTGAGGTCAGGAGTTCAAGACCAGCCTGGCCAACATGGTAAAACCCCATCTCTACTAAAACTACAAAAAAATTAGCTGGGCAGGGTGGCGCGCACCTGTAATCCCACTACTCGGGAGGCTGAGGCAGGAGAATTGCTTGAATCCAGGAGGCGGGGGTTGCAGTGAGTGGAGATCTTACCACTGCACTCCAGCCTAGGCAGCAGAGCAAGGCTCCATCTCAAAAAAATAGAAGAGAGAGAGAATCCAGAACCAAACACAGCAACTGTCTAACATCTGCTTCAAAGTTTAATAATAGCTTAAGGGCCAAAGTGAAAGCAACAAATATATGATTTAAGTTCTATGTAAATACCACTGGGTCATCTGGAGAGAAGGCGGCAAAGCTTAACATTTCCTGGGGAGAAATTCCTCTCCCAGGGGCATTTTAAACCAGGTGAAATGTAAACCTTTTAAAACTTTATCAGTGCCTAGTCCGTAATTTCTAGGGGTGTGTGTGTGCGGTGTGTGTGTGTGTGTGTGTGATGCAGTGTTGGTTGTTTTATTCTTTTGGCCTTTTATTTTGGAGGACTCTAGCTAGGTCACAGTCTGTGAAATGTGGTATACTGTACTCTCACCCTGATTCTGGCACCTGGGCACTGGGTGGTGATGGGCATTGACCATCACCAAATCCCCAACAGTCTCACAAGCACCAGGAATGGAGGCCATGGCAGCAACACTCTGCAACATGGCCAGATATCGAGCCTACACTCAGCTCTGTCGGTAGTGGGGGAGACTGGGCAAGTCATTACCTGGAACTTCTATCTGGAACCTCCATCTCTTCCAAAAACAGAGAAGGAAGGAGGGTAAATGACATGACCTCAAAGACCCCCGAACATGTTGTATTCAGCTATTCTAAAGTCATTCCCGGGTTTCTGACCGGCTCTTCCTCATTCCTTGTGCTAGAGGGCTAGAGCACCACAAGATCATCCTTTTCTTTCTCTTTCTCTCTCTCTCTTTTTTTTTTTTGTTGTTGTTGTTGTTACTGTTGTTGTTGAGACTGAGTCTTGCTCTGTCACCCAGGCTGGAGTGCAATAGCACAATCTCAGCTCACTGCAACCTCTGCCTCCCTGATTCAAGCAATTCTCTTGTCTCAGCTTCCCAAATAGCTGGGACTACAGGCGCGTGCCATCATGCCCAGCTAATTTTTTGTATTTTTAGTTGAGACAGGGTTGCACTATATGGGCCAGGCTGGTATCGAACTCCTGAACTTGTGATTCACCTCCCTCGGCCTCCCAAAGTGCTGGGATTACAGGCATGAATCATTGCACCTGGCCTCTCTCTCTCTCTCTCTTTTTTTTTAAGGTAGGGTTTCACTCTTTTCCCCAGGGCTGGAGTGCAGTGGTAGGATCCTGGCTCACTGCAGCCTCCTGGGCTCGAGTGATCCTCCCACCTCAGCCTTCTGAGTACCTGGGACTACAGACACATGCCACCACACCTGGCTAATTTTTGTATTCTTTGTAGAGACTGGGTCTTGCCATGTTTTGCAGGCTGGTCTGGAACTTCTGAGCTCAAGTGATTCACCTACCTCGGCCTCCCAAAGTGCTGGAATTACAGGTGTGAACCACTACACCCAGCGAAGATCATTCTTTTATTACACACATAAAGAGTAATAACAGCAACCGTCACCTGCATAGCAGCGTGCAATTCATGGAGCATTTTTTCACTGCAGTATGTCATGTAGTCATCACAAATCTAAAGTAAATATTTTCACCTCACTGTACAGATAAAAACACTGAGGCACAGAGAGGGCAGGGTAAGTATAAAGCCACACAGCTAATAATTGCCAGAAGATTGAACTCTGGTCTGATTGTAAATCCTGCACTCTTCATAACCCATGCTCCCTCCAACTTGCCATAGTGCTGTGCTGAGGAACCGTTCTCAGCAAAATTCATTTCTCCACCTGCGCTTTCTACCCTGAGCCTTACTCAGTTCACCTAGGGAATTTGGGCAGGTGACATTCTTAGACCTGTGCACTTCCCAATGCCCTGGCCTATTTACTGTGCTGCCCAGCAAGGATTAATCCATGATCACCCACCCTCCTTCTCAGAAGGCTCAGCTTCCAAGCTTTCCCAAAGCCATTCAAACCATGTTTACAGAGCTGCTCTGACCATGAGCCACCTGCATTGCAGAACGTAGTTGTACAAGAACTGACTCAGCAGAGAAAAATCTGCCCTTCTCGGGGGAAGGGCTAGAGACCCAGCCAGAGCCTCCACCGGCGGGCCCTGCAGCTAAATATGGCTCTGAAATTGTGGGGTAGTAACCACGTACTTACAGGTGCTTGCCACTTGAAATGGCTCCCAAGGACCCAGGAAATTCCAAGGCTGAGCTGCTCCTACCTCTGGTGCTTTGCACTGGGTCACCACTGAGCTTTCCCCCACAGCCTGCAGAGCTCACATGAAGGCAGCTGCCCCAGCCAGGAACGCATAGGTGAGCGTACAGGTCCCTGGCTTCCTAGGGGAGAGCCCAAGGCTGCCAAGGCTGTTGAAACAGCATACCCGGCCAGGCGTGATGGCTCACGCCTGTAATCCCAGCACTTTGGGAGGCCAAGGCAGGAGAATCACCTGAGGTGGAGAGTTCAAGACCAGTCTGACCAACGTGGAGAACCCCATCTCCACTAAAAATGCAAAAATTGGCCAGGCGTGGTGGCAGATACCTGTAATCCCAGCTACTCGGGAGGCTGAGGCAGGAGAATCACTTGAACCCGGGAGAATGAACCGAGATCGCTTCATTACACTCCAGCTTGGGTAACGAGCAAGACTCCATCTAAAAAAAAAAAAAAGCACACCCTCATTTCATTGTAACCCAGCAAATGTTCCCCAGGCCCTTCAGAGGTGGGTCAACCTCCCTCCTCCTCAGGATGTCACATGGAACCCCAGAACCCACTGGGAGGTGTTTGACTACAGGGTGCCCCACCCCATATTCTAGCTCAGCAGAGGGTGGGAAGGGGCAAGACCAATGGGAAAGGCAAGCCAGATGGGGACGTTTTCAGTCCTGTTCCTTCTACCACTTATTAGCCACTTATTTGAACCCAACCTCTCTGAACCTCAGTTTCCTCTTCTGTGAAAAGGGGTAATGAGAAGGAGGCTCCCTTCCCAGGGCTGTGGAGGAAAGTGAGATTTATACAAGCAAACACCCTTGACACACTACACTATAGAATCCCAACCCAATTCAAGGGACCAGGATTATTATTACTGATTCCAGTTATGTGAAAAGTCCTTTCACCAAATTGCAGAAGAAAAGGGGAGAGTGGAGGAAGAGAAAAGGCAGAAAAGAAGACAAGTTGGGTTGGAAACCAGATCCTTGTCCTTGAAAAGTTCATATTCTAAGGGTGGAAATGCCAAAACGAGGAGAGACAAATGTGGCCTGTGTTGGGGTAATGCACGGATTAAAACTCAGAAGGAGAAACGTAGGGAGAGATAATGAACACAAAGGGGTCAGATGTGTATTCTTCAATTTTAAACATGGAATTTTTAAGTGTTTTAAATAAATAATTTTTTTCTTTCTTCCTTTTTTTTTTTGAGACAGGCTCTTGCTCTGTTGCCCAGACTAGAATGCAGTAGCACAATCATAGCTCGTTGTGCAGCCTCAACCTCCTGGGCTCAAGTGATCCTCCCACCTCAGCCTCCAGAGTAGCCAGGAGTACAGGCATGTGCCACCACACCCGGCTAATTTTTGCGTATGTCTGTGTGGAGATGGGGTCTCACTATGTTGCCCAGGCTGGTCTCAAACTCCTGGGCTCAAGCAATTCCCATGCCTTGTCCTCCCAAAGTGCTGGGATTACAGGTGCGAGCCACCACACCTGGCAAATAGTTTCTAAGTTATAAATTTAAAAATGCATTTTTATAATAGGTACCTTTAAAAATGTTAATAGAGTTTATTTTTTAGAATGGTTTTAGGTTTATAGAAAAGCTGAGATGACAATACAGGAAGTCCCAGATACCTCGCACCCAGTTTCCCCTATTGTTAACGTGTTACGTTAGTATGGTGCACGTGTTATAATGAATCAGCATTGATGCAGTATTATTAAGGTTTATTCTTTATGCAGATTCTCTTAGTTTTTCCCTAAGGCCCTTCCTCTGTTCCGAGATTCCATCCAGGACCCCACATTCCATTTAGTTGTCTAGTCTCCTTCGGTTCCTCTGGGCTGTGACCGTCTCTCAGTCTTTCCTTGATATTGATGACCTTGACAGTTTTGGGGAATATTGGTCAGAGATTTTGTAAGATGCCTGCTTATTGGAATTTGTGATACCTTTTAAATAACTTTGCAGTGGTACATATCTGTAATCCAAGCACTTTGGGAGGCTGAAGCAAGAGGATCGCTTGAGCCCGAGTTTGGGACCAGCCTGGGCAACATAGCAAAACTCTGTCTCTACAAAAAAATTACCTGGGCTTGTTGGCACACGCCTGTAGTCCCAGCTACTCAGGAGGCTGAAGCAGGAGGATCACTTGAGCCCAGGAGGCGGAGGCTGCTGTGAGCCGTGCACTCCAGCCTGGTTCTGGAGTCACTGCTCTCCAGCCCCGGCAACAGAGCAAAAATTTATCTCAAAAAAGTAAATAAGTATATAGTAATTACAATTTTTACAGACTAGCAAATAGATGTTGGCTGGTTTGATGGAGAAGTAAATCCATTCTTTTTCTTAAAAATGATCTCTTGGCTGGGCGAGGTGGCTCACACCTGTAATCCCAGCGCTTTGGAAGACCAGGTGGGCAGATCACCTGAGGTCAGGAGTTTGAGCCAGCCTGACAAACATGGAGAATCCCCGTCCCTGCTAAAAATACAAAATTAGTTGGGCATGGTGGCACGTGCCTATAATCCCAACTACTCGGGAGGCTAAGGCAGGAGAATCACTTGAACCCAGGAGGCAGAAGTTGTGGTGAGCCAAGATTGCACCATTGCACTCCAGCCTGGGCAACAAGAGTGAAACTCCATCTCAAAAAATTAAAAAAAAAAAAGATCTCTTCACCACCAGTCCAAGCACCCCCATCACCAGCCTCCCAGGGCACTGTCCATGGGTACATTTCCCGTGGGCCATCATGTCCCCTCGGCTTCTCTTCTGCTTGTAAATGCTCTTGCACCACGTTTCTCCCTTGTGGCTGCTGTCCACACTCCCAGCTGCCTTCCCTGTACATATAAGATCTTAGAGACGAGATGAGACATCTCTTGCCTTAGTGCATCTAAGATAGCTCATAAGCAGGGCCAGGTGAACCGCTAACCCTGCTGTTTTCTTGGAGACCCCTGTCCCACCCCTGGCTGCCCCAGCTTTGGCCATGGTACCTGAGGTCTCCAGCCTCATCAGATGCCTGAAGAACAAATCTCTCCTTAGCTGTCGCTGCCCCCTCTCCAGGAATAGGAGCGGTAGGACCCCCTTTAAGAATCCCCTCTTTCCCATATACTTTCCTGCAAAGCCACAGGGCGTGCAGAGCGGGATTCCAGGGCTCTAGCCTGCTACTCATGGGCCTCTGGATCCAGGGGTGACCCTTCGCCTGTTCGGTGCCCCCTTAGCTTTTCCACCAGCTTCCTCTGACTAGGAGCAGAGCCACACCCCTGCATGGAACTTTAAGACTGTGTGACAGAAAGGTGCCACTGGAGCCCAGGGCCTCGTGGGGTTCCTCCGTCTTTCTGGGGATCAGGATCAGAGTGAGAAAGTTTCCAACATTCATTCTTGTTGGGCCCATTCTCAGGATGATGTTTCTCCTGTATTTTGCTACCCCAGCCCAAGCGAGACTTTAGTAGTTCAGCACTGTGAATACCCCCAGGAAATCAGGAAAATAGATACTGTCTTTGTGGTTTCTCCAGGAGCTAAGGAAGGAGAGTTCCTGAAGAGCAGGAATTTAAGACAGGAATTGGGGGCCGAGGGCAAGGTTCCACCTCCTCCTCCCATCTTCTGTGGGGTCTGTGATGACAAGCAGGGACTGAGGAGGAAGGGGGTGGGTTTGCCTGTGCCTGGGGGGAGGGCAGCCAGGAATGAGCAGCCACCTCTGCTCCGGTACTGGACATACAACTCTGATATCAGCTAGTGGGGGGCAAAGGCCCAGCAGGGTCAGGGCTGCAGGGAACAGGGACACAAAAAACATGAAACATGCAACAGGTCATGTCCTCCCGGTCCAGGGCACGGCTGAGAAGGGCAAGGGACTCGAGTGTGGGAGAGTGAACGTCAGGCCCCGGCACCCTCACCTCCCTCCCATCCTCCCTTTTAGGGCCTCCCTTCCTGCAGGTAGGGCAGGGAGAAGGGAAAGGAAAGGCCTGGGACACGTGGTTTGGATCACTCACTGTGGCTCACAGTTCTGGTGTGTGTGCAGTTTAGGGAAGGAGGCTGAAGACCTCTTGTTAATGAGGGTGGGGCGTGAGTACAATGGAGGGTCTTCCCCTCCCCTGCCAGCCCCTGATATAAACGAAGGGTGATTGTACATACAAGGGGAATTCCACTTTGGGGGTATCCTTTTCTGGGCTGCTGCCAGGCTGTGAAATGAGTAACAAAAGGATGGCCCAGTGTGACTCATCAGCCACCCTCTCGCAGGCCTGCATGCTGGCAGGGCGTGCACTTCCTCTACAGAAGCCCCTCCCTGCCAGTTTCAGAGGGGTGGCCCTGAATTGGCTTTTCAGAGGTTCCTACTCCTCCCTTCAAAGCGAAGACTCACAGCTGCCTGAAAATGGCTCTCCGCCTTCCTGGGCTGCCTAGGACCTTGAGAGATGTGTTTCTTTGGGACAGGGTGTCAAGTCTGCTGGAGACTGTCAAAATGCCGTTGTCTCAGGAAGGCTGAAATTTAGCCAGGAGCAGTCTTCAGATCTTGGTCTGTTTTTCATGTATCTAGCTGTCAGCATGGAAAGCAAAGGAAGAAAAGTTCTAAAGAAATACAACACAAAGCATGTAAGATTTGAGATCCACCAGAGTTTCTCAACCTTGGCACAACTGACTGGATGACTGTTCATTGCAGGGGCTGTCCTGTGCATTATAGGATGTTTAGCTGCATCTTTGGCCTCTACCCACACACCCCAGTGTGGCACTCAAAAATGTCTGCAGACCTTGCCAAATGTCCCCTGGGGGCTTGGCAGGGTTAGGTGTGCATGGAATGCCCCCCAACTGAGAACCACTGGCAGAGAAGGAATGAAGGGAGAGGTGCTGTGGGGGTCACTGGGCATACAGAATGCCTTTTGTGGAGCCTGGTACAAGGGAGTGGCATTATGAGAGGTAGGAATAGCAGTGGTAATCAGTAGGTGAGTTGCTGAAGACAAACTAAACATACTTCCCAGCATTGCTTCAGTCTAATCTAGCCACAGTTATGAGTAAATACTGTAGGAAAGGAGAAAGCATTGCATGTACAGGGTCAGGGCAGCATTATTGGGATAGTTGAGCTTGTGGGAGGGGAGCTCCAAGCTTCCCACTAGCACTGGGAGGAACACAGCAAAGGAGGAGAAGGGTACTCCCTGCGTCTTGTAGAATGCTTCCCCTGGCAGGCCATTTTGTCTGCTCAGCTTCCCAGCTCAGGCGCCTTTCCAAAGCACACATCAGCAGGGAGACAGTGGGAACGTCTCAGGTCCAGGGTACCCTGGGAACTGCAGAGCAGATGGGTGGCCTGGCTGGCCTCACACTGGCATTTCTCAGTGTTGGCTCCATTCTCTTGCTGGCACCCCCAGGTGGGAGACTCTGTTAGCAGGTGTATCTTACTATCCCTGGCTCCCTGGTATGCGTTACAGTTCAGACTCCCAAGCACAAGCTCCTTGTATTGTCACACCCGTATCTAGTGTGTGACAATCCACCCCAAAACAAATGGCTTGAAACACAAGGCATTTTGTTCTCTCTCATGGTTCTGAAGGATGAGTGGGCTGAGCTGGGTGACTCTCTCCCAGTCTCTCAGGTGGTTGCAATCAGATGGGGCTGGGGACAGAGTCCTCTGAAGGCCCCCTCACCCACATGTCTGGTGCTGCTGAAGGGTAGATCAGCTGAGGCTCCAGGGATCTCTGTCTCTTCTGTGGTCTCCCCCATCACAGGGATTTGAAGGTAGCTGAGCATCCTTACAGCAGCTCATGTCCCAAGAGAAAGCCCTGGGAGCTGCCTCGTCTTTACCATCTAGCCTTGGAAGTCACATAGCGTCACTTCTGCCATATCCTATTTGTTGAGATCGGTGAAGGCTCACCCAGGATCAAAGGGAAGGGACACAGAGCCCACTTCTCGATGGAGAGTGGCAGGGTTCTGGAAGAACATGTGAAACCAGAAACATTGTTGCCTCCATTTTTGGAAGACACCACGATTCCTCCCCTTTGAATAATGGCCTTCTTGTTCTTTACCGATAATAGCCCAAGCTGCTTGGGCATTAGCTCATTATGGTTTGGGGGTGGGGAGGATGTGTTTCCTGGGACTTCCCAAGGTGCACAGTAATGAAGGACTTAATAAGCTGGGCTGATGCAGCTTCAGGACTCCACTCACCCCCAAGCGTTTCTGAGATGCCCCTGGGGCCCAGGAGCCCTGACTTACACAAGCCAGCAACTGCCTTTCTGCTTCCATTCAGCCAGCTTTATTGCGCATCTGTTATAGGAAGACCAGTGGGCTGAGACTTCAGCAAAAAAGGCAGAAGCAAAACACAATCCCTTCTCTACACAGGGTCCTTCCCTCTCCATGTCCAACCAGTCCCTCCATTCTAGGCCCTTAATTCATCACCAAGCCTCCATTTTCTTCTATTCCCCCATTATTCCAGGGCAGGCCTCAGTTCTCACCTGGACTCTGGCTCAGGATGCCTACAGGTGATCCCAGAATTGTAATGGCTTGACATGCAATTTTTCAGCTTTACAATGGCATGAAAGCAATACACATTCAGTAAAAACTGTACTTGAAGTATCCATACAACCATGCGGTTTTTCACTTTCAGTACAGTATTCAGTAAATTACATTGAGATCGCAACACTTTATTTTAAAACAGGCTTTGTCTCCTTAGATAATTTTGCCCAACTGTAGGCTACTGTAAGTGTTCTGAGCACAATTAAGGTAGGCTAGGCTAAGCAATGGTGTTTGGTAGTGTCAACAAAAGAGTCAAACTCTGTGAGGTATTTAAAGATGTTTATTCTGAGCCAAATATGAGTGGCCACGGCCGGTGACAAAGCCCAAGGAGATCCTGAGAAGCTGTGCCCAAGGTGGTTGGTTTACAGCTCAATTTTATACATTTTAGAAGAACAGAAGCTACAGGCAGACATCAATCCAGAAAGGCAAGATAACTTGAAGTGGATGTGGAAGGCATGGGGGCTGGAGGGGCACCAAGTCACAGGGGAATTGGAATCAAGGCCAGGTGCTGTGGGTCATGCCTGTAATTCCAGCATTTTGGGAGGCCAAGGTGGGTGGATCACTTGAAGTCAGGAGTTCGAAATCAGTCTGGCCAACATAGTGAAATCTCATCTCTACTAAAACTGCAAAAATTAACTGGGCATGGTGGTGCATGCCTGTAGTCCCAGCTACTCAGAGGCGGAGGCAGGAGAATGGCTTGAACCCAGGAGGTTGCAGTGAGCCAGGATTGCACCACTACACTCCAGCCTGGGCAACAAGAGTGAGACTTCCTCAGGAAAAAAAAAAAAAAAAAAGACCTGAAATCAATAGAAAGGAGTGTCTGTGTTGAGATAAGAGGTTGTGGAGACCAAAGTTTTTATTATGCAGATGAAGTCTCATAGATGGCCACCCTTAAAGGCAATAGATGGCAAATATTTTCTATTCAGACCTTTAAAAGGTTAGATGCTCAGCTAATCTCTTCAGGATCAGAAAAAGACCTAGAAAGGGAAGATGATTCTCTCCATCAAGCTTGTCGAACCCTCCTGCTGCCCAGGATGGCTTTGAATGCAGCCCAACACGAATTTGTAAGATTTTTTTTGCAAAAAAAAAATTTTTTTTTAGCTCAGCTATCGTTAATGTACTTTACGTGTGGCCCAACACAATTCTCTTCCAGTGTGGCCCAGGGAAGCCAAAAGATTGGACACCCCTGCTGTAGAATGTAGATTTTCCCGCCAGAGACAGCTTTGTAGAGACATTTCAAAATATGTCAGAAAAATATATTCTGGGGTAAAGTGCTTTGATTTCTTTCAGGGCCTGCAGTCTGTCATGTGTGCTCTACTAGAGTCTGGCTGGAATTTGGATATCTTCTTCCTTGGAGGAGCCTGTTTCGTGAGGCTTAAGTTCTCTGTTTTCCGTGAACGGTCAGCTGTGCCTGAATTCCTAAGGGAGGAGGATATAACCAGGCCTGAGAGACCTCCCTTCTCATCTTGGCCTAAACTTGTTTTTCAGGTTTACTTTGGAATCCCCTTGCTAAGGGGGCATCCATTCAGTCAGCTAAGGGGCTTAGACTTTTATTTTTAGTTTATAGTATAGGCTAGGTGTATGAAATGCATTTTCGACTTAGAATATTTTCAACTTCTGATGGATTTGTTCCCATGTAACCCTTTGTAAGTTAAGGAGCCTGTGTACTTGTATCTAATCCACTTTGGGCATTACTGCCAGAGACCCTGTCCTCAGGGAGCTCATGGAAGTGGTGGAGGCAAATGACTAAACAGATGGATTAAATCCAAGTTCAGGTCATGTTAGGAGTCAGCTGGGATGCAGTATGAGGGTCTGGGAGGGGAACAGTAAGGCGTTAAGGGAGATACCCCAAAGGACGATTAAGGAGGGAGAGTTGGAAGGAAGGTTTCCCACAAAGAGTAGACAGGGAGAGATTCATTCTAAAAATGCAAATATTTTATTGTGCTCGCAGTCTGGTGCAGAAGGGGAAAGGGAGAGAAATAAATAACTTTTAGCTTAAATTCCCTCAGGAACGAGTTCAGATTCCTAACCTGGCCTGGATGTCCAACCCAATCCTCCTGGCTCCACCCCTCTCTACTTCCCAGCGCCTAGCCCCACCATGCCAGTCCTGCTGGCTGCCTGTTCTGGAGTCTGTACTTGACCTTCCCTCTCCCTGAAAGTGCCCCCCGCTCTTCCTCACCCAGCTCCCCCACGCTAAGCCTTCCTCGCCCCACAGTCCTCCTACAGTCCCACTCTGCCCTGTTCAGACTCAAAGCCTCATGCTCACCACCACCATCCACAACCAGTTTCCATGTCTGTCTCCTGCTGGCTGTGAGCTCATGCCACAGAGCCAGCCCCCATCTCCTCTAGACCGAGAACAGGCCTGGCGCGGAGCCAGGAATGCACCAACAGGGAACCCAAGACTAGATAGAAGGGGAAAGAGACACATCCTCCAGAGTCGACTCGCAGGAGGACAATGGTACACAGAGGCAAGGGGCAAGCTGGGCCCCAGACAAGAAGCATGGGGCGAGGGATGTGTGGCCACACATAAAAATATACTAACACTAATGATAGCTGATGAGCTAAAAAAAAAAGAGAGATTTCCCTACTTGGTATCAGTTGCAAAGAAAGAACACCCAGTTGGAAAAAAAGGCAAGTGATTTTATTCCTGACCAGGAAAAGAGAAGGAGAGGGCTCTTACTCTAAACACACCTTCACCCTGAGCTGTGGGAACTGGGGAGTTGTAAGGAGTTCTGTGTGGGGGGAGGTGGTAAGCATGTGCGGGGTCAGGGTGCAGGGGCGGGGATCTCTAGACGCTCAGGCGCAGGTCATAAACATGCCTCTGCCCACAATGCATGATACGTGTTACCAGAAAGGGGTCCTGATCAAGACCCCAAGAGAGGGTTCTGGGATCTCGCTCCAGAATGAATTCAGGGTGAGTCAGTAAAGTGAAAGCAAGTTTATTATGAAAATAAAGGAATAAAAGAATGACTACTTCACAGAGCAGCCCCAAGGGCTATGGTTATTTCTTGAGTATATGCTAAACAAGGGGTGGATTATTCGTGCCTCCCCTTTTTAGTTCACATAGTGTAACTTCCCTGGCGTTGCCGCATCTGTAAACTGTCATGGCGCTGGAGGGAGTGTGGCAGTGAGGAGGACCAGAGGTCACTCTCGTCACTATCTTCTTGGTTTTGGTAGATTTTGGTCAGCTTCTTTACTGCAACTGTTTCATCAGCAAGGTCTTTATACCCTGTATCTTGTGACGACCTCCTATCTCATCCTGTGACTGAGAATGCCTTAACCCTCTGGGAATGCAGCCCAGTGGGTCTCAGCCTCATTTCCCCAGCCCCTATGCAAGATGGAGCTGCTCTGGTTCACATGCCTCCGACACATGTTCAGAAATAGTAGTGATTTTCTTCTACGGGTGAGGACATTAGCATTATAATGACATGGTAAATTTTTAAAGGTAACAAAGGATCATCTGTTCCAGCTTGTGCCAGTTTGGGGGGGTCTTATCTCCCTCTGGAATCGGGGCAGAGGTCAGGAGACTCTGGCATCTTCACGGGTCAACTTGTTTCTTTAAGCAGCTGTGCCTACAAATAAGGCGACTTAAGAAAACAGTAAGAAAAAGCACTTTCCCGGTTATTTCCTCTGGGCTGCTGTGGTATCAAGTGTGTTTTACCTCACCAAGCGCACATTCTTCCCAGTGCAGGCACTGTCACTGTGACAGCCAGCACCACCTGCCCACACACGTCCCGGCCTGCAGGACTGTCAGCAGCCACTGCACTCTAGTGTGACAGAGCCACAGCTAGCTCAGGTGTGCCACAGTCCTCCTGCCTCTCCTGCCCCCCCCCACCCCAGCTTCCCAACCGTGCCTCACTTCTGTTTGTGAAGGAAAGGTAGCAGTAGTGCCACAGTCCTGCCTCTCCTGCGCCCCCACCCCAGCTTCCCAACCGTGCCTCACTTCTGTTTGTGAAGGAAAGGTAGCAGTAGTGCCACAGTCCTGCCTCCTCCTGCCCCCCCCCCCCACCCCCAGCTTCCCAACCATGCCTCACTTCTGTTTGTGAAGGAAAGGTAGCAGTAGTGCCACAGTCCTGCCTCTCCTGCCCCCCCCCCCCCACCCCAGCTTCCCAACCGTGCCTCACTTCTGTTTGTGAAGGAAAGGTAGCAGTAGTGCCACAGTCCTGCCTCTCCCTGCGCACCCCCCACCCCAGCTTCCCAACCGTGCCTCACTTCTGTTTGTGAAGGAAAGGTAGCAGTAGTGCAAGGGAAAGGAGAAAATCACAGCAAATATTATGCTTTCCTCTTGGAAAACCTCCAGGAGCTGCAAATATTAGTAACCCAGCTGCATCCCCACCCACCCCCGACCCCCAGGATGGGCTGGGCCTGTCACACAGCCAACCTTCAGGACGTGGACACCCAAGCCAGGGGAGACGACTCTGGAAATTTACTGACATGGCCCTGAATGAATTTATCTTTTCAGCAGAGGGCCCTGGAGTTTAAAGGATTCATTCATTAGGGCTGTCTGGAGTGCCTTGTCCTCAGAGGGGGTCTGGGCGGGCTGGAGTGGAGGGAAGGGCTGGGTACCTGGCGTGCTCTCCGTGGGGCCCTGCTGGGGCAGGGAAGCCCTTACCCTGGTAGCCTGAATCTTGGAAGGGGACAGCCGCTGTGCTTAACAATTCAAAGCCAACTCAAACTTCCTTTCCCAAACAAATTAGAAGGGGTGGAGGAAGCTTGAATTCGGAGAGGATTCCCCAGGGGCCCATAGGCAGAAGTGGCTTCAGTGCGCTCAGTGGGTGCCCCAGAATGGGCCAGAGAGAATGACACTAAAAAGTTGTTGAACAAACGAACAAATGGATACATGAATGCTCCTCTGCCGTAGGCGCAAAAGTGGTAATCGTCCCTGAGAGAACTGTAGCCCAGGGGTGCAGGGAGAGAAACAGCCCTGGCTGCAGACTCAGGAGGAGGGAAAAGCGGGGTTGGCTGTTAAAGGCCCCTCTTCCTTCTGTTATGTGAGGGGGAAAGCAGGGAAGGGACTGCAAGGCCGGCCTTTCCCCGGAGCTTCAGTTCTCAGCTGCGCAATCCAGCACTGCAGGGCTGTGCAGGGGAGGCTGGACTGACCCTCAAGAGACCCGCTCAGGCCTGGGTGGCACTCCTCTCTGTAATGGCCACACTCACGTCTCCAGCAAATGCTTTTGTATCTATACCCTTCTCAGTGCTCACCCCCTCTTTTAGAAAAATTACTTTCTTTTTTTAAAAAAGAGGTGGGTCTTGCTCTGTCACCTACACAAGATGTCACCTATACTAGAGTGCAGGCATGCTGTCACAGTTCACTGCAGCCTCTACCTCCTAGGCTCAAGCCATCCTCCCACCTCAGCCTCCCAAGCAGCTGGGACCACAGGCACACACCACGATGCCTCTCCTAGTGCTTACTATTTACCTTTATTTGTTCCTTACTCAGACGCCCCTTGCTTCCAAAGAAGAGTTTTGGGAGGCTCAAGATGGTGAGACGGACCCCATATGCACTCCTTCACTCCCCTGCAGCTCTCCTCCCCTCCTCACTCCCCCTCGGCCACAACCCCTCTCTCCTTGCCCCTCACCAGCCGGCACCCTGGGCAACCTTGGTACGCTTTCCAGGGCAATATTGCCAAATGTGGCCAAGGTCTGGCACACAATGTACCAGTCGAGACTCCACTTCCCTTGGGTCTCAGTTCCCACTCCTGTAAAATTAGCAAATAAAAATAGCAAACACTCGGAGACACTTTCTCAAAGCTTTGCATATTTTTTCCATTTAATTCTCAGCACCATGAGACAGTCTATTATTAAACCTATGTTATATATGAGGAAACTGAGGCACAGAGGGAGTAGTTTCCCCAGGTCACAGTCAGGAATTTGAACTCCACGTTCTGGCTCTAGTGTTTCCTAACCATTTGGGGTAGGAGTGGGAGACAACCCAGACTGCTCTCCCTAGAAAAAAGCATGTGTTTGCATGTATGCCAAATTTGCACAAAACATTTGGGGTTCCAGGTCTCTGAAGCCCATCCATGGACCCCCAGTTTCCCTTCTCTTACGTGATCCTAACAGCCCGCCGAGGATACACCTTATCACTTATCTTCCTTCCACAGCTGAGAACACACAGGCTCAGAGAAATTAAGAAGTGTATTTGAGCTCACACAACTTTAAATGGCTAGATCAGGACCAAAATCCAGGTCCTCTGGCCAGGTGCAGTGGCTCATGCACGTAATCCCACCTCTTTGGGGGGCCAAGGCGGGCGGATCACCTGAGGTCAGAAGTTCGAGACCAGTCTGGCCAACATGGGGAAATCTTGTCTCTACCAAAATACAAAAATTAGCTGGACATGGTGTCCGGCGCTTGTAATCCCAGCTACTGGGGAGGCTGAGGCAGGAGAATTGCTTGAACCCAGGAGGCGGAGGTTGCAGTGAGCTGAGATGACGGCATTGCACTGCAGCCTGGGGACAGAGTGAGACTCTGTCTCAAAAAAAAAACAAAATCCAGTTCTTCTAACCACATATCCAGTGCCCCTCCCCGCCACCTCTAGTCCAGCTTCTTAGATCTGTCTAGGACATCCTCTTTCTCCCATCATACTCCTTCCTGGTGTGAGGACCACCTGAAGGCTCAGTGTGGCTGTGCGGTGCCCCATGGAGCCATTTGGCCTGTGCCCCGCAGTGAGGGGATAGCCAGCAAAGGTACCCCTGCCCCTGTCAGCCTGCCACCTACTAGGGACCCTTCACCATCCAGGTGACCAGCGCCCCTGCCTAGTGTGCCTGGCTCTGTCCACCAGGCCAGCAGGGACCCCCACCTGTGGGATTGTTTGCTGGAGAGTCCTGGACAATGTAGAAAGGGCAGTGCACAGCCCTGGGCAGGAAGGGAGGCAGGAAGAGAGATCCCCAGGGTCTGGGCTGGAGAAGCAAAGCCAGCCAAAGGGGAGTGAGAGGGCAGCCAAGTGCCTAGAACCTGAGGAACCCTGGGAGGGTGGAGTCAGGCAGGTCCCCTGCTGGTGCCCGGAGACAAAAGATGTGTGGGAAAGTGACAGAATCAAGCAGTGAGGTCTGTGCTTTGAGGGAGCAGGCAACCACCAGCCCCCAGGAATGCATGCCTTTCACAGGGATCCTGGAGGTCCCCATCTGGGGAAGGCAGAAAATCTCAGTTCCAACCTAACCAAAAGATACAGGGGCAAGTTTGGCCTTGAGACCCTGGACCACCTCCCCTGGGTGATTTCCTTTCAACAGTGCTGGCTGCAGACTCCCAGAACGCTGCTACTCCCATCTTCCACCATAAACCTGCTTTCAGTCCTTTTCACACGAGAGCATCTAAATCCAAGGGTTCACTTTCCCACGGGTATTTGCAGCCCATCTGATCTCTAAACGTAGAGCGAGAGCCACTTGTAGAAATTAAGACTAGGCTGCTCGCAGTGGCTCACTCCTGTAATCCCAGTACTTTGGGAGGCTGAGGCAGGAGGATCACTTGAGACCAGGAGTTTGAGACTAGCCTGGGCAACATAGCAAGACATCTCTATAAAAAATATTTTTAATAGCTGGGCATGGTGGTAGGTACTTGTAGTCCCGCTACAAGGTGAGGTGGGAGGATCACTTGAGCCCCGGAGGTCAAGGCTGCAGTGAGCTATGATTGCACCATTGCACTCTAGCCTGAGTGACAGAGCGAGACCCTGTCTCAAAAAAATAAAAATAAAAATAAAGAAATTAAGACCAGATGCAGAGGAGATTTGTGGAGGAAGACGCCAGGAAGCCCCTGGATTCCCACCCTGTAGGCGGCCCCTGCTTGGCTATGCATGAGGCTCATGGGGCACCCACGTGGGCTTTATCTGGAGAGGAAGCAAGTCAGAAAACTCCTCCACTCTCCATCCCCAGCCTCTCAGGTCTGTGCCAGTTGAGTGTCTTCCAGGACAGAAGCATGGCTGGGTGTGGGGGCAGTCTGGATGTAGGAATGGCCAGTCTGTCAAGCCCATGGTCAGGACTTTCATAGGGCAGCTTAGGAACCTCCAGGCAGGGCCTCATCTGCTGCCTTTAGTAATAAACATGGCCAGCAACAGCCAGGGCCCTGTGAGCGGGAGATGCCATTGGTAGCCACCTTCCTCCTCTGTAGAGACACCATCTGTCCCATGGATGAGTAAAGTCCCCTAGTGATGCAGCTCTGACACTTGTCCTTGCTCTTGTCCAGGGTGCTGGACGGTCTGAGGCAGGCGTCAGGCAGGTAAGAGATGGAGAAAGGCAGGTGAGAGATGGGAGTCGGAGCTTTACAGTGACAGGCAGAATCGCTTAGTATTTACATATGCCTTACCTCATTCCACAGAGAAATTAAGGCCTGACAGAGAGAGAGAGAGAGAGAGAGAGAGAGAATACAATAACACCATGTATTGTAAAGAAAAGCAGTCAGTTCTAAAAGAAAAACAATCCAGAAAGATGAGAATGTCAAAACCTGGAGAGGAAAAAAAAGGGCATCCATGCTGTCAAAAGCACCTTAGGGGCTACAGATGGGCCCTACATTTAGTGCTGACACCCAAAAGCCATAAAAGAATCTCACTGTGCCCCCCGGGGAGCACAGAGAAGGTCTGATTCTAGGGTTTTTCTGTGCCATTTATTTATGTATATCCTCAGGCACAACTTCTGTACTGTTTTAATTACTGTAGCTTTATATGTGTTTTAATATCTAATAGAGGTAAATTTTTGTATTTTTAGTAGAGACAGGGTTTCACCGTCTTGGCCAGGCTAGTCTTGAACTCCTGACCTTGTGATCCACTCACTTCAGCCTCCCAAAGTGCTGAGATTACAGACGTGAACCACCACGCCCGGCCCATATTTAATTTTTAAATAAACTCATCAGAATCAGCTAAGTTCAAGAAATTTTTTAATCTTACTACTTTTTTTTTTTTTAAGACAGGGTCTTGCTCTGTCGCCCAGGCTGGAGTACAGTGGTAAGCTCATAGCTCATGACCTCCCAGGTTCAAAGTGATTCTCCTGCCTCAGCCTCCCGAATAGCTGGGACTGCAGGAATATGCTACCACACCTGGCTAATTTTTTTTAAAAATATTTTTTATAGAGACAGGGTTTCACTATATTGCCCAAGTTGGTCTTGAAATCCTGGGCTCAAGCAATCCTCTTGCCCTAGTCTCCCAAGTGCTAGTAAAGCACGAGCCACCGTGCCTAGCCCTATTGCTATTTTTGTTAGCATTACATCACATTTATAAGCTAACTTAAGAGGACATGGCATTTTTATGATAATGAGTTTTTGCAGTCAAGAACATAGGCCAGTTTTTTAATGGGGTAAATGATTGTCCCAGCCCCTCCAGGCAGGCTCACGTGCACACCCTGGAATCAGTGAAGAAGGTGAACAGCTGACAGGGGCAGCACCCAGCCGGAGGAGCCCTGCACACTATTGGAGACAAACAGCTTGTGCCTGGAGTCTTCTGTGATCCGAGGAGGAAGCATGGCTGAGTCCCTCCCAGAAGAGGGTCTGAATCTATGAGTTGGGGGCATTTGTCAGGATTCCAGCACTGGGACTGGGTTGTGTACAGATGTACCCTGGAGGGAGCAGTGCCCACAGTCACAGGACACAGCCACCTGGAGCCGAGCCACGCTCTCACAGAAGAAGCCAGGGAAGAAAGACCCTCACTGCACTCCTCCCACCAGCAGCCACAGGCCCTGGACCCCCGGTGAGACCCCCATTGAGGTCAGCTCCCGGGCAGCAGGATGGAGGTTATAGACTGGGCATGAAGAGGCAGCTGGAATGTATCTGGCGCTCCACTCCAGCTCACCACCGTCCAGGCACTAAGTTCCCAAGACAACAGTTTCTGCTCTGAGATAAATGGAGTAGTTAAGGATCAAAAGATTATCAACGGTTACCAACAGATAGCCAAGCATAAACAGATTTTTTTTTTTTTGAGACAGAGTCTCACTCTGTCCCCCAGGCTGGAGTGCGGTGGCGCAATCTTGGCTCACTGCAACCTTCACATCCCGGGTTCAAGAGATTTTCATGCCTCAGCCTCTCGAGTAGCTGGGACTACAGGCACATACCAGCACACCTCGCTAATTTTTGTATTTTTAGTAAAGATGGGGTTTTGCCATGTTGGCCAAGCTAGTCTCAAACTCCTGACCTCATGTGATTCACTCACCTCAGCCTCCCAAAGTGCTGGGATTACAGGTGTGAGCCACCACTCCTGGCCCATAAACAGATTTTGTACCTGAGCAGGAAGGCTAAGAGCTTGTAACAACTAGACGTTCCCCCCAGGAGAGGAAGGCAGGGGTTTTGGTTGTGCCAGGTGCACCTTTCAGACAGTCCTCGGAGGTCCACCAAGGTCTGAGTAGCCATCTCACCCTCCCCCTCTGCCAAAATTTCTTGTGTGACTAGAGAGCAAAGCTCCCCCCCACCCGAAAAAAAATGAGCACAAGGAAAATACTATTTGCAGATACATAATGTCAAAATCTATAGATCTTTCTTTTTCTGGTCCCATCCATATGGCGACATTCAGGAGAGGTCTCTGTCATTGAAGGCACCCTCCGGGGCTTTCCTGGAGCTAAAAACAGTTTAAGCCAAAAGCGGTTTGCAGCATCTGAGTAAGCGGCCCCACCCTTCTTGAACTAGCTGGCTTATTTTATCTGGACCAGGACATAACTGCCCTAAACAGGCTTTGCTGGGAGGAGACGCCATGGACTTCAACCAGGGCACCTGACCAGGAACAAATCACTGCAGGATGATCTGGAAGGAAGAGTTTTCGTAAAATATTTTACATAAGGTAGATTCTGACCTCGATGGGGAGAGCCAAGGATCTGGACCCTCAGCTGTGAAAGAGGGACTAAGGCTACACCTGATGAGGTTGTAGAACAGGTTGCTTGTCGGGAGGAACCCTCTTGTGGACATGGGCCGTCCAGGTGGAGTGAGAACTCTGTACAGCCTAGACACTGAAACACCACTGAGTCACTTCTCAAGGACAAAAGTCTCCAAGACAATGTCCCTTGAATTAGGTGAATTTGAAGTTGACACCAGCCTCTTTGCAGAGGAGACTGTTCTGCTTATACAACGAAAGTCTGTGCTTTGCAGAGAGACCTGACAGCCGCTCATTAGCTAGGACCTTCGGGGTGATCCACTCAGCTCCTTAAACCTCAGTTTCCTCAACTATGAAATAGGATGAAAATAGTACCTACCTCAAACTCTTCTGTGACAACGAAGTGAGATCACAGGATAATGCACAGGAGGCTTTTAGCTCAGACCTGCCACAGCTAAGCCTTTGTCTAACCGTGTAGATCTCGTCGCTGAGAAAGCTTATACAAGCAGATATTAAAGAAGAGAAGTTAGCTGGGTAAGGGAGGTTCCCAACTTGGTTCAAAATATTTTGCTGATTGGGGTGAGGGGAAAGAGTGAAGGAATCAGAAGTGAAAAAGTAGGATTTCAAATGCTTCCCACCTTTTTAAAACTCAAGACATTCTTTAGTGGCCTCTAAGTCTCCCTTAACTCCAGAATTTGGAAAACTGATGAAAAACTTTTTGAATCTTTGGCTGTAAAAAGTATATAATTCTTTTTTTTCTTTTATCTTTTGTTTTTTGGGTTTTGTGTGTGTGTGTGTGTGTGTGTGTGTGTGTGTGTGTGTGTGAGTGAGTGATGGAGTCTTGCTTTGTCGCCCAGGCCGGAGTGCAATGGCGCAGTCTCATCTCACTGCAACTTCCGTTTCCCGGGTTCAAGCTATTCGCCTGCCTCAGCCTCCTGAATAGATGGGATTACAGGCGTGCACCACTATTCCCAGCTAATTTTTGTATTTTTAGTAGAGACAGGGCTTCACCATGCTGGCCAGACTGGTCTTAAAGTTCTGACCTCAGGCTATCTGCCCACCTCAGCCTCCCAGAGTGCTGGGATTAGAGGCATGAGCCACCCTGGCTGGCCTCTTTTATGTTATCTTTTTCTTTTCTTTCTTTCTTTCTTTTTTTTTTTTTTTCTGAGACAGAGTCTTGCTTTCTCGCCCAGGCTACTGTGCAGTGGCGCGATCTCAGCTCACTGCAACCTCCGCTTCCTGGGTTCAAGCTATTCTCCTGCCTCAGCCTCCTGAATAGCTGGGATTACAGGTGTGCGCCACTGTGCCCGGCTGATTTTTGTATTTTTAGTAGAGACAGGGCTTCACCATGTTGGCCAGACTGGTCTTGAAGTCCTGACCTCAGGCTGTCTGCCCACTTCAGCCTCCCAAAGTGCTGTGATTAGAGTTGTGAGCCACCGTGCCTGACCTCTTTTACCTTTTTCTTTCCTTTCTTTCTTTCAGTTAGAGTCTTGCTCTGTTGCCCAGGCTAGAGTGCAGTGGTGTGATCTTGGCTCACTGTAACCTCTGCCTCCTGGGTTCAAGCGATTCTCCTGCCTCACCCTCCCAAGTAGCTGGGATTATAGGCACCCACCACCGTGCCCGGCTAATTTTTGTATTTTTAGTAGAGACAGCATTTCACCATCTTGACCAGGCTGGTCTCAAACTCCTGACCTCATGATCCGCCCACCTTGGCCTCCCAGAGTGCTGGGATTATAGGCATGAGCCACCACACCTACTCTTTTTCTTTTCTCATTTTTTTTTGGGAGCACAGAGTCTTGCTTTGTTGACCAGGCTAGAGTGCAGTGGCATAATCTTGGCTCACTGTAGCCTCCACCTCCCAGGTTCAAGCAGTTCTCCTGCCTCAGCCTCTCCAAGTAGCTGGGATTGCAGGCATGTGCCACTAGGCTACCAACTGACTGACTGAGGGGGATATGTCTCCACTTACAGATGTGTCATTAGTGTATATAGGCCTCAAAGAGCTGTAAGCAACCATGTCTAAGTGGTAACAGGACAAGCTAGGTCAGGAACTCTCAGGATGCTAAGTCATCAACCAGAATTTAAAGAATTCAGTGAACTTCAGCTGGGCCTAGTGGCTCATGCCTGTAATCCCAGCACTTCGGGAGGCCAAGGCAGGTGGATCGCCTGAGGTCAGGAGTTCAAGACCAGCCTGGCCAACATGGTGAAACCCTGTCTCTACTAAAAATACAAAAATTAGCCGGGTATGGTGGCGTGTGCCTGTAATCCCAGCTACTTGGGAGCCTGAAGCAAGAGAATCACTTGAACCCAGGAGGCTGAGGTTGCAGTAAGCCAAGATGACACCATTGTACTCCAGCCTGGGTGACAAGAGCAAGACTCTGTCTCAAAAAACAAAACAAAACAAAACCAAAGAATTCAGTGAACTTCAATAACATATATCTATGTATATGTGTGTGTGTGTAATTGATATGTGTCAATAACAATAATACATTACATATATATTTTTTTTTTGAGACATGGTCTTGCTCTTCTGTCACCCAGGCTGAGTGCAGTGGCATGATCACATCTCACTGCAGCCTCCACCTCCTGGGCTCAAACGATCCTCCCACTTCAGCCTCCCAAGTAGCTGGGACCACAGGTGCCCACCACCACACCCAGCAAGTTTCTGTATTTTTTGTCGAGATGAAATTTTGCCATGTTGCCAAGGCCAGTCTCGAACTCCAGTGCTGAAACAATTCACTGGCCTCGGCCTCCCAAAGTATTGAGATTACAGGCGTGAGCCACTGTGCCTAGTCTTCAGTAACATTTTTAATAAACCTGTCCATTGGTGAAAATAAATCCAACAGTGAAACTCCTCTGAGGCTACTTCCCATTATTGTCATGGGAAATTGTAGGAATGCACATTCCTTAAGAATGGAGTAAACTTCCTCTCCTCTTCCCAGCCCCACTCCACTTTGTTTTTGTTTTGTGGTGGAGGTGACCCCTCCCTGCAAACCATCTGGGTGCTGTTGCTGGCATCAGCTTGCTTCTAACTGCATGAAATGATTGTGGTGTCTGCTGTGCTGAGAGCCTAGCACTTGGCGCCAAATGGGCGCCGAGTGCTTGACGCACCTGCTGTCATTACGCCTCCACTTATCCACGTCATGGGGGAGGGTCCTGAGGCTCTGAGAGGGGCCAGGCTGCCTGGCCAGCTGCTCACCTCGTTGTGTTCATCCTCGTCTACCCCTTGAAGTGACCTCTGCCCTCCTAACAGAAACCCTTGGAGATAATCGAGCCTTCTACCTCTGTCTCAGGGCTTTTCCATCTGCTCCCCCACTTCCTACAATTATACTCCCCCGCCGGAGCCTGTTTTCCTGTCTTGGACCCTCCTCCTAGGAGGCGTGCAACGTTTATCCCCTTCCCGTCTAGCACCACGTTTTCTTTCTCTCACTCAAACTCCCCTTTATAAATGTGTTTGTTTATTTAGAGATGAGGGTCTCCCTCAGTTCCCCAGGCTGGAGTGCAATGGCACGATCATGGCTCCCTACAGCCTTGAAATCCTGGGCTCGAGGGATACCCCCCACCTCAGCCGCCCAAGTATTAATATGATAGCTGGGACTCCAGGCACACGCGCCCAGCTCAAACTCCTGTTCAAAGCCTGTGTGCTCAGAAGCCTCTGCAACTGCACTGGTTTCCTTCCCTCCACAGATGCTCACTGTGGAGCGTCTGCCCCGAATCGGGCAGGGCTGGGCTCTGAGGACACAGTTCAGCCACCAGAGTTCTGGGTCTTTGAGGGAATGGAATTTCCCATCTCTGCCCAACCACTACACAGCAAAAACATTTCTCCCTTTGCATTTCCCCTCAAAAGACTAAGTTGGTGCAAAACTCGCAATTACTTTCGCACCAACCTAATAGCACCCAAACCCTCTGACCCGACCCTCAGATGGGGGGACTGCCTGAAACTTCACTCTGTCTGTTCACAGGTTGTCTTAGACTTCAAGCCCCCAGAGGTGGAGACAAGATTTTTAACATGCTCCTGGTTCTGAGACCCTCTGATAACAGCTCCTTGTGCTGTGTTCACAGGTGACTGCTGGCTGCTGGCCGCCATTGCCTCCCTCACTCTGAATGAAGAAATCCTGGCTCGAGTCGTCCCCCTAAACCAGAGCTTCCAGGAAAACTATGCAGGGATCTTCCACTTCCAGGTAACTTAATGGTTGGCTCAAGTGGTTCCTCATCAGGTCCGGGGGGGCTAGGAAGTCTCCTGGCTTGGCTGGGTTCATCAGTCCCTGGTGTTCGCAGACTCCCAAGACCGAGGGCTGTTCTACAAAGGACACTGGGTGAGAGCAGGAAGCTTTCTGGCTTACCCAACGTGGGACCCTGCCAGGATGGCCCTGGGGGGCTTCTTGGGACATGCAAAAAGGGAGGTAGAGCAAAGTGTTCAGGAAATAATTCCCAAGTTTAAAAAACTATGTTATTTGAAGTTTGAAAACAAAACGTTAAAGTTCTCCTCCTTTTATGCTGGTAAATGAGGAATAATATTTGAAAAAGCTGGCCAGGATGGTGGCTCATGCCTGTAATCTCAGCACTTTGGGAGGCTGAGGTGGGTGGATCATTTGAGGTCAGGAGTTCGAGACCAGCCTGGCCAACATAATGAAACCCCGTCTCAACTAAAAATACAAAAATTAGCTGGGAATAGTGGTGCACGCCTATAATCTCAGCTACTTGGGAGGCTGAGGCAGGAGAATCGCTTTAACCCAGGAGGTAGAGGTTACAGTGAGCCAAGATAGTGCCACTGCACACCAGCCTGGGCAACAGAGCAAGACTCCATCTCAAAACAAAAAAAAAAAAGAAAGGAAAAGAAAAGCCAGTCCAGGTGCGGTGGCTCATACTTGTAATCTCAGCACTTTGGGAGGCCGAGGCGTATAGATTGCTTGAGCCCAGGAGTTCGAGACAAGCCTGAGCAACATGAGGAAAACCTGTCTCTACTTAAAAAAAAAAAAAAAAAATTAGCCGGGTGTGGTAGCACGTGCCTTTAATCCCAGCTACTCAGGAGGCTGAGGCAAGAGAATCATTGAATCCAGGAGGTGGAGATTGCAGTGAGCTGAGATCGTGCCACTGCACTCCAGCTTGGGCAACAGAGTGAGACATGGTCTCAAAAAAGAAAAAAGCCTAAGGTGCAGGGGCAGAATGCTAAAGAGGCAGGCGTGGATTTGGAGGGATGGACAGGTGCCTCTGTCTTTGCTTTTTCAGTGAAGACTCGGCCTGCATAGGTGAGTTAAGGGAGCACCTCGTCCCAGGACAGACTCAGGGAAACTATTCCAGGGGATCAGGGCGAGGGGAGCCAGAGGCAGCTGAGGCTCAGAGTCCCAGCGCTGCCACCAGCTCCTCCTCCAGCCCACCTCTCCTCTTGCCCTGCAGTTTTGGCAATACGGCGAGTGGGTGGAAGTGGTGGTGGACGACAGGCTGCCCACCAAGGATGGGGAGCTGCTCTTCGTGCATTCAGCCGAGGGGAGTGAGTTCTGGAGCGCCCTGCTGGAGAAGGCCTACGCCAAGTAAGTTGCCATGCCTCCCCCTGGCCCCATCGCCTGCCCCCACTGTCCTGGATTCCAAAAACTAAGAACTATTCCAGGACTACTTTGAGTGGAAGTCCTTTTCTATAGAAGGACTCCTTCAGCCAAAATTAGGCTCTAAATGCGAGGAGATAGTGCGTGCCGGTGCCTGGCCGCACTGTGCGCTGATAAATGACAGCTATCACCATCTTTAGCCAAATGCACAGGAACAACTTATGGTACTGGTTGTGCTGGCCCTGAGAAGGAGCTCTACTTCCTTGGCAGGACACATTTGTATCAACTAAAAAAAAGCAGAGTTTTTGCCAATGGGCAAAACTATTCATTGCAGAGGTAGGAAACTTGCCCAGAATAGACGACGTCACTGATTAGCAGTGGCTTCCCCATCTCCCCCACAGCTGCTTCCCACCCGCAGCTGCCCACAGTGGAGTTCGTCCAGTGCTCAGGGCTGCCCACTCTCAGTAGGAAGCCCCACAGCAGCCCCTCTCCAGAATGGCCCCATGTTGGCTGTGCTGCCCCGACTCCTTCCATTAAAGTGACCCCACTCTAAGGCAGCAAGTGGATTTCTGTTTCTTACAGTCTCAATCCAGGAAGAAAGGATCAGCTGTGAGAACCTGGGAGCTGGGGGATGCTTCTGAGTCCCACTGCTCAATACTCGAGTCAGGGAAGCCACCGGGCTCCAGCATCAGGAGTCAGGAGCACTAAGCCCTTGCCAACACAGTGCCTGTTTCTCAGGGAAATCACTTCCATTATTGAATTGGTGTCCTTTTTTAAGCTATCAATGCCAAACAACTCATTAATAGACCTCCCCCTTTCTTGTCAGGATGTAGAAAGAACCAATGCGGGAGTTTCATCCAGAAAATTACTAAGGTCCTTCCAACTCTAAGGTTCTATGAGAACTTTTTTTTTGATACAGAGTTTCGCTCTGTTGCCCAGGCTGGAGTGCAGTGGTGCGATCTTGGCTCACTGCAGGTTCCACCTCTGGAGTTCAGCAGTTCTCCTGCCTCAGCCTCCTGAGCAGCTGGGACTACAGGCATGCGCCACCATGCCCAGCTAATTTTTTTGTATTTTTAGTAGAGATGGGGTTTCACCATGTTGGCCAGGCTGGTCTCAAACTCCTGACCTCAAATGATCCACCCACCTCGGCCTCCCAAAGTACTGGGATTACAGGCGTGATCTATCGCACCCAGCCTGATGATTTTTTTTAAAACACAAAATACCAGGGAAATGGTAACTGTGGACACCATACCTTGCCTTCCTGGGCGCCCCAAGCTGGGGACAAGGCCAAGGAGAATGTGAGCAGAGTGTCCCTGGAGCATCAAACCTAAGGGATACTAGGGGGTGGGAGATTATAGCATCAGTAGTGTCAAGGGTAGGGGCAGCATGTAACCCCCCTCTTGTAGGATCAATGGATGTTACGAAGCGCTCTCAGGGGGTGCCACCACTGAGGGCTTTGAAGACTTCACTGGAGGCATTGCTGAGTGGTATGAGTTGAAGAAGCCCCCTCCCAACCTGTTCAAAATCATCCAGAAAGCTCTGCAAAAAGGCTCTCTCCTTGGCTGCTCCATCGACGTAAGTCCAGGCTGCCTTCCCTAGCCTCACCCCATCTGCTGTTGCTTAAGGGAGGCTCCCACAGTGCCCAAGGGAACCCACTGCTCCTGTGTACAATGTAATGCAGCCCTCGTCCACATAGGGGCCAAAGGAAAACCTCTCTCCACCCTCTGTAGGTCTGCTGAAAATCAACTGACAAAAGGCAGACTAACAAAAGAAATGGCATACAGATGTATTAATGTGCATGGGGAGAATCACAAGTAATTTCCCTACCACGCACTGGGATACAGATGGTTATATACCCTTCCTCTTAGGGGAAGGGAGATGGGGAGGTGTGGATGATTTTAAGGATGTCGTAAATGATTTTTAGGGGAATTCAATGGGTTTAAAGAACTTTACCTGCGGTAAAGTCTGTTGGGCCTGCAGAGCCGACGGTGGTTTGTGACAAGTCTGTCTAGGCATGTCGACAGCCTTGTCTTTCTTCCTGCAATATGAGTTCAGTTCATAAAACTCAAGGAAAGGACCAGAGGTAACTGTTTTCGTCTTTAGCAGGTCTAGGCTTTAGGCAGGTGAGGGAACTTTAGAGAATAGCTTCCTCCTGTGCTTTGTGGGAGAGTGGATTGAGAGAAGGAAAGGGGAGGTCAGCGAGATCTTGAGCCTTCTTCAGTTCAGCATTTCAGAGTGCCGTCTCTTGGGGTATCGGTTTCTGAGCCGTTATTATGGTGGATGTCGCCCATTACTGCTCATCACCTGGAAACCGAGGGTTGCCAGACAAAAGTCAGGCTGTCAAAGGTGCAATGGATGGGGCGGTGGTTCCTCCAGTGCTTCCCTCTGCAGCCCGCTTCCCGCTCTCAGCCTGCTCTGAGTCACCCCCCACCCCTCTGACCACAGGTTCCCTGGGAGCCCGTGCCGCCCGCTGCTCCTGCCACCTTCCCCTCCGTCTGAAGAGCTGTGCAGCCTTCCCCCGGACTCTTGCAGAGCTAATAGGCCTGTGGGAGAATTCAGAAGGAAGAGGAGGAACCATTTCCTCATAATAGCCTTGCTGGCAACCCTCACCAGGGAATGGGAGGTGGGCACTGCGCCCAGGAGCCTTGGGGCAAAGGCTGTGCCCAACCTCTGAGCTTTATCCCATCCAGGTTCTGGTCTCTGCCGGGGACAGAGATAAGAAGCCCTGGCTTTTGGAGCCAAAATCTCGGTAGACTCCCTAGCCAGGAATTCTCAGTGTATCAGCAGAACATGTGGGGGGCAGAAGACCCTTTCTACTCCAGCCCTTCTTCCCAGGCTCAACCTCCATCAGAATAGATAGGGGAAAGGGAAGGCTGTGAGAAGCAAATTCAGACTCAGACTAGAGCAAAGAATCGTCCTGGTGTAAACCCTGCCGCTGGGCTGGGCCAGACCACAGAGCATGGGCTGGTGGTGGGGCGAGGGGTGTGCTCAGTCCCTCTGGGCCACTCAAGGCTGTCTGGGTGTCAGCCCTGCGCTATCGAGGACCCCCACCGGCCCTCCGTCTCGGCGGTGCGCCCTTGCCCGCCCTCCCCAGCCTGCAGAAATCTGTGGATGCGCTATTCACACGGGAATGCGTGTGCTCCCTCCCCCCGGAGGGTTGCATTCCTCCTCTTTGGTTATTCTCGGCATTCAGCATTTGAACGCGGTGGGAAGGGTTCTCCAGGTGCAAGAAAGCGCAGCCCTGAGCCTCGGGCCCAGGCCTCGGCGCCTGCGCTAGTGCGTCCTGCGGCCCCGCCCGGCTGTAGGACCGGAGCGAGCGAGCGAGGGAGGGAGAGCGGGTGCGGCCAGGCTGACGGTTGCCGTGTTTGCAGATCACCAGCGCCGCGGACTCGGAGGCCATCACGTTTCAGAAGCTGGTGAAGGGGCACGCATACTCGGTCACCGGAGCCGAGGAGGTAACGGCCGGCGCGGATGTGCAAGGGTCCTGCTGTCCTAACACGATGGCCACAGTTTGTGGTGATGCCCAAGGGCCCGCGCGGCCCCACGGTGGTCCCGTTTGCACTCAGGCCCCGCACTCCTGAAGTTCCGAGCGGGAGGGGAAGTGTGTTCTCTTTCCAGCCCGGGCGCCGGGTGCGCCGCGCTGCCCCCTGGTGGCCGCAGTGGCCGGCTCCAGGGGCCCAGGTTTTACTTGTTTTTACCGTTTTACAGTTACGACCTTACTATTTTGATCAGCTAAAAATAATATGCATCTGAATAGTGTTTTATACTCTACAAGGTGCTTTCACATTTGATCTCATAAAAGCATTCGTGCCCATGTTCAAATCTGACTGCCTCTTACCAGCTGTGGCCTGGGCCAGTTACTTGAACTCTCTGTCCCTTTGTTTCCTCATTTTAAAAATGGAAATGATATTAATATCCATTAACTTCAATCAAGTTAATATATGTAAAGTGCTCAGAGGTGCTCACACATCTTATATAGGGAGATAGCTGCCCTTGCTGTTGTGGTCACTATTGTTATTGCAAATATTATGGGCCGGAAAGGTGGCTCACACATGAAATCCCAGCACTTTGGGGGGCCGAGTTGGGAGGATCGTTTGAGCCTAGGAGTTCAAGACCAGCCTGGGCTACCCAGCAAGAACCCATCTCTACAAAAAAATGTTAGCCGGCGTGGTGACATGCAGGTGAGGTGTCATCCCAGCTACTCCGGAGGCTGAGGTGGAAGGATCACTTGAGCCTGGGAGGTGGAGGCTGCAGTGAGCCGTGATCATGCCATTGCACCCCAGCCTCGGTGACAAAGTAAGACCCTGTCTCAAAAAAAAAAAAAAAAATTAGCAGGCAGCTCAAGTTCACTGTTAATTACAGAACCCAGTCTAGACCCCAGGTCTTCTGCATGTCCCATGTTCTTTTTTTTAATCTTTTTTTTTTTTCTTTTTTGAGATGGAGTCTTGCTCTGTTGCCCAGGCTGGAGTGCAGTGGCACGATCTTGGCTCACTGCAACCTCCACCTCCCAGGTTCAAGCAATTCTTCTGCCTCAGCCTCCTGAGGAGCTGGGACTACAGGCGCGTGCCACCACGCCCGGCTAATTTTTTTGTATTTTGAGTAGAGATGGGGTATCACCGTGTTAACTAGGATGTTCTTGATCTCCTGACCTCGTGATCCGCCCGCCTCGGCCTCCCAACGTGCTGGGATTACAGGCGTGAGCCGCCGCGCCCTGCCACCTTGATTTTTTTTAACTACCCCCCTCACACACACACATCTTTTTATTTGAAAATTTTCAAGTCTGCAGAAAAGTCGAAAGACTAGCATAATAACTTTCCAATTGCCACTCTCCTAAATTCACCAATTGCTAACATTTGCCATGCCTGCTTTATCTATGTGTGTGCACTTTTTTGAGCCATATGAAAGTAAGTTGCAGACGTTATGACATTTCCCTCCTCAATACTTCAGCATTTATCCTCTATGAGTAAGTACATTCTCTTAAGTAATTCCACTACTGTTCCCACACCTAAGAAAATAAACATTAATTCAGTAATGTCATCTATTATAAAGTCCATATTAACATTTTCCCAGTTGCCCAAGATGTCCTTTCTGGTGACCCACCCCTACCCTATCCAGGACTCAATCAGAATTCACTCACTGCATGTGCCTGTTATCACCAACAGGTGGTCAAGCTTCCCTCAGCTCCTTTAACAAAAGCACATCCTATTCTAGTCAGTTAAGCTCAGGTTCAGAGGTGAAGCGCCAGCAGCCCCATCTCCCAAGAGCTGGATCCTGGGAGCTTTAATTCTCGTTTTCCAAAGCTGGGCAGCAGCAAGAGATCTGGGTGCCAAGCCCCCTCTAGCTTTTGTGATCCTCCCACATACATGGACTCAATCCCCAAACCCTCCCCACCGTCCTCACCCCCATACCTCCTGGCTCATGCGGAAGGGGGTTTGGCCCAAGTCTTTATAGCCCTGGCTTGAACTCAACTTCCCCTCTTATCTAATCCTGCAGGTTGAAAGTAACGGAAGCCTACAGAAACTGATCCGCATCCGAAATCCCTGGGGGAGAAGTGGAGTGGACAGGGCGGTGGAATGATAAGTGAGGAGGGGCAGGCCTCGGGCCTGGGTGGGAGTGTGTTGTGCTGGGAGGCTCTTGAAAGAGGGTGAAAGAAGAAGACATATACATTTTGCTGAGAAATATGGCCCGGAGAGCCCAGGCCACGTGCAGAGAGACCCATGGACAGGGGCCCCTCAAAGGGTCTTTTGACTAGGACACTCCTCCAGCAGCCTCAGTGCCTTCTTCCAGGCCCCAAGCTGCTCCTTGAAGTTCATTTCTTTCACTGCCTCTTGGCTCATCCCTTCCCTGGCTCAGATCCACCCTTCTATGGGGCTTTCAGGGGAAAAAAATACACCCACCATCCCCCAAGAACTTCTATTCCAGAGATATGAACTTTGTACCAAAGACCAGGGGAAGCATCCCTCTGTTGATTGCCAGGGCTCACTGGTAGGCCTGTTGAAACCTCAGCTGTTTGGAGTAAGCACTTGCTTGAGCGTCTGCTGTGGCAACCTCAGCCTACTTGTTCTGCCTCAGGTTGGAGAGGTGGGCAGTGCGGAGGCCTGTGTGTAATTCCAGCCAAAGCTCAGGCAGTGATTAGTCTATCCTGTGCACTGCCCCATGTACACGGCCAGGTGGACAGAGACACACCTGCCGAGGCTTCCCAGGCCTGCTGCAGAGGCCAAGACCAGATGCTCCTCACCAGATTTTCGGTTGCCCCTAAAAGAGCTGCCAGACCCCATCTCAACTGGGCAACTAATGCTACTCTGTCTCCCTGTAATGGACTATGTTCATTTCTGGACTCTTCCTTCCACTGTCTTCCAGGACAACTCACCCTCTCACTTTGCTCCCTGGTGTGCATCTGAAGTGTTCTGTAGCCTTTAAAGTTCTGTAACAGAATTTAAATGCAGCTCTTAGCCAGATGTGGGCTGCTTTCCCCTTTCTGGAGCCTGAGCCCTCAGAGGTGGGGGCAGATGTCCCTCTTCCTCAACTCTGGGACCTTTGGGGAGAAATCATCGTACACTAATGCCTCTCTCAATACTCTGTTGTCCAGCTGCCCAAGCTGGAACACTATAGACCCAGAGGAGAGAGAAAGGCTGACCAGACGGCATGAAGATGGAGAATTCTGGTAAGATTCGTGGAGGCTTCGGGGAAAGCTCTGTCTGCCTCAGCGTTCTGTACTAGAAAACTCCTAATAAGAAAGAGTATCGGCCAAAAGTGAGTTTACCATGTGGAGGACTCAGGAGTGTAGGATCTTGGTTTTGTTGCTATTTTAAATTCTCTATAAGACCCCCAATAAGGAAATTCTAAGCCCCTTCAGTGGTCCATCATGACAATGGGGTTTATAAGCTAAGCAGCTTCACGAAAAGGCTAAAAGAGATTCCTTTGGTAATGTTCAGATCCCAGGAGGAAACAAGGGTAAGATGGGGCCTTTCTCCCCCAGGTTCCTGGAGATTCATCCCAGCCCCTTAAGAAACGCATCCCTTAGTGAGCAGCAATGGACCCACATGTCTGTATGTCTGTGCCACTCTAAGGACCACCTGCATCTGTACACACATGCACTTTACCAAATGGCACCCATTATTGTCACATTTGATGGGCATGGCTCCCATTTTTACAGCTGAGAGTTCTGAGCTTCGAGAAGTTTAAGTAACTTGCTCAAAGTCACCCAGCTAGAAAGTTGCAGTGCCAGGCCTGGAATCTAGGCCTTCTGATTCTGAACCTGGTTCCCACCCACTCAGCTCCAACGAGCTGCTCTGCCTGGCTTTGGGTAGCTCCTGGTCTGGTTTTGGTGGAAAGTCAAGGCTTACCAGTGTGTCCTTGCATCCCCTGCGATGGCTGTGTCTCTGCTTTTGCCAGGATGTCTTTCGGTGACTTCCTGAGGCACTATTCCCGCCTGGAGATCTGCAACCTGACCCCGGACACCCTCACCAGCGATAGCTACAAGAAGTGGAAACTCACCAAGATGGATGGGAACTGGAGGCGGGGCTCCACTGCGGGAGGCTGCAGGAACTACCCGAGTAAGGGCTGTTGCAACGTGGGGCCACCAAAGGCCAAGGCTCCCCTTACCCCACCCTGTGCGCCACCCCCCCCAGCCTAGCAGCCCCAAGAGGCAGCTCCCGCTCACCAAAACCCTCTCTGTCTTCCTTCTCCCTGAGTCTTGCTCTCTTTCTCAATCCCTTACCTCCTGCATTCATTGGCTGCCCTACCCAGGCCAAACCCAAGACCCACGATTTCTGTGATGTCCTCTCCAGGCACTAGATTCCCCGGTGCCCATCGTGACCTTCAGCCACGGGAGCAGTGCTCGATCCCACTTCACAGCCGTGAGCCGCTCTATGCGCCCCACACCCAGGCAGCCGGCCCGCAGGGGGAACCTTGCCCCGCACCAGGGAGGCCTCCACAGGTCAGGCCCTGTTTGTGCCGCATACCCTCTTGGATGCTCAGTTCAATCCACAAATGTTGACTGGGCCCTGCACAGATGGGGGTGAAGACTTCTCCTCGGGTCCAGCCTTTGCTGAGCGCCTTGATTCTTCTGCCTTCAGGGCTTAGTCCGGCAGCAGTTGTCGATCATGATAACATCTGCCAATTAAGGGGCACAGCTTCAGTGCTTGGAACTGTCCTAAGTGCTTTGTACACAGGGTGATGATCCGTCATCTGAAAATGTGAAATCTGAAATGCTCCAAAATCTAAAACTTTTTGAGCCCCAACGTGACACCACAAGTGGAAAATTCCACACTTGGCTTCAGGTGATAGTCGCAGTCAAAACTTTGTTTCATGCACAAAATTGTTTTAAATATGCTATAAAATTACCTTTAGCCTATATATATAAGTTATATATGAAATAGAAATGAGTTTGTCTTTAGACTTGAGTTCCGTCTCCAAGGCATGTTATGTATATACAAATATTCCGAAATCCAAAATCAGAAACACTTCTGGCCTCAAGAATTTCAGATGAGGGATATTCAGCCTGTGTAATAGTCTATCTAATCTTCCCAACAAACTTCTGAGGCAGGCACTTTCCTATCACCTCCATCTTTAAGATGAGGAAACTGAGGCTTCGAGCGGCTGGTGACTTGCCGAAGGCTGCAGAGCATACTGGGATTTGAACCCAGGCCCCCTGACTGTGGGGTCACTCTGTAAGTACAATGGTGGCAGGTCGTGGTCACATAGTGATTCTCTGTTACAGATGAGGAAACTGAGGCTCTAAGTAGCGTACCAGGGCCACAGAGCAAGTAGTCAGACTGGAACTAGCTGACCTACAGCTCGGGGGCTCTGACTCCTTCACCTCAAGTATGCAGCCACCAAGTGGCAGTCCCAGAGGTGCTGGGAAGGCTCTCTGCCCCCAACAAAGAACCTCTCCTACCCACTAGGTCAGGAGTCAGAAAACTCCCTCTAAAGGGCCAGATAGTAAATATTTTTGGCTTTGTGGGCCACTCGGTCTCTACAGCAACAGCTCTATTGCTGTAACCCAGAGGCAGCCATACTTAACCAAATGGCTGTGGCTATGTTCCAATAAAGCATTACTTACAAAAACAGGTGGCAGCCTGCGGGACCATAGCTGTCCACCCCTACACAAGACAGTGCCTTTAATTTCACAGTTAGGGTTTTATCCCATTAGGTGTGGAAAGGTGATTAGCATAATTCCCCTTAAACATGAATGAATCTTAGATTTTTTTAATAAACGGGTTTTGGAAGTAAGGAGAGCAGAGACATCAGGAGGAGGGCAAGGGAATAGGCCTGAGAGGACAAGGGACGCAGAACCAGAGTGTGGAATTAGACACAGGATGTTCTTGGCCTCTGGGCTCACTGAGAGGACGGAGACTGGCTAGTGTGGGGGAGCAGGGGCCTGAATCCCTCAGGCCAGCCGAGCCCCACCTCTGACCCCCCCCATCACAGCTCAGTGATGAGAAGGTACCATGAGGGGAAGTCACAGCTCTAACCACCCTGCATTCCCGGGTGACACACCACTCCCCAAGATAAGCCAGCCTGAGAGCCAGAGAGAGAAAACTGTAAGGTTCTCTAACCTAATTTAGGTTCCTGTTAGATTCAGACAAGTGCAGGCTATCCTCTCTCCACAGCTACCGCCACCTGTCCCCAGCCTGACAAGGCCTGCAGTCTGCATCCCGACCCTGGTTCCTCTGCTCCTGTCATCTCCAGCCACCTTCCAGCCTCTCACAACATCTCCCGCCATCTCTGACCATCTTCTATCATCCTCTGCCATCTCCCACCATCTCCTGTCATTTCCCTCCATGTCCCAGCATCTTCTGCCACCTCTGCCATCTCCCTCCGTCTCCCGCTACCTCCCGCTGTCTCCCACTACCTCCTGCCTCTTCCCTCCATCTCTGTCCATCTCCCACCATCTCCCTCCATCTCCCGATATTTCCCGCTGTCTCCTGCCATCTCCCACCATCTCCTGCCTCTTCCCCCACCATCTCCTGCCATCTCCCGCCACCTCCTGCCTTCTCCCACCATCTCCCACCATCTCCCTTTATTTCCATCCCTCTCTCAGAAGCCTCCAAGCCTGAGACCAGGGCCACCCTGCAGCTGTCCCCGCCCCCATGCATGCCTGCTCAGGGCTGGGCTCCTCTACCCCCCTCTGGCTACAGACACATTCTGGATGAACCCTCAGTACCTGATCAAGCTGGAGGAGGAGGATGAGGACCAGGAGGACGGGGAGAGCGGCTGCACCTTCCTGGTGGGGCTCATTCCAGAGCACCGGCGGCGGCAGAGGAAGATGGGCGAGGACATGCACACCATCGGCTTCGGCATCTACGAGGTACAGAGAGCAGGGTGGCTCCTGCCTTCCTTCCTCCTTTGCTTATCGCAGCCCCTGCATGGAAAGCTGACCCCAGAGGCAGAACTGAGGATGGGATCCCAGACAGGGAGCTTTGCCAAGGAAAAGCAAAGCTACCAACCTGGCCAGGCTCAGGAGAAGCCCACGCAGGGAGGCCCCTGCAGCGGGTCTAGGTTGTGGGGGGCTCCTAAGCCCCACTCTCCTAAGTTCCACTCTCACATGACCCCCCACGTTCCTTCTCCACGTCCTCCAGGCCTGACGTTCTGGTCGGCCCGCCAATCTCCAAAGCACAGAATATACTGGGCCACATCAGGCAATACTGTGAGGGCAGGATGGAGTCCATGGGTGCAGCTGTTTAGAGCTCAGCAAAGGTGTTGGCCTGGATGGTGGAGAGCTCGGGACAGGGGAACATTGGGCACGATGTTCCCCTGGGGGCTCCGCTGGCTGGAGCCCAGATTCCCTACACAGACTCCTGCTGTCTGTGTGTTTTCCTTCACTCTGAGCCAAATTGAAGAAAATCCCTGCTCAGCAGCAGCCAGAGAGCAGCCGCATTGCAGCCTCCTCTCCTGCCTCAGGCTGCAGCTGGGGCACTGAGAACTCACTCCACATGCCTGGCCCTGGGCTCTCCCCACTCCCTTCTGTGGCACGAGAAAGAGCTTTCCCAGCCTGCGGTTAGCAGTGGGAGAAGAGGGATGCAAGGAAGACTTCAGGGCACTGAGTGGGATGCGTTTCAGTCTGATGGGCTGGCTGGCTCCTCCTAGCTCCCAAAGCCCATGTCTTCCCTCTAAGCCATGTCTGTTGAGGTCACCTCAGCAGCCTGAAAATGGCCCTGGCGGGGGACCTGTTTACACCATGTAAAGTGGCAAATACTACAAATCAGAGCTTCCCCCCTCTCCCCGAGCACCAGTTTCCCGGCACACCCCTGGGAGAATCCAGATGAGGTGCCAAGGGAGGAGGCTCCCTGTGCTCACCACTGGCAACGTGTGCCACCCATGGGACAGTGACCTCCACCCGCTCACCCACCTGAGAAAGGGAGTTGGGCAAACACCATCAGCTGTAAAAATGCACAGACCCCTAAAGCCCTCCATCTCTGAAACCGGAGCGGAGGACTTCAGATCTGGGACAGAATAGCTGCAAGTAGAATGCAGCTGGAATTGTGATACACAGTTCTCTCCCCGCAACTTATGCGCTTGGAGATGCAGCCATGGGCTTTTCAGAGTTGGGAAGGACCTAGGGGAGCATTTGGTCCTATTTTTGAGATAAGAAAACTGAGGCCAGAGAGGGGAGGGGACTGGCTCAAGGAAATGCAGACCGGACCACTGGACCCGGCTGACACAGGCCAGCCCTCACCTGCTGCCGCCTCCAATGGGGCCCACCTGGGTGGGGAGGTGGATATGGGCTTTGCCACCTTAGACGAGTCTCTTCACATCTCTGTGCCTCAGATTTATGCTCTGTAAGTTCGGAATGAAGGTAAGGGCTTATTAACATGACTGTCGTGTCATAAGAGGATTTTCTTCCGTGTTGGAGAGGCTTTGAGTTCCATGGAAAACAGTTACTCAGTTGAATTAGTTGATATTGCTAATGCTACAGAGAAAGGGGGCGGCAACAGGGAAGAGCACAGGGATGCATTTTCTTACACTGCTTTCCTGGCATCTGAACTGTGTCTCCTTTATTTTGCAGGTTCCAGAGGAGGTACGTCTGGCCCATGTCCCCAGGTGCTCAGGTCACCACAAAAACGAGAGGCTTAGACTGCTGAAGCTCAGGGAGCATCGCGAAGCCTGGGCAGGGGCTGGGGCGGTGAAGGACGAGTCCTGGTCACCCCTGGACCTGCTGAAGTTGCTCAGCTTCTAGATCCTACTGGTCTAAGCTCTGGGCAAGGTGTTCTGGGAAGTCCTCGTGGGACTCACTGCCTCCCTGTGACCTGGCAGAGCCCATACAGGGTTTGGTTCTGAACAGAAAACCCATGGTCCTAAGACTGCAGGAGGCTCTTCACAGAGTCTTGTGTCACTCTTAGAAGAAGACTGAGTCAGGGAAAAGATGAACCCTGCAGACGGTACTATCAGACAACACAGGAAGGCCGGGTGCAGTGGCTCACACCTGTAATCCCAGCACTTTGGGAGGCCTAGGCGGGTGGAGCACCTGAGGTCAGGAGTTCGAGACCAGCCTGGCCAACATGATGAAACCCCATCTCTACTAAAAATATAAAATTAGCCAGGCGTGGTGGTGCATGCCTGTAATCCCAGCTACTTGGGGAGACTGAGGCAGAAGAATCGCTTGAACCTGGGAGGTGGAGCTTTTGGTGAGCCGAGATGGCCCCATTGCACTCCAGCCTGGGCAACAAGAGCGAAACTCTGTCTCAAAAATAAAAAACAAAAGACAACATGGGATCACAGAAAAGGAGACCAGGACCCAATTCCCAGGCTGTATGACCCTGGGCACGTTCCAGCTCCTCTCTGCTTTGCTTTGCTTTGTTTTGTTTTGTCGCCCAGGCTGGAGTGCAGTGGCACGATCTCAGCTCACTGCAACCTCCACTTCCTGGGTTCAAGCAATTCTCCTGCCTCAGTCTCCCAAGCAGCTGGGAACCGCAGGCGTGCACTAGGACGCCTGGCTAGTTTTTGTATTTTTAGTAGAGACAAGGTTTCACCAGGTTGGCCAGGCTGATCTCGAACTCCTGACCTCAAGTGATCCACCTGCTTCGGCCTCCCAAAGTGCTGGGATTACAGGCATGAACCACTGAGCCTGGCTGCATTTGTTTATTTTTCAGTAAAATTGGTGAGCCATCCACCTCACTAGACTACCGTGGGGATGAGTTACATTTTGCGAGAGCATTTGGGCCCGCAGTCACCGCTGACTGAAGCAGATGGGGATGCCTGGTAGCTGTTTGACTTCCAAGGTCACGACTGTTAAAATAGACACACGGGGCACTCTGACCCAGCTGTAGTACATTTCTTTCACATTAAGGCAATGCAGCCAGTAGCACTTGGGGCTTTTCTGGATGCTGCTCCAGCCTTGGTCCAGCAGATCATGCTTGGTTTGGAAGCTGGGTTGTATTTTCCATGCCTCCAGTCCTGTCTTTACTTTTATTAGTGCATTACACACCACATAGAACCGAGCTTAGTTTCTGCCATGTGGACGCTATTCCTGACTGAGAATCTCTTAGAGGAAGGCTGGTGAACACTGTTGGAAAGGCCAGCATCTCTGCAGGCAGAGCTGAAGGGATGTGAAACCCCCTGTTGGCATGTGCATCCGAGTTCCTCACCAGGCATTTGTGTTTTTTGGTAGAAAGTTTGATTTTTTTGTTTTTTTGATACAGAGTCTCGCTCTGTCCCCAGGCTGGAGTGCGGTGGCATGATCTGGGCTCACTGCAACCTCCATCTCCCGGGTTCAAGCGATTCTCTGGCCTCAGACTCCTGGGTAGCTGGGATTACAGACGTGTGCCACCATGCCCTGCTAATTTTTGTAGTTTTAGTAGAGATGGGGTTTCACCATGTTGGTCAGGCTGGTATCAAACTCTTGACCTCATGATCTGCCCGCCTTGGCCTCCCAAAGTGCTGGGATTACAGGCATAAGCCACTGCGCCCAGCTGCTTTCTTTTTTTAAGACAAGGTCTCATTCTGTCACCCAGGCTAGAGTACAGTGGTGTGATCGTAGCTCACTGCAGCCGTCCTTGAACTCTCGTATGCAAGTGAGCCTCCTACCTCAGCTTCTGAGTAGCTGAAACTACAGGCACATGCCACCACCCCTGGCTAATATTTTTATTTTTTGTAGAGTCAGGAGTCTCACTACTTTGTCCCTGACTCTACAAAAGTCAAGGCTGGTCTCAAACTCCTGGCCTCAAGCGATCCTCTCACAGCCTCTCAAAGTGCTAGATTACAGGCATAAGCCACGCCCCCAACAAAAGTTTGCTTTTTATCTAAACTAACCCAGGCATTGACTGTACTGCTTTTGTTGTTGTTGTTGTGTTACATAGATGAGGGCTTCCTGTGTTGTCCACGCTGGTCTCTGACACGTGGCCTCGCCTCCTTGTGCACCAGGACAAGACTGAGCCACCATGCTACCCAACTGCTTTTATCTCAAAGAATGACTATGACATTGGCCTGGAGCCTTCCCCCACCCATGTTACCCCCTTGTTTCTCTATTTATTCCTCAGTTAAGTGGGCAGACCAACATCCACCTCAGCAAGAAGTTCTTCTCGACGAATCGCGCCAGGGAGCGCTCCGACACCTTCATCAACCTCCGAGAGGTGCTCAACCGCTTCAAGCTGCCGCCAGGAGAGTACATCCTCGTGCCTTCCACTTTTGAACCCAACAAGGATGGGGATTTCTGCGTCCGGGTCTTTTCCGAAAAGAAAGCTGACTACCAGTAGGTTGTTTGGTCTCTTCCTCTCCTCACCCCCTCCCCTGTCCCTACCTGTTGGTCTGTTCCTCGGCCCCTAGGGGAGCTCTTTTGTCCTCTGAATGTCAGTGACTTTTTCTGTAGCACCTGCCCACCTTGAAGGACTGGTGTGGGGATTTGATGGATTGAGGAAGTTTTAGTGTTATATTAAGGTAAACAATGGAAAAAGCCACTGTGGATATTTTTGGTTGAGTGGCTGTACCGTGAATTGCAGGGTCTAATTTCACAAGTGTGCCTCTGAATTCTCAAGTTGGTACTTCAATGTTAAACTATGAATCCAGTCTCGTCATTTGGAGAAAGACGAGAGTGCTGGTGTAATCCTTGCTTTTCCAGGCCACCTCGCCTAGGAGAGCCACCAAGGGTGTAAGTGACCCTCTGAATGCTTCCACCTCCAGAACCTCTCCCTGTTACGGTCATCATGTTGCCAGCTCCCCTCTCCCCCTGCCTCGTGCGATCCCAGATGTCTGGGAACCCTTTGTGGCTGACACAATTTCCTGCCACTGTCAGGTGGCCTCAATTCACGATGGCTTCTGCCACTTTGACTTCTGCCTCAACCATGTATGTTCAGCTGGGCACTCGATTGACAGAGGCAGAATCTACCTTGGGTGATTTAAGCAAAAGGGAATTCACTGAAAGACCATTGAAGACTCCAGAACTGACGGGAGGTGGGGCGTCAGGCTGGGAAGAACAGGAGCCAAGGATGTGTTGGAGGACCAGGGTGTGGGATGACCCCTCGAACCCTGGGTCATGCGCTCAGGTCTAAAGATCTCGTGGAGTGTGTCTGAGGCGCTGGTCTTGGGTGAGCCACCCGGCCTGCTGGTTCCTGCAGAGGAAGAAGCCATGGGAGGTAAAGGCAGGGGAACTGCCCTTGCACTAAGATAATGTATGATGCAGAAATAATTTCCCATGGGGAGAGAGAGAGAGCAATGCCAGGCAGCTGCAAACCAATAAATGCCACTAAAGCGTGGCTGCAGCCCCTCTGCCACTGACAGGGACTCTTCATTTGCTAAAGCCTACCATGGGGAAGGGCCTTTCCTCAGCTCTGAGGATCCTTAGAGGAAGCCTGGTGTATTCTGCTTAGTCCTCACTGACAAGAAAATAGGAGCATGACCAAGTGGCATTAGAATAACAGTCCTTTGTCAAACTCAGTACTCTCCCTGCCAGCCAGCCACAGGTCACTGTCCCGGGGAAGCCTCATCCCCTAACTCTCTCCAGGGTGGGTCCCTACCCCCGACAGGACACCCTACCTCTCAAAGGTATCCAACTCCCTTGTCCCAAGATATGAATCCTTCTGCTCCAGATTCCAAAGATCAGCACCAAGAGGTCGCTTTTCCTTCTGCCAGGCGGGCTCTGCAGATAGGACTCTTGGTCACCTAGTTAAGATCACAGTAGCCCAAGGAAGACCCTCCTGAGCTCAATTACCCTCACTATGGAGCAGGACCTGGCCCTGGACACAGGGGCAGTCACAGGATAAACTCACCACGGCCTGACCTGAGCTTTGGCTGAATGACACAGGACTCCGCACTGCCTTCCTCTCCAACCTGAGGCAGAGCAAGTAGGCAAGGATGTGCACTGCGTGATTCTGTGTGAACGTGTACGACGGCAAAGATGTTTCAAGTAGAACTTAGAAGCTGTTCCTTACGGCTAGGCCAACACCACGCTACGTGGGAAGGCTGTGCTATTTGATAAAGACCAAAAACTAGCAAACAAAAGGCTCCAACTGCCCACGTTGCTTTGGTCCTGACACTTCCCCTCAGATCACTTCTGCCTTTATTTTTGCTGTTTAGGGTATGTGTTATTACAGAATCTTGGAATGCAGAGAAATGTTGTCACAGAACTTGGAATGCAGAAAAAAATTTTGCTGTTTACGGGAAGTGTTATCACAAAAGCTTGGAATACAAAGACCTACCCCCACCTCGCCTACCCCATGCTGGATTTAGCAATGCCACTTCCATTTTAGCCGTGATTCTTCGACACTTCCTTTCTGCCCTCACTGCCTTCCAGTAACACATAATTTCTTTCTATTTCCAGAGCTGTCGATGATGAAATCGAGGCCAATCTTGAAGAGGTACTTATAACTCCTTGAATTTCACCCAGTCTGTCCTGGACAATCCAGAGAGCAGAGGAGCAAAAAAAAACTCCAAGTTTTTGGACTTCTCAAAGCCTGAAACTAAGGCTACAGCCCGGCACTGGGAATCTAACAGTCAGCTTCCTGTACCGGCTGTGGACCAGTCCCTTGCCTATTGAGCTGTGCTAGCCACTGTCAAAATCCATCTGGAACATTCCAGCTGGTCTTTATGCTTCCAAGTCCCCACTAGAATAGATCCTAAAAGGCCATTTTGTTTGAATGCTAGAGAAGATACCTCTGTGAGAAATTATTACTCCTTCTCACATAATTTACATTCCCTCTCATATTTTAATTAGAGAAAAAAACTTTAATTAATTATTCACATTATACCTGATCTCAACCCCAGTAACGGTAGATTTCAGGCCCCAGATAGGGGTAGGGAAGGGGAGCCCGGCTGTGGGAGGCGGCTGCCATGGAAGGGCGGGCAGGCACTTGCTGTCATTCCTCACTCTGACGCATTCTCATGTCTCTGCCTCACCTTCCAGTTCGACATCGAGGAGGATGACATTGATGATGGATTCAGGAGGCTGTTTGCCCAGTTGGCAGGGGAGGTAAAATGTTCCCAAAAATGATGATGCACTCTGGTTGATGCAAAGGAAGAGACAGTGTGTGTCCCCAACGACACTTCAGTTTAAAGGGGGAAAGGAAGCAAACTGAACAAAGCAAAGAGAAACTGCAAACGGCAGTTGACTTCCAGCTCAGCCCTCTGGCGCAGGTCCTCCCTAAGACCGCCACGTGCATTTGCATGGGCAGCCCTGACTCTGTTTCCCCTTCCTTAGGATTCCTGGGCTCACCTTGTGCTGTTTTGTTTTCTCTATTCTACACCAACTGAGGCATGAAACTCAGCCTCTTATCCTTGATTTCCACAAAGGATTTGGGGAGGTGGAAGGGTTTCAAGTCTCAAGAACGCGAGCAACCTGCAACAGAGTATTTGAATTAGCCTTCTCATTTTTTTTTTGTTTTTTTTTTTTTTAGAGACAGGGTCTCTCTCTGTCACCCAGGCTACAGGTGCACACCACCATGTCTAGCTAATTTTTATTTTATTTTTATTTTGTAGAGATGGGTCTTGCCATGTTGCCCAGGCTGCTCTGGAACTCCTGGGCTCAGCAATCCTCCAGCGTTGGCCGGCTCCAGTGTTGAGATTATAGACACATACCACCATGCCCAGCTAATTTTTTAAATTTTTGTAGATGCAGGGTCTCACTGTGTTGCCCAGGCTAGTCTCGAACCCCTGAGCTCAAGCAATCCTCCCACTTCAGCCTCCCAAAGTGCTAGGATTACAGGTGTGAGCCACCATGCCTGGCGGCTTCCCCTATTCTTAAAAAAATTCTCTCAGCCATTTAGTCCCATCACAAATTCTTCCCAACAACTCCCAAAAGAAGTCCTCTTTCTTCACTATGTGGAGGAATTCTGCAGTCAATGAGCTCATCTGGGCCTCCCTTCGCTGAGCTAAAAACCCATCAAAGTGCTAAGCCAGGCATCGTCTGCTCCAGGCCTCCACCGGCCTCTCTCTCTCTGCTCCAGACTCCCAAGGAAAGGGGCCATGAGAGTCTTCTCTTCCCCACGGACACCCCCAAAAGCCAAAAATGTCTGCAGTCAAGTTTTAAACAAAGGAATTTATCCATGAGTTACACAAATATGTATCTGTAAATAGAGACATCCGAGCCGGGGGGGGGGGGGTGCCCTGGCATGCTGGGCCTACAGAAGGGCCAGCTGGGTCTCGGAGGCAGCTGGTTTTCACCAGTTTTACAGGAATTCTGAGCTTTGAGTTTTAAAGAAAGAAGAAGACATGCCAGATAAGAGGAATGGTGTAAGAGAACTAAGTTAAGACCACGAACATGGGTAGAGTATTTATTATTTCTATTCTCTACAGCAAAGACATGGTGAGAGAACTCTCCCTACTGCATCTATATATGGACACACTGTGTCTAGGCCGGGCGCAGTGGCTCACACCTGTAATCCCAGCACTTTGGGAGGCTGAGGCTGGGAGATCATTTGAGCCCAGGAGTTGGAGGTTTCAAAGAGCTAGGATCATACCACTACAGTCCAACCTGGGTGTTCTAAAAAGAACAAAATACTGCATCTAAAACCCAGGAGGGGGCAGTACTACTCAGTGTGGCCTAGGGACAGCAGCCCCAACATGCCCCGGGGGCTTGTCAGAAATGCAAATTCATAGACCCCACCCCAGGCCTACCAAAGCACTGGTGTCCTGCCCTGTGCTCATCCAGCTCCCACGGGGGGCCAGTAACTATGCTCTGGTTGTGTCCCCCACAGGATGCAGAGATCTCTGCCTTTGAGCTGCAGACCATCCTGAGAAGGGTTCTAGCAAAGCGTGAGTATCCCCCTCATTGCAAACCTCATCCTGCTCTTCCCCTCTGGATGGGAGGGGACATGGAAATCCTTCCCCTTCCACGTCTGGCTGCTGTGGCTAAACCACCTCTCTCCATCCCCTCCAAGAAGTGAATGAAGGATCTGTGTGACGTGATAAAAAAGAACAAGCGTTTCTAGCATCCACAGATCAAAGATCAAATCCAGGTTTCCACTACATACTAGCTTTGTGTGATCTATTTTTAATCTCTGCCTCCCCATTCAGCCTCCCAAGGAGCTGGAATCACAGGCACATGCCACCACATCTAGCTGACTTTTGTACTTTTAGGAGATGGGGTTTCACCTTGTTGGCCAGGCTGGTCTCAAACTCCTGACCTCAAGTAATCCACCCGCCTTGGCCTCCCAAAGTGCTGGGATTGCAGGCACGCACACCACCACACCCGGCTAATTTTTGTATATTCATAGAGATGGGGTTTCTCCATGTTGGTAAGGCTGGTCTTGAACTCTTGGCCTCAAGTGATCCACCCACCCACCTCGGCCTCCCAAAGTGTTGGGATTACAGGTGTGAGGTACTGCATCCGGCCACATCTTGTAACTATTTCTTAAGCAAAGAAATGTCAAAGGATTGATTGTTCAGTCCCCTACTGTGGATCACCACCAGGGAGGTGGGGGGAACACAACACAGAGACATTTTTCCCCCTCAAATTATCACAAGAATCATGCTGCATTTGTTAAGATCACAATCCACAATTCAGGAAGCAGAGTTTTGTACATATCAGAAGTTACAAATTTGTATCAGAGACAAATGCAGTCATGGTCACATGCTGCATACCAGCCCTAGGGATCATCTCGAGAAGTCTCATGGACTTCAAGGGACGTCATTCCCTCTGACGAGATGGCCTCTAGCCTAACTCCATGAGATAAAATAAATCCTCCTTTCAGAGTCAAAGAAAAGTCAAGGGCCAGCTGGGTCTTCCATCCCAGTGGGAACTAAGAGGGATGGGCTGGTCAGGCTACAGTCATTCCAGTGCAGGTCCTCCCCAGAGTGGCCCCTGTCTGCACCCACCCTCCTCTAATTTTCGGGGGAGGCAAGAAGATTTGTGTTTACCCTGGAGGCCACCAGGCACAAGTGAGGTCACAGAGCTATTCAGATGTGCAGTCCTCATGAGCAGAGGAGACTAAAGCCTCATTGTTTCTGCACAAATGGAGGGTGGCGCTGGAAAGTGGGGAAGAAGCAGGCTTGCTTGGATTCAGCCCGCTCCTTGCTGGGGGAGCAGCATTCCCCTCCACACGTGCCTATGAGCTTAGTACCTTACCCCTAGCTGCCTGGTGACTCCAGCCTTCTGCAGGGCTCCATGCCAGGGTCTGCATGCACAGCTGCTAGGTCACAGCCTCATGACCATCTAAGAAGGGGTTGGCCCCAGAGTGGCAGCTTTGCGGCAGGTCAGGCTCTAACCTCTTACAAGGGCATAACAAAAAGGCTGGGCTCTTCATGAAGTCCATGGGGAGCCAGATTCACATTGGTGACTAGGGTCTCATGCCACCTGCCAAACACCAAGTGGCTACGACTCACTTAGTACAGCACAGTAGCTCATGGATAGATCCCAGGTCTTCAGGTTTCTCAGTCAGCTGGAGACACAGTCCACAAATGTCTACAGATGGACAGTTCAAGTAAACCTCTTTCTCTCACAGGTCACAGCCCAGAATTAACACACCTGCTCTCTGTTTTCCTTTTCCTGCCCAGCAACTAGAGGTGACTTTATCTTCTGTGGGCACCTAAGGCCCAGCCATTGATCATTTTGTTATTTGTTCAAAAAGCACTTTTGAAAGCCCTGTTTGCTCATGGCAAATAGAGAGAGACGTCAGGACAGTGTGGGCATCCTCTGCACTGTCCCAGTCTGGGAGTCACTAGCCACATGTGGCTATTTAATATAATGGAAGTGGCTTCTGTATGTGAAGGGCACAGATAAAGAATATCCCCATGATTGTGGAAAGTTCTATTGGACATCACCACTCTGGGAGATTTTTCCCTGTCACACTGATTTTGTCTTTTAGGCCAAGATATCAAGTCAGATGGCTTCAGCATTGAGACGTGCAAAATTATGGTTGACATGCTAGATGTATCCTTTCATGTGCTCCAGGGGGATGGAGACTGGGAGAGTTTAAAATCTCACTCCAGAAAGATTCAAACACACGGCCTTCTCCCCTTTCAAAATGGCCAGTTGTTCCCAGCTTGCTGAGTTGCTGTCGGATAGTAGCAGCGCTAACCTCCCTTACTAAGGAAATGCTTTCCCTCTGATGAGGGGAAAGCAAATGCTACACACCCCACCTACCCTGAAAGGCTTAGAATGCAGGCCCACCGGCCCATTCCTGGGACTGGTGCAGGAAATTCCTGAAAATATGCCCATCAATCATTCTCTGCACAAAGCAGCTTGAATTTGTTTCCTCAGTGATGTGTTGCCATTCCTTCCCCCTAGGAAAATATTCCCTAGCCACAGTATTTCTGATGTGAATCTCTTTTGTCTGATCAAGATCATCTTCTTGATTGATTTAGAGAAGGGCTACCTTCATGAGCATTCTAATTCCCTTTTGCTCTTGCTCCTTCCCAGGCCACCCACCTGTCCCCAAGGCAAACTAGTCATCCATTTCCCCCTTGTTTCCAATGCTTGGTGAGAAGTGGTGGAAAGAGGCAGCCTAAGCTTCTGTGAAGTTTTTTTCTGTTTGGTTGGTTGGTGATTGATTGGTTTTTTTGAGACAGGGTCTCACTCTGTCACCCAGGCTGGAGTGCAGTGGCACGATCTCAGCTCACAGTAACCCCTGCCTCCCTGGTTCAGGTGATTCTCCCACCTCATCCTCCCCAGTAGCTGGGACTACAGATGCGTACCACCACACCCAGCTAATTTTTGTATTTTTAGTAGAGACGGGGTTTCACCATGCTGGCCAGGCTCGTCTCGAATTCCTGACCACAGGTGATCTGCCCACCTTGGCCTCCCAAAATGCTAGGATTACAGGCATGAGCCACTATGCCTGGCCACTTCTATGAAGTTTTATCTACTGGACTCATGGTGTGCACCTGCTAGCTCCCCCTCGCCAGAGGCCTCCTGGGTATACTCCACATACTGTAAAAAAAAAAAAAAGCAAGGGCCCAGCCACTAGAAGCCATCCAAAAGCCCTCTGCATGTCATCCGATAGCTCATTTTTAGCAGCATCTGGGGCCTCTACAGCACCCCCAGATCAAAACAGCAACCAGAATCGGCAGGGAGCCAGCAGGTCTTTCTCACCCACCCTCTAATCCTTTAAATGGAGGTTTAGCCAGTGGGAAAAGCAGGAAAAGGATCCTTCTGCAAATCCTCCCTGCACGTGTGCAATGTATTCAGAAGATCCAGTTGAGAAGACAAACTAGGTGACACTATGCCCAAATGGACCCACATTCAAGGGCTTTCCTTGACTGAAGGTAGTCAGACGGGAGTGGCAAGCTGGGGCTGAAGGAGTTCTACATTCTCTGGACGAAGATTCAGAAATACCAAGTAAGATCCCAGGAAGGCCGAGAGAGAGGGGCGGGTGGGCTGTGTTGGGGAACATTCTGTACATGTGCTTTAAGACACAGCAACTCCTCCACAGCATGAAGAAACATTTCCAAGGGGGGGCCGGGCGCTGTGGCTCACGCCTGTAATCCAAGCACTTTGGAGGCCAAGGCGGGTGGATCACCTGAGGTCGGGAGTTCAAGACCAGCCTGAACAACATGGTGAAACCCCGTCTTTAAAAAAAAAAAAAAAAAAAAAAAAAAATTTCTAAGGGGACTGGGATTTTACCCATAATGAAGCTCAGCATGAGTAAAAACAGCTGGGGAAATGCAAACAAAAAAACCAACCAGGACTTCACAAGTTAAGTGGCCTATTCCCTTCCTCCACCTGATTACTGGGATCATCTAAAGGCTACGACCAAGGGTTTCCTGAAAAGGGTTTTTAACAGTTAAAGCACAAAATTTATGTAAGACAAGAATATGGGCCTATGGGCGTTGGCTGGCTGATTTGATGGGCGTATTTACCAACCAGCTCATAGAGGCAAAATACTATCAGTTATTTAGGGAAGAAATATGGGTGATTCTTCCAAGGCCAAACTAGAGGCACAGAGCTGGAAAAACTTCATCCCCACTCAGCACATACTAGGGAGGTAACTTGCCAGCTTTGCTTTGGGTCATGGTTCTTACAACTAATTTATGTGTTCCAGAAAATTTACCGGGAAATCGACGTTGACAGGTCTGGTACCATGAATTCCTATGAAATGCGGAAGGCGTTAGAAGAAGCAGGTAACGCTTTAACTGCATTTTCTTTCCTATGTTTAATCTGTCTGCAGACTGTGTGAACATTCATCCTATACCATACAATACAAGGTTTGGTAAAGCTATAAAGTAAAGTAGGTTCTGGTTTAATACAAACACCTTTTCATTCCCCTTTGAAAGACTAATTGGTAAAACTAAATGCAGTAGGATGCTGTGCCCGCTGTGCCTTCTCGAATCCAAATTTCCTTCAGAGCCGTGGCACAGCAAGTAGGCAAAGCCAAGTCTCAACAGACTCACAGGTACCTCCTTTCTGGTGCAGGGTTGGTTAGGCAGAAATGTAATGTCTCAGCTCAGCCCTTAGGGTAAGATCCTAGCAGAAATGGTTATCAATAAAAAGAGACAAGTGAGTGGTAGACCAGCACGCCGGAATGTAACGCTGCCACAGAGACCCCACACCACAGTGGTTTAAACTAGGTGTGTCTTTCTGTCGCACAGCAATCCCAGCTCCAGCAGTCCACGGCTAGGACTGTGCCTCGTACTCTCCTACCGTGTCACTATCTGATCATTCTTCCCCCAGGCTCCCCCCGTCCATGATGCCCACCAGCCCTTCGAGGGTTGCCCTCATCCAAAAGACCTGGGACAGCTTGCCACCACAAACATGCCACCAACAGGTTGACAGAAGGGCTCCTTGCCTTTAAGGCACACAGGCCATTTCTGCTCACACATCCCACCGGCCAGACTGGTCGCAAGGCCTCTGTTGGCTGCAAGGAAGCTGGGACATGCAGTCTTGATGCTAGGTGGCCACAGGCTCAGTAAAAATTATTTTACTGTGGAAAGAGGGAGAACTACTATTAGTTTACCAGGAACAGTTTCTGCTCACATATACCCAGGAAGAATCTGGTCTCCAAGACGATTCAGAGCTAAACAAACAAAAGGAACCAGTATGGTTAACAACATGAAGCACCGTGACCATGAGAACAGAAGCAGGCAAGAAAAGACTGACGTGTCTGCAAGGACACAGGCAGTGGGAAGGTGGCAGTTTGGAAACAAGAAAAACAGCAGAAGGTACTGGCTTTGCAAAATAAAACCAGTCTCATAGAAGAGCAGACGAGGGACAAAAGCAATTATACCTCATTTAAATCACCACATTAGTTCCATAACCTGTGAGCACAGCTACGTGGTACAATCTAATGCTTAGCAATCAGTTTGTTTGTTCATGTAACTTCAGGTTTCAAGCTGCCCTGTCAACTCCACCAAGTCATCGTCGCTCGGTTTGCAGATGACCAGCTCATCATCGATTTTGATAATTTTGTTCGGTGTTTGGTTCGGCTAGAAACGCTCTTCAGTAAGTGGATATTTGGGGGAAGACTCATTTCAGTTCTCTTGGTATTCAAGTAGCCTGCCTTTCACCTTGGTGAAATCATCTAAACTAGAGACATGCCTTCCAGGAGTTGAGACTGAAATTCCCTCTTTACTAATTTGAGGGTGAGGAAGAAAAAGTGTACAGCAGTCAATGAAGTCAGTTGCTGAAATGAAAAGAGGATAATGCGATCTCTGTTTCAGCTCACCCACTTGTGACATCCTCTTTTCTCCCTCCACAGAGATATTTAAGCAGCTGGATCCCGAGAATACTGGAACAATAGAGCTCAACCTTATCTCTGTGAGTCAGCAGCTCATACCCCCACCTCGATCCTAAGGGGACGGGGGAGGCATGGGGCAGAAAGGGCTGTTTACTTGAGTGACCAGGGCTTTCAAGTCTTTAAAGAACTTTTGGTCTGCTGGGGCCAGGCCTGTACATGGTTGTAAGATGCACTTTTACTTGCAGTGATTTTCCAACTACCTATTCTCAAGTCCAAAAAGTACACCTGGCTCCCTCTTCCCATGAATTTTGACGTGAGTGTAGCTCAAAGTTAAACTAAGAAGGAGGTGGCTGCAGGATCATGCTTAGAAAAATGAACTGCTGATTAGCATGCAAGGGAGAACATGCTGATATAAAGAAATCCTTTGGATTCAATTCAAGTTGGGTTTTGGGAAGATCTGTCAGTCTTAGAATGGAGCTACTTAAAATACTTTGTGAGCAAACTAGTTTTCTCTACTCCCTCCCCTTTAAGATAAAACCAACACTAGTAAATAAGTTTGCCACTTACTATTATTATTGCACTCATGTGTCTAGAACCCTAGCAGTGCACACCTCTGAAATGATCTGAATTAAGTAGGTATGCTAATTTCACAAAAAGCAAAGCGTAAACTGTTCTCTTGTCATCGCAATGGCAGGACGTTCTCTCACTGAAAGAAAGAAGCCAGGTGGGGGTATACTTCCATTATCACCTGGCTCCAATCAGCGTTTCCTCTATACTCAGAGAAGGCCACAGAGGGCCAGGGGAAGTGACCAGCACTGGGTGAGAATGGTACTTATGAGTCCTCTCCGTGTGACAGAGGAGCAAAGTGGCGAGGAGGGCAGGTCTAAGGCACTGGCAGCTCTTTTCCTTGGATTTTGAACTCTGGAGGAAGCCAGCAACTAAATAACTCTCTCATTCTGCTATTACGCATTACATAGTACCTTTAGTGAACTGAAAATATAGTTTATCTTGTTACAAATAACATTAACTTCTTTAAAACTTCACATATCCTAGGAAATATCTCTACCCCAAGATTGCAATATAAAGTAGAGTCAACCCTGTCTCTAAAGAAATAAAAAATTCGGCCAGGTGCAGTGGATCACCTGAGGTCAGGCATTCAAGACCACCCTGGCCAACGTGATGAAACCATGTCACTACTAAAAATACAAAAATTAGCTGGTGTGGTGGTGGGCGCCTGTAATCTCAGCTACTCAGGAGGCTGAGGCAGGAGAATCACTTGAACCTGGAAGGCGGAGGTTGCAGTGAGCCAAGATGGCACCACTGCACTCCAGCCTGGGCAACAATAGCAAAACTCTCTCTCAAAAAAATAAATTAATAAAATTAGCCAGGCATGGTGGTATGTGCCTATAGACCCAGCTACCCAGGAGGCTAAGGTGGGAGGTACACCTGAGCCCAGGAAGTCGAAGCTGCAGTGAGCCATATCACCCCACTGCACTCCAACCTGGGCAACAGAGTGAGGCCCCGTCTCAAAACATTTAAAATAGTAGTCAACACAACTGTGACATGAAACATGCCACATGTTAAGTTTTAGAAATTCCAGCCTGTCATTCTTCCTGGATATCCTATTCTACCCCAGCTGCCCACCCCTACCCCAGGGTCAACCTGGCTTGCCTGCTAGATCCTCTCCCTCCGCATCTCCTCTAGAAGCATCTTCTTACCCACTGGCTTTCCCTGCCACTCCTAAGCCTCACCTTCTGTAGGTTCCTGGAGATCCTCGCTTCTTGTAGTCTTTGCTAAGGATAAGCCATGTTCAGAAGCTCCCCCTTCAGTCTGCAGGGATTTCAACCTTGACTGCTGATTCTATCACGTGGGGAGCTTTGCCGAAGTCCTGGTGTCCTGGCTGTATCCCAGACCAATTCAATCAATCAATCTGGTTTAAAGTTCTCGTATCACTACAATTTAGAACCAATGCTGAACACCACTGGTTGCAGGGATATCCACATCCCAAACTACTTCTGATGTGATACTCTGAGGCAGAAATGTGAAAATGCTAACTTATGTTGTGTGAATTTCACTTTTCATGTGTGCAATCAACTCTGCAATATGATTCATGACCACCTGATACAAATCACACAGACTACTGACCTGTTAAAAGCTGGACTCTAGAAATCAAGTGGGAAAAATATGAGTTAGTGCACTGATATCATAGCCCTCAATCAGCTTTTCCAGTACAACAGTTTTTTAAAATAATCTACAGGTATTTAAAAAGCCTTTAATTTAAAAAGTGGTCACTGAGCTGACTTGGATTTTTTTTCCTTCCTCACAGTGGCTCTGTTTCTCAGTACTCTGAAGTTATAACTAATCTGCCTGAAGACTTCTCATGATGGAAAATCAGCCAAGGACTAAGCTTCCACAGAGAAACACTTTGTATCTGGACTTCGAAATTATGGGAACATTTACTTAAACGGATGATCACAGCTGAAAATAATGATACTGTCAATTTGAGATAGCAGAAGTTTCACACATCAAAGTAAAAGATTTGCATATCATTATACTAAATGCAACTGAGTCGCTTAACCCTTGACAAGCTCAAAGAGCTTTAAATCTGTAAACAAACAGTATACACTTTTTACTTTTACACATTTTCCTGTTCATAGCAATATTAAATCAGGAAAAAAATGCAGGGAGATATTTAACAGCTAAGCAAAAACATGGAGTCACTCTCAAAGGACACAAGGCCCTTGCAGGGAATATTTAAAGCAACTTCAAGTTTAAAATGCAGCTGTTGATTCTACCAAACAGCAGTCCAAGATTACCATTTCCCATGAGCAAACTAGGAAACATGATATATCATGAAGTAATCTCGTTAAGGCATCTAGAGAGTCCAGGTGAGAAGACTCACCTCCATCGCTGGGTTAAACAAGAGACAGGTTTTATGTAGTAAGATGGACTGGTAATAGTAAATCATTCTCCTTAAACTCAAGTTCTTGACCCTATTCCGCCATATACATCTGGTCTTACAAAGACCAAAGGGATTCTACGCTTCATCAACTGAACCAGTATGCCAAAACCAGGCATCCAATTTGTAAACCAATTATGATAAAGGACAAAATAAGCTGTTTGCCACCTCAAAACTTCATGAACTTCACCACCACTAGTGACGACTGTCCATGGAATTAGAGGGGATGTTGCTTAGGAGTTCTTGTAGAAATGACACAAGTTTGTTTCCTGGCTTTACCTTGGGAAAATGCTAGCAACATTATAAAAATATTGCCTTGTTGCCTTATCTTCTTCCAAATATACTGTTAAATAAAAATAAAGGGTTACCCCATGCAATCACACCATGCCATGTTTTCCTTCCTGGAGGGCAGCCCCATGGGACGGTTTATGAGCACACACAATTATAGCTTGTTTCTACTTTAACAAGGTATGTGCCTCTGTAAATTCATGTATTCAAAGGAAAAGTCATCTTGCCTATAATTAAAATGTGGAACTATAGAATTTTCTTAAATACAATACTTAATACTCTTACCTCCCGCTCCTGTGGCCCGTCCTTCCTGCAGAGCCGAGCTTCCACACTAGATCTCAATTCATTTTCCACCCACTTGTCTGGCTAGTCACCTCTCTTTGCTGCCACTTTTTATGATCACCAGTTACCTCCTAATGCCAAATCCTATAAACATCTACCAGCCATTATCTCCCTGGACCTTTGTGCTGCCTTTAACACCGTTTACTATTCTCCTGAGAACGCCTATTACCTTGGTTTCCTTCGGGTTTGCTTCTCTGGCTGTCTCCTTTGATGTGACACTCCCCCGCATCCTCAGTGGCTCCACCGCCATTAGAATCTGCACAGCTGGTTTGCACACCCTCCCCCTTTGGCAAGGTCTGTTCTCCACGTGCTTTATTCCCTTCTATTTTGTAAAAACCTAGAAACTGTGCTACCATAAAAACATGACTATAGCATCAATTATAGTACACAGAATTGTTCAACATTATACAAATGATTAGATAAATGACATGATGGAATATTATGAAGCCATCACAAATCATGTTAATAGGCCAGGCATGGTGGTTCACGCCTATAATCCCAGCACTTCAGGAGGCTGAGGCAGGTGGATCACCTGAGGTCAGGCATTCAAGACCACCCTGGCCAACGTGATGAAACCATGTCACTATAATCCCAGCACGAATAGTAAATCATTCTCCAACATGGCAAAACCCTGTCTCTCATAAAAATACAAACATTAGCCAGATATGGTGGCATGGGCTTGTAATCCCAACTACTTGGGAGGCTGAGATGAGAATCACTTGAACCCGGGATGTGGAGGTGGCCATGAACTGACATCACATCACTGCACTCCAGCCTGGGTGACAGAGAGAGACTCTGTCTCAAAAAAAAAAAAGTATTAATATTTATTATACAATATCAAGTATAAAACAGGAGAATACAGAATTGCTTAAACAATAAGCTCTCAACTACGTAAAAGAAAAAAATCATATGTAAGACTATAAAGAAACATGTCCAAGTGTGAATGGTACCTCTGGAGTGGTCTTTCCTTTCCTCCTTCATAACCTTTTTCTGTACTTGTAGCTACTTCTATAAGGAGCTTTGATATAAGGATACTTACTTTAATAATAAAGAACAGAAAGACTAACACTGATGTTCTCAGTTTAGGATTAAGGAATATAAAAGTGGGATCACAGTTCCCTAATTTTCACACCTTCTCTGTTCATACATCTGTGTAATTCTTTAGTCTGCCAAGTACCTTCATGCCCAGAACTTAGTATGGTTTTCCTCAACAACTCGGAAGCATGCCGAGGCAACAACAATTAACCTCCACAGATGAGGAAACAAGGCTCAGGGAGGTCAAGTGTCCTGGGCAAGGTCACCTGATGGGTTAGTAAGTATGACAGCCCAGAACTAGAATCCATGTTGTTTCCGGTAGCTGAACATATTAACACAAACTTAGTGGCTTAAAAAACAGCCATTATCTCACAGTTCTGTAAATGTGAAGTCCAACGCTGGTCTCAACGGACAAACGCATTCCTTCTGGAGACCTGGGGAGCATTCATTTCTAGCCAGGCCCACTCAGGTTAGCAGAGTTCAGCTCCATGTGGCCATAAGGACTGAAGTCCCCATCTCCTGGCTGAGTCAGCCAGGGGTCATTCTCAGCTTCCATGTTACCTGACCCCATAAATCAATGAGGATACCAAAACAGTCTATTAGAGGCTCTAGGTAAAATGTACAAGTAGGCTTCTATCACCATGATCTCTACAGCATTTTCTTTTAAAAACCACTTACATTGAATCACTTGGCTGGTAAAGAACTCTTATTACAATAAATATACTTACATTAAGCATTTGTTCTTTATCAGCTGAGTAAAATATCCCAATGGCTTGTGACTATTAAACAACGTCTGTTTAGGACATCAAAAACAAAAATCAGTAAATAGCTTAGCATCAAAAAGTTTATTACAATTGTTTTTAAAATCAGCTATGATCTTGACAAATATTACTGGTAAGTCTATAGCAAGTTTCTAATTTCTGAGATATAAAAGACAATAAATACAGATTAAAATTCAGCCTACAAACAAGATTCTAAATCTAATTACTGGTACTGTAGCTTAGTTTCAATATTTCAAATATATGTATAATTCTTAAGATGCTATAAGAACTCATATAATCAAGTTATTGTTCACTGACAACCAACTAACAGTTCTTCACCGACAATATACAAGTGTGCAGTGCCTTCGAGCCTCCACGTGAGCCCCCCCAAGGGCCTGTGGGGTGCCAGGGACAATCAGAAACAGTGATGTGGTGGCACTGGTCCTCTCTGGCAGGAGGACTGGTTTAGGAGCAGGCGCTGAAAACACCCACTAAACAGGACAGAGAGCTGATTTCCCAACTGCCCAAGAAGTGGTCCTATTTACTGGACAGGATTCTTGTAGAAAACAGGATTGTCACTGTATATTTCTCTGAGTGCTACACGGGACACCTGTGCCCCAACACGGTATGGCCTGCTGACGTAGATGCTTTATTTCATCGTGCTAAACGTCCTCTAATAGTGAATTCTTCAATCCTTCATTTTCTTCTAGAGACATTCTTCATCGTGTTCAAGCTACATTGTCATTAAAATAAGTCCTGTGAAATTTTTGCCAAAAATAATCGTATTACTTCTTCTTAATAAGAGATTAATTCTTCATTGACTAAAATTCCATGTGAAGTTTCAGGCCAAGCTCCTTTGTCTTGGTTTAATTCTTGGATATAGCTGCAAAAGAGTTTAAAAAATATTTACATACTATATAGATGTGTGGGAATATAACAAAATTTCAAGAAATAATGAGGTTAGGGGATGGATGTCACGGGAAGGGAATCAAAGTGAGAAAAGCAATCTTGGTGTGTGTGAAGCACCTAGAGCTTTGCGTTTAACAGTGTGCTGGGCTCATCAGCTAGACTGCACAGGACGTTCAAAGATCACAAGGGCCCATCAACTGTGGCAACTCTACAAAGCAGCAATATAAAATCCCATGACAGCTCCAGGTATTAACTCAATCTGCACAGCTTGTTGAGCTGTAAATCAACTGTAACAAGGAAGGCAAACCGCTATATGCTCCAGCATTTGGAGCTTCTATCAAGAAGGAAGAAAGAGATTACATTCTTTTACCTTTATTCACAATTGACATGACATTGTGTCACGGGACTTCAGACTGTCAGAAATGAAATGCCACAGACTAAAAGTCTACAAATTTAAGGAAGGCTGGGTAGAGATTTTGCTTTAGAATTCTGTGTTTTTACAACAAGAGCTGTAAAGTTGAGTCCTAGTGAAGGCTGCAAGGCTTACAGGCCTGAGCTAGGACCAAGTCAAACTGGTAAATTCAACTAACACACCAAACAAAAGCAGTCCCACTTGACAAAGAAAAATAAAAGGGTTTACTCAAAGAAAGTAGAATCATAGGCTTTAATTACATCCCAATTTAAAAATAATAAAAATAATAATTTAAAAAGACTTCCAGTCAAAACTAAAAAACTAACTGGTGGATCCATGTTACAGAAAAGATTACTTTTCTATCTTAAAAGAAGACACTTAGCTAATACAGTTTTCTAGACTTCTGAGCCCTGACTACACATATGCACTGCCCTTTTAAAAAACAAAATCAGGGATGAAACTCAAAAAAGTTGTGTAGAGGATACTTCGAACAAGAAAAGATTTTTAAAGTACTAAGAAAATCTAAATTTAGGACTAAAATGAAAATCTTCGGTCCAGTCTGTTAATTTCAGAATCTTCTGAGCACCACACACGTGAGACAGAACTCAGTCTTTGAGCGACTGCTCCCACGCTTGGGAACATGCAATGTTCCCCGTGTCATTAACCACAGGACTTCTTTGTTAGAAAATTTAAATAATTCAAAAGATCTATTGTATAACTTGGTGACTATAATTAATAATGTATTGTATACTTAAAAATCACTAAGAAAATAGATGTTCTCACCAAAAAAATGATGAGCATGTGAGATAATGCACATATTTAGTTCGATTTAGCCATTCTACAAGTATACATATTTCAAATCATGCTATACACCATAAATACGTACAATTTTTGCCAATTTAAAAAAAAGAAAATAAAATACTCAAGCAACTAGTTCTAAGAAGATACTCTTTCCCAAATAAGAAACTATACAAAACAAAAGGGCTTATTTACCAGTGATGTTTATCAGAGAAGGAAAGTGGCCGCATGCAAGAGACTATACCTCTCTAGTGCTAGAGACTTTGGAGAAGCAAGTGAGGGTGCTTGAAAGAGAACAACCTTTATATTTATTTCTGCTTTCCTCTGGTAATCTGAAAGTTTTTTTTTTTTTTTTAAGACAGGGTCCACTGGGTCGCCCAGGCTGGAGGGCAGTGGTGCGATCTCGGCTCACCACAACCTCCGCCTCCCACGCTCAAGCAATTCTCCTGCCTCAGCCTCCCAAGTAGCTGGGATTAAAGGTGCCTGCCCCTCGCCTGGGTAATTTTTGTATTTTCAGTAGAAACAGGGTTTCGCCATGTTGGTCAGGCTGGTCTCAAATTCCTGACCTCAAGTGATCCTCCTGCCTTGGCCTCCCAAAGTGCTGGGATTGATTACAGGAGTGAGCCACCATGCTGGGACCCTGAAAGTGTTTTTTAAGGGCTCCATAGCCTAATTTAATCTTTCACTTTCATTATTCTTTAAAGTTACATTATGATCACCCAAATGCATACTGTCTAATCATCTACTCAAAACTTGTTGTGAAATGTTTATTTCATAATAAATGTTGTTGTCAGGACAGCAGCAGTCAAGGTGTATAAGTCATTTACGCTGCATGTTAGACAAACAACAATGGGGAAGGGAGAGTCAAGGGGAAATGCTGGTCAGAATCCAGGAAGTCAGGTCCCAGCAATGAAGTCATTTCAAGGAATCCACCGAAAGTCATGCCTAGGCAGTGGACCATTTGCAGATAGAATCCTGTTCATAGCCTAGATGCCAGAGAAGCAGCTCCATGTGGGTAGAGGCCATGTCTGTCTGAATGTGATGAAAATACCAAGAATAGCATCTACCATTTGCTCTCTATTAGACCTCTGAGTTATCCTCCCACCAATCTTAGGAGGCAGAATTCTCCATCCCTCCCCATGTTCTTTCTGCAGCCTAGATAGCCAAATAATAGGTGCTGCAGGTGGATCTGAAGCAACGTGGAGGCCAGTGCTCACGACTTACACACCATTTTCTAGGTATCACAACTGGCTCTTCCTTTGCTCAACCCTTTCCTTACTTCCTCACCAAGAGCAGATTTTGCAAGCACTTTAAACTTTTATCTCAATCTCTCAATTACCCTGACCATTTCTCTCACTCTTTCATACATCCTCCACGCCCCTTGCACATACACAACTGCTGTAAGAGAACAGCTGAATCTATAGAGCTTACCGCAAGGCCCTGGAACCTGTTATTCTCGCTTTCTCTCCTCTGTCCGACCATATGCCAGCCTTCCCCTGAAAATACTCCTGGAGAATTTTACATGATGACAGCAGTCCCACTGTACTATACTATAGAAGTGGTACATATGTGCTGGCATATTATTTTCTTGCTTTTTATGAAATATAAATCAGACAGTAGAGGAAAACAAAGAACCTTGTCCTTAATGCCCTCTTGAAGCTCTCTACCAAATTTGCAAATCCTGATTTAGACTAACTAAAAATTGATTTCAGATGTCACAGGCTCAATTCCGATCATATTATCCAGTTACCCTTTGGTCTATTTATAAATGTAGGCAGGACCCTATGTTATTGATCATAATAAGAATCACGGAAAATGTGGTTTTAAGTCTAAGACTATCAAAATGTTTAAATTCCATGTCTTATTAACAAAGGGCAGTTTGGTGCACTGTATCCATAACATACAGCAGTTTTTACAAAGCCCCTCTCTGGCACATATGAAAACACGTAAGCGTCAGAATAACTTACTCCCAGCAAGTTGCGTGGAACATATCCCTCCTTATCATTAAGGCGCGCCCACCACCATTCGATTTCATCTTCGTCTTCCCTGTGGATGATTGTCATGCAGTCTCCTTCTTTCATGGGCAGCTCATCATCATTCTGAGGTTCATAATCCCAAAGTGCATAAATGACTCCTTTATTCATTATGCCCATCTTCTCCTGAACTCCTAAAATCATGACAGTAAAATAAAGCATAAAATACACAACTCGGAGTACACCACTCTTTTTAACTTTTAGCTACATGAAACAAAATGGGAAGAAATGGGTATAGGCTGGAATGTTAGTACTACATTAAATATACAATAAAATGTCCTGAGGTGGGGGGTAGAGTGCAGTGGAGGGCAAACAGTATATAGGGAACATACAGAAGACACATTACTATATGCTATCATCTCTAAAGCAGCTCTAAAACCTAGCACTTTATAGGCAGCTCTCAAAAGAGCTACTCAGAGTACAAAAACTTCTGCAAGCTTAGGAACTAAAAAAAGAACTGTTTGCGTCTAGGATATTAAAAAAGTGAATGATATGCCTGTCCAATTTCAGCCTACTCCCAAATGTAATGATTAAGGAACTCTAGAAATACTACTTCATTCTTTACCCAAAATTCAGAGCTGACAGAAAAAAGATAGAAGCAAAATGGTCTCTATGAATTTCCAAATGGGGAAAGATGGAAGAAAAAAATAAATAAATATATATATATATATATATATATATATATATATATATATGTTAGAATGCAAAAATATGGCACTTTAGACATGATCAAAGTCTTCACATAATCAACTCTAATAAAATAAGAATCAGAATTCTAAAAGATGTTGAAATCCACAAACTAGGGAGGGGGAAAAATCCTCAGAAGTCCACCTTTCACCAGGGTTAGTAATGGATTTGCAAATTAACTACTACTTTAAGTTTTGTCCTTTTTCACTTATACCTTCCTATCCTAAAAGGCAATGCTAATAAGAAATAACAATCATCAATTGGCAGGCAATAGGAACAAAGCAGAGGAGAAGGAAAAGAATTAAGGTAATAAAGTTCTCAGCAATTCAGAATTGTTATTTTCACTTTTATAATAATTTTTTAAAAACCAGAAAAATACTTGCTAGCTTTTGAATAGATTTTTCAGCTTATGTAAGCACTGAACTATTGATTATGAAATCATTCCTATATCATCTAATGATATAGCACACAGTATATTTCTCTCATTCTGGGAAAAATTTAAACAAGAAATTGCTCTTTTCTAAAAGAAGGCTCTGCCAATCTAAAGAGACAAGTAAATTTTCAACTCTCCTTGTTTAAGGACGACATGCTAAGCATGACAGACTCACATGGACGATCAAACTTTACAACTATAATTTCACAGTTTTTAAAATGGCCAGATGCACTGAGATGGGAATGGAGAAAGATATGGGCAATTCTGGATATTTTAGTATACTCAAAATAACAGCTCAAGTCTCAATTTCCAGTAAATTACAGACAGGGTCCTGCCCAGACTGCTCCAGAACTCCTGGGCTCAGGAGATCCTCCCAATTCAACCTCCCAAAGTGCTGGGATTACAGGTGTGAGGCACTGTACCTGGCCGCCAATAAATCATTAGGAATGGAGAAAAATTATCATTATTTTGCCATTTATCAGATTAAGAGTTGCAAATTACTTTTTAAAACATTTTTTGAGGGGACTAAAACATGCTCAATGTTAGTGGTAACTTGGGAAAGGCAAACTAAAGCTACAATGAGATATTCCAAATCCACCAAGAGTCAGAGAACGTGGAATAAAAGGAACCCTCTGCTAGATGTGCATCACTGTGACCTGGCAAGTCTACTTGTAGATAAACACCACAAGACAAGTACAAAAATGTTCACAGGGATGTTGAGGAATGAAAGGAAGGAGGGAAACAGCACACGTGTCCTTGGAAAGGAGAATTGAAAGATAAATTGTGCTATAGTCATCAAATGGAATAGTACAGTGAAAATAAACTATAGCTACAGGCAACACGAGTGAATCTCAAAAACAATGTTGAATGAGAAAAACAGGCCACAGAATCACCAGTATGATTTTATATAAAGGGCAAAAACAAGCAAAACTGAAAATATTATAGAATTCATATACAAACGATGTAATTATTTTTAAAAAACAAGGAATGCTAAACATGAAAGCAGTGGTCACTACAGACATGAGATGGGGCCACATCAGGGAGGGAGTCCAAATGGTGTCAGAGAGAGTACTTATGTTCTGTTTCCTAAGTTGGGTACACAGTTACTCACTGTGTGTAATCTATTATCATTATCACTTAAACAGCACATCCTGGTATCTACCATATACTTCATACATTTTAAGAATCTAACCAAATACCCCTAATGTTTTAAAAAATCATATTCCATATCTAAATATAGGTCAAAATGGTCAATAAATTTAATATGGAAAAATATATATTAACATATTATATTTGTGTGCGCGCGTGTGTGTGTGTGTATATATATATATATACACGTATATATATATATATATATATATATGTATATACGTATATATATATATATATATATTTTTTTTTAGACAGAGTTTCACTCTTGTTGCCCAGGCTGGAGTGCAATGGCATGGTCTCAGCTCACTGCAACCTCCGTCTCCAAGGTTCAAGTGGTTCTCCTGCCTCAGCCTCCTGACTAGCTGGGATTACAAGTGCCCACCACCATGCCCAGCTAATTTTTGTATTTTTAGAAGATGGGGTTTCGCCACGTTGGCCAGGCTGGATTCGAACTTCTGACCTCAGGAGATCTGCCCACCTCAGCCTCCCAAAGTGCTAGAAATACAGGCGTGAGCCACCATGCTTGGCCAACACATTATATTAACACCAGTAACCTCAAAACCTTGGAAGGCCAAAGTGGGAAGATCGCTTGAGCCTAGGAGTTCAGGGCTGTAGTGAGCTATCATCACACCACTGCACTCCAACCTGAGTAACGGAGCGAGACTGTCTCAAAAACAAAATACATACATAAATATGTAAGATATGTATTTATATATATGTAATTTATATATATATAAATACATTTTAAAATAGGTAGTATATCAAATATTCTACAGTCCAGAGTTCAAACCATAAACAAAGGCTGGGCATGGTGGCTCACACCAGTAGTCTCAGCTCCGGGAGGCTGAGGCAAGAGGATTCTTTGAGGCCAGGAGTTTGAGACTAGCCTGGGCAACAGAGCGAGGCCCCGCCTCCAAAACAAATTTAAAAGGTCAGGCATGGTGGCTTGCACCTGTAATCCCAGCACTTTGGGAGGCCAAGGCAGGCAGATTGCTTAAGCTCAGGAGTTTGAGACCAGCCTGGACAACATGGCAATATCCAATCTCTACTAAAAATACAAAAACTATCTGGGTGTGGTGGCACATGCCTGTAGTCCCAGTTGCTCTGGAGACTGAGGTGGTAGGATCACCTGAGCCCTGGCAGTCAAGGCTGCAGTGAGCTGTGATTGTGCCACTGCACTCCAGCCTGGGTGACAGAACAAGTCTGTCTCAAAAAATGATAATAAAATAAAAAATTAGCCAGGTGTGGTGGCAGGTGCCTGTGGTCCCAGCTACTTAAAAGCTGAGGCAGAAGGATTACCTGAGCCTGGGGCTGCAGTGAGCTACGATCATGCCACTGCACTCCAGCCTGGGTAACACAGTGAGACTTTATCTCTAAAAAAAATACAATAATCATAAATATCAACAATAAAAACTATCAGCTGAGAGAGATGAAGAAGAGAACTTGAGATTTGTGGTTCTCTGACCCCATCCCTTCACATCTAGAGCCTAAAAAAGGCCTAGAGACAGGGGGAAAAGTGTTCAGCAGAGAGGGCAGAGGTGTATGTCTTTACCCTTAGGGATCTTCCAATCAACTGGTAAAGGAGTTTGTGAGAACTTGAGTAGTATGGAGTTCTGGGACCTCCTCATTTGTCTCTGGTCTTCCCTCCTTCTTTAATTCCCCTCAAGCCCAACTAAAGAGAAAAATTAACCTCAACTTCTAAGCCTTGTAAACAAAAAAAAAAATTTTCCTTGTAAATGAAAATGCCAACCAACATATATCCATCTAAAACTTCAAGTCCATTTTCCTCTAGGTACAGATCTGATGTTAGCAATAGAATCATAAACTCAAAATCAAGAAAACGAAAAGAGGGGGAAAAAAGACAGCTCCAAAATATATGCTGCCTTTATTTCACTTTATGACAAGTTTGATTTCTAGGAAAACTTGGACCATTTGGATTCTTAAGCTGATCCTGCACTCCTCTTGATCATGTTATTAGGAGGCGGGTCTGTTTACTTATTTGCAAGGATACACCATCAATTTATAAGTACTAAAGCCTGAATAGAGGATCTTTTATGGTCAAAGCCATTAACACCACTAGGTCAGATGCTGCAGCACTGTCTTTTGTAGTTGAAGAAGTCCCTGACAATAGCTGTTTCTAAGCATAAAACAGAAGCTGTATTATTATCTGTGACCAAGGCTGCCCTATTTTCAAGGCCCAGGACTATGGATAACACAAAAGATTTTTACCAAACAAAAATACTTACTGAATTATACCCTGATACAGGATAAATGAATGCAGTAATCAATACATTTAGTTCTACTTGTCACGTACCATAAAGAAATTGGGAGCACTGAGTGTAGCCTTCCTCCATTTCCTCGCACTTGTCTGCAGCAGTCTGCATGTCACTGTAGGTCATGGCAAACACAGCGGCTCCCGACTCCACCAAAAACTTAGACACTTGGACATTGTTACACGAGGCAGCACAATGTAATGGAGTCCTGCGAAGCAAGACACAAGGGCTACAAATGTTTTCCTAAATTGAATGACACCTGCTGGGTTAAGATATCTGGAAAGAAAGTTCTTGTGTCTCTCACCTACCAAGCTCTTTCTTCTGAAAACCTCTTAAAGAGTTATTTAAAAACCAGTTCAACATAGATGATTGAACCCATCAAAGAATTACAGCCACAAATGAAAACTTCAGAGTGTCACGGACCACACTGGGGCTGAGAGCTTGGCAAAGGGTGAGAAGAATCAAGGATGTGAATAAGAAGAAATGAAATATGTATAATAGTTTAAGAAAAACAATATAAAATGGATTTAGTTCTATGTCCTGAGCACCCAGCCTAATTATTGCTGTCAGAGTAGAAGACCTAATAGTCCTTAAGTTACACATCTTCACTCAAAACGTTTGCCTTTAAACATCTATTTATCACCACCAATTTCGAAGGAATTAAGTTGCATATGTGAACTTTTATATTTTTTAAATCCCAAGTTAAAATAAATTTGAATGGAAAAAATTTGTCAAATCAATTAAGACCAGAAAAGTAACTATAAAATACACATTTTTTTTCTTGAGACAGAGTCTTGCTCTCTTGCCCAGGCTGGAGTGCAATGGCATGATCTTGGCTCACTGCAATCTCCATCTCCCAGGCTCAAGCAATTCTCCTACCTCAGCCTCCCGAGCAGCTGGGATTACAGGCACACACCACCACGCCCAGCTAATTCTTGTATTTTTAGTAGAGACGAGGTTTCACCACATTGGCCAAGGCTGGTCTCTAACTCCTGACCTCAGGTGATACACCTGCCTCAGCCTCCCAAAGTGCTGGGATTACAGGCGTTAGCCACCGCACCCAGCCAAATACAAACATTTCAATCTACTATAGGTAACTGGTCAGCAGGAATTTATTAATACCATTAAAGAGAACCTTCTCCAGCATCTCAAATGTTTTATCATAGATTATCAATGACCCCAGACTAATAGTAAAGATATAAGAAGAGCCAATACTACTGCCTAAACCCAGAAGCTGAGTTTGAAAATGTTAATCAGGCACTGAATTACGTAAGATTTAGTTTCTTTACTCTTTCCTCTCCTCTTTATTTTATTCTCCTTGGGTATACAGACTTGAAAAGAAAAAAAATTTAGTCCAGGTACAATGTCTCCCAGCACTTTGGGAGACCAAGGCAGGCAGATCACCTGAGGTCAGGAGTTCGAGACTAGCCTGCCCAACATGGTGAAACTCCCAACTCTACTAAAAATATAAAAATTACCCGGGCGTGGTAGTGCACACCTATAATCCCAGCTACTCGGGAGGCTGAGGCATGAGTCGCCTGAAGAGGAGTCGGAGGTTGCAGTGAGCCAAGATCGCACCAGTGCACGCCAGAGAGACACAGCAAGACTCTATCTCAAAACAAAACAAAAAAGTTGTTTTTTGGCCATGCACAGTGACTCACCTGTTATCCCAGCACTCTGAGAGGTCAAGGAGGGCAGATCACTTGATTTCAAGAGTTTCAGACAAGCCTGGGAAACACAGCAAAACCCCATCTCTACTAAAAATACAAAAAAAAAAAAAAAAAAAAAAAAAAAAGCCAGGTGTGGTGGCACACAGCTGCAGTCCCAGCTACTTGGGAGGCTGAGGTGGGAGGGCTGCTTCAACCCAGGGGGCAGAAGTTGCAGTGAGCCGAGATTGTGCCACTGCACTCCAACCTAAGCAACAGAGCAAGACCCTGTCTCAAAAAAAAAAAAAATTTTTTTAATTCCCTATTCCAGACCTTTTTTTTTTTCTTTTTTGAGGGTCTTGCTCTGTCACCCAGACTGGAGTGCAGCAATGAAATACTGGCTCACCACACTCTTGACCTCCAGGCTCCAATGATCCTCTCACCTCAGACTCCCGCATAGCTGGGACTATAGGCACACACCAGCAGTGATGCAAGCTTGGCTCACTGCAGTCTTGGCCTCCAGGCTCCAGTGATCCTCCCACCTCAGCCTCCTGAGTAGCTGGGACTACAGGCACACACCAGCACACCTAGCTAATTTTTTAAATTTTTTTGTAGAGACAGGTCTCTCTATGTTGCCCAGGTTGATCTCAAACTCCTGGACTCGTGATCATCCGCTTCAGCATCCCAAAGTGCTGGGATTACAGGTATTAACCACCATGCCTGGCCAGAACACTATTACTAATAGTCTGGCAAATATTACTACAGATTTTTTTCACTGCATGGTTTTTAATATTGAAAAATTATATACAACAAAAATTCCCAACATTAGGAAAACAAGGGCATTGTGACACAGTAAGAATTTGTTTTGTTTATGCTATAATGTTAAACTAAAAATATAGGCTTAAAGCATTACATATATATTAGGAGCTTAACCACATTTGTGAAAAGCATATGAAAAACAGCTTGGGCCAAGTATGCTGGTTCATACCTATAAACCCAGCACTTTGAAAGGCTGAGGTAGGAGGATCACTTGAGTCCAGGAGTTCAAGACCAGCCTGGGCAACACAGTGAGACCCTGTCTCTACAAAAATAAAAATAAAAAAAATTTTTTAAGAGCTTGAAGAAAATATATTAAAATATTAATGGTGTTTACCTCTACACTGTAGGGATACAGATGGCTTGTTTTCCTCTTATTTTTATTTTGCATGTTTTCCACACTGGACACACATTACTTTTATAAATATAAATGCTTAAAAACTGCAACCAAAATGCTTCTCCAAACATTAAAACAAAACAAAATTGGAAAACAATATCAGTGCCTAATAAAAGAGAGACTGTCATAATAAATGAGTACACGGTCACGTGGGAGAGTAATATGAGGCTAATTTAAATGTTTGTATGTGTGTATGCAATCTATATAGGCATACATGAGAATTTTATATCGTAATATTTTCCATGTTGTTAGAAAAACAAGTTGTGAAACTAAAATACTGGAGTAAATATAGTGTGATTACAACTTTTTTAAATCCTATATAGAAAAAAGTCAATTGTTTATATTCTTCCACAAAAGTAACACATTATAATTTAAAACTTTCTCTTTTTTAAAAATAAAATACAAAATTTGCTATCTATTCTGTTAGTTTTTGGGGGGTGACAGGACCTTATTAGGAACTTTATTATTATTAATGTTGACTAACATTTCCACTATCCTTCTAACAATACTCATTACTTGTAGTACTGCCTGTGTTTTACGTACACGCTAGTTCCATTAAAAATGGATTACATGGTCAAATATATTTGGGATATGTTGAAAGTTATAATCCCCTCTTGGAGACATAGAATGGGCATATTGAAGACTCTGAAGCATTTCAGGGGCTGGGGACACCTTGCTGAAATCAGCACTTCCCAACTTTGCTTAAGCATGCTAATTAACTGCATAGTACTTTGTTACACTTATTTTTAACTACTAAACATTTTAAAACTCCACCTATTTCCAGAATGGGAATGAGATAACTCTTACATGAACACATGTTAATTCTTCAAAAATAGATACCACATTTCTCCGGCTACATTACAAGCAGCTTGAGGACATACACTGACATACTCCTTTGTCTTCCAACAGCACTATGACACTGCTTATAAACTGATTACCAAAACTAAAGTTTGACTGGAGTTTAAAGGAAAATCTTACCATCCATCACTATCAGCAGCATTGACATTTACACCAAACTGTACCAGGAACTTAACGATTTCTGTGTGGCCTGCACACACAGCATTGTGAAGAGCCGTGATGCCTTCATCATTGGGCAGGCTTGGGTCATCAACCTGTATCAATAAGAAGGGTGAGTATCACTCTAGTTTCTTGTCACCTGAACTGTCACTACTAACTGGCTACTTTAGGGTCAAAAGGACAGAAATAGACTCTTGTGACACTTTTAAAAATCATAATTAAAACCTATAGGAGCCAAGAAAACTATACCAAGAACAAATCTAGAAATAAGACAGACAGAGAATAACCACATTAAGTAGGCAGTCACTATAAAAAGATTTTCTTTAAAAAAAGAAGTACCAGAAACTATATCCTTTTAGTCATTTTTGTTTATTTATCCTTCCAACTTCTCACCACAAATTAGTTTCTAAGTAGAAGTTGCATTTGCTATGGAAAGCAAAAAAAAGAGTGAACTAAAAATATTTTAAATAGCAGGCTTCTGAAAAGTAGAGACTACATCTCTAACCTAATACAGTATAGTAAAAATCCATACATGAACAATTTCTAAAGGGGAGTAATGATCTCTCTTAAGAAAGAAAAGTACTCTAGAGGACTCCAAGTGAAAACTGAACTTCCAAATGATGACAATTCTATAGCCACACCTTTAAAATAGCATAGCCTATTCTAAGGCATGCCCAAGCATTCCTGAACACAACCCCACAATTCCAAAAAGAAAAACAATTTAAAAATACAATTTCTCTATAGCAGCTTTCTTGTTAGAGCTTTAAAACAAAATACAAGGTCATATTTAAGAAATTTACCAATTATAATCATACCTCATAAATAATTCTCTGTACAAGGTCAAATTCTCCCTCCAAAGAGGAATCTAGCAGCAAAGCAAGGGGGTTGAATTTCACCCTCATTCCATGAGCAATACGCTCTGAGCCAGTTTTACGCAAGTTTGTCCTTTTACCCTGCAAAGAAAATGGGTGGAAAATTTAGGATCCTGGAAAATCTCGTCCTCTAAGGATGAGAACAGCAGCAGCAAATGGGAAGGAACAACTTCTCAGCTAAATTAGTGAGAGGAACTTTAACAACACAGATTTTAGCACATTTTATTCAAGTATAACATTATTCAGAAAAGTATACAAATCTAATATGCAGCACAATAAATTTTCACAAAGTGAACAAACACCATGGAGCAAAGTTGGAGGAACATAAGTTTATAAAATCTAACGCAATTACATTTGGGTAATACGTTATAGCATGAACTAAATACGTTATAGTATGAACTAAACTAAGAGTATAATCAGAAGTGGCAAATAAGCTAGCTTTCTGTCAAGTATCAGAATTAGCCAAGACTGGTCTTTAGATTGCCTATCTAATAGAGTACAGCAAACTCCATTCTCTTAAAGTAGGCAACAGCATAGCTCAGAACTACAACAGCTAACCTACACTGAATAACTATTCATTAACACTCACAAAAATCCTATGATCCCTAGTTTACAGATAAGGAAACCAAGGCATATAGCCCAGTAAACAGCAGAACTGGGACTCAAATCCAGGTAAGCTGGCTTCTTTCAAGTCTGTCATCTTAACCATTTCACACCGTAATGCCCCTCAGGGGAAAGCATATAATTAAGGTAAATAATACGGATCATTAGTCTTTCTTAGATATACCAAGGAGAAATTCTACCAGTTTAAACTTCTAATGAATCAGGCTTTAAAAAAAAAAAAAAGGCAAAATTTTAAAGACTAGATCTAATAGCCTATAAAATAGGTGTCTTAAACACATCCAACGAAGTGGAGACATTTCCTGTTATGAGGTATGACATACGTACTCCACACATTTCATTTTATCTCAGATTTGGAAAATTGCCAAGTTTTTAAAAATATTAAGTAGCAATCAATATATTTCACAATGTACAATGGCTAAAATGCTGTTCTTTGAATGTTATCTGACTGTGGTTAATACAACTCATAAGCAGCACAGTGTAATGACACTCGCCAATCCTACTGTTAAAGAATGTACGACACAGTTGTTTCTATTTCACCTAAAATGAGAAGGAAAAAGTAAGCCACTTTTCTAGGAAGAGAATAACAGAATTTTAAAAAGAAAGTAAGATACTTTTACCAATTCTAGTTTTCCTTTTCCCTCCTTGAAAATGTGGATTATTTTGACACAACAACAAGAAGGCCAGAAAATAACAAGTGGCTGTAACGTGGACTGGGTTTGGCCAATGTGGCATAAAACTTCTTTCTTTTCTTATGTTTAATACTTAAAGAGAAGCAAGCCTTAGAACTTAGGAGGCAGAGAGTTGTTTAAAAACTGTTAACCTCTATTTTAAATTTTTTTCTAGTTTCAAATGTTTAGTAAACTTTTAAGCAAACATTTACTGTAAATTGTTAAAAATAATTCTGGACAATCATTATCTTTGAATACTATCATATCTAAAAGATATAAGGGATCAAACATGCAAGGTACATTTTAAAAAAATTTTTTTAATGCTATTTTGCTTTTGACCAGGTTTTAAGTTCATAGGTCAGCATCCTACTTCTTTCCGTGCTTACTGAAGTAAAGTGACTTCAAATTAAACTATGAAGAAGCAGACTTCATTTAGACATTCTGGGATTTTTATTTCTCTCATCAAAGTAAGAAAATGGAAACTTAAATTTCAAACAAAAGCTTACTATGTGGAAGGAGTATGGAAGGTGCACTCAAGTCAAAACATACAAAGTTTTAGAATAACTTTGTATGTTAAAGTACAAAGAAATCTTAGGGATCACCAGGTTAGCCTGAGATTTTCAGACTTCGTTGAAGGGAAGGAAAAGGCTTACGAGGGGCCCCTCAACCCAGTTACCCCTCCCTGCCCTCACTTCATCCAGAACCCTTCCAATTTTACCACTGTTTTGAGGTTTCACCTAACATTTCATTTTTTAAAATTTCACTGCTACAAAATTTTGAAAAACACTGACATCACCAATGAGAGAAGTTACACCATCTGCCTGATTTCACACAGCTAAGCTAGTAATCAAAAGTTTCAAACCCAGGTCTTTTGAGCCCCAGTCGAATGTTGCTTCCCTAATTATGTGACATCAGCTAGAGAAGAAACAGCAAATGCAGTGTTTATGGGGATAAGAACAAAACTCTTGTTTCTTTCACAAATAAATGGGTTCTCTCTAAAAAAGAAAAATGTTCTTTATGCTGAATAAATTACATTTTGATAACATTTATAAGATTCACTGTGTACCAAGGGAATTGTAAAATAAAAACGCAAACTGGAGAAGAAGAACGTGACCACCAAGAAGACCATAACAAAGTAAAGGACTCCAGAAAAGGCCATGAGATTGCACATTACTTACAGGAGGCAGAGAGACTTGCCCAGTGATTTCAGGCGGGCGCATGCTCACTGAGTCTTCTCCCGGCCCTTCAGGCTCCGGGGGATGGGTATGGTGGCGGTGGGTATGGAGGGTACTCCTCCAGGTACACATCAAGCAGATGGGGGAGCCTCTGGATTTGGTTCTTCTGGGTTATTCTGGAGATTTGGGCTGTTGTCTGGGACTCCCTCGGGCACATAATCAAGGCCCTGAGAAGGAGCTGGCATGTCACTGTTCTCTGTACTGGCACTCCCCCACATCCTCTGGGGACAATGGTTCAGGAACCAGAGAGACCACCTCCTTCTCGGGCTCCACATGTAAATATGGATTCTGGATTTCTACTGGGCTTTCTGAGTTGGCAGTCACAGAAGCTGACTTGGATGGGTATGATGGGACAGAGATGGTCTCCATGGCCGCTATGGTGGTCCTCTGATACAAAAGCTTCTGAATATTTGGCCCGTTAGGACCCTCTGGCTCTGTAATAGAGCTACGTTTCTTTAGTGGCCTTGGTGCATTAGACAGTTTCTTTCGTAGGGCTTCTAAGTCTGCATCACTCTGGTTTCGGTAAGGATTAGATAAGAAGGGCAGTAATTTGGTTGGGCTGAGTGGCCGAGGAATTCTTTCATTTTCATGGTTCTCCTGAACTGAAGAAACAGGCTCTGTTTCAGGTTCTGGACTGTCAGGCTTGCCCTGGCTATTGGAATAAATGTTCTCTGGATGCTGCTGTTGATTCTGGGCAGCAGCAATTACAGGCTTACCATATACTAATTGGAAAAGAAAAAAAAGCCCTGATTAGCATTAATTAAACAAAACTGGCAAGAAACAGAAACAGCTAACAATAACTAAAGCCTCTTTTAATTTCATCGTTGTTACTACATAATGCCCTTCAAATATAATTAATTTTTAAAAATAACAAATGACAAAGCAAGGAATCCATCTTTGCATAATAAACTTATTAAAGAATCAAAACCCCCACTGATTGTAACATGCACCATTATCTCATGAAACAATAAGAAAATGTTGCCAATTTTAAGAAATCACTGACTGTAGCGTCCAAATTTAAAATAACAAAACGTGAAAATTGTTTAGAACCAATGAAAACAGATAATCCTCTTGTGTCCAGATTACAATTGAACATGGATCCCATCTTTCACTTTTCAAAAGTGAATCAATGTGAGAAATGCTATTTGGCTTATAAAATTATTAAGAACCACTTATAGTTACCAAAGCTATCCCTGTTAGCATTCTGATTATATTAAAATTATCTAATTCCCAAATTATTCCATTTTCACCAAAGACCCACAAAAAGAAAACATTCTTTGCTGTCGAATTTTAATTATGACATCTTAGGTCACAATTATGTGGCTATCTCATTACTACAAAGCTATTTCCATTCAATTAAAACATGGTTAATTTTATTCTAGTCCTATAAACTAATAATTTACAAAGAACTCAACAAATTTCCAAAGTGTGTATGTTTAATACAAACTAACCCTAATTATATTTTTACATATAGTTAGTGGCTATGTCCTCATTACAATGACTTAAAATACAGTAGGGAGTATTTTTTAATAATATATATAGACACACACACATATATAAAGGGAGGTGTGTGTGTGTGTGTGTGTGTGTGTGTGTGTGTGTGTGTGGACAGGGGCAGTGGTCCAGTCCTCTATGTGACAAGAACGTCTGGTCAACCTACAGTGAAGACACACACCTTCCTTCTGCACTGTAATGACCCATGTACATTTGTTTTCCACTCACCAATAAGCCCCTCCAGACTTGAGATCACGCTTTATTGATCTGTTAACTTTAGTGCCTACTACTGCAGGAGCAGACATTTAGCAAGCACTCTTTTAAAACAGCCAATAAAGAACAGAAGTCACAGTTAAACAAAACCCTTAGCCTCAGTCAGAATAGGGATTCATTATTTTGCTGTCTGCTGAGAGATGGCAGCTCTGATATAGAACTTAAGCACATCACCTACGCATGTGAAGAACCTTACCACTTGAAAAGTGTGGCCCTCTGGTATGAGTCTTGGTCAATGCACTCTGCACAGCCTGCTGGAAGTTTTTTCCTGGAGCCTGCTGCTGCGTGTACATGGAATATATTGAACTTGCTGCCACGGTCTGGGGTTTTCTGAAGGGTGGAAGTAAGGCGTCTTTGGAAGGCTGGGGGAGTAAAGGGCCGGACAGCAGCAGCTGGTGGACTTTCTTGCTTAGAACCTGGAGAAAGGGTCTGGTCTTGACCAACTCAAGGTATGCTGGGAGACAGCAGCACTCTTGGCTGCTGCCCTGCTGGTTTTGGTTTAGTTCCCATGGACGGAACAACTGTTGACAATTGCTGAGAATTTCCATCTGGCTTAATGTCTGAAGGTGGCTGATTAGTTTGTCCAAAATAAGGTAAACTAATCTGTTTTGGTTTTGTAGGAACAGGAGGTGGTACTTTAGCCACATTTTTATTTGCAGCCTACAACACACACATTAAAAGAAGTCAGTTAAAATACTCTATAACTAGGTACACAGGATGTTCTAGGTAACCTAATTTCATGAATGTAAGTATTCGCTATAATAATATTAGCTCTATTTTTTTAATGTTAGTTTTTGTTTTGTTTTATATGCTTATTTATCTTATTTTTGTACAGACAGGGTCTCGTTTTGTTGCCCAGGCTGGTACTGAACTCCTAGTCTCAAGTGATCCTCCCACCTCAGCTTCCCAGAGTGCTGGGATTACAGGTGTGAGACACCACGCCTGGCTGTTCACTAGTTTTAAATCTCTATATTTACTCACATTGAATAACAGACTTCATTAATGTAATACAATCTCTCCCCTTTAGGATTTCCTCCTTGTTTCCACTCCCTATCTGGGCAATTTTAATACATTTAAGTGCCTACTTGAAAACTTTTACTGTCATCTTCCATATTCACAGATGGCATCAATAATGGAAAACCATTCTTGTTCACTTCAATTTCACGCAATTTAGACAACTGCCATAAAACACACCTAACTTGGAACACTCACACATAACCTGGTTATCAAGGGTTAAGACTGTAACAGTTAAAGAAAATTCACCAAACAATCATTTTGTAATTTTGAAGAAATAAGATACTTGAACAGTACCAAATACAATGTTCTTCAATGCACTTATACTTTTTAAAGAATCACACAAATTTTGAGCCAGAAGCAAGTATGTCAGCCACTGCTTCTGGTCTGAGAACACAAACAGACTCACACAAAAGAAATTAAAATAACAGAATGCTAATATATTTTCTAATCTTCTAGGTACATCCTGTTTCTTCTATTCTCCCTCATATAATACTTTATCCCTTCTAAAAACTGCATTATAGAATCACTATTAAATTTTCAAAACCAGGATATTCACAGGTACCTGAGCATCCCGCAAGATATCTTCACTGCTCTGGTTCTTCCTCAGAGTACCGAAGGAGGGTGGGGCGGTGGACGGGTCAACTGCATCAAACATTGAGAACGGACGCACTTTCTTCTCTTTCTCCCTCAGGGGAACCTCTCCATCATCAACTAAAGACAAAAAAAATCACAATAACATTCAAACTGTTTAGAATAAAATATCTTACTCACTCTTAAGTTTCTCTCTCCTAAAACTCTCTGAAAATCTGTGCCCACAAAGCGTGTTCCTATTTTTTAATTAAATTAATAAAAGGATAACTCAAGTGCTATAATGATAGTACCTGAGTTCTCCAGCTAAATTAAGGTGTTCTGGAAATAAATACTGTTAAATATTGTCCCTAGTGTTAATACACTAGAAAATGAACTATCAGCCGGGTACAGTGGCTCACACCTGTAATCCAAGCACTTTGGAAAGTAGAAGCGGGTAGATCACTTGAGCCCAGGAGTCCAGTCTGGGCAACATGGCAAAACCCCATCTCTACAAAAATTACAGAAATTAGCCAGGCATGGTAGCACGCACCTGTATTCCCAGCTACTAGGGAGGCTGAGGTGGGAAGATCACTTGAGTTCAGGAGGTGGAGGCTGCACCAGTGAGCCATGAGCACACACCACTGCACTCCAGCCTGGGTGACAGAGTGAGATCCAGGAAGGAAGGAAGGAAGGAAGGAAGGAAGGAAGGATGGGAGGATGGGAGGACGGGAGGGAGGAAGGGAGGGAGGAAGGGAGGAAGGGAGGAAGGGAGGAAGGGAGGAAGGGAGGAAGGGAGGAAGGAGAGAGAAAAGAAAAAGAAGGAAGGAAGGACGGATGGATGGACGGACAGAAGGAAGGAGAAAAGAAAAAAAAAAAGAAAATGTACTATCTAAAAAGAATACACAGCACCTTTTAGATGACCAAAATTTAATATTCAGGAGTAGCACAAATAAATCTCACCTTGATCCAGAGCATTCCCAGAGCTTTGAGGTGCAGAAGCAGAGCCTTGGCTCAGGAAAAGATCTGCATTTGAAGGACTCCAATCAGGGCCAACTGGATGGATTTTAGAGCCTAAAATACAGAAAAGCAGCTACAAATAACTCAGCATTCTAAAGAGATTTTTAATGGTTCTTTTTACTGCTAAGACTTTTAATCTCTAAAAACAGCTTTAAATTCCAGACTCGTAACACCCCAATAAATTTACTTAGAAAATACTGTATTAGATTTTATATTTCTAATTTAAGACTCTTCCACTTTACTCAAGCAGTTTAGAATTTGTCACAGCTAATAGACAGTCTGCTTGAACCAGCAAAAACACGTTATTCTTCACGTGCTAGAAAGCATCACCCTCACACCCAGAAAGTGATTTCCAATTCAGGAGACCTAAGGGTCTAAGACGTATTTTATAAATGATATTTTAATTGATACATGCACAACAGAAAAGTAAATATGTGGACTCGTAATCCAGGACTTCAACTGTAGTCTTTCACAGATCAGTATAGTCAGGTTTTTTCTGCACTAATACTTAAATTTCAAAAGCCACTGCTTTCATTTTTCCTTACAGAAACAAAACAAATATAACTCTTTCACAATAAAATCCAGACTACATGGTACTACTGCTTCACAGTAATTATGGTAAAATAACAAATAATTTGAAAATCAGCTATTTTTTGCGTATAATTATGATTAGAGAACAGAGACAATACTGGCTATTACTTCTTCCATCCAGGGGTCTGAATAAGGGCATTAAAGCATGCTTTATCCCAGTTTTCCTACAATTCTCTTATACTTTCTCCTCCCATTACCAAACTCAGGCTTGCACCTCTCCATGTATCTGAGAACTACACAGAATGCAAGGATCACTTTGTATTCTAACACAAGGACTCTCTGCTATTTTCACTTTTAATCTCCCAATATGTTTAAAGTTATTCTAAAATTTATCAGCAGACAAATTCTCACATGTAAGCAGATACGAATATTTAATACCACTCATCAACATAATAGATTCAGAACCTCACAGTCTGTAAAAATGACCCCATTGACACTTACATATGTTTTTATACAAAAAGAAAAGTTCTCAAGTTATTAACATCAGATCAAAATATCCTTAGTAACAAGAAGGAACTTTTTAAAACACTTTTCAGGTTTACAAAGATATTGTATTTTATTTCATTTCCTGAATAGAACTGTATCATTTAGGGTTAAAAAAAATTATCCTTGTACAACTGTGATATCAATTTTACGTTTTTTTAACTTATCATTACACTAGCAAAAAATACAAAAGGATTTTTAGAATTCAAACATGAACAATGAATACAAAGAGATTTTTGAAAAACTCAAACTTGGGAGAAAGAATAGTGGGGACAGGAAAGAACTAGGCTGTGCAGGACTTGGAAATGACCCACTTTTACCTTTAGTTTGTGAAGTAGCCCCAGCTCTCATGTTGGGCAGTGTCTGTGTTTTCATCGGCCCCTCTGAAGCCTGCATGACCAAGGAACCATCCGGCAGGGCTGGCTTCACCAGCAATTCAGGCCTTGAGGGCATCCGAGGCATAGTAGACGACTGGATATAGGGGCCTACCGCAGCCACACGGCTTGGGGCTGACACGGCTTGCTGGGGCAGATTTCCATCAGACGAAACCTTAGGAAAAAAGCACAGATCCTCCAGTGTTAAACATCATCTTAGATGATCAGACTTATAAAAAGATATGACATTTTCTTATTTTTTAAAACGAGCACTTTCAGAATCTAGCCATAGAGTCTACAAAAAACATCCCAAAATAAACACTCCCCAATGAACTCTCACCTACACTTTATTAAAAGTATTAGAAAGACAAACAGGGCTACACAGGTAATAACATTAAGAAGTAAAAAAAGCAGCGGATTATCTTTTGAGGATCCATAAACAGCATCTGTGTTCTGAGGGCACACTGAGTAATGATTCTGAAGAAGGTGCCTATGAATAGCCTCACTGGGCTGGTCATCTTTTTGCCTCCTCCCCCAAACCATTACAAAACGGCCCACTTACTGGTAGATTTTCTTTTTGCTGTAGAGCTGCCTTCTTCTTCCACAGCCGGTCCCTCAGCTCATTAACACGCTTATCCATGACTGCCACTTCTGAATTTCGCTTATTCAAACACTCCCTCTGTTGTTGTAGCTTGGCATTCTGCTCCTGATTCAGTTTGTTTCTTAGCTGAATAAAGAGAGGGGGGAAAAAAGGTAGCCAAGGAGTAGGAAGAAAATGTCTCAAACAGTTAATCACATGGTTAACTATTATATAATTTCTAAAAATATGAGGTCCCTCCACCCCCTCCACACTTCTCATGTCATGGTTTAAAATTAAGTGACACCTGTGTAAGACCACCAGCTGTGGTTATGAGGAATGTCTCAAATCTCCTGTCTGGGGTACCAGAGAGTTTACTCTGGATTCTTTGGAGTTTAGGTTCTCCCCCACAACCTGCTCCCTCTTTAAGGAAAGGCAACTTTCTTTAGCACCTCTTGCCACTTAGATGAACAACTCTGTTTCTGTAAAGAAGGCTACAGAGCATTTAGCAAACAGCTTCGGTCTACCTGCAGCTCCTTATAGAGGCGATCAAGCTCAGCCACCGCAGACTGACTGTCATGGTGGCCGTCAATCCTGCCGTTCTTGAGCATCTCTAGCTGCCTCGTCAGTTCTTCTACTTTTGACACAGCCAGGACGAGCTCCCTCTGTTTTTGCTGGAACAAACTATTCATCTGTTCAATTTCCTCCACTAGATGAGAAAGAGAACAGCAACAACAGTTGAAAAGAAAAATAAGAATGGACTACTTCCCAGGCAACCAGCTTTACAATAAACTTTCTAATAAAAAGTAGAAAAATTTTTCAGAATGTCCTAGAAGCAACCTACTTCTTTTAGAAGCAACTGCAATCAACAGAGACACCTCGAACTCTCTGTGCTTCAATCTCAATGTATCTTTATTGGAATTCGCATTAAAATTTAATTTAAACTCCAAATTTTAGAAACAATAAAAATTTCTTTAGAACTTCCAATTTTATAAGATTATGTGGCTCTATTAAATCACTAACATTGTACTGTAATAGTTGGAGCTATTACATGAATAAAAATTGCTGCCTTCATCAAATTCTCAGTCAAAAATATTTAGAGGGGGAAAAAATTCTACATTTCCAAAGGTATCTTAGAAATCTTGTATAAAACATTCAACAGTTGAATTCAATTCAGAGGAATGTGCAGCATCAAAACTGCAATGAATTCCATTTTTTCAAAAGATTCCCTTTAAAGTTATCTACAGATCAGCCATGGTGGCTTGCACCTGTAACCCCAGCTACTCGGGAAGCTGAGGTAGGAGGACCACTTGAGGCTAGGGTTCAAGACCAGTCTGGGGAACACAGTAAGACCCTGTCTCAAAAAAAAAAAAAAAAAGATAAATAAATGTAGAAAAAGTAAATCTACAAGGAACAACTCACCAAGTTTCCCATTGCTTAGTCTCTTCTGTTCCACATGGCCTTTAAGTGCTCTCACTTTTTTTAGCTTAGCTTCCTGATTCTCAGCTATTTCTTTTAGCCTTTTAAGCTTCTCCTGTTCAGCAGCTTGTTGCTGTTGTCGCTGATCTTGTTGTTTCAAAAACTTTAAGCGCTGTTCCTAAAGATAAAAGCAATCATTAGGTATGTCATTTTAGGTAGGTATACCACTAAGCTCAAAAATAATCTATCCACAACCCTTAGATGTTGAGACTGAGGTACACTGTAATCCTGGTCTGGCCTCACCTTCTTCCTAAACACTGCCATTATAACCACATTGGAAGTCTGCTCAAAACAGATATTCCTGAGCCTACCTTAGAATCTTCTGCGGATAAGATCCAGGAATCAGTTTTTTGTTTGTTGTTATTGTTGTTGTTGTTGTTGTTTGAGACGGAGTGTTGCTGTGTCTCCCAGGCTGGAGTGCAGTAGCACAATCCTGGCTCACTGCTATCTCCACCTCCCAGGTCAAGCAATTCTCCTGCCTCAGCCTCTCGAGTAACTGGGATTACAGGCACCCACCACCATGCCTGGCTAATTTTTGGATTTTTAGTAGAGACGGGGTTTCATCATCTTAGCCAGGCTGGTCCTGAACTCCTGACCTCGTGATCCAACTGCCTCAGTCTCCCAAAGGGCTGGGATTACAGGTGTGAGCAACCATGCCTGGCCAGGAATGAGTATTTTTAACCCAAGTGGTTCTTATGCAGTAAGGATGCAGTGATTCTTGAACTATTTTTCATAAACTGTTGCAACAATTTTAAAAAGCAGTTAGTAGAAATGGGAAGCATTATAAGAAAGTATTTAAATGCACAAGATTTGGAGTACATTTAGATTCAAACCCAAGTTCTGTCACTTATTAGCTATGAGGCCTTGAATATATTGCATAACCTCACCAAATATGCAAGTCTATGTTTCTTCATTTATAAAATGGGGATGATCAACAGTAACTACCAATGTTACTACAGTGAAGATTAAATGAAATGTGAAATGTAAATCTCTTTGAATAGTATTTTACATAGTATATACTCAATAAATGGTCACTGAAAAGACCTGAAGAAACATTTAACACCTTTAGAAAGCTGCAGTCATGGAATCTGAAATTCTGTTTCTCCTGCTCCCCAAGCAAAATTTCTGCTACTTTTGTTACAGCAGAAATTTTGTTTCTATTACATTAAAATTTGTAACTAAAACTGAGTAACAGAGCCACATAATTTATAATCACAGGTAAACTATTTCTTAGATTAATATGCCTAAAATATATAAGTAGCATGGAAATAATCAAAACAAAAACCCTGGATAAGGCAGGAGGATCACTTGAACCCAGGAGTTCAATCCAGCCTAGGCAACATAGTGAGAACCCGTTTCAAACAAAAAAAAACCCACAAGGACTTTTTAGTCTTTGAGACTAAAAAGGTTAGAGATTTATTCTTCAACAACCAACCTTTTTATCTGACTATACATCCTTACTACTCAATGTAGTGTACATCAGCATCACCTGGAAGCTTGAGAGAAATACAGAAGCTCAAACCCCAGCTCATACCTGCTGAATCAGAATATGTATTTTCAACACCATCCCTAGGTGATTTGTATGTATCTTAAAGTTTGAGAAGCAATGATATATATGACTTTGGAAAAGCTGGAGTCTGGTATTACACATAGAAATTAATGCATAGGAACCCTAGGAAGTATGACATGAAAGTCCACAGTACATGTTGAGAACTGCCTTAAAGAATTCCTGGCCATTATTTCAAAGCCCTATTGGGTAACTTTGCCCATGAAAAATCATCAGTTGTCTACCGCAGCTTCAGTGAACTTATAATCACTAAAGGACTGGTCAGTTGTGGAGCCTGGGTGTTAAGACCAGGGCCTGGCAAACTATAGCCTGCAGGTCAAATCCAGCTTGCTATCTTGTTTCTGTAAGTAAAGTTTTATTGGGACACAGCCACACCCACACCATCTGTTTACCTGCTATCCATGATCGCTTAGAACAGCAGAGTTGAACAGTTGCAACAGAGGCAGCAAAGCTTGCAAAGCCCAAAATATTTACTATGTAGCCCTTTACAGAGAAAGGTCTGTTGGCTTTTGGTTCAGACTGGAAGTCTATGGCTGGCAGGAGAAGCAGCAGTTCTGACAGTAATGGAGTGGCTTCTTACATTTTCCTTGTTCGAGGCTAGGGCTAGGGTTAGTTTGTGGATAAAGAATGTCCCCAAATAAATGCAAGCAGCATGTTACTGGTGCCAAGCTGCAGGAGAGGACAGTATTAGATTAATCTGATCAAGATTAACCATGCCATGTTGGAACTTTAACATTCCTCTTGCCCAGTGTAGTTCCTAGCAGCAAAGATGAAGGGCTCTTTTTGTCTTTTCTGTCTGACTGATACCCAACATACCAGGGTTAATCTTGATCAGAATCAGTAGTCAGGAAGATCTTGAACAATTACGATGATATAAGGATTTCTACAAAATGCTGTAGTAAGGACTTAAAGAGAGCACCAAATGGCAGGTAGCTTTTGGGTTGATAATGTCAACTCAGATCTGTGAGGTAATTGGCTTACTGGAGGTAAATGTAAATAGCCTTACACATACATCAACAAGAGTGGCCTGTTAGGTCTTTTAAAAGCAGATACTACCTTAGTTGCCAGCAATTGTTGCTGGGCTTCAATCTGTTGCTGCTGGCGAGATGCCATTTCCTGAAGTTCAGCAAGAGTCAGATCCATCCTAGGACTATTAACCTACAAGTAAAAACACAAACGCAATCCCAACTTACTATAAAACTATCACGGAGATTCCACCCTCAAAGGTCTATTTAAAAGTTCATCTGAACCAACTATGACAAAATTATTGAGTCATTTTTCTCTCATAATATTAAGCAGATCATTAATTCTTACATTAATACTCACCACACTGACTTTTTAAGATGTAAAACATACTAATACACAATAATCTTTTTTTTTTTTTTTTAACAGAGTTAGGGTTTCACCATCTTGGCCAGGCTGGTCTTGAACTCCTGACCTCGTGATCCACCCATCTCAGCCTCCCAAAGTACTGGTATTACAGGCGTGAGCCACCATGCCCAGCCTAATAATCTTTTATTTTAAGTTTAAATAGTTTAAACAGTCTGGGACATAAGTGGAACAATTCCGAATTACCTTGTTCTGTAATTTATATTACAAACAGTAGTGTTTGATCATATTAAAAATGGTATTGAGGCACTGGCAGCAAACCTAGAATTCAGTCATTGGAATACCACCTAAAAATACAACAGCACGAAAAAAATCAAGACACACTGGATTTCATTAGAAACAAAGCAAGGACATCCACTCTCACAACATCTATTCAACATTGTCATAGAGGTTCTAGTCAGTGCAATAAAACAACAAAGAGAAATAAACAGCATCCAGACTGGTAAGAAAGAAGTTAAACTGCCTTCACGGATAATATAATCATCTATGAAGAAAATGCTATGGAATCTACAAAAAAAGCTACCAAATAAGTTACATAGCAGGATTGCAGGATAGATACATGTATATATATATACACACACATATACATGCAACAGCACGTCAAAAACTTATCCATCACAATCAAGTAAGCTCTTTCCGGGGAAGCAAGGCTGGTTCAATATACGCAAATCTATAAATGTAATCCATCACATATACTGAATGGGCAAAAACTGGAAGCATTTCCTTTGAAAACTGGCACTAGACAAGGGTGCCCTCTCACCATTCCCATTCAACACAGTACTGGAAGTTCTAGCCAGAGCAATCAGGCAAGAAAAAGAAATAAAGGGTATTCAATTAGGAAAAGAGGAAGTCAAATTGTCTCTATTTGCAGATGACATGCTTGTATATTTAGAAGACCCCATCGTCTCAGCCCAAAATCTCCTTAAGATGATAAGCAACTTCAGCAAAGTCTCAGGATACAAAATCAACGTGCAAAAATTACAAGCATTCCTATACACCAATAACAGACAAACAGAGCCAAATCATGAGCGAACTACCATTCACGATTGCTACAAAGAGAATCAAATACCTAGGAATACAACTAACAAAGGACATGAAGGACCTCTTCAAGGAGAACTACAAACCACTGCTCAAGGAAATAAGAGAGGACACAAACAGATGGAAAAACATTCCATGCTCATGGGTGGGAAGAATCAGTATCATGAAAATGGCCATACTGCCCAAAATAATTTATAGATTCAATGCTATCCCCATCAAACTACCATTGTTGACCTTCTTCACAGAACTCGAAAAAAACACCTAAACTTCACATGGAACCAAAAAAGAGCCCACATAGCCAAGACAATTCTAAGCAAAAAGAACAAAGCTAGAGGCATCATGCTACCTGACTTCAAATTATACTACAAGGCTACAGTAATCAAAACAGCATGGCACTGATACCAAAACAGAGCTATAGACCAACGGAACAGAACAGAGGCCTTCGAAGTAACGCCACACACCTATAACCACCTGATCTTTGACAAACCTGACAAAAACAAGCAACGGGGAAAGGATTACCCGTTTAATAAATAGTGTTGGGAAAACTGGCTAGCCACGTGCAGAAAGCTGAAACTGGACCTCTTCCTTACACCTTATACAAAAATTAACTCCAGAAGGATTAAAGGTTTAAACATAAGACCTAACACCATAAAAACCCTGGAAGAAAACCTAAGGCAATACCATTCAGGACACAGGCATAGGCAAGGACTTTGTGACTAAAACACCAAAAGCAATGGCAACAAAAGCCAAAATAGACAAATGGGATCTAATTAAACTTAAGAGCTTCTGCACAGCAAAAGAGACAAGCATTAGAGTGAACCGGCAACCAACAGAATGGGAAAAAATTTTTGCAAGCTACTCGTCTGACAAAGGGCTAATATCCAGAATCTACAAAGAACTAAAATAAATATACAAGAAAAAACAACCCTATCAAAAAGTGGGCGAAAGATATGAACAGATATTTTTCAAAAGAAGACATTTATGTGGCCAAAAATATATGAAAAAAATGCTCATCATCACCAGTCATTAGAGAAATGTAAATCAAAACCACACTGAGATACCATCTCATGCCAGTTAGAATAGCGATCATTAAAAAATATGGAGACAACAGATGCTGGAGAGGATGTGGAGAAATAGGAACACTTTTATACTGTTGGTGGGAGTGTAAATTAGTTCAACCATTGTGGAAGACAGTGTAGCAATTCCTCAAGGATTAGAAATAGCAATACCATTTGACCCAGCAAGCCCATTACTAAGTATATACCCAAAGGATTATAAATCATTCTATTATAAAGACACACGCACACATATGTTCATTGTGGCACTGTTTACAATAGCAAAAACTCAGAACCAACCCAAATGTCCATCAAAGGTAGACTCGATGAAGAAAATGTGGCACATATACACCATGGAATACCATGCAGCCATAAAAAAGATGAGTTCATGTCCTATGCAGGGACATGGATCAATCTGGGGAACCATCATTCTCAGCAAACTGACACAAGACTAGAAAACCAAACATCACATGTTCTCATTCATAAGTGGGTGCTGAACAGTTAGAACACAAGGACACAGGGAGGGGAACATCACACACTGGGGTCTGTTGGGGGGATGGGGGGCTAGGGGAGGGATAGCAGGGGTGGGGAGATTGGGGGAGGGGATAACATTAGGAGAAACACCTAATGTAGGTGACATGGAGGGGGGATGGAGGCAGCAAATCACCATGGCATGTGTGTACCTATGTAACAATCCTGCAAGATCTGCACATGTACCCCAGAACTTAAAGTAAACTAAAAAAAAGTAAGATTGAATAAAGATAAATCAGAAAACAAACAATATGCGAAAATCAAGTGTATTTCAATATATTAGAAACAATTAGAAATTTTAAAATTTTAAATACCATTTATAGTATCAAAAATATGGGGCAAGATGTATATACCAAAAACTCAAAAACTGCTGAAAGAAAATCCAAATAAATGGAGAGTTATATCATGTTCATGAATTGGAGGTTCAATACTGTCAAGACAGCAATTCTTCTCAAACTGATCTACAGATTCAACAAAATCTCAACTAAAATCCCAACAGGCATTTTTGTAAAAATTGATGTTGATTCTAAAATTCATATGGAAGTACGAAGCATCTAGAATAGCCAAAACAACTCTGAGAAGAATAAAGCTGGAAAACTTACACTACCTGACTTTAAGAATTATAAAGTTCCAGTGACCAATGCATGTGGTATTGACATCAAGACAGACCAGTAGATCAATGAAACAAAATAGAGAGTACAAAAATAGGCCCACATACATGTGGCAACTATTTTAGACAAAGGTGCAAAAGCAAATGAGTGAAAAAAGAATAATCTTTCCAATAAATATTGCTTATACAATTAGATATTCATATTAAAAAGATGAACTTTAGGGCCAAGTGCAGTGGCTCATGCCTGTAATCCCAGCACTTCGGGAGGCCAAGGCAGGTGAATCACCTGAGGTCAGGAGTTCGAGACCAGCCTGACCAATATGGTGAAACCCCATCTCTGCTAAAAACACAAAAATCAGCTGGGCATGGTGGCGGACGCCCGTAATCCCAGCTACTCGGGAGGCTGAAGCAGGAGAATCGCTTGAACCTGGAAGGCAGACATTGCAGTAAGCCAAGATCGCACCATTGCACTCCAGCCTGGGTGACAGAGTGAGACTCTGTCTCAAAAAAAAAAAAAAAAAAAAGATGAACTTTGATTCTCACACCATATGCAAATATTCACTCAAAAGGGGGCATAGATTTAAAGGTAAAACTGAAAACTATAAAACTTCTAAAAGAGAACAAAGGAAGAAAAATCTCTGTGACCCTGGGTTAGGCAAAGAGTTCTTAGATACAACACTAAAAGTATGCTCCATTTAAAAAAAAAAAAAAATGGATCCAGACGATATAAAGAACTCTCAAACTCAGTAAGAGAGCAGAAAACTGGGCAAAATATTTGAACAAATAATTTCACCAAAGAAGAAACACAGAGAGCAAATACGCACATGAAAAGATGTCCAAATCATTAGTCATTAGAGAAAAACAAATTAAAACCACAATGCAATACACTAGACATGTATTTTAATGGCTAAAATTAAAAAGACTGACCATACCAAATGTTGGCAAGGACGTGGAAGCAGTGGAACTCTGACAGGCATGTAAAATAATATGATCACTATGGAAACATCTGGCAGCATTTAAAATATATACATATATATAAAGATATATCTCTTTAAATAGAGACACAGTCTCACTTTATTGCCCAGGCTAGTCTCAAACTTCTGGCTTCAAGTGATCCTCCCATCACAGCCTTCCAACGTGTTAGAATTATAGGTGTGAGCCACTGCACCCAGCCAAGGCTGATTTTTGTTGTTTTTTTAAAAAATTAAACTGTAGTTGGTGAAGGAGGAGATGCATTGTGTTCATATGCACTAAAACAATTCTGTTAATGGCTAAAATCATTTTTATCATCTATATATCATCCTCTCATCATTGTAAGATAACTATTAAATCAAAGAAAGGACGGGCACCAAAAACAAGTAAATCAAAGAAAAGAAAAAAGAAGAATCGGAAGAAAGAGACAATACGAACAATGGCACTTTAGATCATCTGAATTCTACTGTAAATGTACTAAAGACTGAAAAAAGGTAATTTAGCTAATCCCTAATGGCACTAAAAACAGCGATCTCTGAAAAGAAATGTCTTCAAAGTATACCAAAGATGCATGCTCCAGTTCCTACGCAATAGCAAGAGCATAAATGTATAATTTTCTATTTTTAAAAAAGTGATGATAGCAACAAATAAAATCACCAAATACTTCCTCAAACTTGCTCAGCATTTATTTTATTCTGAATTTGTGTTACATTCAGCATACAACTTATTCCAATACTCAGCCATATAGAGAACATTAAAATTAATAGTTTCTATGAAATAAATTTAAAATAACATTTAAAAAGGGGGCCATCCTTAGCCCACTGAATAACAAAGTCATAATGAATAAGATTTAAAGTTAAAATATATATATCATTGTGGTATACACAGCATGGATAAAAACAACAACTTACACCATTCTCCTTTCTTCGATATTCACCAGGAACTTTCACACCATTTCTTTTTAAACTTGGATCCTGAGCTCTTGGTCCACTTACTGAGGACAAAATTCAAAAACTATGCATTAACACTCGAGTTGACAGATACTGTACGTACCAGTTCATTTCTGAGTTCTGTCATGACTGCTATTTGAGATTTTAAGTTTAATACATTCTTAAAACAAAGTATTTTCTAATAGCAATGGACTTAAGTTCTCCAACTCAGCGTGTTTTACAAACTTAATTTCATGAAACAGTGAAAAGTCAGCACTACTAATATCACACACCACCTATTAATTAGGAAAGCTGTCTGATTCACATACCAAAAAAGGAAACATTAACAAACTTAATGTACTTCTGACTATGAGTAATTCATAAGTTGCTCTTCCTAATCATCTATTTAGCTACTCAGTAGTTAAATTGAGAAAAGCTTCACTGAAATAAATAGTTGAAAATTAAATCAATGCATCCTCGTACTAACAATATTTTTAACTTATTATGAGAAGAAAGCACTTAAAATTGGAACAAGTAGTATCTTGATTTATTGCAGAAATTTTGTGGTAATTTTTAAGTACTATGAAGTACTTCCACATTTATTTAAGCAAAAATTTCTGTTTAAGTTTGGGAAGGTATTCACTGGAAATACTACATATTCTGCTTTTGTGGCTAAAAGAATTTTTAAAGTCAAAATGCAAGGGTCTTTCAGTATCACTTAATGTATCATATAAGGAAAAGTCTTAATTTAATAAATCATAAGAAGCAAATAACATCAACAGAGAATTTTAAAAACACATTAAATTAAGCTCATATCTATACTTTCCAGAAATTAAAAAAATTATCAAATTACCTCCCAAGAAATTTAAGATTAAAATTTCTTTTGACTCAAATGTCGGCTGTCAGGAATCTTAGCACAAATTCCCATAGCTAATAAACAAATAAACATGTCTACCTTCAGAGCCAAGTATCACACTTACACCTAACTCTAATGCAATCAGCTTTATTTTTTAAATGCAGCTCAATTCTCTGACAAAATAGCTCAGGTAATCTGTCACAATATTTCTGCAAGAAAAAAAAGCTTCTATAATTTCAGAATAATTGCTTTCTTTGCTGTCTTAAAGAGAGCACTTAACTAGTTTCTCTTTTGTATAATCAGTTATATAATTAAAGTAAGAAACAACAGCTTTAAACATAATTTCACATAAATTCTGGGTCGTAGGTCCTAGTTAAACTGGAAAAAGAATATGGTGACAGTCTCCTAATCCTTATTCAAGAGGTCTAGACCAAAAAGAGTAAGTTAACACCTTAATAAAGGAGACTGAAAAACAATCCTGCTTTATCCCAATTTCAACACTATGTGGCACTGGTGTTTTGTGACAATGTGAAAACAGCTCCTTATCTTCAGATTATATTCCTCACATTACAGACACACTGAAACTGCATATTGCACTATTGGGAGACTATTTAATAATTTATCCAGTACTATACAGCAAGATATTTGAACGGTTAGATGGATGGGTAAAATTCAACTAATTAGAAAAGGATGTATGTGACGTAAATAGAGAACAAAATAAAAATAAGATGCAAATGCCAATATAAAACTACAAAAAAGAAAAAAAAGCCTAAGGAAAAAAATGTTTACTTAAAATAAAATTACACACACCAGTGATACTGAAAGGCAGCCAGGTAGCTTGGCTGAGGTGATTCAGGTTCCACTCCTGGCTCCGCCTCTAGGTGTGTGGCCTCTGACAAGTCACTTAACCCCTAAGTATCAGCATTTCTCATCTCTAGGGTAGAGGGGCCAAAACTAAGTCAATTCTGCCCCTCAGCTAACTCATACTCTAAATTTAATCATTCCTAGTGGTCAGGTACCATTCAGACACTTGTGGTAAAGCAACAGTTAATAAAACTGTGCTTTTTTTTTTTTTTTTTTTGGAGATGGAGTTTCACTCTGTTGCCCAGGCTGGAGTGCAAATGGTGCGATCTGGCTCATTGCAACCCCCACCTCCAGGGATCAAGCAATTCTTCCGCCTCAGCCTCTCAAGTAGCTGGGATTACAGGTGCATGCCACCACGCCCAGTTAATTTTTGTATTTTTAGTAGAGTAGTAAAGACAGGGTTTCACTATGTTGGCCAGGCTGGTCTCGAACCCCTGACCTCAAGTATCCACCCACCTCAGCCTCCCAACGTGATGGGATCATAGGCATGAGTCACTGCACCCAGCCAAAACTAGGCTTTTATAATGTGCAATAATCGACATCCACTACATTCTTTTTTTTTCTTCAAGATGGCGTCTCGCTCTGTCGCCCAGGCTGGAGTGCAATGGCACAATCTCTACTCACTGCAACCTCCGCCTCCATGGTTCAAACGATTCTGCTGCCTCAGCCTCCCAAGTAGCTGAGATGACAGGCACGCACCACCATACCCAGCTAATTTACATTCTTACTCCCAAAATTTATAAACCAAGGTCAAACAAAGTAGCCTCAAATTTCCATTTTTCACATCTCAGCATCTTTAGAAATACACAGCAATCCTGCTTCAATCTGCGGGCTTGTCACTGAGAACAGAACTTCCCCCACAGATCTCAGCTCTGAAGCTGCTCGTTCTTCCATAACCTCCAAGACCGCTAGGTCACAGGGATGGCTGTGTCCCCATTGTCTACTGCTGCTTCCCACCCACACTCTCCATTCTCCTCACCCACACTCTCCATTCTCCCCTTACAGTCATCTATAAACTCTGGTCACCATCCCTGGTCACCAACAATGTGACCAATTGACTCCCCCTTGTTCTCTCCAAGTCTTGTTTCATTCTGGATTACGTTACCACCCAAATGCAACCCTCAGTTCTATCTCCACTCTAATTCAGGCTCATTTCAGGGCCCCATCTGAAACCACAACACTAGAAGCCCTCTACCTCTGAAGTTTTCAATTCAAACATTCTGCTTTTGACCACTATTTCCTTTCAATCTGCCTGTCTACTCATTTCCTCTCACGACACCTATTCTTTCACTTAACTGAGACTAGCAGCCTCTTAACTGTTGTCTACTTTTCCTCACAGCCCCCTCCTGTATTCACTTCTTCCCCGCCCAGCTGAAATATCACCTGCCAATACACTCTTCTCCCCTGTTCCACTGGCCTTCCATTGAATTTGTCTAGAAACCTTGGGTTTTCTAGACAATTGTCTAGAAAGAATTTGTCTAGAAACCTTTCTGTTTTCTTCTCTTCTTACAACCCACCTGGGCTATAGACCACCACCGGAGAAAAATCACGTATGGTCTCAAGGTCTCTAACCTCAACTGGTTTCAAGGGTTCCCAGCAGTCTAGACCTCTCTCCTAATTTCCAAAACAGCTCAAACTTCCCACCCACCTCTATCATCACTCCGAGCTCAGAGAAAACAAATGTTTTTAGATGAGAAATCCCTCTACTCCCACAAAATGCACAAATTTAGCCACACTGCCACAGTTTTATTTCTGTCCTGTTATTATGGAAGAGGGATCCTTCCTCTTGTCTAAGAGGACTTTCTGCCTCAAGGCTGTGGAAGTACCTAATCAGGGACCTTGCCCTAGCAAGTCTTCCCTTTCTCATAGTTTCAACCTCCCGCTCTAACGACTCCTTCTCACCTGCATTAAAAAACTGTAGTCCAGCTTCTCCCCCATCCACAGCCTATCTCCACTGTTTCAACTTCCTAACTTCTCCTCCACCTCTCAAATTACCTGCCTTCTCGTCATGTGCCACCTACTACTCCCAGCTACTCCAGTGCACAAAATAAAACTTAAATATCTCTCATGATTCACAGAGCACTACCTACCAATGTCCCTGCCAGGGGTCGTTCATGACGAAGGAAGAAACGAACTTCATTCCTCTGACTTCCAAATCGTTGAAGAACATCAAACATTCGCTCATTATCCGCAACTGGACGTTCTAAAGCAAATGAGTAGAAACCACATTATTTTCAGGTAAAAGAAAGATAAATATATGATTCACCATCTATCCTTCATGCAAACTGTAAATCATTACAGCTGTAAAAATGTATCCATATTTGCCCCTCTTCCAGTAAGAATATCCATGTCAGAATTTTTCTGGAAACAAAAAGAAAGTCACACCTAAATGCCTAGTAAAAATAGAAGCTTCAGGAGAAACAATATATCTCCAGCTGTCCTAAAAAAAATCTTCCAATCTCAAGGGATCTCGATATAAAAACGAGACGTACTGTTTGAGGAGGCAACTGCTTAAAATCAATGAAACTCCAGTAATGGCAACATAATTTTTAAATATAAGAATGTTGAAATAGCCTAAGAAAACTCAACACATTTATCAGTAATCAAGGACACTATCTCAGCACCTTAAATAAACATGGGCAGAGAGTAGAGCAGACAAGCATTCAGCAGCCAATTTGGTGAAACAACACTGAACTTAATCTGCTTGGCTGCAAAGAAGTGCAGTTCTGGTTCTACTTCCAGTAACGTAACATGCTGAGTTGACACAGATAATCCCCTTTTAGAAACCACACATATTCTAAGACCCCCCCAAAAAGGGGTTAGAGAGAAACCCTCCAAAAGAAATTCTGAGTAGCCCTTCTATCCACCCCTACAAAATACACACACACAAGCTGTACTCAAAAGAAGTAAAATCTCCAGGTTCCAGGAGCAGAGAGAGAACTCAAGTCCACAATGGACTGCCCCAGAAAGATATGGACCTTCTCACAAGCTCTAGGCTAACATTCTGATGGCCCTATGATGGTAAAAAATCAGGCATAGGCCTACATAAACTGAAACAGACCCATCAAAGGTTCTCAAAGCTCCCTACTAACACCCGGGCGCCAACCACACCTACGGGTATGCACTGCACTGTGTTACAATTGCCTATAGTATTCAATACAGTAACATGCTGTATAGCTTTGTAGCCAGCCTAGCAGCAATAGGCTACATACTGTATAGCCTAGGTGTGTAGTAGGCGCTACCATCTAGATTTGTGTAAGTACACTATGATGTCACACAACAAAATCACTTAATGACAAATTTCTCAGCACATATCCCCATCATTAAGTGACACATGACTGTACCTCCTTGCCAAAGCATTCCTGCCTATGTGACTCTGAACATGCCATTCCTAGCATTCATCATCTCCCCACCCCCACCAGCCTTTTCTCCTGCAGATGAAACACATCTATTACTGCAACCACTACAATGTATTATAAATGTCTGTGGACACTCGTTTCTCTTTGTGCCCTGTAAGATATCTGAAGGCAGCTTTCATCTCTGTATCCTTCTCAATCAAGTGTGGTCCCTAGCACATTAACAGGCATCCAAGAAATGTTCACTAAGCAAATACACGAGTGGGTAGTGAGAAAATGGAAAAGGAAATCAGAGGAGGACAGGAGAGGAGAAGAAACGCCTAACAAGTAGAGAATTAACTAACAGGGAAAGACATTTACAGCCTTTGGAATAAGGAATTTTTTCAGTAACACAAAAATAGTTAGTTTAATAGTTTTTAAATGCCTACAAATCAAGAGGGAAGGGAAAAAGCCAGAGTAAACATGAGCAAAGGATATAAAGAAACAATTTCAAAAAATAAAAAGCCAAATGGCCAATAAACAAATGAAAAAACAGGCACTCACTTGAAATCAAAAATATGAAAATTTAAACAAAAGTCAAGTTTTCAGCTATCAGTTTAGTAAAAGTTAAAATAACTGTTGATGAGGAATATATCTAGAAATAAATGGAAAGGGTATGAACTGACATAACCTTTGCAGAAGAAAATCTGACAATATATATTACATTTTCAAATGTGTGAGCCTTTATGTTAATTTGGTTCATGATAGTAACCTGTTTACTACCTATATGTATCCCATAATATCATGTTGTATACCTTAAATATACACAATAAAAATTTTTTTTAAAAAAGTGTGACCTGGACAGGCACAGTGGCACACACCTATAATCCTAGCACTTAGGGAGGCCAAGGCTGGAGGATCACTTAAGCCCAGGAGTTCAAGACCAGCCTGGGCAACATGGCAAAACCCCATTTTTGCAAAAAATAAAAAAATTAGCTGGGTGTGGTGGCACATATCTGTAATCCCAACTACTAAGGAAGCAGAGATGGGAGGATCATGGGGGGGGTGCGAGAGGAAAGAAGAAAGAAGAAGAGGAGAAGGAGAAGGAAAAAGAAAACATTTGTTTTTGAAAATTTTAAAAATGAGTGAACTTTTAACCAAAGAATTTCATTTCTACCCTCTAGAGAAATGCTTGCACAGGATCAGAAGAGGTTCCTAAAAGGATTTTCACTGCAGCACTTATTAAAACAAGATAATTAATTTAATGTTTATAAATAAAGCAATTGTTAGCTCAACTGTAGTTTATGCATACTGAGGGAAATTATGTGATAATTTAAAAATAATACAGTGGCTCATGTCTGTAATCCCAGCACTCTGGGAGGCCGAGGCAGGAGGATCACTTAGATCAGGAGTTCGAGACCAGCCTGGCCATCACGGTGAAACTCCGTCTCTACTAAAAATACAAAACTCAGCCAGGTGTGGTGGTGGGCACCTGTAATTCTAACTACTCAGGGGGCTGAGGCAGCAGAATCACTTGAACCCAGGAGGCAGAGGTGGCAGTGAGTCGAGATGGAGCAACAGAGTGAGACTCCATCTCCAAAAAAAAACAACATAGATTTACACATACTAAACTGAAAAGAAAAGATCTACAAGCTATATTGTAAGATAAAACAGTAAACTGGAAGATACTGGTATGTATGCTACTGTTTACATAAGGAATCAGAGAAACACAAAAATATTTCTTCAGTTACTTACAAATGCAGAGAAAAGGTCTGACAAATTATCTGGCTACAATTGTAAGTAATTACATCAAGAGATCAGGCGACTCACTTAGGAGAGAGACATCCATTCTGTTTATAGTATTTCCTTTTTTAAAAACTAGAGGCTGGGCATGGTGGCTCACGCCTATAATCCCAGCATTTTGGGAGGCCCAGGCAGGTGGATCACAAGGTCAGGAGTAGGAGACCAGTCTGGCCAACATGCGAAACCCCATCTCTACTAAAAATACAAAAAAAAAATTAGCTGGGTGTGGTAGCACGTGCATGCAATCCCAGCTACTCAGGAGGCTGCGGCATGAGAACTGCTTGAACCCAGGAGGCAGAGGTTACAGCAAGCCGTGATTGCGCCACTGCACTCCAGCCTGGTGACAGAACGAGACTCCATTTCAAAAAAAAAAAAAAAAAGAGAGAGAGAGAGAAACAAACAAACCTAGAACACATACCAGTGTCGTCATTAAATTTTGGGGGGTTATTTTTGAGACAGTCTTGCTCTGTTGCCCAGGCTGGAGTGCAGTGGCGCGATCTCAGGCTCACTGCATCCTCCGCCTCCTGAATTCGAGGGATTCTCCTGCCTCAGCCTCCTGAGTAGCTGGGATTACAGATGCCCACCACCATGCCCAGCTAATTTTTTTATTTTATTTTAGTAGAGACAGGGTTTCACCATGTTGGCCAGGGTGGTCTCAAACTCCTAACCTCAGGTGATCAACCCTCCTCAGCCTCCCAAAGTGCTGGGATTACAGGTGTGAGCCACCACATCCAAACAAAAAATTTTTTAATTAAAAAGTTGTAAAACAGAAAATCCTTTACGTATCATCATCATGTAGTAAAGGTTATTAAATTCAAATGAGCAAGATACTAAATAGGAATAGGTGGGAACAAAAGTGTCAAGGAACAGAGTACAGCCCTGACAAAGAAAGAACACTTCTTCCTCTACGAAAACGAGAAGAAAAGGGAGGCGCACACAGGGAATGTGAGGTACAGAGTAAGAAAACTGAGGAAGAACACAATAGAGAGTTTCAATTATCTCAGTGAAGGATAAAGCAAGGTAATTTGCTGAATGCAAGGGGGTTACCAGGAGCAGCTAGAAGTTCATTTCCTCATTCAGTAAATATTTATTGAGCACCTACTAGGTACAAGGCACTCCCCTTGAGCCGGAAAATACAGCAGTGAACAAGATAAACAAGGTCTCTACTCTTAAATAGTGTACATTCTAGTCCATGTGTCTGGGGCTTTCAGGATAAAAGGAGCAATAAACTAATACAGACACACACACACACACACACAGTCAGAGTGACGTGCCTTCGGCAGAGAATTACATCAGGATGATATAACTGAGAACTAACTTCATGGCTACTTTCAGCAGGGCGCTCAGGAAAAGCCTCTCCAAGGAGGTAACATTTTAGCTGAAACCCAAAAGGAATCAACAATGACAATATCTGGAGAGAGATCAATACAAACAGTGGGAATCGCTGTCACCAATTACTCCAAGAAATACTTTTAAAGCTGCAGAAGGAGCAGAGAGGAAAATAGTACCAGTTGACAGCAAAGAAAGAATCTACAGGACTTCACAACCTAATATTAAAAGTTTGGATTCTGGCTGGGCACAGTGGCTCATTCCTGTAATCCCAGCACTTTGGGAAGACAAGGCAGGAAGATCACCTGAGGTCAGGAGTTTGAAACCAGCCTGGCCAACATGGTGAAACCCCTTTTCTACTAAAAATAAAAAAATTAGCTGGGCATCATGGTGGCGCGTACCCGTAGTCCCAGCTACTCGAGGGGCTGAGGCAGGAAAATCGCTTGAACCTGGGAGGTGGAGATTGCAGTGAACTGAGATCATGCCACTGCACTCCAGCCTGGCAACAGAGTGAGACTGTCTCAAAAAAAAGTTTGGATTTTTTTTCTAAGTGGAAGAGAAGTTGCTAGTTTTAAGCAGGAAAGTGAAATTATCTTAATTTTCATTTTCAAAAGATTCCTTGGGCTTCTTCATGTGATTGTTCTAATCCGGTTCCTATGGAAAAGAAAGTAATTTGGAGAGACTTCAGAAGACCTACTTTCTAGAACATCCACCTATAGAAAAGTCAACCAAAGATGAATAAAAGGACTTGCCTGAAAAGAAGTGGGGGCTCAGCTGACATTAACTATCATGAATGGCATAAACTCAATTAACACAGTGTGTAACTTGCTCTGGGGACATTTGGCATCCCCAGGGGTGAAAAAGGAAACCAGTAGGAGTTCACCCAGTCTGTGTAGGAACAAGGCAGAAATGATGAAAAATTACTCCCGCATCTACCAACTCCTATGGAGCCCAAAAGAAACCAGGCTATCCCATTTTAGAGCTCCAAAGAACCATACGGAGGGATTGATTTCAAGGCTTACAATAATGCCCATGAGTTCACCACTGCTGTCTTCCACTATGGCTCCTCAACCCTGAGTAGTTTTTCTCTAAAAACCTACAAAAATAGAGTGGGCAAACCAATTAGCATGCCTCAAGTTTCTAACTGAGTAAAGCTTACACATACAAAGACACTGCTGAGCACCAGCCACTGGACCACAACATCCCAGATGATCTTTTATATTTTATATTGTGGTGTCTCCATTTTATTGCAGAAAAAGAAAACAACAAAAAGACTTCATGTATCACACCAAAGCTGGATCAGGAACACTATATTCTGCTGGACATGCTACTCTACAGTTTCTCCTTGGAGAAACATGAGCATTTGCACAGCATCATATCTACAAACCAACATTAATAAAAGACAGAAGAACCAAAGCATAAGGCTGTCAGGGTCTCTCACCAGAGCCACACCACACTTCAGCCAAATGGCAATCGCTCTCGCCGGGTTCTTTGCACAGATCCACCACGTCTCTGCAGACCGTTTCTGGAGTCACTGGAACTTCCGTGAAGTGCTGCTCATTGTTACTGAGATACACAGTAAGAAACATCTAAAAATTAAAAGAGAACACACAGTTACTGGTACTACCTGCATAATGTGGTATTCACCTTAAATTCCTTTCTCCAAACAAAATCTCAGTTGGAAATATACAACAGTGCAAACATACAACAGAGCAGTCTGGCTGTCACCTGGCCAAAGGTGAGGTGTGGATCAGGGGTTGAGCGAGACCTGGAACCCCTATCAATGGCAGTAGCTCTAGAACCTTTGGCAACCCCGGAATACAGTTACACCAGCTCAAATTAAATCTGTTTTTGCCAGTTTTATTCATGTTGTTTACCAAATACTTATATATGCCAGACCCATACTACAAATATATCTTCCTGTCAATCCTGTAAAGGTTGACTAGAGGACCTCATCCATATATACTTATTTTTGCACAGTCTCTTTTTAGAAGGACACATAAGAACATAATATGCTGCTTCTGAAGTGGGAGGGGGATGGGAACTAGGAGACAGAGTTTGGGAAGGCTCTGTGTAAGCCAAATCTTTATATAATGTGCATATATTACCTATTCAAAAAATTGTACTTCTAAAATGTTTTAAGCAAGTTAAATACCTACTTTGAAGTATAAGATTTCATTAGCAAAATATAAGTAGAAATGAGCAGCTGTTATGCTAACACCTACCTGACCTTGTACATATATAAATGCTGAGACTAACAGAAGGTTTAAATTTAAAACTCACTAATAGGCTGGGTGTAGTAGCCTACACCTGTAATCCCAGCACTGCACTCTGAGGGGCCAACGTGGGAAGATCACGTGAGTCCAGGAGTTTAAGATCAGTCTGGGCAACAAAGCAAGACTCCATTTCTACCAAAAATTAAAAGAAAATCAGCCAGGCATGGTGGCACATCCCTGTGGTCCCTGCTACTTGGGAAGCTGAGGGGGGAGACTGCTTGAGCCCAGGAGGTCGCAGCTATAGTGTGAAGTGATTGCACCACTGTACCCCAGCCTGGGTAAGACCCTGACTTTAAAAAAAAAAAAACTAACACTCTTACTCTTTCTTCTAGTAAAAAAAAGACACTGTATCTTAAAAACACTGCCACTAAGGAATTAAAGTTTTCACACCTATTAAATTACAAAAAATATTTTGTTAATTTCCAAAGCTGAAGAAACTAAGTGAAACAGGAAACAAGTTTTTGATGGTGATGCAAATTAGCAAGCCCCTATGTTTACTCAATTCAATGAGTACCTCCATGCAAATCAACATGTATCAGGATTAAAAAATAACAATAATTTGAAAGAGTTACCTCACAGTGAGAATATATCCTGTGAAAATAATTCCAATCAAAGAAACAGAATGCATAAGCTAGGGAACATAAACTTGACGGACAAGTTTCGCCTTTTAAAACCACGAATGAAACTATGCTAAGCATTGGGAAAAGTTTGGGTTTTAAGACTGCAAAAAAGCAAAATTAAGATATACACTATGACCACAACATGAGGACTTCATACAGCAGTCAGAGAGCCTGCCAACAGTCATACAACTCCCCTTCTAGCTTAAATGTCTCTGCCCATTACCCAAAATGGAGAAAGCTGTGTTAAGATGTTATGTTCAAAAAAGGCAGCACCTGATTAGGGACTATGATTGGAAACTGGCTAAGACATCTGACTCGGTGCCTCAAGATTTGGTCAGAGTAAAAGGAGATAGGCATGACAGAAAGAGTGGCCCCTTGCACTCAAGCCAGTCCAAGTCTCCACATTCTGCAACGAAAGCTGTTAACTTACATGAACATGTGTAACAGAAAAATTAAAACAGTGAACACTGTTGAAACAATTTTTTTCATGGAAGAAAAACACTGTAGACTTTCCCAGTATGAGCTCAGAAGCTTTCAAGCTAATTATCTCAGGTTTTTCACATTCTGACTACATAAAAGTACACAGTTCTAGGCTTCAACTTAGCCAACAAGGCAGCACTGAAAATTATTACACAAAAATCATAAAGCCTTGACTAAATCATGGAAAAACTAACAAAGATTAACAAAGCACAGAATTACACTCGTATGCTGCTCCCAAAGTATACAGCATATTCAGTGGACACAAATAATGTACACATTAGCATTAAATACTACCTCACCACACTCCCTATCGACGCCAAAACTTTCTTTGAAGTTTATCACTTCAAAAATAGTAACTTTTCACCGTAAATATGAGGCTTAGAGGTGTTAAGTTACAGAAATACTGGAAATACAGAGTATATGCTAAACACACACCCCATCAGGAAATAAAAGCGTATTATTTGAGATAGCAGCTTATCTCTGTAAACTTCATCTTTCAGACACATTATCTCAGAAACTTACATCAACTCTCAGATAAACAGGAGGTGTTATTTTCTCTTTATAAATGAAGAAAAAGACTCGGATAAGTGATCTACTTGTCTACTGAAATGAGAAGGTCAGGGTACAGTTCTGTTCTTCTGATCTATCCTTTATTCTTTAACCTATCCTTTATAGAAAGAAAATATTAGGAAATGCTCCATTTAACCACAGTTACCCAAACTTTAACAGCAATCTAATCTTTTACTTTCTGAAAAACCAACAGCTTCATTTATTTAAAAGTATAATTAAAAATAGAATGATGACAGATGTGTTGTATTTATGGTGACTTTTCCCACAGGGTTAACACTGGTATGGATAGTAAGTGGATGAGGTGACCCCATTTCTACCTGTCATGTATGGAGAGTAACCCTGTGGTGATTTTAGTAACTGTACTGCAGTCCGAGATGCTGGGCCAGCAACATGATATTTCTGTCAATTCTCAGGCAGGAGATCTGGTTCAAACTCCAGATTTCTTCATGATTAGTTAGACTACCTTCGGTAAGTAATGTCACCTCTCGGAAACTCAGCCTCCTCATCTTCAAAATGAGTCTTTAAGTTCCCTAACAACCATGTGTTTACCTATGTAACAAACCTGCAAACCTAAAATTAATTAAATTACATTTTTTTAAAAAAAAGTTCCCGAAAAGTTATTATTTAGTGAAGGTTTACTAGGTACCACAGTAAAAGTCAACATTTTTACAGGAGCCTACAAGGTCGCACATGACCTGGCCCCCATTTCCTTCTAATCCCCTTCACTCTATGCTCTACCCGAGTCTTCTCTGCTGTTCATCAAACACACCAGGCATGTTCCCACCTGGGAGCCTCCGTACTTGCTGTTCCTCTATTTTGGAATGTCCTTCTTTGTATGCCAGCGTAACTCTCACTTCCTCATCTCTGTCACACGTTTACTCAGATGTCACCCTCTCAGTGAAGCCTTACCTAGCAACCCCACCTAGAATTCCAAAACCAAACACACACACACACACACCCCACACACACACACACACCCTAGCCCACTCTTCTGCTTACTTCCTTCCTTAGCACAGTCACTAACATGCCATGTTATATTTATTTAATTCATTTTTATTATCTGCCTTTCCTACTAGAATGTAAGCTCTATACAAAGGTTTTGTCTTTGTTCAGTGTTGTATCTTCAGCACCTAGAACTGTGCCTGGTATGTAACAAACACACACTAAGTATTAAATCCTGTGAATGTAATTGCGTTTTACAGATGAAGACACTGAAGCACAGAGGGATTTAAGTAATTCACCCAGGTCACAGGGCTATTAAATGGTAAAACCAAGATCCAGCCCCTTCCTCGAGAGTATACAGGTCAAGACTCTCCTGAATCTGGACCACACAGTGCCAAGTGTGTCACTGCCTCTAGTTTTGTCTTTTACAGTAACATTTTGCCCACAATCCATCATCTTACCTCTGATTTATTTCATGGTCAGTTTTGCTGCAGGTAAACGGTATGGCATGTAGTGCGTAGCACAGTTATATACTGTCAAGTGAGAGAGTGTGTCCTCTCATTCCTTCAGCTTACATCCTGCTATAGTCATTCTACTTCTGTTTCAACACTATTTTCATTTATTCAGTATTTATAGATCATCTACTGTATGGTCTCTGTTCCAGTGTAGAAATAATATTTACTAAACAGCAAGTACAGAGGCTCCCAGGTGGGAACATGCCTGGTGTGTCTGATGAACAGCAAAGAGGACGCGGGTAGAGCACAGAGTGAGGGGGATTAGAAGGAAATGGGGGCCAGATCATGCACAACCTTGTAGGCTGCTGTAAAAATGTTGACTTTTAACTCTGGTACCTAGTAAACATTTACTACACATAGTACAAAATTCAAAGAGAGAGAAAGAAAGCTGTATGAAGAAGAATACAGCCCACAGGGAGGAAGCCAAAAAAATAAACCCCTCAACCTGAATCCTTCCCTCTCATGTCCACCCACTACTCCCCCACTGGACAAATCCAACTACATGCCAGATGGCAAGGGAAGCGGCTGATGCGGCAGGGGGGGAGGAAGGTGAAAAGTGAATGCTGGGGGCCAAACAAAAGACACCCAGCCACAGGAGCCCTCTTCTCCGTACTACGCAGTCAGAGGGCTCCTGAGCAACCCAGCAACCATCTAAAGGAAGTGAGGACACAGCCAACTGGGAGAAGAATGTGCCAAGCAGAGGACAAGGATCCAGCAGAGGCGCCTGAGAAAGAGCCACCAAAAAAAGACAGGAAGTAGCCCAGAAGACTGTGGGACACCAGAAACAAAGTGAAGAAAGTGTGTGACGGAGGAAGATGCAAAAGTGTACAATCAGATTTAGCAAGATGGAGGCTGCTGACTGCCTTGACCGGCAGCACTGAGTCATGAGGATAAGGGCCTGGCTGGAACAGGCTAGAGAACCTGAGGGAAGGAAGCAGAGGCACAGTACAGACAACTAGTTCTTCCAGTGTGCTCTGTCCTAACCGAAGGCAGAGAAAATGGGACCACCTAGGGAAGGAGACACAGGCTAAAGGGAGTGTTTTGTTTTTATCTCAAGATGAGAGTTTTTAGAGATCATTTTAATTGACAGGAATGACCTAGTAGAAAGAGAAAATGGTGCTGATGAAACTGACTAATGACATAAGTATGGCCTCAAGTTATAAAAGTTTTTTCCAACATATATCAATTTCCTTTTCCTTCCTTTACTTGGAAAAACAAAAAAATATGAAAAATAATCAAAAGAGAGGCTGGCCTCACTAACCTATCATGTTAACATGAGAAAATGCAGGCACACATGTTTTTATATTGCTACCACCCTTTTATCTGTGTTTTACAAATTTACTGTATTACAAAATAAAAGTATTATTCAAAAAGTAATTGAATTTTCTGACTAATAAAAAAACAAAATGAATTCATTTCTGTTTCATTTTGGTGAAGCAGTTTTTATCAGCATGTTGAAATTTTTACTTAGAAAAGAAATTTTAGGCTACTCTATCAACTAAGTCCTTCAGAAAACAATTATGGCCTAGAATCCATGATTTTTAAAGATAAAAAATAAAACTGGTAAATCTAAGAAGTTTCCTTGTCTAATACCAACATATTTTTGCAAGCAATGAATAAAAAATGAAACTTAAAAATATTTCAGTTCTACATGTTTGTTTTGTTATAAAACAGTGTTCACTGTACCCTATTATGCATACCATCTACAGGCACAGAAAAAAGCCTGAAACTACATTCACCAAATTAACAGCAGTTATGCCCTGGTGGTGGAATGACTAAGTGAATTTTTAGAAACTTATCTATGCTTAAATTTTCTAGAATGTACCACTTGCACAATAAAATTGATTTTTTAAGCAATCAATGATGAAAGTAAGATAAACAATTTTATTCACACACATTGTGCCTTCCCTGGATCCTCACTGTGAGATATGGAAGGCAAATATCTGTTGCGAGTGCTTTTCTTAGGTCACTATCTTGCCTCAACTTTAGTCAGGAATGATTAAAAACAAGCAATTAAGAAGCATATCTTAAAAGTCCCCTATACTAGGCCTGATACAGTGGCTCATGCCTGTAATTCCAGCACTCTGGGAGGTCAAGGTGGGCAGATCACAAGGTCAGGAGTTCAAGACCAGCCTGGCCAACATGATGAAACCCTGCTTCTACTAAAAATACAAAAATTTGCTGGACGTGGTGGCTTGCATCTGTAATCCCAGCTATTCGGGAGGCTGAGGCAAGAGAATCACTTCAACCCGGGAGGCAGAGGTTACAGTGAGCTGAGATTACGCTACTGCACTCCAGCCTGGGCGACAGAGCATGACTCCATCTCAAAAAAAAAAAAAGAAAGAAACAAACAAACAAACAAAGTCCACTATATTAGAAGGGAATATTATTCAGCCATCAAAAGGAATGAGGTACTGATACACACTACAGCATGGATAAACCTTGAAAACATTATGCTAAGTGACAGAAGCCAGACATGAAAGACCACATAGCATATAATTCCATTTATATGAAATGTCTAGAATATGTAAATCCATACAGACAAAAAGTAGATGAATAATTGCCATGGGCTGAGTAGAGGGGGAATAGGGAGTAACTGCTAAAAGCATGGGGTTTCTTTCTGGGGCGATGAAAATGTTCTAGAATTAGCGGTGACAGTAGCACAACTTTGTGAATAAACTAAAAACCACTGAATTGCACATTTTATATGAGTGAAATTTATGGTATATAACACCTTTTTAAAAAATGTTATAACACTTTAAAAAAAAAAAGCCCACTGTATGCTTAGTACATGAGAGATACAAAAATCTCTCAGGCCAGGCATGGTGGCTCACACCTAAAATCCCAGCACTTTGGGAGGCCAAGGCAGGGGGATCACTTGAGCCCAGGAATTTGAGACCATACCAGCCAGGGTAACATGATAAAACCCTGTCTCTACAGAAAAATACAAAAAATCAGCCAAGAGTGGTAGCACACACCTATAGTCCAAGCTACCTGGGAGGCTGAGGTGGGAAGATTACCTGAGTCCAGGAGGTCGAGGCTGCAGTGAGCCGTGATCCCACCACTGCACACCAACCTAGGCGTCAGAGTGAAACCCTGTCTCAAAATGTTTTTAAATATACAAATATATATTTATATACATACAAAAATATAAAAGAGAATAATTTAATACTCTATTACATCAGTGAGAATTTGGGTAAAATGGAAATTCAGAAATGAAAAGGATGATTATGACCTGAGGTAGATGAGGTTTCAGCAAACAGGCATAAATTAATAGTAAGCATAAAGAAATAATGTTTTTAAATTATCTGTCATCACTTTACTTCTAAAATGCCTTTTCCTGACACTATATGTTTTTTAAATACCATATTCTCAAGAAAATAAGATGACTTCATTAGCTCCTTTCCCATAAGGAAGCAATCAAAATGGGGTTCCCCAGAGTTAAAGCCTCTGGGAAGCTGTTGTGAGAAATCTGACTATTCTCATTGAATCAAGTTATAGTCCTGCCAACTTTTGAGGTCAACTGTTTTCATCATAAAGAGTGCAGCAATAATCAGGTCAAAACAAAACAGCTGTTACAGATTTACCCATACTACAAGGACAACAAATGCTGGGACATCTGAAAAGGCTCGTGGCATCTTGCTTAGCTGGTAACAGAGTACAGTTTTTCTTCCCCAGGCAGAAAAAATATTAGATCAGCCCTTCTTGGTGACCACATACACATTAAAATGTTAACTTCCTTTGAACTTAGAAATCAGGAACATCATTTTTTATAGTAGGAACCACAAAGAGGGAACATTAATCAATATAACAATAAACTCTAAAGCATATTTAAGAGCAGAAGATATAAGTGACAAATCCCACAAGACAATATAAATACGAAGACATGCAGGGAAATAAGTATTAATTAAAACAATGAGGTACCACTTAACAGCTACAGGTTGAGTACCCCCATATGAAACACTTGGGACCAGAAGTGTCTCATATTTCAGAACATTTCTGATTTTAGAATATTTAGATAACCAGTTGAGCATCCCTAATCCAAATATCCAAAATCCAAAACACACCAATGTGCATTTCCTTTGAGTATCATGCAGACACTCAGAAAGTTTTCAATTTTAGAGCATTTCAGATTTCAGATTTTTGGATTTAGGGATGCCCAACCTGTATTAAATGGCCTTCAATTAAAAGACAAGATCCAACACAGATGAGGTTGTACAAAAGTTATTTACTTAAAGATACTATAAATTGTTAAAAATCCTATTTGGAAAGTAAAATAAACCATGTATCAAAAGCCACAGCATTATGTATATCTCATGACCTTACTCCTGGGAATTTATCTTAAAAAAAAAATTGAAATGAAGAAAAACTCTAAATGCCTGAAAATTTTCACTACAGTGTGGGGTCTATATGTAGTAAGATAAAAAACTAAATATCCAACAACATGGAAAAGTCTTGCCAGACGTGGTGGCTCACGCCTGTAATCCCAGCACTTTGGGAGGCCAAGGCGGGCAGATAACCTGAGGTCAGGAGTTCGAAACCAGCCTGACCAACATAGAGAAACCCTGTCTCAACTAAAAACACAAAATTAGCCAGGCATGGTGGTGCATGCCTGTAATCCCAGCTACTCAGGAGGCTGAGGTAGGAGAACTGCTTGAACCCGTGAGGCAGAGGTTGCAGCAAGCCAAGATCACGCCACTGCATTCCAGTCTGGGCAGTAAGAGTGAAATTCCATCTCAAAAAAAGAAAGAAAAAGAAAAATCTTTAAACAGGGAAAAAGTTTTAAGTAAATTAAAATCATTTGCCAGAGGATTATGACCCAGCCAACAACTCCTGTAAGTATAAATAGAGTGTTAGAAATGTTAAGAAAAGCTTATGAAACAGAATAATACCAAGTTTTTTTAACCATAAAAATATATGTACCATCTTGGCCAGGCATGGTGGCTCCTGCCTGTAATCTCAGTACTTTGGGAGGCTGAGGTGGGAGGATTACTTCAGGCCAGGAGTTAGAGGTCAGCCTGGGTAACACTGTAAGACCCCATTTCCCCATTTCTATTTAAAAAAAGAGAGAAAAAAAAAAAAAGCTGGGTATAGTGGCATGTACCTGTAGTCCTCGCTACTCAGGAGGCTGAGGTGGGAGGATCATCTGACCCAGGAATTCAAGGTTACAGTGAGCTATGATTGCAACACCGCACTCCAGTCTGGGCAACAGAGCAAGACACTGTCTCCCAAAAAAAAAAACAGTAAAAATAGATGTATCTAAAATATATATATATAAATACATACACACACACACACACACACACACACACACACTGACCTGTATGAAATACATAGAAAATCAGTGACATCAGGGACACGATATCACTTTAACATTTTTTAAATCTCAACAGTAAAATATTTTTACAATTTACAATTTAAAAATATACTTAATACAAACTGGGATGAAAGAACATGAAAATATTTCATTAAAAATGGTCAATGCGATTACAACTTTCTACCTCCTACAGTCATCTATCTCAAGAGGAGGAAAGTTCAGGGAAAGGTAAAAGAAAAAACCACTGTGTTAAATTGTGCCAGGCCACTTACAAAAACACTGCACAGTAATTCGTATCAGTCATAACCAAACGAAGATTTGCCCTTCCAAAAATTCAAAGACACAGATAAGTTTCATTTAAAAAGAATGGGTCATAGATTTAAGAGTCCTGTGTTTATAGAGCATGTATGTACTGTAACCGTGATGTTATGCTATCAACATAAGAATTACTCAATTTAAAGAGGAACTATTTCAGATTAAAATTCAAAAGACTTTTCTAAGAGGAAATTTTTAAAAAATGATAAAGCATTTACAAGAAATTTACTTTGAGTCAGAGACTTATGTTTACTCATTTGATTCAGAAAATCATGTGAAGTTCCACAGAAAGAAGAAAGGAACTAAGAGTATAAGATGTTCCCTGTCACCAAAGGGAAATGAAGTTCCACAACAGCACCTTCAAAGTTTTCATTTATAAACTCAAGTCCTTCAAGTTTACCTAAGAAGAAAAAAGAGAAAATTATGAAATGAACAATCTGTAACAAGAGTGACACAAATCCTCCCCAAATTTTGTAACTCAAAGGAAACGCCACAGGAATAGCCAGCCAATTATGCTTTTAGAGAGATTAGGGGGAAATCCAAATGGTTTCTGTGTTTCACAATTCCTCTGTAGAAAGATACGTGTAAACTATTACTTCAGTTTCTACATTTTGTTGTACCCCTCCTGAAGGAAGGCCCAAAACTATTTTTTGTAAGAGGAGGATGCCACTAGGCTTTCTATAAACCAGTCAAGCAAAAACACCTCTTCCAACACTGTGATACAGAGCGGGAGATTTAATTAAGATACAACCAAAGTTTCTTTCAAACTCATACACAGCCATACAGCCCAACCATGGCTTCTAACACTGGATGGGGTTTAGAAAGGAGATGCAGACCATTCCAGTCTTCAGGGATACTCTGCCTGTCTCTGAACAGACCTGGAGCTCTGCTCCAGTGCTCACTGTGCCACCTCCAACCAGAAGTAAGTGTTCTCTTTGCTTCTCTGACAACCATTCACACTGTAGTTGTTTGTATTCCTGTCTTACCTAGCCTACTGGTCTATACCTTTCTTTAGGACACAGGTTTTGGTTCTTAAATGCTTCCTCCCCGGTTTTTCTCCTCCTACATTATACCTCACTCCCCAAAAAACTCTGTCAGATCTCACACAAAGCAAATCTGCAATACATGTTTGTTGGATTGAACGGACACTGTGTCGCAGGAATTCAAAGTTCCACGAAGATGGGAAAGTTAACAGGAGATAAGAACATGACAAAGAGTATGTTCACATGATGAAATGTTTATCTACAAATGGTATTACTTCACAGCGAACGCTTTCAAAGACAGTGTCTCAAAGAATTCTGCTCAGAGTTAAATTAAGAAACCTTTTCTCTTCCTTCAACTATACCTGAAGCTGAATTTAGACAGGTTTCAAATTCTGAATGTATCCTCTAAAGCAACTCATCTTAGGCTACTCTGCTTCAACATCTATCATAAACAATCAACATGTAAAGCAAAAGAACAAATACATTTAGTTAATTCCCCCCCCAGCTCCAACTATTTATAAGTTTAGTTTGTCGGTATGCTTCCTTCTAAACTGAGCATTGTTGTTTGTCAGGCATTTGTCTTATTTTATGTAAACGTACTGTTACAGATTTCATTCTGTTTCCACTTTTACTCACTGAGCACTACATTTTTAAGATCTATCCGTGATGATCTAACTACAACCAATCCATTGCTTCTAATTATTTCTTTCCTACCTCTCACTTTGCTAGGGAAGTACAGGCAACAACTACACTCACCAAAGAAAATCCAAAATAAGAATATTCATTCATCCATTAACTCAAACAATATTTTTTAAATCCCTACAGCGTGCCAAACACTGTGCTAAGTGCTGGAAACACAAAGCTGAAAAGGCATGGTCCACGTCCTCACAGAGCTTTTGGAACAATGAAGAAGCACTGCAAACAATGAAAAGAGTGCAATGCTGAGAAATGAGAACTTCCTGGTGAAAGTACATTTAAAGCGTTTAAAGTCCAGCAAGAACACAAAAGCAATCACTGCAAGCAGTGGAAGAGGGCATTACTTCACACAAGTACTGTTAAATTGAAACTGTAGGATGAGCACAATAAGCAGGAAGAGGACCATCTAGGCAGACAAACATGGTGTATAAAGACATAGGAAACTGTGCATGCCCTCACAACTATAATCCTGGAACTGCTGAAGCATGGAGGTGGGAGGCAAGGCAGAACAAATAAGAAGAGATGCGTTAATTCCCAACCCACAAGCCACGAATGTGGTGCATAAACTTTCAATGCACAAAATTTGTTTTATACACACGCTGTTATGGCAAAGTCTGATGAAGTGGAGCAAGTCATGGAGAGCAACACTCAAGAGTGGAGAGCAATATGCAACGGGGTACAACTTGCTGTGAGCAAGAGGAAATGCAATTCCGAAGGAAGGTCGAAGGAACCTCATGGTGACGGGATGCTCATCGGCACAGCGCAAGGCACTCCCACTACTGTGCCACAGCCGGTGCTATGTTTTAATAGCTGACTTGGTGTTTCGAGTCTTTCAATCATTTCCATTATGCAGCTAAAAAATCTGAAATGGAAATGTATCAATGACACAAAAAGGCTGAAATCCACTGGGCTAGAAAATAAAGGAACTTTCTATCTGACTGAAGAGTTTATATATTTTATGTCGTAAGGAACAGAGGTCAGACCTGAAGAGTTCTGGAGAGGGAAGAAACACACTGCTGTTTCAGAAAGACCAGCAGGGCAGAAGTGCGTTAAATGGACTGAAGGAGCAGGAAACAGAAAAGGTAAGAAAACAGATAAGGAGAGCATTACAACAGTCCAGGCAGGAGGGGACTGAAGCCAAACAGGTGCCCCAGGGATCTGTGTGCCCTGGTGACTCAACAGCTCCAGAAGACCAAAGAGAGGAAGGAAAGCAGGATAAAAGCCCAGGTCCCTGGCTACTAAAAGCAACAAGCAAAACCTACCAGAGAAAGATCCTATCTAACTTTAAAATAAAAGCATTATCCAAAATAGATGCCCCACACCCACCTTTTCAGGAAATTAACAAAATTTTTGAAAATTACCTACATATCACAAACTAAGCAGTTATTATCTAGATCTCGTTGTAATCCAGAAAACACTGGCATAAAGAGACCATTTCTAGAATTAAAGTCAACTCTGACTTGATTTTCCTAGATCACTGGCTACTTTATGTCAGAAAAATGAGGATACTATTTTTTTTAATTAAAAAAAAAAAAAAAACAGTCAAGGACCTTTTAGGTTGAAGCATCAGAAGCTTCCAGGGCACTCTGGTCATGTGGTCAAAAGTAAAGCTGTCCTGAAGCATTTTAGGACAGACTATGGCTTCCTTGAGAAACCTGATACACCCTACTCAGTTTTAAAGAAACATGGTGACAGAAGGTTTTCTCTCAAGCCTAAATTTAAACTGCTCTGTGTAGCTCGTCAGAGCTTTCTGCTGATATAAAAAGTATGGTTTCTCTTATGTCCCACAGTAAGAAGCTTGTGGATACAGGAGTGATCTTCCACTATTCCTGTCTTGTCTTTACTTCCAACCCTGGGTTAAGTGCTACTGTTTATCCTTTCAACCCTGGGGCTTCTGAGGGTCACTAAAGCAAGTTATTACAGCAAGTGACAAACTTGAATCCCTTCACAACCAATTCTTACTGTCAGCTGGGCCTTGCGGTAAAAAAATAAAAACTAAAAAACCCCTTTCATGTATTTTCGGCAGCTTTCTGTAGACTTTCCTACTCCTCCCACCTTGCCCAAGGCTTACACTCTGGCACCTCTAAGATCCACTGTCCACACAGCAAGAGTGAGCTTTCCTAATCAATCAGGTTGTCATTTTTGCTAACTAAACCTCTTCTGCGGCTCCCACGTCCCTTCCCATGCCACCTCCACCCTTCCCTCAGGCCCGCGAAAACCTATATGCTGATAGGTCTTTTGCCTCAGCTCTTGCCATTCAGCCCTCTGCCCAGAAAGCCCTGCCCCACCCCAACCTCCCAGCCTCCAGTGCTTCCTCCTGGCCTCTGCACCAGCCCCTAGTAATCATGCCCACTTGAAGTGCTCCACTTGCAAATTTTCACAGGACCTTCTTGTCATTCAGGTCTCAGCTGAAATGTCATTTCCTGACCATCCAATCTAAAGTAGCCATCGCAGTCACACTACCCTTCTTAAATCCCATTTAACCCTCATGTTTTCCCTTTATTTTCTGTCTCTCCCACTCAAATCCCCCATTAAGCACTATGAAAGAAAGGTAAGCCCCTGAAAACTTCCTTTCCTGTGTCCGTGGCATTTACGACAGTGCCTGGAAATACAGAAAATGTTCACTAAATATTTGTTGAGCAGATGTTATCCCCAAAAAACCATCCAAAAACAATCAAACGGTTAATTAGGGAGAATGAAGAGCAATGATTGTATGTGATTTCATTCAAAATCAGCCCCTAATTTATTTCCAACAAAGGTACCTGACTACACTGAACTGCTGCTCCTTACTACACGGGACAGCCCTGAAGCTGCAAGTGGAGCCGCTACTCGACTCCCATGTGGACACTTCAAAGTTGTTGCTGCACCCTTCGAGCAACTGGAAATGGCTGAATGACACTGGCCATCTCAGAGCAGACATTACATGTGTCCTCCACTTCTCCCAACATGCCCATCCTACTCCACTCCTTTATTAGGATAGTGCAAAAGTAGTTCGGTTTTGCCATTAAAGGTGATGGCAAGAACTGCAATTACTTTTGCACCAACATAATACGTCATCACCTGCAAACTATATTTAAAGTATCATCTCAAGAAAGACTATTCAACACCCCTCACACAAAAGCTAATTATCAGACCCCTTCTTTTCCCTGCAGATGTGGAAGATCTGAGATCTCTATGGTAGTATTAGATAGAGGTGGGAAAAAGATGTTTCCTTTGCCCAGGAAGAGGTAACCACCTCCACGTCATTTGAAAGTTGTTAAGAGAACTATGTACCCATCTTCTCATCCAGTATGGATTTAAGTAAGGAAGATGTCTCCACTTCTTTTCTTCTACTTTAAAACTACAATAGAGTTATGCTTTGAAAAGCAATTTTTGAAGTTACCATTAGCCAAAAGAAAATCATTATGACTGTTTGTCCTGTCAAACACATAAAAATATTCTAACCCAACCATTTGCCATCCTGAACAGAGCATGTGTCTACAGGCAGACAGTTCAAATCTGATGTCTACTAGTGATCAGAAACAAATTACTTAAACCCTTTGAGCTTCAAATTCCTTATCTGTTGAATGAGAATGGGAAGATCAACTTCAGAGTGCAGTAAGGCGATTAGATGGAATGATCAACCTAAATTACCATGCACAGCATGAGGCACAGACAGGGGGCTCCTCTTCATCCCTGCGAGGGAAGTTAGAGTGAAGCTTCCACCGCCCCTGCTTTTACATATAAATTGTTCACTCCCTGTGGAAGAACAGTAAATTGCCTTCATCATTTTTTGTTACCACAAGTAGTTTAAACTGTTTATCTATAATAGTTTCATTATGGTTTTCTACTACTTTTCTATGCTTGTGCCTTAAGGGATTTTTGGTTGATGTGTTTGAAATTTAAATATAGTATTAAGTTATAAATTCATATCCAGAAAAACAATTGAAGTATGTATTTCAAAACTGAAAGTTTGGCCGGGTGCGATGGCTCACATCTGTGTAATCCCAACACTTTGGAAGGCAGATCATTTGAGGTCAGGAGTTCAAGACCAGGCTGGCCAACATAGTGAAACGCCATCTCTACTAAAAATAGAAAAAAAATGTAGCTGGACATGGTGGCGCAGTCCTGTAATCCCAACTACTCAGGAGGCTGCTGCAAGAGAATCCCTTGAGTGAGCCCAAAAGGCGGAGGGTGCAGTGAGCTGAGATTGAACCACACTGTACTCCGGCCTGGGTGATAGAGCAAGACTCTATCTCAAAAAAAAAAAAAAGTGAAAATTCAGTACTTACTGGGCAAATGAACATATTCATCGAAAATCTGGTTCTATTATCATCCAAATAAATAATTTGTTTTCGCATATATTTTACATAAAAAAAATTTCTAAGTCTGTAAAACTACTTTTCCTGCCCATTATCTAATAATGCTTAAAATTTGCATTTCTTTGATAAGATACATTTATTTTGATAAGACAATATACAAAGTGTTTTAAGAAATCACTGACTACTTAAAACTTAATGCTCCTAAAGCATCCCTGAATGACCAAACTTCTTGGCTTGCCCCAATAAGACATAGAATTTTAATGTCTCACCTACCACTCCAATTTAACTATACATTTCATACACAGTCACATCGTCTATGTTTTCTCTTTTCAATTACATCTGATTAAAGAGAATGTTCTGTTCAGTACCTAGCACACCATCAAAAAACAAGTATTCAAATAATGTGCAACTTAAATGGCATGAGCTCAAAAGAACACTCTGGATTCCTAAACTTTTAAATCCTATTCTTACTCTGTGAGATCCTTGAGGAGAAAGCTGGTGAGAGGTTTATAATACACGATGACAAATCATAAAAGCACGTATTAGTATGCAGTTATCCTAAGGAGAGGCTAAATAACATGAGCTTCAAGAATACTCAGTGTTAACTTAGCTCTAGAACGACTTTTTAAAGAATGCCACACACTGTGGTACATCACCGAAAGAGATAAAGGTCTACAGCCTTCTTGAAAAGCTCCAGAAAATAAAGTTTTACTTTACTGTCTGCTGGGGCAGTGGGGATAAGAGGGAACACAGTTCTTCCTAGAAGCAGTGTATGTGAATAAATGACCCTCTATGTCTCTTCCAGATAAATTCTCTTTTAATTGTTAAATATAAGAAGGTGTATGCTTGTGTAAATTTCTTTAATGAGGTCTAAATCTGGTTTCTCTGAAACAGGTATAAATACAGAAATTTTCAAACGTCTTTCAGCTTTTAATTAATGTAGCTAAAGTCATGAGGCAACAAAACTAATGCAATGAAATGTGAGATATTTTGCACATTTCTAAAAATAGATTATTTAACAGCCTTTGATAACTGTAATTCTATAAAGATAGGAACCTATCTTTAGGGACCTAATCTAAACTTTATTCTGGAATAAAGCCTGATCTAAGCTAATTTACTACACTATTACTCAAGCAAAAAGAATTCTTTCAGAACATGATATAATCATACAAATAAAATGTTCCAGGCTGGGCGCGGTGGCTCACACCTGTAAGCCCAGCACGTTGGGAGGCCAAGGCAGGTGGATCACCTGAGGTCGGGAGTTCAAGACCAGCCTGACCAACATGGTGAAACCTGGTCTCTACTAAAAATACAAAATTAGCCAGGCGTGGAGGCGGGAGTCTGTAATCCCAACTACTTGGGAGGCTGAGGCAGGAGAATCACTTGAACCCGGGAGGCAGAGGCTGCAGTGAGCCAAGATCGTGCCATTGCACTCCAGCCTGGGCAACAAGAGCAAAACTCAGTCTCAAAAAAAAAAAAACTCAAAATGTTCCAAACACAAAACTTGAAAGATTTTTAGTTTCAAAACACAATTTAAGTTGTGTTTGTGCAAATCTGTGCAAATAAAACCAGACCTTTGGAAATAATACAAGTATTTAAGGAAAAGTTAAGCTACTGGTCTGTGGAGCTGCACACTTTACACAGTTATGCTCAGAAATACACAAATTCTACTGACCAGGTGGTCAAACTGCTAAAGGAAATACTGTAATATCCCATTTTTTCCCCTAGACCCTGGAAAGTAGAAGCTCAAATTATATTTTGCAGCATCATTAAATAACTAGAAATAATTATGCCTCTGCGACACTGAAATATAAAATGTCACAAACTTAGAAATTAAACTATGATCACTTCAACTGAGCTTTTTTAAAATAAGCTTTTATTTTCTTTAAAATATCTGTACAAGGTCTATATTATGACATCCATTTGACTGCACTGTCATACAGTAGCCACCAGGCATGTGGCTATTTAAGTCTAATTAAAATTCACTTTTAAGTTCAGTTCTTCGTTCCCTTGACCACATTTGAAGTGCAGTAGCCACATGTGGCTGGTGACTGCCATGCAGGACAGCACAGATACAGAGCATTTCCATTGCAGTTGGACATATATGCCAAATACACAGCATCTCCAACTACCAAGTGACAGGCAAATTCAAGCCTTCTAGTATTCCAGGTGGCACTGCCAAATACTGTGTAGTTTTGTAAATAATTTTTTTTAATTTATCATTTCAACAGCAGGTACAAACAAAAATTTTTATGAAACTATTAGCTGAAAAGAGCAGAGCATAGCTTTTAGAGTTAGCCAAGCTCCTTCTTAAAAACACATTTTCGTTTTGAGTATAACACTTCACAAAATCAAAGTAGTAAGTAAAAGGTATCTAATATAATTTTCTTTTTTTTTTTTTTTTATAAATTATAGTAAATAAAGGTGTATGCTTTTCTCCTTTTAATCTCTCTTTTGTTACCGGTGCCTCAACCACGAATCTCGCAATGGATGAAAAAATAAATCTTTTCTCACCAACATAGTTTTCCCCTCAGACTCTAACACATAAATCACCTAATGCTCAAATAAATGCTTTAAGATGTTAATATGCCCCTAAGTTTATCTTTTAGCACTTCTGATTCATCAGTGCCATAATCAAATACAATTTTTTTTTTTTTTTAGAAAAAGAGAAAAAGAGAAAGAAGGAAGGAAAAAAAGAATGAAATAAAGAGAAAAAAGAAGAAGAAAAAAAAAAGAAGGGAGAGAGAACGGGGAATCTTGCTCTATTGCCCAGGCTAGAATGCAGTCTACAAATGGATATTAAAAGCTTTTTTATACTAATAATTGTGTTATACAATGGAGACAGGAAGGAATAAGGGAGGAAAATAACAAACAAACAGCCAACCAATATTTCATTTAAACCTATGAAATGCTATGCAATTGCTAGGGAGTGATTTACTCCCAACCATGTGGTCACTTTTAGAATAAATGTGATGTGTTACTGAAAAAAAATGTATATTTTGTGGATTTGGAGTAGAGAGTTCTGTAAATGTTTATTAAGTTTACTTGTTTGAGGTTTCAGTTCAAGTCCCGGGTATCCTTCTTAACCTTCTGTCTCATTAATTTGTCCAATATTGGCAATGTAATGTTAAAGTCTCCCACTATTATTGTGTGGGAGTCCAAGTCTCTTTGTAAGTCATCAAGAAGTTGCCCTATGTATCTGGGTGCTCCTATATTGGGTGCGCATAGACTTAGGGTCGTTAGCTCTTCCCGTTACATTGATCCCTCTACCATTATACAATGTCCTTCTTATCTCTTTCGGTTTCTATTACTTTAAAGTCTATTTTATCAGAGATGAGAATTGCAACTACTGCTTTTTTTTTTTTTTTTTTTGCTCTCCATTTGGTTGGCAAATCTTCCTCCATCCCTTTGTTTTGAGCCTCTGTATATCCTTGCATGTAAGATGGATCTGGATGCAGCTTACTGATGGGTCCTTTGAAGTGGCTGATACTGGTTGTTCCCCTCTATACATAGTGCCTCCTTCAGAAGCTCTTGTAAAGCAGGCCTGGTGGTAATGAAATCTCTGAGTACTTGCTTGTTTGCAAAAAATTTTATTTTTCCTTCACTTATGAAACTTAATTTGGCTGGATATGAAATTCTGGGTTGAAAGTTCTTTTCTTTAAGGATGTTGAATATTGACCCCCACTCTCTTCTGGCTTGTAGGGTTTCTGCTAGAGAGATCAGCTGTGAGTCTGATAGGCTTCCCCTTGTGGGTAACCTGACCTTTCTCTCTGGCTGCCCGTAGTATTTTCTCCTTCATTTCAACCCTGATGAATCTAATGATTATGTGCCTTGGGGTTGCTCTTTTTGAGGAATATCTTTGTGGTGTTCTCTGTATTACCTGGAGTTGGGTATTGTCTTGCCTTGCTAGGTTAGGAAAGTTTTCCTGGATAATATCCTGAAAAATATTTTCCAGCTTGGATTCATTCTCTTCATCACATTCAGGTACACCTATCAAACGTAGATTAGGTCTTTTCACATAGTCCCATATTTCTTGGAGACTTTGCTCATTCCTTTTTACCCTTTTTTCTCTAATCTTGTCTTCTCGTTTTATTTCGTTAAGTTGGTCTTTGACCTCTGAAATCCTTTCTTCTGCTTGATCAATTCGACTGTTAAAACTTGTACATACTTCTCGAAGTTCTCGTATTGTGTTTTTCAGCTCCATTAATTCACTTATATTCCTCTTAAATTGTCCATTCTCATGAACATTTCGTGAAACCTTTTTTCAAGGTTCTTAGTTTCCTTGCATTGGGCTAGAACATGTTCTTTTAGCTCACAGAAGTTTCTCATTATCCACCTTCTGAAGCCTGATTCTGTTGATTCCTCACATTCATTTTCTATCAGGCCTTGTTCAATTGGTGATGAGGCACTGCAATCCTCTGTAGGAGGAGAGGCATTCTAATTTCGGGTGTTTTCAGCCTTTCTGCGCTGGTTTCTTCCCATCTTCGTGGATTTATCCACCTGTCGCCTGTGTAATTGCTGACCTTCAGACTAGGTCTCTGAGTGGACGTCCAGCTTGCTGGTGATAAAGTTTCCTCTATTTCTTAATTTTCCTTCGGCGGATGCCCCTCCCCCACAGAGCTGGACCTTCCCGGGTTCAGCTGCACTTGCTGTGAAACTCTCAATCTTCAGCAGTTCCAACCGCTGTTTTTATTTACTTTTTTTTGTGGAGGGGGGTACCAGCCTTCCCCTGCGGCGACCCACTACGCCGGCTCGAAACAGGCGGCGTTAAGATTCGTGGTGCTTTTCTGCCCGGGAATCTCCCGGTCTGGTTCCCCACTTCAGTCTGCTTTTTAATCAGCTGAATGGGAGACTCTGCTTTCCCAGAGCTCCAAACGCCAACCAAAAGGGCACTCAGTCCCGTATACTCCGGACTGAGAACTGCCGCGTCGGGGCGCCTGCAAAACGGCCGCGACCTCCAAAAGAGTCGCGCTGGCGACCCGTGGGGCTCCTCCGCCAAGAATCTCTTGGTCCGTGGGCTATGAAAATTCATCTGAAAATGTGGCATCCACTCACTCTCTGCGCTTTCAGTGGGAGCCACAATCCTGAGCTGCTGCTAATCGGCCATCTTGGATCTCTCTCCTCTAATATAATTTTCAAATGACTAAGAATTTTTGCTTTTGATAACTGCCTCCCTTTATTTGATATTCAAATTCAATGAGGGGGATCACTAAAAAGCCAAACTCTCAAAAGTGCAAATAATCTCTGCTTTCATCAGGAAAAAAAAAGATGTCAAGTATGAAAGTATAACCAGTTTCTCCTCAGCAAGTTGTGGAAATATCATAGAACTAGAGATACTAACAATGGCAGGTATCTGAAAGTGAGAGTAATTATCACTCCCATTTCTGTAGTACCCTATCATTACCTCTACTGTGATTTGCAGAGCTTGCTATTTATTTTTAGTTAGCCTTCTAAAATACATCTTCTACTTTTGGTTTTGGATCCAATTATCCCTTCATGTCCCACATAAAAGAAAACCACTTGATCCTGTACCATTTGGTGAGACAACACATGAACACAATTTATTTACACATTTTTAATATAATACAGTCTAAATAGTAAACCACTATCTTCAGAATGCCTTTAAAAGCAAATCAAGGAATGTACCTAATGCCACAGAACTGTACATTTAAATATAGTTAAAATAGTAAATTTTATTTTATGTGTATTTTACCACAATAAAAATACATCAAGGCAATTGTCTAAATTCTGAAGCTATCCATTTTTTTTCACATTAGGTATGCTTTTCCTGATAAATTGGTTAGAATTTTTCAAAGTAATGTAACAAAATTTCATTAACGTTGGAATAAAAATCCAAGCATACTAAAAGCCAAAGATGAGAAATATATTTAAGAAAATAGGTTTAGGCCGGGTGTGGTGGCTCATGCCTGTAATCCCAGCACTTTGGAAGGCCAAGGCGGGAGGATCACCTGAGGTCAGGAGTTCAAGACCAGCCTGACCAACATAGAGAAACCCCATCTCTACTAAAAATACAAAATTAGCCAGGTGTGGTGGCACATGCCTCTATTCCCAGCTACTCGGGAGGCTGAGGCAGAAGAATTGCTTGAACCCAGGAGGCAGAGGTTGCGGTGAGCCAAGATCGCTTCATTGCACTCCAGCCTGGGCAACAAGAGCAAAACTCCATCTCAAAAAAAAAAAAAAAAGGATAGTTTTATTTTCAAATATCCAAAATATTACAGTATAAAGACACATATAAGGTTGCTAAATGAAAATTTATTTCATATTTTTATATATCATAAATCTGAGAATCTCCAGTTTAACCAACACTGGAAATTCACAGGCTTTTATCTAGCCCTATTGCAAGCTAGACACTGTACTAATCACACTTCCTTCATAAACATAACTCTAATCCTCAAAACCGCCCTAAGAGCTGAGTACTATTATCCCCATTTTACAGATGATGAAACTGAGGGGCAAATTTTTTAAATGCCTACAGTCACTAAAGATAGTAGCTGAGCAATACTGAAGTGTTAGTATGACTTCAACGCTGGTGTACGTGCCACCAACCACACTGAGTCTGTGTTAGGATTCTGTTCTGACATCAGAAAGGCAATCAGAGGAACCATATTGCTAAATTGAATTTACTCTCCAGAGCCACATATCTTTTTATGAATTCGGCTACACACCAGATACCTTGGTATGGTATCTCCAAAGGATATCTCGCCATAAAACAAGCAAGAAATCATATAGCAACAATTGATATGTGTTTCTCTTGCTCCTAGTATTAGGAAAAATTCACAGACAATCCGTAAAAGTTATTTCAACAAGAAGAAATGTAAATCCAGGAAATAAACATCTTAACAGCAAAATCCATCACCCTTATCCATGGTTCATTATTTCACTATTGGGCATTCACACCACAAACTTGACTTCATAACCAAGCATTAAACTAAAATAAGATGCATAATGCTAACAATACTTTCAAATTCCTTGAATCCTGGCAGGACAAAATATCCTAAACCATCTAAACCCAATTACTAATTCTAGTGTTAAGTCGCCCCAGTAAGTGAGAGTTTAGGATGCCCTCCATGACACAAGTAGTGGGCCAGAGGACAGCATATTATACTCTGCATGTGTGACTGCAAACTTTATCATCACTCCATTCCACAGACTTTATAAAAGTAAAAGCTGTTTCTTTGTTTAAGCAAATGGAGCCATAAGTACAGGAAGCCTGCAAGACGTCCCCGCTTCAGTGGGAGAGGTGCAAATACAACTGGCACGAAGAACCTCGCTACTGAAGATTGCAGAAGCCACCGCAACCATCCACTCCGCGATCGCTGAAGGACAGAGACATTTCAGAAATGTCTCAAACCTGCTGTTCACCTGTGGCCTGGAACAGCCTGCGGGAGCTCATAAAAAACGCACTAATCCTCTGAGGAGGTCTTGCTAAACAAGCTGTGGGAAACGAAGGGCGTCGGGCAAGTACGCTTTCCTGCGATCTAAAACTTCCTAGACTGCATTTACCAAAACCAGTTTCCACAAAGAGAGAGAAGTGACTTAGCTGCTACTGAGGATATCAGGATCGAAATTCAATTAAAAACAAAGGTACCCGTTCCAGTAACGTATGTTTCACTCCAGTAAAAAGTTAAAAGAAAAAAAAAAAGATAAAGCAAAAAACAAGGTTCCCAGTTCCCGTATTCTTGACCTTCAAGAACTTATGAAAAGTCAAGACCCAGTGAAAGACGAAAAGTTTGAGTGGCTGCTGGGCTTGCGGGCGGCTCGCCTGACTCCGGAGCAGCTGGGGAAAGCCGCTTCGCGGTCAGGGTCTCACCGCGCCCCCACGCCGGCGGTGGGCGGGGGAGCCCTGAGGATGGAACCTCCCCCTCCCGAAACCCCGGAAAGGCTCGGAACGCCCCGACCCCTCGGCGCGGGCTCCGGACCCCGGGCTCCTTCCCCCGACGCGCCCGAGGACGCGGACCAGCCCCCGCCCACGACCCCGCACGCTTCCGGGCCCGACGCCCAAGCAGCTCGCCCCCTTACCGGCATCATTTTGGACCCGAACCGCATGGAAGCGGGTGGCCAGAATGCGGCCCCGGCCGAGCGGAGGCACCCCGGGGGTCGCGGGTGCGGGGGAAGGGAGCGGAGAACGAGGCTGCCCGGACCTGTTGCGAGGCGGCGGCGCGCGAGTCAGCAGGACCCTCCCGCGGGGCTGAGGCGCCACCGAGCCTCGGGCCCAACCCCCTGGCGGACCCCCAGACGCGGCTTTGTCTCCCCCGACGCTGGCGACGGCCGGGTCTCCCTCCTCCGCTCCGAAACCAACTAATCCCGGGCCGGGCCCCAGCCCAACCCGCGCCGGCTCCGCCCCCGCGCCGACCCCGCCCGCGGCGCGCCTGGGGGAGGGGGAGGCCGCGGGGAACGGAGCCGCGCGCGCCTGCGCGGGCCCGGCGGCGTGGACAGGGAGCGGCGGGAGCCAGCAGGCTTTCTTTCTTCCCGTCGGACTGAAGCGCGGCCGCGGCGGCGGCCACGCGGCGGAGCGGCTGGAACGCGCGCCTCCTAGCGGAGCCGGGGCAATTGGAAGGCGGTGCCTCAGGAAAACAGAGTGCTGGTGAAAGGCACCGAGCCGCGCCAGGGCTGCCGCCGTCACCTCCTCGGCAGCTCCGAGTCGTGCGAGGCAGGGGACCCTTTGCCTTCAGAACCGGGCCCCCGAGGCTGGGCTCGTGGACGGGGTTCTCCCGCGGCCGCGCGGCAGGGCCGGTCGGAAAGAGGCGGGCGGACCCCCGGCGAAGGCCCGAGCGGCGCGGCGGAAACGACCCAACTCCCTGGAGGCGGCGAGGATCGGCCCCGTCCCGACAAAATGGAGTTCCCCGTGTGGCTTCAGGCCGCGGCGCGTTCCCGAACTCCTCGGTGACCCGGCTCTCGACTTGCTCGCCTTTCCCCTCAATTGCCGTCGTGCAAATTCTAATTTAAAACTCATGTGTTACTTGCTGTGATGTTCACAAACGTACACCGCAAACTCGATAAAGGGGTAACTTTTATGTGGTATATGTTTTACCGCAATAAAAACAGAAAAAAAAAGAGGCGTAAAATGTGTCCGGTAGCATTCCGAGGAGCTTTCCTGGGGTGGGGGGGTGCTGGGAACATCCTGCAAGCAGCCTCCGATACCAGGAACCAGTGGATATCATCCTTTTCCAGGGAGGGAGACCAAGGCCTAGGGAAATGGCAGGGCTCCCTTCCAAAGAGTAGCAGAGCAGGTTCAGGCTCCTCTTCCACCTTCCAGGGAGACACAGACTCCGGGAACCCTAACTCCAGAAAGCTTTGTTCTAGTAAGTTGTCTGCAAGCTCACTCAGAATCACTTTTCTATACATGATTCTGGGACCTGAAGTGGAGTAAAGCCCCTGGATTTACCTAGTTTCAAGAACAGACAGTTCTTAATCCACCATACCCCTTGCCAGAATCTCCATCGAACTTCTTATTGCACCATCCTAGCTGCTGTATCTGGAAACATTAAATTACAGTTAATTCAGTTAGAATTTAACGTTCTCGGCAAGGCGCGGTGGCTCACGCCTGTAATCCCAGCACTTTGGGAGGCCGAAGCGGGTGGATCACCTGAGGTCAGGAGTTCGAGACCAGCCTGGCCAACATGGAGAAACCCCCGCCTCTACTAAAAATACAAAAATTAGCCTGGCATGGTGGCAGGTCCCAGCTACTCGGGAGACTGAGGCAGGGGAATCGCCTGAACCCGGGAGGCGGAGGTCACAGTGAGCCGAGATCATGCCATTGCACAACAGTCTGGGGGATAAGAGTGAAACTCCGTCTCAATAAAAAAAAAAAAAGAATTTAACGTTCTCAAAAAATCTGGTTTAAAGCCTTGTTTTCTAATTTTTTTTTTTTCCAAGGCCTGATATGGGAGCCTGCCTGGCAAATTCTGGGACCATCAAGGGGGCTCAGATAGCTGGAGTAGACCATGAGGGGAGAGTAGTAGGAGATGAGATGGAATGATATGAAGGGCCAGACAAGGAGGGCCTAGTAGGCTATTCTAAAGACTTTACTTTTGCTGAGTGAAATGGGGGAGTTATGGAAAGATATGATGATCCACAGTCATCCAGAAAAATAATTCTGGATATTGGTCACTAAACCTCCAGTTCTCACCAAAAAACCATGACTCATTACCACCGTAAAACTGGTTGTTCCCAATAGTAAATTATATTTAGTATGAGCATTGGCAGCCCTGGCTTATTAATAAAATGATTACAATAGAAATGGAAGCAAGGAGAGAAGAATTGCAATAAAACTGTCCAGTTGTATTTCTTTACTGTCTGTTTTCACAAATGCCCTGCCCAAGGGAAGGGAGGAGAAAGGGACAGCAGTTGGCAATATGTCCTGAAACTCACTTCTAGCCAATTGAGAATTCCTAGCTGCCAAATAGCAGGTATGTTTATGTTGAGTGCTTTTTTTTTTTTAATCATAGAAGCATGAAACCAAAGAACCCTTGTCTGTGCTTTGGTTTCATTCTCTAGATTCTGTACCATTCCCATATGGCTCTCAGAGGGTTTGTTTTCTACCAAGTTTCACTTTCCACTCCCACCCTTACCTGCTTATTCTTTCAAGAGCCTCTGTTTGGTTCTCCCCACTCTATAATTCTCTGTTCAACTCCAAGAAAGATAAGTCAAATGACCACATTCTGAGTGGAGAGGAGCTACCGTCTCCTTTGGCTCTCACCCCACCCCTTGGCACAGTGCGGTTAATTATCTGTTTGGCTTGAGTTCAAATGTTTAAGTTCCCAACTTTCTCCCTGTGTTACTCTTTCTCGTCTTCCACAGATTTCCAAACTTTGAGTCCCTCTCTCTTCTCAAAAGATGAACTCCCATCTTACCCAATGAAACAGAGACTATTGAGCTTGCACTCCTGCAATATATAGTCCCTTCCCCTCCAACTCATCTGGGTTCTTCTCTACCCTCTCCCCACTCCTGTTGTTGATCTATTTTACTAATACTTGTGTGGCTGTATTTTGCCAGGCACTGTTCTAGACTCTAGAGGTAACAGAGAAGAGACTTGCCTTCATGGAGCTTATTTTCTAGTTGGGAGGAGCTGGACAACAAACACATGAATAAGGTAATAATAAATGCTATGAAAAAAAGAAACTAGGTAAACCTAAGAGAATAGCATCTATTTTAGATAGGGTGGCCAGAGACGGCCTCTGAGGAATGAGGGGGAGGGAGGGAATCGGACTCTAAGCAGTGGGGACAGTAAGGACAAAGAGTTTGAGACAGTCTTGTGCTGGGTATCGCAAAGACATAGCAGAAAGACCAGTGTGCCAAGGGCAGAGTTAACAAAGAGGGGGAGTGATAAGAGAGGTGAAAGATGTAGCCAGTGCCTGGGTCATGTAGAATCATTTAATATTCCACCAATTATCCTCCCTCTTGAAACCAGAGATACTCCATTTGTACAGGTTCCTTAACCTACAGGTGTATGCAGTTTCCTCCCACATTCACCTCAAGTTAGCAGTAATCTGAAAAAAAGATGGGGCAGAAGCTTGTGTATCAAGCCTCTTTGTATCCATTTATACTTTTTCCCTCTGCCTTAAAAACCTTCTCCTCCCTCCACCTTACCCTACATGGTAAACTTCTATTCATCTTTCAAGTCCCTACCCTAAATGACCTAAATGTCACTTTTTTTTTAAAGAGACAAGATCTTGCTCAGTTGCCACGGCTGGAGTGCAGTGGCATGATTATAACTCACTGTAACCTCAAACTCCTGAGCTCAAGCCATCCTCCCACCTCAGCCTCCCACATAGCTGGGATTACAAACATGTATCACCATGCCTGGCTAATTTTTAAACGTTTTGTAGAGATGGTTTCTCACTGTGTTGCCCAAGCTGGTCTCGAACTCCTGGCCTCAAGCAGTCCTCCTGCCTCAGCCTCTCAAAGTGTTGGACTTACAGGCATGAGCCACTGCACTGGCTAAGTGTCACTCTCTTAAGGTCATGTTTGATGCTTCTCACACAGAATTAATCAAATACTTCATGTATATTCCAAAGTACCATGTTATGGTATTTACAACATGACAGGAATAAACCACATCTGTCTCCCTAACTAGCTGCAATGGCAAAAACTATTTCTTATTTATTTGTGTATCTTCAGCCCTAATATTGTGCCTAGGGCATAGTAGCTACTCAATGGTATAGTACCTAATAAATGCTTACCATGCTGTCTTTTCCCTTTACTAGGTACAGGAAGAGTGAGATTTTGTCCTGATTACTGCAATAGCCTTGGGCAGGTCTTCCTACATCTCCTCTTGCCCACTGCAATTCATTCTCTACCCTAGGGCTTAGCAAACTACAGCCCAAATTTGGCTCTCTGCCTGTACTGCCTATGAGCAAAAATCATTTTTACATTTTTAAGTTGTGAGGGAGAAAATCAAAACAAGACAAAGAATATTTTGTGACATGCAAAAACTATATGAAATTCAAATTTCAGTGTTCACAAATAAGGTTTTATTGGAACACAACCACATTTACTTATTTATGTAATGTCTAGGGCAGCTTTCGAGCTACAAGAGTTAAGTAGTTGTAACAGAGCGTGTTCGGCCAGCAAAGCCGAACTATCTGGAAATGTGCTGACTTTTGCTCTACCTAGCAGCAAGAATAATCTTTTTAACATGCGTGTAATCATGTCACTCCCATGCTTAAAACTTTTCATCTAAGTAGATAGAGATATGGATGGGCCAGAACTAAAGGCTGAAGGGTGTTGGGGTCAGGTGATGAACAATACCTGGAAGTGATGAGTTACATTTTTCTCTCTTCTTCTGTATGCTCTAAATTTTAGATAATAAAATCGCTTTAAAAAGAAAAGCCTTCAGTTGCTTTTTATTGTTATTAGGATAAAGAATACTTCTTAACACTGCCTCTAACTCCTCACATGGTCTATTCCATACCCACCCTCCAAGGTAGTTGGGGGTAGGAAGAAAGCCCAGCAGACATATATATCTCCTCATATTCATGACAAAAGATTCAAAATTGGTAACTTTGTAGTATAAACTCAGTGCTTCGAAGACATATATCTATGATATATGACTCTAGCTTGATCTAGCTAAATTAATTCCCTGCTTTATTGGTAGCTCATGGAACAAGGAGCCCATGATTTCTTCTATTGTCAGTTCTCTCTCCATTACCTCACCCCCTCCTCACTCATCTAGTCTGCCTTTCAGCCTCATGCCTCCTCTGAAACAGCTCCTGCCAGAGTCACCAATGGCCTGTTTCACTGATTTAATAAACATCTTCAGTCTCATCATCCTCGACCTTCTAGCACCACTTAGCTGTTGCTCATTCCTCCCTTTCAAAACACTCTTTTCTCTTGACTTACATGAAAAGCTCTTACAGTTTTTCTCCTACCTCCCTGATTGCTTCATGGTATCTTTTGAAGGCTCATTTTTCTTCACCAGCATTTACATGTTGAAAGTCCTTGAGTCTCAGTCCTAGCCATTTCCTCTTTTCACTGACTACCTTCCCTTCTTCCCTAGAAAGTTGTCTTCACAGTCCTAAACCTCATCTATACACGTCTCTTTTTTTTTTTTTTTTTGTAAGAGATAGAGTCTTGCTCTGTTCCTGGGCTGGAGTGCAGTGCTGCTATCATAGTTCCCTGCAGCCCCAAACTCCTGGAATCAAGCAAGACTCCTACCTCAGCCTCCTGAGTAGCTGGAACTACAGGTGCACACCATCATGTATGGCTAATTATTAATTTATTTATTTTGAGATGGAATTTCACTCTTGTTGCCCAGGCTGGAGTGCAATGGTGCGTTCTCAGCTCACCGCAACCTCCACCTCCTGGGTTCAAGTGATTCTCCTACCTCAGCTTCCTGAGTAGCCGGGATTACAGGCGCCTGCTACCATGCCCGGCTAATTTTTGTGTTCTTAGTAGAGACAGGGTTTCTCCATGTTGGTCAGTCTGGTCTCGAACTGCCAACCTCAGGTGATCCACCTGCCTCGGCCTCCCAAAGTGCTGGGATTACAGGTGTGAGCCACCACGCCCAGCCTATTTTTATATTTTTTTGTAGCTGCAGGATCTCACTGTGTTGTCCAAGCTGGTCTCAAACTCCTGGCGTCAAGCAATCCTCCTGGCTTGCCCTCTCAAAGTGCTGAGATTACAGGTATAAGCCACCCCACCTGGCTAATTTTTTATATTTTCAACCTAGGCTGCTTCTCTAGGCTCTAGAACTACACTGTCCAGTGCAAAAATCACTAGCCACATATACCTCTTGGGCACTTGAAATGTGGCTAGTGCAACCGAGAAACTAAATCTTTTATTTTAATTTAAATGTAAATGACCACATGTGAATAATGGCTAAAATACTCAGTAGTGTAGATACAGAACACTTCCATCATCACAGAAAGCTCTATTGAATAGTGCTGGATTTCCATATCAACATGTCTCAGCTCAGCATTTCTAAAATCAGGGGATAGTCTTTATTCCCAAGCCTGGTTCTCTTCTAGCATTTCCTGTCTCAGTGTATGCCACCAGTGTTCTTTCATTTTCTCCAGCCACAAACCTGAGAATCGTGTTTGACCTATTTCTCCCTAATCTCTAAGATCCATTGAGTCATCAAGTTCTACTCATTTCATCTCCTAAATATCTCATCAAACTGCCTTTCTTTCTTCACTACCACCATGCTATTCAAGCTACCATCGTTTCTCATAAATCTGATCACAAGATAGCCCTGCTTAATGTCCTTCCTTAGCTCTGCCTTCAAGCCCTTGAATGTCTGTCCGTGCCCATCCTTCAGCCTTACTAGGTACCAGAGTCCTCTCCTTCTGTGAGACTCAGCCACATCATCTTTTTTAGTCCCCCTTTTGCCCTTCATGCTTCCTGTAGCACATGCTGTAGCATAGTTCCAAGGAGCTCACCTTCACACTGTGTGTCACCACTGAATATTTACACTGGTTTGTGTTACTCAATTAATGTTAGCCTCTCCCACAATACTGTAACCCACAGGTAGGGACCTCTACTCATCCTTGTTTAGCATGAATTCTTCAGTACCTAAAACAGGGCTCAGTCCATAGTAGTAGAATTAATTAATTAATTAAAGAGTGAATAAATGAATGAGTTATTCATTTATCTGTAGCTTACATAATTTGAGTCAGTGTTTTGTACATTTCCCAGTTATATGGCCATAGATTCTATTTGTCACCCCAAATAGCCATCTCCTAAGTGCCTACAAGAAGTTCTGACTGAATGAGAGTGAAAGGATCTATGGAATGTAAACCCCTTGCTGGAGTACAAACCTGAAGTGCTTGCCCTTCTGATGATTGGCCAATGGTGTTGTCATTCATAAAGAATTATATTTATGAGGCCAGGCAGTGGCTTGAACCTGTAATCCCAGCCAGGGCAGGAGGATCATTTGAGGTTAGCCTGGCCAACATGGTGAAACCCCGTCTCTGCTAAAGATACACTGGCTGGGCGCGGTGGCTCATGCCTGTAAGGCAGGAGGATCACCTGGGGTCAAGAGTTCAAGACCAGTCTGGCCAACAAGTCAAAACCTCATCTCTACTAAAAATACAAAAATTAGCTGGGCATGGTAGTGGTTGCCTATAATCCCAGCTACCCAGGAGGCTGAGGCAGGAGAATTGCTTGAACCCAGGAGGCAGAGGTTGCAGTGAGCCAAGATCGTACCACTGCACTCCAGTCTGGGCAACACAGAAAGACTCTGTCTCAAAATAAATAAATAAACAAACAAACAAATAAATAAAATATACAAATTAGCCTGGTGTGGTAGCACACACCTGTTATCTTGGCTACTTGGGTGGCCGAGCCAGAAGAATTGCTTAAACCCAGAAGGTGGAGACTGCAGTGAGCCAAGATGGTGCCACTGCACTCCAGCCTGGGCAACAGAGTGAAACTCTTGTCTCAAAAAATAAAAATAAAAAAATAAAAACTATATTTGTAATTACCATGTTACCATGCAACATTTGAAAACAAAATCTAAGTGATGAGATTTCAAAAAGAAAAATTAAGGTTCTCTATTGACAAGCAAGAGAATTTTAGCCTGAAATACTGAAAATAAGCTTCCAAGTGCCAAGGACTCACAAAAGCCCATTGGCCACCAATGAAGTGTGCCACAGCTTATTCTACTGTAAGGAATGTACATGTATTTCTTCTTGGTCTTCATTTAAACACACACTGTTAGATGAGAATGAACTGCATTCTAATCATTTTTAAATCGTTTTAAACTTGGGAGTCATTCAAGTATTTTTCAAGAATACCTATGAAAAGCACACTGGTTTTACAGATACACGGCCTAAGTGCCTTGGAGGAAAGGACCAATTCTTAAAGTTCTTGGCATTCCCTTTAGCCTAGCACATAATGTTAGACTCTCAATTACTAAATGAATGTAATCCTGTTGCTGCCACAAAAGTTTTTCTCTGAATAGCTAGAGATAACACAATTAGAAAAGGAAAAACTAACCAGATGATTTTATATCACCATTTTAACCTCACTTATGACGAATCCATAACTCACTTCTAATAACTGTTATGTGTAACATTTGAGTTAGTTATTAATTGACAGTTGAGAATACTTCGCCCTACCCCCTATTGTTGCCCAAGATTAATTGAGGAAAAGTAACTTTTTTTTGTATTTTATTGGGCAATCCCTGAACCCCAGAACAGATTCAGAGAGACTCCCAAGACTAACATTTCTAAAAGTCTTGGCCAAGTTAGTTTTTTATTGGTCTAGTTAAGGCCCAGAGGGAGCTTTTAAAAGGTCCGCTGAGAAGATAAATTTAGAAGACTACAAAACTGAGAAAGGAGAGTATCTGCTGCGAGAGAATTTTCACTTCAAACTGGTGAGTCCTCAAACTGTAATCACTGAAGATTTTTTTTCTTAAAGTAATTGTTTTCTGAAATATATTTTCAAACATACATCACATTTACCACATCTAATAGAATAAATATGAAATTGAAAAAACAATCAAAGCATACTTATACAAAAGAACCAACTACAGCAAGCTCTCCCTGTCCATTTAAATATGCATTTAGCCCAGCACGGTGGCATGCACCTATAGTCCCAGCTACAAAAATAAATAAATAAACATGCTTTTCTTTACCCCTGAACATAAATTTACATTAAAGTTTTCAATTTAATTCAATAAACATGACTGGATGTCTGTTATAAGCCAGTCACTGTCTGGGGCACATCTGTGTAAAATGAAGTACACATAAAATTGAAGGCTCTTGCCCGGGTGTGGTGGCTTACGCCTGTAATCCCAGAACTCTGGGAGGCCGAGGCAGGTGGATCACCTGAGGTCAGGAGTTCAAGACCAGCCTGGCCAGCATGGTGAAACCCCATCTCTACTAAAAATACAAAAATTAGCCAGGTGTGGTGGCACTCACCTGTAGTCTCAGCTACTCGGGAGGCTGAGGCAGGAGAATTGCTTGAACCTGGGAGGCGGAGGTTGCAGTGAGCTGAGATCGCCTGGACAACAAAGTGAGACTCTGTCTCAAAAAAAAAAAAAAAGAAAAAAGAAAGCATTATTTTAAGAAGCCTATAGGTAGGAAATCTTTTCATTGCCATAATATTTGTGCAATTGGTACTTTTGTTCTTCTCATTTTATGAATTTTAGGAACTTGAGGCACACAGAGAGGTTAAGTAACTTGTCTGAAGCCTCCCAGCTGGTAAGTGACAGAAGCTAGGATTTGAACCCAGATGCTTTGAGTCCAGAGTCTACATTCTTAGCTTCTGTGCTACTGTTCCTTTACCACTATTCTATTCTTCAATACTTCTCTACCGAGTACAAGAAGGCAAGGGGCCAGCCAGTGGGGATACAAAGGTAATAATTCAAAGCACATGCAATCTAGCAGAGGAAAACATACCTACAAGCACATGAGTGAAATCAAATGCACTGGTGCTCTGGCTCACGCCCACACAGGGATAGCTACCTTATCCCCTGACCCTCCCAGGATGAGACAGTCAGGAAAGCCCTCACTGGGAGGAGGGCTCATTAACTGAGTCCAAAGATAAGCCCACCATCTTAGGTTGGTTCAGTTGGTGTATTTTCTATTTCGCTTATTTGAAGCCATGATTTACTAGGAAGAAATTTTATTTCATAGAAACTAAGTTTTATTGTCTACTATATGCATAGCAATATGAAATATATAAATAAGACATCATCTATGCTCTAGAGGAACTTATATACTCAGGAGAGGGGAAATGCAGGCAGAAATAATAACTATGTCCACCATTTATAGCACAATTACTATATGTCAGGCATCACGCTAAGCCCTTTACAAACATTTCCTCATATTATCTTCATTGACCCTATAGGAAAGTACTATTATCTCCATTTTACAGATAGAGAGAAACTGAAGCTTAGAGATGCTAACTTACTGATTGATTCAATAGATAACTTTCTAAAAACCTGATATGTATGTGCTGGGTACAATTCTAAACTTTAGGGATACAGTGGTGAAAAAGACAGATAAGTTCCTCCTGCCCTGCCCTGCTCTCTAGATGTTTTTATTCTTTTTTTTTTTTTTTTTTTTAACAGAGTCTCACTCCATCACCTAGACTGGAGTGAAGTGGCAAGATCATGGCTCACTGCAGCCTCAACCTCCCCTGGTTTAGGTGATCCTCCCGCCTCAACCTCCGGAGCAGCTGGGACTACAAGTGCATGCCACCATGCCCAGCTAATATTTCAGTAATTTTTATAGAGATAAGGTTTAGCCACGTTGCCCAGGCTGGTCTCAAACTCCAGGACCCAAGATGTCCATGTGCCCTGGCCTCCCAAAGTACTAGGATTACAGGCATGAGCCACCGTGCCCGGCTTAGAAGTTTTTATTCTAATTGGGGATGAGAGATGATAAACAAGTAAATAAGATAAATGCTACAAAGACACTAAAATAAGATGGTGCAATAGTGACTGAGGTGAGGCATTTTAGAAATAATGGTGAGAAAAGTTCTATCCAAAGAGATGACATTTGAACTGAGATCTGAGTGACAAGAAGAAACTATTCTCAGGCTGGACACGGTGGCTCACGCCTATAATCTCAGCACTTTGGGAGGCCGAGGCAGGCAGACCACAAGGTCAAGAGATCAAGACCATCCTGGCTAACACAGTGAAACCCTGTCTCTACTTAAAATACAAAAATCAGCCAGGTGTGGTGGTACACCTATAGTCCCAGCTGCTCAGGAGGCTGAGGCAGGAGAATCGCTTGAACCCGGGAGGCGCAGGTTGCAGTGAGCCAAGATCCAGCCTGGGCGACACTGCACTTCAGCCTGGGTGACAGAGTGAGACTCCATCTCAAAAAAAAGAAAAAAATTCTCAATTATCCTCAGAAGACCTGGATGAAAAGGGTCTCAGGCAGAGAGAAGAGCAAATGCAAAGACCCTGAAAAAGTGAGCTTGGCCTGCTGGAGAGGCATAAGAAAGGCCAGAATGGCTAGAGCAGAAGGCCTCACCCAAATCACACAACTCATAAGTAGCAGAGATGATTCCAATGTGTGCCTGCCTTAGGTGAAAACCACTACGCAATATTGCCTAAAGAAACAAAGAGTTCTGTGTGTTGTCATCGCTGGGTGTGTTTTTAAGTGAACTTGAGCAATATCCAAAGGCAAACGAACATATGGAATCGAAAGAGGAGGAAAGAGAGAAAAGTCTTGCAAACAGAAAGGGCTTCCTCTAAAACAGGAGATACAAAAATGAGTAAGGCACTGTACTGCACTGAGCTGTATCAAACCCCGCTTCATCAAGCCCTAGTCTTAATCTCAACCCATTACGCATCCTCAGTTCTTATCTTAGGCTGGAATCCCTTGCAGGGTGATGGAATGCAGCTCTGATACTTCAGATTAGAAGTTCAGATAAGCTTAATCTAAAAAATTCTTCCAGCTTCTCCCAGGTGCCAGCAGGGGTACAAATACAGTCTGAAGGGTTCATACTTCTGGTGGCTCAAGGAGAAGAGCCATCTGGGCAAGAAGTTCTGCCGGCGGCGGTGCAGAGCTGGCTAGTCAGGCTGTGATTAAACCAGTGTGTGAGTGTTCAGACAGGAGCTGTTACTGAGACAGTAATCATAAGGTAAGTGGCAGAGAACCAAATTGTGGGCAGGGCAGGCTCAAGTTGCCAAGCAAGCTGTCATAGACGAGAAGGACAGAAAACCTTAATGAAACATAACACCACAGATGACTCTAAGACAGACCTGTTGTTCTGACACCTAGCTGGGTCAGATGAGCCCATTTTTACTTGAGTCAGCCTGGATTTAACTGTGTAGCTCTGCTCCAAAGAAATCTCAATTTGTATTAAAAGGCTGGGTCCCTCCCTGCATCCAGGCATGCAGTGTCATACCCTAGCTCAGCTGGGAGATGAAGTTTAGCCCAAGTTCCCTGCTGACAGTTGGCATTAAAGAGAGCGTTTTTCCAGAGTGTGGTCTGTATGTTCTGCCTGCCTGATCCGTGGGTGGTGGGCAAAGGTGCACACCTGTGATGAGATTTATAAAGGCAGCTCCTCTGACAAATGGGCTGAATTATGAACCGCATTCTTTCATGATGTGATTAGGAAAAAACCATGTGTATGTAGTAGTAGTAGGAACTACCTTTGATTTTTAAGTTCCATGACAGATCTTGAAAGTATACAACGTATAATATCTTATTATATCTCACTATGACCCTATGAAATTGATACTATTAATATTTCCAGTTGACAGATATAAAGAAATTTGAACTTAGATAAGTAACTTATACAAGGGGTACAAGTGAGAAGTAGTAACAGGTCACTCTAATGCAAAAGCCTGTGTTCTTCATTTTTTAAATCAACTCTATTTAGGTGTAGTTTATATACGGGTTAATGCACGTATTTTAAATGTATACTTATTTGAGTTTTGACGCTTCCAAATACAAACAGATCAAGCTGTATAGCATTTCTTTCATCCTCAGACCCCTTTGTATTAGTCTTCCTACACTAGTAACTGTTGATCTGCTTTCTGATGCCAGAGGGTAGTTTTGCATGTTCCAGAATGTCATATGAATAAAATGAAATAGTACGTACTCTTTTGTGTTGGACTTCTTTTGCTCAGCATACTTTTGTTGTTGTTGTATTTTGGAGGGAATTATAATTTGCAATACTTTTACTTTACACAGTAAGTATCTGTTTCTCAAAGAGAGACTTCAATTTTCAGTATCTTTTTTTTTTTTTTTTTTGAGGCAGAGTTTCGCTCTTGTTGCCCAGGCTGGAGAGCAATGGCGCAATCTCAGATCACCACAACCTCTGCCTCCCAGGTTTAAGTGATTCTCTTGCCTCAGCCTCCTGAGTAGCTGGGATTACAGGCATGCGCCACCACACCTGGCAAATTTTGTATTTTTAGTAGAGACTGGGTTTCTCCATGTTGGTCAGGCTGGTCTCAAACTCCTGACCTCAGGTGATCTGCCCGTCTTGGCCTCCCAAAATGCTGGGATTACAGGCGTGAGCCACCGCTCCCAGCCTCAGTCTCATTTTTACATACAATTTTAAAAGACATACAAATAAGATGAAATCTTGCTAGTATTGTGCAAAGCAGGATTGCCTATCTGTTTACCTCTTATGGTGTTATATTTTTTAGGTGTATACAGGTTTACTCAAGCTTTATTGAGGTATAGCTGACAAATACAATTACATATATTTAAGGTATACAACATGATGCTTTGATATACGTATAAATGATAAACTAATTACCATGATCAAGTTAGTTAACACACCCATTACCTCACATAATTATCATTTGTGCATGTGTGGTGAGAACACTAAGACCTACTCTCTTAGCAAATTTCACTAGTCAGCATAATCTTTTGAGATTCATTCATGTTATTGCATATATCAGTAATTCATTTCTTATTATGGCTAAGTAATTTTCCATTGTTTATACGTACCACGATTTTTTGTACCCATTCACCTACAGAGAGATATTTGGGTTGTTTCCCATTTCTCTGGCTATTGTGAATAAACCTGCTATACACATTTATGTACAAGCCTTTCTGTGAAACACGTTTTCACTTTTTTTTTTTTTTTTTTTTTTTGAGACAGGGTCTTACTCTGTCACCCATGCTGGAATGCAGTGACATGATCTCAACTCACTGCAACCTCCACCTCCTGGGTTCAAGCAATTCTCCCACCTCAGCCTCCCCAGTAGCTGGGACTATAGGCACCCACCACCACGCCCAGGTAATTTTTGTATTTTTATGGTAGATTTGGGGGTTTCACCATGTTGGCCAGGCTGGTTTCGAACTCCAGACCTCAAGTGATCCATCTGCCTTGGCCTCCCAAAGTACTGGGAGCCACTGCACCTGGCCTGTTTTCACTTTTCTTTGATACATACCTAGTAGTATAATTGGTAGGTGTATGTTTACCTTTATTTTGAAAGTTGGCAGACTTTTCCAAGATAATTGTACTTTTCACATTCCCCACCAGCAATGTACAAAAGAGTTCCAGTTGCTCCACATATTTGAGAACTGTTGACATTGTCTGATAACTTGTGAGAAGCATCTTTTCATTTGCTTATTGGCCATCGTACTTTTTTGTGAAGTATCTGTCCAAGTTTTAAGCCCAGCTTTTATTGAGTTATTTATGTTATTATTGAGTTGTAAGAATTTTTTTAATAGATTCCGGGAAAATGTCCTTTAACAGGCATGTGTATTGAAAACATTTTCTCCCAAAGGTGCATTGCTTTCATTTTCAAATTTATTTTTTAAATTTTTTAAATTTTACTTTAAGTTTTGGGATACATGTGCAAAACATGCAGGTTTGTTACATAAGTACACATGTGCCATGGTGGTTTACTGCACCTATCAACCCATCATCTAGGTTTTAAGTCCCGCGTGCATTAGGTATTTGTCCTAATGCCCTCCCTCCCATTGTCCCCTACCCCCAACAGGCCCAGTGTGTGATGTTCCCCTCCCTGTGTCCATATGTTCTCCTGGTTCTGCTCACACTTATGAGTGAGAATGTCGTGTTAGTTTTCTGTTCCTGTGTTAGTTTGCTGAGAATGATGGTTTCCAGCTTCATCCATGTCCCTGCAAAGGACATGAACACAAAGCAACATCTGAGGAGATGCAGGTGCCTTGATCTTGGTAGCCTCTAGAACTATGAGAAATAAATTTCTGTTGTTTATAAACAATTCAGTCTCAGTCTCGGCTATTTTGTTATAGCAGCACAAACAAACTAAGACTCTTTGCCTCTTTTGAATCTGGGGGAGATGCCGGTTCTTGAGTTGAGTTAACCATTTTGGAAAAGAGTAAAAGGATGTCTTTCAGCAAAGAGCAAGCAAGTGAGCAAAATTCAGGGAGGAAGCTGGCCACCTGCCACAGCACTGGAAGAGGAAAAGAAAAGGCGACCTAGGTACCAACTATCAGAATGGTCTAAGACCAAGACAGGGTGCATAGCATGTGGTCAACTCTGTATCTGGAACCCAAGCAGTTAACTAGAAGGCTGGGAAAGGAGATCACCCAGCTCCTCACTCACCGTCCTTCAGAGAAGAGGTGTTTTCCACAACAGAAGGGCTGCAAAGAGGGCAGGCAGAATCTCTGGGTGTAGGTGTTCTAACTGCAAACAAAATGCCACCCAGATGCTTCAAGCAGCAGTAGCAGCACAACATACCGAAATAATCTGAGGGGAACAAGGGCACCCATGGAGTGGCTGCTAAGAAGCATATCAGGATGTGTAGGAAGTGGAGCTTTGTAAGACAGCCCCAGGGAATAACAGACTTATTATTACATCACAGGTATTAAATACCTGCTACATATACAAAAACACTGCAAATTGTATGCATTTATACATATAGCTGCAATAAAGTTATGAACAATTAAATTATAACAAAGTATTTGCAAAAATAAACTTTCAGTGGATTAAAAAAATGACATGTTGTTATATAACTGTGAATTCTATAAAGACATTCATTTTTACATTTTAACATCATTGTTTTGTAAATCTGAATAAGGTTTTTGCCAATGACAAAGTATACATGGTTCCTCGGCTTTCCCAGTAAGCCTGTATCTATCATTATCACGTGCACAAAAATTGTCACATATGCAACTTGGAGGTGAAATTATTTACCCCTCTTCTGAGTGTCTGATGTTGGTTAAAAAAAAAAAAAAGTCAGAAAGATCTCTTCATGAAAATTGTTTCCAAAAAAAGAAGATCGTATGAGGCCAGGTGTGGTAGCTCACGCCTATAATCCCAGCATTTTCGGAGGCTGCAGTGGGTGTATCACTTGAGCCCAGGAGTTTGAGACCAGCCTGGATAACATGGTAAAACTTCATCTGTACGAAAAATACAAAAATTAGCCAGGCATGGTGGCGGGTGCCTGTAGTCCCAGGTACTCAGGGGGCTGAAGTGGTAGGATCACTTGAGCCTGGGAGGTCAAGGGTGCAGTGAGCTGAGATGGCACCACTACACTCCCGCCTGAGACTCTGTCTCAAAAATAAATAAATAAATATAGATTATATGCTCAACCAATAGGAGTAAGTCATTGAATAGTTAATGATATTATGAGATTATTATAAATGTAAGAGTAATAATAATATTGTGGTTATTTTTTAAGTTCTCTTCTAGTTATACATGCGGAACTACATGTGGGTAAAATTATATGAGATCTGGGATTTGCTTCAAAATAATAAAGAATAGAAGCAGTCAATGAAGGTATAAATGAAATGAGATTGGTCTAGGGTTGATAATTGTTGAAGATGAGAAATGGGCATAAAGGTGTTCATCATATTGTTCTATGTTTGTATGTATTTCCATTTTTCCATAATAAAATGATTTTTTAAAGTAAGGACATGCCTTCAAATATTTAAGGAGCTGCAGCATAGAAATGGGCTTAGATCCGATGAGTAGAAATCTCAGGAGAAAGTTTGTTTGAATTAACCAAGAAGGAAATGTTGTGCCTTGAGAGGCCATCACTAGGAAGTGAGGATGACGTAATGGTTCTAGGCAATAATACAGGGGACTGACGGCAGCTAACGTCACAGATAGAAAACAGGCAATAATACAGGGGACTGACGGCAGCTAACGTCACAGATAGAAAACAGGCAATAATACAGGGGACTGACGGCAGCTAACGTCACAGATAGAAAACAGGCAATAATACAGGGGACTGACGGCAGCTAACGTCACAGATAGAAAACAGGCAATAATACAGGGGACTGACGGCAGCTAACGTCACAGATAGAAAACAGGCAATAATACAGGGGACTGACGGCAGCTAACGTCACAGATAGAAAACAGGCTCTATATGCCTCCCAACAGAAGTATGCAACACTGTCTATGAAGTGCTATTTTAAAAATAGATTCACTGTAAAAAAAAAATGGCTTTATTGAGCATATTAATTTGCTGCTGTAACAAATGTTCATAAACTTAATGTCTTGAGACAACACAAACTTATTATTTTGCAGTTTTGTGGATTAGAAGTCCAGTATGGGTTTCACTAGGCTAAAATTAAGGTGTCAGCATGCTATGCCCTTTTCTGGAAGTTCTAGGGGAGAATCCATTTCCTTGCTGCTGGCAGAATTCAGTTCCTTTTAGATGCAGAGCCAACATCCCCATTTTCTTGCTGACTGAAACTTGAGGGCTGTTCCCAGCTTCTAGAAGCTGTTGTTTCCCTTCACTCACGGCCTCCACCTTCAAAGCCAACTCAAATCCCTCTCCAGTGGCATCATCCTTCTGACCAACTTTTCTGCCTCCTCTTCCACTCTTAAGGGCACTTGTGATTACACTGGGCCCTCTCAGATAATCCAGGATAATCTCTCTATTTTAAGGTTAGCCGATTAACAGCCTTACCCATCTGTAACCTTAATTCCTTTTGGCCATATAGGTAACATATTCATTCACAGGTTCTGGGGATTAAGACTCGAACTTCTTTTGGGGATCATTATTCTGCCAACCACATTGAGGTATGATTGACACATAAAAATTACACTATTTAAAGTGACAACTTTAACACATGCACAAGCCTGTGAAAAGATGTCACAACAGTCAAGATAATGAACATATCCATCACACCCCAAAGTTTCCTGGTGCCCCTTTGTCTTAGTTTATTCAGGCCGCTATAATAAAATACCTTAGATAGGATGATTTATAAACAATAGAAATTTATTACTTACAGTTCCAGAGGCTGGGAAGTCCAAAATCAAGACACCAGCAGATTTGGTGTCTGATAAGTTCTCTCTGCTTCATAGATGGCACCTTTTGCAGTGTCCTCACATGGCAGAAGCTCCCTTAGGCCTCTTTTATAAGGGCACTCATCCCTTCATGAGGACAGAGACCTCACTACCTAACCCCTCCCAAAGACCACACCTCTTAATATTAATGCATTGGGGATTAGGTTTCAGCCTAACATTCAGCACACTTTGAAATCCCTACCTCTTTTCCTTCCTCCCTCATTCCATCCTCAGGTAGCCAGCATCTGATTTCTCTCATTATAGATTACCTTACATATTCTATAATTTTGTATAAATGAAATCATACAGTATACATATGGAAGAGCTGGCTTTTTGCACTTAACATAATTATTTTGAGATTCATCTATGTTTTTATGTATCTCAACATTTCATTTCTTTTTTGTTGTTATTGTGATTGTTAAGTAGTATTTCATTGTCTGGATGTACCACAATTTGTTTGTCCATTAATCTGTTGATTAACCTTTGAGTTGTTCTCAGGTTTGAGGTATTTCAAATAAAGCTGTTAGGCCAGGCATGGTGGCTCACGCCTGTAATCTCAGCACTTTGAGAGTCCGAGGCAGGTGGATCACTTGAGGTCAGGAGTTCAAGACCAGCCTGGCCAACATGGTAAAACCCCATCTCTACTAAAAATACAAATATGAGCCAGGTGTGGTAGCACACACCTGTAATCCCAGCTACTTGGGAGGCTGAGGTGGGAGGATCGCTTGAACCCCAGAGGCAGAGGTTGCAGTGAGCCAAAATCACACCACTGCACTCTAGCCTGGGCAAAAAGAGTGAAACTCTGTCTCAAAAAAAAAGAACAAAAACAAATAAAGCTGTTATGAACATATTAGTGTATAGGTCTGCCTAGACACATGTTCTCATTACTTTTGGGTAGATAACTAGGAGTGGTCATATAGTACGTATATATTTAACTTTTTTAAAAGCTTTCAAACTATTTTCCAAAGTATTTGCACCATCTTATGTTCCACCAGCAGTGTGAGAATTCCAGATCCTCCACATCCTTGCCAACATGTGGTATGGTCAGTCTTTTTCATTATAGCCATTCTAATTAGATTACTAATCAGACAGTGATGTTTCATTGTGCTGTTAATTTGTATTTAACATAAAAATTTAAATACATTAATACAAGTAATTTTCATAATTAATTTCATAATCATTTTAGTAATGTGAGTTGATTTTTATTAATGAATTCATTTAAATAATTAAAATTAAAGTATTTACTAATAACTAATGATGTGCATCTTTTCAGGTATTTATTTGCCACCTATATATCTTCTTGGCGAAATATATCTATTTGTATCTTTTATGCATTTTTTAAATTGGGTTGTTTCTGTATTATTGAGTTTTGAGAGTTATTTATATATACTGGATATAAATCCTTGCCAAAAGCTATCAAACCTGAAGGATTAAGCCTCTGATCTAACTACTGGCTTACAGGAAATATAGGGAACCAAACAACAGGTTAGATCAGCGGTCCCCAACCTTTGCGGCATGAGGGACCAGCTTTATGGAAGACAATTTTTCCACGGACACATGCAGGGAGGGGGGATGGTTTTAGGATGAAACTGTTCCACCTCAGATCATCAAGCATTAGATTCTCATACAAAGCATGCAATCTAGATTCCTCACGTGTGCAGTTCACAATAGAGTTCGTGCTCCTATAAGAATCTAATGCTGCCACTAATCTGACAGGAGGCAGAGCTCAGGCAGTAACGCTTACTGACCCACCACTCACCTCCTGCTGTGTGGCCCCATTCCTAACAGGCCACGGACCCCTAGGTAAGATGACACCCAGGAGACACAATTAGAAAAATCCAAAAGATGAGAAACTCTATAGGTCATATGGTCTCATTTCTTCAAAAGTACATTGCAAAGGAAAGAGGGAGTGAGAGAAGGACGTAGGGAGAGCACACAGATCAAGAGACTTCAGAGACGCACCAACAATTTCCATGTTGCACTTTATTTGAATCCTGATTTGAATATTAAACTATGGAGAGAGGGAGAAAGAAGTAATTGAACTGGGGAAATGTAAACACTGACTTCACGTTTGATGACGGTAAGGAATTATTATTTGTTGTCACTGCAACAATAATGTGGAATTTCTTCAAAATAATCAATAGACAGCGGGAGCGAGTAGAAGTAAGATACAGATGGAACGATGTCCATGCGCGGGTAGCTGAAGCTGTGATGCGTACGTGAAAGATCATGATACGTTTATTTTGAATATATTTGAATTTTATGTTATTAAAAAACTTTAAAACAAACAAATCAAAAGAGTAACTCTTTCATTTCACTCCAGCAGACTAGCATAGACAAGCTGAAAATCAATGAGCCAATGAGAATGCATCTAAGAAAGGTATATAAAAACAGCAAAATCAACTCAAATAAAGCAGAAGGAAGAAAATAAAAATATATATGAATTGTAAACAAATATACAAGACAGAAGAACAACAAAGTCAAATTTGGCCCCTTTGAAAACCCCAATCAAATGATGAACCTCTGATGATAATGATCAAGAATAAAAAGCGATCATTTGACCCAGCAATCCCATTACTGGGTGTATGTCCAAAGGATTATAAATTGTTCTATTATAAGGACACATGCACAAGTATGTTCATTGCAGCACTGTTTACAATAGCAAAGACTTGGAACCAACCCAAATGCCCATCGATGATAGACTGGACAGGGAAAATGTGGCACATATACACCATGGAATACTATGCAGCCATAAAAAATGATGAGTTCGTGTCCTTTGTAGGGACATGGATGAACCTGGAAACCATCATTCTCAGCAAACTGACACAGGAACAGAGATCAAGCACCACATGTTCTCACTCAAAGGTGAGTGTTGAACAATGAGAACACACAGACACACGGAGGAAAGCATCACACACTAAGGTCTGTGGAGGGGGACTAGGACTGGGGGGGTAGGGATTTGGGGAGGAATAACATGGGGAGAAATGCCAGATATAGGTGATGGGGATGGAGGCAGCAAACCACATTGCCATGTATGTACCTATGCAACAATCCTGCATGTTCTTTACATGTACCCCAGAACCTAAAATGCAATAATATATATATATTTTTAAAAAAGAATAAAAAGCGAATGTTCGAATAATTGATATTGTAAATGAAAAGGGAAACATCTTAACAGAAACTGAAGACATGAAAAATATTTTGAAAGGATGCTTTGAACAAGTTTACGTCAATGAATTTTCAAACTTAGGTGAACTTCGCTAATTCCTAGTAAAGTGCAATTTACCAAGCTAATTGATGAATAATTAGAAAACTAATAGGGTTCTAAGATGTACAACACCCCTACAAAGAAAAGTATAAGCCATTATTGAGAAAAATTAAGAAGATGTAATAAATGAAAGGATAAACTTATAAGACTGAATGTTTAAGATCGATAATTTCTCCCAAATTGATCTATATATTCAATACTGTCTCAACCAAAATCCTAACAAGTATTTGTGCATGTGTGTGTGCGTGCATAAGTGTGTGTGTGAACTGACAAACACGTTCTAAAATTTATCTGGAAATACAAAGTGACACAAATAGCTAAAACAATATTTTAAAAGAAATACAACTTTAAAATGCATATTGCTAAGTAAAAAAACCAATACGAAAAGGCTATATACTGTATGATTCTAACTATATGACATTCTGGAAAAGGCAAAACTATGGAGACAGTAAAAAAATCAGAGGTTGCCAGGGTTGATGAGGAGGGATGAATAGGAAGGGGAAAAAAAAAGTAAATTATTTTAAAATAATAATTACTTAGAATGTTTACTGCCCAAATACTCTCACTGAAAAATTACCAAAGGATAGAAATGAGTAAGGAAGTTGGGCGTAGTGGCTCACGTCTGTAATCCCAGCACTTTGGGAGGCCAAGGCAGGTGGATCACTGGAGGCCAGGAGCTCGAGACCAGCCTGGCCAATATGGCAAAACCTCATCTCTACAAGAAATACAAAAAGTAGCCAGGTGTGGTGGCATTCGTCTGTAATCTCAGCTACTCGGGAGGCTGAGGTGGGAGCACTGCTTGAGCCCAGGAAGGCAAGGCTGCAGTGAGCCATGATCACACCACTGCACGCCAGCCTGGGCAACAGAGTAAGACTCAGTCAAAAAAAAGGAAAGAAGGAAGGAAAGAAAAGAAAGAAAGAAGAAATAGAATACGAAAAATAAGAATGAACAGAAATACTGATAATACAGTAATGTGACACATAATGACATTTTAATCAATGACGGACTGCAACACAACAGTGGTCCCATAAAATTGTAATGAAGCATATCTAGAAATCTGACATGTGGCATTTGATATTGGCATTGCAGATCAAGTTGGGGGAAATGATCAGTATTCAATACGGTGCTGGGACACTTGATTCTCCATATTTAAAAATACAAATACATTTAAAATAACCATCTAGGTTTTTGTAAGTACATTCTTTGATGTTCGAACAATGACGAAATCGCCTAGTGACTAATTTCTCAGAACATATCCCTGTCATTAAGTGATGCATGACCATATAGCTAAATATAAAAATGTATTCACCAGGCACGGTGGCTCATGCCTGCAACCCCAGCACTTTGGGAGGCCGAGGTGGGTGGATCACGAGGTCAGGAATTTGAGATCAGCCTGATCAACATGGTGAAACCCTGTCCCTACAAAAAATATGAAAAATTAGCCAGGCATGGTGGCGTGTGCCTGTAATCCCAGCTACTCAGGAGGCTGAGGCGGGAGAATCACTTGAGGTGGGAGGTGGAGGTTGCAGTGAGCCAAGATCACGCCATTGCACCCCAACCTGGGCAACAGAGCAAGACTCCATCTCAAAAAAATTTTTTTTATTAACCACTAACAAGGTGTATGTCTTATAAAGATCACTTAGGCTGGGTGTGGTGGCTCATACCTGTAATCCCAACAATTTGGGAGGCTGAGGTGGGTGAATCACTTCAGGTCAGGCATTTGAGACCAGCATGGGCAACATAGTGAAACCCCATCTCTACTAAAAATACAAAAAAACATTAGCCAGGCATGGTGGCACACACCTGTAGTCCCAACTGCTTGAGAGTCTGAGGTATGGGAATCGCTTGAACCCAGGAGGCAGAGGTTGCAGTGAGCCGAGATCATACCACTGCACTCCAGCCTGGGTGATACAGTGAGACTCTGTCTCAAAAAATGAAAAATAGTAATAGTAATAATGGGTTTTGTAGGTTTAAAAACAAACTGAACCAAATACCAATATCAGACTAAGTATGGGAGTGCAGTTTGGAAGGAAGTTGAAACGCGCTACAGTATTGCCTCATTTAGGAAGAAGATATAAATACTGATTAACTTGAAACTTTGTTAGAAAAAAAGGGTATTGATGTTAAAAATTTAAGGAAACCACCAAAATACTGCACCTAGAATTACAATAAGAAAAAAAATTTTCTATTCAGTAGAAGGCAGAAAAGTAGGGAAAAAAAAGTAACAAAAAAGCATAAGAAAAAGAAAACACAAAATTAGATAGTAGTGACAAGCCTAGATATATTAGTGATCACTATAAACGTAAATGGTAAACATGCTAATTAGAAGATAGACTCTTAGATTGGATTTTAAAGTTCCAGTTAAATTATCTTTTTATTTATTTATTTACTTTGAGACAAGAGTCTCACTCTGTTGCCAGGCTGGAGTGCAGTGGCATGATCTCAGCTCACTGCAACCTCCACCTCCTGGGTTCAAGCGATTCTCCTGCCTCAGCCTCCTGAGTAGCTGGGACTACAGGCAAATGTCACCATGCCCAGCTAATTTTTGTGGTTTTAGTAGAGATGGGGTTTCGCCATGTCGGCCAGGATGGTCTCGATCTCTTGACCTCATGATCTGCCCACCTTGGTCTCCCAAAGTGCTGGGATTACAGGCGTGAGCCACCACACCCAGCCTAAGTGATCTTTGTAAGACATAAACCTTACCACATATAAAAAGAGAGTTAATACCACAATAAAACAATCACAGATTTAAAGAAATAGCAATAAAAGAAATAAAGAAGGATATTTCATACTTAACCCACCAAGAAGACACAACAAAAAATACCATGAAAAACATTTATAAAAATGAGATTCAAGAACTTTCTCTCCCCCTAGAACTTCACTTATTTCATTGCTCTGTACATTTCTTGTAACAGTTTGAGATTTTGTCCTTCATGTGTCTCTCTATATTTAAATATAGTACAGTACCAAAATATATTTTGGCATAAAAATGATTCAGGAACTTTGAGGAATCGATACTAAGAAAGACGAATGGAAGATGAGCAAAGCCAGTGGCCTCTTAATCCCTGTAGAGAGAGGAGACTAGATCACAGCAACTCCTGTGCACGCACAATGCATTTGTTAGCCTGTAGTGCTGTGGGGTGCAGCAGAAGGAGCCAACTCTCATTAGAAGGGATCAGAAAGGGCTTTCTGGAAGATGTGGTATGGTAGGCAGAATTCTAAGAATTGACCCCCACCCCCAATGTCCACTCACCCTTGTAAATCTCTTCCCCTTTGAGTATGGACCGACTGTGTGCATATGAAGAGATATCACTCTCATGATAGTGTTGCCTTACATGGCAAAGTGAGGGCTTATCCAGGTGGGCCCAATCTAATCACATGAATCCTTTTAAAAGCAGAGTTTTCTTCAGCTGGTGGTAGAAGAAGTCAAGGAAATTCAGTGTGAGGGGGGGATTTGGCTTGAGGAAGGTCCTCTATTGCTGAGATGGAAAAGGACCCTAGAAAGACCTGGGGCAGCTCCTGCCCAACAGCCAGCAAGGAGACAGAGACCTCGTATCTACTGCATCTGGCCAACAACCTGGAGGAGCTTGGAAGCTGATTCTTGCCCAGAGTCTCTAGATAATAGCACAACCCAACTGACATCTTGATTTCTACCTCATGAGACCCTGAGCAGAGAACTCAGTTGAGCCTGCTATGACTTCTGACCTCTAGAACTAAAAGGTAATAAATGGCTGTTGGTTTAAGCCACTGTCCCAGTCCGCTTGTGCTGCAATAAACAGAATACCAGAGACTGGGCATTTCATAATGAACAGAAGCTTTTTGGCTCACAGTTCTGGAGGCTGGAAAGCTAAGGTCAAGGTGCCAGAAGGTTCGGCATCTGGTGAGGCCATTCTCCTCTTCCAAGATGGTGCCTTCCCCGCTGGAGGGAAGGAAGCCTAGATCTTCACATGGCAGAAAGTGGAAGGGCCAGGAGAGCAAGCCCGCTTCCCAAAACCCTTTTATTAAGACATTAAACCCACCCATATGTGTGAAGCCCTTGTGGTCTAATCACCTCTTAAGGCCTTGCCTCCCAATACCATTACAATGGCCATTAACTTTCAACACGCATTTTAGAGGGGACAAACATTCAAAGCACAGCAGCCACTACATTTACGGTAATTTGTTACGCAGCAATAGAAACTAGTACAGGTGACAACTGAACTGTCCCTTCAGGGATGGATTGCATTTCAAAGTGTAGAGAACAAGAGGAAGAAGCTCTTTAGACAGAGCTCCATTTGGGCATTGTTCAGTCTCCATTTACTGAGTGCCTTTTTTCTGAGATGGAGTCTCACAATTTATAGAGCGTATCTATAATGTCACTTTACTCACTTCTCACAAGTCTGTGACGTAGTTGTTATATCTCCACTTTACAGAGGGAAAAAATCAACAGTCAAAAAGGTAAAGTAGGCTGGGCACTGTGGCTCACGCCTGTAATCTCAGCACTTTGGGAGGCTGAGGCGGGTGGATCACCTGAGGTCGAGAGTTCGAGACCAGCCTGACCAACATGGAGAAACCCCATCTCTACTTAAAGTACAAATTAGCCAGGCGTGGTGGCACATGCCTGTAATCCCAGCTACTCAGGAGGCTGAGGCAGGAGGATCACTTGAACCTGGAAGGCGGAGGTTGTGGTGAGCCAAGATCACACCATTGGACCCCAGCCTGGGCAACAAGAGCAAAACTGTCTCAAAAAAAAAAAAAAAAAGGTAAAGTAGCCTGAGCCAAGTAAGTGGAGGGGCTGTAATTAAAACCAGGTCTGTTTCATTCCAAATCCCACCCTTTTTACTACATAAGACTGACCTACCTGGGAGCTTGGTGGCTGAAGAGTGACATGCCACTGAGGAGACAGGTCAGCACTGTTTCCTTTGGGTCAATGGCCCTTAATCTCTGACCTCAACCTCATGATTATGTGGGGTTTTTCATGTTTGTTTTCCAGAACAGAGTCAAATAGTTTGCTTAAATAATTGCAGATCAATAAACACATTAACTCTAAAACAAGTGCGTACAGTGTGACATTACCTCCCATCTTCACTTGTGTACTATGTTTCCCAAGATGATTCATCCTAGCTTGCCTTCACCGTGTATCAGTCTGCTAGCAACCCTGAGGGCATTCATTCACCCCGAGCCGTACCTATTCCATCCTCTTGAGATTTCCGCTTGAAAGACCTTCGCCTCCATGTCCACACATTGCAGGCTCACTTTCTGGTGCCCGTGAGGGGTTTTCAAGTGGTACTGAAAGGGGGATCTCCACCATGTGATTGTCCTTTTTTTTTTTTTAGATGGAGTCTTGCTCTGTCACCTAGGCTGGAGTGCAGTGGTGCTGTCTTGGCTCTCTATAACCTCCACCTCCCCGGTTCAAGCAATTCTCCTGGCTCAGCCTCCTGAGTAGCTGGGACTACAGGTGCGTGCCACCATGCCTGACTAATTTTTGTATTTTTAGTAGAGACAGTTTTGCCATGTTGTCCAGGCTGGTCTCGAACTACTGAGCTCAAATGATCCTCCCACCTCGGGCTCCCAAAGTGCTGGGATTACAGGTGTGAGTCACCACGCCCAGCCTACCATGTGATTTCCTAAGATGTTCTTAGGGAAACATATTCACACACACAAACACACACACACACATACACTCCTGCAACATGGTGTATGTAGTGCTGGAAGTAGCGTCAGAGATTAGGCATTCATGAAGAGTCACTGAGCAAGACCAGAGAAATGTGAGCTAAAGATTCACGATGGAAGCAATGGTCAATGGTAATGACCTGGCCCACTCTTTGTAGCAAAGCTGCCTACTACTTTTGTGAATGAAGGGACTAGAAATCAACAGAGGGAAATACAGGTGTGTTGTAGGAGTTTGTGTATTCTCTAGACTGTTTCTCTGGAATGACTTGCCCTTCTTCACTGTGGCTGCAGAGAAGACCATAATTAGAGTTTCTGGGAAAGGGGGTCATGTTGATTTCCCCAACATAAATAACAGACTAGTCAACTTAGAAACATGCAGGGAAGCTGAAATCCCTCCCAAGCTCCTGATTTAATAAACAGTATTAGCTGAGACAGTAATCCACCCCCTCAGATTCTGCAATATTTGACTCTGCATCATCTGCCAGGCCAACAGAAATAGCTCTTGACTGTAGCATTAACCAGTGGCACTAAACCCATCTAAAAAATGTGTCCAAGAGGAGCTAAGCCAGGAAGAAAAAATAGATGCAGGGAGACAAAAGTTGTCAAAAGCATCTAGTCCCCTCAGCTGGTCACTGAGCAAACAGCCCCGTCACTAGACAAGAACTCTTTGCTGAGAAGAGATTTTCCATCAGGCTTTACAGGAACACGGGTGACGTATACGCTACGGCAATGGTGCTTTCCTTTCCGGTTCCATGCTTAGCAAAGAGCCCTCTGATTAATGATGCGTCACCCAAGAGCCCGTCCACTAGAAATGATGGCAGTGCTCCTCCTAAGGGCATGGATTGGTGACCCAGGCAATCTGTCACTGTAAGGGGAAATCCCTCTTGCAAATCATTCTGCTGGAATTCTAATGAACAACAGTCTGCGGTCAGCTCAGCACACGCAGGGTGGATGAAGGAAATCCAGGCTCTGAACCTAAAAGTCCAAGGACTGAGCCAACCCCTTCAGAGGTATGACTTGGGGCCCTGTGTGTGACCCATTAGATTCCCATTAGTAACAACCCCACCCCCTCTAAAGAACCTCTTTCACATCAGGATGCTTAGAAGTCACACCTGTGTCATAATGCTACCGTTTGTAAAGACCTTGCTTGGAAATAATTTGTAAGTATTTGGTTGCACACAAAAACATCTGATTTTTTTCTTCTACCCACAATGAACTTAGTCCATAACACATACAAATACACACACACATTTTCCCCTCTCTCCTCCTGCTTTACCATCTTACACATCTCTGCATCAGGACCCAAACTTGAGTCCTCAGGATATCAACCACAGTCTCCATCACAACTCATACGTACAGGCAGTAGTAAAAAGTTCTACCTCTTGTAGCTTTCTCCAGATAGGTAAAAGAAAAAAAGAAAAGAAAAAAAAAAGTTACAGACGAGTCTCAGACTGTCCAAGTGAGACCTCACATAGGTCTGCCCTAGTTTCAACTCCGCAGGCCACCAATGTCTAGAGCAGGGCCCCATTCCATCCTCAGCTCACCCTTTGAAGTTGTTGTGCCTCAGTTAGCTCCCTGGCTGTGCTTTTGTTTCCTCTATGAGGCTGCCTGTCCCGTTCCAGGAACACATCCTGTTGCCTTCTGGCTCAACCAGGATGTGACTCAAACCCTTCCGGGCTCAAGCTCTCTTCCCTGCTCCCAGGAAATCTGCCAACCCCCTCCTCTTTCTCACCTTGGCCTTGGGAATGGGAACACAGTGAGAAACTACAAAACACGACACTGTCCTTTTTAAGAGGATGATGGTAATAAACAGTGACTACAATGAGTAGTTTTGGCCTCAAGGACCTTCTAAAGCAGCCCAAAGCACGGAGATAGGGTTCGTTATCTACACAGCTGCCAGAATGATCTTCCTGGCACAAATCAGATATGCCTTTAAAAGAATATTATTGCCTTCAGAAAAAAAAATGTCCAGAGCACTTTGCCTGGTGATCAAGGTCCTCCATGGTCTCACCCAAACTATCATCCACATCATGTGTCTCCCGGTTCCCTTCGCACCATTGCTGACCCAACCAAGCTACACTGTTGACGGTTTCCTAAACGCATCCCAGGCAGCCCTTTCTCAGATCTTTAATCATAAGTTCCCTTCCCCTGGTGTAGTCAGGCAGCATTTTGCATATGAAGTTCATGCCTTTAAGGCACCTACTATGCACCAAAACACAGCAGAGGTGACAGCCACAAACAGCCTCCAGAATCCTGTTTCCCAGTGGTTAGTCACACCTGGGACCACACTCTCAGGCACACTCCCAGATATCTCCCAGCCACTACCAAGAAGCCTGTGCCTCTTTCCCCCTCTTGGAAACTTTCTATTTTTGTAGAAGAGTTTTTAGTTCTTAGTTTGGGCTCCACCTTTGTTACTTTTACTTTTCTCTTCTACTGTGCCCATCTGAGCTTCAGTTTCAGATACTCCCAGCCTCCCAGCACTGAGAGTTATGATAAGAATTCCTTCCCCCTCAGTTCCACAGGTCTGCATCCTCCCCATCCTTCCAGGCTCTGCTCAAATCCCACCTCCCCCATAATTTTTTCCAAATTCCTCAGGCTACAAGAACCTCCCTCTCCTCTGGACCCCTGGCACACTTGATTTATTTTCCTCTTGACACTTGAACTTTCTTTTCAAGCTTTCTGTGCACTCGGCCTAACCCCTTTCTAGATATGAAAGTTCAAGTTTGGTAAATCTAAGTTTTACTCTTAATTTGTCTTTGTTTCCACAGTACATGAGCCATCATATGTATTTTTTCACAAGATATTTTAAATATTTTGTTGAATGGATGAATGAGTGAATGATCCTTGCATGGGAGCCAATTTTCGAGTCTTTACATCTATTTTCCAGTCAGAGCAGCGTATCTCAGCCTTGCAGGAAATAAGCCCATGAACAGTCATCTATTTATCCAGTTACTTCCATCCAATTTAATCACCAAAACATCTAGGCTGCCTCTGTTAGGTGAGCCCACTAGAATGGTGTTTTACAGTCTCATAATTACAAAAGACAGAATGACAATCTAAAACTTCTTTTTTTTTCCTTTGGCATATATCAGCTGTCAATATAAGTAGGGACTCTAAATACCAGAGGAAATGAAATGTTCACATAAGTAAGATAGACCATGTGCAATCTTCCATGTAGAGCCCTACGTAATACACATGCGTGGTCTGACAAATGATGAAGTGGCCGCGGGTCCTTTTCAGTGGCCAGTATCCAAATCAGCAAAAACATTACACTGATCTCTAAAATAAAGGTTGCTACAGTGGTTACGGAGAAGTGCTAGAGGGGGAGGTGGGGTTTGGAGCTATATTTCCTTGCAAATGCCCACTGTGAGGAATTATAGACCCAAATTCCACCTTCTCTCAGGCACTCCTCCCTAACCTTCAGCACAGCCCCTCCTCTCCAACACTCCCCCGATCCCCTCCAACACTCCCCCTCCCTTCCAACACTCCCCCCACCCCTCCAGCACACCCTCTTCCCCCTCCAACACTTCCTCCTCCCCTCTAATACTCCCCCCACTCCTCCAGCACACTCCCCTCTCCTCCAAAACTTCCCTCCTCCCCTCTAACACTCCCCCCCACCCCTCCAGCACACCCTCTTCCCCCTCCAACACTTCCTCCTCCCCCTCTAACACTCCCCCCACTCCTCCAGCACACTCCCCCTCTCCTCCAAAACTTCCCCCCTCCCCTCTAACACTCCCCCTACCCCCTCCAGCACACCCCCCTCCCTTCCAACACTCCCCCTCCCCCACCAACACTCCTCCCTCCCCTCTAACACTCCCCCCACCCCTCCAGCACACTCCCCTCTCCTCCAACACTTCCCCCCTCCCCTCCAGTGCACCCCTCCCCTCCAACACACCCCCCTCCCTTCCAACACTTCCCTTCCCTTCCAGGACACCCCCCTTCCTTCCAACACTCCCCCTCTCCCACCAAAACTCTCCCCTCCCCCATCAGCCCCCCCACTAGCACTCCCCCCTCCCCAAAGTACCCCCCCTCCCTCACCGGCACTTCCCCTTCCCCACCAGCACCCCCCTCCCCCACCAGCACTCCCTGCTCCCCACCAGTCCCCCCCACCAGCACCCCCCCTCCTCACCAACACCCCCTACCCCACCAGCAGTCCCCGCTCCCCCACCAGCACTCCCCCCTCCCCAAAGCACCCTCCCTCACCAGCACTTCCCCTCTCTACCAGTACCCCCCTCCCCACCAGCACTTTCCCCTCCCCCACCAGCACTTTCCCTCCTCCCCATCAGCACTTTCACCCTCCCCACCAGCACTCCCTCCCCCACCAGCACTCCCCCCCTCTCCCATTTGATGAAGCTCCACTTCCCCATTTGAAGAAGCTATGTAGGCTTCATCAAATCAATAAAATGAAAAGGCAAAAACCATGTGTTTTCGGGAGGTGGGGTGAGGAAGATGTTCAATACTAAATCCAGGCTTAATTTTCTCAATAGCTGGCCAGGAATGAGTCCAGGAGACCGATGCCATTAAATGGAGTGTCCTTTGGTGGCCATAACCCAATTTCACAGCACATGAGAAAGTGAGCACGATCCCAAGGTTCTAAACCGAAGAACAATGACAAAATGGTTTTCACTTAGAATGTTTTTAAAAAAGGGTTCCAGTAAAACATTTGGTTTTGAGCAACCTAATTTTCAGAGTATCTATCATTATGAATTCACAGAAAAATTCACATTTGTGGACACAACCACCTTGGAAAACCTTTGGCAATTTCTTCCAAATCTGAACACATGCCTACCCAATAACTGAGCATTTACACTCCTAGGCATATACCCAATAGAAATGCAAACATATATTCACGGAAGACATGTACAAGAATATTCATAGCAGCACTATTTATAATCAAACACTGGAAAGAACCCAAATTCTCAGCAACAGTAGAACGAGAGAGAAACACTGGGAAAGGCAGGCATGAGCATAACCAGCCACTGCCACATGCCACAACATAATGTTGCATAAAGGCCTCAAGACACAGAACATACATACTGCACGGTTCCTTTATGTAAAGTTCAAAGCAGGCAAAGCTCATCTATGGTGATACAAGTTGCAAGAGGAGTCATTGTGGGGACAGAAAGGAGCAAGGAGGGAGCATGAGGGACGCCTCCAGAGAATGCTAATATTCTCTCTGATCCAGGTACCACACAGAGGTACACTTATGATTTGTATAGTTTCTTTTTTTTGTGGGGGGGGGGGGCGGAGTCTTACTCTGTCGCCCAGACTGGAGAGCAGTGGCATAATCTTGGCTCACTGCAACCTCCGCCTCCCGGGTTCAAGTGATTCTCCTGCCTCAGCCTCTTCAGTAGCTGGGATTACAGGCACCTGCCACCACGCCATGCTAATTTTTGTATTTTTAGTAGAGACAGGGTTTCACCATATTGACCAGGCTGGTCTCGAATTCCTGCCCCTGTGATCTGCCTGCCTCAGCCTCCCAAAGTACTGGGATTACAGGCATGAGCCACCATACCTGGCCTGATTTGTACAGTTTCTGTAGGTATGTTACAGTTCAATAAAAATTTAACCACCACACACACACACACATCCCTAAGTGACAACCGAGCTACTGAATGGCTATCATAACAACTGCCTTTCTAAAATATCCACAAATAATTTAAAATATGAAGTCTCCATCCTTCTGTCTGACAATAATCATATCACAGAATAAAATGTTCAAGAGATCACTTCTGGCTCAAGACAATAAAACCACACCATTGGCTGGGCTCAGTGGCTCTTGCCTGTAATTCCAGCACTTTGGGAGCCCAAGGGGGAAGGATCACTGAGACTAGGATTTTGAGACCAGCCTGGGCAACAGAGTGAGACCCCCAACTCTAAAAAATATTTTAAAATTAGCCACACCACCAGCATCCTTGATAAGGGGAATGGGAATGAGTAGCTGAAGCATCTGAATCTAATTTCTTGTCATTAAATCTCTTACCATGGTATTAAAATCTCCTGCCAGAGGACCTGTTTCCCCAAGCTCCAAAACCAGTCTGTGTTCAGACAGGGGAATCAGGGCACATGGAACAGCCGGGATGAGCATCAAGTGACCCAGCTGTTGGGCCCCAAGGCCTTAAGGAGGGCGTGGGCCTCTGATCCATTCCTGGGACAGAGCCCGTCCCTGTGCACCTGCTCCCAGCAGTGGGAATTTGCCTGCTCCCACGTCTCCAGATGCCTACTCTGTTAATGCCCCCACTATCCTGGTTCTCCCAAGATTAGAGCCCTGCCTTGTTTGTACATTTTCTGTAGTTTTTGCTGGTTTTAAAAAAATTCTCTTTTCCTCTATTACTCATCTATTTAATTGTGTACTCCTTGCTTCAGTCGAATGTAAAAATAAAAATGTTAAGGTACTTAAAGAAACATGAGGAAAGTTCAGCACAATCTTAATAGGGAAAGCTGTTCTAAGTATACACAAAATCCAGTGCCATTTCTTGAAAACTGATAAAATTAATTACATTTTAAATTGATTCCATAACTACACAAAGGAAATCTGTTTCAATAAATTACTAACATAATGCACCATTAGCAAGACATATTGTAAGGACACGAAGAACTGAGGAAGAGATTTAATACTAAATCCAGGCTTAATTTTCTCAATAGCTGGCAGGAATGGGTTGAGGAGACCAGCGCTGTTAAATGGAGACTCCTTTGGTGGCCATAACCAGAAAGAAATACTGAGCTTTACTTAGCAGGTGTATTGGCAGTAGTGGCATTGGGGGTGCCACGCTGCAGCTATTTGGTGTGTATTATAAGACAGAACAATGAGCAAAGTCATCGATGTTTTAGGGAACAAGGTTTTCTGTGGGAGAAGGGAGATACAATAGTGAATAGGAGAAGGTGGGGAAGAAGCTTGTGATGTCATATTCGGATAGGAATATAAACTCATGATATGTATTTATGTACGCATATACATTTAATACAAGTGGTCCCTGACTTAATTCTTTAACTTTATGATGTTGCAAAAGTGATACACATTCAATAGAAACTGCACTTTGAGCGCCCGTACAACCATACTGTTTTTCACTTTTTGTACAGTAGTCAATAAATTACATGAGATATTCAACACTGTATTCTATTATGAACAGTTTATTATAAAACGTATTAGATTATTTTGCCCAACTGTAGGCTAATATAAATGTTCTGATCACATTCAAAGGTAGGCTAAGATAAGCTATGATGTTTGGTAGATGAAGTGTATTAAATACATTTTTGACTTAACAATATTTTCAATTTACCCTGGATCTATCAAGATGTAATCCCATCATAAGTCAAGGAACATCAGTGTGTGCTTTAATTGCACATATTTAATTTTACATGTTTTTTAATTCTGCAAGAAAATACAATGAACAAAGACAAGCTGTAAGTGAAAATGTCAGAAAACATTTGTAACACATATGACAAAGGGCTAATTTCCTTAATATATAAAGGATCACTTATAAATCAATTTTTAAAACTCAGCAAAGCAGAAAGAACATGAACAGATATTTCTCAAGAGAGAAAAAATAGATGGCTTCTTGGCTGGGTGCAGTGGCTCCTGCGTGTAATCTCAGCACTTTGGGAGGCTGAGGCAGGTGGATCACTTGAGGCCAGGCATTTGAGACTACCCTGAACAACATGGCAAAACCCTGTCTTTATTAAAAATACAAAAATTAGCCAAGTCTGGTGGCACACAACTGTAATCCCAGCTACTCAGAGGCTGAGGCACAAGAATTGCTTGAACCAGAAGGCAGAGGTTGGGGCAGTGAGTCAAAATCGCCCCACTGCACTCCAGCCTGGAGAACAGAGCAAGACTCTGTTTCCAAAATAAAAAAAAGGATGGCTTCTTATATCAAAAAAATAACCTCAAAACAACAAGATACTCTACACATCTATTCAGCTGGCCAAAATGCAGAACACTGACAACATCAAATGCTGGTGAGAATATGGAGCAACAGGGACTCTTGTTCATCGCTGATGGAAATGCATAATGGTACAACTACTGTGGAAAACAGTTTGGTGGTTTCTTTTGTTTGTTTAATTTTTTTCTAAAAAGCCATCACAGCGTTAGACAGTTTGGTGGTTTCTTACAAAACTAAACATGCTTTTACTACATGATCCAGCAATTACACTCCTTGGTATTTACCCAAAGGAGTTTAAACTTATGTCCACACAAAAAGCCATATACCAATGTTTACAGCAGTTTTATTCATAGTTGCCAAAACTTGAAAGTAACCAAGATTTTACTGAGTAAAAGAAGCCAATGTGAAAAGGCCGCATACTGTGATTCCAACTATATAAACTCTGGAAGGGCAAAACTATGAAGATAGTAAAAAGATCAACAGTTGCCAGGAGTTAGGAGGAGAGAGGGAGGAATAGGTGGAGCACAGAGGATGTTTTGGGTACTGACGCTACTATATATGATGCTATAATAGTGGATACATGTCATCATACATTTGTCCAAACCCACAGAATGTACGACATGGAGAGTAAACTCTAAGGTGAACTATGGACTCTGGGTAATAATGATGAGTGAATGTAGGTTCAGCGATTGTAATAAATGTGCCCCTCTGTTGGGGAATGTTGACAATGGGGAAGCCTATGCGTGTGTGGAGTAGAGGACATACTGGAAATCTCTGTACTTCCTGCTTAATTTTTCTGTAAACTTAAAACTGCTCTAAGAAATAAAGGCAACTTAAAAAATATTCCTGACTTTACTTAAAATGTTTAAAATGCAAATGAAAAAAATTCAATGGGGAGAAAATGGCAATCGCTACCAAATTTCAAATTCCAATACTTTTGACCCATAATTTCTCTTCTAAACATTTATCCTACAGACACACACAGATGGAGGCAAAATGTGCACACAAGGATATTGACTACAGTACTATTTGTAGTAACAGAAATTTCCAGATACCCTTCCCCATCCAAAAGAAACGGTTTACTCAATTACAACATAGCCATCCATGCAATGAAATACTACTCAGTTGTTAAAACAATAAGATAGCTCATACATCTTGATATGGAAACATATCCAAGATACATTATTACATTTTTTAAAAGGCAAGATACTAAAATGATGTATTTGTAGCTACTCTGAGTGTTTAAAAACAAAAGGACAAATATATAGTTTATATCCACTAAATATATCTAGAAGAACCTGAAAACAAAAACCAAAACAGTGGCTGCTTCTGAGGAAGGAAGCTGGAAGACTTGGTGGGGGTATGGTGGGTTGATGTTGAAACAACTTTTCACTTACGTTCTCTTAAACTTTTTGAGCTTTTTTTTTTTTTTGAGATGAAGTCTCACTCTGTTACCCAGGCCGGAGTACAATGGCACGATCTCAGCTCACTGCAACCTCTGCCTCCTGGGTTCAAGTGATTCTCCTGCCTCAGCCTCCCGAGTAGCTGGGATAACAGGCACACCCCACCATGCCCAGCTAATTTTTGTATTTTTAGTAGAGACGGGGTTTCACCATGTTGGCCAGGCTGGTCTTCAACTCCTGACCTCATGATCCACCCGCCAAGGCCTTCCAAAGTGCTGGGATTACAAGCATGAGCCACTGCACCTGGCAATTTTTGGATTTTTATTAAACTATTTAGACATAAATAATTATTTGAGTAAGCAGCTTCTTCACTAGAAAAATGTAACTTAAAGGTTTTAATGAAAATTTAAAATTGGAAAAATAGACGTGAAAAACATAACAACATAGTATTAAAATACTGATAACATTAGTGCTCCGATTTTCCTTGATGAGTGGTCAGAGTTGTTAAGTGGTTTCAGACAAGTAAATATAGACAGGTTCATTGCTGGGAGGGCTGAGCCTTGTTACCAATGAAAGAAACACAGATTTGGGCAACATCAAGAAGCATTATGCTATCAATAATGAAAACCAATAAAACTGGAGCTTTCCAAATGGTTCCACTCATTTGAATGATGTGTGCGTACCTTTTTCCAAATAATTCTGATACACATCTGCTCAAATATGTTAAAGTTCCCATCCTGCCTACTCTGGAAGGAGCAAGTTTGCACGTCAGCTACACAGAAAAGAGGGCGAGTGGTGAGAAGAGGAGATGGAGGGAGGCATCTTACAACTTTTCAAGATACCATCACCAGCAACTTACTTGTGTATTGTGGGTTAGAGGCTTTAGGAAAAAGTGGCAATTAAATCAAATGTTTTATTTCTGTAAGGCAACTTGGGAATATATAAGAATTGTAAAGTTATTCTTTGATCCTCTAGTTCTACTTTGGTTCTAAAGCTCCTATGTTCATATCCATGCTACTTATGTTAATGAACAAAATGAGAAGCACAATGAAACATGACTTTACTTTCTTTCTTTTTTTTTTTTTTTTTTGAGATGGAGTTTCGCACTTGTTGCCCAGGCTGGAGTGCAATGGCAAGATCTCAGCTCACTGCAACCTCTACCTCCTGGGTTCAAGCAATTCTCCTGCCTTAGCCTCCTGAGTAGCTGGGATTACAGGCCTACGCCACCACGCTGGGCTAATTTTTGTATTTTTAATAGAGATGGAGTTTCATCATGTTGGGCAAGCTGGTCTTGAACTCCTGACCTTGTGATCCGCCCACCTCAACCTCCCAAAGTGCTGGGATTACAGGCATGAGCCACTGCACCCAGCCATGATTTTACTTTCTAAAATGTAAGTATGTAGATAGACTAATTCTAACATGTTAGATAATATTGTAGTAAAAGCAGAATATCACATAATGGATAAACACTTGTTGCAATTATATAAGGTCTATGCAGAGACATGATCAAAGGTAGAAAATTAATTTGGAGGAGCGGAAATAGTTTATAATGAAGTATTCATTAGGTTGTGTGAATGCTTGTCTAAATTCACAGAAGAGAGCTTATCCATCTGGCAGGCAGTCCAGCATAACAAGGAGGACCAGATGGGCACAGTAATAGGTCAGTACTGGCAGAAGAAAGAATATCCAGGACAGGATTAATTACTCATGCCCTCACCCGCCTTGGGACCCGGAGCAGGCCAATTGGCCAGCTAGACTGGGCCTGCAAGCACCCAAGGGAATTAAGGGCCACCTGGTGGCTATATCTGAAAATTACAGCTCAGATAATTCCTAGAGGGCAGCTGCAGCAAGACAAACTAAATAGGACCGAGAGTGACCGCAATGTATTGGTTAGCTCCACATACACACAGATGCCTCTTAACAGATCATCACTATTTCCTGCAAGTTCTGTTACTTCCTCTTCATCTTTGCCAGGGTCCTCAGTGATGCCTTCTCTCACCTTCAGTCAACATAATACAGGTTGAATATCCCTAATCCAAAAATCCAAAATTCAAAATGCTCCTAAATCTGAAACTTTTTGAGAGCAGACCTGACGCCACAAGTGGAAAGTTCCACACCTGCTCTCATGTGACAGGTCACAGTCAAAACAGTCAAAACTTTGTTTCATGTACAAAATTATTTAAAATATTGTATAAAACAGACCAGGCCTACTGGCTCAAGCCTGTAATTCCGGCACTTTGGGAGGCCAAGGCAGGCAGGTCACTTGAGCTCAGGAGTTTGAGACCAGCCTGGGCAACATAGCAAAACCTTGTCTCTACTAAAAATACAAAAAATTAGCCAGGCTGGCCGGGAGAGGTGGGTCACACTTATAATCCCAGCAATTTGGGAGGCCGAGGTGGATGGATCACCTGAGGTCAGGAGTTTAAGACCAGCCTGGCCAACATGGTGAAAGCCCGTCTCTACCAAAAATACAAAAATTAGCCAGGCATGGTGGTGGACGCCTGTAATCCCAACTACTCAGGAGGCTGAGGCAGGAGAATCACTTGAACCCCAGAGGAGGTTGCAGTGAGCCGAGATCATGCCATTGCACTCCAGCCTAGGTGACAATAGCAAAACTCCATCTCAATAAATAAATAAATAAAATAAAAAATAAAAAAATTATCTGGGCATAGCGGTGTGTGCCTGTAGCTACTCAGGAGGCTGAGGTGGGAGGATCACTTGAGCCCGGGAGGTAGAGGTTGCAGGGAGGTGGAGACTGCAGGGAGGCAGAGGTTGCAGGGTGCTAAGATTGCATCACTGCACTCCAGCCTGGGCAGCAGAGCAAGACCCCATCTCAATAAATTAACAAAATACTGTATAAAATTACCTCCAGGCTATGTATATACGATGTACATAAAACAAATTAATTTTGTGCTTAGACTTGGGTTCCATCCCCAAGGTATCTCATTATATATATGCAAATATTCCAAAATCTGAAAAATTCCAAAATCTGAAATACTTCTGGTCCAAAACATTTCTGATAAAGGATACTCAATCTATATTTCTATCTTTTTTTCCTCTGAAAACGCCATGGGCAGAATTCATTACTATTGCATGTGAATGATCAAGATTTAGCACTTAAATAGTCAAAACCATCCCTTTGCTTCAGCACATCCTCTAATTCTTCTCCAGAAATGTGGCAATATACATATTTTGTTGTTAAACAATAGCAATGATAACTGTTTGATTCACAAAGACAAATGTGCATTATGTTTCACTATCTTTTTTTAGTGGCTCATTCATTATTGAACACTATTCCCATCGTTCAGTCAATTCTTGAATATCCTTTGAGACAGTTTGAGTAATTAAAATAGCAGCATTTAATTTTAGGCCTATTTTTGATAGAATTATTATTAGTATCCTCAGCAGAGGTCTCTGGCTGAAAGACAGCTCCCCCCGCCCCCCCACCAAGTGACAATTCCTGATATGACATTTTAAAAGCATGAATCCCAGCTACTCAGGAGGCTGAGGTGAGAGAATCACTTAAGCCTAGAAGGTCGAGGCTGCAGTCAGCTATGGTCACGCCACTGCACTCCAGCCTGGGCAACAGAGCTATATCCTGTCTCTAAATAATAATAGTAGTAGTAATAAGTAAAAGCATTTTAAAAGGTAAGGAAAGTCTCTTTCAAAAGGAACTTCCGGATACTGACACATGACTCTCTTAGTTTTTGCTTGATTCCCTTTTCTACCGAGCTCTACTTCCTGATTACTCAGCTGACCACTCCTCATCTATCTGTCATGAAAATGAGAGGATCACAGCAGAAGCTCAAAAACCATGAGTCCCTTCTCTTCCCATCCATTTGTACCAGCATGCCTGTGTGAAGGCCTGAAGTGTGAAACAGGATGGCAAGCCTCAGTTGCACATTAGAACACAGGATGTGAATGGAAGAAGGCATTAAGGGGGGGATCAGGCCTCTCCTTCCAATCTTTGGGTCCAGCTGTGGCTTTGGTAAGCCCCAGGACCAGAGTAAGCCCTTCATGACCCCATCCACCGTAACACCTGCCTACTCAAAGATGAGGTGCCCACCAGCCCTTCAGTCCATCTTCTCCAGCCTGGGCCTGCCTGGCCTTAGTCAGGAGATGTTTCAAACCCTCCTTCCTTAAATCCATCTTGCCACAGTACTACCATTATTTACTTTTCCCAAACAAACTGAAAATGAGAAGGTGTGCATAAAAGGAAACTTGGAAACCTAGACACCAGAAAATTTTCAGAAAATGCATGGCACTCATCTAGGAAATCCTTCCACTTAACTGGATTCTAACACATTGGTTATTCTTTGTTCCTCTGGTTCTTATTCTGCTTGTCAGTGATCAAAACCTCAGAACACAGTTAACATCATCAACGGCAGAACAAACTGACAGTTATGTTTCCTGATGTACTGGCCCAGGAAGGATGAACCACCACTTCCGGCTGTTCTCAGCATGTTCTCGTGTACAACCTGAATCTCATCATAAGAAAACATGAAACGAACCCAAATGGAGAGAAATTATATAAAACTACCAGCCTACACACTTAGCAGCAAGATCATGAAAAATAAACAAAAGCTGAGGAGTTGTTCCACATTAAAGGAGACTAAAGAGTCATCTCAAGGAGATTATTAAGACAAGCAGTAAAATTTGAACATGGACTGTATGTTAGATAACAATATTATATCAAGGTTAAATTTATTGAATTTCCTAATTGAACCGTGGTGATAGGGTTTGGCTCTATGTCCCCACCCAAATCTCATGTTGAATTGTAATCCCCACATGTTGGAGAAGGGGCCTGGCGGGAAGTGATTGGATCCCCCATTTAGGGGGACAGACATCCCCCTTACTGTTCTCGTGATAGACTAGTCACAAGATCCGGTTGTTTGAAAGTATCTCAAATAAATAAATAGGCTGGGTGCAGTGGCTCATGCCTGTAATCCCAGCACCTTGGGAGGCTGAAGTGGGTGGATCATCTGAGGTCAGGAGTTTGAGACCAGCCTGGCTAAAATGGTGAAACCCTGTTTCTACTAAAAGCACAAAAATTAGCCGGGCCTGTTGGCACACACCTGTAATCCCAGCTATTCAGGAAGCTAAGGCAGGAGAATCACTTGAACCCAGGAGGTGGAGGTTGCGGTGAGCTGAGATCACACCATTGCACTCCATTTTGTTCTGGGCAACAAAAGCAAAACTCCACCTCAAAAAAGAATAGAAGTAGGGCCTCATTCCCTGCTCCCTGACCCCTTCTTTTCCCTTCCACCTTCTATCTGTAGATGAGTCTCAGGGATTGTAGACAACCAGGATGATTATGGAACCCACACTATGGAATCAGAACGACAGAAATTCGGCCACAATGAATTGTGATGTTAATGTGCCTCCCTCCTAAGCTTCCCTCCTGCCTTGTCTGGTTCTGTGGGCCTCCTCCCTATTCCTCCTTTTCCTTTGCAGTCTCCTCTGCAGGTGTGTCACACTCACTTCGTATCAAGCGTCTCCCTTTCGCTTTGCTCCACACCAACTCAAAGTTCAGCTGAAATCCAATATGGGTTCTTTATTTCCCTCACACCCACCATACAAAATGTGCACAGCCAGTTACGGTTTCTGCCGCCTCCGATCTGAGTGTTTCTTTCTATGAGAGTCCTCTGGTAGTGACCTCTGTGCTCAGCTATTCTGTTCCCTGCTCAGCCCTTGTTGGGGCAACAGAGGGAATATTTTATATTCTGCTTCTTTGGGCAGCAAAAGTAAATTACACAAGGTGTGGTGGTGGGGTCCAAGTTGAAAACAGATTTCTATGTCAGGCAGAAACAAGGATGCCTGTGTCACTCTTGAGTAACGACATTCAGAACCCATTCTGGATGCAGAAACCTGTACACAAAATGTAGAAAGTGTGTATGGGGTGGGAGGGAGGAATGAGCAGATCCTTTCAACTTCCCAGAGAGGGAAAAATTTGTAATGATCTGAAAATAATAAAACTGTGGAAACACGTGATGAATCTTATGGCAGATTCATCATTCCCTAAAACACAGCTCTGTTCATTCTGCAACGATGTAGAAACCTCCGATCAGGTGCCACCATAAACCATTTAGACTTCCCCACCATCTGGTAATCTTCATTTCCATACACTGAGGCACACTATGCCCAGCTATGTCAGGGCCGCACCCCTGTGTGTTGTTTGAGTGCAGGATGGGTAGATCTGAACTAGATCTGGCAGCAGGGGTGTGGCAGGTGCTTGGGGGAGTGACCAGTAGTAGGTAGCAGGACAGCACCTGCACTGAAGAGAAAATTCTCCAAGGGTTAAAGGTGGAGGGTGTCCAGGCCCTTGGCACCTTTAATAAAGAATTGGACAAAACACACAAACGAAGCAAGGAAAGAATGAAGGGATTTCTTGAAAATGAGAGCATACTCCACAGTGTGGGAGCATGCCTGAGCATAGGTGCTCAAAAGGCCCCGTTACAGAATTTTGGGGAGCTTAAATATCCCCTAGAAAATTCCATTGGTTACTTTGGGTATGCCCTATGTAAATGGAGAGGACGAAGTAAAGTTAGAAAGTCATTTATGATGTACACCCCATAGAGAAGATATTTCCTGTTACAGCTGATGTGAATCAGCCTTATGTCCCCTGCCTCCAGACCCTATTTTCCTGCGTCACAGGAAGGCAGAGCAGTGATTCAGATGGTATACAAAGTCACAGTGAGTATCCAGTGAATAGCATGATGTCTCGGGGTGTCCTGCAAGATAGGTGGAGCCCTATCTAGAATACTCAGGAATCAGGGAGTTAGCATTGTGTAACTGTCAGCTGAATGCAGGGCACCAATCACCAGGCCAAGGCTCTTGGGTAGACTGGCTTTTGGGAGTAGATGGTACTGGTGGGAAGAAAGTAAACTCTGAGATTTGGATAGAAAGGGTACTAGACAGGCCTAAGCACATTAGCGATCATATCAAACCAGGCATCAGAACGAGCTCACAGACTCCTCTAGTCTAGAAGCGAAGGTGAATTGGAGGCAGTCCTAGAATGTTGATTTGCATGGTCAAATGCCTCTCTATGAGATCAGGACTGGGCCTAGAGATTAAAGCTCCAGGCCACACATGTTAAGGACCCTCAGCCCAGGGAGGTGGCTTTAATCTTGGTTCTCCAGTGTCTAGAAGAGATCCTTCAGTTATGGGGTAAGCATTTTCTGAGTACTTAGTACGCACCAGGCACTGGGCTATAATGGAGAATAGTCCCTGCCCTCAAGGAGCTCTGAGAAACAAGACTCATTGGACCATTAGTCTGGAATCATGGCAGCAGGATTCTTTATAACACTTCTGATGCAATTGTCAGGGACTGGAGACCAGCCCCCATACGGGACCTGCAGGCACATTTGTTATGCCCTGCACAGCGAAACACAAATCCAGTAGAGGTAAACGCACAAGTCAGAGGGGAACAGCTTGAAGATCTTATTCCCCAGTCCCCCCCCCCATCCCCGTCCACAGTGTTTTTAAAGGTTAGGCAATGTCACTGAAAATAGGAGGAAAGGTACATCCAGAAGGTGGAATAATAACCCTCCAAAGACATCCTCATTCTAACCCCCAGGATCTGTGAAGACGTTACCTGACAGAGTGAAATCAACTTTGCAAATGTGATTAAATTAAGGGCCTTGAGGTGGGGAGATTATCCTTTATTATCTGGATGGGCCCAATCCAATCACATGGTTCTTTTCATCAGAGAACCTTTCTTAGCCAAGTTCATAGAGAGAAATGTGACTACAGAAGAATGGTTGGAGACATCCAACATTGTAGGCTTTACAGAGGGAGGAAGGTGACACAAGCCAAGGAACTCTGGCAGCCTCTAGAAGCTAGAAAAGGCAAGGAAACAGATTCTCTCTTAAAGCTTCCAGAAAGGGACACAGCCCTGCTAACACGTTGATTTTAGCCCAACCCGACATGTGTTCCACTAGTGATCTCCAGAACTGTAAGATAATAAGTGTGTGTTTTAAGTCATTAGCCTTCTTTGCGGTTACTTGTTATAGCAGCAATAAGAAACTGATACATTGGCTTTTTTTTTTCTTTTTTTTTTTTTCAGACAGATTCTCGCTCTGTCACCCAGGCTGGAGTGCAATAGCACGATCTCAGCTCACTGCAACCTCCAATGCTCGGGTTCAAGAAATTCTCCTGCCTTAGCCTCCCAAATAGCTGGGACTACAGGCATGTACCACCACGCCTGGCTAATATTTGTATTTTTAGTAGAGATGAGGTTTTGCCATGTTGGCCAGGCTGGTCTTGAAATCCTGACCTCAGGTGATCCACCCACCTCGGCCTCTCAAACTGCTGGGATTACAGGCGTGAGCCACCACGCCCAGCTGGCACATTTTATGATGCTAAAAAAGATTGAGTATTATCTTTCTATTCTCTAATGCTTGCTAAATCTTCATCTATTATAACAGGAAATAAATAGATAATGCCCAAAAAGGATAAATTTTAAAATAACATTTTGAGCATTTTCTTTATATACGGAGGTAACTATCAAAAGAAATGCCCAAGAGGGAGACTAAAAGATTCAGCAGGAGTCTACTGTTTTAGTACTATTAATGCGATCAGAATGCACAAAACTTTGACTTAAGAAATGCTAAAACTATGTAATTAAACCATTGTTATCTTTCATATAAGCAGCTATTGTCTAGAAATGTACTGGTCTATATAGTCAGCCACCAGCTATATGTGGCTTTTACATTTCATGTTAAAAACAACTAAAATTGGCCAGGCATGGTGGCTTACACCTGCAATCCCAGCACTTTGGGAGGTCGAGGTGGGTAGATCACCTGCGGTCAGGAGTTCAAGACCAGCCTGGCCAACATGGCGAAACCCTGTCTCTATTAAAAATACAAAAATTAGCCAGGCACGGTGGTACATGCCTATAGTCCCACCCAGCTACTTGGGAGGTTGAGGCAAGAGAATTGCTTGAACCCAGGAGGCAGAGGTTGCAGTGAGCCGAGATTGCACCACTGCACTCCAGCCTGGGTGACAGAGCAGACTCTGTCTCAAAAAAAAAATAAAATAAACTAAAATTAAATTAAAAGTGCAGTCCCTCATTCACACTAGCCACATTTTATGTGCCACACAGTATATTATATTGGATATGTAGATTAAGAACTTTCCAACAGAACATTCTATTAGGCTATGCTCTTCTAGATTCTTTTGTTCTCTGCCCTGCACACCCCTGAAGCCATTTGAGTTTGTAAATATTGCCTAGGGGGAAGATAGGTCTACAGATGCGAGTGTATGGGAGACTGCAGGCCAGTTAAAGGAGTTATATCTGCCAATCAGGATTAATAGAAAGCAAGATTAGAAAAGGAACAGACCAGTTCCACTTATCCAGGACTACATACCAAACCACCTCAAAACATAGGTATTGTACAATAACCATTTTATTTGACTTACAAACTCTGTGGGATAGAAACTGACAGATGTGGGGAAGGGCTTGCCTCTACTCCATAATGCCTAGGGCCTCCATGGAAAGATTCAGTGACTGGGGCTTGGATCATCTGAAATCATCTCTACTCACATGCCAGGCAGTTAAGGTCGGCTGTCGGCTGGGACCTTGGCTGGAACATCTAAGGATGGTCTCTCTGTGTGGCCTGGGTTTCTTCATTACGTGGTGGCTGGGTCCAAGAGACAGGAAGTGGAAGCTGCCAGGTTCTGAAGACCTGGGCCTGGAGACTGGCACTATTCACTTTCGCTATATTTCACTGGCCGAGTAGGCACAGAACCCAGATTCAAGAAGAGGGGACATAGACCCTACTTCCCAATGAGAAGAGTGTCACAGAATTTGGGGGCCATGTTTTAAAACGACCACAGCTCAGAACTCCCTTTCTTCTTTATTAATGCCTATTCTTCAAGGAAAGAATTTTTTTTTAACAAAACAAATTTTACAAAACCTTTATAAAGACAGAGTCTTTACAACTTACATGCCTTTACTCTTCTACAAATAAAAGTAACTTACTACATGTCAGACGCTGTGTAGATTACGACTCTTTCAAGTAACGACGTAAAGAAGGAAACAGAGAAATGCAATATGGAGAAAGTTTTCTCCTTTTCTTTTCTTCTTACTTTTTTTTACATTTTTCCCTAAAAACTTCACTGAAGTGAGAAAGCTTCTTTTTAGATGGGAGAAATTTTGATAAAATATGTTTATAGACAGAAGAAAAGGGTGTTGCCAATATAGAAAAAGATTGTAAGTGTTGGCAGGAAAGGAGGGACTTGGATAAAGAGTACCAGGAAAGGTGGAGCTGATTTCCAGATTAATTTTTTTTTTTAAAGGCCAGGTGCGGTGGCTCATGCCTATAATCTCAGCACTTTGGGAGGCCGACGTGGGTGAATTGCTTGAGCACAAGAGTTCAAGACCAGCCTGGGCAACGTGGGAAACCTGTCTCTACTAAAAATACAAAAATTAGCCAGGTGTGGTAGTGTGTGCCTGTAATCCCAGCTACTCAGGCGGCTGAGGCAGGAAAATCGCTTGAATCCAGGAGGCGGAGGTTGCAGTGAGCTGAGACCACACCACTGCACTCCAGCCTGGTTAACAGAGTGACCTCCATCTCAAAAAATAAAATAAAATAATTAAAAATTTAAAAAACAGTACCAGGGAATGAATTTACATCAGGCCACAGGGGGCTACTAATCCTTTGTCCCTTCCAGAAATTTTACTTTTTTCTTTCAGTGGGGCTGTGTCATTCTCCCCAGGAACATTAAAAAGCACATTTGCACAGAACACTGTGTGCACTGAGAATCCAATTCTCAAGGCGTCATAGCCTTCAGTTCCATTATTTCGACCACCACCTTGCCCCACTTAGCAGAGGGTGAGCACGTCAGTGTTAAATGCTGCCCCAACGGTTCTTCCAAGAGCAAAGAAACAGGCTGCTGCGATGGGATCTCTGGGGCAGTTCAGACCTTCTGGGAACTGTAAAGATTTTCTTTTACTCAGTGTTGAGGTTTTGCTTCCATTTTCGGAAAAGAACCTTTTACCACTCCAAATTCTTCACCTAGAGAGACACCTGCAAGTCCACAGACACAAACATGGCATTTATTAAACATCTAAATCACCTATAGGGCAATTATCAGATAAATACAGTATCAGGTGGCATTATTATCATCATTATGCTTGACATTTTCATAAAGCCATTTTATTCTGCAGTTTAAGAGAAATAATTACCAATAAAGCGTTTTTATTGAAACTTGTCAGTGATTGAGCTTTGGAATGTTTTTAAATGGGTCATGTGATTTTCTAAAACTATTGAGTTCCTATTTTCTGATTTGAGAAATACATATGACGTTTATAGGTGTAACATCTAGTTACCAAGGGGGAACAAAATCCAAAAACTATGAGAAATCAGACAGGCGAGGCTGTGACTTATCATGCATTCACCATGCTCCTCTCACAGGTCTCCTGCCGTCTCTCAGATTACAGCTGTCAACAGCTCACAGGTAATAAACTCATGCTGTTCCAGCTTTCTGACTTCATTTTCATTCAAATCTCAACAAATATTTACAAAGCACTCATTATATAGTAACACTGCACAGGAGGCCAGTCCAAATATGAGGAAGACAGTGGCAAATTTGTAAGATGGAGCGAGAACTGCAACGAAAAAAATCAAAGAGGATATCTCTTGTAAATCCGGAGATATGAGAAGGAAAATAAAACTCTTATTAGATGTAGGAGTCAAGGAGCTTACATGAGCAAAAATGGACAAGCCAAGAACAGAATTGAATAAAGAAACCAAGTTAAGATAGTGAATTCTAGCCAGGTGCAGTGGCTCACACCTGTAATCCCAGCACTTTGGGAAGCCAAGGTAGGTGGATCACGAGATCAGGAGTTCAAAACCAACCTAGCCAATATGGTGAAACCCCGTCTCTACTAAAAATACAAAAGTCAGCCAGGCATGGAGGTGCACGCCTGTAGTCCCAGCTACTCAGGAGGCTGAGGCAGAAGAATTGCTTGCCCAGGAAGTGGAGGTTGTGGTGAGCCAAGATTGCGTCACTACACTCCAGCCTGGGTGACAGAGGGAGACTCTGTCTCAAAAATAATAAAAATAAAAAACAGTGAATTCTGAGCCAAATCTTTTCTTTCCTTCTCTGTCTCTCCCTCCTTTTTTTTTTTTTTTTAGATCCTGATCTCTGGTTGAAGAGCCAGATCTTTTTGAAAGAGTCGTCCTGTGGAGGGCCCATTGTGCACCTGCTAAGGAAACAATGGGAGGGGATGAAAACGAAGAAGAAAAAGAAAGTGGATCCAGGGTTCCCACCTCCCTGGCTGAACCCAACTATCAATGCCCACATTAGACACAAGGAGGGGAAAAGATGTTTTTCTCTGCTCCTGGTTTGTGTTATTTGAGGCTTTCCTTTTTCAAACAATCTAATCTAATGTATCTGATTCAAGAGGCACATTCATTGACATTCATAATTAATTTACTGACTTACGGCTGCTAATATTTGTTGGCTGTTACAAAACTTTATCCACAGCTCATAAAGATTTGTGAGCAATAGCGATTTAAATCTTTTCTTTTTTAACAGGGTAGATATGTTTTGTAGTTTAGTTTTTGCAAGATTGTTACAGTAATAGGACTTTGGCACTTTTACTAAGGGAAGGGAATCTTGAAGGTTTTCAAAGCCAACTGTGTTTTCTAGTAAGCTCAGACACCCGAAACCCTAGGCAAGAGGCTCTGAAAACACGAGATGTAAGGTGAAGTTTGGCATAGAGTTTGAATGAGGAATAGCAAAGGCTGGCATCCTCATTCCAGAGTACCCACTGGCACACAGCATTTACTAAGCAATTTACCAAGACAACAGGGGTAGCTTCCGTGGCCTTTTATTTACAAAAGTATGCTAGACACAGCTTAGAACAGTTTCGGGGAAGTCTGTCTGATATTGTTGTTGTTATTATTATTATCACTTTTATGACAATAACAATCGTTGAGTTTTTTGAACTCTGATAATGTGCCGTGCAGAAGACAAACTAAGAGGCCGGGCAAGGTGACTCATACCTATAATCCCAGAACTGTGAAATCAGGAGTTTGAGACCAGCCTGGGCAGCATGGTGAGACTTCCGTCTCTACTAAAAATACAAAAGTTAGCCAGGTGCACTGGCAGGTGCCTGTAATCCCAGCTACTTGGGAGGCTGAGGCAGGAGAATCCCTTAAACCCAGGAGGCAGAGGTTGCAGTGAGCCGAGATTGAGCCACTGCACTCCAGCCTGGGCAACAGAGACTCCAACTCAAAAAAAAAAAGGAGGAGGAGGAGGAGGAGGAGGAGGAGGAGGAGGAGGAGGAGGAGGAGGAGGAGGAGGAGGAGGAGGAGGAGGAGGAGGAGAAGAAGAATAAGACAAACTAAGATACAAAGGAAAGAAGAAACTTTTCAGGAAATCTATTTTTTAAGCTCTTGATTCATGAAGTACAAAATGATACTGGTCTAGCAATTGTTTCAGAAGTCTAACCCTAAAGAAAATCTTATCACCTTCTGTAAGAACAGATTGCCAAAGTAAACAGTGAGTATGTTCTCACTGCCCAGAAAGGCCCCACCTGTCACCTTTCTGGCAGGATAGTGAAGGGAAGTAAAAGATGAAGGTACATAAGGAAGTTGCAACCTAAGTGAACTGTGAAATCATCCCCCACAGCCAGGCAGTTGGTATATGAAAATTCCATTGCTATTTGATCTTCCCCCCACCCCCTTTTTGAGAAGGAGTTTTGCTCTTGTTGCCCAGGCTGGAGTGCAATGGCATGATCTTGGCTCACGGCAACCTCTGCCTCGCAGGTTCAAGTGATTCTCCTGCCTCAGCCTCCCAAGTAGCTGGAATTACAGGCATGCACCACCATGCCCAGCTAACTTTATATTTTTAGTAGAGATGAGGTTTCTCCATGTTGGTCAGGCTGGTCTTGAACTCTCGACCTCAGGTGATCCTCCCGCCTTGGCCTCCCAAAGTGCTGGGATTACAGGCATGAGCCACCGTGCCCAGCCACTATTTGATCATTTTTAAGAATAATTTTCATAACTGTTTTTACTTAAAATTTTTCAAAATCAGTTATAAACTTTCCTTATGGGCCAGGTACCATGGCTCACGCCTATAATCCCAGCACTTTGGGAGGCCAAGGAAGGAGGATTGTGTGAGCCCAGGAGTTTGAGACCAGCCTGGGTAATATAGTAAGACCCCGTCTCTACAAAATAAAATAAAATAATTAGCTGACATCAAGGGGCACGCCTATAGTCCCAGCTACTTGGGAGGCCAAGGCAGGAGAATCACTTGAACCCAGGAGGTTGAGGCTGCAGTGAGCCATGATCATGCCACTGCACTCTAGCCTAGGCAACAGAGCAAGACCCTGTCAAAAAAAAAACAATGAAAACAAAACTTTTCTCATGAAAAATTTCCTGAAATATAAAAATTTATTCCAAGGCTGGGCACAGTAGTTCACGCCTGTAATCCCAGCACTTTGGGAGGCCAAGGTAGGCGGATCACTTGAGGTCAGGAGTTTAAGACCAGCCTGGTCAACATGGTGAAACCTCATCTCCACTAAAAATACAACAATTAGCTGGGCATGGTGGCGGACACCTGTAATCCCAGCTACTAAGGAGGCTGAGGCAGAGAACTGCTTGAACCCAGGAGATGGAGGTTGCAGTGAGTCAAGATCACACCACTGCACTCCAGCCTGGGCCACAGAGTGAGACTTTGTCTCAAAAAAAAAAAGAAAAAGAAAAAAAATTAGTCCAAGCAACAGCACACATACCAAGCCTCACAAATCACCACCAGCTTTACATTTTAGGTTCTGATCATATGGAGCGGACAACAGGCTGAGGGCTCTTCGGGAACTCATTTTCCAACTGCAGAAACTACTATCTGGATAAATCTTTATCCTAAAAGAAGCATCTTTGTCCCAAAAGCCAGATGGTCTAATAGTGTACAAGGTCTCTCTGTACCTCGGTTTCCTCATCTGTAATTGCCTTACGCAGTTGTATGAATGTCCTAGCACTGTTTCTTTTTTTAACTTTTTTTCTTGCCTCAGTAACTTTGCACTTAGTACTGGTTTTAAAAGTGTTCTACCAATATTAAGATGAGATCCAAAGGAAAATTTGAGTGGAGCTAGAGAATACAACCTGTAGCTTCCCTCTTTAAGATTTTGTCTTTTCTTGAGACAGAGTCTCACTCTGTCACCCAGGCTGAAGTGCAGTGGCATGATCTCAGCTCATTGCAACCTCCGCCTCCCAGGTTCAAGCAAGTCTTTTGCCTCAATTTCCCAAGTAGCTGGGATTACAGGCATGCACCACCACACCTGGCTAATTTTTGTATTTTTTTAGTAGAGACGAGGTTTTGCCATGTTGGCCAGGCTGATCTCAAACTCCTGGCCTCAAGTGATCTGCGCACCTCAGCCTCCCAAAGTGCTGGGATTACAGGTGTAGGCCACCGCACCCTGCCCCCCTTTTAGAATCAATTTCCCTATTGAATAATTCAAAACCAGAAAGACTCTGTAGATTATCACTGGGTTTAATCCTTTCTAGAAGCAAGAACATCAGGGTGAATTTAGCTGAAACCCAATTACTAAGTACTTGCCTAAGTGTCTAGGATGGTTATGAGTGTTTTCCTAGACTCTTCAAGCAAATTCAGTTTCCTGAAGTAGTTGAGCCTTCAAGCAAAACTGCTACTCAGGAGAGTTAAATAACCTCTAAAAGTTTTTTTCCAACCATGGCTTTTATTTTTAATTGTCTTACGTTTCTCCCTCTCTCTCATTTCAAAGGTAATCAGGAAGTCTCCTGGGATAAGGTGATTATATTCAAGTCCTGCCAAAAAAATGTAAGAAAAGCAGCTCCTATTTGAGTGGACCAAAAAGAGCAATTATATTTCCTAAAAATAAAATGAGCCTAAGCTAAGAAAATGAAAAGGTTTCTAAAGAAGAAGGTCAGCACTTCTTTTCTGGTCTCCTTTCATCACTGTGTGATTTATTTTAATAGTAACCTGTCATTTCAAACTAGATGACTCAATGGCTTCGTCATAGCTTACAGAGCATTTCGTCTGTGGTCACTCATCCTGCGTACGAAGAAATGGACATGTAGTCACTACAGAGAAACGCTGTTCACCAATTGTTCACCACCATAAACTCCTAATCCTTGCCTAATCAAAGAGAGATGCTACCCTGCTTTTGCCTATACAGAAAAAGAAAGAAGATAAAACAATGTTAGGGGGTTGTGGCTCATTGATGGTCAGATGTGAAGCTGCTTCAGATATTCCCCATCAGTTCCAAAAACTGCAACATGAAAATGCATCATTGTAACTGCCCTTTACCTGTCTCCCAAGAATGAAATTGCTCTCCCCAATAAAAGTTTAAGGCAATGAAGAAATTGGTGCTTGGGGCAGGCGTAATATGAGTATTACCATACAGTTTTTTCCTTAAATGGTTAATTAGAAGGAAGTATGGCATGCTTAGAGCTATTTTTTAATTAAGTCAGCAGACTCTACCAAGAATCTGATCCCCCTCTCTAAGCAGATAATTACGGCGACAAGTGACTTTCAAGTTTATGCCCATGTACTCCTGGATTTCTGATGTGCCCCAGAAGGAGGTTACCATTCCAGTGTTCTGAGCACTGGCCTCTGAGCCTGATCCCCTGTCTGCCTGGATTTGGAGCTTTGCCTTCCCTAAACTTGGGACTTGCCCCTGCTGGATTCCAGCCTGTCCTTGACCTCTGGCAACAGCAAGCTCCTTAACACTTGCTCTGCGTGCAGAAATCCTTGCCTTCTGCCAATTCTTAATTCTGATTTCTGGACTTCTGGACCAGGCTAATCTTTACAGTCTAGGGAAAATGAAAACACTGTTAGACTGAAATAGCTAAGCCCAGAGTTTATGATTAATGAGGACAGAAAGCCCAAGAAGTCAGTAACCATACAAATGTTCACAAATGATTTGCCGTAAGGTCTTCGATTTTACATATTATATATGTGAGGTTCATATATTATAGCTAGTTTCAGGACACTAACAAGTGAAAGACTTTTCAAATCCAGATCAGGAAACACAAAGCGTAGCCCTCAAAACGCACCTCGGATTACAGGGCAAAAATATGCAGTCACACTATTCACCGTTGCTGAGCTGACAGTGTCACCCGTGCTCCGAGGACAAGTTTGGTACCTATTGAAGACATGAGCATTGAGAGGCTGTAAGAGGTGCATAAATTCTGGAAAAGCCTTCATCCTTTGCAAACATAAATGCACAGTGTTTAAAATTACATGCATTTCTTCAAGGAAATTCTCATACTAAATGTTCAAATATAGTAGGGTCTTTAAAATAACAAAAGGAGTTTGGACTATAAAAGTCTGATGCAGAAGACCAAAAGGAATGCACAGTGGAGAGTTAGAAGGCTTGGTTGGAGAACTTACTCAGGTACTGATCTGTTGGCTCTCAATTTCTTTGTTAAAAAAATGAGGAAGATATTTCTAAATCACAGTTATAGCCCTTCCAGCTCTGAATGATTCTTTGACCTTGACATAGAATAATAGGACTGGAAACGACCTTAGTTACTTAATTCAACCACTAATCCTTCAGGGACAGAGACAGCAGCATCTCCTGGGCCAGCCTATGCCCTTTCCAAAGAGCTCTTATCAGAAGAAAGGTCTTTTTTATCTTGAACTGGCACCTTTCTCTCTGTATTTTCTATCATTAGTTCAAATTCTGGCCTCCTGGAAAACATAATCCAAACTTAATCCTTAACCCACATGACAGCTTTTCACATTCCCCTCTCAAATTCTGTCTCAAGCAAAGCACTGTTACTTGCTTCACACATTCCTCATACGTTGAGGTTTTACACCCTATCTCCAACCATTCGCTTTTTTTTTCAGAGATGGAGTCTCATTACGTTGCCAAGGCTGGACTCCTAAACTCAAGGGATCCTCTTGCCTCAGCCTGCTGGAGTAGCTGGGAATACAAATGCACAGCGCCATGCCACAACCCACTCATTCACTTTTGTCTGTTTCTGTTACATGTTGTCACTGTCCTTCTTAAAGTATGGGGTGGGGACAACAGAGCATCCAGAAGCAAACATTAAGGCGAGAAGGAGTATCACCTTCTCTCCCCTGTCCTGAGCATTATTCTTCATTAATGCAGCCCACTCATGAATTAGCATTTGAAGAACAGTCATATCACATCATTGAATTATTGTACGTTTATCTTACAGTTTTTCCCACATGGACATTAAGCAATACCTCTTCTATTCTGGGTTGTTTAATAAGGGCTTTTATTCCAAGTATAAAACCTTACAGTTCATCCCTATTGGATTTCATCTTGTTAATGTTGAAAGATCCTATAAGAAAAGTCCAAGACAAAAAGGAATCAGTAATGGATCTTCAAGGAAAAAGAAATAGGAAATAGTCCCAGAAACACAAGGAGTTAACTAGGAAACCTAGCTGAGGGGCTACTAAATTAAGAGGGCAGATGGAACCCTGTGTTTATTTTTGCTTCCTCCTAAAACCCCAGTAAGTCAATATAACAGAATTTTTTCTAAGGCACAAACTCACAAAGAAGGATAGAAAAGCCATAACAGCAATAAATTTTGGAATCTGAAAAACTGATGACCAAGTGGTAACTAACTAGCACATCTAAGAAAGCAGTTCTTAAGCTAGAAATGGGGAAAGCCAAAAAATGATTTGATATTCACCCCCAAAGTTCTAAAAGGCTCAGGAATTGGTGGCATGAGGTTCTACTGGAAGTGAGGGGGAAGGTGGGCTAAAAACAGATTGACTGGATGAAGATTGTTTTAAGAACACATAAGATTCCTGGAGCTTTTCTCTACCTCATCAGTAGGAGGCATATTATCTGGACAATAAGGCACTACTGAAGGTTGGCATACTGTTTCTAGGAGATTAAAGGGAGTATTTTCAGCTCAGTCTTCTTTTCTTTTGTTTTGTTTGTTTGTTTGTTTGTTTGTTTTTTGAGACAGGTTCTCACTCCATTAACCAGGCTGGAGTATGGTGGCAGGATCTGGGCTCCTGTGCCTCCCTGGCTCAACCAATCCTCCCACCTCAGCCTCCCAAGTGGCTGGGACCACAGGTGCACACCACCATCCCTGGCTAATTTTTTGTATTTTTTGTTGTTGTTGAGATGAGGTCTCGCTATGTTGCCCAGGCTGGTCTCAAACTCCTAGGCTCAAGCAATCCACCCATCTTTGTCTCCCAAAGTACTATGATTGTAGGCATGAGCCACCATGGCTGGCCAGCTCAGATTTTTTTTTTTTTTTTTTTTACAGACAAAATATTGAGCATCTTCTCTACAAAATCCAACCAGTCCAAGAGAAAAGACCAAAGAATTTCAATGTTAAGGGTTCCTCAGTGACATTCCCAGCCAGATAAGCATACAATAAAGCCCGCAAATAAGCCCTACCCACATGCTCAGACCTTCCAAACAGCCTGCAAGAGTGCCTCTCTTGAATATAAGTAGCTATCTAAGACTCACCAAGCATCTGAGGCAAACCTCCAGTATGATAAACAGACCACAACGAACAGAAAACAAAACACCCAACTTGGAGGAAACAGACTGCAGAGAAAAATCAGATGTCACCAAACTATAATTAATAACCTTAGAAAGATAAGAAGATATTCCATTCAAGAAATAAGGATATTTAGAGATTATTAGCAGAAACGAAAATCTCAGTGAAAGATTTGAAAGATACAGTTGAAGAAGTTTCCCAGAAAGTGGAGCAAAATGACAAAAAAGGATGGAAAATAGGAATGAAAAATTTTAAAGAAAATAAAAAGATCATTCAAGAATATCTAGCACTTCAATAGCAAGAATTCTATAAGACAGCAGTCCCAAACATTTTTCGCACCAGGGACCAGTTTTGTGAAAGTCAATTTTTCCAAGGACAGGGGTTGGGGAGGAGGGATGGTTTCAGGATGAAACTGTTCTGCCTCAGATCATCAGACATTAGATTCTCATAAGGAGCACATAACCTAGATCCCTCACATGCACAGTTCACAGTAGGGTTCACGTGTCTATGAGAATCTAATGCTCCTGCTGATCTGACAAGAGGTGGAGCTCAGGCAATAACGCTCGCTTGCTCGCTGCTCACCTCCTACTGTGCAGCCCAGTTCCTAACAGGCCATGGACCACTACCAGGCCACTGACCAGAATTAGTCCACAGCCCAGGGGTTTGGAAACCCCTGCTATAAAAGAAGAATCAGAAAAAAATTAGAAGGGAGGAAATTATCAAAGACATCATTCAAGAAAACTTACCAGAACCGAAAGGCATAAGAAAGGGCTCATCTAACGCCAGCACAGTATGCGAAAATAGAACCACAGAAAAAACACATGTATACAACATTTAAGAATACTGAAGACCAAAAGAAGTTTATAAAAGATTCCAGAAAAGAAAACAGGCCATATATAAAGAGTAAAGAGTCAGAATGTCTAGAGTCCAGAAGAAAATGGAGCAGTGCTTTCAAAATTCTGAGAAAAAATTATTTCCAGCCCCAAATTCACATGTCAATTAAGCATAAAGGCAAAATGAAGACATCTTCAGACATAAACTGTCTAAAAATTACCTCCTATTTACAATTTCTTAGCAAACTACTGAAGGATGTATACCACCCAAACAAAGGAGATCATGAAAGCAGAGAAAGATATAAGAAATAGAAGCTCCAACTCAAGAGAAAAACATAAAGCATCCCTAGGAGAATGGTGAAGATAATTGTGCAGCAGGCACAGAGAACAGCCAAGTCAAATGGAGCAAGTTGGAAAGCTCAGGGAAAGATTTCTCTAAAAAGATGAAAATGATAGAATATATGATGAGCTTGAAACTGTTAAGAGATTTAGACAATTGGGGAGAGACTGCGGTTGAATTAGTTGTAACTACTGAGAAAACCAAGGGGAGGGAGGAAAATAAGACAATTGTTAACCTCAGAGAAATTAAAAAGTTGTGCAAGAAAAAATAAATAATCACCATATACTACTTAGTTCATCTGCAAATAGTGGTTATTATAATGAAAACTTGGAATTGTGCTCCAACCAGCATAGAATGGGCCAAGGGAAAGTGTACATAGATACGATAGTGGTGTGGTGGCAGGGGCAGTGGTGAAGAGAATTCAATCTTTATCTTTCATGGTAGGAAGTCAATAGATAATGTCTAACACTGAAATACCAAGAAATAACAATATAAGCATGTTATTTAGAAACAGGAAGATAAATATCAAAAAAGTAATGTATGCATTTGAAAATTGTTGCCTCTGAAGAAAGAAACAGGATGCAGAGTAAAGCAATATTTTTGTAGCAAGGCTTGCAGAATTATTCACCTCTTTAAACTATGAGCACAATAGCAGCGATATAGTTAAAACGTTTGTCCCCTCCAAATCTCATGTTGAAATGTAATCTCCAGTGTTGCAAGTGGGACCTGGTGGGAGGTGTTTGGATCATGGAGGCAGATCCCTCATGAATGTCTTGGTGCTGTCTTTGTGATAGTGAGTGAGTTCTCGAAAGATCTGGCTGCTTAAAAGAGTGGGACACCTCCCTGCCCCTCTCTTGCCATGTGATACTTCAGCTCCCGCTTTGACTACTGCCATGATTGGAAGTTTCCTGAGGCCTCACCAGGAGCCAAGCAGATGCTGGCACCATGCTTCCTGTGCAGTCAGCAGAACCACAAGCCAATTGAACCTCTTTTCTTTGTAAATTACCCAGTCTCAGGTACTTCTTTATGGCAACACATATGGACTAACACAAACAGTAATAGAAACAAAAACTAATTTGAAACAAGAATGAATAAATGATTGAAGAAAGCAAGTAGGGAAGCCATGTACCCTCACTAAGAAAATCCTTTGATGATGAATAAATAGAAAATAGAACTCATCTAACACATCAAAGCCAAGTGGGAAATGGACCAGAAGTGAAGCCGGGGAAGAAAGACCACTGCTTGAACTATAATTAGATTTGTGAAAAAGAAGCATGGGTCATTCACCAAGGACTGTCAATTTCACCTTCTGGATGTTTCTTGATTTTATTTACTTTCCTCCAACTTTATTCCTGCTATCTCAATTAAAGCAGCCAGCATCATGATCCCTCTAATAAAATACTTTCATTGCTCTTAGCGTAAGACCAAGTAATTTATCAGGGAGACAATACGATTATATTTCTTTTTTTTTTTTTTTTTTTTTTTTTTTGAGACCCACTCTCACTCTGTCACTCAGGGTGGAATGCAGTGGTGCGATCTTGGCTCACTGCAACCTCTGCCTCCTGTATTCAAGCGATTCTCTTGCCTCAGCCTCCTGAGTAGCTGGGATTACAGGCACACGCCACCACACCCAGCTAATTTTTGTATTTTTAGTAGAGACAGGATTTCGCCATGTTGGTCAGGCTGGTCTGAAACTCCTGACCTCAAGTGATCCACCCACCTCAGCCTCCCAAGATTTCTATTTTAGAAAGGGCAGTCTGGTTGCTGTGGAGAGTGAATTGAAAGAATAAAGCTAGAGCAGGGTGGCTGTTGCAGTAACACAGGAGAGTGCCACACTCACCTCATGTACTCAGAATCCAGTAAGTGGCTGACATGGCAGATGTTCAATGACTGTTTGTTGATCAGAGCTGCTTATGCCCTGAGTGCACGATACAATGTCTGTTGCTGGGAATAATTTAGTAAAAACATGCGATTGCGAGAGAGATCCAAGATGGCCGATTAGCAGCAGCTCAGGATTGTAGCTCCCACTGAAAGCGCAGAGAGTGAGTGGACGCCACATTTTCAGACGAATTTTCATAGCCCACGGACCAAGAGATTCTTGGCGGAGGAGCCCCACGGGTTGCCAGCGCGACCCTTTTGGAGGGCGCGGCCGTTTTGCAGGCGCCCCCGACGTGGCGGTTCCCAGTCCGGAGTATACGGGACTGAGTGCCCTTTGGTTGGCGTTGGAGCTCTGGGAAAGCAGAGTCTCCCATTCAGCTGATTAAAAAGCGGACTGAAGTGGGGAACCAGACCAGGAGATTCCTGGGCAGAAAAGCGCCACGAATCTTAACGCCGCTATTTCAGCCGGCGTAGTGGGTCGCCGCAGGGGAAGGCTGGTCCCCCTCCACAAAAAATAAAAATAAAAATAGCAGTTGGAACTGCTGAAGATTGAGAGTTTCACAGCAAGTACAGCTCAACCCGGGAAGGTCCAGCTCTGTGGGGAGGGGCATCCGCCCAAGGAAAATTAAGAAATAGAAAAAACTTTATCACCAACAAGCTGGACGTCCACTCAGAGACCTAATCTGAAAATCAGCAATTATACAGACAACAGGTGGATAAATCCACAAAGATGGGGAAGAAACCAGAGCAGAAAGGCTGAAAACACCCGAAATTAGAATGCCTCTCCTCCTACAGAGGATTGCAGTGCCTCATCACCAATTGAACAAGGCCTGATAGAAAATGAATGTGAGGAATCAACAGAATCAGGCTTCAGAAGGTGGATAATGAGAAACTTCTGTGAGCTAAAAGAACATGTTCTAGCCCAATGCAAGGAAACTAAGAACCTTGAAAAAAGGTTTCACGAAATGTTCATGAGAATGGACAATTTAAAGAGGAATATAAGTGAATTAATGGAGCTGAAAAACACAATACGAGAACTTCGAGAAGTATGCACAAGTTTTAACAGTCGAATTGATCAAGCAGAAGAAAGGATTTCAGAGGTCGAAGACCAACTTAACGAAATAAAACGAGAAGACAAGATTAGAGAAAAAAGGGTAAAAAGGAATGAGCAAAGTCTCCAAGAAATATGGGATTATGTGAAAAGACCTAATCTACGTTTGATAGGTGTACCTGAATGTGACGAAGAGAATGAATCCAAGCTGGAAAATATTTTTCAGGATATTATCCAGGAAAACTTTCCTAACCTAGCAAGGCAAGACAATACCCAACTCCAGGTAATACAGAGAACACCACAAAGATATTCCTCAAAAAGAGCAACCCCAAGGCACATAATCATTAGATTCATCAGGGTTGAAACACAGGAGAAAATACTATGGGCGGCCAGAGAAAGGTCAGGTTACCCACAAGGGGAAGCCTATCAGACTCACAGCTGATCTCTCAGCAGAAACCCTACAAGCCAGAAGAGAGTGGGGGCCAATATTCAACATCCTTAAAGAAAAGAACTTTCTTTTTTTTTTTTTTTTTTTTTGAGACAGAGTCTCACTCAGTCACCAGGCGCCAGGCTGGAGTGCAGTGGCGCGACCTTGGCTCACTGCAACCTCCGCCGCCCGGGTTCAAGCATTCTCCTGCCTCAGCCTCCCGAGTAGCTGGGACTACAGGCACGCGCCACCACGCCCAGCTAATTTTTTTGTATTTTTAGTAGAGACGGGGTTTCACCATGTTGACCAGGACGGTCTCGATCTCTTGACCTCGTGATCCGCCCGCCTCAGCCTCCCAAAGTGCTGGGATTACAGGCGTGAGCCACCGCGCCCGGCCCAAGAAAAGAACTTTCAACCCAGAATTTCATATCCAGCCAAACTAAGTTTCATAAGTGAAGGAAAAATAAAATTTTTTGCAAACAAGCAAGTACTCAGAGATTTCATTACCACCAGGCCTGTTTTACAAGAGCTTCTGAAGGAGGCACTATGTATAGAGGGGAACAACCAGTATCAGCCACTTCAAAGGACCCATCAATAAGCTGCATCCAGATCCATCTTACATGCAAGGATATACAGAGACTCAAAACAAAGGGATGGAGGAAGATTTGCCAACCAAATGGAGAGCAAAAAAAAAAAAGCAGTAGTTGCAATTCTCATCTCTGATAAAATAGACTTTAAAGTAATAGAAACCGAAGAGATAAGAAGGACATTGTATAATGGTAGAGGGATCAATGTAACGGGAAGAGCTAACGACCCTAAGTCTATGCGCACCCAATATAGGAGCACCCAGATACATAGGGCAACTTCTTGGTGACTTACAAAGAGACTTGGACTCCCACACAATAATAGTGGGAGACTTTAACATTACGTTGTCAAATATTGGACAAATTAATGAGACAGAAGGTTAAGAAGGATACCCGGGACTTGAACTTAAACCTCAAACAAGTAAACTTAATAAACATTTACAGAACTCTCTACAAAAAAAAAAAAAAAAAACCATGCGATTGCTATAGCCAATTAGTCAGAAGAAAATAATGATAATTGCAAACGCTCATGTAACTTTTTATGACCCTATACTAAGGACTTTATATACATTAACTCAATCTTCACCAAAACTCTATGAGGAAAACACTATTTTTCACATTGTTGAAATCCGGATTGTATTTAAAGCATTTCATCTGGAGGGACTAGCGACAACAACACATACTAACTGGTAACTTAGATGCTGTAGAGGCCGGACACTTGTTGACACCAAAACTAAGTCCCACCAAAGAACTGACTGCCTTTAGTAGCTACACTGTCCCGGGGGAGCTTCTCAAGAGGGTAGTAACTGCTAAGACCATGGCCATGTCGTACCAGGACCTCGCTTCATAGAAACAATGTCCCCCGCCTCCTTGAGAATGATATTGTTATTGCACCCCTTATTATTCCCTGTCTTGACAAACTTTTTGCTGTGAGTTACAGAGGAGCTGCAGATAAGGGTTCCTCAAACTAAACCCCTCTCCACTCTCCTAACCCAGGTCATAGGAAAAGTAGAGACAGACACATAAACGAGGAGAGGGAGATTAGAATAAATAGTGGGCCAGACTCGGTGGCTCACTCCTATAATTCCAGTACTTTGGGAGGCTGAGGAAGGCAGATCACTTGAGTTCAGGAGTTTGAGACCAGCCTGGCCAATACAGTGAAACCTCGTCTCTACTAAAAAATACAAAAATTAGCCAGTTGTGGTGGCAGGCGCCTGTAATCCCAGCTGCTTGGAAGGCTGAGGCAGGAGAATCACTTGAACTCAGGAGGCAGAGGTTGCAGAGAGCCAAGATCACACCACTGCACTCCAGCCTGGGCGACAGAGTAAGACTTTGTCTCAAAAAAAAAAAAGATTAGTGAATGAGAATAAACCAACTACATTCCATTTATCATTATGACCAACAGACACCATTATTTTATTCATTCCTGCAACAAATGTCTATTCACTATATGCAGGCACTAAACAGGCCCTAGTGAAACAACAAGGGCGAGGTAGCACTGTCCTCAATAAACCCAATCTGTTGGGAGTTTACCGACTTCATTTTATTTTTCTTCAAAATACAGCTCTTTTAGAAACGGGGAACAAAGAGATGGGTGTAGGTTGGCTGCCAAAATGCCTAGGGTGCTCTGCTGGCTTCCGCTAAACTCCGCGGCACTTTGCTTTGGCAGCTTGTCAGGTACACTGCTACATGTACATGATAACTGCAGGCACACTACGACGCTAATTTGGATGCTTACTGCAGGTGCACTACTCTGTGTGCCTGTAGTTTCTAGCACATCACCTTTTAAGCCATACTCAAATGACTAGTGATAAAATGGAGCACAGCATAACCCCAAGCTGGGACCAGGGACAGCCAAAACCCAACCTGAGAGATTCTAGTTCCAAGAACATTTGGGGGGAATTCCTGATCATGTTAAGGGAAAAAGAAATGGTTCCTGAAAAGAAAGAGAAAATAAAAGCCCAAAATCAATAGGGAATAGGGGAAACATAATTTCAGTAACTGCCTAAACACAGAACTAAACCTTTCATTGGCTTGTAATACCATAGCTCTAGGCTTACTCAGAAATAGAATTATGACGTGTTCCTATGAGTTCCTTGAGGAGTTCATTCTTTTATGTAATTAGCTTGCTTATTTGTTTGAGTGTACATTTAAAACCTGTCTTATTCTAAAAAAGATTTGAGGTAACATGCTACTATAATATCTTCTAAAATAAATTGAACAATCTATGTGGTTTTCTTTACCCTCATAAAAAGAGATTTCTACTGACTGGAGAAAAAGATTATCTAAGTAGGAAAGTAGTACAATATTCTTGTATGCCAAAATAACATTAAGAAATTTTCTGCATCAAAACAATGACATTTGGCCAGGTGCATTGGCTCACGCCTGTAATCCCAGCACTTTGGGAGGTCAAGGCGGGTGTATCACCTGATGTCAGGAGTTTGAAACCAGCCTGGCCAACATAGCAAAACCCCGTCTCTACTAAAAATACAAAAATTAGCTGGACATCCTGGCGTGTGCCTGCAATCCCAGCTACTCAGGAGGCTGAGGCACGAGAATCGCTTGAACCCAGGAGGTGGAGGTTGCAGTGAGCTGAGATCGCACTACTGTACTCCAGCCTGGGCGACAGAGCAAGAGACTCCACTTCAAAAACAAAAGAAACAATGACATTCAAAATGTGCATTTTGAAGCCACTATTTCTCAGAGGAAAGAATATTATATGCTATGTAAATCCTTAGAGAAAGTCTGATTATTATTTTTGTAAGCTACAGAGATGAAGGTGATATTGTCAAAGATGCCTTTTTGGTATAATGACGTGTGAAGCTTTGTGGTGGGAGCTATTTACTGCAAGAGTTTAGAATGTGGTCATAAAATAACCCACGAATGGCAAACTATAGATATGTCAAGAAGACATAATTTTTCACTAGAAAAAAAAAAGGCGAGCCCTTTCTAACCTGTTAAGTGTGCTGACAGCGTTTTGGCAGAACTTTATTACTGTGAATCTCTTTCACGTGAAAAGCGTATTTCTGACAGTTGTCACCTTGACTCCTTGGGGAGATTATTACACTGGTGGACTCTTAAGCTTGCTTTACAGGATATAAAAGTGTAGAGGATTAAACCATTTTTCCTTGGTCACTGCTAAGGGGACAGGCTAGGAACCAAGAACTTGGATGGCAGCAGCCCTTTGCTGCCACCTCAAATTTCAAGCTTCAATGACATTTTAGAAAGCCTAGGAAGCTTTTAAATGTAAATGGGAAGAAAAAAAGGTTTTGGCTTTCCTAAGCCTATAGCAGGTCCTTCTAGATTCGGATAGAAATTTCGATTTCAATTTTCAACATTTTGGATTTGTTCAAAACTAATGCTGCATGTATTTCCACTAATCATTAGTATGAGTAAGGTTTGGTGGAAAGCAAGCGGTCTCCACCAACTTGTGCAGGTGGAAATGGCCCTGAAGATCATTCAACCAGTCCATGAATATTTACAGAGCAACAGTTGTGTAGTGCCCTCCTAAATGCCAGCATAACCAAGTCCCAGCTGTTAAGGAGTCTTCAGGCCAGTGGAGAGATAAGATAATCACATTTACAAAACGAAATAACAACATAGGGCTGTGCATTCTTAAATGATAAACGAATGGGGCGGGCATTAAGTAGCCACAAACTTGTTAGTTCTTTTTTAATTCTCCCAGGCTGGAGAGCAATGGCACCATCTTGGCTCACTGCAACCTCCACCTCCTGAGTTCAAGTGATTCTCCTGCCTCAGCCTGCCAAGTAGTTGGGATTACAGGCACCCACCACCACGCCTGGCTAATTTTTGTATTTTTAGTAGAGACGGGGTTTCATCATGTTGGCTAGGCTGGTCTCGAACTCCTGACCTCAGGTGATCCGCCCACCTCAGCCTCCCACTTTTTTTGAGATAGCGTCTTGTTCTAACACCCAGGCTGGAGTGCAGTGGTGGTATGGTGGCTCACTGCAGCCTCAACCTCCCAGGCTCAAGCAATCTTCCTGCCTCAGCTTCCTGAGTAGCTGGGACTATAGGTGCACACCACCATGTCCAGCTTTTTTTTTTTTTTTTTTGTAGAGAAGTGATCTCCATATGTTGCCAAGGCTGAGCCACTAACCTTCTGAGAAGGGAAGTATCACTAGAGGATTAGAGAGGCGTCATTACTCAATGGAGCCCAGCTTCCTGTATTCAAATCTTGGCTCAGTCATTTGCCAGCCCTATGACCTGAAGCAAGTTACTTTACCTACCTCTGCCTTGGTTTCCTGATCTGTAAAGAGCCGAGGTGAGGGTGAGGGACAATGTAGAAGCAAAAACTGACACTTTGCATTGTCCCCAATGTGATCAAACATTTTACATTCCATAGTTAGGAAAAACAAAAACAACAAAACTCTGGATCCAAGATAAACCAAAAATAAGTCACCCAACTCATTCCAATCCCCAGAATAAAATCTTGAATATTTCCTACAAACTCCTTTAAAAAAATTATCTCTTGGTTTTGTTATGTTGGTATCTAAAGATGTGTCATGACTTTCGTGAATAGAACGGTCATGTGAGAAAGTTGTTGCTTTCCCATCATGAGTAGATTATGCAAACTTTGTACCATTGTTAATGTTGTTGGATTTATTCCTTTAAATGCCTGTGTTTTGTATTTTTGGTAAGCCCAAACTTACGAAGTCTCAAAGTGTCACTCTGTTGTATTCTTTGCAATTAAACTTTTTCTCTTCTTTTTTTGGTTTAAATTATTTATTTATTTATTTATTGAGACAGAGTCTCGCTCTGTCACCCAGGCTGGAGTGCAATGGCGTGATCTCGGCTTACTACAACCTCTGCCTCCCGGGTTCAAGCGATTCTCCTGTCTCATCCTCCCAAGTAGCTGGGATTACAAGTGCCCACCCCCACACCCGGTTAGTTTTTGTATTTTTAGTAGAGATGGGGTTTTGCCATGTTGGCCAGGCTGGTCTTGAACTCCTGACCTCAGGTGATCTGCCTGCCTCGGCCTCCCAAAGTGCTGGGATTACAGGCATGAGTCGCCGCACCCGGCCTTTTTTCCTCTTTTTTAAGTGCTTCTGCCTGTGAGTCTGCCTGTGAGGAGGTAAGTTATGATAGTACTTACCTCCTAAAGCTATTGTAAGGATTGAATGAGTAAACATTTATAAAACACACAGCACAGCGCAAGGCTTTTGTTAAATAATAAAGTAGAGAGAATGAGAAGGCTTCCCAGAGAAGAGCAGACTTTACTTGGTCCAGAAAAATGAGTAAGATTTAGATGGAATGAGAGAACGGCATGACGACAAGGATGTGACACGTGACTAAGGAACACTGAGTAACTTCGTTGGAATGGAACAAAGGACTCACTTTGAGTGTGATGAGAGAGATACCATTGATGGGAGTTTCCAGTTTTATATTACACACTGAAGGGCCTGTTCTTGCTGGTGAAGATCATAGGGAGTCACTGACATATTTGGACTCAGTGACATGACTTGGCCACGAATCTGCTGTAAGCAGTCTTTTCTTCCACAAATGCCTCTGGAAGCCAGAGCTTCCAGAAATCACAGAAATTTAGCTTCATTTCCAGAAATCACAGAACTTTAACTTCATTTTGCATGCTGCCTGCTGCCTCTGCCGAAAATGAAGCACTGCACTTCTTCCTGCCTACTCCCTCCAACCCCCATAATGTCAGTGGCCGCTGTTTCCTGCAATCTGCTTAGAGGCCACAGTTGAAGTTATTTTGTAAACTAATTAGAGAAGCCACAATTAGCTTCTTGCGTATGTTCTAGCAGCATTTTTTCTGCCCATTGTATTTGAGGTCAAACCACTTCAGCTCATCATACGATTTCTATTAGCACATTGAGTGCTGTGCAGTCTTCGCTGAGAACTAGTTCCAGAACTCTGCTGCCACTGATGACAGCACTAACCAAGAAGTGAAATTCATTTGTGGACCAGTCTAGAGAGCATTGCTAATTCTCTGTAAATTACTGATGTAAATCTTGCTTCCGTCTTGCTTCTTCACTTTGTTTTCTAGCGCCTGAAATTCTATGCTTCCTTTTTGATTTTCTAATTTTTAACAAAAATCATCCAGGCGTGGTGGCTCATGCCTGTAATCCCAGCACTTTGGGTTGCTGAGGTGGGAGAATTATTTGAAATCAGGAGTTTGAGACCAGCCTGGGCAACATAGCAAGATCTTGTCTCTGCTAAAAATTAATAAAGTACAAAAATAAGAAATTTAAAAATTCAATGCAACAGTAGACAAAGAGCTTTTCCCACAATTTTCTGCCAGTTAAAATATTTGCCTGCCAAAATCTTTGACCCTACCTGAATCTTCTAATCCTTGGTGTTTTTCCGTCTCTGCAAGGGAGTCCGTAAGCTCTATGGGTGTGTTTCAGGGAATGCAGCTACTCACCTGCAGCAGTTCCAATTTACTTGGTAACTAGATTAAATCATTTAGTCAGCATGGTATTGGGAAAAGAGCACTGGGTTCTTGTCCTGACCATGATATTCGGTCACTGCATGTTCTCAAACAATACACCTACATTCACTAAGCCTGATTTTTCTCATCTGTAAAACAAGAGGGTTGAACTAGACTAGACAACACCTAACATCCTTTCCACTATTAAAATTCTACAATCCATGATCTCATGTGTATTAATTAATCAACATTACCTAAGTCAAGTCATCACACTCTGTGGGATACACTGATTGTGATAGACAGGTTCTGACATGGCCCCCAGTATTCCATAACTCCTGATGTTCATTCCCTTATGTAATTCCCTGTCCTTCAGTGTGGGCTGGACCTGGCAACTTACTTCCAATCAATAAAATACAGCAAAGATAATGTGATGTCACTTTCATGATTAACTGCAATACTGCAATGCCAACAGATGCTAATCTGATGCTAACCACCTGGAGTTAGAGCAGACTCTGCAGATGTAAGGGCACAGTCCCCAGCAAGACGGCCTGCATGTCAGACACCAGCTACAAGTTTAGGGGTCTCCAGGCCACCATCACTTTTGAACAACAAGTTACAAGTTTGGGGAGTTTTCACTCTCCTCACCACCAGGTACAATAATTTACTAGAGCAACTCACAGAACTCAGGAAAGCGCTACACTTAAAATTACAATTTTGTTATAAAGGATACAAATCAGAACCAGCCAAATGAGGAGACACACAGAGCAAGGTCAGGAAGGGATCCACATGGAGTTCCTGTGTCTGCTGTCTGTGGGATCAGGACACATCACCTTTCTGGTACCTCAATGTGTTCACCAGCCAGGAAGCATACCAAAACTTCTGTGTCCAGAGTTCTTGTTGGCATTTCATTATGTAGGCATGATGAACTGAATCACTGGTCATGTGATGTGATTAAACTCAATCTCCAACCTTCTCTGCTCCCTGGGGTTTATGCTGAAATTTCCAACTCTCTGATGACATAGTTGGTCACGCTGGAATGGCCAATCCCTATGCTGAAACTATATGGGGACCCATCATGAGTTAGCTCATTAGCATAAATTCAGGTGTGATTGAGGGGCCCATCATGAGTAACAGATTCCTATAACTCGGGAAATTCCAAGGATTTAGAGGCTATCTCCCAGAAACCAGGAGCAAAGACTAGACTGATTTTTTATTATACAACAACAGGTTGCAAAATATTGTGACTTTTGTCTTGCTAGTAGAACAACTCTTTAACTGGCTTTGATGAGGCAAATAGCAAGGTATTGAGGGAAGCCTCAGTGATGCTGGAGAAACTGAATCTCATCAGCTGTGTAGGTGAAGTTGGGAGTGTATCCTTCCCCAGCTGAGCCTTTAGATGAGATCCTTACAAATGAAAAATAAAATGTTAAGCCCCCCAAATGACTGAATGGACCCCTTTTCTCAGCCACGGAGATTTCAAAGAAACCTTTAAAAAAATTAGTTTGGGCCACGATGGGAAGGGAAGTAGGGGGGTCAGATGTGCCTGATTACATTCTCCTCTCATTCGAATTCAGGCACAACTGACCATCATTAACATTGAAACAGAGATCTTAAGACTGACTAAACAGACTCTTTATAGCAATAAGATGCCAAATTCCAACCTGACTCTAGGACAGCATCATGACAGTTAGCAGGCCCTGATAGAAACCAAAGTATTTTACCCCAAAATATATTTCCCTGACTTTTTTTTTTGGAGATGGAGTCTCATTCTATGGCCCAAGCTGGAGTGCAGTGGTGTGATCTCAGCTCACTGCAACCTACACCTCCTGGATTCAAGTATTTTTCCTGTCTCAGCCTCCTGAGTAGCTAGGATTACAGGTGCACACCACCATGCCAAACTAATTTTTGTATTTTTTTAGTAGAGATGGTTTCACCACATTGGCCAGGCTACTCTCAAACTCCTGACCTTGTGATCCGCCCACCTCGGCCTCCCAAAGTGCTGGGATTACAGGTGTAAGCCACTGCACCTGGCTACCCTGACATTTTTTTAAATGGCCCTGCAAAGCTATCTCCTGTAGGGAAAATTTACATTCTGTAGAGAATCCTCTTCTCTTTCCAGATCTGTATCTGATCCTGAAGAGATTAGCTGAGCATTTAGCATCCTTTAAAGGTCTGAATAGAAAATATTTGGCCAGGTGCAGTGGCTCACACCTATAATCCCAGCACTTTGGGAGGCTGAGGCAGGCAGATCACTTGAGGTCAGGAATTCGAGACCAACCTGACCAACATGATGAAACCTTATCTCTACTAAAAATACAAAAATTAGCTGGGCGTGGTGGCAGGTGCCTCTAATCCCAGCTACTTGGGAGGCTGAGGCAGAGGTTGCAGTGAGCCAAGATTGCACTACTGCACTCCAGCCTGGGTGACAGAGCAAGACTCTGTCTCAAAAAAAAAAAGAGAGAGAGAGAAAATCTTTGCCATCCATTTCTTCTAAGGGTGGCCACCTATGAGACTTCTTCTACATGATAAGAATCTTGGTCTCCACAGCTCCTTATCTTAACCCAAACACTCCTTTCTATTAAGTCCTAGTCTTTAGATATTAATTTAACTCTTTCGACTAATTGCCAATGAGAAAATCTTTGAAACCTCATATGATTGGTAAACTCCCACTTTGAGTTGTCCCACCTTTCCAGATTAACGAATGTGTACCTTACATGTATTGATATATGTCTCCCTAAAATATGTAAAACCAAGCTGTAACCTAACTACCGTGGGCACATGTTCTCTGGACCTCCTGGAGCTGTGTCAGGGGTCATGGTCCTCACATTTGGCTCAGAATAAATCTCTTCCAATATTTTACAGAGTTTGGCTTTTTCACCCTTAATTACAGCCTTGTGAGAACTCCTGAAACAGAGGACCCAGCTAAGCCTTTCTCAGTTTCCTGATTCACGGTAACTGTGAAATAATAAATACGTGGCCAGGCGCTGTGGCTCATGCCTGTAATCCCAGCACTTTGGGAGGCCAAGGTGGGCAGATCACAAGATCAGGAGTTCGAGACCAGCCTGGCCAATGTGGTGAAACCCCGTCTCTACTAAAAATACAAAAATTAGCCGGGCATGGTGGCAGGTGCCTGTAGTCCCAGCTAATTGGAGGCTGAGGCAGGAGAATTGCTTGAACCTGGGAGGCGGAGGTTGCAGTGAGCCGAAATCGTGCCACTACATTCCAGACTGGGTAACAGAGCCAGACTCGGTCTCAAAGAAAAAACGAAATAATAAATACGTGTTGTTTTAGTCTGCCAAATTTTGAAATAATTTGTTATACAACAATACACGTAACTACTACAGTGGCTGTAGTGACTAAAAGCCAGTGACGTCCTGAACACACAGAGCAGGAAGATTAAATTAAAGAAATTGATCTTCCCTGGTAATGCTAAGTGAATGATGAGATGGATTTGTTTAAGCAGAAAACTACAAGGATTCTGAACTTCTTATCTTAGAAACAAAGTTGGAAAGCTTGGCAATAAATCCTAATGTTAACAATGTTCATCTTAAACTGTATAAACTGTATGCCAGGCATGGTTCTAAGTACTTTATATTAATTATCTCATTTAATTCTCACAGTAATTCTATGAGGGAGTTATATTTATTATTCCCACTGTAGACAGGAAAATTGAGGCAGAGACTGAATGACTTACCTTAGATCAAACAGGAAATAAGCTGTAGAGCGAAGATTTGAACCTCTAGCGGCCAGAATTCCAAACAATTGCACTCAAACACTACATTACACTGCCTCCAATAAAAACTCAAACTGCAGGCTGGGCACCGTGGCTCACACCTGTAATCCCAGTACTTTGGGAGGCCAAGGTAGGTGGATTGCCTGAGCTCAGGAGTTCAAGACCAGCCAGGGCCACATGGTGAAACTCCAGCTCTACAAAAAATAGAAAAATTAGTCAGGTGTGGTGGTGCACACTTGTAGTCTCAGCTACTCAGGAGGCTGAGGCGGGAGGATGGCTTGAGCCTGGAAAGTCAAGGCTGCAGTGAGCTGAGATCACAGCACTGCACTCCAGCCTCAGAGTGGGACCCCCATCTTGTAAAAAAAAACTCACATTCCAAAGCCTCACGTTGACTTCCCAAAGTTCCACTAATCAAAGAGTTGCTTCCCCCAAGTTTTAACTACTATTTATATGTCATTGTTACAGAAGAGGATATAAAGTATCTTAATAACTGTATAGTATATCATAATTTTTTTAAAAAATCAAGTGAGTAAATTGGAACAAGGAGAATATAAAAATTAAAAAAATAGATGAAGCTCAGAGTAAAATAAAAGCCATGAGGGCTTATTCACCAGAGATAGAAGCCACAAATTTAACTCTGACTGTTCAAGATTCCAGGCAAAAAAATATATATATGATCAATTACCCGGTCCACAACGCTCTCAAAAGATTAAAGCAAGTAGTTGCACAGGAAAAAAAAAATTATTATTCCTAGTTGAAACCAGAAAAAAAAAATGTTTCTGTAAGCTCCGACAAAGGAAACACTGTGTAATACAGTCATAAGCCGCCTCAAAAAATGTCTGTAGGATGTTGAAACAATGCTATCCAGCTTCCTGTTGGTGGGCCAACACATGCACAGGTTTTAGAATCATTAGAAAAACTGATGAAATGCCTAACCTCTCTTTTGTATTCTTTTTAAATTTTATTTCTCAACAATTTTTTTATTCCTCCTACTCTCTGATACCTGCTCTTTAGTGGTTTGAATATTAATGGAAAACCTGTAAAATTAGGGGCTGAAAATGAAGACCAGTTGTAAAATCACTACAGCCACTAAAACGGCAGAAAAGGAGGGGGAATAAAAGGAGGATGTGGTTCCCTTAATAAAGAAACTGCTTCCTTCATGCTGACAAACTAACCCTCCTCTATATATGTATGTTTTGCATCCTTTTATCCCACCAGTCAAATTTATAATTGTTATCATTATTTTATTAGCATTATTTAGAGACAGGGACGGCTGGGCACAGTGGCTCACACCTGTAATCCCAGCACTTTTGGAGGCCGAGGCAAGTGGATCACCTGAGATCAGGAGTTCGAGACCAGCCGGACAACATGGTAAAACCCCGTCTCCACTAAAAAAGAAAAAAAAAAAAATACAAAAATTAGCTGGCATGGTGGCGTGTGACTGTAGTCCCAGCTACTCTGGAGGCTGAGACAGGAGAATTGCTTGAACCCGGGAGACAGAGGTTGCAATGAGCCGAGACCACGCCATTGCACTCCAGCCTGGGTGACAGAGGGAGACTCCCTCTCAAAAAAAAAAAATAAATAAAAGAGAGAGCAAGAGACAGGGTCTCACTTTACTGTACAGACTGGAGTGCAGTGTTGTCATCACAGCTCACTACAGCCTTGAACTCCTGGCCTCAAGTGATCCTCCCACCTTATCCTCTCAAGTAGTTGGGACTACAGATGTGTGCTGGCGCACCTGGGTAATTTTTGTATTTTTTGTAGAGGTACGGTTCTTACTGTGTTGCCCAGTCTGCCTCAAACTTCTTGGCTTCAAGTGATCCTCCCTCCCTGACCTCCCAAAGGGCTGGATTATAGGCTCAATTGCACCTGGCCATAGTCACATTTTAAATATGATATTCGGACACACCAGATTCAAACACTTACAGCTTCTTTTTTGAAGTTGCAATATGATACTTACTCTTCGCTGTGAAATAGAAGTCCTCCGACACCACCCTCAACAGCCCATCAGGAGAATGTCCTGCCCCACGTAGCTATTTGAAGTCTCTGGCTTGCCTATTTGAATGCTCATTATTTCCTAGATTCAAAGGGCCTTATAAATGAAGCCATTGTGTGATTATGGAAGAACCATTAAAAATAATTCAGGAAGCCAAAGATTATAAAACAAAGACGTGAGTAATTGTTTTGGTCTGTGATCGTTAAAGGGCATCCATAAAAGGCCAAGCACTTAAAGTGGGGCAGGATAAGGCAAAACACAGCACAACTTCTTCCCAGAATGTCCTTTAGCAGATCAATGCTTATGGCTAGCCATCTAATTTCATGTGATTATTACAATAGTCAAGTAAAGGCCAGGCGCTGTGGCTCATGCCTGTAATCCCAGCACTTTAAGGAGGCCGAGGCAAGCAGATTCCTTGAGCTCAGGAGACCAGCCTGGCAACATGGTGAAACCTCATCTCTACTAAACACACAAAAAGTTATCCAGTATGTGGCATGCACCTGTAGTCCCTGCTACTCAGGAGGCTGAGGTGGGAGAATCACCTGAGTCCAGGAAGTCAAACCTACAGTGAGCTGAGATTATACCACTGCACTCCTGCCTGGGCAACTGGAGTGAGACCCTGTTTCAAAAAAAAAAAAGAAAAGTGAGTCTCAAAGGCAAGGACTAACCCCTACCATGAAGGGGGCTTCTCAGAACCTGGAGAAGTGAACTATAAAAATTGAAATCACATTATAATGTTATACTATTATTTATATTGGTAAAAGGAAAAATACATATTTTCATTGTAAAAACTTTTCATTTTTTTAAGGATGGAGGGAGTCTCCCTCTGTGGCCCAGGCTGGAGGGCAGTGGTGCAACCTTGGCTCACTGCAACCTCCGCCTCCCAGGTTCAAGCGATTCTCCTGCCTCAGTCTCCCGAGTAGCTGGGATTACAGGTGTGCAGCACCACGCCCGGCTAATTTTTGTATTTTCAGTAGATACAGGGTTTCACCGTATTGATCAGGCTAGTCTCAAATTCCTGAGCTCAAGTAATCTGCCTGCCTTGGCTTCCCAAAGTGCTGGGATTACAGGCATGAGCCACCATGCCTGGCCTTGTAAAAACTTCCCGAAGTAACATTTGCAAAAAAATAATCTTGGCTGCAGGGAACACAGAGAAACAGTGGTTCTCAGAGTCATAAGAAAGCAGGGGAAATGAGGGTGTGCCTCTCTGTGGATATACTCAGCAACTCAGAACAGAACTTGAGATATCTATGATTGTAAAAATGGGGGCCGTGCACAGTGGCTCATGCCTGTAATTCCAACAATTTGAGAGGCCAAGGCAGGAGGATCACTTAAGCCCAGGAGTTCAAGACCAGTTTGAGCAACATCGAAAGACCTCATTTCTATTAAAAAAAAAAATTAACTGGGCTTGGGCACCTGTAGTCACAACTACTACAGAGGCTGAGGCGGGAGAATTGCTTGAGCCCAGGAGTTTGAGGCTGCAGTGAGCTATGATCACAACACTGCACTCCAGCCTCTGACACCGTGGATGACAAAGTGCAACCCTATCTCAAAAAAAAAAAAAAAAAAAAAAGGCCGGGCGCGGTGGCTCACGCTTGTAATCCAAGCACTTTGGAGGCCAAGGCGGGTGGATCACCTGAGGTCGGGAGTTCAAGACCAGCCTGACCAACATGGTGAAACCCCGTCTTAAAAAAAAAAAAAAAAAAAAAAGGCCAGGCGGGGTGGCTCACGCCTGTAATCCTAGCACTTTGGGAGGCCGAGGTGGGTGGATCACCTGGGTCAGGAGTTCAAGACCAGCCTGGCCATCATGGTGAAACCCCATCTTTAAAAAAAAAAAAAAAAAAAAAAAAAGATAATGAAGAAGATATAAAAGAAGACATGGACTTAAAAGATGCGAAACATTGTACCAGACAGCGGGTCATGTCTAACTCATCTTCCTTTCCCCCATACCTATAATTCCATTAAACAAAACTCTAGGACAAATTAATCTGTGGTGATGGAGTGAATATCAGTGTTTGCTTGGGGCAGGGGGTGTGGGAAATGGAAACCAATTGGAAAGGGGCACAAGAAAACGTTTTGGGGTGATGAAAATGTTCTATATCTTGATTGTGGTGGCTGTTGTATGAGTCTATATATTTATTATTCATCAAATTGTACCATTAAGTGTGTACACTTTAGTACATGCAAATTACACCATTATTAAGGTTTTTTTAAGACAATGTTGCCCAAGTTGAACTTGAGCTCCTGAACTCAAACAATCCTCCAGCCTCACCCTCCGGAGGACCTGGGCCTACAGGCACACGCCACCACACCCAGCTATTAAGTTGATTTGAAAAGCAAATACAACCTGCTCGAAAGAGAACCCTCACCCCAAACCTGCTCCTCAAGTCTTCCCCATCTCAGGAAATGTTAACTCCGTTCTTTCATTTATTTAGATCTTGGAGTCATCTTTGACTGCTCTGTTTATTTTTTTGTCTACATTTGAAGGATATCCAGAATCTGATCTCTTCTTAGAACTTTTCCCTCTTCCATTCTGGTTCAAGGCACTGTCATTTCACTGAGGGAAGAACCTCAGAACTGGTCCCCTGCTTTCATGCCCACCTGGCTTCTCCATTATTCTCCCTGCCATGGCCAGAGTGATCCATTTGCAATATTTTCGCTCACATGACTCCTCTGCTCAACACCCCCCACAGTTTCCTTTCTAATTCAGTATAAATTCCAGAGTGCTTACATGGCCTGCAAAAGACCCTACATGATCTGTCCCCAACCCTCTCCCTCACATTCACATATTCTCTCCCACCCTCAACACCCACACCTCTACACTTCTCATTAACACTTCTCTTCACTCACTAGGCTCCAGCCACTGTACTCCCTGCTGTTTTTCAAACACACCAAGCACATTTCCACCTCAGGATCTTTGACTTGTGTCTTTGCCTTCAAAAACATTGACATCCTTCCAGATAGCCCAAGGCCTCATCAGAGAAGCCATCACTGACTGCCCCATATAGTAGCATTCCCTGTCTCTCTCTATCCCTCAATCCTGCTTTATTTTTCTTCATTGTACTTATCTTACATATTGTATGTGTTTTTTCTCTCCCCTAACTAGAATGTATTTTGTATGTTTTGTTTGCTGCTGTATCCCAAGAGCCTAGAGCAATCCCTGGCACATTAAAGATGATTAATACATTTTTGCTAAATGAATTAATGAGTCCTTTTTTCTTTCCTTTCAAGTTCTGACCATGAATATCTTAAAACTGGCCTCTTGGCTGGGCACAGTGGCTCATGCCTGTAATCCCAGCACTTTGGGAGGCCAAGGCCGGTGTATCACCTGAGGTCAGGAGTTTGAGACCAGTCTGACCAATATGGTGAAACCCCGTCTCTACTAAAACTACAAAAATTACCCAGGCATGGTGGCAGGTGCCTGTAGTCCCAGCTACTTGGGAGGCTGAGGCAGGAGAATCGCTTGAACCCGGGAGGTGGAGATTACAGTGAGCCAAGATCGTGCCGCTGCACTTCAGCCTGGGTGACAGAGTGAGATGCTCTCAAAATCAAACATAAAATAAAAAATAAAAATAAAATGTAACTCTTGATTTCTCTCACTGTGCTGAAACCTGTGCCTCCATTAGTCTCTTCTTCCCATTTAATAATGGCCTCATCCTTCGCCTTGCCGCTCAAAAACCTAAGTCACCTTGATTCCTCTCCTTACCTTATCTACCACATTCAATCCATCTAAGATCCTTTTATTAATAAACCCATCTCCAAAATATATCCTAATCCATCTATTTCCTTATATCTCCACTGCCGCCATCCCAGTGCAAGCCAACATTATCTCTGCCCTGGATTGTTAAAATAGATTCCTGACTATTCTACCGATATCCTCTTCTAATTCAGTGTCCACACAGAAACTGGTGACATTCTCTTTTTCTTGTCGCTGTTTGGTTTTCTTTTTTGAGACAGAGTGTTGCTCTGTCGCCCAGGCTGGAGTGTAGTGGCATAATCTCAGCTCACTGCAACTCCTGCCTCCCAGGTTCAAGTGATTCTCCTGCCTCAGCCTCTTCAGTAGTTGGCATTATAGATGTGTGCCACCACACTCAGCTAATTTTTGTATTTTTAGTAGAAACAGGGTTTCACCATGTTGGCCAGGCTGGACTCAAACTCCTGACCTCAGGTGATCTGCCCACCTCAGCCTCTTAAAGTGTTGGGATTGCAGGTGTGGGCCACCGTGCCCAGTTGCTGGTGACATTTTCAAACCAGAATATGTTATTTCCTGATGAAAAGACCACAAACTTCAGTGTCCAGAGTTTTTACTGGCATTTCATTGTGTAGGCATGATTGATTGAATCATGGGTCACATGCTGTGATTAAACTCAATCTCCAAACTCCTCTGCTCCCTGGAAGTTGAACTGGAAGTTCCAACCCTCTAATCACATACTTGGTTATTCCAGCATGGCCAACCCCTATACTAAAACTATATAGGTATCCATCATGAGTCATCTCATTAGCATAGATTTAGATGTGGTTGAGGGGCCCACCGTGAGTAACAAAGGCACTGGTATAACTCAGGAAATTCCAAGGATTTAGAGGTTATCTCTCAGGAACCAGGACCAAAGACCAGACAAATTCTGTATTATACAACAGACAAACTGTTCTGGTCTGAATGTTTAGCTTCCCTGAGCCTCTCAGAGTGCTAGGATTACAGATGTGAGCCACCTCGCTCAGCCTAAACATTTAATATTATAATTACCAGTTGCTGTGGTCTGAATGTCCATGTTCCCCCAAAATTCTTATGTTGAAACCTATTCCCTAATGTGATAGTATGAAGAGGTAGGGGTTTGGGCAGGTGATTAGGTTATGAGGGTGGAGCCCTTATGAATGAGATTAGTCCCCTATAAAAGAGGTCCAAGGAAACTTATTCATCCCTTCCACCAGGTGAGAACACAGCAAGAAGGCATCATCTGTGAAACAGAATGAGCCCTCATTATACATGAAGTCTGGTGGCACTTTGATCTTGGACTTTGCAGCCTCTAGAACTGTGAGAAATAAATTTCTATTGTTTATAAGTCACCTAGTTTATGCTATTTTTGTTACAGCACTTTGAATGAACTAAGTCACCAATCTTACACAATGTCAAGGAAAAAATATTTCTAATAGGTTATGTAAAAATAAACCAACAAAATGTATTTATTTATTTATTTTCTTTTAGACAGGGTCTTGCTCTGTCACCCAGGCTGAAGTGCACTGGTACAATCATGGTTCACTGTAGCCTCAACCTCCTGGACTTCACCAATCCTCCTGCCTCAGCCTCCCAAATAACTTGGACCACAGGTGCTCGCCACCATGCCTAGTTAATTTTTTATTTTTATTATTTAGTAGAGACAAGGTCTTGCTATGTTTCTCAGGATGGTCTGGAACTCCTGGGCCCAAGCAATTCTCCCACCTCAGTCTCCCAAAGTACAAAGTTTAAATTTGTAAACTTTTGGCCAGGCACACTGGCTCACATCTGTATTCCCAGCACTTTGGGAGGCCGAGGCAGGTAGATCACTTGAGCTCAGGAGTTCAAGACTAGCGTGGCCAACATGGTGAAACCCTGTCTCTACAAAAAATACGAAAATGATGGCATGCACCTGTAGCCCCAGCTACTCAGGAGGCTGAGGCGGAGAATTGCTTGAACTCAGGAAACAGAGGTTGCAGTGAGCCGAGATTGTGCCACTGCACTCCAGCATGGGTGACAGAGTGAGACCTTGTCTCAAAAATAAATAAAGAGATTTGTAAATGTTTATGTTAAAAATACGTTAAATGAAAGTATAGTAAAGAAGGAATTGCAGAGAAGTGAAACATTGTATTAGAATGCAAAAATAGAGATAGTTTTATGTTTTTAAAATTTTTCTTTAACACTGGTTCAATAAATTTTTAGAAGAAAAATTTTATACAAAACAAAATGACGTTTACTCTCAGATCTTGTGGGTACTATTCAGCAATGTATAGCCTGAAGACTGGGTTTTCCAGACCTGCTGGACCTAAGAACTTCTTCAAGTTCTTATTAATATAGGTTCCCTGGATCCACCCTAGATGCACTGAATCCACATCTCCAGAGAAAATACCCAAGAATCTTTGTTTTTAATAAGCACTGATGATTTGGCAACCACTAATTTAGGACAGCAAATGGCATCATTGTGACTTGAAAGAGCCAGTGTCCACCAACTGACTTGCTCCCATAAGTATATGTTTCTCATGCCTCCTTATTCCCTCTTATTAAAGAACCTCAACCTTGTTCTTCTATGAGCTCAAAGGATAGCAATGTTCTCAAGTAATACAAGCTAACAGGAAAAAAAACATTACAGCCTGCCTTGGTTTACTCAATGAATTATAGGTAGAGATCAGACCATGATACTGTTTATGCAATCCGGGGGCAGAAGGAAGGAAGCTATCTTTTTGGTGGCATTAAAACAATTGTAATGATAGATTGGGAAGAGGATAATAACAGAAGGAAGTAGACAGGAACACAAAATCAAGCTTCCTATAGTCAGAGGGAAAGATGCCCCTGTTCCATCATTTTCCTTCCCACCCTCAGCCCAAGTTAAGGTTAAGTGGCTACATAGTCAGAGTGTGTCCAGGAACCCAGCTCAAGTTTTGTTAGGCTAAATGCTGTGAAGAAGTTCCCAGGGGGAAATGGTGTCCACATATTCATTCCCAAGGCGTGACAAGGTGGCAGGGTGTTTCCAGAACCTGTCAAATGAACTGTGAAGATATGTACTGGGAGAGTCAAGAGAAAGAACAAAGTACCAAACAGGTCAAATGACTCAGTGGTTTGGTTCTTGACTGCATGCCCCCTTTTATAGGCAACAGCCAAACTGATGGTGAGGGCAGCAAGTTACTTAGCGCCCTTATATTAATCTGTTCTCACACTGCTATAAAGAACTGCCTGAACCAGGTGCAGTGGCTCACGCCTGTAATCTCAGCACCTTGGGAGGCTGAAGCAGGCAGATCACCTGAGGTTGGGAGTTTGAGACCAGCCTGGAGAAACCCCATCTCTACAAAAAAAAAAAAAAAAAAGAACGGCCCAAGACTGGGTAATTTATAAAGAAAGAGCTTTAATTGACTCACAGTTCAGCATGGCTGGGGAGGCCTCAGGAAACTTAAATCATGGCGGAAGGGGAAGTAAATACCTTCTTCTTCACACAGCAGCAGGAGAGAGAAGAATGAGAACCAAGCAAAGGGGGAAGCCCCTTGTGAAACCATTAGATCTTGTGAGAGCTTACCATCACAAGAATAGCTTGGGGGAGACCACCCCCATGATTCAATTACCTCCCCCAGGGTCCCTGCCACCACACATAGAGATTATGGGAATAACCACTCAAGATGAGATTTGGGCAGGGACACAGCCAAACCATATCAGCCCTCCACTGTACTACACAAGAGCCTCCCCCTACTATGCATCTTGCTGGTCCAGTCCATAGATTAGGAACCTACCTGCCCTGGTTTTCCGCTAAACTCTGCAAGTTCACACTTAGTCCAGCCCAGAACATTACTAGCTCACCTAGGAATTCTCATACATGCCTTTTTCTCATCAGCCCTTCCCCATTCACCTCCTGCTCTCTGAGATGATTTCTTAAACCATAGTTCTGCCAAATATTGCTTCAATCCACCAGACAAAATGTCCTTTTATAAGAATATCATGCTCCATTGCCACTGCACCCCAGCCCGGGCAACAGAGTGAGACACTGTCTAAAAAAAAAAATCATGGTCCATTTTGTGAAACCCCTTGGGTTAGTGGACTGCTGGGTCCTCCATCCTAAGGAGCAGTTTCTCCCATTCTGGTTCCACCTAGTGCCTTAACCCCAGCCCTTGACACTTACTCAAGTCATCATAAGAGATGACTGATATACAAAGGACATCAGAATGATGCTCAGTGACCATAGCTACATGCATACATCTGAAATTTTGTAATAGTGCTGAGGATAAAGACACTTTTACAAGGTAACAATTGTTTATTTTCTTCAGAGACAACAATGCCTCAAGAAGCTCAGAACCTGAGCAGAAAGCAGGAATGTAGCTCTTTAAAAGTTCTTCTTTCCTGTTCACCTATTTTCCAAGATACATTCAAATCTGGTGAATGGGGTCTGAACCACAATTATTAGTTCAGAACCCATCACTTACATTCAGAAATATTCGAGACACTCCTAAGTCTTCAGCCCTTGCCATCCAGTTTTCTCCTGTATTAGTTCTCCTATTCCATGCCTCCAAACCTGTAATCCAGCCTTCTCAGTTCTTGGCATCTTCTGTTCTGACATGCGACAAGTTGGCTTTACCCCTTGACGCTGTCCTCACTTCCTAATCTGGCTCTGACAAACTTGTGCTGCACCTGCTTCCACTACTGATATTCTAAAACACGCCCCTCCACTGGGCATAAGACAATGACTAGGGGACAATAAAGGCATCAGAAATGCTGTGTGGTGTGCTTCCACCAAAAGTTTGCCAACTTTTCTTCTTTTGAAAGCTGCAGAATCATTCTGGCTTATTTTTTATGGCTTAGGACTCCAAACCATGGTGTCACATTTAAATGAAACCCAGAGGAAAAAAAATGAAGCAGTTATTAATGAGGGTTGTCATCTCCAGGACCATAACTTCTGTCAAAGACTCCATAGACAGGAGTCTCCAGTTAGTCTTAAATTGGAAACACCTGATCCTGAAGCTGCGTGAGATTGGAATTCAACTTGTTGAAGAGTATCTTTCACAGTGCATATGTGCTGTGGCTCACGTAGCTGATAGCTGCTCTATCCACAAATGCCCAACCCCTGAAGACGGCAGGCAGTGACTCTGAATCCTCATTGTTAAAGAGCTGAACTTCACCCCCATTCCAGACCAATGGCTAATTAACTTTGAATACTACCCATTGCGCATCATTATAGTTTTATAATAATTCATTAGATACTTGCAAGCCCCTACGATGCCAATGTACTATGCCAGGTACTTCAGTCATACAAAGATAAATGAGACAAGTTATCTGCTGGGTCCGGTGGCTCACGCCTGTAATCTCAACACTTTGGGAGGCAGGAGGATCACTTGAGGTCAGGAGTTCAAGACCAGCCTGGCCAACATAATATGATGAAACCCCGCCTCTACTAAAAATACAAAAATTAGCCAGGTGTGGTGGTGGGCACCTATTCAGGAGGCAGAGGCAGGAGAATCACTTGAACCCAGGATGCAGAGGTTGCAGTGAACTGAGATCACACAACTGCACCCCATCCTGGGCAAACTCCGTCTCAAAAAAGAGAGAGAGAGAGAGACAAGTTCTGTCTTGAGAAGAATTACAAATTCAAATCTAGATTTTAAAAATCAAACATATTTATGTATTAGAAAAAGTCAAACGATGATCTATCCCCCACAAAGCTTTATGAAAATCACTTAAGTAGAGGCCAGTGTCTGAGAGTAAGAGGAAAATGGCAAAAAAATAAAAGTAAAAAGAGTTCTTAAATAGTTACTGCTCAGAAAATTTGAATTATAATGGTACTGAGATTTTTAGTACACAATTACAGCAGCTTTTACAGATTTGGGGAAGAAACACAAATACAGACAGAGCCTACAGTATGGCTAAGAAACAGGTGTGGAGCTTATTTACAACGAGATTGTCAGAGTCTCTGATTTGGTAGATCTTGGGTAGGGTATCAAAACATTAATTTTTTTTTTTTTAAACATCTTGCTGTGTTGGTCAGGCTTGCCTCAAACTCCCGGGCTCAACGGTCCTCCTGCCTCAACCTCTTGAGTAGTTGGGACCACAGGTGTGTGTCACTGCATCTCACTAGAACCTTATTTATTATTATTATTATTTTAGTATTTGTATTTTCTGTAGAGACAGGGTTTTGCCATGTTGGCCAGACTGGTCTTGAACCCCTGTCCTCAAGTGATTGCCCACTTCAGCCTCCCAAAGTGCTGACATTACAGGCATGAGCCACGAAACCCAGCATAGAATCTTAATTTTTAACAAATGCTCCAGATGTTTCCAATCCATTTCCTGCCAGAATTTTGAGAAATACTGATCTTAGTAACAAGAGAAGGACAGATAATGCCTAGTTTGCTCAAGACTAAATTGGGATATTGAGATTCAAATATCCAAATGTACTGCTGTCTATCAACTCCTCTGCCCTCATTATTTTTCATTAAAATGTTCTCTGACTAAAGGTCATTACCCTAAGTGAAATAAATCAGAAACAGAAAGTCAAATACTACCTGTTCGTACTTCTAAGTAGCAGCTAAATAATGGGTACACAGGGACATACAGAGCAGAATAATGGGCACTGGAGACTCCACAAGGTGGCAAGGTGGAGGGGGAATGAGGGTTGAAAAATAGCTTATTGTGTGCAACGTTCTTTTTCTATTTGGATGCAACGTTCTCTATTTGGGTGATGAGTACACAAAAAGCCAGAGTTCACCACTATACAATATTTGCATGTAAGAAATCTGCACTTGTACCCCCTAAACCTATAAAACATTAAAAAGTTAAAAAATAATGAGTTAATTAAACTTTTTAAAATAAAATAAAGTGTTCTCTGAAAGTGAGAGAAGGGTCCTGTAGCAAGCGAAAGATGCTGACGCTCAAGGTTCATTTGCTTTATGAAGCTGGGCATGGTGGCTCATGCCTGTAATCCCAGCACTTTGGGATGCTGAGGCAGGTGGATTGCTTGAGCTCAGGAGTTCGAGACTAGCCTGGGAAACACGGCGAAACCCCACTATCTACAAAAAAAAACCAAAAATCAGTCAAGCATGTGGCACGCACCTGTAGTCCCAGCTATTTGGGAGGCTGTGGTGGGAGGATAGCTTGAGCCTGGGAGGTGGAGATTGCAGTGAGCAAAGATCACACCACTGCTCTCCAGCCTGTGCAACAGAGCCAGACCCTGTCTCGAAAAAAAAAAAAGATTCATTTGCTTTATGGGAAATCCAATTCTGTAAAAAGAGCGAGCCATGGAAATATCTGGGTAAAGGACTTTCCAGGCCAAATGAATTACGCTAAGGAGGGAGAAAGTTGGGTGTAAGAAGGAAAGAAGGACAGTGAGATTGAAGCAAAAGAGAAATGAGTAGTAAATTATGAGGTCAGAGCAAACCCAGAAGACAGACCTTGTCAAATCTTATGGGTCTTTGTGAGAATGTTGGGCTTTTATTGAGTGGAATGGGAACCATTGAACAAAGAGATGTGATCAGATTTACGTTACAATAGGATCATTCTAGCTGCTGGATTGAGAATAGACTGAAAGGGAGTCAGGGGAGGATGCAGGGACATGAGTTAAGAGGCTATTACAATAACCCAGGCAAGAGATGATGGCAACTTGGTCAAACAGCAGAGATGGTAAGACGTGGTAAGAGTCCCAGTGTGTTCCGAAAGTGGAGCTGATGGATTGGATGTGGAACGTGAAACAGAGGAGTCAAGAATGACTTCAATTAAAGAGGATGGCGTTTCTTTGTGGGGTAATGAAAATGTTCTAAAATTGATTGTGGTAATGGTTGCATCACTGTGAATATACTAAAAGTCAGTTAATTGTATACTTTAAGTGGGTAAACTGTGTGATACATATTATATCTCAATAAAACGGTTTTAAAAAAATGATTTTAAGAGTTTTGGTCTGAGCAACAGGAAGAGTGAAATCCCCCCTCCACTGGAATAAGAAACACTTTGAGAAGATCCAGTTTAATGCAGCTCAGGTGGGGATACAGTAACTTGGGAGGTGCTAAATTTGAGATGCCTATTAAATACTTACATAGAAAAATTCCTTAGGCAGTTGGATATTTGAATTTCGAATTCACAAGAATGGTCTGGGCTGGAGCTGTTTGTTTTAAAAGCCAAGCACGGTGGCTCCCACCTGTAATCCCAGCACTTTGGGAGGCCGAGGCGGGAGGACTGCTTGACCTCAGGAGTTTGAGACCAGCCCGAGCAACATATCAAGACCTCATCTCTACAAAAACAAACAAACAAACAAACTTGGTGGCACGTGCCTGTAGTCTCAGCTACTTGGGAGGCTGAGGCAAGAGGATCACTTCAAACTAGGGGATAGAGGCTGCATTGAGCTATGATCAAGCCACTGCTCTCCAGCTTGGGCGACAGGGCAAGAGCTTGTCTGAAAAATAAATAAGTAAATATATTTTTTAATTATAATAAATAAAAAATAGAAAGGACTAGATGAGATCACCTAGAGAGTTAACGAAGACAATAAAGAGAAGAGGCCCAAGGACTGGGCCCTGGGGCACTCCAATGTTAAGAACGAGGGAGATGTTTTGGTTGCTATAGCCTTGTAGTATGATTTGAAGTCAGGTAATGTGATGCCTCCAGATTTGCTCTTTTTGCTTAGGATTGCTTTGGCTTTTCAGGCTCTTTTTTGACTCTGTATGAATTTTAGGACTGTATTTTTTAATTCTGTGAAAAATGACATAGTACTGGTATAAAAGTAGAAATACAGACCAATGGAACAAACAGAGAACCCAGAAATAAAGCCAAATGCTTACAACCAACTGATCTTCAACAAAGCAGACAAAAACACACACTGGAGAAAGGACACCATATTCAATACATGGTGCTGGGATAATTGGATAGCCACATGCTAAAGAATGAAATTGGATCCGTATCTCTCCCCACATACAAAAATTAACTCAAAGTAGATTAAAGACATAAATGTAAGACCTGAAACCATTAAAATTCTAGAAGAAAACATAAGAAAAATTCTTCTGGACATTGGCCTAAATAAAGAATTTATGACTAAGAAAGCAAAAGCAAGAAAAAAAATAAATACATGAGACTTAAACTAAAAAAGTGTCTGTACAGCAAAAGAAATAATCAACAAATAGGCAACCTACAGAATGGGAGAAAACATTCACAAACTATACATCTGACCAGGGACTAATATCAAGAATCCACAAAAAAATCAGAAAAAAAAATCCCATTAAAAAACAGGCAACCAACATGAACAGACATTTTTCAAAAGAAGATATACAAATGGCCAAGAGGTCGGGTATGATGGCTCGTGCCTGTAATCCCAGCACTTTGGGAGGCCAAGACAGGCAGATCTCTTGAGGTCAGGAGTTCGAGACCAGCCTGGCCAACGTGGTGAAATCCCTTCTCTACCAAAAATACAAAAATTAGCCGGCATGGTGGTGCACGCTTGTCATCCCAGTGACTTGGAAGGCTGAGGTGGCAGGATCACTTGAACCCAGGAGGCAGAGGTTGAGGTGAGCTGAGATAGTGCCGCTGCACTCCACGCTGAGCGACAGAGCAAGACTTTGTCTCAATAAATAAATAAATAAGTAAATAGACCAAAAACGATAGATGTTGGTGTGGATGCATTGAGAAAAAAAACATTTATGCGCTATTGGTGGGAATGTAAATTAGTACAACCTCTATGAAAAATAGTGTGGAGATTTCTCAAAGAACTAAAAGTAGATCTACCATTCAACTCAGCAATCTCACTACTGGGTATCTACTCAAAGTACAAGAAGTCATTATATCAAAAAGACACCAAAACCCATATGTTTATTGCAGCACAATTCACAACTGCATAGACATGGTATCAATCTAAGCGTACGTCAACCAATGATTGCATAAATATATACTACATTTATATGCCATGGAATACTACTCAGTCATAAAAAAATAATGAAATAATGAAATAATTTGCAGCAACTTAGATGGAATTGGAGGCGATTATCCTAAGTGAAGTAACTCAGGAATGGAAAACCAAATACTGCATGTTCTCACCTATAAGTGGGAGCTAAGCTATGGGTACTCAATTGTGTAATGGATATTGGAGACTCACAAGCAGGGACGGGAGTGAGAGAGAAAAAAATCACCTACTGGGTACAATTTATACTATTTAGGTGATGGGTACACTAAAAGCTCAGACTTCACCACTACATAATTCATTCATGTAACCAAAAACCACTTGTACCCCTAAAGCTATTGAAATTAGATAATAATTTTAAAAGATGCAATGATTGATAAGGTATAAGATTGTCTTGAAAACTTATATTTGTACAATAATTTCAGTCTTGTGTAAAGCTGCTAGGGCTAGTATACTGAATGAAGACTCTCTGTGAAGTGTTACCCTATCAACAAATGTGACCAGATCTAAAAAGAAAAATAAAGAATGAGGAAGATGAGGAGAGGTAAAGGAAAGGCCAGTAGAACAGAAGGAAAATCAGGATGGCATAGTGACCTGAAAGCCAAGTGCAGGAAGTGTTTGAAAGAGGGTAGAATCATCAACTGTGCCAAATGCTCCTGACAAGTCAAGTAAGGTGAGTACTAAGAACTGACCCTTGGATTTAGCAATGTGGAGTTCCCCAGAGACCTTACTAAGAGCCATTTTGATGATTTGGTCAGAGTAAAAGCCTGACTGAAATGGGATCAAGAGAGAATATGAGAAGAGAAATTGAAGGCAGCAGCAAGAGTGGCCAATTATTTCAAGACGTTTGGCTGTGAAGAGAAGGAGAGAGATGGGGTGGTAGCTGGAATGGTATATGAGGTGAAGAGATGTTTTTCTAAGATGGGAGAACTAATGGCATGTGTATACGTGGAAGAGAAATAGAAGCAATCAGAAGAAACGTGCACAGGCTCTTATATTTACCATCAGTCCGCACCTACCCATGTGCTCTGCCTCCTCCTTGTTACTTTGGATGAACTTCTTCAGTTCCCAGCAAACACAGGCGTTTCCACTTGCATAATAGAGCCTGTCCTCTCTCCTCTATCAAGAAATCAGCAATTCCTTTTCTCTCACTAAAGTTTCCTTCTCTCCCACTAAAATTTCTCCCTTTACCTCCTATTTTGACATTGAAATAAAAAGTCAGGTCAATAGTTGGATGGGAGATTGAAGGTTTGAGAAGAGAGGCGAAGATGTAAAATAATCATTTAGAAAAAGAGTAGAGGAAGTGAACTTGGAAAATATGCAATGACTGCAGGGCAGCAGTTGAGCCCACTGGAGGGTCACGATTACAAAGTTAAAGTGAAAACAGTCAGCAAGGTAGCACATATTTTGGTAGCAACGTTTAGCTCTCTAATGCAGGAAGAAGTAGAGAGTTGGGTTTAACAATAGTCTAACCTGGCCGAGGAGATGGCTCACGCCTGTATTCCCAGCACTTTGGGAGGCTGAGGTGGGTGAATCACCTGAGGTCAGGAGTTTAACATGGTGAAACCCTGTCTCTACAAAATACAAAAATTAAGCGTGGCGATGGACGCCAGTAATCCTGGCTACTTGGGAGGCAAAGGCGGGAGAATCACTTGAACCTGGGAGGCGTAGGTTGCAGTGAGCTGAGATTGCGCCACTACACTCCAGCCTGGGCAACAGAGTGAGTGAGACTCCATCTCAAAAAAAAAACAAAAAAAGATTAACTATAGCAGGAAATTTGAAAAATGAGGGATTGGCTAGTAAGAAGTAAAGAAAACTCTAAAGAATAAAAGAATAGCAAATATAAGTAGCAACCATGTTCTTTGAGCTGGGATAGAGTACCCAAGGTAAAGGCTCCCCCAGGCTCGGGACCCAGGTCTTGGAGGGCACAGGTATAGCTCACTAGGCAGCAAAGAAATTGCTGTGGTACTATGCTGGCAGAACTTGCTGGAAATCCGCCCTTTGGAATTTACCAGAAATCTGTCCTCTAAGATGCCAGAGAAAGGTCATGGAGAGGTGTGACACCAGAGACACTTTACTACAAAGCTATTCAAGGGAGAAGGTAATACCAAGGGAAGCTCCTGGTCAATGGGTGCTACGGACTACCCTGCCAGTAGCAGGGCATGGTGCTGAAGACTTCGCCTGTGTGCTGCAGGAGCTGCCAAGCAAGCACCCCAAAACCAGGAAGCAAAACTCTCTGCTCTTGCAATGTCTTCCCAGAGCCCTCTACTGACATAGCTTCACACTGCGCCAGCTGATAAAGAAAAAAACATTCAATGGGCCCATATGTATTTTCACAAAGCAGGCAAAAAGGGTGAATTTAGAGCTTCAGAGGCAATTAATTGATAATTGGCACAAACATTTTAAAAATAATTAAAAGCAAAACAATCACCACTGGTCTACAGAATTAAAATCCAAAATCCTGTGCCCACACGCACTTCTCTCATCTTTTGGATGTTTACTTAATTCATGCTATTTGCTTTTACTGTTACCTTCATTTGAAATGTCCTCACAGCCTTCTTCAACTTTTGACAAAACCACTGCAAGTATCCCAACATCATCACCTTTTGAAGTCAAGCTGAAAGAGAACCTTCTCTGTGAAGCTTTCCCTGGTCTTCCAAATGAGAATGAACTACTCCTATTTATGTGTTTCCATAATCTTTGTTTCACTTCTTTCTAATGGCAGGAGAACAGAGGCAGCTGAATCACATTTCCAGAACAGTCCAGGAAATTAAGCTTTTCTTCCTGAATATACAACTTTAGGAAAACTGCACATGAGAAAATAAGGAAACACCAGTCCAGTCTGCCAGGTCAATGGAATCAATTCGGGCCGTCAATGTGGTGACTGATCCGTAGCCAGACTCACATCCTCTCCAGCGTGGGAAATATTGTTTATATCTTAATATCCTCCTAGCGTTACCCATGTAGCAATCAATAAACACTTGCTGAATTGAAAGTCTAGTGGACTACCTTTTCCTGGAGTCAAAGCTTTAAATTTTACAAAGTGTATCTAATCATAAAATTTCAGTTATTAGTCATGATAGAAAATGTCTCATCTAGTCAAAAGATGGATCTTTAAGCTGGGTGCAGTGGCTCTCATCTGTAATCCCAGCGATTTGGGAGGCCAAGGCAGGCAGATCACTTGAGGCCAAGAGTTCGAGACCAGCCTGGCCAACATGGTGAAACCCCATCTCTACTAAAAATATAAAAACTAGCCAGGCATGGTAGCGTGTACCTGTAGTTCCAGCTACTCAGGAGGCTGAGGTACGAGAATCTTTGGACCTGGTAGGTGGACGTTTCAGTGAGCCAAGATCACACTACTGTACTTCAACCTGGGTGACAGAGCAAGATTGTCTTAAATAAATAAATATTTTAAAAGACGGATCTTTAAAAACACAGTTAATTGCAATCATAGAAACTTCAAATCTCTTTTTAGTTAGGATATGAGCTCATCCTTCATTCTTTCTAAATATATTACAAATCTACTAACAAATAGAAAAATAATATCTAGTTTTAGCTTATTATTTTTTAATATATAAAGCTCATCTTCCTGTGGAGGTACCATTGAATAGGTTAGATCACCCCTCACCATGCCCCACCACACCCAACAAACCCCCATCTCCTCAACACACACTGTAACCAGGGGAAGCAGAAGGATAACGTGGGCCAGGATTATATACATGTCTTCATTGTAGTAGATTGATTTTAACACCTTTAATCAGAGGCATTCAAAACTCTACCCATTTGCAGTCTCAGTTCATCCTCATATAAATTGTGTGATATAAGAGAGGTAATATTCTTCCCTTTTACAAATGTGAAACTAGAAACACACAGATCTTAAAAAGCATGTGTCCATCTCATACCTGAGACCACTATCTTGCAAAGCTCCTATTGTAGTCTGCTGGCATAAAACTATATTTAGAACCCAGAACTACTCTTGAGTCCAAATATTTGTATGAGTTACAAACATTTGTTTTGATTGGAAAGCATATCCAAAACAAGCATTGATTTAATAATTGAAACAAATCCAAAACAAACATTGATTTTAGCAATTGAAACAAAGCAACCATTTGCTTTGAAATTCTCTTTATTAAAAAAAAATGTAGGGGCTCACACCTATAATTCCAGCACTTCAGGAGGCTGAGGTGGGCAGATCGCTTGAGCTCAAGAGTTCAAGACCAACCTGGGCAAAATGGTGAAACCCTGTCTCTACAAAAACGCAAAAATTAGCCAGGTGTGGTGATATGCACCTGTAGTCCCAGCTACTTGGGAGGCTGAGGTGGAAGGATGGCTTAAGCGCAGGGGGGCAGAATTTGCAGTGAGCTGAGATCATGCCACTGTACTCTAGCCTGAGTGACAGAGTCAGACCCTGTCTCAAATAAATGAATAAATAAGAACTTAAATAAATTTTAAAATGTAGGAGATATAAGGGCACAAATCCAATATACATAAACAGAACCCTTTGAATAAGCTACTGGCAGGAACTGGTTTAAATTGTTCCCTACGTTGTATTTATTCTATTGTTAGATCAACATTGTATTCTATTGTTAGGTCAACTGATCTGGATATTAACTAGCTGACCACAAGTGAAGAGTTAAGGGAGTGGGAAGGCTTTTCACATGCCCACTTCAAGAAAACAAGCAATGATTGGATTTACAAAATAAAGTTAGAGAGTGATGATTCACATTTTAAATGATTCTCTGTGAGTTTCCTTTAAATGAGTTACCATAATGAATTTAAAGCATGATTCTATTTATGAAAGTTATATTCGATCTAACCTATCAAGAAGCATTTAATTTTAATTAAAAAGGTAGAAAATGAATTTAATTCAGAATAAGTTGTAATAGATTCTATGAAGAGATATCAATATGGTGAAGAAAAGTAACATTACAATCTATTAGTGGAAATAAAACTAACATAAATATGCAAACATGTCAGAAAGAGTCAAGCATAAAGCATATGTTGAATGCTAAACAACTCTGAAGTAGGAGAATCAAAGAACTTTAAAACTTTTGCAACAATCATAAGTAAAATGATCATTGTTCACATGCCAAGTGAATGGGGAAAGCATGCCAATTCTGACAAGCTCAACACCACCAATTAATTTCTTCGCTTGAGTCGCCCCCATTTCCCTTAACCTTTAGTCATACTTAGTTTTTTCTGCAGTTTCCACATCTACTGTGCAAAAATTAGATTCCAAAAGAAAGCTACAAAAGAAAGGACATATTGGAAGCTTTTTTTTTTTTTCCCCGGAACTAAAAAAGAACTTATTTATTGAGGGCAAGAGGATGCAAACAATACGAAAATCAAAAGCTTGTCTGGCATTTAACTTTTCTTTCTCTGCTCGTCAAATGGGAGTTAGATTTTATTTGTACACTTGCTAAGCGTCCTGATCTGCTCATGAAATCCTTATATGGGGGAAGCTGTGGGGCAGATTCCTTAAGTAACCCTTTGGGACAACTCTTATCAGGGCCAGGGGAATTGCTCGTCTCTGCCTACTTCGTTCCCTTCTGCTTCATGTGTACTACAAAATAGTCATTGCATGCAATGGTGAGGCCCGCAATTGGGAAAAAGAAGCTCTGGAAGCCCACTTTGCCGTCCCTGCACTGGTCCAGGTCCTTCATTATTTTGTCCACAGCCAGAGGGTCTTTTTGATTTTCCAAAAATCCAGGGAACTCCTGTTCCATGAGTACTCTCAGGTCCTCCTTTGTTAAGTAGCCTTTATCCCCCAGCAGATTTGTGAAATGTAAACATCATGATTTCCATAGCATGTTCCATTTGAGATGGCATTTTGGTGTGGTCTGCTGAAGCCTTGGCTGAGGCGCAGCGGATGCTGGGCTAGCTAGACGCGGGGTGGCGAAGCGAGCACAGCGGGCTGTGAATCTTCCCTGGTACGTGTGGCGGGCGGGGAGAGGGCATTGGAAGCTTTAAGGATAAGACCAAGCACTAGGGAGCAGAATGCTTCAGAATTTAATGATTTGGCCAGGCATGGTGGCTCATGCCTGTATCCCAGGACTTTGGGAGGCTGAGGTGAGAAGATTGCTTAAGCCTAGGAATTGAAGACCAGCCTGGATGATATAGCAAGACCCCATCTCTACAAACAATTAAAAAATTAGCCAGCCACGGTGGTGCACACCTGTAGTCCCTACTTGGTAGGCTGAGGTAGGAACATCGCTTGAGCCCAAAAGGTCAAGGCTGTAGTAAGTCATGATGATGCCAGTGCACTACAGCCTGGGCAACAGAGTGAGACCCTGTCTCAAAATATACATGTATTAGTGATTTGTATACTTTTATCTTTGTCATAGCATATTATAAGTATACAAATATATGGAAAATTTAAGCAAATTTAAAATTTTTTTTATTCTGAAATAATTACAAGATAGTACAAGGAAGACTTGTATACTCTTCAACCAAATTCACCAATTAATAACATTTATTGTATTTACTCTATTAATCTCATTCTCTATTTACTTGAACCATTTGAAAGTAATTTCAGGCATCATTTCCCTCTACCCCTAAATACAGAAATACCTCTGAGATATTGAGAGACCACACAGACCACCACAATAAAGCAAGTAGTACAATAAAGACAGTGACACAAAAGTTTTAGTTCCCAGTGCATCTAAAAGTTATGTTTATATAAAACTTTAGTTTATTAAGTGTGCAATGATATTATGTCTAAAAAAAGGACATACCTTAATTTTAAAATACTTTATTCCAAAAAAAAAAAAATGCTAACAATCATCTGAGCCTTTGGTGAGTCGTAATCTCTTTGCTGGTAGAGGACCTTACCTCAATTTAACAGCTGCTGATCAATCAGCATGGTAGTTACTGAAGGTTAGGGTGGCTGTGACAACTTTCTAAAATAGGACAGCAATGAAGTTTGCCATATTGATTGACTCTTTCACAAAGACTTCTCCATAGCATATGATGCTGTTTGATAACATCTTGCCACAGCAGAACTTTTTTCAAAATTGGAGTCAATCTTCTCAAACTCTGCCATTGCTTTATCAACTGAGTTTATGTAATATTTTAAATCCTTTGTTGTCTTTAATAATGTTCACAGCATCTTCACCAGGAGCAGATTCCATCTCAAGAAATCACATGCTTTGCTCATTCATAAGAAGCAGCTCCTCATTCATTCAAATTTGGCTTTTTTTTTTTTTTCTTGAGCCAGAATCTCGCTCTGTCACCCAGGCTGATCTTGGCTCACTGCAACCTCTGCCTTCCTGGTTCCAGCAATTCTCCTGCCCCAGCCTCCCAAGTAGCTGGGATTACAGGCACATGCCACCACACCCAGCTAATTTTTGAATTTTTAGTAGAGATGGGATTTCACCATGTTGGCCAGGCTGGTCTCAAACTCCAGGCAGGTGATCCACCCGTCTCAGCCTCCCAAAGTGCTGGGATCACAGGTGTGCGCCACCATGCCCAGCCTCCATTCAAGTTTTATCATAGAGATTGCAGCAGCAATTCAGTTACATTTTCAGGCTCCACTTCTAATTCTAGTTCTCCTGCTATTTCCACCAGAGCTGCAGTTACTTCCTCCAGTGAAGCCTTGAACCCCCAATAGTCATCCATGAGAGTTGGCTGAGTTTGTTAATGAGGATATTTTTACCTCCTCCCATGAATAACAAAAGTTCTTAATTGCATCTAGAATGGTGAATCCTTTCCAGAAAGTTCTCATTGACTTTATCCAGGTCCAACACGGAATCACGCTTGGTTGAAATTGGGCACATTTAGTGTAGTATGGCCACAGATGTGAGGAATCATTTATCTATGGTAGTTTCAGCCTTGTGAAACGTATTTCTTAAATAATAAGTCTTGGAATCATACCTTGTCCAATGGGCTACAGAATGAATACTGTGTTAGCAAGCCTAAAAAACATAAATGTATCTGTATATCTCCATCAGATCTCCTGGTCGACTCAGTACATCATCCATAAGCAGTAATAAACAAAATTCCTTAATTTTGTAAGGAATCTCCTTTCTGAACAGTAGGTGTCCACAGTGGGCTTAAAATATTCAGTAACCTATACTGTAAATAGGTGGGCTGTCAGCCTGGCTTTATTGTTCCACTGATAGAGCACAGGCAGAGTAAATGTATCCTGATTCTTAAGGGTCCTAGGATTTTCAGATTGGTAAGTGAGCATTGGCTTCAACTTAAAGCCACCAACTGCATTAGCACCTAACAAGAGTCAGCCTGTTCCTTCAAAGCCTTGAAGCCAGGCGTTGACTTTTCTCTTGCGACATAAGTCCTAGATGGCACCTTCTTACGTCACAAGAGAAAAGTCAACGCCTGGCTTCAAGGCTTTCACTTTGAAGGCTGTTTTATCTACGTTGAGTATCTGTCGTTTGGTGCAGCCACCTTCATCAATTGTCTTAGCTAGATTTTCTAGATAATTTGCTGCAGCTTCTACATACACTTGCTGCTTCACCTTGCACCATGTTGTAAAGTCAGCTTCTGTCTTCGAACCCCATGAACCAACCTCTGCTAGTTTCCAGTGTTTCTTCTGTAGCTTCTTCACCTTTCTCAGCCCTCAAGGAATTGAAGAGAGTCAGGGCCTTGCTCTAGATTAGGATTTGGCTTAAGGAAATGTTCAAGCTGGTGTGGCTTCTATCCAGATCACTAAAACTTTCTTCATATCAGCAATAATGCCGTTTCATGTTCTTATCATTCCTGTGTTCACTGAAGTAGCACTTTTAATTTCCTTTAAGAACTTTTCTTGGCCGACATCGGTGGCTCATGCCTGTAATCCCAGCACTTTGGGAGGCTGAGGTGAGCAAATCACAAGGTCAGAAGTTCAAGACCAGCCTGGCCAACATGGTGAAATCCCACCTCTATCAAAAGTACAAAAAATTAGCTGGGCATAGTGGCGGGCACCTGTAATCCCAGCTACTTGGGAGGCTGAGGCAGGAGAACCGCTTGAACCCAGGAGGCAGAGGTAGCAGTGAGCCGAGATTGCACCACTGCACTCTAGTCCTGGTGACAGAGTGAGACTCTGTCTCAAAAAAAAAAAGAACTTTTCTTTTGCATTTACAACTTGGGTAACTGGTACTAGAAGCTTACCTTTTGGCCCATCTTGGCTTTCTTTTCTTTCTTTTTTTTTTTGAGACTAAGTCTTGCTCTGTTGCCTAGGGTGGAGTGCAATGGTGCGATCTAGGCTCACTGCAACCTCCACCTCCCAGGTTCAAGCAATTATCTTGCCTCAGCCTCCTGAGTAGCTGGGATTACAGGCACGCACCACCATGCCACGCCTAGCTAATTTTTGTATTTTTAGTGGAGACAGTGTTTCACCATGCTGGCCAGGCTGGTCTCTAACTCCTGATCTCAGGTGATCCACCCACCTCGGCCTCCCAAAGTGTTAGGATTACAGGCGTGAGCCATTGTGCCAGGCCTCTTTTTTTGTTGTTGTTTAAAAGATGGGTTCTTGCCAGGCGCAGTGGTTCACGCCTGTAATCCCAGCACTTTGAGAGGCCGAGGCGGGCGGATCACCTGAGGTTAGGAGTTTGAGACCAGCCTGACCAATATGGTGAAATCCCGTTTTGTGAAAAAAAAAAAAAAAAAGATGGGTTCTCACTCTGTCACACCAGCTGGAGTGCAGTGGCACCATCACAGCTTACCTCTGCCTCAGACTGCTAGGTTCGAGTGATTCTCCTGCACAACTAGGATTACAGGCATGAGTAACAGCATCTGGCTATCTCCACTTTTAACATGCCTTCCTCACTAAGCTTAATCATTTCTAGTTTTGATTTAAAGTGAAAGACGTGACTTTTCCTTTCACTTGAACACTTAGAGGCCATTGCAGGATTATTAATTGGACTAATTTCCATATTGTCACGTGTAAGGAAATAGGGAAGCCCAAGGAGAGGAATAGAGATGGGGAAACAGTAGCCAGTCAGAACACCCACATGTATTGATTAAATTTGCCATCATATATGGGCATGATTGGTGGTAGCCCAAAACAATTACAATTGTAACATCAACAATTACTGATCGGCTAGGCATGGTGAGCTCACTCTTGTAATCTCAATACTTTGGGAGGCCAAAGTGGGCGAACTGCTTGAGCACAGGAGTTCAAGACTAGTCTGGGCAATGTGGCAAAACCCCATTTCTACAAAAAATACAAAAATTAGCTGGGTGTGGTGGTGCACACCTCCCAGCTACTCAGGAGGCCAGGGTTGGGGGATTCTCGAGCCTGGGCGGTGGAGGCTGCAGTGAGCCATCATCCTGTCACTGCACTCCAGTCTTAGCAACAGAGCGAGATATATAATATATAAAAAATAAAAATATAAAAATAATAGTAATAATTACTGATCACAGCTCACCATAACAGATATAACAATAATTTTAAAAGTTTGAAATATCATAAGAATTACCAAAATGTGACCTTTATAAACAAGGTGAACACATGCTGTTGGAAAAATGTTAACAAGAGACTTGCTCAAGGGTTGCCACAAACCTTCAATTCATTAAAAAAAAACACAATATCTGAGAAGCACAAAAAAGCAAAGTGTAATAATACAAAGCATACTTATTCTTCAACATGTATCTCCTAAGGACAAAGACATTCTCTTATATGACCATAATACAATATCCAAATTGAAAAATTTAATATGATTACAATATCATCTAATATGCTGTCTGTTTTTAAATTTTGCCAGTTGTCACAGTAACGTTCTTCAAAGTTATTTCTCCCTTAATCCAGGATCCCATCCAGGATCACCCATAGATTTAGTTGCCATGTCTCTTTAGTCTCCTTTAATCTGGCACAAACCCTTAGCCTGTGTCTTTCAAAACGTTAATACTTTGAATAATTTATTGGCCAGTCATCTAGCAATGTCTACCTCAAACACAACTCATGTGCTTTTTTTGCATGAATACTACATTATGCTGTGTCCTTTTTAGGGTATCATGTTAATAGGCATATGAAATTGGTTCCTCCTATAACTGTGATGTTAGTCTTGATCATTTGGTTATGATGGTGTCCACCAAATTTCTCTATTGTAAACTTGTTTTTTTTTGTTTTTTTGAGACAGGTCTCACCCTGTCACCAGGCTGGAGTGCAGTAGTGGGCTGATGGTTCACTGCAGCCTCGAATTCCTGTGGCTCAAGCAATCCTCTCATCTCAGCTTCCTGAGTAGCTGGGCTGGGACCACAGGTGCCGCCACCACACTTGGCTAATTTTTTGTATTTTTTGTAGAGATGGGGTTTCTCCATGTTGCCCAGGCTGGTCTCCAACTCCTGGGCTCAAGTGATTCTCCCTCTCAGCCTTCCAAAGTGCTGGAATACAGGCGTGAGTCACCACGCTCAGCCTTGTAAATTACTTCTTTTCATCTTTGTAAATAATATATAATTTATGGGGAGTTATTTTGAGATTATGTAAATATCATGTTCCTCATCACATTTACCTCCTAGTTTTGATGATTCTTGCCTAAATTAGTTGTTATTAGAATATAATTCATATATAATAAAATTCATTAAAGTATATAGTAATTCAGTGCTTTTTGTATATTCATACTGTTGTGTAACCATCACCACTAATTCCAGATGTTAGATATAGTGAACTCCAGTTTCTCTTCAAAGAATCAGTATGTCAGTATGTTCAGCTCTTTTATTCTTTAATTCTCCATTTTAAAGTTTAACTTCCTTGTAGTTTCAGTAAACAACCTTTTCCACCAGTTCTAATCAGTATTTCACATCTGTTTCCCCAGTTCCCTGCTCCATTCTGACTCATCCGGAATACCTGCTCTGGTCACCTGGCCTGGTCACCTGCTTTGACCTGAGTCACCTCTGCTCACCTGCTCTGCCCTGTCCTGTAACCATCCTTCCTGCCAAACTACCCACTCTGCCACTCTGGCTGGTACCCCTGCTCTCTTCAAAATAGCCAATTGGAATTAGCTTAGACTGTGCAGTCCAACCCTAGCCAATAGGGGAATGACACAGCAGTAGGGGGCTACCTGAGTCAGTTATAAGAACCCCTTCCCTTCCCTCGTCCAGATGTGTGCTCACCATTGCTCCATCTGTGAGATGCACCCTTCTATAAAAATAAAATGCCTTGCCGAGGATATTTATATTCAAGTGCTACTTCTTTTGCGGTACTGAAAATTTACATATAACACAGAGCATTTTTATCAACCCAAAAATGAAAGCCTTCACCCTTTAGCAGTCACCCCCCTTTCCCCATTCCCCCCCAGCCTCTGGCAACCACTAAGCTACTTTTGTCTCTATGGATCTGCCTGTTTCAGACATCCCATATAAATGGAATCATACAATATGTGGTCCTTTGTGTCTAACTTCTTTCACTTAATATGTTCTCACGGTTCATCCATGTTGTAGTTCTTATCAATATTTCATCCCTTTTTATTTGCCTAAATCAATCATTTCTATGATTCCTGAAAAATGGTGCTACTCTACATTATTTCCATCTACATTTATTAGGCAACATCTTTATCATCCTTTGTCAGGAAGCTCTTTAAGAAACCTGCCCCAGTGAAGTTCATTTTAATAAATAGGGTTCCCTTGCTCTCAAGTAGTTACTAATCTTAGACAAAAGGGTCTAAGATGACCACCTTTCTTGGGGTTTACATGATCTTCCCTCACTTCCATTTGAAAGGCACCGTGTGAGTCTCTCCCAGCCTGTTATCCCACAGGCTCCTCCCTTCTCTTCCAGGTACCCCTTCCCCGGCGGCTTCAGGAGGAGGAAGTGACGCACCGGAAGTGTCCCTGTTCCCCTTGCAGTGGGGGGGGGGAAGGAATCAAACCCCCAAGATGGCGGCGGCGGCGGAGGAGCGGATGGCAGAGGAAGGAGGCGGTGGCCACGGCGACGGCGGCTCCTCTTGGCCGCTAGCTCTACCCAGCGACAGCCCCCACCGCCTCCGCCACAGCACCCGCAGCCGGGGTCCCAGGCGCTGCCAGCGCCGGCGCTGGCTCCAGACCAGCTGCCTCAAAACAACACGCTTGTGGCGCTGCCCATCGTAGCCATCGAGAACATCCTCAGCTTTATGTCCTACGACGAAATTAGCCAGCTCCGTCTGGTAAGGCCCCTGCGGAACCCAGCCTCCCTCTGCCCGGGCCGAGGTCTTGAGGAAGGGAGGAGAAGGGAGCGCGTTCCCCGGGGAGGGAGCCCCCCGCGAGCCCCTGCCGGCTGCAGATCCGGGAGGACGCCGCTTCTGTCCCGAACTCTCCCTTGGCGTCCGTCAGCAGGAGTGGGCTGATTCCCGATTGCGTCTTAGCTGCGGAGTTGGGGTGACTTCTGAGGGAACTTCGTCTTGGGGGCTCCTTGCCCCCGCCCGGAAGCGGGCCCTCTGCGGAGGGGTAGCGGAGTTGGTCTTTCCACCTTCCGCCTGGCCTGAGAGTGAACCCTGAGAGGTCTTGTCGCTTGCCTTTTGTATACCGCTTCCAGCACCCGGCCTGGGTTAGGGGAGAAACTCAGAAGTAGGCAGATAATCCCAGCCAGGCTTGGTTTGTCTTGCAAGAATAACGTATTGTTCCCCACGCCAACCACCCAAGTTTCCTTGTCAAGACGATTGAGTCGGGTGGCTCAGTTACCCGAAAGCAGGTAGAGGTTCCGAAGAATTCGAACGTGTTTACTTAGCCTTAGCCCCAGCGCCCTAGTTGACCACTAAAGTAGAGCCTTGGGAAATGATCATTCCCGCTTTGCCTCATCCTAATGCTTCCCACCCGTAATGAAGCAACTTACCCCTTGATAGGGTTTTTTCTCTTTTGCAGTTTATTTTGTAACTAATGACTTACTCCCACCCACCTGCTGTAGGAGAGGTTTCTTTATACCTTAAAATCACAATAGTTCAGTTCATGATGTTTATAAAGAATGAATTTGCCATTGGGCTTTTACTTCAGAGGTTTGACTGAAGGTGTGGTGAATGTCAGTGAGTCAGATATTTTGCTGCCTTTCAATGAAATTATCTTTAAGTGGTAAAGAAATTGAAGGAGGTGGACATTTTGAAGTGATTGCAAACCGATTCTGTGGAGAAGCTAAATCTGCTTGGGATTGTTTTTAAGAGGACAAAGACATATTTCTGCATGTGCTGTGTATAACATTTTCTTAATACTCTATATGACATATTGTAGTCTTACAACTCCAGTTTAAAGTGGATTATAATTGCATTTTTAACAGAAATAATAACTTATTTTTAAAAGAGAGCTTATAAATATTAATTCAAACTGATGGCCATTTTTTTCCTAGTCAACACAGCAGTTCAACCATGCCAGTCTGCAGGATGGAAAATTTCTTCATCTGAAAATAGATATTTCACAATTGATTGCCTCTGAATTTCCAAAACATTTTCATCCTAGAATTTCATGTAAAATCTTAAATATTCCTTCAGATTGTTAAAAAGAATGGCGTTTGATCAAAATTGACGCTCTACATTCACAGTATTTGGAAAATTGGGCATATAACATTTGATTGAATTGAGCCATTCAACCAGACAATGGCTTTGTAAAGCTTGGAATATTCGCAGTTCTGTTTTGTTAGTGTTAAGAAAAACTGTGAGTTTTATTTGTTTGTTGGTCATTTTACTTTTAAAAAATTAAAACATTTTTAAAGTTGGAGGGGAGAACCAGCCTGTCCTAACCAAAGTTCAAACATATCCCACAGTTTATGAATAAATGACATCTCTTGTCAGGTGAGATACTCAGCTGCATTCTTAAGCAGTTTTCTGGCCTTTTAAGGTTACAAATTTATAATTTCAAACTCAGATTATTCATAAGGAGTCCCTTCAGTACCACTTCCCACCCTCAGGAAAAGATTCTGCCCTGTGCAAATATGATTTTTTAGTAATGGGAAACTATTCTCTTTTTCTTTACTTAAGGCTAACGGATAATTCTTGAATAGATTAAATGGATAATCTTTTGTGGGGGATTTGGAAGGGTCTTTGCTTGGAAGGTACAATTCAGGTAACATTATAAAAGAAAGATGTTCTTTCTTGCCGCTAGGTGTCAGCATTAATTTAAATATGCTCTTTTCTGAAATTGGCAGTCAAGAGACAGTGCCTAGGTGCTGTACATGCCTTTTTAAGTAGCCATTTATACCTAAAGAATCATTTGCTAAAAAATCAAGGGACTTGAGTATATGCTGCTATCTGACGTATAAATTACATAGCTCCCTTCATTGCAAGTATATTTTTGAGTGGAATTAAGGCTGGATATGCTTTGAAGGGAGTAATATTAAGAACAGAATTAGTTTTCATAAAGCTAAATGTCAGCTGTTGGGTAGCTGGTGAGCTAGTTTATGTACTGTTCATGTACTTTTTTTCCTCCTTCTCAGTTTACTTGTCCTATTGAGACCTCAATTATAACTATGCTTAGCACCTAATGTAGATGACAGGTACACAGTCCATGTACTTATTACTCTGTATTTTTTTTTTTTTTAAAGATGGAGTTTCACCATGATGGCCAGGCTGGTCTTGAACTCCTGACCTCAGGTGATCCACCCACCTTGGCCTCCCAAAGTGCTAGGATTACAGGCGTGAGCCGCCGCGCCCAGCCTACTCTGTATTTTCTTTAAAAGATTTGCTCTAGGTTGAAGTTGCTACAAAAACATTTTTCAGTTATTTGTACTGTTTAGTTGATTATAATCTTTGCTTCCTCTTACCATGAATAATTGATTTCCAAGGGACTGTGTGAATGCCTTATTAAATTGGATTTTTGACTGGGCAGAGTGGCTCACATCTGTAATCCCAGCATTTAGGGAGGCCATGGTGGGCAGATCACCTGAGGTCAGGAGTTCAAGACCAGCCTGGTCAACATGGTGAAACCCCACCTCTACAAAAATACAAAAATTTGCCGGGCATGATCGCGGATGCCTATAATCCCAGCTACTCAAGAGGCGGAGGTTGGAGAATTTCTTGAACCTGGGAGGGGTGGGGGTTGCAGTGAGCTGAGATCGCCATCTCAAAAAATAATAATAAAATAAACACTGGTGCAGTGGCTCACTTTAGGAGGCCAAGGCGGGTGGATCACAAGGTTAGTAGTTTTAAGACCAGCCTGGACAACCTGGTGAAACCCTATCTCTACTAAAAATACAAAAATTAGCCAGGCATGGTGGTGCATGCCTGTAATCCCAGCTACTGGGGAGGCTGAGGCAGGAGAATTGCTTGAACCCGGGTGGTGGAGGTTGCAGTTAGCTGAGATCATGCTGCTGCACTCTAGCCTGGGTGACAGAGCAAGACTCTGTCTCAACAAAACATAAAATAAAAAATAAATTGGATTTTTTTTTTCCATTGGCTATTGATCAAAAAATGTACCCTGAGTCTGGAACTCCTGGTTTCACAGAAATTGCTCCTTAAATATTTAACTCCTCCAATGTAAAATTATTTAGCTGAACACAATCTTTGAAATGACAAAACATGTACTTTGAGTTGTTTTTCCAGTAAAACAGACAAAATTGTGCTGATGCAGCATTAGTATGTCACCCAGGCCCCCTTGGCAGGTGGGTGAGAGACTTTGAAACAAGTGGCAAAGGTTAAGAAGTGAGATCCTGGCTGGGTGTGGTGGCTCACGCCTGTAATCCCAGAACTTTGGGAGGCCAAGGCGGGCGGATCCCTTGAGGTCAGATGTTTTGATGCCAGCCTGGCCAACATGGTGAAACCCCATCTCTACCAAAAATATAAAAAATTAGCCAGGCGTGGTAGCATGTGCCTGTAATCCTAGCTACTCGGGAGGCTGAGGCAGGAGAATAGCTTGAACCTGGGAGGCAGAGACTGCGGTGAGCTGAGGTGGTGCCACTGCACTCCAGCCTGGGCAACAGAGCAAGACTCCATCTCAAAAAAAAAAAAAAAAACAGAAGTGAGATCCTACCTTAGGGAGCAGATCAGGGCTAACTTTGAATCTAACTTTGGCTTATGAGCATTATATTCTTACCTGCTAAAAAATAAGTATAGGAAGCTTTTTAAATTATTTATTTATTTATTTTATTTTTTGAGACAGGATCTCCCTCTGTCACCCAAGCTGGAATGCAGCGGCGTGATCTCAGTTCACTGAAGCCTTGACCTCCTCTATTTTTTGTGGAGATGATGTTTCACTGTGTTGCCCAGGCTGGGCTCCAGTGGTCCGCCCACCTCAGCCTTCCAAAGTGCTGGGATTATAGGCGTGAGCTACCACACAATATAAAAAGGGAAAAAAAATTTTTTCTATTTATTTAAAGCACAATATAAAAATGGAAAAACAATTATCCTGTTTCAAACACTGCATTATATAATTTACCTGCCCTACAGGAGGCTTTTAAAAGATGTTTTAGAGAGATACTATCAAATTTTTTCCTCTGTGGTTCAACTGGAGCTCTTATTTTACTTGGAATCCTATTAGCGGTTCAGAACATAAATTTGATTTAAAGGTTAAGTTGAGAATTCTTGCTTATTTTCTAGAATGAAATTTTCCAGTCATCAACAAAATACATAAATACATGCTTGTATCTCAAGATATTTCTCTAGAGCACTTTAGCTAATTAAATGTGTTCCCTATTTATAGTTCCTTTCAGATCTTTTCTTCAAATATGTTAGAAAATTTTAGTTATAGAATGGGTTGGTTGGTAGGAAATATGAAGGAAAGTGAAGAACCATTACTTCTTTTTTTGTTTTGTTTTTAAGTAGGCAAGCTGTCTTCCTTGTATCTCTCACTCTGCACAAGAGTTCTTAGGGTTTTTTTTGTCTGAAGACACCTTTACACTTTTAAGAGTTATTGAAGACCCAGAGAACTTACCTTGGAAAATTCTAGAAGACACAAGAATATACAGAACATGCTCCATTAGCTGTCAACAATAATGTCAGCACATGTCATATTGCTTCTGGAAAATTCCACTGGATACTTGTGAGAGAATGAGTGGAAAGGCAAATAACTTCTCGGTACTCTGAGAATAGTTTGACCTTGCAAACCTCCTGAAAGGCCTTAGGGGCCCTAGGGATCTCTCACCATCCAGACCACACTTTGAGAACCACTGCTCTGTGTTGCTATATTCCAGAGAATATACTCTACTGGTGATTTTTCCTTGTTTTTTTCCCTACCGCCTCTTCAGGCTGTTGATTTTATTAGTGAGTCTCTAAATACAGGTAAGAAATTATAATCTCTTGGGGGCAGTTCATTCTTCCTGCTAATTCTGCTCTCACAGGTTCAGTCAATGACCCTGTCCACAGTATCATCATCAAGAGAAAGTATACACACCTTCCTTGAGCACACTTACACAGCACCAGTATACAAATGCAAAGAAAGTGAATATGAGTGTTGAAGTCAATTAGGATTTAATCAGGAAAGACCTCCTCAAGATAAAGAAGAGCATTCCCAACAGGAAAAAAACAATGTGTAAGGTAATGAAGTGATTGGAGAATAATGACTTAGAGGGATTCAGATAAGCTTGAATTTAAATATGTGAAATTGTAAATGTTCTAGATTAGTGGTCAGCTGTCCTCCTATCCCCCAAACTTTTTTATTTCACGGACCAGTCAGATTTAAGAAACTGTTTTTGAGAACCTCCAGGGTTGACAGCTTTTGGTGGGTGGAGCAAATAAGGGTATTTTAAAAAACAAAACAACTTCCATCTCTTATCATTATTTCATAAAAGAGACCAGCCATGTCTGCATACCCAGATAAACTGAGTAGTATGGATTAAAATATTGAAGAAAATACTATATTAAAAGGATGTCCTATGCATGTAAATCCAATTTCATAATTTTTGAGACTGGGAGCAAAAGGTAGCCTTTAGTAAAGGTTTCCCTAAAACACCTACTTCTAGCATCTTAAGATTGATTGAAACAAGCATCAAGCTATTCAGTTTCCCAATTATCTTGGGCCTCACCAAACACATGCTTTTACCTGTTTTCCCTCTCCTTGAAATATTTGTACCTTTGGCGTATACCTCAAGTGTTAGTACTTCAGTAAAGCCTTCTATAATGCTTCTGTGAACTTTAGGTAATATTTCTAAGTTCCCATTGCATCATTGCGCTTATTACATTGGAATTATCTTTGGAGGAGCCTGTTTTCCAATTGCCTTAGACAGTCTATGATATAATGTACTCGGTAATTATTCAATAAATGAAGTAGCTCTTAAAAAACATTTCACTGCTCTGAATAAACAATAGAAAATATAAGAAGTGTTTTCTGTATAAACTGTAATAGTGTTGCAAAATCAGTTGCTTAATATTTACTTCCAACAGAGGAGATTAGAACTTTTTTTTTTTTTTACATTTTTCATTCGCCCTAGAATGTCTTTAACATTTTACAAGACCATTTTAAGAAAATGAGTGACTGAAGAAAACTCTTAGGAGTATTAAAATTGATTGATACACTGATCTGTAGCCAGTATGTAATTAACAAGATAACCATTTACAATAATATATCAGGGTTCCTTTGTTTTAGTCAACATTTAATTCATATATTAATGAGGAAAATAATGGTACAAATAATCAAAAACTGAGAACAATCAGAAAGGCTTTTTTATGTGGTTGTTAGGATACATTATAGAAATCCTAAGAACAAACCTCTTCTTCCTAATTGTTACATTCAGACTGAGATTAAAATTGAATATCTAGGGTAGATACCCAGAGAATCTAAAATTTGTTTTAACTCTCAATAATCTACTAATATATAATTGAGAATTTCATATACATATATGTGTGTAGTATATATACAACACACACAGTATAGTGATACAAGTGATGTGATCTCAGGTAATCTATACGAGAGAATTGTTCTGTCACCTACGCTGGAGTGCAATGGTGAGATCACAGCTCAGTGCAGCCTGAAACTCTTGGCCTCAAGAGACCCTCCCGCCTTGGCCTCCCAAGATGTTGGGATTGCAGGCATGAACTACAACACTTGGCCAAATCAAATTTTTTTTTTTGAGACGAAGTCTCACTCTGTTACCCAGGCTGGAGTACAGTGATGTGATCTCTGCTCACTGCAGCCTCCACCTCCCAGGTTCACGTGATTCTCCTGCTTTGGCTCCAAATAGAATTTTTTGTAAAGATTAAAGTTTTCTTTTGGAAAAGGTGGCAAGTTGTATCCATGTTTAGGTGAGGGAAATTAAGATGAGTTCACTGAAAACACCAGCACGACAAGAGAAGAGCCAGAATGGTTGTGGTTCATTCATTATTCATTTTTTAAATGATTTTTCGTCCATCATTAACTTTTTGCCACGTTTGCTTTTTATCTCTTTCACTTGTGTGCTCATTTTCTCTCTCTCCTAAATGTATATATATGTGCGTTTATCCCACGAACATTTATTTTACTAAGCCATTTGAAAGTAAGATGAAAATAGTGATATTTTGCCCCAAGCACTTTTTTTATGTAATCACAGTATCATCGTTTGCAGGGGATTTAACATTAGTTTGTATTCAGATTTCTCAGATGTCCCCAAAATGTTCTTTATAGCTGTTTGAGGCAGGGGTGTCTCCAGTCTAATTAAGGATTGGTCTCTAATCTAGAACCTTATTCCCACATTTTTTATTCTTTCATGCCATTGACTTTTTTTTACAGCCCCCCCACCACCACTACAATGAATGCCATTGACTTTTTGAAGATTGGGCCAGATGGCTTATAAAATGTTCTGTAATTCACATTTCTCTAATTTTTTCCTTGTGATTGACTTCAAGATTTTGAACTTTGGAAGGATTGTAGGAAGATCTTGGTCTAGCTCCATCTGTGTAACCTTTAGCATGTGGTGAGAGTGCCTATTAATGTCCTTAAAAATCCCTTATTACCTCAAGAAGTCCTACTTTTCAGAGTAGTGCCAGCAGTTCTGTAACAGCAGAGCATCAGTTGAGACTCTAATCAGTTTGAAATAAATAGGATAATTATTTCAGTTTTTATAGCTGTGGGTCACCAAGTTTAAAATGGCACTAATTAGAAGACCTGGATTCTTAGTTTCCCCTTTGCTGCTGAATAGCTGAATGACCTTGGACAAATCACATAATTTCTTAAGGCCTCAGCTGTCTCTCTTTAAAAAGAAAGGATAGGTTCTGATGTCTTTAAGTTCCTTTCAGTTCTGGAGTCTAACAAGCAGCCTAATCAGCTTGTTATCCTTTAAGAACTGTAGAGTACCAAATGAATACATTTTATTTATTTATTTTGATTCTCTGTTTATCTTGCACAATGATGAATACCTGTTAAAATTGGGTTCCAGCCAGGCACAGTGGTTCACACCTGTAATCCTAACACTTTGGGTGGCTGAGGTGGGCGGATCACTTGAGCCCAGGAGGCTGAGGTGGGAGGATTACCTGAGCCCAGGAAGGTAAAAGCTGCAGTGAGCATGATCGTGCCACTGCACCCCAGCCTGGGCGAGAGAGGAAGACCCTGTCTCAATCAATCAATCAATCGGGTTTCATTGCAATATTTCTGGATTCTAAGATATAAGAGTCTTATGTTGTTCTCCTTTCCATGTTAAAAAACAGAAAAAAAGTCATATTTAACATTTTTGAAATCAGAATGCATCTTGATCAATTTGTATGTATATTATCATGGTGGTGCCTTTTTCCCCCAGAAAATTTTTTATTAAATTGGTAACATGTCTCAAAGCCTCCATAGCATCTTAAAATCAGACTTGAACATACTGTATTTCAAGGCATCTAAGAAAAAAAATGCTGCCAATTCCTATTTTGAGACATTATATATCATAAGTTTATTTCACTGTCATGTTTAAAAATGTGCATCTTAGAATCAGTTAAGATTTAAAAAAAAAAAAGAAAAGAAAACGAAGAAATAAAAATTTTAAAAAAAAGAATCAGTTAAGACTTGAGGCCGGGCATGGTGGCTCACGCCTGTAATCCCAGCACTTTGGGAGGCCAGGGTGGGCAGATCACCTGAGGTCAAGAGTTTCAAGACCAGCCTGACCAACATGATGAAACCCCATCTCTACTAAAAACACAAAAAAATTAGCCAGGTGTGGTGGTGGGCACCTATAATGCCATCTACTTGGAAGGCTGAGGCAGGAGAATCACAAATCACTTGAACCTGGGAGGTGGTGGTTGCAGTGAGCCAAGATCACATCACCATACTTCAGCCTGGGCAATAAGAGTGAAACTCCATCTTAAAAAAAAAAAGACTTGATATTAAAGATTAAACGGGAAAATCACACGTTTCACAAATGTATAACCTATGTATGTCTTGTATTATTAAGAAGGACCATGGTGGCACAACAAATCTAAAAACAAACACAAATGAAGAAAATTTTTCATTACTGACCACTTAGGTTTGAAAATGATGAAAAGGATAAACATGGTTTTCATGGCTCTTTTTTTGAGGAAGTCTCGTGCAATGACACAATCTTGGCTCACTGCAACCCCCGCCCCTCAGGTTCAAGTCATCCTTCCACCTCAGCCTTCCAAGTAGCTGGGATTACAAGCATACACCACCATGCCTGGCTAATTTTTGTATTTTTAGTAAAGACATTGTTTCACCATGTTGGCCAGGCTCGTCTTGAACCCCTGACCTCAAGTGATCCGCCCACCTGAGCCTCCAGAAGTGCCAGAATTACAGGCATGAGCCACTGCGCCTGGCTGAAGTAATTAACAAAACTAAGAAAATGCATTTATTCTCTTACAGTAGAACAGCAAGTAGTAGGAGCCCAAGCTGTATATCTTTGTTATACAGTGATTTATTCCGTTCATTCCCTCTTCTTTTTATAGTATATACTTTTCCTATCTTTCCATGCCCTGATAGTTTTGGACATAGTCATCTTTAGGCTCCATATATTAGGCTTCAGGACCGTTTTACTGTCTTGGGTAAATTGCCAAATTGCTAGGATTTTTGTTTGGTTGTAGTCACCAGGGAAATAAAATTTCTTCCCTTTAGCTTTGGGAAATTATTAAAGTACTCCTAAATTTAGAGCTACATTTTAAATGAGATAATTTTGAGTTACAAGTTAGCATACCTTATCAGCAGTTATCATTAAATTGCTTGCTCTGGGGAAATTTAGTGTATTTCTTTATTCCAGATGTGACTTCTTTCTGAATCCTAAACAAAAGATATATGATCTTTTCGTTGTTTTGTTTTCTAGACAGTCTTGCTCGCTCACCCAGGCTGGAGTGCAGTAGCACAATCTCGGCTCACTGCAACCCTCACCTCTCCAGTTCAAGCGATTCTCCTGCCTCAGCCTCCCAAGTAGTTGGGATTACAGGCACCATGTCCAGCTAATTTTTCTATTTTTAGTAGAGACAGGGTTTCACCATGTTGACCAGGCTGGCCTTGAACTCCTGACCTCAGGTGATGCGCCCAGCCAAAAGATGTATGATCTTCTGTGTTTTTGTGCTATTGGTTAGTCAGTGCACCTTGAACATTTGAACATTCAGGAAAAGTGCCACATTAAATACTGTTCTTTTCTTACAATATTGCCTAATGCTTAAATTTTTTTTTCTTTTTTCTTTTTTTCTTTTTGAGGTAATGTCTTGCTATGTTGCCCAGGCTGAAGTAGTGCAGGTGTGATCTTCATATACTACAGCCTCAAACTCCTGGGCCCAAGTGATCCTCCCACCTCAGCTTCCCAAGTAGCTGGGAAGCTGGAATGACAGTCTCATGCCTCTGCACCTGGCTATGCTTAAAATCTTTTTGATGTTGGCTTGCGTGGTGTTATTCTGATTTGTCTTTGTGACCTTCTATTCTGTAATATTTTATCAGCTTTTAATTATAAATGTCAGTCGGGGCTTCATTTATAGGGCTTTTTTTCTTTCACTTCATTTGGGGTTCATCTACATCTATTTCACTATCTCCAGTGAAATTTCCAGAATCATAGCTTTAGTCCTGATATGATAGTGCTTGTAGAAAATGACCAGCCAGCTGTCCTGATACCAGATCTTTCAAAAGATGGGTAGCCTTTTTCTTTTCTTTTCTTCTTTTCTATTCATTAAGTTCAGCTTCTGCAGAAGGATGCCCATTCCTTTATTTTTTTCCTGAGGCGGAGTCTTATTCTGTCACCCAGACTGGAGTGCATTGGTGTAATCTTGGCTCACTGCAACCTCCATCTTCCAGGTTCAAGTGATTCTCCTGCCTCAGCCTCCAAAGTAGCTGGAATTACAGGCGCCTGCCACACCTGGCTAATTTTTGTATTTTTAATAGAGATAGGGTTTCACCATGTTGGCCAGGCTGGTCTTGAACTCCTGACCTCAAGTGATCTGCCCACCTCGGCCTCTCGAAGTGCTAGGATTACAGGTGTGAGCCACCACTCCCAGCCATTCATTCTCTTTTAAAGTTACTTATTTCGTCTGATTTCTCTACTTAAAACATGGTAAATTTTATTCCTCTCAGCTTGGCCCACACATCTCATCTGTCTTTCGAAGTAGTTTGCTTACTAATGGTTTGCTCATTCCAAACTTTGTGCCCTTGCATACACCGTTACTTCTAATTTAGCAGCCCTTGCCCTCTCTTCCTTCAAAGCCTAATTCAAATCTTTTGTAATGTGAAGTCTTCCTTAGTTGGCCCTGTCTGGTTATTTATTCTTATTCTCATCATCCAGTCAGTACTTAAATATTTACACTAGCCAGCACTCATGGTCATTTGAGTTTATAGATTATTAAAAGATATCTAAACCCTAATAGAAGTTAGCTAGATCCAGTGCAGCAAAGCTAGTAAAATAATTTAGACTGAACCTTGAAAATTGTTACAGCAGTAATTGACCTTAATTTTTGACTTTGTAAATATATTGCTGCTAAAAAATTATTTCTTCTCAGAAATTATCAACAAGGTTGTAGAGTCTACAGGGACAAGAAATGTTTTTCTACAAGGTTGTGTTAGAGAGTACCTCAGTTTATTTTTAAATCCACTTTCTACTCGTCTGATGATTTAACATATTAAATAGGCCAGGTGCTGTGCTCACGCCTGTGATCCCAGCAGTTTGGGAGGCCGAGGCAGGCAGATCACTTGAGATCAGAGTTCAAGACCAGCCTAACCAACATGGTGAAGCTCTGTCTTTACTAAAAATATGAAAAATTAACCAGGTATTGTAGCAGGCACCTGTAATCCCAGCTACTTGGAAGGCTGAGGCAGGAGAATCCCTTGAACCCAGGAGATGGAGGTGGCAGTGAGCCAAGATCACGCCACTGCACTCCAGTCTGGGGAACAGAGCAAGACTCCATCTAAAAATAAATAAGTAAAATAAAATATTAAATAGTTTTAACAACAAAAAACAGTTTTATAGTCCCCAGTTTTTATTCCTCAGAGATACCACTTTCAAGTCTTTGGGCTGATTTTCTTCTATTTGATGCTATCTGTTAAATTCCTATTAAGTTGTGAAGTTAGCTCTCTCTGTTGCCCTCATTTCACACACATAGACACTTCCTTTTCTTTCCTTCAATAACAAAAGTTTATTTTTTCCCCACATGAGGTTTAGTACTGATGTTTGTGGTCATGCGATTATTCAGGATTGGGGCACTGGTTCTCAAAGTGTGGTCTAGAAACCCCAGAGAGGTTCCTAAGATCCTGTCACAGAGTTCATAAGACCTAAAGTTTTGGTTTTTTTACAGTGCTAAGATTTTATTTGTGTTTTGCATGCTCATTTTTTCCACAAGTATACATGGAGTTTTCCAGTAGCTACGTGACATTTGATGACATGATGGCATCACGCTGATAGCTAATGAAATGTGTGTTCTTGTGTTTTCCAGAATTTTCTAAGGTAAGAATACCTCAATTGAATGCAGAGATAGGTATGAAAATTGACCTGTGGCCCTGCGCGGTGGCTCACGCTTGTAATCCCAGCACTTTGGGAGGCCGAAGTAGGCAGATCACAAGGTCAGGAGATCAAGACCATCCTGGCCAACATGGTGAAACCCTGTCTCTACTAAAAATACAAAACTTAGCTGGGTGTGGTGCCGCACGCCTATAGTCCCAGTTACTTGGGAGGCTGAAACAGGAGAATCACTTGAACCTGAGAGGCAGAGGTTGGAGTAAGCCGAGATTGCACCATTGCACTCCAGCCTGGGCAACAGGGCAAGACTCCGTCTCAAAAAAAAAAAAGAAGAAAAGAAAAGAAATAAAATATAAAAAATATATGAAACAAAGTTTTCAAATTAGTACTAAGATAAACAAAGTTTATTTAACAATTTTATGTAGCACTTTAGAGTTTACCAAGCTACTTAGCCTGTTTTTATTTTTTTAATCCTAATATTGTCCTGTGGGTTAGATATTATCCACATTTTATAGGTAGCTGACTCAGGTTTTCAAATGGTGGATGACTTGGACAAGAATGCATGTAAGTTGTACTCAAATTTAGCTGTTCTGACTTCTGATCCTGTGCTTTTGCTGTGTAAAAACATCATATCCGACTGGGCATGATGGCTTACGCCTATCACCCTAGCACTTTGGGAGGCCAAAGCAGAGGATTGCTTGAGCTCAGGAATTTAAGACCAGCCTGGGCAACATAGTGAGACCCCTACCGCTACAAAAAATTTTTTAAAATTAGCTGCATGTGGTGGTACATAGCTATAGTCCCAGCTACTCAGGAGGCTGAGATGAGAGGATTGCTTGTGCCTGGGGGTAGGAGGCTGCAGTGTACTGTGATCGTGCCACTGCACTTCAGCCTAGACAATGGAGCAAGATCCTGTCTTAAAACAAACAAAAAACATATTTCTTAAGGATTCTAAGTAGTTGATGTTCTGCTACACGTGCTAAGATATTTTGGGCTGAGCACAGTGGCTCACGCCTATAATCCCAACACTCTGGGAGGCCAAGGCAGGTGGATCACTTGAGGTCAGGAGTTCGAGACTAGCCTGACCAACATGGTGAAACCCCATCTCTTCTAAAAATACAAAATTAGCCTGGCGTGGTGGTGCATGCCTGTAATCCCAGCTACTCAGGAGGCTGAGGCAGGAGAATCACTTGAACCTGGGCGACAGAGATTGCAATGAGCCAGAATCACACCATTGCACTCCAGCCTGGGCCACAAGAGTAAAACTCTGTCTCAAAAAACAAAAAAAGTATTTTGGAGGATATACAGTATCTAATATAAAGGCCTTGGCCATCATAAACTCTCCATAGTTAACCCAGATCACTAGAAGAAATAAGTAAGAATTCTCATTCTGGTTATAGATCACATAAATTTTATGAGAGGTTAGACTCAAAAGGATGTACATTTTTGACTAAAAAGGAATGTTTCTTGTTTTAAACCATTAAAAAAACCTTTAAATATATTGTTTTACTGATTTTCAGGACTATAGTCTCTGAATTTAATAGTGGGAATACATTCAGAACATTCAACAAACACCTAAAGTAAATGATACTTTTTTACCTGCACATAGTATTAATTTCTTAATGAGATATCACAGAAATTACATGGTGTGAGAGATTCACCCACAGATACTAAATCAGAGATAACATACAGCAGGCCACCTGCGGTGGCTCACGCCTATAATCCCAACACATTGGGAGGCCAAGGTGGGCAGATCACTTGAGGTCAGAAGTTTGAGACCAGCCTGGCCAACAGGGTGCAACCCCGTTCCTACTACAAATACAAAAATTAGCCAGGCATGATGGTGTATGCCTGTAGTCCCATCTACTCGGGAGACTGAGGCAGGAGAATCACTTGAACCTGGGAGGCAGAGGTTGCAGTGAGCCAAGATCGTGCCAGTGCACTCCAGCCTGGGTGACAGAGTGAGACTGTCTCAAAAAAAAAAAAAAGATACATACAGCAAACTGAGGAACAATACTAGGACACATAGAATTTTAAGCCATCACTCAGCAAACTGACACAAGAACAGAAAATCAAACACCGAATATTCTCACTCATAGGCGGGTGTTGAACAATGAGAACACATGGACACAGGGAGGGGGAGCATCACACACTGGGGTCTGTCGGGGGGGGGAGAAAAGGGGAGGGACAGCAGGGGGTGGGGAGTTGGGGAGAGATAGCATGGGGAGAAATGCCAGATATAGGTGATGGGGGAGGAAGGCAGCAAATCACACTGCCATGTGTGTACCTCTGCAACAGTCTTGCATGTTCTTCACATGTACCCCAAAACCTAAAATGCAATAAAAAATATATATAAAAAAATAAAAATAAATTTAAAAAAATAAATAAATTTTAAAAAAAGGAATTTTAAGCCATCAGTTATGAGTCTCAGTTAATTGTCTGTTATTAATTTGGTTACTGATTTTTGTTGTTCTTTTTCTCCCTGTAGGTTTGTAAAAGAATGGACTTGGTCTGCCAGAGAATGTTGAATCAGGGATTTCTGAAAGTGGAGAGGTACCATAATCTATGTCAGAAACAAGTTAAAGCACAACTCCCAAGGTATGTTGTGGGTAGCAATGGCAATAATGTACAGTTGGTTTTGTTTGCTTCTTGACTTCTTTTTTTTCAGTTTCATGGTTTACATATTGTTTCCCAAGTTTTTATAACAAAGGGCACAAAGATCACAATGTGATTTCTGCAGTGCTTTGTCCATTCTCACTGTTTCTGATCAACATTTTACTGGAGGTTCTAGCCAGAAAAATTAGGCAAGAAAAAGAAATAAAAGGCATCCAAATGGGAAAGGAAGAAGTAGAACTCTCTGTTCACAGATGATATGATCTTGTAGATAAGGAATGTACTAATTGATTATTAAAGCTAGTAAACAACTTCAGCAAGAATATGGGATATAAGACTAATATGGAGAAATCAGTTCTATTTCTATACACTAGCAATGAACAATCCAAAACAGAAATTCAAAACATTTTGTTTGTAATAGTTTCAAAAAGAATAGAATACTTAGTAATGCATCTAACAAAAGCATAAGACTTGTATACTAAAAACTACAAAACACCATTGAAAGAAATTAAAGAAGACATAAATAAACAGAAAGACATTCTGTGTTCATGGATTTGAAGACTTCATATTGTTAAGATGACAGTTCTCCCCCAGATTGATCTGCACATTCAGTGTGCTAGAGGTTGACAGTAATGTACAGTATGTTTTGTTTGTTTCTTGACTTCTTTTTTTTTGCAACTGCTATCAAAAATCCCAGCTCCCTCTTTTTTTTCCCCCCCCCCCAAAAACTTGATACACTGATTCTAAAATTCCTGTGGAAATAGAAGAGTCTGACAATAATCAAGGCAATTTTGAAAAGGGAGAGCAATGTTGGAGGACTGACACATCCCACTTTCAAAACTTAGTACAAAGCTATAGTAATCAAAACAGCATGGCACTGGCCTAAGGATAAACATGTAGATCAAAGAAATAGAAGTGAGAATCTGGATAATAAACCTTATATTTTTAATCAGTTGATTTTAACCAGAATGCCAAGATAATTCAATGCAGTAAGAATAGTGTTTTCAACAAATGATGCTGGGACAACTGGTTATCTTCATGGACCTCTTCTTCATACTGTATATAAAAATTAACTCAAAAGGAATCATAGACCTGAGTGTAAATGTCAGTGCTATAGTATATAACCCTTAGAAGAAAACATAGTAGTAAGTCTTCATGAACTTGGTTTAGGAAGTGACATCAAAAGCACAAGTAGCAAAAGAAAAAATTAGGCAAATTGGACTTAAAATTTAAAACTTCTGTGGCTCAAAAGACACCATTAAGAAAATGAAAATACATCCCACAAAATGGGAGAAAACATGTGCAAACCCTGTATCCAGATTCTCTGAGGAACCCTTACAACTCAATAATAAAAAGACAACCCAATTTAAAAATGGGTAAAGGGACCAGGTGTGGTGGCTCACACCTGTAATCCCAGCACTTGGGAGGCCGAGGCAGGTGGATCACCTGAGATTAGGAGTTTGAGACCAGTCTGGCCAGCATTGTGAAACCCTGTCTCTACTAAAAATACAAAAACTAGCTGGGCGTGGTGGTGGGTACCTGTAATCCCAGCTACTCAGGAGGCTGAGGCAAGAGAGTCACTTGAACCTGGGAGGCAGAAGTTGCAGTGAGCCGAGATCATGCCACTGCACTCCCGCCTGGGCGATGAAAGCAAAACTGTCTCAAAAAAAAAAACCACTACAAGGTTTATATCCACTAGTGCTTTATATCCACTAGGATGGCTACAATGAAAAAATGTTGGAGAGGATGTGGACAAATTGCAACCTTCATATACCAATGTTGGGAATGTAAAATGATGCAGTCACTTTAGAAAACGGTTTGGCCATTCTCAAAAAGTTAAACAGAGAGTTTAACTTTTTGTCTAACCCATCAGTTTCATTCCCAGATAAGTACCCGAGAGAAATGAAAACATATGTTTGCATAAAAACATATATATGAAAGTTTTTAGCAACATTATTCATAATAGCCAAAAAGTGGAGACAACCCAAGTGTCCGTCAGCTGATGAGTAAACAAAATGATGATATATCCATATGCTGTAATATTATTGGACAATAAAAAAGGTACTTGCTACAACAAGAATGAACCTTGAAAACTATGCTAAATGAAAGAAGCCAGAAACATAAGACCACATACTGATTGCATTTATCTGAAATGTTCAGAATAGGTGGATACATAGAAACAGAAAGTAGATCAGTAGTTGCCAGGGACTGGGAGAATGGGAGTGGCTGATAGTGGTTACAGGAGTTCATTTTGTGGTGATGAAAATATTCTGAAACTAGATAGTGATGATAGCTGTACAACTCTGTGAATATACTAAACAGCACTAAATTGTCTTCTTTAAGATAATTTTATTATATATGAGTTATTTCTCAAATTGTTAAAAAAAATTTAAAGAAGTTAAATTTTATGGCCAAAAGCATGTAGTCTTTTGCTTGTGTTTCCATGTGTAATCCATTTATCTAATTTCTCTGGTTCTAGTAGCCATTAGACTTGGTAACCAAAAAACTTTTTTTTTTTTTTTGAGATGGAGTCTTGCTCTGTCACCCAGGCTGGAGTGCTGTGGTGCAGTATCGGCTCATTGCAACCTCCGCCTCCAGGTTCAAGTGATTCTCCTGCCTCAGCCTCCTAGTAGCTGGGTCTATAGGCGTGCACCATCACACCTGGCTAATTTTGTATTTTTAGTAAAGATGGGGTTTCACCATGTTGACCAGCCTGGTCTCAAACTCCTGACCTCAGGTGATCCACCCACCTCAGCCTCCCAAAGTGCTGGGATTACAGGCATAAGCCTCCAAGCCCGGCCCCCAAAAAAACCTAATTAAAAAAAAAAGTTGTTTGTTTGTTTGTTTTTTCAAATATTTGTCAGTGAATACCAGTCCTTGGTAAGGATTTCTAGGCATAGTGATTCATTAATCATTACAGTTAAATTATGACTCAATTGTAGATTTCTAAATTAACATGTAAAAAACTGTCATTAAGTCATCTTGATTGCTTAATATTTTAGTCCACAATACTGCTTTAATGGTTGCCTTGCTTTTATTATTATTATTATTATAGGAGAGAGTCAGAAAGGAGAAACCATTCATTAGCTCGTCATGCAGACATTCTTGCTGCTGTTGAAACAAGGCTGTCACTATTAAATATGACTTTCATGAAATATGTGGATTCCAATCTCTGTTGCTTCATCCCAGGAAAGGTAAAATAGAATCGCTTGCCTAGAACAGCTGGACTGCCCTGCATAAACTTATTATTATAAAGTTATGAATTTTTGATTTTAGAAATGTTAGAATTGTTCCTACTTCTCTGAATGAGTTTCTACTAATTAATTTGTTTAGCTTCTGTACAGTTATAAATATGTATCGTTTATGTGATCTTTATATTTAAAATTCCAATTATGAAATAGACACTTGAAACCCTAATATTCTTTAGAGAAGTTTTTTTTCAGAGTTCATACTCAGGAAAAAATCTTGAGGTTTTACTGTTTGTTATGATGCCAGAGATAAGCAAGGAACAGCATAGGTATTGTCCCTGGCTTCAAGACTGGTACAGTTTTGGTAGAATAGGAGGGACAAGCTGGTTTTTGTTTTGTTTGAGAAATGTTTCATAAAGACAACTTTATAAACTTTCAAATTTGACAAGAATAAACAATTGCTATTTAGCAATATTCTCAGAACTAAGTAACAGTCCTCTTTAACACAGAAATAAGTATATTGTGGCATATTTACTAAGTTAGTAAAAACTCCAGCATTCAACATACTACTTCTACCTTCAATAGTACCCTGCTTCTTGAATTAAGTATAAATACAGATGAGATATGTCTGTATCTTTTTATATGGAAGTGGTGGAGATACAATTAAAGGTCATTTTGCTACTTGGTTGATGCTGGCAAAAGCTTCCCTTAACATAGTTGGAAATAACTAATATCTAGTAAAATTTGAATGTTCTCTTTTTGTTATTTCCAAAGATAATTTACATTGGCAGTATTTAATATGTACTTCGTCCATTTTTAGTTTTCTTTGACATTTGTTTTGAGGGGAATCCCATTTCTTATTGTATTTGAAATATTTTTGGTATATCTCACTTTCTTCACGTTACATACATTTTCTTTTAAAGATCTTGTTGCATACCAACATACTACCTACTGATGCTTTTTGTAGGCTGCTATGAGAGGATGACCAGTTAGAAACTTCAGAGTGATTCTTATGCCAGATTTCTCTGAATCTGACTTAAAGTCCTTAACTTTTAAGTGTTCCTGAGAAGTTCTTTGAACCAGTATAGCTTGTTTCCTACAGCATCATAGTTTTTTGTTTGTTTTGTTTTGTTTTTTGAGTTGGAGTCTTGCTCTATCGCCCAGGCTGAAGTGCAGTGGCGCGATCTCAGCCCACTGCAACCTCCACCTCCCGGTTCAAGTGATTCTTCTGCCTCAGCCTCCCCATTAGCTGGGAAGCTGAGATTACAGGTGTACGCCACCTTGTAGTAGAGACAGGGTTTTACCATGTTGGCCAGGCTGGTCTTGAACTCCTGACCTCATGATCCGCCCACCTCAGTCTCCCAAAGTGCTGGGATTACAGGCGTAAGCCACCACGCCTGGCCAGCATCATAGTTTTTATTGCGTATCTCATTGTTAAAAACATGAATATTTAAGGAACATCTTACTTAAATTACTTTGAAGTTTTCATAACTTCAAAGAGATTTCAGTCAGTTGTTAAGTAACAGAGTTGAATAGTTTGTGACAGAGCTCATGTTGCCTACAGAGATTAAAATATTTAGTATCCAGGCTGGCTGCGGTGGTTCGCACCTCTAAATCCCAGCTACTTGCGAGGCTGAGGCTTGAGAATCACTTGAACCCAGGAGGCAGAGGTTCCAGTGAGCCAAGATCACACCACTGCACTCCAGCCTGGGCAACAGAGCAAGACTCTGTCTCAAAAAAAAAGGAAAAAAGAAAAGAAAAATTTAGTATTTGGCCTGTACAGAGTTGCCAATTTCTGTTCTGGTTGATCAGGCTCACATGTTTGGAATGGTGATCTTTAGAGTCTAAACAAATAATGAATAATGTTAAATCCACTTGAGTCCTGTTGTTTTTGGAAACCACTTCTTGTTGACTTCTTTTTTTTCTTTTTTTTCCTTTTTTGAGACAGTCTTGCTGTGTCTCCCAAGCTGGAGTGCAGTGGAGCAATCTCCACTCACAACAACCTCTGCCTCCCGGGTTGAAGTGATTCTCATGCCTCAGCCTCCCAAATAACTGGGATTACAGGCGCACGTCACCATGCCTGGCTGATTTTTGTATTTTTAATAGAGATGGGGTTTCACCATGTTGGCCAGGCTGTTCTCTAACTTCTGACCTCAAGTGATCTGCCTGCCTCGGCCTCCCAAAGTGCTGGGATTGCAGGCATGAGCCCCTGCTCCTGGCCACTTGTTGAGATTTCACTTGATGTACCCACATGAAGGAACAAAAGTTAAGTGGCAGCAATGGAAAACATCTTGTGTTTCCAAGATGCAGTAGGTCCTCTTGAGCATTTGCTCTGGACAGCTCTGTAAGTGAAACTTTTACTTTGTCTACAGTGGGACAGCAGTTAGAAAGGAATTTTCTACCTAACTTTGCCTTATAAAGCGGATACCTACCTATCCTTTTCTCTTGTCATTGCTATATCTTATATTTATGAAGCACTTTCTGATTCTTTTGTATACATTATCTTACTTTCCATCACAGCCATGTATGGTAGCTAAAACAAGTATTACTGTAGCTATTTGATAAGAAAACTGAGTCCCGGCCGGGCACGGTGGCTCACGCCTGTAATCCCAGCACTTTGGGAGGCTGAGGCGGGTGGATCATGAGGTCAAGAGATCGAGACCATCCTGGCCAACATGGTGAAACCCCGTCTCTACTAAAAAATACAAAAATTAGCTGGGCGTGGTGGCGCCTGCCTGTAGTCCCAGCTACACGGGAGGCTGAGGCAGGAGAATTGCTTGAACCCGGGAGGCCGAAGTTGCAATGAGCCGAGACCGTGTCACTGCATTCCAGCCTGGCAACATAGCAAGACTCCATCTCAATAAAAAATAAAAAAAAGAAAACTGAGTCCCAGAAAACTGAATTGATTTAAGAAAAGCTATACTCCAGTCTTCTGGTTTCTCAATTGTCTTTACTGTTTTCTTGTTTTTACTTAATAGGACCAATTTTTTCACAAGAATGTATCCTAATTTCTTTTTCTCCTGCAAACCTGCCTTGGACTGGAAATAACAACAACAACAAAAGATGTTTGTTTTTATCAGATATGTGTCCTAGCATACTTAATTCAACTTGGATTATTTTCTTCTTTAAAGTACGTTCTTGGCCGGGCACAGTGGCTCACACCTGTAATCACAGCACTTTGGGAGGCCGAGGTGGGCGGATCACAAGGTCAGGAGATTGAGACCATCCTGGGTAACACGGTGAAACCCTGTCTCTACTAAAAATACCAAAAAAAATTAACTGGGCATGGTGGCACGCACCTGTAGTGCTAGCTACTTGGGAGGCTGAGGCAGGAGAATCACTTGAATCCACGAGGCAGAGGTTGCAGTGAGCCAAGATCACACCACTGCACTCCAGTCTGGGCAACAGAGCAAGAATCAGTCTCAAAAAAAAAGTACCTTCTTTATTGCTTATATCTGCCCTAAAGGCCTAAAGCAACATTGTGTATACTGAGAATATTACTTTTATTTCTGTGTAGCTGGCACCTTTTACTTAGGCTAAATTAAACTGCCAACATAACCCAGTTTGCATTATTTGGATTGTTTTATGAGTGTTCCCTTCTTTGTATTTCTCATGCTTAAAATGTTCATATCCTGTCTTCAAAATGTAAGGATGTGACATTTAATTTCCACATGCTGAAGTAAGAACATTATACAAAATAATTTTCTTTTCAGTCTAACATATAATCTTCATTTAATATGTGGTATTTATGATAAGTTGTTCTTGTTTTCCCTGACACATTGCTTCTGAGTTATACTTAAAAGTTCAGAAGGTTTTTTTTTTTTTTTTTTTTTTTTGAGATGGAGTCTCACTCTGTTGCTCAGGCTGGAGTGTAGTGGCACGATCTCAGCTCACTGCAACCTCCGACACCCAGATTCAAGCGATTCTCCTGCCTTAGCCTCCCAAGTAGCTGGGACTACAGATGCACGCCACCACACCCAGCTAATTTTTTGTTTTTTTAGTAGAGGTGGTGTTTCACCATGTTTGCCAGTCTGGCCTCAAAACTCCTGACCTCACCACCTGCCTCAGCCTGCCTGGCCACAGAAGTTTTTATACTCTGTTAAGAAAACTCACTTTTGTGGTTTTATGTAGACTACATTCATTTTGTCAAACTTTAGGTGTAGAGTAAGTATTTTATTCACTTAAGTGAATCTGGGTTGTAGCAACATTATAGTTTAAATTAGACAGCAGATATGTACCAGAATTTTGAACCTTATTATAGTTAGGGGAAAAAAGTATTTTTAAAACTGTTCTCCAAAACGGCAGTCACATTTACTCTTGGTAAGTTAAGTATGGCAGATTGAATACAGACTTTCCTCTAGTTTCTCTCAGAAGCCCACTCAGATAGAAATGAGCTCATGTTAAAAAGGAAAGAAAGACAGAAACCCACAAGAATGATGAGATAAGGAGAGAAGACAGTGGCGATAAAATTTTGAAAGCTGGAAAGTAGAAGAACAAATGGTGACTGATTTAGCAGAACTGAGGAAGTTAAAACCAAGAAGCTTTCCCTACTGTCAGTTTAAGATTTAACTTCCTTAGTTCTGCTAAACAGAAAGCTCTAGAGTTGAAAGCTCTAGCCAGACACCTATGAGAGTGGAACTGAAAACAGGAAGGTTGGTTGAGAATCTGTAGTTAAGAATGATTCAAACCTACAGGTCACCTCTCCAACTGCAGACAAGCTAGATCATTGCCCTTCTACTCAGCGAAAACTAAAGGCTTATTCACTGGGAGGGGCTAAAATGAGGTCCGTTGACAGTGACCACAGTGATAGAGAGAGCATTAAAAGCTGTCTAAAGAATTCAGACAACCTGTAATCCCATCACTTTGGGTGGCCAAGGCAGGCAGATCACTTGGGGTCAGGAGTTCAAGACCAGCCTGGCCAACGTGATGAAACCATCTCTACCAAAAATTAGCTGGGCGTGGTGTCGGGCACCTGTATCCCAACTACTTGGGAGGCTGAGGCAGGAGAATCTCTTGAACCTGGGAGGCGGAGGTTGCAGTGAGCCAAGATTGCACCACTGCACTCCAGCCTGGGCGACAGAGTGAGACCCTGCCACAAAAAAAAAAAAAAGAAAGAATTCAGGGCAGGTTACAAGTTTGCTGCTACTATCTAGGACAGGGATCAGCAAACTTTTGAAAAGGCCAAATCAGAAATAATTTTGGCCTTATGGTCTCTGTCACAGCTATGCAATTCTGAGAACAGCCATGTGCAATGTGTGGTAAATGAATTCGTGTGCTCGTGTTCCAGTAAACTAAATAGGGGCATAGTTGGCCAACCCTAACTACCACATTAATATTCCTTTTTTTTTTTTTTTTTTTTTAATTTTTAAGAGACAGGGTCTCACTATGTTGCCCAGGCTGTCTCAAACTCCTGGGCTCAAGCAGTCCACCCACCTTGGCCTCCCAAAGTACTGGGATTGTAGGTGTGAGCCACCACATCGAGCTGCACACTCTCTGCTCTTAACTGTCCCTAGTACCCCTGGTAACCCTTTTGTTCTTACTGAAACACAGTGGTCCCCAAGAATTAGGGTTTTTACAGTATGATTGACTACATAAGGCCATAAAGCTATATTTCCCTGAACAGAAGTAAAAATCTGCATATTAGGTATTATTGGCTTGTATTTAGTGTTCTGTGAAAGAAAATTGGTGGTGGTAAATTTTTTTATTCCTTTTTTTAATGTGTAAATTTTTGTTTTGTTGTAATTTCAAGTTTAAACATAAATTGCAAGACTAGTACAAGGAACTCCATAGAGCTTATTTGCAGATCCACCAGTTATTTACCTTTTGTCTTCTTTGCTTTTATTTTCTCTTTAAAATACATTTTGGCCAGGCGTGGTGGCTCATGCCTATAATCCTTATACTTTGGGAGGCTAAGATGGGCAGAAACCAGGAGTTCAAGACCAACCTGGGCAGCAAAGTAAGACCTCATCTCTACAAAAAAAATTGTTTTTAATTAGTGGCGTATAGTGGCATGCACCTGCAGTCCTAGCTACTTGGGCGGCTGAGGTGGGACAATTGCTTGAGCCTGGGCAGTCAAGGAAGCAGTGAGCTATGATCCTCATTCCACTGCACTCCAGCCTGGATGACAGAGCAAGATCCTATCTCAAGAAAATAAAAAAAAATTTTTTTTTTCCTGAACTACTTGAAAATAAGATGGAGACACTGTGCTTAGTTCCTAAATATTTCATTGTATTTCCTAAAAGCTAGGTTACTCTTAATTAATCACAGTACAGAGAGCAAAATCAGAAAATTGTAATACTGATGTATACTGTTATGTAATTGACAGTTCATATTTAAGTTTCATCACATATTCCAATAACACTTTTCCTAGCCATTTTTTTTCCCAATACAGAATGTAATCCAAAACCATGCATGGACTCTCTCTTCTTATATCTGGAACAGTTCCCTAGGCTCTTTGTGTCACTTGATCTTCACATTTTTGAAAAGCATAGGTCAGTTATTTTGAGGAATATCCTTCCATTTAAGTTTAATGCTTACAGAATGTTGTTTTGTTTCTTTTAAACTTAATTTTAACGTGAAGATACTCACAGATTAGTTGGGAACATATCTCCTTTTACTGTGCTTGTCCCAAAACATATATATGCAGCCTTGCACCTTAAAAAAAAAAAAAAAAGTGTTTTCATTTTAAAGAAGATATAACAGGCCAGCGGGGATTGCTCACGCCTGTAATCCCAGCATTTTGGGAGGCTGAGGTGGGCAGATCACCTGAGGTCAGCAGTTCTAGACCAGCCTGGCCAACATGGCAAAACCCCATCTCTATTAAAAATACAAAAAATTAGCCAGGCATAGTGGCATGTACCTGTAATTCCAGCTACTCAGGAGGCTGAGGCAGGAGAATCACTTGAACCTAGGAGACAGAGGTTGCAGTCAGCTGAAATCGTGCCATTGTACTCCAGCCTGGGAAACAGAGTAAGACATTTTCTCAAAAAAAAAAAAAAAAAAAGAATTATTCTGAGAAATTAGAAAAGATACACTAGCCTGGCCAACATAGTGAAACCCTGTCTCTACCAAAAAGACAAAATTAGCTAGGTGTGGTGGTACATGCCTGTAGTCTCAGCTTCTTGGGAGGCTGAGACAGGAGAATTGCTTGAACCTGGGAGGCAGAGACTGCAATGAGCTGAGATCGAGCCACTGTACTACAGTCTGGGCAAGACAGAGCAGGAAAAAAGGAAAAAATAATACAGTCATGTATTAAAAATAATATATTTATCCATCCCAGAAATGCATTGTTAGGTCATTTTGTCATGTGAACATTATAGAGTGTATTTACACAAACCTAGATGGCTCTTACACACAGGCTATATGGTATAGCCTGTTGCTCCTGAACTACAAACCTGTATACCTTGTTACTGTACTGAATATTGTAGGCAGTTGTAACACACTTATATTTATGTATCTAAACATAGAAAAGGTACAGTAAAAGTAGGGTACAAAAGATAAAAAATGCTATACCTATATAGGGTACTTATCATGAATGGAGCTCAGTTTCTCTGGGTAAGTCAGTGAGTGAGTGGTGAGTGAATGTTAAGGCCTAGGACGTTACTGTACACTTTGTAAACACTGCATACTTAGGCTACATTAAATTTTTTTTTTAAATACCGGGTCTTGCTGTATCACCTAGGCTAGAGTGCAGTGGCATGACTGCAGTTCACTGTAGTCCTGACCTCCCAGACTCAAGCCGATCCTCCCATCTCAACCTCCTGAGTACCTGGGACTACAGGCATATTAAATTTGTTTGTTTGTTTTTTTAATTTTGGGGCCAGTCATGGTGGCTCACACCTATAGTCCCAGCTTTGGGAGGCTGAGGCGGACGGATCACCTGACATGAGGAGTTCAAGACCAGCCTAGCCAACATGGCAAATCCCAGTCTCTGCTAAAAATAAAAAATTAGCCAGGCATGGTGGCATGCACCTGTAGTCCCATCTACTCAGGAGGCTGAGGTGGGAGAATCGCTTGAACCCAGGAGGTAGAGGTTGCAGTGAGTTGAGATTGTGCCACTGTACTCCTGCCTGGGTGAAAGAGGAAGACTGCCTCAAAAAAAAAAAAAAAACAACTGGGGTTGGCCAGGCATGGTGGCTTACACCTGTTATCAATCCCAACACCTGGGCCAAGGCAGGAGGGTCACTTGAGCTAGGGGTTCTTTACGTTTTAATTTTTTTACTTTTTTGTAATAACACTGTCATTTCGTTACAATATTGATGAGAAAAAAAAATCAAGCCGGGCGCAGTGGCTCACGCCTATGATCCTAGCACTTTGGGCGGCTGAGGCAGGTGGATCACCTGAGGTTAGGAGTTCGAACCAGCCTGGACAACACGGTGAAACCTCATCTCTACTAAAAATACAAAAAGCTGGATGTGGTGGTGTGCGTCTGTAATCCCACCTACTCGGGAGACTGAGGCACAAGAATCTCTTGAACCTGGGAGGTGAAGGTTGCAGTGAGCCTCAACAGAATGAGACTCTGTGTCAAATAAATAAATAAGCAAGCTGGGAGGGAGGGAGGGAGGGATGAATGGATGGATGAATAGATAGATAGAAAAATTAGCCAGGTGCAGTGGCATGGGCCTATAGTCCCAGCTACTCGGGAGGCTGAGGTAGGAAAAGCGCTTGAACGTGGGAGGCTGGGGTTGCAGTGAGCCAAGATTGCGCCACTGTACTCCAGCCTGGGCGACAGAGTGAGACTGTCTCAAAAAAGGAAAGAAAAGAAAAAGAAAAAATTAGTTCCCAGCCAGGGCCACTGTCTGTTCAATTTCTGTGTTCTCCATGTGTCTGCATGAGTTTTCTCTGTGTACTCTGATTTCCTCCGACATCTCAGAGCTGTGCCTGTTAGGTTCACTGGCATGTCTCAGTAGTTCCAGTCTGAGTGAGTGTGGGTGTGAGGGCACCATACAGTGAGATGGCATCCTGGACAGGGTGGATCACCACCTGGTAATCTGAGCTCCCAGGATGGGCTCCAGCCACCTGCAACCCTCAACCAGAATAAATAGGCCAGACACGGTGGCTCATACCTGTAATCCCAGCACTTTGGGAGGCCAAGGTGGATGGATCACTTGAGGTCAGGAGTTCAAGACCAGCTGGCCAACGTGGTGAAACCCCATCTCTACTAAAAATACAAAAATTAGTTGAGCGTGGTGGCACGCACCTGTAATCCCAGCTACTCAGGAGGTTGAGGCACGAGAACCACTTGAACCTGGAAGTGGAGGTTGCAGTGAGCTATCACACTACTGCACTCCAGTCTGGGAGACAGAGTGAAACTGTATCTCAAAAAAAAAAAAAAAAAAAAAAGAATGAACCAGGTGTGGTGGCTCATGCCTGTAATCCCAGCACTTTGGGAGTCCAGGACAGGAAGATCACTTGAGACCAGGAGTTCAAGACCAACCTGAGCAACATAGGGAGACCTTGTTTCTACAGAAAAAAAAAAAAATTAGCCAGGCATGATGGCACATGTCTTTGGTCCCAGCTACGCAGGAGGCCAAGGTGAGAGGATCACTTGAGTCCAGGAGGTAAGGCAGCAATGAGCCATGGTCATGCTACTGCACTCCAGCCTTGGCAACGGGGCGAGACCCTGTCTCAAAAAAATAAAATTAAAAGGCCTGGCGAGGTGTCTCACACCTGTAATCTCAGCACTTCAGGAGGCCAAGGGTGGGTGGATCCTGAGGTCAAGAGATTGAGACCATCTTGGCCAACATAGTGAAACCCTGTCTCTACTAAAAATACAAAAATTTGTTGGGCTTAGTGGTATGCGCCTGTAATCCCAGCTACTCAGGAGGCTGAGGCAGGAGAATCGCTTGAACCCAGGAGGTGGGGGTTGCAGTGAGCCGAGATCACACCATTGCACTCCAGCCTAGTGACAGAGCGAGACTCCATCTCAAAAAAAACAACCAGCCCCTCTGTATTTGTTGTTTGTTTCTGAACTGCATGTTGGTAGGAGGGGCTTCTTAAAATTTTTGCTTTATAAACATGTATTTCCTGATTGCCCACCATTATGACTGCCGTAGCTCACTGATTGACCAAATATTGGATTCGTTATCTTACTCGTTTTTATTAAGTGTATATATAGTTCACATTTATTTCAGGGTTTAATATTACAAGTGTTTTAGGGGCCACCATACCATAATCCCAGCACTTCGGGAGGCTGAGTCAGGTGGATCGCTTGAGGTCAGGTATTCGAGACCAGCCTGGCCAACATGGTGAAACCCCATCTCTACTATTAAAAAAAAATGTAAAAAATTAGCCAAGCGTGATGGCAGGCCCCTGTAGTCCTAGCTATTCGGAGGCTGAGGCAGGAGAATCTCTTGAACCAGGGAGGCAGAGGTTGCAGTGAGCTGAGATGGCGTCACTGCACTGCAGCCTGGGCAACAGAGCAAAACTCCTTCTCAAAAAAAAAAAAAAAAGAAGTGTTTTAGGTCTTTATTTAGAAGTTTGGTGATGTTTTTGTGACCAGAAATATGCCTTAGGAACTTAACACTTGTTTATATTAATTAGCCTATGATAAAATTGGTTTTGTTACATGTCATTTCACTTAAAGTCGGAGTTTTCAAGAACCTATCAACATTAAAGTGAGGACTTTTGTATAATATAGTAAATACTAGGCAATAGGAATTTTTCAACTCCATTATAATTATACAGGATGACCCTCGTATATGGGTTTGTCATTGACTATAATATCATGATGCAGCACATGACTATATCCAAACATGCCACATAAAGAATATTCAGGCCAGGTGTGGTTGCTCACACCTGTAATCCCAGCACTCTGGGAGGCCAAGGCAGGCAGATCACCTGAAGTCAGGAGTTTGAGACCAGCCTGGCCAATATGGTGAAACCCCATCTCTACTAAAAATAGAAAAATTAGTAAGGTGTGGTGGTACATGCCTGAAGTCTCAGCTACTTGGGGGGCTGAGGCAGGAGAATCACTTGAATCCAGGAGGTGGAGGTTATAGTGAGCCAAGATCACACCATTGCACTCTAGCCTGGGCGATAGGGTGAGACTCCATCTCCAAACAAAAATAAAAAGAATATTCAGAAAATTTTTAATGCACTTAAAATGTTTAAATATAGAGAAAATTTTTTTAAAAAATAAAAGGGGTAGAAGGAAAAGTTAAAGAAATCTCAAGTACAACAAAAAGATAGAAAATGAGAATTTATGAGGTTCAGTATTCTAACAGGAGCTTTGTTTGCTAAACAGATTTAAAAAGATTATTTCTCACCCACAATAGTCTAAAGGCCTAAATGATATTCACAGTATATAATTTGTTACTGTGCCACTTCAGACATAAGCATGGTATCTCTACGGTGTGTTAGAAATGTGATAGTGTACTTTGTAATTTTTGTAGAGACTTTCTAGCTATGTTGCTCTTGAACTCCTGCCTCCCACGTCCTCTCAAAGTGCTGAGATTACAGGTGTGTCAAAGTGCTGAGACTATAGACATGAGCCACCAAGTACAGCCTGTACTGTACTTTTATAAAGCTAAAAAAATATTTTTTATAACTTACAGTCAGCTCTCTGTATTCGTGGGTTCCACATTCATGGATTCAACCAACCATGAATAGAAAGTATTTAGAGAAGAATAAGTTTTCTAAAAAACAGCTATTTTTAAAATATTAATTTTAAAATAATACAACATAACAACTATTTACATAGTTTTGACATGATATTGGTAGTGTAGGTAATCTAGAGGTGATTTAGGTTTTATGCAAATACTATGCTATTTTACGTAAAGGACTTGAGCACACACACATTTTGGCAATGGGAATCCTGTACCCAAACACCTGAGGATACGGAGGGACTGACTATTTTATTATCTACAGTCTGGGTAAGTTTCAGCATGTGGCACATCATTTGAAAGATGTAGAAACAGCCAGTAAGAGTAAGTGACCTTCCTAAGGTCTGTGGTCTTGCTACTGGACCTCAAGACTCATACCATTACATTCTTGTTAATATAATGCAAAAAAAAATTATTAAATCTACTCAGAAAATGAACTATTTTGAAAATTTGGTAAATACCTTGCTTTCGTAATATATACCATGGTGGCCACTTAAAATTCTGAGTGGTAGGAACAGTGTGGTTCTCATACACATACTTTTCTTCCTTTATTTTTTTCCTTCACCTTGTCCTCTGCTTAAACCTTTTAGACAAAGAAAAGAGATTATTTTAAATGTTATTGAAAACATAGATTATCCCATTTGACTAAAATCTCTATACAGTAAGATTTTAAAATGTTCTTTTTTAATGGAAGACTTGGGGCAAATGGGAAGAGTTCACTTGCTTTTACACTATAGTTAGAAGACTAAATACAGTAAGGATAATATTTCACAAATTATAGACGTGTTTTCACCTTACTTTTTTTTTTTTTTTTTAAAGATGGGGTTTTACCATGTTGGTCAGGCTGGTCTTGAACTCCCGACCTCAGGTGATCCACCCACCTTGGCCTCCAAAGTGCTTGGATTACAGGCATGAGCCACCACGTCCGGCCTCTTCACATTACTTTTAATGGCAAACCCACAATTACTTTTACACCAACATAATAACTTACTATCGGTTAGCAATTCCTACAGGATATCTTGGTATGAAAGTTATTCTGAAGGATCATGGAAAAGGACTAATTGTATAATATATGTTTTTCAAAAACACCCTGGAATAAATGCTTAGTACATGGTAGTACTGCTGCGTAACTACTGTATAAATGTTGAGTTGCTATCCTTTCACCCATCCATCCACATCATCCCTGTGCTCAGTTCCACATTATTTAGCCAGGTGTATCTTCCTCCTGCTCTCACTTCCCTTACCTGTTGAAATTTTACTTATTCCTCATTACCATGTCCTTCATTAGACCTACCCAACTGTCTCAAGCAGATCTTATCTCTACTCTATTTTTCCACAGCACTTTGCTTGTACGTTGAACTTCACTACAGTCTCAGTTTTATTTGGCTGTTTATGGGTCTTTCATTTAAGTATTATGTATTTTTAGAAGTTCCTCTCTTTTTTTTTCTTTTTCTTTTTTTTTTTGTTTAGTCTATTTTTATTCTATGAAGAAAGAAGTTTCTCTCAATAGAAATCTTGTTCATATGACCTTTGTGTTCAAAACATAATTGTCTGACTTCTGAAAAACCATATAATATTTTTTTTTTTGGAGACAGTCTGCCCTGTCACCTGGGTTGATCATAGCTCATGGGACTATAGGCATGTGCCACTGTGCACAGCTGATTTTTAAATTTTTTGTAGAGACAGAGCTCTCTATGTTGCCCATTCTGCTCTGAACTCCTGTCCCCCAGGAAGTCTTCCCACCACGGCCTCCAAAGTGCTGGCACAGTAGGTATGAGCTGCCACACCCGCCCAAAAAACAAATTGTGTTGAATTTAACCCTGTCATTTGCCCTTAAACAGTTTTGTTTAGCTGTATTAATTAATGTTAATATATTTAACCATCTTTACCCCTTATTTATTAACCGCCATGTGCCAGACACTGCTAGGCTCTGGGGATCTGATAGTGAAACATGGTGTGATCTCTTCTGTCGTAGAGTTTACTACATTATAGGGAAGACAGAAATTAACAGAAAGATGTACTTAAAAATTGTAATGTGTATTCTGAATGGAAATAAAGAGTTGGATGAAGATAGTAACATGATTTGAACTGGAGGAGGGTTCAGAAAAGACTTCTCAGAAAGTACAATGTTACTGTGACCTCATGTATGACTAAGGAATTTGAAGTGTGATATACAGGGATGGCATTACAGGAAAGAGATCAGAATGTGCAAAAGCCCTGGGGCAAAAAGGTGGGGGGCTTGATTTAGTTCAAAGGGCTCATGGCCAGTTTGTATCTGTAGCTGCAACATATTAGCCTTGGGAACAACATTAAAAAATTATGGAAGGCTGGGTGCAGTGTCTCACACCTGTAATTCTAGCACTTTGGAAAGCCGAGGCAGGTGGATCACCTGAGGTCAGGAGTTTGAGACCAGCCTGGCCAACATGGTGAAACCCCATCTCTACTAAAAATACAAAAATTCGCCGAGCGTGGTGGCAGTCGCCTGTAATCCCAGCTACTTGGGAGGCTGAGGCAAGAGAATTTCCAGCCTGGGCAACAAGAGCAAAACTCCATCTCAAAAAAAAAAATATATGGAATACTGTGGAACTTTTCCTGTATATAACCCATATATAAAACTTTCATAAACAAAAAACTATGGGTCAATTAATATCCTAGCGTTATACATAAAACATCAGTCAGTGTGAAGGACCCCTTAAATACTAATTTTCTACTTTGGCTTAGATTTTTAACTTTAATAACTATTTCTTAATTATATATAAATATTATATAATTTTTAAAGCTTTGAGCTGCTAGTTTCCACAGATATTTTACTCCTTGGATATATACATGTATATATAAAATTTGTCTATTTCTAGTCCTTGAACAAGCCAAGCTGACACTGACCTTGGGGCCACTGTCATCACTGTTTCTACCTGAATCACTTCTCTCCACATATCTTCAATCGATCAATTCTTCCTCATCATTCAGTCTTACTTACAAATGGCAAAGAAGCCTTTCCCAACCACCTGTCTCATGTTATTCCCTCCTTTCCTTGTAGAAACTATCATTACCCTCTTTTTTCCATGTGGCACTCCTTTAAATTATTTTCTTGTTTAATTTAGCTTCGTGAGAATGATTATCTTGTCATCCTTATTTACTGCTTTTTACTTCAGTACTTTGAAAAGTGACAAGTACGGCCGGGCACGGTGGATCACCTGAGGTCAGGAGTTTGAGACCAGCCTGACCAATATGGTGAAACTCCAACTTAAAAAAAAAAAAAGGAAGAAAAGTGACAAGTACATAGTAAGAACTCAATTAATGCTTGAATAATATTTATCTTACAAGTTATGATAGGCTTACGTAATTAAATTGTAAGTCTAAGGGAAAGTACTCCATTTTTCATTGTGTGTGTGTGTGTGTGTGTGTGTGTGTGTGTGTGTGTGTGTGTGTGTAATCGTTCCTAAAATAGTAGTTCAGTAAGTTTTTATAGGGGGAAAAGGTTATCTTCTTCTAAAGTAAGTTCATAATATTATAATATTGCCAGAAATAAATGTGTTCTCCCTTGGCAATTAGCCATCATCCAAAATTCCTCTCCTGAACTCCCAACCTGTATCTCAAGCTGCCTGCTAGCAAATATCACCTACATGTCCCGTGTAATTCAAAATCACCACATCTCATCTCCATTGCATCTGCCTACGTGCACCACCTCGGCCCAAGCCAGTTCCTGTTTAGTTCTCCAGGCCCACAAAGCTGGCCTCTTCTGTGATGTCTTCTCAGGCTTATGATAAGGACACATCCTAAGGTTCGATTTTGCTGACAGTTATTAAGCACACATCATACTCCACTGACAAAGATCATCACATTATGCTGAGAGTCTAGAAAATGTGAAGGGCTATGAATTTGTCCTGATACTATTACAAGATTGTGTGATTCTCTGGCTGTGCTCAGCAGCCTGAGTAAAGGAGAAGGGAAGATGGGCTATAAGATTGATCCAGAGTTGGGAACAAGCTAGATAAATGCAGTAGGAGAAATATGTGGGATGCCAGGTTGTTTGAGATTTTGGTGACAGAATGGTTTGATTGATTAACCCTCAGTTCTTATGAGGTAAGAGCCCATTGGAATAGATGTCATCCAGATTGGGGTCTTTAGAAATAGGAATTTTAGGCCAGGCACAGTGGCTTACACCTGTAATCCCAGCACTTTGGGAGGCCGAGGAGGGTGCATCACCTGAAGTCAGGAGTTCAAGACCAGCCTGACCAACATGGTAAAACCTGGTCTCTACTAAAAATACAAAATTACTTGGGCATGGTGACGCACACCTGTAATCTCAGCTACTCGGGAGACTGAGGCAGGAGAATTTCTTGAACCCTGTAGGTGGAGGTTACAGTGAGCCAGGATTGTGCCACTGCACTCCAGCCTGGACAATACAGTGAGACTCCATCTTAAAAGAAACAGGAATTTTATCTTCAGGTTTATACTGAAGCCATGGGAAGTATTAAAGATAACCTCACAAGGATGAAAGCTGAGATCATAAATGCCTAAGGAAGGTTTATTTACCATTCCAGCAAGAGAGTTAGGTGTTCTCCCCATAATAAAAAAGGATCTTCTGCTACCTTTTAGTGATGACAAGGAAGTGAGGAGACTTCATTCCAATCCATAATAAGTCTCAGAGAAACAAAACTTAAAGGGATAGAGCATATGGAGGCAGTATTAAAGAGCAGAGAAATCATGCTGAGTTCCTGCAGCTTAGGGGAACAAATTCAGGATTGGAGGATTAATAAAATATGGGTTTGGGCAATCTCCAACCCTACCCCAGCTCCCATACAGGATTTCATTTCTTAGTTTAACTCTCTAGTGTCTGTAGCAATTTGTATATCCCTGTTTGTATCACTTATGTACACATATATCTCCCCAGTTACACTGTGATTTCCTTCAGGGTCAGGAGCTTTATTTTCATCCTGATTCCTCAGCCCCAATACAGTACCAATACATGAAAGGTGCTTAATAAATACAAGTATAAAGTATTGTAACAGTCTGGGCGCGGTAGCTCATGCCTATAATCCCTGAACTTTGCGAGGCCAAGGCAAGTGAATCACCTGAAGTCAGGAGTTCAAGACCAACCTGGCCAACATGATGAAACCCCGTCTCTACTAAAAATACAAAAAAAATTAGCCAGGTATGATGGTGGGCGCCTGTAATCCCAGCTAATCTAGAGACCTGAGGCAGGAGAATCACTTGAACCTAGGAGGCAGAGGTTGCAGTGAGCTGAGATCACACCACGGCACTTCAGCCTGGGCAACAAGGGCAAAACTCCATCTAAATAAAAAAAAGGTATTATAACAATCCCAAAAACCATGTGTTGCAAATGGCAGTATTCATCAGTGGCCAGTACATCACTTACATCACCCTGCAAGTCATTGCCAGAATTGCAGAACAAGCAGTTTTAAAGCAGTTTTACTTCTCTGCCTATTTAGCTGTTTTCTTTATTAAAAAAAGAAAAATCTAAAGTGCTAATGAGAATTCGTTATTTTAGGTGATTGATGAGATATATCGTGTGTTGAGATACGTCAATTCTACCAGAGCCCCTCAACGAGCTCATGAAGTACTTCAAGAATTAAGGGATATATCCTCCATGGCAATGGAGTACTTTGATGAAAAGATTGTTCCAATTTTAAAGAGGAAATTACCAGGATCAGATGTGTCTGGAAGACTCATGGGCTCTCCTCCAGGTATCTTGGCTTTATAGTCATGTTTGTGCATAGTTTTGTAACTCGCCTCTTGTTTATTTTCCATTTAACCAAGTGTCTTGAACTCTTCTGTGTTAGTAGTTGTTTATTGGCAGCATCATTTTTAATGCGATTAGATTATCAACCATAACTTGTACAGCTAATCCACTAGGCGCATTTCTTGTTTCTAGCTTTTCAGTATTTATACTCTGAAAAACAATCTGAGCAGTCTTGTGACTAAATTTTTGCACATACCCATATTGACTTACAATAAACTTATCAGATAATAGAATTGCTGGGCCCGGTCAGGCGCAGTGGCTCATGCCTGTAATCCCAGCACTTTGGGAGGCCAAGATGGGTGGATCACCTGAGGTCAGGAGTTTGAGACCACCCTGGCCAATATGGTGAAACCCCATCTCTACTAAATATACAAACATTTGCTGGGCATGGTGGTGCATGCCTGTAATCCCAGCTATTCCGGAGGCTGAGGCAGGAGAATCGCTTGAACCCAGGAGGCGGAGGTTGCAGTAAGCCAATATCGTGCCATTGCACTCCAGCCTGGGTGACAAGAGTGAAACTCCCATCTCAAAAAAAAAAAAAACAAGAAAGAAATAGGATTGCTAGACAGAGCACAATGGCTCACGCCTGTGATCCCAGCACTTTGGGAGACTGAGGCGGGAGGATCATTTGAGCCCAGGAGTTCAAGACCAGCCCGGGAAACATAGGGAAACCCCCACCTCTACAAAGAATTTAAAAATTAGCTGGGTGTTAGTGGCGCATACATGCCTGTGGCCCCTGCTACTTAGGAGGCTGAGATGTGCTACCCTGTCTCAAAAAAAAAAGTAATAGAATTCCAGGTGAAAAGTTACATACAAATGCTCCTTAATTTACAATGGGATTACATCCTGATAAACCCATCATAAGTAGAAATGTAAAGTCAAAAAACGCACTTAATACACTAACCTATCAAACATCGTAGCTTACCTAACCTACCTTAACCATGCTCAGAACACTTACATTAGCTTACAGTTGGGCAAAATTATCTAGCAAAGCCTATTTTATAATAAAGCATCCTTGTGTAATTTATTGAATTTATTTTCTGTTATACTGAAAGTGAAAAACAAAATGGTTCTGTGGGTACTTGAAGTGCAGTTTCTACTGAATGTCTATCACTTCTATACCATCGTAAAGTAAAAAAAATCATTAAGTTGAACATTGTAATTTGAGGACTGTTGTATTTTGTTTGTTGTTGTTTCTGATGAATTAATATTCTTTTTTTAAAAAAAAAAATATACCAGATAAAATGCCAAAAACTCTTCAGGGAGATATTTGGTGAATTATTTCAGCCCCCAAAGTGTCTGACTGCTGCTTTAAAAGACAGGGTTCATAAGGCTATTTTGAACAGTATTACTTCATCTGTGCTAAATAACTGTTTTGTGTAAGTATGTTGGCTCTTAAAAGATGTGTGCCTTTATCTACTGAAAGACTAAATTATTTAATATATCCAACTCTGGCAAGTACTTTAAATTAGGAAAGAACTTAGTAAATAAAAACTTTTTGTTTTGTTGAGATTAGTTAGCTCCCTGTAGTACTCAGTGAGGCAACTGAGTGGCTCTCTGTAATTGAGTAATAAAGCCTACATATCTCGACATTAATGTATCTGTTATTTATTGAGTACCTATTATGCGCACAGCACTGTACTGTGGCCTGTGGAGAGTAAAAAGAAGTGTAATACGTGGTGTCTGCTCTCAAGGATCTTACTATTTCAAAAGGTAAGATGCACCCAGACTTGAAGTTAAATTATTATAGGCAAGACAACTAAGGCAGTGTCCAATTAAATGTCAAATGAGAGTCAGGGAAACAATTTTAAGGTAGATAAGATCACTGTTGACTGGTCTGACTGGAACATCACAGGAGGTAAGGATTGATTTGAGCCTTGGTGAATAAGTAGAAGTTGGATACGGATAAGCAGAGAGGGGAAAAAAGAATACATCAATAAAGGAAATATGGTTATTTAGATGTGCAAGAAGAAGATTGGCATGATGGGTTTAGGGTATGAATGGACCCATTTGGTTCTTTTAGAAAACCTTCAGTAGATAAGGTTAAATGAAATGTTTAAAATAGTTATTTTTATGCCTGTGTTACATTCCTGTTATTCTTAAAAGAATAGGTCCAAGGCCCTCCTACACCATGTCAGGAGTTCTTTGTGATCATAACGTATGATGTAACCCACTCTGACGGAGTCCCTATCATTTGGCTAAAGTTGAAGCCTTTGCATAAAACTAAGTGCAGAGTGAACTTAAGAACACGATACAGGTTGAGTATCCCTTATCCCAATTTCTTGGGACCAGAAGTGTTTCAGATTTTGGCTTTTTTCAGATTTTGGAATGTTTGCATTACACTTACTGGCTCCACAATCTCTTATCCACATACCCACAATCCAAAATGCTCCAATGAGCATTTCCTTGAGCATCATGTCGGTGCTCAAGAAGTTTCAGATTTTGGATTTCAGATTTTTGGATTAGAAATGTGCAACCTGTAGGTCTGTGCTTCTGACGTGAACGTTTATGTTCGTTATGTGAATTAGATAGGAAATAATTATTTTCTATTACTTGTATTTTCTTACTAGGTTCTAAACATGTTTTTACAATATTTTAAACTCAAGTTTATGTCATTAAATGCAGTAGTCTACATACATATTTACTGGCAGTCTACATACTGCCACGTGAGCAGAAGAATCAGAATTGAAACTCATTTATAATTAAAATAAGGTATTAAAATATGATGATTAACCCATTAATTAGACCAAGTGGATTGCAAAGAAAAAGAAATTATCAGAAGTGACATAATAAAGATATTCCATTTTTAAATAAATGGTAGGGAAACATTTTAACTGATTGACCCTTTTAAATTATTCCTCCACAGTTCCAGGACCGTCTGCAGCCCTAACAACAATGCAGCTCTTCTCCAAGCAAAACCCTTCAAGACAAGAGGTTACCAAACTCCAGCAGCAGGTTAAAACAAATGGTGCTGGCGTGACTGTTCTCAGGCGTGAAATTTCTGAGCTTCGCACCAAAGTGCAAGAACAGCAAAAACAGCTTCAAGACCAGGACCAGAAACTGCTAGAGCAGACCCAGATCATAGGTGAACAGAATGCACGGTTGGCAGAGCTAGAACGCAAATTACGAGAAGTAATGGAAAGTGCTGTAGGAAATTCCTCAGGGTCTGGGCAGAATGAGGAGTCCCCTCGGAAACGAAAAAAGGCTGGGGAAGCCATAGACTCTCTTAGGAAATCTAAACGTCTTCGGAATAGAAAGTAAATTGGAATGTGGTTCTAGTTCCAGAGGAAGACGTGGCTTAGTAGCTTAAGCAGTTACGCATATCAGGATACCGTGAGCAACATGGTGTCCTTTAAGCTTCTAGGCTTTCAGAACATAACTTAAACTTGAACTCTTACGGTTGGGACATTCTTTTCCCGCTTCTCCTGATTGAACTGATGCACAGAATCTTTTTACTTTGCAATAGATTTGTACTAACCAGACCTGTTCTATCCCATTTTGAGGAGTTACCTTTTTTCTGTGCAGTTAATGTTTAAAGTAAGTTAATTTGTTTCTGCATATATGCACATACATAAGGATCTTAAACCCAGTCTTGACAGACTAGAAGTTAAGTTTAATACAGAAAATGTCCTGTTCACTTGAAAGAAAAGACCTACTTTTTAAATGGACACTATCTTCTTGTTGTTGTTTTTTTTTTAAGTCTTTTTGTTATAAGTGACCTTTGTCTGGAATGTCTGAAAAGTAGTTAATGCTTTTTGGTATTGAAGTAATGGGTAACTAAAATGGACTTCCATAGTATTGACTGTAGAAGGAGCCTCTACAGTATTGACTATATATTTTTATAAACTACTGGCAAGGAACTTATCCAGTTGTTATACATGTTTTCAATTCTCTTTGGGGGCCATGTCCTACATTTGCATGGATGGATGCATGCGTTGCCTAATCAACTCACTTAAAAAGCTCTTGCACTGGTATTGATCTTGAACCTCTACTTCCCCCACTCTAAGCAGCGTCTTAGTTTATTTAAGCGCTTAACATCTTCCACCGCAACAGCTTGCCTCTAGAGGGGAAATTGTTCGTCCATTTGTCCTCCAGTTTTATAGGAACAAGCGACTATTAAAGCCCATTGCTTTATTCTCTGTAGGGTTCAGGTACACTGGCTAAGGCAGAACCCCAAATTCCAAGACTCTTTCTATCAATATTGGACCTCTGGGAGCTAGTATTCTGCTTTGCTCACCACCGTGTGCTCATTGATCAGATGTGGCGAGTGAGTAGGGGACTCGACTTGCAGGATGCAGTTTTGTCATTGCAGCAAAGTTCATTGAGGAAAATTGTACCATGAAAAAGCATTTTGATTATTTCATTTCTGGGGGATGACCTTGAGGGAAGCTTTTTAATATTAGTTTCAAGCTTTCCTTATCCCACAACTTTAAACAAAAGCTTTAATTTTGTTTGCACTCCTGTTTTGAGCTTGTAACTGGAAAAGCGTGTCTTGCACTGTTCAGCCTCCTGAGTGGTCACTTTAACAACCTCCAAATTGTGTACAGTGGTTGTTCTCCCTAGTTGTATATTTTTGAGACATTCAATTATTACTGTCTTAGTTGTGTTTTGATTTACTAAATTATGTAGCAATTTGACTGTTAAGTTCTTTTAAACAACTGTTGCCTTGGGCTGCAGTTGTTTAAAGTAAATTTAGGTGTAATATAGAAAACTATCCCTTTCCAGGTGGGAGCTTAACACCTGTATAAAACCTAAGGTTGTGGTAAGTACCTTAGTTGAATAAAAGCACAAGGTTATCACCTTTTTTATCCGTCCAACATGACATGGTTATGCATCCTTTAGATTAACCTCACCAAATGAAGCTTTTTCTATCCATTTTTAATATTGTCCATACATAATATTGTCCTTAGATTTTGATCAATTCTATGTCTGGCTTTGAAATTCCATTTACAATGTAGTATGTTTTCAATGAAAAACCATCAAGTAACATCCAAGTGTTTCATGGTTTGTTGGGAAGGTAATTTTAAAATAAAACAATTTCCAAAACACATTTGTCAGCCAAGGTCATCCATAAAAGTCCCTGTCTGGAACTCATTTTCTCAGCACTTCTCATTTTTGTAATCATAGTATTTAGCCATATTATTGTATCTTTAGAGGCGGCCCGGTGGAATACCCAGGACCTCTACTAGTCTGCTTTTCTGATAATAGGAAGAAGACTTTTTTTACTTATTAAAGTATGTGTTTACAGATTTACAGAGTGTGATCCGTATGCATCAAAGGGATACAGCCCCAGACTTATTTGTCGTTCATGACTATTAAAAGTTCCCTGAGTTTCTTTTTAAACTACATCTAGATAGCCTAAATATCTATATAGTCTTCCATTAGTTAACTGCTTATTCTCTTGTAATAAGCAGTCACACTATTAGAAGGTAGATTTTCGATTCCAAAATCCAAATTTCTATTGCATACACTTATAATCATGTGTTCATAAAGCTAATTAGTTGCACTTGTTAATGCATGAATGTTCCATCCAGTAGGAGAATAAAGCACTACAGTTCCGTTGTTCAGATCTTAAATCTTAGGCTATTTAGCTAAAACATGTTAGGCTATTGCCTTCACCAGTTATAAAGACAGTTATTTGATAGCTGTTATGCTTACTTATGGATAGCATAATGGTATTTAAGGTTTAACAAATCGTAGATTATTTTGATCAGCTAATACTGACTTATGTTACAGGAAATCTGTAAATTAACCTCCTGAGAGAACCATTCTGCCCTGCATTTTAAGTCAGTTATCTAAATGCTGTGTGTTGTTAATGCTGCGTTGTCTTAGTGCACCATTTCTTAAAGTATTCCCTTCGTCTTCCTTGGCTGTTTTTCGGAGGTGTCTCCATGTTAATGGGTCATTCCCACATATAAATGTATTATTGTACAGCGCTACACACGGATAACAATGTGAAAAGGCATGCCTAAGCAATGAAAAGGGCTGGCCTCACCCCCACCCCAGCCAGATCCTCTGCTTATCTCCCACATGCACTTGGCTTACTTGGTTTTCACAGATTCTGAGGTTATAGAACCTGTTTTTTTTAAACTCCTGTACAGAGTCTGGAAATAATGGGGGCAAACACAAATGTATTGAGAGTCATTATACTTACTTTTAAAGACTATTGGGGTGCCGTCAGGTCAAAAGCCACTGATTTCAGAAGCAATTTTTTTGTAAAATGTTTTTTGGAATACTGAACTTTACAGGGGCTTGCCTTAATCTCTATTTAGTAGTTTCAAGATGTATGCGCAATTATTCTACGTGTTAAAAATGTTAAAATATTCTATGTAGCCCCAAAGGTGGGTAAAACAGAGTATAAGTAATGCCTAAATAAATAAGCTAAAAGGTGTCACTACAGCTGGATTTTTGAGAGAAAATTTACATCAAACCTAGGCTATGTGTAATAAACAAAAATAATGGCACCTTAAGATTGCACTATTTTATGCATTATTTTATATGCCATTTCATAGCCTGCACTTTAATCTCCAAAGAAACGATGTATGATGTCCCAGTTGTTCCTTATTATTAATAAACTTTTTTCCTAAGACAGGGCACTTAATTCTATTTTACTATACTGAATTAGTTTTTTGGAGGTAGATTCCTTTCTTGAGTTCTCTATTTCCTTAGCCATAATATTTTCTAGGATCTGGGAACTCCCTATCTTGTCTGTTTCCAACATTATATAATTTTAATTTAATGTAATGTAAATCTCATACTTGGTGATCAACACATTCTTATATCCTGCTCTAGCAATGAGTACCCATTTGTTACACTTACCAAACTCTCTAAAAATCTATGCTGTGAGTAAGATTTGAAGCCAGGAATAAAAGGCAGTCTGAAAGAAAACATCCTGTATGATGCAGTTGCTTAGAAATGGCTGATTTCTGATATGAAACCCAATTTGATACACTGTCCAGTTCTTTGACTTGGGATCTATCTGAATTGCTTTAGTACACAAAAGGTTAAGTTAAAACTACTTTAAACTTGTATAGCCTGCCATCTGAGGTGATTTATTTTCAAAAAATACTAAATCTATAAAATTAGACTGTTAGTTGGCTGCTCCCTACCATGATTTTACTTTTAATAGCAATACAGTTATATTGGTGATAAATATGACAGGCTTAAGTACTGTCAGCCTTTTGTATCTTCCTAAGCATCTTGGTTAAATTTCTGGAGTTTAAAAATTAAATCCAGATTTCTTCTGTTGTGTCTGAAGAGAACCATGAGATTTGGAAGCATATTGGTAATCTATTAGTCCACTGGCAAAGTATATTTGTCCATATTCAAACCTATTCCGAAAGGTTAGACGTGTTTAAGATTCCTTTACTGTGGTACCATGTCTGTTTACCTATGCTTATGAGCAAAAATAAATTACTAGTTTACCTTCTGGAATTTTAATTGTTATAACCAAATCAATTATTGGAAAGTGAAAAACACCTCCCGGTCACACAACAGGGTACGTAAATAAATGTGTTGTTACCAGTGCTACTTGTTTTCTTTGTATTTCATGCACAAAAAAATATGGAGCTCTATTGCTAACATAACATTAATAGCTACTGTCTTTTGGAGCACTGTACTGTCTGTTTTACAGATGTTACTGTGGTCCTCATGGCTGCCTTATAAAGTAGGTTTTACTCTACATGGGGAAGTTGAACTCGGGCTAAGCAACATGTCCACGGTGTTATACAAGTAAGTGACACAAGTGGGATTTGACCCATAAGCTCTGAAGTTTATGAACTTGCTACTACTATACTACATCCTAGAAACCTGAAAACAATGAGACTCTGAATTTAATATAAGCAAGATCATCCCACACATCCAATACCAAAATCACTGACGTTAAGAGTAGTATGTAGAACTAAGATCAAGAAAAAGCTGGGCTTGGAGGAGGCAACTTTTTTAAAAGTTATTTGCACACAAGGGGTTCACCCAAGGTGTACAAGTAAAAGAATGTTTTTAAGGCTTCCAGAACCTGTAATCTAAAATCAGAGGAAGTCCTGGCAGTAGCTGTACTCTGAGGCTACTAACATGTCTAAAGTCACCTTCTGGCCAGGTGCGGTGGCACATACCTGTTACCCCAGCACTTTGGGAGGCTGAGGCAGGTGGATCATTTCAGGCCAGGAATTTGAGACCAGCCTGGCCAACATAGCGAAATCCCCCATCTCTACTAAAAATACAAAAATAAGCCAGGCTTGGTGACGTGCACCTGTAGTTCCAGCTACTAGGAAGGCTGAGGCACAAGGATCGCTTGAGCCCAGGAGGTGGAGATTACAGCGAGCTGAGATCACACCACTGCACTACAGCCTGGACAACAGAGCAAGACTATCTCAAAAAACAATAAAAAGTCACCATCCTATAACATATGCTGCTGGTCAGTAGAAAAGTAGCGACTACCAATTATTTTGCCCTTTGAGGGCAAAGTACTAGTTCTCTTTCATAACTACTTCCAATTCCAAAACTAAATGCTTGGATCTTCAACAAAATAAAATCATATAAATCAATTTAACCTGTTTTTTAAAGGTGTAACTGATAGGGAATTGCTGAAAACAATTCTTGGAAGAGGAAACTAAGTGCTTTGCTCCCAACCTGTGGACAGCTTAGATGTTCAGAAAAGAGATCACAGATAACGTTAGGCTGTGGATGAGGGTGACAGCAGTGGTGTCAATTGTCCTCACACCATGACTGCATTCTGTCATCCAGAGAGCCTAGAAAGATAAAGGTGGTTGCTGTGTATCCCAGTCTTCAGAAAGTAGATGAGGGTGGAAGTTTGTATTTTCATATTCTCCAGGTGGCTAAATTGCTGTATAATAGATTCACATCGTTAGAAGCCAAAGATCTTCACCAGTGTTCTTCCTTTTTTCTTATCTTTAAAAAACTTTTATTTTAAGATCTCACCTTTGTGAACTTCCCCATGTTAACTGCTGAGCCAGTTCTTACAGAATTCGTTAAAGATGATGTTCTTTCCAAAAAGATGAATCTCAATTTGCTGGTATACATTCCTCTGGTTTGTTTGTTTCATACGGAGTCTCTGTCGCCCAGGCTGGAGTGCAGTGGCATAATCTTGGCTGACTGCAACCTCCGCCTCCTGGGTTCAAGTGATTTTCCTGCCTCAGCTTCCCAAGTAGCTGGGATTATAGGTGCATGCCACCACACCCAGCTAATTTTTGTATTTTTAGTAGAGATGGGGTTTTACCATGTTGGCCAGGCTGGTCTTGAACTCCCGACCTCAGGTGATATGCCCACCGCAGCTCCCCAAAGTGCTGCGTTTACAGGCGTGAGCCACCACTCCTGGCCTACATTACTCTGGTTGTTTTTTGTTGTTGTTGTTGTTGTTTTGTTTTTTTGAGAGAGATTTTCACTCTTATTGCCCAAGCTGGAGTGCAATGGCATGATCTCGGCTCATCGCAACCTCCACCTCCCGGATTCAAGCAATTCTCCTGCCTCAGCCTCCTGAGTAGCTGGGATTACAGGCATGGGCCTCCATGCCCAGCTAATTTTGTATTTTTAGTAGAGAGGGGTTTCTCCATGTTGGTCAGGCTGGTCTCGAACTCTTGACCTCAGGTGATCCGCCTGCCTCAGCTTCCCAAAGTGCTGGAATTACAGGCATGAGCCACTGCGCCCAGCCTTCCTCTGATTTTTGATTAATCATTTCCTCAAAGCAAAATTAGAGTAAACCGTATGCAGAAAAAATTTGAGCAGTTGGATGTTTGAGCAAAATGTCCAACTGATAACTGGAAAGGAAATACAAATCAAGGATAAACTTCCCCTAATTCAATAAATTCTGTACAAAGAAACGCAACTAAATAGCTTTCAACTTTCTCAGCTTTTATGTTTTTAAACTCTTTTTTTCCTCCTTTCCTTTGGACTGAACAAAAGTCAAATTCGAATTAACTGATTTGTTAAGAATTTGTGAAGCAGCAATGTAAATAGGAAAATGACCAGGAATGCAACACCTAAGATGTACTTTTCTGTGGTAAGACAAGGGAAACACCCCCTCCCTTCTCAAGGCCAAGCCAAAGAGGATTACTTGGGGCTGGGCAGAGAAGAGAGGGCTAAACTGCTTGTTCCTTCTTTGGAGAGTTAGAGCAAGCTTACAAGAAAGTGCTCTTTAGATAAACAGTTTCTGTAACCCTACTCATTTCCATAGCTTCCAGAGGATCATATCATAAATCTCTCCCGTTGTTCACAGGGCTTTTTGCACTGCCGCACCCTGCCTCCTTGAGGACCACAGGTGAAAACACTAGTTTTCTTCAAATGCTCCTCTGCCTTGGGCTGGGAAGCAAGAAAGAAGGGGAACCTAGAGCAGCACCAGGTCCGATGAAAAAGGAGCATCTCCAAAACTTCCTAGACTATAAGATGCAATTTAGGGTAAAAGTCAAGTATACATGTCCGGTGCAGTGGCTCATGCCTGTAATCCCAGCACTTTGGGAGGCTGAGGCGGGCAGATAACCTGAGGTTAGGAGTTTGAAACCAGCCTGGCCAACATGGCGATACCCCGTCTCTACTAAAAAATACAAAATTTATTTCCTGGAATACACAGTTAAAAAAAAAAATACTCCTGGAATACACAGTAAAAAAAAAAAAGAAAGAAAGAAAAAGAAAATTTAGCCAGGTGTGGTGGTATGTGCTTGAAATCCCAGCTGCTAGGGAGGCTGAGGCAAGAGAATCGCTTGAACCTCGGAGGTGGAGGTTGCAGTGAGCCGAGATCAAGCCACTGCACTCCAGTCTGGGCAACAGAGTAAGACTCTGTCTCAAAACAAAAATTAGCCAGGCATGGTGGCAGCCACCTGTAGTCCCAGCTACTCAAGAGGCTGAGGTGGGAGAATCACTTGAGACCAAGGTGGAGGTTACAGTGAGCCGAGATCGCACCACTGCACTCCAGCCTGGAAAACAGAGTGAGACCCTATCTCAAAAAAAAAAAAAAAAAAAAGCCAAGCATACGTGCTCTGGAATTAATAATTAAGCTTCTAATTGCAGCTGTACCAGTTACCACCTTGGGTACTTAATATCTCTGTGGTTCAGTTTCATTTGTAAAATGGTTCTTACCTAATAAAGTTATAAAAGTTTAAGAATCCGGCTAGGGGTGGTGGCTCACTTCTGTAATCCCAGCACTTTGGGAGGCTGAAGCAGGTGGACCACCTGAGGTCAGGAGTTCAAGACCAGTCTGGTCAAAATGGCAAAACCCCCGTCTCTATTAAAAATACAAAATTAGCCAGGCATGATGGTTTACACCTGTAATCCCAGCTACTCAGGAGGCTGAGGTAGGAGAATCACTTGAACCCAGGAGGCTGAGGTTGCAGAGAGCTGAAATCATGCCACTGCACTCCAGCCTTGGGAGACAGAGTGAGAAGCTGTCTCAAAAAGAAAAAATATAAGTATATATGTATTTCCAAGATTGCTAAGGGAAGTAACAAAATGCAGAACAGTATTGCAATATACTAACTTTTTTAAAAATAAGAAAATAATATAGTCATGCTGAATAACAGCATTTCAGTCAACAAGCAGCAGACCCATAAGATTATACTACTATATTTTTACTGCTTCTTTTTCTATGTTTATGTGTTTAGATACACAAATACCACTATGCAGTATTCAGAACAGTAACATGCCATACAGTTTTGTAGTCTAGGATCAATAGGCTATACCATATAGCCTAGGCATGTAGTAGGCTATACCATCTAGGTTTGTGTAAGTAAACTCTATGATGTTCATACTACAAAATCACTTAATGATGCATTTCTGAGAGTACATCCCCATCTTTAAGCAGTTCCTGGCTGTACTGCTAAGTAGTGGCATGCATATGCATAAAGAAACTCTAGGCCAGGCACCATGGCTCAGCGCCGTGGCTCACGCCTGTAATCCCAGCACTTTGGGAGGCTGAGGCGGGCAGATCACTTGAGGTCAGGAGTTCGAAATCAGCCTGGCCAACATGGTGAAACCCTGTATCTACTAAAAATACAAAAATTAGGCAGGCATGGTGGTCTGTGCCTGTAGTCCCAGCTACTTGGGAGGCTGAGGTAGGAGAATCACTTGAATCTGGGAGGCGGAGGTTGCAGTGAGCCAAGATTGTATCACTGCACTCCAGGCTGGGTGACAGAGAGAGACTCCATCTCAAAAAAAAAAAAAAGAAAAAGAAAAAGAAAAAAAAGAAACTAGAAAAATGCACAGGGAATCAATAATGGTGGTTATAATTTGAGGTTTGACAACAAAGCAACAGGAACAGGAGCTGGAAGGAGTTTATCCCTAGACACCCTCTGTATGCTTTTTTATTTATTTTTGATACAAAGTTTTGCTTTGTCACCCAGGCTGGAGTGCAGTGGCATGATCTCGGCTCACTGCAACCTCTGCCTCCCGGGTTGAGGCAATTCTCATGCCTCTGCCTCCCAAGTAGCTGGGACTACAGCCTATGCTTTTCTATTTTTAAACCATGGATGTGTATTACCTATTCAACAATTAAACCAGCTGCTATAAACTGAAAGTTTATGTCCCCCCCACAAAACGGATATGTTGAAGCCTAATCCTCAAGGGGAGGAGCCTAGGAGGTTGGGCTATGGGGAGGTGATTATGTCCTTCATGAGTGGGGTCAGTGTTGTTTTAAAAGAGACTCCAGGCTGGGCAAAGTGGCTCACACCTGTAATCCCAGCACTTTGGGAGGCCTAGGCGGGCGGATCACCTGAGGTCATGAGTTTGAGATCAGCGTGGCCAATATGTGAAACCCCTTCTCTACTGAAAATACAAAAATTAGCCAGGCATGGTGGTGCGTGCCTGTAATCCCAGTTACTCAGGAGGCTGAAGCAGGAGAATTGCTTGAACTCAGGAGGTGGAGGTTGCAGCGAGCTGAGATGGCACCATTGCACTCCTGCCTGGGCAACGGAGTCTCAAAAAATAAAATAAAAAAATAAAAGAGACCCCAGAAAACTCCTTCACCTCTTCTGCTGTGTAAGGTTATAGCCAGAAGACACCATCCACGAACAAGGAAGCAGGCCCTCACCGATACTGAATATGCCAGTGCCTTGATCTTGGACTTCCCAGGCCACAGAATTGTTTTTTGTTGTTGTTGCTTTTTGAGAAAGTCTCACTCTGTCACCCAGGCTGGAGTGCAATGGCACAATCTCAGCTCACTGCAACCTCTGCCTCCCAGGTTGAAATGAGTCTCCTACCTCAGCCCCTCCCGAGTAGCTGGGATTGCAGGCACGCGCCACCATGCCAGGCTAATTTTTGTATTTTTAGTAAAGACAGGGTTTCATCATATGGGACAGGCTGGTCTCAAACTCCTGAACTTAGGTGATCCGCCCACCTCTGCCTCACAGAGTTCTGGGATTACAGGTGTGAGCCACCCTGCCCAGCCATGTTCTTTAGTGGTGATTTGTGAGTAAGTTCTTTAGTGGTGATTTGTGAGATTTTGGTGCACCCATCACCAAAACACTATACACAGAACCTAATTTGTAGTCTTTTATCTCTCACTCCCTTGTCACACTATCCCCCGCCAAGTCCCCAAAATCTGTCATGTCATTATTATGCCTTTGCATTCTCATAGGTTAGCTCCCATTTACAAATGAGAACATATGATATTTGGTTTTCCATTCCAGAGTTACTTCACTTAGAATAACAGTCTCCAATCACATCCGGGTTGCTGTGAATGCCATTAATTCATTCCTTTTTATGGCTAAGTAGTATTCCATCGTATATATATATATATATATATATATATATATATATTCCACACTTTCTTTATGCACTCATTTATTCATTTATTGATGGCCCAGCCCCTAGAATGGTGAGAAATAAATTTCTACTTTTTATAAGCTACCCAGCCTATGGTAATTTGTAACAGCAGCCTGAATGGACTAAGACATTTAACAAAAATAAAAAACTTATAAATTATGTTTCTTCCATTGAAAATGATATACATTTGCTACAACTGAATCTTGGCACATTTAATGTCAGAAATGATGGGGAAAGAGGTGAAGAGAAAATAAAGGAAACTAAAGGAACTGATGATTACCTTTTTTATTACTGCTATTGAGGAATGCATTAATAAAATGCAGCCATTTTTAATGTATGGTTTTCTGATTTTTTTTTTTTTTTTTTTTTTTGAGACAGAGTTTCACTCTTGTTGTCCAGGCTGGAGTGCAATGATACGATCTCGGCTCACTGCAGCCTCTGCCTGCCTGGTTCAAGTGAGTCTCCTGCCTCAGCCTCCTGAGTAGCTGGGATTAGAAAATGCACCCAGCTGGTTTTCTAATTTGACAAATGTAAAATATCCATGTAACCACTACTACAATCAAGATATAGAATGTTGGGCTGAGTGTGGTGGCTCACGCCTGTAATCTCAACACTTTTGGAGGCTGAGGCAGGTGGATCACCTGAGGTCAGGAGTTTGAGATCACCCTGACCAGTATGGTGAAACCCAGCCTCTACTAAAAATACAAAAATTAGCTGGGCATGGTGGTGTAAGCCTGTAATCCCAGCTACTCAGGAGGCTAAGGCAGGAGAATCGCCTGAACCCAGGAGGCAGAGGTTGCAGTGAGCCACGATCAGGCCACTGAACTCCAGCCTGGGCAACAGAGCAAGCTCGTTCTCAAAAAGAAAATAAATAGATGACATAAAAGTATTACAATTATTTGTTTGAAGTGAATAAAGAATGTTTTCTGTATTACTTTTCTAAGAATTAGAGTAGTCAATACCATTGAATCTCAACTGCTATCATCACTATTGAAATGGTCTCAAAAATAAACTGCCCTTTCAAAAATCAAGCAAATAGAAAAGGAAAAATTTACATTGATTTCAAAAGTATAGCTGTCCTCATCTGAAAACTACTTCATCTTAAATTTCCTAATATGATCAAGGGCTGGCTGCGATTCACCACAGCTTCCAGCAGCAGACTGGAGAGTGTCTTTCCAGAATAACTAGTATGTTTGCTTCAAGACAAATTATTTTTCAAGGTTTAGGGAAAGATGTGAAAGCTAGATAATCCATTAATAATCTTTTTTTAAAACTCCAAAGCATTTCATTTATACTTCTTAGCTTACTTTTTTGTTACCCATACATATTAAGAACTTTTAAAAGTCCAAATTAAAGAAGCATGCCTAGATGTCATTAAAATAGCTATCAATGCCCACAACAGTCCTGTAGTTCAAATACTCTACTTTAGAATGTCAAAATTGATTTTGTAATAGGACAGGCTAAACATTTGCTCTGTTAAGACCATGCATGTCTCCCTAGACCTAGTTCTTTCCCTAGGTTTGGTTTTATAAATGCTGGTGATAAACCAGGTCTGATTTATTATATGATCATTTTGTGTGATTATGTAATGGCTGTGATTCTAGGTTATCATTAGTCAATCTTAAGAAAAATGGCAGTACAACTAACATAACTTTTGCAAAAGATCAGTGACAATTTGCAGACTTTTACTTAAAGAAGGTATAAAAAAATAAGAAAAATCTCATGATTATCAGTTGCTATTAAATGAATTGTAAAGTCTTTTTTAAAAAAAATAATGTCCAGGCTGGGTGTGGAGGCCCATGCCTATAATCCCAGTACTTTGGGAGGCTGAGGGGGGCAGATCACTTGAGGTCAGGAGTTCGAGACCAGCCTGGCCAACCTGGTGAAACCCTGTCTCTACTAAAAATACAAAAATTAGCTGGGGGTGGTGGCGCACACCTGTAATCTCAGCCACTCATGAGGCTGAAGCAGGAGAATCACTTGAACCTGGGAGGCAGAGATTGCAGTGAGCCGAGATCGAGACACTGCACTCCAGCCTGGGTGACAGCATAACTCCATCTACAAAAAAAAAAAAAAAAAAAGTATGTCAAAATCCACATTTTTTCAAACTCTACATTTTTCTTTCTTTTTTCTTTTATTTATTTATATTTTAAATTTTTTCAAGACAAAGTCTCACTCTGTCACACAAGCTGGAGTGCAGTGCCACAATCTTGGCTCACTGAAACCTCAACCTCCTAGGCTCAAGCGATTTTCCCACCTCAGCCTCACCAGTAGTTGGGAACACAGGCATGGGCCAGCATGCCGAGCTAATTTTTGTATTTTTTGTAGCAGTGGGGTTTCACTATGTTGCCTAGGCTTGTCCCAAACTCCTGCCCTCAAGCGATCCTCCTACCTTGGCCTCCCTAAGTGCTGAGACTACAGACGTGAGCTCCAACACATGGCCTGCTTTTGGTCTGGTTTGCCAGTTCACACATGCCCGTGATAGCAACTGCATTCTGAGCTGCAGGGATGCATTTACTTGTCAGCACCTGAAACCTTCCTCCTCAGCTGAGTCCAATTATCAGCTTCACGTGCCATCTGCCAATCCAGATGAAACTTGGCAAATACAAAGCTGTCCTTTTCCAGGTGACGCTCCCACCTTCTCTTTCCTCCACTGTGTCATTAACAACTAAAAAGCACCTGCATGATCAGACCTGTGTATCCATCCATCATCAAATCCTACTCCTTTTTAGCCAGGCGTAGTGGCTCACGCCTGTAATCCCAACTCTGGGAGGCTGAGGCAGACGGATCACCTGAGGTCAGGAGTTCGAGACCAGCCTGACCAATATGGTGAAACCCTGTCTTAAAAAAAAAAAAAAACCTACTCCTTTTTTGACATTGGGACCCTCCCGAGGCTGTCCCAGCCGCACATTTGCTAACACGCCCTGCAGACAGTACCCTTGGCCCCTTGGCACTGGGCTCTGATCAGCCTTCAGGCCTCCACTCCAGGTGTCACTGCTCAGTCTCCCCTCTGCTCTAAGAGCCTCCTCGCCAGGCACCTCAGCCACACTGGCCCTCTGTCTCAGAAGTGAATGTGCTGAGCGGGTCTTAGGGATTTATTAATAAGGCTCCTGGGGCTGGATGCGGTAGCTCATGCCTGTGATCCCAATACTTTGAGATCACTTGAGCCCAAGAGTTCGAGACCAGCGTGGGCAACAAGGTGAGGCCCCCATCTCTACCAAAAATTCAGAAAGCCTGCCAGCCGCGGTGGTACACGCCTGCGATCCCAGCTCCTCAGGAGGCTGAGGTGGGAAGACGGCTTAAACCCAGCTCAAGGCTGAAGTGAGGCATGAGGCCACCACTACGCTCCAGCCTAGGCAACAAAGCAAGACTGTCTCTAAAAAAACAAAACCACTGTTTTTTTTTGTTTATTTTTTATTTTTTAAGATGGAGTTTCACCATGATGGCCAGGCTGGTTTGGAATTCCTGACCTCAGGTGATCCACCCACCTCGGCCTCCCAAAGTGCTAGGATTACAGGCGTGAGCCACCACGCCCGGCCAGGCTAGAGCAGGTGTCCCTGAGTGGGCACGATATTATACACTTAAGAAATTGATAATTCCTGGCAAGGTGAGGTGGCTCATGCCTGTAATCCCAGCACTTTGGGAGACTGAGGCCGGCAGATCATCTTAAGGTCCGGAGTTCAAGACCAGCCTGCCCAACATGGAAAAACCCTGTCTCTACTAAAAATACAAAATTAGCTGAGTGTGCTGGTACATGCCTGTAATCCCAGCTACTCGGGAGGCTTAGGCAGGAGAATCGCTTGAACACAGGAGGCGGAAGTTGCGGTGATGAGCTAAGATTGTGCCATTGTACTCCAGCATGGGCAACAAAAGCAAATCTCCATCTTAAAAAAAAGAAATTGATATCTTTAAATATCATCACATATCCAATTGATGCCTGAGTTCAATTATTTCATGTCAATGTTTTTAAACTTTGACTATTTCAAACAGAATCTAAATAAGGTCAACACATTGCAATTGGTTGGTGTGTCTTTTAAACTCCTTTTAATCTATAGCTTTCTCTTCTTTTTTCCTTGAATTTTATTTATTAGAGAACCCAGACATTCTCCTATACAGTCTCCCAGAGTTGGATCTTGCTAGTTTCATCCCCATGGCCTAGTTTAACACATTTCTCAGTCCTTTCTATTTTTTCTTTTCTTTTTTTTGTTTTGTTTTGTTTTGTTTTGTTTTTTTCTTAAGACAGAGTCTTGGTCTCTAGCCCGGGCTGGAGTGCAATGGTGTGATCTCAGCTCACTGCAACCTCCGCCTCCCGGGTTCAAGCTATTCTTCTGCTTCCGCCTCCTGAGTAGCTGGGATTACAGGTGTTCATCACCTTGCCCAGCTAATTTTTGTATTTTTAGTAGAGACGGGGTTTAACCATGCTCGTCAGGCTGGTCTCGAACTCCTGACCTCAGGTTATCCACCCTTCTCGGCCTCCCAAAGTGCTGGGATTACAGGTGTGAGCCGCCACACCCGGCCAAATGTCCTTTCTATTTTCTACAAATTGGCAGTCAGATCTAGGGGCTTGATCAGATTTGTGTGTGTGCATGGCCTGTGTGCTTGCACAGCATGTTCTTTGATTAGGAGGCACACCTGATTTGGTTATCGTCTTTTTATAATCTTTAAGTAGCTCTTTTGATGTACACGTGGTAACCAATGTTCAAACAAAATTAGTTTCGTTTCAAAACCTTTCTTTCAGGAAGAGGTTGTGGTTGATGACTTACGCGACAGACAGATGCAGGGTTGAGCAATCATCTCTTCACTGGTCACACTAGAATAATTCAAGCACAACAACAAATCCCGTATCATCTCCTCCTCTTAAAAATGGTGTTTTCTTTTTACTTGATTAGCTCTTGTCACACACTCTGCATTTTTCCCTGAGGTATTATTTCCAGAAGACAGCGAAAAATGACTCAATGACTAATTTGCATTGAAAAATTAAACAAAACCTAGGCCAGCTGCCATTTAAGAATGGCCCCCACGCCTCCAGACTCGGTGTGACCTGGCAGCTGTGCCGGGTGTTCCGCTCGCTGAGGCGCTGAGGTGGCGGCTTATCTCACTTGAGACCTTTCCTTTCTTTTTCATCTTCTCAGGGCTCCGGTGAAGCAGACCGCAGGGGCAGGCACTCGCAAGAACGCGGCATCCGGGCTGGTGGCCGAGTCACCGAACCTCAGAATCCAGCGTCCCAGAAACGCTGATAGTCGGCCCACGCCGGGGCCGGGGGAGCGCCACGCGCCCTCCACCCAGCAAGGCGGGCGGGCCGGGAGGGGCGGAGCCTCGGGAGCCTCGGGACTCCGCCCCCGGCTCCGTCTCCTCAGCGCTCCGCCGCCGCCAGCCGACACTACACGAGTTGGGGAGCCGCAGCCACCTCGAAGGAGCCGGCCGGGAACGAGAGCCGCGAGCGGGTCTGCGAGCCACCGCCGCCGCCATGGGGAGCCGCGTCTCGCGGGAAGACTTCGAGTGGGTCTACACCGACCAGCCCCACGCCGACCGGCGCCGGGAGATCCTGGGTGAGGGCCAGCGGGCGCCCCGTTATGTGTGTGCGCGGCCTCCCGGCGCCGGGGCGCGCTCTCCCCGCGCGGGCCCTGCGCGACCGTGGGCGCCGGAGGCCCGTTAGCTCGCTCCCCGCAACGTCCCGCCGCCGTTCGGACCGCCAGCCTGCGGGTCCTCGCGGGAGAGGCCTGGGCGAGCCGCGGGGAAGGGACGGGTCCCTGGGGGCGCGCAGCTCCTACCCTTTCGCGAAGAGGCGCAGGCGCGTCCCCGAGCGCGGAAGTCCCCGCCAGGCCCACGCCGGCCGGTTAGGGCGAAAGGTGCCCCCGGTTGCGCCACCCTTGGGTAGATCCTCTCACTGGAAGATTCCTGTGCCCTCAGGTGGGCGCCTCTTCCTGTCCCTTCTCCCTCTCCTCCCGAGCGGGCCGGGCAAGCGGGTGCCGGCGCCGGGGCTGCGGGAGTGCGAGGTAGGGTGTGGTCCTGGGCATCCCGGGGCCTACTCGCGAGCCCTGCTCTCGGGGTCGGGCGCCGGCTGGCAGTCCTGGCGGGGCGGCCGCAGTCCCGGCCTCAGGCCCTGGGAAGAGGCCCGCGCCTCCCCCACCCTGTGCCCCGCCCCCCCGGGGATTCTCAGACTGGATGGGCCCTGGTCGGTTCACGCCGCTTGTTCAGTTGATCCTCACGACGATCCTGGGACATAAAAACGGCAGATTCGTAGATATTTTTCATCTGTCTCGGTTTTGTGGATGAAAAGGCTGAAAATGGAACACTTGCCAAACAGGGAAAATGTGTGGTGTGGCCTGCCTGCTGGTCGCCTGACAGCTTATTTAGAGCACTTAACTCTCCAGAGGATTCTGGCCTTCTGTGTTACTTCAAGAACGCTCATCTCTCCCAGGCTATTCCTAATGACCTGCTAGGGATTGTGTGGAATGCTTTATAAGCATTACCCGATTTCATCCTCCTGGTAATTCTGCTAGGTTGGTATGTATTATCGCTGTTTTAGAATATGAAATAAGAACGCGTGACTAAATGCTAGAGGGATTCTAATGCGCTTTAGTTTGCCCAAAGGATACCTGCACCCCCCCGCTTTTTTTTTTTTTAAAAACGGAGTGTCACTCTGTCACCCGGGCTGGAGTACAGTGGCGCGATCTCAGCTCACTACAATCTCCACCTCCCTGGTTCAAGCAATTTTCCTGCGTCAGCCTCCCGAGTAGCTGGGGATTACAGGGGCGCACCATCATGACCGGCTAAGTATTTTTTTTTTTTTTTTGGTAGGTCGTATTAGCCAGGCTGGTCTCGAACTACTGACCTCAGGTGATCTGCCCGCCTTGGCCTCCCAAAGTGCTGGGATTACAGGCATGAGCCACCTCCCCCAGCCCAGAGCATGTGCTTTTTAACCTCTGCTGTTTCTTCAAAAATTGAGGAAATGGGACCAGGCACGTGGCTCAGGCCTGTAATTCCAGCACTTCGGGAGGCCAAGGCAGGATGATCACTTAAGCCCAAGAGTTCAAGACCATCCTGAGTAACATAGTGAGACCCCCCCCATTCACACACACACACAAAATTAAAAAAATTTAAACTGAGGAAACAAATGGATAGTGAATATGAGAATTTTTTCCTCATATACAGTATTTCCTTAGTTTTTCTTCTCAACTTTCATTTCCTCAGTGAAAAGAAAAAGGGAGTAGTTGGGACCACAAGGAGGTGGATTTTTGTATTTTTTTTTGTAGAGACGGATTTCCCCGTGTTGCCCAGGCTGCTCTTGAACTCCTGGGCTCAAGCAATCTGCCCCCTTCAGCCTCCCAAAGTGCTGGGATTATAAAGGCGTGAGCCACTGCACCGGGTGACTTTGGGTTCTTGAATTCCCTCCTTTCCTTCCTCCTCCCCTCTCCTTCCCTACACTCCCTTTAGAGACAGGGTCTTGCTATGTTGCCCAGGCTGGAGTGCAGTGGCTGTTCACAGGCATGATGATCGCTACAGCCTGGGCTCAAGCGATCCGCATACCTCAGCCTGCCAGTAGTGCACTGCCTTCCTTAATTTGTTTGGCAAATTGCTTACACATACTTGATATGAGATAGCATATGATACTTTTTTTTTTTTGGAGATGGAGTCTTGCTCTATCGCCCAGGCTGGAGTGCGGTGGCCCAGTGTTGACTCAACACAACCTCCACCTCCCGGGTTCAAGCAGTTCTCCCTGCCCCAGCCTCCCAAGTTGCTGGGATTACAGGATGCCCACCACCATGCCTGGCTAATGTTTTTTATTTTTATTTTTAGTAGAGACAGGGTTTTGCCATGTTGGCCAGGCTGATCTCGAACTCCTGACCCTCAGATGGATTGACCCACCTTGGCCTCTCAAAAGTGCCGGGATTACAGGCATGAGCCACCCCGCCCAGCCACATATGATACATTTTATCAATGCCTTATCTATATGTTATATAGGAGTAATCTGGTGTCCTACCTGTGTAGAAACCAACTCTGGAATACTGAAACTGAGCTATTTAATACTCTGAAAATCAGGACAGGTGTGGTTGCTCATGCCTGTAATCCCAGCACTTTGGGGAGCTGAGGCAGGAGATTGCTTGAGGCCAGTTCAGACCAGCCCCATCCTCACAAAACATTTAAAAAATTAGCCATGCATGGTGGTGCACACTTGTGTCCCGCTACTCAGAAAGCTGAGGCAAGAGGATCACTTGAACTCAGGAATTCAAGACCAACCTGGGCAACGTGGTGAAAGCCCATCTGTACAAAAAAATATTTTTTTTTAATTATCGGGGCATAGTGGCATGTGCCTGTGGTCCCAGCTTCTCAAAGCCTGAGGTGGGAGGATCGCTTGAGCTGGGGAGGGAGAGGCTGCGGTGAGCTGTGATTGCCCCACTGCATTCCAGCCTGGGTGAGACTGTCTCAAAAAAAAAAAAAAAAATGACGATGAAGGAGGTAAGAAGGTGCTGATTGACACTGATTTCGCACTGAGACTTTATTCCCTACAAACTTACTGTCACTGAACCATTTCGCTTGGAAAGTAAAAGGACTACATATTTCTCAATGGAAACATAACACTTTCCGTGCAGGTATAAATACTGCCCAGTGTTCTGTTTTAGGGTCGGAGGTGGAATAGAGATCGTTCTGAAAGTGTTCAGCTTTTTTGGGCGGGGGAGTGGTGAGGGAAGGGGCCTGATAGGACAACCAATATTTGTACACTTTAAGTTTACATTAAGAGTTCACATTAAAAGTTCATTTATAAGGCATCTGTTTGCAATTAATTGAGGGGCGGGCCAGGCTCAGTGCCTCATGCCTGTAATCCCAACACTTTGGGACACTAAGGTGGGCAGGGCACCTGTGGTCAGGAGTTCAAGACCAGCCTGACCAACATGGTGAAACCCTGTCTCTACTAAAAATACAAAAATTAGCCGGGAATGGTGATGCACGCCTGTAGTACCTGCTACCGGGAAGGCTGGGGCAGGAGAATTGCTTGAACCCAGGAGGCAGAGGTTGTGGTGAGCTGAGATCGAACCACTGCACTCCAGTCTGGGTGACAGAGCGAGACTCCATCTCAAAAAGAGTTAAAAAAAGAAAAGAAAGAAATTAATGAGGGCTAGAGACCAGACCATTATTAGTGGGTCAAATAAGAATAAATCACAAGAAATGCTTCCTTCACTGCTGTACTTTCATGGTGATAAGAGTTTTTTTTTTGTTTGTTTTTTGTTTTTGATGTTTTATTTTTTGAGACAGGGTCTCACTCTGTTGCCCAGGGTACAGTGCAACAGTGTGATCATGGCTCACTGCAGCCTCAAATTCTTGGGCTCAAGTGATGTTCCTGCCTCAGCCCGCCAAGTAGCTAGGACTATAGGTTTACACCACCTCACCTGTCTAATTTTTTTTATTTTTGGTAGAGATAGAGTCTCTGTTGCCCAGGCTGGCCTTGAACACCAGGCCTCAGGCAGTCTTCGTGCCTCAGCCTCTCAAAGTGCTGGGATTAATGGTGTGAGCCATGGCACCTGGCCAATAGTTTTATTGAGATGATAATTCACATATCATGATTTATTCATTTCAAGTGTACAGTTCAGTGTTTTTTAGTACATTCACAGAGTTGTGTAGCTGTCACTACCATATAACTTTAGAACATTTCATCATCACAAAAGAAACCCTATATCCATTAGCAATCCTTCATATCCCTTGCTTCTACCTAGCAGTCCTGGGTAACCACTGATCTACTTTGTGGTCTGTAGATTTGCTTATTCTGGACATTTCATATACGTGAAATCATATACCTGATCCTCCTACGACTGGATTCTTTCACTTAGCATAATATACATTTTTTTAATTTCTAATTTTTTTTATAGAGACAGGGTCCCATTATGTTGCCCAGGCTGATCTTGAACTCTTGGGTTCAAGTGATCCCCCCTGCCTTGGCCTCTCAAAGTGCTGGCATTAAAGGTGTGAGCCACTGCACCCAGCCATTAGCATAATATTTTAGCTGGGCACAGTGGCATGCTTCTGTAGTTCCAGCTACCAGGGTGACTGAGGCAGGAGGATCACTTGAGTCCAGGAGTTTGAGGCTGTAGTGAGCTATGATGGTACCACTGTACTCCAGCCTGAGTGGCAGAGGGAGACCCTGTCTCTAAATATAAATATTTTAAGGTTCATTCATGTAGCATGTGCCAGTGTATCATTCTTGGCTGAGTAGTATATCGTTATATGGATATACCAGGTGTTTAACATTTCGAGGAACTGCTCTACTGTTTTCCAAAGCAGCCACACCATTTTACATTCCCACCAGCAAAATATGAGGGTCCTAATTTCTTCACATCCTTGTTTTTACCTACGTTTTTGTGTTATGGTCATCCTAGTAAGTGTGAAGTGGTGTCTATGGTTTCAGTTTGCATTTTCCTAATGACTAATGATGTGAGCATCTTTCATTTCCATGTCTTTTGGAGAAATGTCTGTTCAGATCCTTTGCCCATTTTTAATTAGATTATCAGTTGTAAGAGTTCTGCATATATTCTGGATATAGGTCCCTTATGGGATGTATGATTTGCAAACATAACTCCCCTTCTGTGTATTATCTTTTCATTCACTTTCTTGACAATATCATTTGCAACAGAAAAGTTTTTGATGCAATCCAATTTCTGTTTTCTTTTGTCACTTTTTATTATTATAGTATCTAAGAAACCACAAAAGCCATGAAGACTTATTCCTATGGTTTCTTATAAGAATTTTATAGTTTTTAAAAAAAAAGAAATAGAAGAGTTTTATAGTTTTCTTATAAATTCGGATCTGTGATCTGTTTTGAGTTCATTTTTGTATATGGTGTAAGGAAGGGGTCCAAATCCATTCTTTTGCATTTTGGTATCAAGTCATTCTAGCACCATTTGTTGAAAAGACTATTCTTTCCCTGATTATATTGGCACCCTCTAGTATTGATTTTTATGTACTGTTACAACTTTGGGAAAATTCAGTACAGAATTACTTGGAGCATGTTGATTTGTCTGAGAGAACTGTGAATACCAGTTTCATGATATTAGGGGAAACTACAAAATGTCTATTATATTCTACCCTTTGTCAGATGTGTTAATTTAATTGTTTTATATAAGGTAAGAATGCTGTACCTCTGTCTAAACACAGAAATAGCATGTTTTAATACAAAACATGTGGAACTTTTAAAGTTTGAGGCCAGTTTTTCTTGCATAAATTCTCAGATTCTTGTGACATGATATTTTGTAACTTTACTATTAGAATCCTTTCCTGTTGTTATTAAATATTCACTACAGTCTCTAGTAGAGGGAATATTATGATTTACAGAAAAAAAAATTGTTAGTTTAATTGGTGTTAATTATAATTGCTGAACTGTTTCGTACTTTTAATTCCTAATTTTTTTGTTTTTTCTTTACAGCAAAGTATCCAGAGATAAAGTCCCTGATGAAACCTGATCCCAATTTGATATGGATTATAATTATGATGGTTCTCACCCAGTTGGCTGCATTTTACTTAGTAAAAGACTTGGACTGGAAATGGGTCATATTTTGGGCCTATGCATTGGCAGTTGCATTAACCACTCAATGACTCTGGCTATTCATGAGATTGCCCACAATTCTGCCTTGGCAACCGCAAAGCAATGTGGAATCGCTGGTTTGGAATGTTTGCTAATCTTCCTATTGGGGTTCCATATTCGATTTCCTTTAAGAGGTATCACATGGATCATCATCGATACCTTGGAGCTGATGGCGTCGATGTAGATATTCCTACTGATTTTGAGGGCTGGTTCTTCTGTACCACTTTCAGAAAGTTTATATGGGTTATTCTTCAGCCTCTTTTTTATGCATTTCGACCTCTGTTCATCAACCCCAAGCCACTTACTTATCTGGAAGTTATAAATACCGTGGCCCAGGTCACTTTTGACATTTTAATTTATTACTTTTTGGGAATTAAATCCTTAGTCTACATGTTGGCAGCGTCTTTACTTGGCCTGGGTTTGCACCCAATTTCTGGACATTTTATAGCTGAGCATTACATGTTCTTAAAGGGTCACGAAACTTACTCATATTATGGGCCTCTGAATTTACTTACCTTCAATGTGGGTTACCATAATGAACATCATGACTTCCCCAACATTCCTGGAAAAAACCTTCCACTGGTAAGTAAAGGGTTTGATACATATTCTAATTTTTTTTTTTTTTTTTGAGAGGGAGTCTTGCTCAGTCACCCAGGCCAGAGTGCAGTGGCACAATCTCGGCTCACTGTAATCTCCACCTCCCTGGTTCAAGCGATTCTCATGCCTCAGCTTCCGAAGTAGCTGGGATTACAGGCGCACGCCACCATGCCCCACTAATTGTTATATTTTTACTAGAGACAGGGCTTTGCCATGTTGGCCAGGCTAGTGTTTTGTCAGTCCAAGCTGCTCATAAAAAAAAAAAAATAGCAAGAATATAAATATTGCATCTTCCAGCCTAATTTTACAAAGGGTTCACTCTTAGGTCCTTTTTAAATTTTATTTATTTTTATTTTTAAACTTTTTTTAGAGACAAGGTCTTGCCCTGTCACCTAGGGTAGAGTGCAGTGGTGCGATAGCTCACTGCAGCCTCAGCTTCTGGGTTCAAGCGACCCTCCCACCTTTAGCATCCTGAGTAGGCAGGATTATAAGCATGTGCCACCACACCTGGCTAATTTTTAATTTTTTGTAGAGGCAGTCTTGCTATGTCCTCAGGCTGGTCTTGAACTCCTGGACTCAAGTGATCCTCCTGCCTCAGCCTCCCAGGTAGCTAGGATTACAGGCACGTGCCATGACAGGCTAATATTTTTTAAAATATCTTTTTAGCCAGGCATGGTGGTGCATGCCTGTAGTGCCAGCTACTCAGGAGGCTGAGGCAGGGGGAATCGCTTGAACCTGGGAGGTGGACGTTACAGTGAGCTGAGACTATGCCACTGCACTCCAGCCTGGGCAACAGAGCAAGACTTTGTCTCAAAAAAATAAATAAAATAAATAAATAAGTTTCTTTAATCCTCCAGATGGTCTTTTTAAATTTTTTTAAAGTTTTTGTAGACATGGTGTTTCCTAATGTAATCCCAGCACTTTGGGAGGCCCAGGTGAGCAGATCGTCTGAGGTCAGGAGTTTGAGGCCAGCCTGGCCAACATAGTGAAATCCCATTTCTACTAAAAATACAAAAAAATTAGCCAGGCCCTTGGGGAAAGAGGATCTAGGATCCAGTTGGTGCAGCTTATGGCTTGTCCCTGTGTATACAGTTCTTAAATTATTCTTTTTATTTTTAAAAAATTATTCTTTAAATAGAATATAGGCATGTGGCTTAAAAGGAAACCTTAAAAGGCACAAAAGGATTTGTCTCATTTTAAATTAAAAAACTGTATCAGCATCAAATAATTAAACATTTCTTTGTTTGAATATCAAAAAAAAAAAATTAGCCAGGAATGGTGTCGTGCACCTGCAGTCCCAGCTACTCGGGAGGCTGAGACGGGAGAATCGCTTGAACCCAGGCAACAGAGGTTGCAGTGAGCTGAGATCAGGCCACTGCACTCCAGCCTGGGTAACAGAACGAAACTCTTTCTCAAAAAAAAAAAAAACAGGTGGGTTTCCTTGTGTTGCCCAGGCTGGTCTCAAATTCTTGGGCTCAGGTGATTCTCCTGCCTTCTAAAATGCTGGGATTAAAGGTATGAGCCACTGTGCCCAGCCAGATAGTTTTTCTGTAAAGACATTTTTAACTTGAGATGGCAGAACTGCACACTTGAAAAGTGTTTAATTTTTTTTTAATTTTTATTTTGAGATGGAGTCACTCTGTCGCCCAAGCTGGAGTGCTGTGGCGTGATCTCGACTCACTGCAACCTCCAACTCCTGGGTTCAAGCAGTTCTCCTGTCTCAGCCTCCCAAGTCGTTGCTGGGACTACAGGCGGGAGCCACCATGCCCTGATAATTTTTTTGTATTTTTAGTAGAGGTGGGGTTTTACCATATTGGTCAGGCTGATCTTGAACTCCTGACGTCAGGTGATCCACCTGCCTCAGCTTCCCAAAGTCCTGGGATTACAGGTGAGCCACCAGGCCCAGCCAAGTGCTTAATTTCTATGTAAGTAGCATGTCACAATTTATTAGTATTTATAAGTTCCTGGATGGCAGGAACCAGATGTTACCTTTTTATTCTACAGTGCTATCCATGCAGTACATTATTTAATAATATCAAGTTAATCTAATTGCATGTGTTTACAAATAAGCCAGATATTTAGTCCCTTGGAAAGTGATGGGAGAGAGTCCTAGAGGGTTGAGTGTATTCAACTGCTGAAATGTAGACTGCTTTTTGTTTAGAATTGCCTCAGCTGCTTTCACTGCTTTTATTTTTTTAAGAGAGAAGAGGGAGGCAGGTCTCATGGTTTCCCTTCTCAGTGTTTGTATCAACCATTCATCAGTTATCTTTGAAAGACCCAGTAACACTCACTTTTCATCTTGCTGTATTTTTTTCCCTTTTAGGTAAGGAAAATAGCAGCTGAATACTATGACAACCTCCCCCACTACAACTCCTGGATAAAAGTACTGTATGATTTTGTGATGGATGATACAATAAGTCCCTACTCAAGAATGAAGAGGCAACCAAAAGGGGGAGATGGTGCTGGAGTAAATATCATTAGTGCCAAAGGGAATTCCTCTCCAAAACTTTAGATGGAATTTTTGCATTATTAAACTTGAGACCAGTGATGCTTAGAAGAGCTCCCCCTGGCACAATGTCAGAGTAAGAGCTTGGTGGTATCAAGAAGTGAATCTGGATTTTAAACAGCTTGGCTCTGTACTGCTCAGCTTCCCTCACAGGAAACTTGTGACTTGTGTATTATCGTCATTGAGGATGTTTTGCTCATGTCTGTCATTTTATAAACATATCATTTTAAAAGCTTTTAAAAAGCTATTTCGCTGGGCATGGTGGCTCACGCCTGTAATCCCAGCACCTTTTGGGGCTGAGGCAGGTGGATCACCTGAGGTCAGGAATTCAAGACCAGCCTGGCCAACATGGTGAAACCCCGTCTCTACTAAAAATGCAAAGATTAGCCGGGCGTAATGGGGCATTCCTGTAATCCCAGCTACATGGGAGGCTGAGGTAGGAGAATTGCTTGAACCCAGGAGGCAGAGGCTGCAGTGAGCCAAGAAAGAGAATATGCCACTGCACTCCAGCCTGGGTGACAGCAAGAGCCTGTCTCAAAAATACATAAAAATATAAAAAATAAAAAGCTATTTCTAGTTTATTACTTTCACTATAAATTGTTGCTTTATTAAAAAGCTAATAAACAGCTATTAATCACAGTGTATTAGTATTTGTTAAATTTTTGTATTTTACTATATCATATGGTAACCTGGGTACTGGGGGAACTTACTTCAAAATTTCATCTCAAAAATAATTTTTAAAAAGCCCAAATTGTGATATAACATAAAAGGTTGAGATAATATATTTCACTGTAAACTGAATTACTCATTTAAAAACTGTTACATATGGGACCTGAATTAGACATTGCTGAATCCTGTACAGCCTTACTCATAAATAAAGTACTTACCAAATTTAATCATGTCCAACCTTCAACTTCATTTTTCAGATGTGTTGATTCTCACATTAGAAAGTGCCCAGTTGACAAAGACTTTCATAGTTATTTGACTGTGGTGGGAACTGGCTGTGGTCTGATGGTAGATTGTTGGTCTCAAGTAGCTGGGAGCATGGTCTGTTACATCAGCAGTCTTGCTTACCTCAAATATGTCACTTGGATAAATTTAGTGTAATGTGAATTGTTTTAAAAAATACGTGAGCGGCTGGGTGTGGTGGTTCACACCTGTAATTCCATACTTTGGAAAGCTGAGGCAGGAGGATGACTTGAGACCAGGAGTTGAGACCAGCCTGGGCAACATAGTGAGACCCATCTTTTATTTTTTTTCTTTTTTTTTTTTTTTTTGAGATGAAGTCTTGCTCTGTTGCCTAGGCTGGAGTGCAATGGCATGATCTTGGCTCACCACAACCTCCACCTCCTGGGTTCAAGTGATTCTCCTGCCTCAGCCTCCTGAGTAGCTGGGATCACAGGTGTGCACAACCATGCCCAGCTAATTTTTTTTTTTTTAGTAGAGATACAGAGGGTTTTACCATGTTGGCCAGGCTGGTCTCAAACTCCTGACCTCAAGTGATCTGCCTGTCTCAGGCTCTCAAAGTGCTGGGATTACAGGTGTGAGCCACTCTGCCTGGCCCCCATCTTTAAAAAAACAAAACAGAGTGGTGTGGTGGTGTGTACCTGTAGTCCCAGCTACTCGGGAGGCTGAGGTTGAGGCTGCAGTGAGCCACAATCACACTCCTACACTCCAGCTTGGGTGACAAATACACCATCTATAAAAATAAAAATATGTTGGCTGTATTGCAGTTTCATAAAGAATAAAACAACACCCAGACTGTTGAGGGTGGGGTGAAGAGTAGGATCCTCTGGGTCTGCCAGGCCTGCCTCACAGACCTACTTTCATCCCCAAAATACTTTGCTTTCCCTTCCTGACCCTCTTGCCTAGGAAAATTCCTGGTATCCTCTAATCTGTTGCTCAAAGAACAAAGAGTGACAATGAAACCATGTTTACAGTTCAGGCTTAGTCACTAAAAGAAGTTGATGCTAAGATCGTAAAGAGATCTTGTACTCCCACCAAGCGCTCAATTCCTCTTTCCTACAGAACTCTAGCCAATGGCTACAGCTGCCATGCAAATGCTGAAAACCTCCAAATCTGCAAGCTCAGACCTCTTACTACCTGCTGGATGCTCAAGAGGGGTTATCATCCCTCTCCAAAACTGCAGTCTCCAATTACATTACCACTTTCCTGAATGGAAGTTTCAGTCTTCGTAGCAGGCGACCCAACTATTCTGACTCCTCCCATCTGCCAACTCGATCCATTATTTAAGAGATCTACCAGTCTGGGCAGTAAGAAGGCTGGGCCCCAGAATCTCAGTCTGCCTGGCACGGTGGCTCACGCCTGTAATCCCAGCACTTTGGGAGACCGAGGCGGGTAGATCACCTGAGGTCAGGAGTTGGAGACCACCCTGGCCAACATGGTGAAACCCCATCTCTACTAAAGATTAAAAAAATTAGCTGAATGTGGTGGTGCATGCCTGTAATCCCAGCTACTGGGGAGGCTGAGGCAGGAAAATCACTTGAACCTGGGAGGCAGAGGTTGCAGTGAGCCAATACGGTGCCATTGCACTCCAGCCTGGGTGACAGGGCAATTCCATGTCAAAAAAAAAAAGTCCAAAATTAGCCGGGTCTGGTGTTGTGTGCATCAGTGGTCCTAAGGTACTCAGGAGGCTGAGGTAGGAGTTTCTCTTCTTAAGCCCAGGAGGCGGGGGTTGCAGTGTACTGAAATCGCACACCATTACACTCCAGCCTGGGTGACAGAGTGAGACCCCCATCTCAAAAAGTCCTGAGAAATCATTCAGTAGCTTTGCATGAGTTCTCCCTTCTGTGTAAACTCCTTTCTCCATTTCTCTTCTGGTTAGCTTCAAGGCTTCACACCTTCAAGGCTCATACCAGCCCTCTGTTTCCTACCCCCAGTCCCCAGCAGGTCAGATATCAATTTTTTTGACTCCGAGAACCAGTGATTATCTCTTCATGGCCCTAGCCATACAGTTTTGTAAATAGACAGTTTTTCTCCCCAGAGGTTGTAACTCCTTAAGGGCAGGATACATCTTTTATTTCTGTTTCCCAAACCTAGCAGGGTGCATGACTTAAAGTAAGTGCTTGATAAAATGGAGAGAGACAGCAGAGAGAGTCCTTGAACTTTAAAAGCTTTTTCTAAAACAAAAACAGAGTCACAGACAGCGGGCACTTGTATAATCTTTAGGTAAAAGTGTTTTATACTAAAAATAATGGACATTCAATGGGAATCCTTACTTTTCACTGAGCCCTGTACCAAGTGTTTTTACATGAACTATTGTACTTTTTTGTTGTTGTTTCTTGGGTTTTTTTTTTTTTTTTTTTGAGACAAAGTCTTGCTCTGTGGCCCAGGCTGGAGTGCAGTGGCGTCATCTCAGCTCACTGCAACCCTCACAGGGTCAAGCAATTCTCCCACATCAGCCTCCTTAGGAGCTGGGACTGACTACAGGTGTGCACTACCACACCCAACTAATATTTGTATTTTTTGTAGAGATGGAGTTTCACTATGTTGCCCAGGCTAGTCTCAAACTCCTGGGCTCAAGTCATCCAACTGCCTCAGTCTCCCAAAGTGCTGAGATTACAGATGTGAATCACAAATTATTGTATTTAAGTCTTAACATTTATATGCTATAAGTAGTACAATTAATATCTTCATTTTGTAGATGACAGAACAGGCTTAGAGAGATTAAGTAACTGGCCCAAGGTCACACTTAATAAATTGCAGAAACTGTACCTGAAATTCAGCCTGTGTGGATTCCAGACCCAAAACCCTTAACCATACTCCATTTGGCTTACATTATAAGCCTGGTCCTGAAACAATAATGAGAATGAAAAACACATGTTCCTGTTACTACATACATCCTCTACTGCCTCTTTAACCACTTCCTGTATGCCAGCATTGTGGCATACAGCATCTCTGCTTTTTCCAACTATTGAATCTAAAATTCTTTTTTTTTATTTTAAAGATGGGGTTTCATCATGATGGCCAGGCTGGTCTTGAACTCCTGACCTCAGGTGATCCACCCACCTCGGCCTCCCAAAGTGCTAGGATTACAGGTGTGAGCCACGGCGCCTGGCCTGAATCTAAAATTCACATATGAAACATTAATGTTTAAATCCATAGCGAAAAATGCATATATGTATTCATTTATTAATTCTACAGATGCTTTTCACAGGCCTGCACTAGGCAGTGAGGATACAAGGACAAAATATGGCCCCAAATTAAGGAGCTTATGCTCTAGTGCTGGAAGGTACATGTTAAGTAAGAAAGGACTTAATATTAAACAGGAGAATCAGGATGTGGCTGGGACTGAGTAGAGGGCACGCATTGCTATCGCTGATCAGGGCAAGTGCTCTGCCAGGCGGTACGTGCAGATATCGTGCTAATCCACAGCAGCCTAGGAGGGTAGGTATTGGTTCCCACACTTTCTGCGTGAAGAAACTGAGAGTCAGGCAGGTAGCTAGCCTGAGGTCACACAACAGGGCCAGGACCTGAAGCTATGTGTGTTAAAGTCAGTGCTTTCTGCTATTCCACTTGGAAGCTCTTTGGACAAGTTCATGTGTTGTTTCTTGTTAGGACATCTTTCAGAAGCCTTAGCCATTTGGAAGGAAGCAAGAACAGTCTGATGACCTAGGGCAAAGAAGGCTCTGAAAACTGTACCCTTAAAAATCCAAGAACATTATTGTTATTATTATTTTATTATTTTGAGACATGGTCTGGCTCTGTCACCCAAGCTGGAGTCCAACGGCAGAATCACCTCTCACTGCAACCTTGACCTCCTAGGCTCAAGCGATTCTCCCATTTCAGCCTTTTGAGTAGCTGGAACCATAGGCATGCACCACGATGCCTGGCTAATTTTACTTGTATTTTTATAGAGACAGAGTCTCACCATGTTGCCCAGGCTGGTCTCAAACTCCTAGGCTCAAGCAGTCCTCCTGTGTTGGCCTCCCGAAGTGTTGGGATCACAGGCGTGAGCCACTGCACCCGGCCCCAGGAACCTTATTAATAAATCCCTAAGACCCGCTCAGCACATTCACTTCTGAGACAGAGGGCCAGGGTGGCTGAGGTGCCTGGCGAGGAGGCTCTTAGAGCAGAGGGGGAGACTGAGCAATGACACCTGGAGTGGAGGCCTGAAGGCTGATCAGAGCCCAGTGCCAAGGGGCCAAGGGTACTGTCTGCAGGGCGTGTTAGCAAATGTGCAGCTGGTACAGCCTTGGGAGGGTCCCAATGTCGAAAAAGAAGTAGGATTTGATGATGGATGGATACACAGGTCTGATCATGCAGGTGCTTTTTAGTTGTTAATGGCACAGTGGAGGAAAGAGAAGGTGGGGAGCGTCACCTGGAAAAGGACAGCTTTGTATTTGCCAAGTTTCATCTGGATTGGCAGATGGCACATGAAGCTGATAATTGGACTCAATTGAGGAGGAAGGTTTGAGGTGCTGACAAGTAAACGCGTCCTTGCAGTTCAGAACGCAGTTGCTATCACAGGCATGTGTGAACTGGCACACCAGACCAAAAGCAGTCCGGGTGTGGGGCCTCGTGTCTGCATTTGAGAAACTGAGGTAGGAGAACTGCTTGGGTCCAGGGGTTCGGGGACAAATCTGGGCAACATGGTGAAAACCACCTCTATAAAAAATAAAAAATTGGGCGTGGTGGCTCAAGCCTGTAACCCCAGCACTTTGGGAGGTCGAGGTGGGTGGTTCACCTGAGGTCAGGAGTTCAAGACCAGCTTGGCCAAAATGGCAAAACTCTATCTCTACTAAAAATAGAAAAATTAGGTGGGCATGGTGGTGCACACCTGTAATCCCATCTACTTGGGAGGCTGAGGCAGGAGAATCACTTGAGCCCAGGAGGCAGAGGTTGCAACGAGTGGAGATCGTGCCACTGCACTCCAGCCTGGGCAACAACAGCAAAACTCTGTCTCAAAAAAAAAAAAATTAGCCAGGTGTGGTGGCATGTGCCTGAGATTCCAGCTATTTTAGACGCTGAGGTGGAGGATCCCTTGAGCCCAGGAGACAGAGGTTGCAGTGAGCCAAGATCATGCCACTGCCCTATCACTGGGTGATAGGGCAAGAACCTGTCTCAAAAACAAAAACATAAAACAAGGGTGAGGACAGTGTCCTGTGGAGTTCTCTGTAACTCTGACTGTGCAGGAGTGTTTGAACAGACAGCACCCTCTGGGAAGAAGGTGGAACCCAAAGAAACAGGAGTCTCTTTTTTATGGAGTCAAGGGTGGATCTCCCCTGTTACTAGGTACACATCCCTGTATTAGTAAGCCCTGGGAAAGAAATACAATAGATGCTTTGTGGAAAAGGCCTGGAGGAAGTCAGCTGCCCTCAATGTTGCCTTTTAAATCCTTGCAGGTTGGCAATTTGCTAACGCAAGGAGGGCCTGTATAATCCTTCTTCCCTATTAATGACCAAAGGCTGCTCTCACAGTCTTCAGGAAGGGGCCAGTAACACCCAGAATAGCCCTTTGTTTCTCCATTTGGCAGCTTAAGCCTTACATTACCCTCCCATTAGGTAGCTGATATATATAATTTTTTTTTTTTTGATGCAGTCTCACTCTGTCACCCAGGCTGGAGTGCAACGGCGTGATCTTGGCTCACGTCCACCTCCCAGGTTCAAGCGATTCTCCTGCCTCAGCCTCCTGAGTAGCTGGGATTACCCAAGCCCGCCACTACAACCGGCTAATTTTTGTATTTTTAGTAGAGACGGGGTGTCACCATGTTGGTCAGGCTGGTCTCAAATTCCTGACCTCAGGTGATCCGCCTGCCTCAGCCTCCCAAAGTGCTGGGATTACAGGCGTGAGCCACAGCACCCAGCCAAGATATATATATATTTTTTGACATAAGGGGTTGTCCCATTCCCTTCTCACTCTGAACAGTAGTCTCCCTGCCTTAGCCACCGTAAACACTGGTTAAGAAATCTGTTTTTCCCCTCTATGCTTGCTGTTAAATAGGCTAGAAAGTGTAGAAAGTGGATTATTTTAAGACCGAACACAGTGGCTCACGTCTGTAATCCCAGCACTTTGGGAGGCCGAGGCAGGTGGATCACTTGAGCCCAGGAGTTCAAGACCAGCCTGGGCAACATGCTGAAACCCCGTCTCTGCTAAAAATACAAAAATTAGCCAGGCGTGGTGGTGCCAGGCTGTAATCCCAGCTACTTGGGAGGTTGAGGCAGGAGAATCTCTTGAACTGGGGAGGCTTGCTTGCAGTGAGCTGAGATCGCACCATCAAACTACAGCCAGGGCAACAGGAGCAAAATTCTGTCTCAAAAAAAAAAAAAAAAAAAGGCCAGGCGCAGTGGCTCATGCCTGTAATCCCAGCACTTTGGGAGGCTGAGGCAGGCAGATCACTAGGTCAGGAGATCGAGATCATCCTGGCTAACAGGGTGAAACCCCATCTCTACTAAAACTACAAAAAAATTAGCTGGGCATGTGTAGTTCCAGCTACTCAGGAGGCTGAGGTAGGAGAATCAATTCACCCAGGAGGCGGAGGTTGCAGTGAGCCAAGATTACACCACTGCACTCTAGCCTGGGCGACGGATAAGACACCATCTCAAAAAAAAAAAAAAAAAAAAACAAGAAAGTGGTTTCTTTTCTTTTGTTTGGAGACAGGGTCTTGGTGACACGCACCTGTAATCCTAGCTACTTAGGAGGCTGAAGTGCAAAAATTGCTTGAACCCAGGAGGCAGAGGTTGCCGTGAGCCAAGATTTTGCCACTGCATTCCAGCCTGGGCAACAGAGTGAGACTCCGTCCCCCACCCAAAAAAAAGGATCAGAGCAAATATTAGGAAAATGACACTCCCTATTTTAATCGAAACATTATCTCCTTGTAATGTACACAGTATAAAGTAGGTAATTTTCCCCTCATTTCAGGGAGGAGGAAACTGAGAATCAAAGATGTTAGGCAACTTACATCAAGTTGGCCAGCTTGATCTCTGAGGAGTGGTAGAACCAGAACCTCATTTGAACCAGCCTCACTCTAAGCCCCAGCCCTTGCCACAACACCACGCATCCATTGCATAAACACAAAGAACCTCTGTCTGATCACGTATGAAATGAGGGATTGATGCTGTCCAGTTGGGAATCCTGGAGTCTGAATGGCCACACCACAGACGGCAGTGATCAGAAAGATGTTCTTCTGTGGGGGAGGGCTGGGCCCCATCCACTCCCCAGTCACCTCCCCACATTCCAGGGAGATGCAGTGAGCTCTTCTCTGCAACCAGCTCAGCCTCATGACTGCACTGCTAGGGAAGAGAGTGACATTGCTCCAGACTCATTTGTACCAGACGGCTCTAAAGGTTACCTTGACTCTGGAAAAGTTTGCTGAGTAAATCAGTAACATAAGCAAGGGTGTAGGAAAAACTTTAAGCTACCTCACAGAATTCTATATTAAGAAGCCAAACTGTTTTTGAGAACCAAGGGACAATGTATTCAACGAGCCTGTTTATTCCTAGAGAATCCTAACTGGGGCTGACAATATTAACATTTGATAGGGCTCCTGTCCATTGCTTTATGGACTGTTCAATCCTCACATCTGGTATTATCTTCATTTTGCAGCCAAGAAAATAAACTAATAGGAAGGAATAAGTAACTTGTCTAAAGTCATACGGCCAAAATTCTAACCCAGTGCCTACATTCAAAGTGCATGACATTTCTTTCTTTTTTTTTAAAAAAATTTAAAAAGTGACTGGGCTGGGCACAGTGGCTCAGTGGCTCATGCCTGTAATCCTAGCACTTTGAGAGGCTGAGGTGAGTGGATCACTTGAGGCCAGGAGTTTGAGACCAGCCTGGCCAGCACAGTGAAATCCCATTTCTACTAAAAATACAAAAAATTAGCTGGGTGTGGTAGCACGCGCCTGTAATCCCAGTTACTCACTGCACTCCAGCCTGGGCGACAGAGGGAGACTTGATCTCAAAAAAGAAAGAGAGAGAGACTGGGTCTGGGTCTTGTTATGTTGCCCAAACTAATCTTGAACTCTTTTTTTTTTTGAGACAGAGTCTCACTCTGTCACCCCGACTGGAGTGCAGTGGTGCAATCTCAGCTCACTGCAACCTCCATCGCCTGAGTTCAAGTGATTCTCGTGCCTCAGCCTCCCGAGTAGCTGGGATTACAGGCATGTGCCACCATGCCCAGCTAATTTCTTTTATTTGTAGTAGAGACGGGATTTCACCTTGTTAGCCAGAATGGTCTCAGTCTCCTGACCTTGTGATCCACCCGCCTCGGCTTCCCAAAGTGCTGGGATTACAGGCCTGAGCCACTGCGCCTGGCCTATTTTTTTTTTTTTTTTTTTTTTTTTTTTGAGACAGAGTTTCGTTTCACTCTTGTTGCCCAGGCTGGAGTGCAATGGTGCAACCTCGGCTCACTGCAACCTCCGCCTCCCAGGTTCAAGCAATTCTCCTGCTTCAGCTTCCTTAGTAGCTGGGATTACAGGTACGTACCACCATGCCCAGCTCATTTTTGTATTTTTAGTAGAGACGGTGTTTCACCATGTTGGCCAGGCTGGTTAGGAACTCCTGACCTCAAGTGATTGACCTGCCTCGGCCTCCCAAAGTGCTGGGATTACAGGTGTGAACCACCAGGCCTAGCCAAGAAGAAAGGCCTTGAACTCTTAAATTCCTGGCCTCAAGCAGTCCTCCCATCTCATCCTCTTAAAGTGCTGGGATTACAGGCATGAGCCACTGCCCCTGGCCAACATTTGTATTTCTTTTTTTCTTTCTTTCTTTTTTGCTTGAGTGGCGCCATCTCTGCTTACTGCAACCTCCACCTCCCAGGTTCAAGCAATTCTTCCACCTCAGCCTCCCGAGTAGCTGGGACTACAGGTGCCCACCACCATACCTGGTTAGTTTCTGTATTTTCAGTAGAGCCAGGGTTTCATGATGTTGATCAGGCTGGTCTCGAATGCCTGACCTCAGGTGATCTGCCCACCTCAAGCCTCCCAAAGTGATGGGATTACAGGCATGAACCACTGTGCCCGACCCAACATTTGTATTTCTTTTTTTTTTTTTTTGAGATGGAGTCTTGCTTTATTACCCAGGCTGGAGTGCAGTGACTTGATCTGGGCTCACTGCAACCCCCACCTGCTGAGTTCAAGGGATTCTCCTGCCTCAGCCTCCCAAGTAGCTGGGACTACAGGTGCCTGCCACCACGCCTGGCTAATTTTTGTATGTTTAGCAGAGATAGGGTTTCACTATGTTGGCCAGGCTGGTCTCAAACTCCTGACCTTGTGATCCGCCCGCCTCAGCCTCCCAAAGTGCTGGGATTACAGGCGTGAGCCACTGCGCCTGGCCAATTTGTATTTCTTAAAAAGGATTTTACAATGATAATTTTCCTCAAATTCAGAGCCCTCTTTCTACTTAGCATAACTGATGAGGTTTTTTAAAGGATAATATGAACTCTCCCACTCCCAGGAACACAGGCAGCAGGCCCAACAGAGGCTCTCAGTGAGGGTGAGGGTGTGGGGTTGGGAAACGGGCAGCCCATAAACATGCCAAGCTACTTCCACACTCCAATGGTCAGGAGAGCGCAGAACTGAAAGCGGGAACAGGAGTCTGTGGCCTGGAGCTCACATTTAACCAACTATTTTTCAGAGCTGGCTCAGAACACAGTTCTCCAAACCACAGCCCACTGCAAAGCCAAGCTGAGATCATCCAGTGACCATTCTAGGACTAGCAAGCAGAGCTCCTCGGCCTGGGGACCTGTTTGCCAACAGGTAGGGACAGTGGACATCTGAGTGCCTCAAGTCACTGACTCCTTCTCCGCATTGCCAGGGAGATAAGAAGCAGCTGTTTAATAAGCCCCCACTGTCAAACCCAAAGGCCCCCAGGAAGAGCCCTTAGGCAGCCCTGAGTGCAGCCCCTTAGGCATCTCAGAGCAGGGACAGGAAAGAAAAACAGGTTGTATCACCGGTGTGACTGAAGCAAATTACCTTCCCTGAGCTGGTTTGCTTTATCTATCTTATCTATCTTTTCTTACGCCCCTCCAGGGACCCTGAGATGCCTTGAAAATCAGATGGGAAGGCACTGTCACTCACTGCAGGGGTTGTGGTTGTGCTGGTTACTGATGCCACTGACTGGGAACACTAAGCTACTGGAATCGGTCATTTGGGACAGCGCCAGCAGTCAGAGCACAGGTCACAATTGTTCCAAACCGTGGTAGTCAGTGCTTGCTCTCCAAACTAGTGTCTGAATTTATTTTTTAAGAAATTTAAGGTTGGGCACGGTGGCCTATGCCTATAATCCCAGCACTTTGGGAGGCCGAGGTGGGCGGATCATGAAGTTGGGAGTTCAAGACCATCCTGGCCAACAGGATGAAACCCTGTCTTTTATTTTTATTTATTTATTGTTTTTGAGACGGAGTCTTGCTCTGTTGCCAGGCACCAGGCTGGAGTGCAGTGGCACAATCTCGGCTCACTGCAACCTCCGCCTCCTGGGTTCAAGCAATTCTCCTGCCTCAGCCTCCCGAGTAGCTGGGACAACAGGTGCGTACCACAATGACCAGCTAATTTTTGTATTTTTTAGTAGAGATGGGGTTTCACCATGTTGGCCAGGATGGTTTCAATCTCTTGACCTCGTGATCTGCCCGCCTCGGTCTCCCAAAGTGCTCAGATTACAGGCGTGAGCCACCATGCCTGGCCGAAACCCTGTCTTTACTAAAAATACAAAAATTAGCTGGGCATGGTGGCGCATGCCTGTAGTCTCAGCCACTTGGGATGCTGAGGCAGGAGAATCACTTGAACCCGGGAGGCAGAGGTTGCAGTGAGCTAAGATCGTGACACTGCATTCCAGCCTGATGACAGAGTGAGACTCCATCTCAAAAACAAAAAAAAAGAAATTAAAAAAAATTATCATAGAATATAAAGATCACTTTTTTTTTTTTGAGACAGAGCCTCACTCTGTCGACCAGGCTGGGTTGCAATGGCGCAATCTCAGTGCACTGCAACCTCTGCCTCCTGGGTTCAAGCAATTCTCCTGCCTCTGCCTCCCAAGTAGATGGGATTATTTTAGGCAGCCGCCACTGCACCTGCCTAGTTTTTTTTGTATTTTTAGTAGAGATAGGGTTTCACCAGGTTGGTCAGGCTGGTCTCAAACTCCTGACCTCAGGTAATCTGCCCTCCTTGGCCTCCCAAAGTGCTGGGATTATGGGTGTGAGCCACTGCGTCCAACCCACTGTTATCATTTTTAAGTGTCCAGGTCAGGAGAATTACATACATTTACATTATTATGCAACCTGATCTCCAGAACTTTTCCTTTTGAAAAACTGAAACTCAAAATATAAATAAATAAAATAATGAAAAGATGAAGAAACTCAAAATCCATGCCCATTAAACAGCTCCCCATTTTCCCCCAGCCCTGGCAACTAGAACTTTACCTTGTTTCTATAAATTTGACTTGAGTATTTTTTTTTTAATCAACAAAACTCTTAACTTGCACTGTCAATATACACAACAAATATTCCACGGCAGGCCTGGGCTGCGTTGGAGTAGCAAAGACAAGGGTTGCTCTGGATGGAGTCATACCCTCCCCAGCCTTGGGTTTGGCTAATTCTCAACACCCTAATTCATTCTCTCCTGGCAGCTGGAGAGACCGGTGGGACAGCCGCTCACTGAAGAAGAGGTTGGTGAGAGACGTGCTCATCATCTCTGAGGGCCTGGCCCTGCGCCAGCCACACCCTTATCTGCCTGCTCCATCTCCAGAACTTCTGGGCCCCAGCTTTGGCAATGAAAGTTGTGCTTCCACTATTAGACAACACTGAGATATGTTAAAGCCAGACCCTGCCAACTCACACATCTGTGCATTTAGTGTAGCTCCTGTTGAGATGACTTGGCTTTTGAAATTGCCTTCTCTGAATAGGTATTTATCCTAAGACTGGACTGGCCACATGAAATCGGGTTTTCAAAACTGAACTGCCTGTGAGGATGTGTGTGAGTGTGGATGTCAGGTGGCAGGGGGCTGAGAAGGAAAGCTCAAAGGAGGCCTCTCATCCCACGTGACTCACACATTGCTCAAGCACCCACACCCATGCAGGGCTGGAAACCCCTGTGACTCGGCTCCTGCCTGCCTCTCCCAGGCCATCTCTCCCTGTGGTCCAGCCACCAAGGGCTGCTTTCTGCTCCGCACACACTCAGGATTGCTGTGCCCCAGGGCCTGCTTGGTGTCCTCCGAGTAGACACTAGACCAGAGCTCACAGAGCCGCCCTCCCTCTCACCAATCGACTCTCAACTCAAACACCACCTTTTTAAAGATTTCCTTAGAAACAGCCTGACTTCTAGTTTCACCAAAAACTGACCCCGAGATGAGAAATCAGGTACATGGCTTATTTGGAAGGTGATCCTGAAATGAGTGAGAAAAGGAAGTCCAAAAAAGCAGGTCAATAAAGTGTGTGTCACTTAAGGAGCAGGTAACCACTGCAGGCAACTGGGTCTCGTTCCTGGGGACTCCTGAGAGACCTTGCAACGTCCCACCAAGGGTTACATTGGTGTTTGCCTTAGAGTAATTCATTAAGCTGCACATTTGCTCTGTGTATTTTTCTGTATCTGCATTTTACAATACAAGATTTTTTTTTTTTTTTTTTTTAAGATGGGGTTTCACCATGATGGCCAGGCTGGTCTTGAACTCCTGACCTCAGGTGATCCACCCACCTCGGCCTCCAAAGTGCTAGGATTACAGGCGTGAGCCACAGCGCCCGGCCTCATTTTTTGTTTTTTGAGACTTGGTCTCACTCTGTTACCCAAGCTGGTGTGCAAGAGCGTAATCATGGCTCAGTGCAGCCTTGACCTCCCAGGCTCAAGCCATCCTCCCACCTCAGCTGGTACTACAGGCATATGCCACTATGAAAGGAAAATCAACCTTGGAACCCTAAAATCACTAAGCTAAAGGGAAAAGTCAAGCTGGGAACTGCTGCTAGGGCAAACCTGCCTCCCAATCTATTCAAAGTCATTCCTCTGCTCACTGAGATAGATGCATATCTGACAGAAGCATATCCTTTGGACAGGCTAATCAGAAAGTCAAAAGAATGCAACCCTTTGTCTCACCTACCTGTGACCTGGAAGCCCTCTCCCCTGCTTGAGTTGTCCCCGCCTTTCCAGACAGAACCAATGTACATCTTACATATATTGATTGCTGCAGCATGTCTCCCTAAAATGTATCAACCAAGCTGTCAGCCAGGCGTGGTGGCTCTCGCCTATAATCCTGGCATTTTGGGAGGCTGAGGCGGGCAGATCACCTGAGGTCAGGAATTCAAGACCAGCCTGGCCAACGTGGCAAAACTGTGTCTCTACTAAAAATACAAAAACTAGCTGGGTATGGTGGCATGCACCTGTTATCCCAGCTACTCAGGAGGCTGAGGCACAAGAATCGCTTGAACCCGGGAGGAGGAGGTTGTGGTGAGCTGAGATTGTACCATTGCACTCTAGCCTAGGCAACAAGAGTGAAACTCTGTCTTTAAAAAAAAAAAAAAAAAAGAATGATTTAGGTACAGGAGAGCAGTCTGTTAATATACTTGTGCATAACTTTGCTCACTTTGTTTTTTTGTTGCTAAATTGTTGGCTGGGTACAGTGGCTCACGCCTGTTATCCCAGCACTTTTGGGAGGCTAAGGTGGCTGGATCACTTGCAGTCAGGAGTTCGAGACCAGCCTGACCAACAGGATGAAATCCCGTCTCTACTAAAAATACAAACATTAGCTGGGTGTGGTAGAGCATGCCTGTCAACCCACCTACTCAGAAGGCTGAGGCAGAAGGATTGCTTGAACCCAGAAGGCCGAGTTTGCAGTAAACTGAGATCCTGCCCCTGCACTCCAGCCTGGGCGACAGAGCCAGACTCTGTCTCAAAAAAAAAAAAAAAAAAAAAAAAAAAAGAAATTCACAGAAAGTAGTAAAAAGGTATATAAGTCATCCATAATCCCAGCTCTCAATGCTTTTGTAAGTTATGAAGGAATGCTTTTGTAAGTCATTATGAATACTGGGACCACAGGCTTGAGCCACCCATGCCTGGGCAAAGCAGATCTTATTGTGTTCCCCGTCTTGTCCTTCCCAGTCTACCTACCTTCATTTGTCTACTCACAGAACCCAAAGGTCCTAAGGTAGAAAAGCCAGACCAGACATTAGAGAAATGCAAATCAAAACCAGATTGAGACATCATCTCATGCCAGTTAGAAAGGAGATCATTAAAAAATCAGGAGACAACAGATGCCGGAGAGGATGTGGAGAAATAGGAACGCTTTTACATTGTTGGTGGAAGTGCAAATTAGTTCAACCATTGTGGAAGACAGTGTGGCGATTCCTCAAGGATCTAGAAATAGAAATACCATTTGACCCAGCAATCCCATTACTGGATATATACCCAAAGGATTATAAATCATTCTATTATAAAGACACAAGCATACATGTTTATTGTGGCACTGTTCACAATAGCAAAGACCTGGAACCAACCCAAATGCCCATCAATGATAGACTGGATAAAGAAAATGTGGCACATATACACCATGGAATACTATGCAGCCGTAAAAAAGGATGAGTTCATGTCCTTTGCAGGGACATGGATAAAGCTGGAAACCAGCATTCTCAGCAAACTGACACAAGACTAGAAAATCAAACACCACATGTTCTCACTCATAAGTGGGTATTGAACAATGAGAACACATGGACAGAGGGAGGGGAACATCACACACCAGAGCCTGTAGGGGGTGGGGGGCTAGAGGAGGGAGAGCAAGGGGTGGGAATAGGGGGAGGGTTCCATTAGGAGAAATACCTAATGTAGGTGACAGGGTGATGAATGCAGCAAACCACCATGGCACGTGTATACCTATGTAACAAACCTGCACATTCTGTACATGAACCCCAGAGCTTAAAGTATAATAAAAAAAAAAAAAAGGAAAGAAAAGCCAGACCAGAGACAGAGCACTGGGCTTTTCCCCCACCATGTGCCACTGTCTCCTAACATTGGTAACAGCTGCTTCATCAGAACCATACAGAAAATGAAACCTGGCCAGCCTCTTCCTAGGTTAGTGAGCAGCTCCCTAACATACTTGTAAGCCTCATTCCTGGTCAGCTCTGTGGTCTTGTAATTCCAGCTCTATTACTCAACTAGAGAGGTCTGGGTAGGGGCATTGTCGCTGACTGATGGACACTTAAGTTCTGCAGCTCCTAAAGGTCACAGTAAAGAGGTGCTGAGGGGTGGAGGGTGAATGTTACCCTCTATTTGTAACCCTGGAATGCAGAGAGGTAGCCCTTGCTCGTCCCTCTGCCCAGTGCAATCTTCCTCCCAAAAGCTGCACTACTCACTCCCACTTCCTTCAGAGATCATATTATCAGAGGCCTTTCCCCCCACTCATGCACACACTTGGCCCTCTCCGGGGCCTTACACTACTTTTCCTTCACAGTACATACCACTTGTTACATATATATGTGTGCCTACATAAATATATATCTATATTTGGATTTATTGACTGTACCCTCCACCCTCTTCCCACTGGAAAGAAAGGCCCACGTGGGAGGGACTTTGGTTTGACTCTTAGCTGTATTATTGTCACCAACTAGCACGGCTGCCAGTCAATAAATATTTGTCAAAGGAATTAATGAAATCTCTCCTCCCATTTATATTACTGTCCTTGCAGTTTCTAATTTCAACTTACAAGTAGACTATGAACTGTAAATCACTATATTACGCACTAACGCCAATTTAAAAAATCATTAGGATGACCTGGAATGAACTTGGCTTAGTTTTAATCTGCCACCTGAATGTGGCCTAGGTTTCAAGTGAAAACAAACACAGGATCCTTCAGGATTTTGAGACCTGCAGTACAGTAATTCCTGCAGAGGTAAGGAGGGCTCCTGGAATTTGCCCCCTTCACTGTTTAATCACACAATATTCCCTGCCCAGGCCAATCGGCATTACCTCCTGACTTCAAAATGCCCCTCTCCAGCTCCTGTGCTGGTTAAAAAACAAAACAAAACAAAAAAAACATGGTTGGGTGTGGTGGCTCACGCCTGTAATCCCAGCACTTTGGGAGGCTGAGGCAGGCAAATCATGAGGTCAGGAGTTCCAGACCAGCCTGACCAACATAGTGAAACCCCATCTCTACTAAAAAATAAAAAAATTAGCCAGGCGTGGTGGCATGTGCCTGTAGTCCCAGCAACTCAGGAGGCTGAGGCATGAGAATTGCTAGAACCTGGGAGGCAGAGGTTGCAGTAAGCCAAGATCCTACCACTGCACTCCAGCCTGGGCAACAGAGCAAGACTCAGTCTCAAAAAAACAAAAACAAAAAACATTGAAGTCCACTGGAGCAAATTTTAACTTTAACGTCCCAACTCACCAAAGAGCCAGGTGATTCAACTCGGCTGCCGAGGAAGGAAAGGTGAAAAGTACGTGGCCAAAGAGATCATTTGTTGTTTTTACGTCAAACAATTCTCCAAACATATTCCATGTTGAGAACGAGACAGGCACAAATGCACGTCTGGATTATATATATTGTTGAAGGTAAATTCATTTGCTCAGTGAGTCAAGGTTGGCAGGAAGCCAAAATGTACTACCTGAGGCTTCAGCCACTCATGACTATCTAGATCATTTAAGACAAAATCACTTCTATCTCAGCCAATTATTAAAGTAGAAAGTATTCTTTCTTTCCCAAAAACAATCCTTATATCATTAAAAATGCTTACTTTGAAATATAGAGAGGGGTTTAAAATGTGTATGTACAGGCCCGGCACAGTGGCTCACACCTGTAATCCCAGCACTTTGGGAGGCCAAGGCAGGCAGATCACCTGAGGTCAGGAGTTTGAGACCAGCCTGGCCAATATGGTGAAACTCTGTCTCTACTAAACATATAAAAATTATCCGGGTGTGGTTGTGCACGTCTGTAGTTCCAGCTACTCAGGAGACTGAGGCAGGAGAATAACTTGAACCTGGGAGGTGGACATTGCAGTGAGCCGAGATTGTGGCACTGCACTCCAGCCTGGGCAACAGTGAGGCTCTGTCTCAGAAAAAAAAATGTGTATGTACAGCTTAAAATGAACCTCTTGTGACTACACTGGAGACACAAGCACCTACAAAGACCCCTGAGCACTGCCATCTCGCCCCCTTTCCTCTCCAGAGGTAACCAATATCCAGACCTTTGTGCTAACCTCCCCATGGCATTTCTTTTTAATTGTTTTTATCTCTCTGTGAATCTCTCAAAAACACTGTTTAGTTTGGAAAAAACTGAGCAGTAAGCACAGACTTAGCTTTGTAAGGGGAGGGCAAGGATGCTCCCACATCTAGCAAGCTCCCTGAAGATGACTGAGCGGAGCTTCCGGGCAGAGCCTGGCTTCAACTTCCCCTTGAGTTCTGAGAGTCCTTGTGAGGATGTGTCACAGGGCGTAGTGTGAGCGAGGTGCTGACTGACCAGCAGAAACACGGTCAAAGGGGCTGCTCTGGATCTCTGCTTCCAGACTCACCACGGTTGCAGTGGGTGGAAACAGACAGATCTGGAAGAGTTCATCAGTTCCGCTGAGCGCTCCGAAACGCAGGGCTGTTAATCTTTGTCAAACTGGGCACACCTGAGCATTTTATCTGCATTTACAAGCACCATCGTTGCTCTGAGATCATAAGCCTCTGCAGTCAATCTCCTGAGTCACAGCCACAGTCTAGACTGGCTGCCCACTATGCCAGGCGGGAGCACAGCTCTCCTCCCAGGAGCTTCCTTGTCCTCCCGGGGTTCAGGATCCCTCCCTGTATCCCATGTCTCCTTTTTTCCTGGGACTACTTCTTTATCTGGAGAAGCACATCATCTGATAACTTCTTGAGAAAGGGTGAAAGGATGTAAATAGACAGGGGCTGCCTGACGCAACTCAGCGGGGTGGGGTGTATCCAGGTGCCCCAGATGCACCGCTCCTCTCTGAGGGCCTCCTGGGAGACAGCCCACCAGCTGGGATATTCTAATTTGGACTCAGCAGAAACTATCAAAGTGGATGCAGTCTCAGAAAACTAGGAGGGTCAAGAATTGAGTCTATTCTTGGCTCATCTCATCTCTAACAAAAAGAGAGAGTGAGAGAAGGAGAGAGAGAGAGAGAGAGAGGAGAGAGAGAGAGAGAACTGAGCCTGTTGTAGTGCACAGCATTCCAGCTGCTGCATGCCAGCCTTGGCAACATAGTGAGACCCATCTGTAGTTTAAAAAAAAAAATTGAGCCTGGAGGAACTTAAATTAGCACTGTCCTGGCCTTGGAATGCCTTTAGAAAGACAACCAAAAAACCCCTAGGTCCAGCAGTGCAAGCGGAGGGGGAGCCGTCAAGCGCTGGTGCACCAAGAATTCCAAGGCCTGGGCCCCACAGCTCCCCTGGCAGCAGCATTTGAGCCTTATAAGGCAGCGTAAGTTGTTTCTAGGTGCTAAGGAGGCTGGGGATACAGGAGGCAGCGAGTCCACATCTCCCCTCCCCCCACCTGGCAGTCCCCTTCCCGTAGAGGTACTGATAAGATACCGCAGTCCTGACTGTGTCTCCCTGAGATTTAGAGAGGTATCGGGAGACACACCCTCTGTGTTTGGTTTCCATCCCCAGCCCTGCCCTTTGCTGCGGGGGAGTAAACCAAAGCAAAAGCACTCTGAAATGGAACCAAGTCACCATTCTCTCCTATCTGGAATCTGGGCGAGACTTTGTGGTCTTAGTAAAAGCATGCTGACCTGGGGGCAGGGGACGTGGGCCTCACCCCTGGGAGCCACTAGTGCATGCTCCTGGACAGTCATTATCTGGGTCTTGCGTTAGGTTCTCCCCTTTTTTTTTTTGAGACGGAGTTTTGCTCTTGTTGCCCAGGCTGGAGTGCAGTGGCGTGATCTTGGCTCACCACAACCTCTGCCTCCTGGGTTCAAGCGATTCTCCTGCCTCAGCCTCCCGAGTAGCTGAGATTACAGGCGTGTGCCAACACGCCCAGCTAATTTTGTATTTTTAGTAGAGACAGTTTCTCCATGTTGGCCAGGCTGGTCTTAAACTCCTGACCCCAGTGATCCGCCCACCTCAGCCTCCCAAAGTGCTGGGATTACAAGTGTGAGCCACCGCACCTGGTTAGGTTCCCCTTCTTTAAACTGAAGGTTAGGGGTAGGGGTTCTCCTCTCATGGAACATCAGAATCACTTGGAGAGATTTAACTAGCTGCAGCTGCCCATGCCCAGGGAGGCCCAGGGAGCATATTTTTGAAAACGCTTAGTTGATTCTTGTATCATCCAGCTGAGAAACACTCACAGATGACTCTAAGGACTTTTGTAGTATTATGATTCAGTAATTCTGATAAGAAAATAAACTGTAGGTAATTTTTCTTTTTTTAAGAAAGAGTCTCGCTCTGTCACCCAGGTTGGAGTGTAGTGGTGCAATCTCGGCTCACTGCAACCACTGTCTCCCAGGCTCAAGTGTCTCTCATGTCTCAGCCACCGAGTAGCTGGGATTACAGGCAAAGTGCCACCATGTGTTGCCAATGTAGGTAATATTTTGCAACATCAAATCCAAGGGTAGGGCAGAAGCAGTGGCTCATGCCTGTAATCCCAGCACCTTGGAAGGCTGAGGTGGGCGGATCACTTGAGTTCAGGAGTTCGAGACCAGCCTGAGCAATGTGGTGAAACCCTATTAAAAATACAAAAATTAGTTGGGCATGGTGGTGCACACCTGCAGTCCCAGCTATTTGGGAGGCTGAGGACAATCATCTGAGCCTGGGGAAGTCAAAGCTGCAGTGAACTGAGATCACATCACTGCACTCTGGCCTGGGTGGCAGAGCGAGACTCTGTCTCAAAAAAAAAAAAAAAAAAAATCGAAGAGTAACCTCAGATCCCTTGACAGGCGGTCTTGTAAAAGAAATATCTGGGCCAGGCATGGTGGCTCATGCCTGTAATCCAAGCATTTTGGAGGCCAAGGTGGGCAGATCACCTGAGGTCAGGAGTTCAAGACCAGCCTGACCAACATGGTGAAACCCCGTCTTTAAAAAAAAAAAAAAAAAAAAAAGAAAGAAATATCCGGCCGGGCACGGTGGCTCACACCTGTAATCCCAGAACTTTGGGAGGCTGAGGTGGGCAGATCATGAGGTCAGAAGTTCGAGACCAGCCTGACCAATATGGTGAAACCCCGTCTCTACTAAAAATACAAAAATTAGCTGGTTGTGGTGGCGAGCCTGTAATCTCAGCTACTCAGGAGGCTGAGGCAGGAGAATTACTTGAACCTGGGAGGCAGAGTTTGCAGTGAGTTGAGATCTTTCCACTGCACTCTAGCCTGGGCAACAGAGCGGGACTCCCTTCCCCCCTCCCCAAAAAAAAGAAAGAAATATCCATTGTTCTGTACAAATCAATAGGACTTAAAAACTACAATGTGGCTGGGCACAGTGGCTCACGCCTATAGTCTCAGCACTTTGGGAGGCCAAGGTGGGCGGATCAAGAGGTCAAGAGATCAAGACTATCCTGGCTAACATGGTGAAACCCTGTCTCTACTAAAAATACAAAAATTCGCTGGGTGTGGTGGTGTATGCCTGTAGTCCCAGCTACTCGGGAGGCTGAGGCAGGAGAATCACTTGAACCTGGGAAGCAGAGGATGCAGTGAGCCAAGATTGCGCCACTGCACTCCAGCCTGGCAACTCTGTCTCAAAAAAAAAAAACAACCACCTACAATGAAAGCACTGGCTTCTAATTATGCCTAAGGAGAGACGTTAGGATTCTTCTATGTCCCTAAACATTTGTCCATTTTCTTAAACGTTTTACTCCCTAAGCTAGATAATAGGATGGGTATTTCTTCACTTCCATCCCATTTAAAAATCACTTATTTATTTTTTATTTCTTTATTTTTGAGATGGGGTCTCACTCTGTTGCCCAGGCTGGAGTGCAGTGGCACAATCTCAGCTCATTATAACCTATGCCTCCTGGGCTCAAGCAATCCTCTTGCCTCAGCCTCCCGAGTAGCTGGGATTACAGGTATGCGCACCATGCCCGGCTAATTTTTTGTATTTTTTTGTAGAGACGGGGATTCACCATGTTACCCAGGCTGGTCTCAACAACTGGACTCAAGTGATCTGCCTGCCTTGGTTTCCCAAATTGCTGGGATTACAGACATGAGCCAAGCTAATGTTTCTAAGTCCACCTCTCTTATTCCTCCATCCCATGCCACCAGGAACTATTAATAATGCCTTTGACATTTTGTCTGCTAAAGCACAGAATCTCCAAACTCATGCCATGCAAAGTGGCAAATTAAAGTGGATACAAATAATTTCATTATTCACAAATGAATCTAGACTAGACTATAAACTGAGGCTACAATAAAGGATTTAAGAATCTTTATTGCCAGGCGTGGTGGCTCACACCTGTATTCCCAGCACTTTGGGAGGCTGAGGCAGGCAGATCACGAAGTCAGGGGTTTGAGACCAGCCTGACTAACATGGTGAAACCCAGTCTCTACTTAAAAATACAAAAATTAGCCAGGCATGGTGGTGCACACCTGTAATCCCAGCTACTTGGGAGGCTGAGGCAGGAGAATTGCTTGAAACTGGGAGGTGGAGGTTGCAGTGAGCCTAGTGTGTGCCACTGCACTCCAGCATGGGTGACAGAGTGAGACTCCGTCTTAAAAAAAGAAAAAGAATCTTTTATTGAGATTGTTACTTCAATGTTCAAGTTCTTAGTAAGCTGAGAAAAATAAAGTTTTTGTTTTTGTTTTTGTTTTTGAGAAAGTGTCTTGCTCTGTGGCCAGGTGTGGTGGCTCATGCCTGTAATCTCAACACTTTGGGAGGCCGAGGTGGGCAGATCACTTGAGGTCAGGAGTTTGAGACCAGCCTGGTCAACATGGTGAAACCCCATCTCTACCAAAAATACAAAAACTTAGCTGGTGGCACGTACCTGTAATCCCAGCTACTCGGGAGGCTAAGGGAGAATTGCTTGAACCCGGAAGGTGGAGTTTGCAGTAAGCCAAGATCACGCCACTGCACTCCAGCCTGGGTGATGGGGAGAGACTCCATCTCAAAAAAATACAAAACAAACAGAAAAAGAAAGTGTCTTGCTCTGTTGCCCAGGCCTGAGTGCAGTGACAGGATCTTGGGTTACTGCAATGGAACCTGCCAGGCTCAAGCAATCCTTCACCTCAGCCTCCTGAGTAGCTAGAACTACTCAGGAGGCTGAGGTGGAAGGATACTCAGTACAGATGCATGCCACGATGCCTGGTTAATTTTATTTTTTGTACAGATGGAAGTCTCACTATGTTGTTCAGGTTGGTCTCAAACTCCTGGACTCAAGTAATCCTCCTGCTTTGGCCTCCTAAAGTGCTGAGATTAGAGGCATGAGCCATTGCACCTGGCCAAATTAAGGAATTTTAAAAAATCAGACATGAGGTAGGTCCTCAAAAAGTGTTGTTGAATATATTTGCTTTTCATCTCTTTTTATTCATTTTTCTTATTTTTCTCCACCTCCTATTTTAATTTTTTTTTTTTTAGAAACAGGGCCTCACTCTGCCATGCAGGCTGGAGTGCAGTGGCATGATCATAGCTCACTACAACCTTGATCTCCTGGGCTCAAGTAATCCTCTTGCCTCAGCCTCCCAAGTAGCTGGGACACTACTATACTGGCCAATTCTTTTTCTTCTTTTTAGAGACGAGGTCTTGCTAAGTTGCCCAGGCTAGTCTTGAATTCCTGGCCTCAAGGGATCTCCCACTTTGGCCTCCCAAAGTGCTAGGATTATAGGCTGATCAGCGCCTGGCCCTGATCCCCTTTTCTAATATATGGCGTTGTAATTTGAAAAACTGATTTCCTTATACATCATGAAAGAGCATTTCTATAGCTCCCTGGACTATGCTATTTCCTTCACCCAGTGTCTCCACTTCTAAAGTCCTCAGTTACTGTGAAACTCATTTATCTTTCTGCCACATTAATTTGAGAAAGTTCAAGCGAATGAAACTTCCTGGAATCTGAAAAGAAGACTCATGGTCCACATACCAGGCTCACAATCAGCCAGAGTGGGAAGGCAGGTTTTCCTGTCTGTACAAAAAAAGGTAATTAGAATTTTGGTTGTAATAAATACCAATAATCTCCTCTTTGAAGCTGTTTTAGAGAATGCTCCTGTAAGCCAGGCTCCTAGAAACAGTTTCTTTTGAACACTTTGACCATATTCAGGGCTCCCAGGCCCCTCAGCATGAGAGAAGTATTGCTAAAACGGCTCTGGCCACCAGTAACTAAGTACCAGAGGAAGCCCCACCTCCAAAGCCTCACAGCTTCTCTTCAGACAGCAATGAAGTCTCAGTTTGGTGGAAATGACATCAGATCTCTTCACTGTTAACTGTGCTTTGTACCCTAGAATAAAGTGATTCAGTTCAATTATTATAAAAAGTTACTTGCTAGCCGGGTGCAGTGGCTCATGCCTGTAATCCCTCCCAGGTACTCGTGAGGCCAAGACAGGAGAATTGCTTGACCCCTGGAGGCGAAGGTTGCAGTGAGCCAAGATCGCACCACTGCACTCCAGCCTGGGCAACAGAGGGAGACTCCGTCTCAAAAATAAAATAAAATAAAAGTTACTTGGTTCTTATTATGTGTCAAGTGCTATAGATGCCAAAATGAGGAGGCCATGCTATTACCAATTTTAGCCTAGCACTTAAATAGCAGATCTAGTAGCAGTGCTGGTGAGTTAGGTCAGCACAGAAGGCAGTCTGAGCTGAAAGCAGATGGAGCAGGCAAAGCTGCTCAGGAAATGGTATTTAAATCCCAAAGCAGGCCCTGTGGGTGGTAGGAAGGAGGTATTCTGGGAAGTGGGAACATCATGAGCACCAACTCAGAGGTGTGAAAAAACATAGCATTGGAATGCAATGGCAATCAATCCAATCAAGGAAAGAGGACAAACAGGTACCAAAGGTGGGCTGATGTCAGATTACAAAGTCCGTGTGTAATTAGACTAATAAATTAATGCCACTGAAGAATGTTCCATAGAGAAGTGACATGATTTATTTTTTTGAGACAGAGGCTGGAATGCAGTGGCACAATCTCAGCTCACTGCAATCTCTGCAGATTCAAGTGATTCTTGTGCCTCAGTCTCCCAAGTAGCTGGGATTACAGGCGTGCACCAACATGCCCAGCTAATTTTTTGTATTTTTAGTAGAGATTGGGTTTCACCATGTTGGCCAGACTGGATTAATTTGCATTTTGGAAAGGCAACTCTGGTTTCAGTGTACAAGAGATTTGAACAGATTAACTAGGAAGCTATAGTAATAGTTATGAAAGGTGATGGCAGCCTGAAATTGATCAATGTCTACGAGACAAAAAATGACTGAGCTAGAAGAACTGAAGCTGACGTCAGATTTCTGGCTTGGGTGATGAGGAACAAGGCAGGAAGAACAGCAGTGAGGACAGAGGTGGAAGGGCAGCTCAGGAATTTCACTAGAGTTTTCCCATCTTGAGACTTTGGTCTTGGAAGACAGAATGGCTGTGACATAATGTGGACTTTTTACTTCGGCATCTAGGAAAGTGTTCTTTGGAACACCTTTGTTGAGTCTCTTTCTCCTCCACTCAAGGGTAAGGCTTACTTGGTAGTGGGACCAGACTGCACAGTGTCAACATGCTTTCTAAGGAAAATTCCAGAAGGCAGCATTCATCCAGACAACCTTGCTGGCTGCATACATATTTGAAGCTTATGTGCACAAATGGAGTTCTTCCAGGAAGAGACAATGGCATGTGTGGAAGGTTAATCAATAAATTCAGCTACTGCTTTTTCCAACTTCAGTTTCTCTCCGTAACCAGGTGGAACAGCACAAGCAAAGTATCTGGTGTTTTAGGGTAAAGAGAGAGAGGAAAGGGTGGCTAACCTATCCACCAGGCATACTAAACTATATGTGGTTCTTTACTTTTAAGCAACCTACATTTTCAACATTGATATCCCTATTGATTTGATTTTCAGAATATGTATTTATAGTACTTCTTCAGAATCAGATGAAGAATCATGAGTTAAGTATATACACATTTTTACCTTAAGTTTGTTAACTTTTTTTTTTTTTTTGAGACAGAGTCTTGCTCTGTTGCCCAGGCTGCAGTGCAGTGGTGCGATCTCAGCTCATGGCAACTTCCGCCTCCCGGGTTCAAGCGATTCTCCTGCCTCAGCCTCCCTAGAAGCTGGGATTACAGGCACCCTCTACCATGCCTGGCTAATTTTTCTATTTTTAGTAAAGACGGGATTTCATCATGTTGCCCAGGCTGGTCTTCAACTCCTGAGCTCAAGGGATCCTCCTTCCTCATCCTCCCAAAGTTCTGGAATTACAGGCATGTGTCACTGAGCCTGGCTGTTTCTTAACTTTTTAACACAAGTAAACATATTTGCAGGAAAGAGCCCAGGCAAGCATACAGCATGATGGATCTTCACAAAGGAAACACGACCACGTAACCATCAACCTGATCAAGGAGGGCATGGTTGGCACACCAGGGGCTGCCCTACTTCATGCTCCCTTCCAGTCACCACCCCTGCCACAGTAACCATCAGCCTACTAATGGTATCAAATGGCTTTGTCTTTGAACTTTATATACATTAATCAGTAGAATCACACAAGAACTGGCTTCTTTCAATCAACATCTATGAGAGTCACCCATGTTGTTACAGCAAGCTTGTCATTGCTGAGCAGCACCGCATTCTGGTGTACGAAAATACCACATTTATCTGTTCTACTGTTGACGAACATTTGGGTTGTTTCTAGTTTTGATCTATTATGAATTATGCTGCTATTTTGGTGAACATATATATACATATTCATATATATGTATGTAGGATTGGAACATTGTGTCTTTGTTGGACAATTGGAACATTGTCTCTCTATTCACATGTCTCTTTGTTGTTTTCATTTTTTGGGTCTTGCTTTGTCACTCAGGCTGGAGTGCAGTGGCACAACATGGCTCACTGCAGCCTCAACCTTCCATGCTCAAGTCATCCTCCCACCTCAGCCTCCCAAGTAGCTGGGACTGTAGGCGGTCACCACCACACCCAGCTAATTTTTGCATTTTTTGTAGAGATGGGGTTTCACCATGTTGTTTAGGCTGGTCTGGAATTCCTGAGCTCACTGATCCACCCGCCTTGGCTCCCAAAGTGCTGGGATTGCAGGCGTGAGTCACTGCACTTGGCTCTTTGTCATTTTTTTTTCTTCTTTTTTTAAAAAGGCGGGGTTTCACCATGTTGGTCAGGCTGGTCTTTAACTCCCGACCTCAGGTGATCCGCCCGCCTTGGCCTCCAAAGTGCTTGGATTACAGGCGTGAGCCACCACGCCTGGCCGTCGATTTTTCTTTTCTTTTTTTTTTGAGATGGAGTCTCACTCTGTTGCCCAGGCTGGAGTGAAGTGGCTCGATTTCAGCTCACTGCAACCTCCACCTCCCAGGTTCAAGTGATTCTCCTGCCTCAGCCTCCCGAGTAGCTGGGATTACAGGCACGCACCACCACGCCCGGCTAATTTTTATATTTTTAGTGGAGATGGGGTTTCACCATGTTGGTCAGGCTGGTCTCCAACTCCTGACCTCATGATCCACCTGCCTCGGACTCCCAAAGGGCTGGGATTACAGGCGTGAGTCACCACGCCCAGCCATCATAGTGAGGGATTTATCCAAAAAATGTATCCAAATCTATTCAGTTCCTGAGTTTAAAAGTGAGATTTTTTTTTTTTTTTTTAATAGAGATGGGGTTTCTCCATGTTGGCCAGGCTGGTCTCAAACTCCTGACCTTAGGTGATCCACCCACCTCAGCTTCCCAAAGTGCTGGGATTACAGGAAAAGTGAGATCTTAAAAAAAAAAAAAGGGCCGGGCGTGGTGGCTCACACCTGTAATCCCAGCACTTTGGGAGGCCAAGGCAGGTGGATCACCTGAGGTCAGGAGTTTGAGACCAGCCTGGCCAACATGGTGAAACCCCTGTCTTAAAAAAAAAAAAACAGTGAGATCTTGAATAGTGACAGACACCTATAAATGATGAAAGATTCTGTTCAAAAGCTAAAAATGTTATAAAATGCCTAATTACCTAAAAAGTACAGGGCACTACACTTTTACCTAATTATACTTTTTGGGGTAATAAGGCATTTTACAACATTTTTAGATTTTGGAAATAAGATCCTCCCATAAATACTACTTGGGCATGTTTTCAGCAGTAACTTACATAGAAACTTGAGAGGCCACCTGCTTCTTCCCACTGACACCAGCCCCTCCCTCATCCAGGCCTTTGTTCTCTGCTCAGGTCATTTACCTCCTTCCTTCACCTTCTGTCTTCAGGATTCTGATGAGACATCACATTCTTGGGAGAATGTTCCAACTCCAATTATGGACTAGCTGCTCCTGCCCTGTGCTCCTCATTTGGTGACTATTTTTATCTTTTTTCAGCCCTTCTCAGACTGTTTTGTGACTGTCTTTTTTTTTTTTTTTTGAGACAGAGTTTCACTCTGTCACCCAGGCTGGAGTGCAGTGTCGAGATCTCAGCTCACTGTAACCTCTGCCTCCTGGGTTCAAGCGATTCATCTGCCTCAGCCTCCCGAGTAGTTGGGACTACAGGCACACATCACCACGCCTGGCTAATTTTTTCTATTTTTAGTAGAGACAGGGTTTCACCATGTTAGCCAGGATGGTCTCGATCTCCTGACCTCGTGATCTGCCTGCCTTGACCTCCCAAAGTGCTGGGATTACAAGCGTGAGCCACTGCGCCCGGCTGTACTGTCTCTTTACCTGTCTGAATGCTGTATTAATTTGGAAATTAATTTGGCTGCTTCTCAGAGGGCAAAATACAAATGGCTTAAGCAACATAGAGATTGCACACAGAAGTCAGGTGAATCGACCGTTTAGGGTTGCGGAAACTCCGCGCAAGGGTTGCCCATGATCCTGGTTTCTTATGTTTTATTTCTTTGCTATTCCCTAGGATGTTGTCTCCATTTACAAGGCCAAAGCAGGTTCATCATCAGCTCATCACTCTTCAGCCCCAGGAAGCGCAGCATGGAGTTAAAAGGACGTAGCACCTTCTTTTAAACAAGTTCTGACTTTTCAAGGATATAACCAGGGTCTTTGCTTCTGGGGGAAGGTGTGTGAGTTAAATACAGGCTGCCCTGAGTTAATGATGGGTTAACGCAACCCAAGTCACTTCCTTTTTAGATGTAACCAGAAGCTGTTCCCATCACTTCTGTTTATATTATACTAGCCAGACGTTAGTCACTCTCCTGGCAGCAAGAGCCCTTCTTACTACAAGGTAGAAAGAAAGAATGGACAGTATGGGACGATAAGCTCTTTGCCACACACACCACACTGGGCATTAAGTTCTGAGTTTGTTCACCATTCTGTCAGTAATGCTCATTACAAAGTGTTTAATGAAACGGCTAAATCTTTGACATTGCTAGAACAGAGGATATAATTCCGGGAGTTTCTGAATACAGGACTGGATCTTTTTTCTAAGAGAAAGAAAAGTTAGACCGTTGTAGACCAGAATTCAGACTGTTCTGCGAGTCCCCTTGAATAAGCTCTGAACCTTGTTCTTTTTGATGAAATGGGGATAATCCATTTGAGCCCTAGTATGAGTTGGGAGCATTAAAGATCACATTTGGCAGTGTGAAGTACACAGATCATGCTGAAAAATGTGATCTTCCCTTCCATTTGGAGAACTGCTGGCAACATCCACTGTTGCATTAGCTGGTCCAGTATCTGCCTGCTGTACCACAACCATCAACCTGTACCACACCTGACTGGCAAAGCCAATGAACATACAGTCAGTCTGCTCTCTTATGTGTTCTACATTTTGTGTTGAGGTTAAGCTAAACTACCAGCAAGTTGAATACTTAGACTTAACACGTAATTGCCAAGAAAATTTTTGCTTTTCTTATAACCCACATCTATGATACGCCCGTCTGCGTTACTCTGGATTTGTGCATGTCAAGCAGAGTCGAATCTGCTCCTCAAATTTAAGACCTTATTGTGCATATTCCAATTTTCCTTTCATCCTTAATCACCTACCTTTTGTATGTGACACTGATTTGCATTTTTTTGGGGTGCTCCCTCTTCTGGTGTCCTAAGGTATCCCCTTCTTCATGCCCTTTCACTGGGCATGGTCATACTCTGGTGAGATGTCTGAATCCTTCTGGGAACTCCTCAAAAAAAAGGACTGTGTTTTATTATCTTTGTAACCCTGATTTAGTTTTAATAACATTTTTTTCATCACATTCTTTTTGTAAATTTTTTTTTTTTGAGATGGAGTCTCGCTCTGTTGCCCAGGCTGGAGTGTAATGGCATGATCTCGGCTCATTGAAACCTCTGCCTCCTGGGTTCAAGCAATTCTAACTCAGCTTCCCAAGTAGCTGGGATTACAGGCGTCTGCCACTACGCCTGGCTAATTTTTGTATTTTTAGTAGAGACGGGGTTTCACCATGCTGGCCAGGCTGGTCTCAAACTCCCGCCTCAGGTGATCTGCCTGCCTCGGCCTCCCAAAGTGTTGGGATTACAGGCATGAGCCACTGTGCCCAGCCTTGTAAAAATTTTTTTTTCTTTGTAGAGAAGGGGGGTCTCACTATGTTGCCCAGGCTGGTCTCGAACTCCTGAACTCAAGTGATCCTCCCACTTTGGCCTCCCAAAAATGCTAGGATTACAGGCATGTGCCACTGTGCCTGGTCCACATTCTTAAAAGTAGCCTAAAAATTTTTGTAGAATGAGGTGAAGTAAAAATTTAAGAAGAAAGAAAAGTAGGTAACTAGACCCATCTATATATAGCTTCAGAATATATTGTGAGCAATACTGTAAATGATGAGTTGAGATTAAACACAACAAGAATCAAGCCCTTCAGAAAGTATCGCCTAGGGACTCATCAAACACATACAGAGGCCAAATAAGAGTCAAATCTGGGACAGTTTGAATATCATAATAATGGATAATACATTAAAAAATAGTAATACATGAGTTTGATGAGGAATGGACTTTACAGAGTTTCAAAGTACCTTCCCACAAAATACACATGCATTACAAAGGGGAAAAAAAGAGTAAAGAGTAACTTTATAGTGTGAGAAGCCTGGCAGAACTACCTTAATCAAGTGACCACAGCGAACATCATGAGTGACGGGAAAACTGAAATTGCACGCCACATGACAAGTGCACAGTGCCACTTTGTAATCTGCCAAAGATGCATAACTTGTCTGATCACAAGGAAAACATCAGACACATCCTCATTGAAGGCGTTTTACAAAGTAACTGGCCTGCAACCTTCACAGCTGTCAAAAGTAAAACCTGAAGAACTGTTCCACACTTAAAAGAGATTAAAGAGATGTAGCAACTAATTGCAGTGGCTTCCTTTTAAAGCAGTGGTCCCCAATCTTTTGGCACCAGGCATGGTTTCGTCAAGATCATTTTTTCCACAGACAGGGTTGGGGGAGGTAGTTTCAGGAAGAAACTGTTCCACCTCAGATCATCGGGCATTAGATTCTCATAAAGAGTGCACAACCACAGGGTGTGGTGTCTCACGCCTGTAATTGCAGCACTTTGGGAGGCCGAGGCAGGTGGATCACAAGGTCAGGAGTTCAAAACCAGCTTGGCCAAGATAGTAAAACCCCGTCTCTCCTAAAAATACAAAAATTAGCTGGACGTGGTGGCAAGCACCTGTAATCCCAGCTACTCAGGAGGCTGAGAACTGCTTGAACCCAGGAAGCAGAGGTTGCAGTGAGCCGAGTTTGCGCCACTCCACTCCGGCCTGGGCAACAGAGTGAGACTCTGTCTCAAAGAAAAAAAAAAAAAAAAAAAGAGTGCACAACCTAGGTCCTTCAAATGCACAGTTCACAATAGGGTTCATGCTTCTGTGAAAGTCTAATGCTGCCACGGATGTGACAGGAGGTGGAGCACAGGCAGTAATGCTCGCTCACCCACCACTAACCTCCCACTGTGCAGCCCGGTCTCCTAATAGGCCACAGACAGATACTGGTCTGTAGCCTGGGGGTTAGGGCCCATTTTAAAGGACATTATCAGGACAACTAGAGAAAGGGAGGATAATTAGATGGCAGTGAGGTATCAATGTATTAATTTCCTGACTTTGATGGTGGGTTATGTAGCAGAGTATCTTAAAGTGTAGGAAATACACATGAAAGTATTTGGGAATGATGGGGCACCAAGCTGGTCACTTATTCCCAGATGGTTGTGGAGGGGCGGGGGAGGAGTTCTTTGTAACTTTTGTGTACAGTCAAAATAGTTCAAAGTAAAAGTTTTATTTGAAAAGTGTAACAGTTATTTTATTTCAGCAGTTTAAAATTTTTCCTTTTTCTTAAAGAGGAAGAAGGCATTTTCACACCAGACTGGCCAGATGGGAAGAATCTTCAGCTTCAGCATGGCCTCATTAATTTGAAAACAAATTGCTTACATGAGACGGCACCTGTGTCCAGCTGAAAGCGGGTCCGGTCCTTCAGAGCATGTAGGGTTCTATGCCGGCTTGATGGGCTGGCTCCTTCAAGCCGGTTGCTGGAGACATCACCGGTTGAGGGACTCTTGCAAATGTTCATACATGACTTGATCCTGAGAGGAGGGAGAACACAGAATACAGAGCCCATCACTGCTTGTTATGGGCTGAATGGTGTCCCCTCAAAATTCACATGCTGCAGTCCTCACCCGCAGAACCTCAGAATGTGATTGTTACTGGAGAGAGGGTCTTTACAGAAGAGTCTGGATTAAAACAAGGTCACACATGTGGGCTCTTATCCAATATGACTGGTGTCCTTACAAAAATAAGGGATTAGGGCTCAGATGCTCAGAGGAAAGAGCACCGCTGGGAGAAGACAGCCATCTGTGAGGACACAGGCTTAGAAGAACCAACCCTACCCAACACTCTCCAGAACTGTGAGAAAATACATTTTCCATTTTTTAAGCCACCCGGTCTGTGGTACTTTGTCATAGTAGCTCTTGCTGACTAATACTGTTAAAGAGAGGTGACACTTTACTTTCCTGCATCTAAATCCTAATCTAAATACTATACATGTTCCTTTCCACAGGAAACTCCCATGACTTTCACAATTGTCTACTGAAGTTTTTCTAAAAAATAAGGTCAAAAGATTCTTATGTTTCTATCTATTTAGTGAAGAAAGCACAATTCTAAGCTACGCTGAATCCAGATGGAAATAGAGGCAAAAGCAGAAGCTTCTTTCACTATATTAAGGTTCATAAGAAACTGCCAGAATGTTTTCCAATGTGGTTGTATCTACATTTTCAGCAGCAATGTATAGGAGTTTCCTGTAATCCCAGCATTTTGGGAGGTGGAGGCGGGCAGATCACCTGAGGTCGGGAGTTCGAGACCAGCCTGACCAACATGGAGAAACCCTGTCCCTACTAAAAATACAAAAAATTAGCTGGGTGTGGTGGCGCATGCCTGTAATCCCTTGGGAGGCTGAGGCAGGAGAATCGCTTGAACCAGGAGGTAAAGGATGCGTGACTGAGATTGCACCATTGCACTCCAGCCTGAGCAACAAGAGTAAAACTCTGTCTCAAAAAAAAAGAGAGTTCCAGCTGTGTCACATTCTTGCTACCAATTAGTGTTGTCAATCTTTTAAATTTTGGTATTTGTGGTAGGTGTGTAGTAGAATCTCACTGTGGTCAAATTAACATTTTAAGTGTTGGGTAGCAATTCCACTCCTGTGTATTTATCCCAAAGAAATATTTGAAGTGTGTTTTTTCTTCTGTGTTTATTTGTTTGTTTTTGAGACAGGGCCTTGCTCTGTAACCCAGGCTGGAGTACAATGGTGTGATCATGGCTCAATGTAGCCTCAACTTCCTGGGCTCAAGTAATCCTCCTGCCTCAGCCTCCTGAGTAGCTGGGACTACAGGTGCATGCCACCATCTCTGGCTAAGTTTTCATTTTTTTGTAGAGACAGGGTCTCACCATGTTACCCAGGCTGAACTTGAACACCTGGGCTCAAGCCATTCTCCCACCTCAGCCTCCTGAGTAGCCGAGATTACAGGCACGAGCCACTGTGCCCAGCTCCAGAGTGATTTTTTTAAACCCTTCTCCTACCTATGGTGAAGATATTTTTATTTCCCTGAAATGTATGGTAAGTCCCTATGGCTTAGTTTGGGTACAGTCTAGCTCTAAGAAATACAAAGGCATTTGTCAAAAAGGGAAGAGGAGGTCAAATAATACTTGAATTAGATGATTAAAAATTCTGAGATTGTGGAGACAAAAAGATCATTCTCTCTCTGAATAAACAGTTGTTAGAGAATCTAGTTAGGAAAACTGTGCTCCAGTCCCTAAGAAACATATAAAATTAAAATCTCTCAAGAACATTCTCACAAAGGCAATTATTTTGCTTGTTTTCAGATCAAAATGAACCATGTAATTTCTTTTTAGGAAGTAGAAGTAGTATACAAAACAATCTGTAAAAGAGTTAATTCAACTAAAACTCTAGTTTCCTTTCTTTATACATTTAACAGCATTTCTTACCTTTTTTGATATAGATGATCTTACTTTCTTGAAAGCTTCTTCAAAGTGCTTATGACTAATCTTGAGTTCACCTATGGAGCAAATGCACAAATATACACATCTCAGTATGGTATGCTAACTGACTTAGAACTTAACTTCCTTTGAAAGACTTCTAAGCTCTCAAGGGGTACGCTAAAGAGATTAGTGATGCGATGGGCTGTATATTCTTTTTCAGAACAGTATTCTAGCCAGATATATTCTGCTTATCAGATTTTAATCCAAAACCACCCAAAGAGACCTGCCACTCATAAGCTGGTAACCTTTTGTAGGCCTTTTTGCATTGTTTAACTTAATAGTGATGTTTATGAAGAAGAACCAGAATTACTCAGATAATTCAAATGAATTTAACTGGGAATGGAAAGTAGGATCCCATAGTATTAATATTTAAGAGTATGCAACATACAATGAGATCTTATGGAGCCATAACATCACAGAATATTTTATATATATAATATCTCAGCACTGGATTAGAAGGGGGCTTTAGGCCAGGCATGGTGGCTCATGCCTGTAATCCCAGCACTTTGGGAGGCTGAGGCGGGTGGATCATAAGGTCAGGAGTTTGAGACCAGCCTGACCAACATGGTGAAACCGTGTCTCTATTAAAAATACAAAAATTAGCTGGGCGTGGTGGTGTGTGTCTGTAATCCTAGCTACTTAGGAGGCTGAGGCAGGAGAATTGCTTGAACCTGGGAGGTGGAGGTTGCAGTAAGCCGAGATCACACCATTGTACTCCAGCTTGGGCGACAAAGCGAGACTCCGTCTCAAAAAAAAAAAGAAGGGGGCTTTAATTCTCTGCAAGGTTATGCCATTACATAAATAAAATAAAATAGCTAAATGTTAAATACAACTTGGTTTAGAATGTAAATATGATAACTTATGTGATGACAATTTATATTTAAAATACTAAACTTTCTACATGGATATTAGGATAGTATATTCACCTAAAAATAAAATAAAATGTGTTGTTCAGCATATCAAATGGAAGTTGAATGGCATTACTGACTTCAGGTTCAGTAAGATATCAACAAAATTCCCTAAAGGATAGAGGTAGAAATGTAAGCTGTAGCAAAGCAGGGATGTCAGGGTTTGTTATTTATGTTTATAAGACAACCTCCAGGCCAGGCGCAGTGGCTCATGCCTGTAATTCCAGCATATTGGGAGGCTGGATCCTCTAGCAGGAGGATCACCTGAGGTCAGAAGTTTGAGACCAGCCTGGCCAGCATGGTGAAACCCTGTCTCTACTAAAAAAATACAAAAATTAGGCTGGGCGCAGTGGCTCACATCTGTAATCCTAGCACTTTGGGAGGCCGAGGCAGCCAGATCACTTGAGGATTGCTCTAGCAATCCTCCTGCCTCACCCTCACAAGTAGTTAGGACTATTGGCATGTACCACCATGCCAGTCTAATTTTTTCATTTTTCTGTAGGGATGGGGTCTTGGTTTGCTGCTCAGGCTGCTCTCAAACTCCTGGGCTCAAGCAATTCTCCTGCCACAGCTTCCCAAAGTGCTGGGATTACAGGTGTGAGCCACCACACCCAAAGGACAATTTTTTTTCCCCATACTCACTCAAACAGTAAAATTAAAGACACTATCAAATGTGAAGGATGGTGCAAAGCTGTTGAGATGGCCCCAAAGCATCACATAATACAATACATGGATTTTGTATTTTGAAAGGAACGTCTCAATATATGGAAAGTTATTCTAATTTTCACTTCTCTTGTGTATTTTCTAAGCTCTCCAATTCAGGCCACATTTTAACCGGCAAGTAGATATCACCTTAGCAAAAGAATAAGGTTTTCCAGAATTGATAAGCAGCCCAAACTCATAATGAAGACAGTGAATGGATCCATTTACCTATAGGTATAGTACTCATTATTAGAGAGGCACTCAATAACTTTGCTATTATTATAATTGTCAGCAACAGAGGTTACATATTTCAGAACAGCTTCTAACAGTCTCATTAAAAAACATTAGCTTTAATATCATAGATAATAGACACTAGAAAATGGTCATTTTCCAGGGCAACAGTGAAGTATCATAATTAAAAGAGAGAGATTGTGGAGAATTGTACCTTTTTCATTTCCACTCTTCTGTCTTGCCATTTCCTGTCTCAGGGCACAGATAGAAGCTTCTCGTACCAAAGCAGAGAGATCTGCACCCCTACAATAAAAGAAGTTATTTACTTCTTCTTAGATACTGCAAAAGCCCAAAAAAAGCCGGACAACAATTTTCATATAAGTCATATATGAAATAATCAGGAAAGAAAGTGACCAATAAAGATGAGATAAATTGATTATGATCAATAGGAAAGAGCTTTTAGCTTTTACGTATGATACTTCTAAGCCAGGTTCAGTGGCTCACGCCTGCAATTCCAGCACCTTGGGAGGCCGAGGTGGGTGGATCACTTGAATAGCAGTTTGAGACCAGTCTCAGCAATATGGCGATATGCCATATCTACGAAAAATACAAAAAGTTAGCTGAGCGTGGTGGCATGCGCCTGTAGTCCCTGGCACTCAGGAGGCTTAGGTAAGAGGATCACTTGAGCCCAGGAGGTAGAGGTTGCAGTGAGCCAAGATTGAACTACTGCACTCCAGCCTGGGTAACAGCATGAGACTCTGTCCCAATTAAAAAAAAAAAAAAAAAAAGGAAATTCTGGAGGAAACAATACATGCATAAAGGGCTAAAGTGCTGACAAGCATATTCATGTATTACATAATGTCTAAAGTAAGCTTATTAAAAAGTCATTTATGGGCTGGGCTCAGTGGCTCATGCTTGTAATTCCAGCACTTTGGGAGGTTGAGATACTTGAGCCCAGGAGGCATAGGCTGCAGTGAGCCTGGGTGACAGAGTTAGACCCTGTCTCAAAAAACCCCAAGTTCAAAAGGGAAAAATACAAACCCTCGAAAGTCTTTAATGCACCTGATTCAAGTTAAAACTGAATGAACACATCACAAGTTACTTAAAATATGACAAATACAAACAGTCCTTCATTTATTTAATTATTTCATGTAATAACATGCTCAGTCAGCACCGTTCTGAGTTCAATGAAAGACTCATGCTGACTGGCATTTCACTACATTACAGCTCTAACAGGACTCTTAGAGATGTTCTGACAAAGAGTTTGAATCTGGGGATAAAGACCTCATTTCTATGTCACAAGTCTTGGAAAGAAAAGATGAAAATGAAACACTTTTTTAAAAAACTTCATTTCTGACCTTTCCAATTTGCTTCAAATGATTGTAGAAAAAAAAAAAAAACTTCATTTCTGGATATTAAACTTATTATATAATGTTGATAATCCACATACTATATAAATTTTTTTTTTTGAGATAGAGTCTTGCTATGTCACCCAGGCTGGAGCACAGTGGTGCCATCTTGGCTCACTGAAACCTCCATGTCCCAGGTTTGAGTGATTCTTCTGCCTCAGACACATACTATATAAAAGTAAAGACCCATAGAGCTTAAATTTTTAACTGAATCTGGTGTTTTGTTGGCTAAATGTTAGGGTTATGACATTATTTAATAATCACATACATGCTGGGGTATTCATTCCTTCCCCTACTCTGAAATCTAACATTGGTGCAGATAACATTAACACAAACAGATAGCTAAAGACTGTAGCAGTGTAGTGTCTCTCAAACTAGTGAGATGAAAATCATAGTGGAATGAAAATCCAAAATGTATACCATTCAACTTTAGCCCTACCCATTTATAGACAGACAGCCTACTTGGTATATCCAAAATATTTAGCCCAGGGCGAGTTCTGCCACCAAAACCACCTTTGTTACTCACTGAAAATCTTTTCAGATTTGGCACTTAAAGCTGTGCTTTTGTTTTGTTTTAGAGACGGGTCATACTATGTTGCCCAGGCTGGTCTTCAACTCCTGACCTCAAACAATCTGCCTGCCTCAGCCTCCCAAAGGGCTGGGATTACAGGTATGAGCCACTGCTCCCGCCCTTAAAGCAGTAAACTACTTAAGTAGTAGTCCCCTAAGTAGTAAGATCATTTATTTATTTATTTTTATTTTTAATTTTAATTTTTTTTTAGATGGAGTCTCGACCAGTTGCTCAGGCTGGAGTGCAGTGACACAATCTCGGCTCACTGCAACCTCCACCTCCTGGGTTCAAGCAATTCTCCTGTCTCAGCCTTCCTAGTAGCTGGGATTACAGACATGCGCTGCCACGCCTGGCTAATTTTTGCATTTTTAGTAGAGACAAGGTTTCACTATGTTGGCCAGTCTGGTCTCAAATTGCTGACTGTCAGGCCTCCATGTGCAAGCCTAGCCCCAGAAAGTCTAAAGTTCTGCCTGCCTTGGCTGATACCCCTGCAACTCCCCCCCATATGGCAAGACCCCATAACTACAAAACATTAAAAAAAAAATTGGCTGGGCATGGTGGTGTTCACCTGTAGTCCCAACTATCCAGGAGGCTGAGGTCAGAGGATTGCTTGAGCCCAGGAAGTGGAGGCTGTAGTGAGTCATGATCATGCCACTGCACTCCAGCCTAAGCGAAAGAGGGAAACCCTGTCTGGAAAAAAAAAAAAAAAAGCTGGAGGGGGCACTGTCTCTGTTAGTTAAACTGAGTTTCATTTCTTCCATGTCCCCAAATTGGGAAAGTTAGCAAACAAATTTACTTCAAAACATGAAGAAAAACTAACAGCTACAAAAACCACAAACATAGGAAGGCTGAAGGCAGAAATGTCCCATTTCCTGAAGTTACTACAGGCTTGTGGACGTGAAAAGGTGTGCTGTGAAAATGCATCCTGAGGGCTGGAAAATGTGGCACTTGTATTTTAGTCTCTTTTACGTGCTGAAGCACCCGTACAATTTGTAAAGGACAGCAATGCTGGTTAGGGTAGGTTAACTACCAAGAGTCAACATATGAAAGGACTCCCCCTGTTCCCAAGAATTCCTTCAGAGCCTCCAAATGTGCAGTCTCTTCTCTAAGAAGGGAGATGCCAGACACTTCATATGCTTCACAGGATAATTCATTTAATCCTCCCAACAATCTGCTGAGGTGAGCATCATTCCCCCTCATTTTATAGTGAGAAAACTGAACCCCAAAGAGTGAACTGACTTTAAACACTTACGTATAGCAATCACAGCGAAGGTCACCAGCAATTGCTTCCAAATTTACATCTGCATCCAGTGGTGGTTTGGTACCATTCTAAGTAAGAGAGAAAAATGATTTTTCACTAGAACTTTAAAGATCATACTGGGCGCGGTGGCTCATGCCTGTAATCCCAGCACTTTGGGAGGCCAAAGTGGGCGGATCACCTGAGGTCAGGAGTTCGAGACCAACTTGGGCAACATGGTGAAACCCTATCTCTACTACAAATACAAAAATTAGTCTGGCATTATGGTGTGCACCTGTAGTCCCAGCTACTCTGGAGGCTGAGGCACTATAATTGCTTGAACCCTGGAGGTGGAGGTTGTAGTGAGCAGAGATCATGCCACTGTACTCCAGCCGGGGTGACAGAGTGAGACTGAGTCTCAAAAATAAAGACAAGATCACATTTAGCTACATAATAGGTTCTTAATAATAATGGCTGTTTGGCTGGGCACAGTGGCTCATGCCTATAATCCCAGCACTTTGGGAGGCTGAGGCAGGTGGATCATGAGGTCAGGAGTTTGAGACCAGCCTGATCAACATGGTAAAACCCTGTCTCTATTAAAAATACAAAAATTAGCTGTGCATGGTGGTGAATGCCTGTAATCCCAGCTACTCAGGAGGCTGAGGCAGGAGAATCGCTTGAACTCGGGAGGCAGAGGTTGCAGTGGGCCAAGATTATACTGCTGCACTCCAGCCTGTGTGACAGAGCGTCTCTTAAAAAAAAAAAAAAGTATAACTGACTTCCAGACCAGAGCTGTTAAGATTCACACAAATTTGGGTGGGGGAGGTTGAGGAGGGAAACACTAGGAGAAATGCCTGATGTAGGTGACGGGGGAATGGAGGCAGAAAACCACCATGGCATGTGTGTACCTATGCAATAATCCTGCAAGATCTGTACATGTACTTCAGAACTTAAAGTATAAAGATTTATACAAATTTCAATTTTGAGAAATGAGGCTAAGAAGCAGATTCCAAACTTGAAAAAGCTAAAGACAACAATTTATGCTCATGAAATGTGAGGAATTTGTGTGAAGCTGCAGCAAAAACTAAACACCATCAACAACAGTAAAAACCAGCACCTTAGTCTTTCCAAATGTGAAGAAACACATTTCCTTTGCCAGATTAAATATAGCAAATACTTAAGCAATACTTAGTTTCGGTGTGAGGCTAGCTAGGACGGGAGAAATAATACTGAACCTGGCCAGGAGAGAAGGAGCAGTAACCTGCTCTGTAATAAAACCACAAAGCCCTCTGAGCTCAGTATATTCTTTCTTAATCTAACACTCAATCTTGATTTTGGTGTCAATTCCCCTTCAGCTCATTTCAAGAGACATTAGCAATGACAAGTATGTAACTTAGAACTCTTAAGAGTTTCTCATGAGACTAGATGTAGAGAAAAAAGCCAACCCAGATTTTTTTTTTTTTTTTTGAGACGGAGTTTCGCTCTTGTTGCCTCGGCTAGAGTGCAGTGGCATGACCTCAGCTCACTGCAACCTCCACCTCACAGGTTCAAGCCATCCTCCTGTCTCAGCCTCCTGAGTAGCTGGTATTACAGGTGCCCTCCACTACCGCTGGCTAATTTTTGGTATTTTTAGTAGAGATGGGGTTTCACCATGTTGGCCAGGCTGGTCTTGAATTCCTGACTTCAGGTGATCCGCCCATCTCAGCCTCCCAAAGGTCTGGGATTACAAGCACTTTGGGAGGGATTACCGCTGGGATTACCATGCCCAGCCTTGCCAACACAGAATTTTAACACTTAACCCAGTACCTTGCATACATACATTATGTTTAATAATAATTTTAGCAACAAATTGCAGAGGCATACAAAACAGCTTACCCTCCCCCTGCCCAGGGTCTTACTCTGCTGCCCAGGCAGGAGTGCAGTGGAACAACCACAAGAGATTTGACCTCCTGGGCGCAAGAGATCCTTCCACCTCAGCCTCCCGAGGAGCTGGAACTACATGGCACCATGCCTCGCTAAATTTTTTTCTTGAGACAGTCTTGCTCCAGAGTGCAGTGGTGTGATCTCGGCTCACTGCAACCTCTGCCTCCCAGGTTCTAGCGATTCTCCTGCCTCAGCCTCCTGAGTAGCTGGGACTACAGGTATCTGCCACCACTCCTGGCTAATTTTTTGTATTTTTAGTAGAGACGGGGTTTGGCCAGGCTGGTTTCAAACTCCTGGCCTCAGGTGACCTGCCTGCCTCAGCCTCTCAAAGTGCTGGGATTATAGGGGTGAGCTACCTTGACTGACCTAATTTTTTTTTGTAGCAACGAGGTCTTACTATGTTGCCCAGGCTTGTCTCAAACTCCTGGCCTCAAGCAATCCTCCTGCCCCAGCCTCCCAAAATGTTGGGATTACAGATATAAACCACCATACCCAGTCAAAACAGTTTTTTTTTCTTCCGCCACCACCCAATAGTTTTTAACTATGTAAAATGTATGACAGTTAGATGGTAAGTTTATGAGTATTTGCTTATTATTCTGATTCATAACTTACATATACATTGCATATATTCTTTCATGTGTAGCAAATATCATACTGTGAAATAAGTATTTTTAGAAGAAACACAGGTGGGCGTGGTGGCTCACGCCTGTAATCCCAGCACTTTGGGAGGCCAAGGTGGGTGGATCACCTGAGGTCAGGAGTTCAAGACCAGCCTGGCCAACATGGAGAAACCCTGCCTCTACTAAAACAAAAATTAGCCAGGTGTGGTGGCGTGTGCCTGTAATCCCAGCTACTCAGGATTATAGGTGTGGGACACTGCACTTGGTCCATTAAGCTTTTCTTATTGTAAAATTTCAGCCTGGCAGGGCTGGGTGCGGTGGCTCATGCCTGTAATCCCAGCACTTTGGGAGGCTGAGGCGGGTGGATCACCTAAGGTCAGGAGTTTGAGACCAGCCTGGCCAACATGGTGAAACCCTGTCTCTACTAAAAAAATACAAAAATTAGCCAGGCGTGGTGGCGTCCCAGCTACTCAGGAGGCTGAAGCAGGAGAACTGCTTGAACCTGGGAGGTGGAGGTTGCAGAGAACCAGAGATCATGCCACTTCACTCCACCCTGGCAACAGAGCGAGACTCCATCTCAAAAATAATAATAATAATAATAATAATAAAACAAAATATCAGCTTGGCAAAGTGCTTCAGGCACAGGGTTCGGCAACCTGGCCGAGAGGACTGGAGCTGGCGGCCTTGTACCCTAGTTACCTGTTGCTCTGTCTGCATTCACACACCAGCCTCTCACTGCCTCCCAGCAGGGCATGTTCAAGAACTGCATAAATTATAGATCCGTTAGTTGTGATCACTAAATGGTTATCTACCACAGGTTCAAGAAACAGTTAATTTCCCATTCAATCCATTTTGACCTGGGACACAAACTATGATCTTAGCCAAACAATCTTGTGCTTTTTTTCTCTGAGTAGTAAAACTAAAGGGTCAGAATGCAGGACTGCTAAGCATCTTTTAGTATAAACAATTTTCAACTGAGTCAGGATAGCAGTCAATCCTGGGGGCACACAGGAGTGGGCGGTGGCTGGAAGCAGAAGAGCAGCTTCTGGCAATGTTCCTCACGCCCTGAACAGGAAGCTTCAGGGTCTGGAAATGTTCTATTTTATTGTGGCAATACATACAAAAATTGGCCGTTTCAACCTTTTTCAGTGTACAGGTCAGTGGCATTAAGTCCATCCACACTGTTGTGCAATCATCACCCCTATCCCACTCCAGAACCTTTTTATCTTCCCAAAAGAAAACAATGTATCCATTAAACACTAACTCCCCATTCCTCCTGCCCCTGCCTCCCAACTGCTGGCAGCCACCATTCTACTTCATAATTCTATGAATTAGACTGGGAGTGTTCTCTTTCTTGATCTGGAGGCTTTGTTAGTAACAATTCATGGAGCTGGACATTTACCACTTTTTAATTTTTTTTTTTTTTTGAATCTCTAAATCTACTTGACATTTACCACTTTTCTGTATGTATATCATACTTCAATAAAAAGACCTAAAAAGTGCAAACAGCATTGGATGAGGAATTAGAAAACGTGAGTTCTAAAGTCTGAATCTGCAACTGAATGGCCCTTAATGGAAGTTTGTTAATCTTTATTATTTATTTATTTATTTATTTATTTTGTAAAAAAAACCAGTATCTTATCTCCAGATAAGTATATATAATTATGTGCTATATTTGAGAGGGGGAGACGGGGCATCAGTGAACATATAAAAGTGATTTCTTAAAATGAAGACTAGCGTAGACTTTCTTGCCATAGTGGTGGGGTTGCCACATTACACAAGAGCCCTTATTAGCTGCTTTCTATAGTTATAAGAACTCAACTTACCTTGACTATCACACTATCACATTAACTGTGTGGATCTTCCCTAAGGACACTCTGAGTACTGTTAGGAATCTAACCTCAAACTATCTAGTGTCCTCTTTTAATCAAAAGCTCAATCATAAGAAATACTTTCATTATTAGAATCTTTTGAACTAATTTGGAATGCCTGAAGACAGTTCTTTTATACTTCTCAATATTTAAATTCTACCCTTGGGTTAAGCTGGACTTCCCAAGGTCCTGTTCACCCTCAGAGCGCATTTCTTGGACCTTCATCAAATTGTATTTAAGGAATTGTCTTTGAGTAATACCCTCAGTTTATATTAAGAAAATGACAAGCCTCAGTCCCAAGAGGCTTACTGTGTTTATGTCAGAAATATTGTTAAAGGCATTGTGCATCATATCTTACTGTTCTCTTTGTGAGGACCCAGAGGAGGAATTTTTCTTTTTCTTTTTTGTTTTTGAGATGGAGTCTCACTCTGTTGCCCAGGCTGGAGTGCAGTGGCATGATCTTGGCTCACTGCAACCTCCGCTTCCTGGGTTCAAGTGATTCTGCTTCAGCCTCCTGAGTAGCTGGGATTATAGGCGTGTGCCACTATGCCTGGCTAATTTTTGTATTTTTAGTAGAGACAAGTTTCACCATATTGGTCAGGCTGATCTCGAACTCCTGACCTTGTGATCCTCCGTGAGCCACTAGGCCAGGCAGAGGAATTTTTCTCACATTTGCATAGTGGGAGCAATTGTCGGCTTTCTATTCTTAGCATATCCTTTGTTTAAGAAAAGTCTTTAGTGAAAGAAAGCTTGTTATATAAAAAAACACAATAAATAAATAAGATGGTCTATGAGCTTCAGAAAACGAGTTGTTATACATTTAGATACTCTCAGAAGTTTCCAAATTCCTAGAAGATTAAAGCTTTAGAAAGATAAATCCTTTCAAATACCCTTGAAAGAAAGTTACAAACTATGTTTTTTTTTGTTTTTTTTTTTTTGAGGGCATGAGGTGTGCTCTACCTAGGATACCTCCAAAAGTTTCTATAGCAACATTAGTTTCTAATTATTAGAAATAAGGGCTAAGGAAACTTTGGATTACTGAAATCTAACTATTCTTTAATTGAAATGTGGCAATGTTTCTGACTTACAGTAAGAAGTAAAATGAATTTTATTTATTCTCAAGTGAGAGTGATCAGAATTTTTCTTTTCTTTTTGAGACAGAGTCTCACTCTGTTGCCCAGGCTAGAGTACAGTGGTGCAATCTCGGCTTGCTGCAACCTCTGCCTCCCTGGGTTCAAGCAATTCTCCTGCCTTAGCCTCCCAAGTAGCTGGGATTACAGGTGCCCATCACCACCATGGCTAATTTTTGTATTTTTAGTAGACACGGGGTTTCACCATATTGGCCAGGTTGGTCTCGAACTCCCAACCTCAGGTAATCTACCTGCCTCGGCCTCCCAAACTGCTGAGATTACAAGAGTGAGCCACTGCACCTGGCCAAGAAAAATTTTAAATGGCATATTAAAGAGCTTATGAAACAAAATATGAGTATTTTGGAAAATCATTTACTGAAATGGTATAATGATATGAAGTATTTAGAAGCTTAAACTAATTTGGTTTTTCTTTATGACATTATCTCTTAATAATATAATATTATGTTACGATAATATATTATCTTTTAATAAAGGCCCTAATGGAAATCTCAAATAATTTGGTAACTACAGAAAGCTAAGCTAAAGGAATTATTATAAAAAGAAGAAAAATAGTCTCTTAAGAAATTATAGGCCAGGCATGGTGGCTCATGCTTGTAATCCCAGCACTTCAGGAGGTCGAGGCAGGCAGATCACCTGAGGTCAGGAGTTTGAGACCAACCTGGGCAACATGGTGAAACCCTATGTCTACTAAAAATATATGTGTGGTGGCCGGCACCTGTAATCTCAGCTACTTAGAAGGCTGAGGCAGAAGAATCACTTGAACCCGGGAGGTGGAGGTTGCAGTGAGCCAAGACCATGCTATTGCACTCCAGCCTGGGCATCAAGAGCAAAACTCCATCTTTAAAAAAAAAAGTTATAGTCCACAAATATTGTATGATTCTACTTATATGAGGTACCTAGAATAGGGAAATCAGAGACAGAAAGTAGAATGGTGGTTGCCAGGGGCTGAGGAAAGGGGAATGGGCAGTTCGTGTTTAACGGGTACAGTTTCGGTTTGGGAAGATGAAAAAGTTCTGGAGATGAGTAGTGGTGATGGGTGCACAACAATGTCAGCGTACTTAATGCCACAGAAATACACATTTACAAATGGCTAACATGGTAAACTTTGTTATATGTCTATATTATTTTACTAAAATTTGAAAACAGTTATGGTTCACTTACAGATATTTCATATAATTCTGATTAAGCATATATGAAATACTCAGGTTCAAAAAGTAATTCAAGATGTGCTACTACTTTTATTTTAACAATTATTTCCATTTGGTCACACAAATCTATTCTTTTTTTTTCCTTTTTTTTGAGACAGAGTCTCACTCTGTCACCTAGGCTTGAGTGCCGTGGCGTGATCTCACTTCACTGGGTTCAAGCAATTCTCCTGTTTCAACCTCCTGAGTAGCTGGGACTACAGGTGCATGCCACCACGCCCTGGCCAATTTTTGTATTTTTAGTAGAGACGGGGTTTCACCATATTGGTCAGTCTGCTCTCAAACTTCTGACCTTAAGTGATCCAACCGCTTCGGCCTCCCAAAGTGCTGGGATTACAGGCCTAAGCCACCGTGCCCAGCAAAACCTCTTCTTAATTACATAACAGAGTCTAGAATCAGTAATGCTTCTTCTTCTTTTTTTTTTTTTTTGAGACAGTGTTTCACTGTTCTTGCCCAGGCTGGAGTACAATAGCGAGATCTTGGCTCACTGTAACTTCTCGAGGCTCGAGACTGGCCTGACCAACATGGAGAAACCCCCTCCCTACTAAAAATACAAAATTAATCGGGCGTGGTAGCACATGCCTGTAATCCCAGCCACTCAGGAGGCTGAGGCAGGAGAATTGCTTGAACCCAGGAGGTGGAGGTTGCAGGGAGCCGAGATTGCGCCATTGCACTCTAGCCCAGGCAAGAAGAGCAAAACTCTGTCTCAAAGAAAAAAAAATTCTACTCGTCACAAAGCTTTTAGATAGACCTCTTATCACCACGTCATCATCAGAAATACCAAATAAATAAAAAATATAAAAAAGGCTGGGTGTGGTGGCTGAACACCCGTAATTCCAGAACTTTGGGAGGCTGAGGTGGGTGGATCATGGGGTCAGGAGTTTGAGACTAACCTGGCCAACACAGTGAAACCCATCTCTACTCAAAATGCAAAAAAAAAATTAGCTGGGCAAGGTGGCGGACACCTGTAATCCAAGCTGCTTGGGAGGCTGAGGCAGGAGAATTGCTTGAACCCAGGAGGTGGATGCAGTGAGCTGAGATCACGCCATTGCACTCCAGCCTGGGTAACAGTGTGAAACTCCGTCTAAAAAAAAAAAAAATTAGCATATTGCTCTCACGTTTTTTTTTTTTTTTTTTAATTGAGACAGAATCTCGCTCTGTCGCCCAGGCTGGAATGCAGTGGCACAATCTTGGCTCACCACAACCTCCACCTCCTGGATTCAAGTGATTCTCCTGCCTCAGCCGTCTGAGTAGCTGGGATTATAGGCACATGCCACCAGGCCTGGCTGATTTTTGTGTTTTTAGTAGAGACGGGGTTTTACCATGTTGGTCAGGTTGGTCTTGAATTCCTGACCTCGTGATCTGCCCACCTCGGCCTCCCAAACTGCTGGGATTACATGTGTGAGCCACCGCGCCCCGGCTTACTCACTCTTCTTTCAAGAAACTTAGATCCCAAAAGATATGAAGAAGTTGCTCTGACCCACAATTTTTTTTCAGACTTTTAAGAACAGGACTAAAAAACTCTATTCTGATCTCCCTGTAATATTTCAGATGTTAATAGAAGAAAGAGAAAACTGTATATAAAACAATTTGGGGAATTAAAGTCAAAAGCTAGCAAACTGAAATAGAAAAGGTAAATATTAAAAACGTCAATTTTCCTCACTTTCTGTTGACTTACAAAGAATACACATGGGCAGGAAGTCTGCCTTATGACTTCTCCCCCTCTCAAATTAGATATTGTGCTTCCTCTTCCTCTCACTCTGCCCTGCTTTAGCCTTCAACAAAGTTCTTTAAACAAAACACTCATGACCTCTGGAGGATGAGGTAAGATAAGGATGTGAAATTGCAGTGCTAACAGCTCTCGTGAGTGCGCACCAGGCTGACACAGGCAGACAGGGCACAGGGAAGCTGCATGCGGGTCCTGCTCCTCCATGCGGGTCATGCGCTCTGCACAATGAGGTTCCAAGACTGAGAACAGGACACAGCCAGAGTTGAAGCAAAAATGCACTCTCAAGTCAAAGAGAGTAAATGGACAAAAGCCCTTCTGCCTTTGGCACAGACAGAGGCTGAGGACTGATTATGCAGCAGTCTAAAGCACAATCTACAAAAGATGCTTTTGGCTGGGCTCAGTGGCTCATGCCTGTAATCCCAGCAGTTTGGGAGGCTGAGGTGGGCGGATGACAAGGTCAAGAGTTCCAGACCAGCCTGGCCAACATGGTAAAACCCCAACACTCTAAAAATGCAAAAATTAGCTGGGTGTGGTGACACGTGCCTATAATCCCAGCTAGTCGGGAGGGGGGGAATCCACTCGCCTCGGCCTCCCAAAGTATTGGGATTACAAGTGTGAGCCACTGCATCTGGCCAAAGTTGACTTTTTCTATCGAAATGTCTTTTTGTTTCTTCTCCCATATTCACAACTTTGTGCTTGGAAGCTGCAGGGCTCCTCTCTCTTACCCACCCCATTTATGCCAGATGACTATTCTTTACACAGATAGACAAACCAAATACATACATACATATAGTCATGAGAGAAAATCTGAAAATATAAAGCAAATGAGCACTTTGGGAGGCCAAGGCAGGCAGATTACTTGAGACCAGGAGTCCGAGACCAGCCTGACCTACATGGCGAAACCCCGTCTCTACTAAAACTAGAAAAATGGCCAGGCACGGTGGCTCACGCCTGTAATCCCAACACTTTGGGAGGCGGAGGAGGGCAGATCATGAGGTCAGGAGTTTGAGACCAGCCTGGCCAACATGGTGAAACCCCATCTCTACTAAAAATACAAAAATCAGTTGTGCCTGGTGGTGTGCACCTGTAATCCCAGCTACTCAGGAGGCTGAGGCAGGAGAATAGCTTGAACCTGGCAGGCAGAGGTTGCAGTGAGCCGAGAAGCCCTGGACATCTAGGCTGATATTATCAGGTAGGTCTTGTTGTTGCTCCAAGCTGGTTGGGCCCTTACAGCTAGGCTGTGGTGCTCTCCTATGAAACAAACAATTCCACAGAATATGGACATTACCCAAGGCCACTTTGTGACCATGAAGGATCAAGACAGAAATGAGAACTCTGTAATGAAGTCTGAACATGGACAAAGCACAAACACTGTCCAAGACACAAAAATGACCAAACGTCCACCATCCTAACTAATATAACTGCTGTTTCTTTGCCAATCACAGTTTTAGCCTTGGTGTAGTCTTCCTTCCTTTTAGGTAAGATTTATTAAGTCACGCAATTACAGAATCATGCTTGTGTTTCAATAGCCATTCAGGGCAAAGCCCGTTATGAAATCCTTCCCAAATCTAACACGAATCCCAAATCAATTAAGTCCTTTCTAATACGCTCTTACTGAGATAACGCCCTTAGTTCCCCATGGGGTACATTCTCCTGAACTGCAAAGAGTAATAAGCCCAACTTCTTCAACTACATGTGTGTTCTTGGTGGGCTTCAGTTGAAGAGCACTGACAAAGCGGAAAAATAACATATAATGCCATCTCCCAGAGGCAAGCACTGTGGGTATTCTGGCATATTTCCTTCCTGACGTTTTCCACTGAATGTCTTTATACATATAGTTGAAATCTCCACACTGTTCAGTCACCTTTATTTACTTCCCCTCCTCAGAAATGAATGAATAATACATTTGTTGGTGTTTCATAAACATTTCTATTATCATCTAGAAGACAAGCTCCTGAGAGGTAAGACAATGTCTTATGTTTCTTAGTCTCTGCACAGTCAAGGATGTATTTAGTTTATAACAAATACCTATTGACAAAGTGGGATTTTTTTTTTTTTTGAGATGGAGTCTCACTTCTGTTGCGCAGGCTAGGGTGCAGTGGCATCATCTTGGCTCACTGCAACCTCCGCCTCCTGGGTTCAGGCGATTCTCATGCCTCAGCCTCCCAAGTAGCTGGGATTACAGGCGTACACCATGACGCCCAGCTAATTTTTGTATTTTTAGTAGAGACGGGGCTTCACCATGTTGGCCAGGTTGGTCTTGAACTCCTGACCTCAAGTGATTCACCTGCCTCGGCCTCCCAAAGTGCTGAGATTACAGGCATGAGCCACTGTGCCTGGCTGAAGTGGGGGTACTTTGAATATTCATGCCTTGGTCTGAGGCCTAATGATTTTGGCAAATAGCACTGAAATTCTAGATGAATGAAGTGTAAAGCTGTTCTGGTGTGAGTACCATACAGTGAATGAAACACAACAGGAAGAATGAAGACCCATTCTTCTGGGTCCAAATCTATAATGCTTCGAATACCACATGCCTCATGTCTGGCATGTCTAGAAATATATACCAATCCAACTTTTCTCTTTAGTTCATGAAATCCCAAGGACAAGTGTGAAAGACATCATTTTATCACCATGATTACAGGAAATTCACAGAAACAAGCTTGGATTATATGTGTGCGCTTATTTGTATATACATACATACCCACATACACTGACAAAAGCAAACGAAATCTCACTATCATAGTTCCTAATGACAGAGCCAGGGTGGCTCATGCCTGTAATCCCAGCACTTTGGGAGGCCAAGGTGGGCAGATCACTTGAAGTCAGGAGTTTGAGACCAGCCTGGCTAACATAGTGAAATCCCGTCTCTACTAAAAACGTACAAAAAATTAGCCAGGTATAGTGTTGTGCACCTGCAGCCCCAGCTACTTGGGGAGGCTGAGGCAGATTTGCTTGAAACTGTGAGGCAGAGGTTGCATGAGCTGAGATCACACCACTGCATTCCAGCATGGGTGACAAACAGGGCCTCTTTTTTTGACATCCTGTTTAAAAAAAAAAAACCAGAGCCAACAAAAGGGAGGGAAAATGCCATGAGGCATTCATCATCAAACTTGTTTGATGCAAAGAAAGAAGTATATGCAACCAAAGCAGGGTTTCTTAACTTTGGCATTACTGATATGTTGAGTTGGATATTTTTTTTTTCCCCTTGAGACAGTGTCTCAGCTCTGTTGCTCAGGCTGGAGTGCAGTGGTGTGATCATGGCTCATTGCAGCCTCGACCTCTTAGGATTAAGCCAACCTCCTACCTCAGCCTACCAAGTAGCTTGGACTACAGGTGCATGCCACTATGTCCAGCTAATTAAAAACATTTTCTGTAATCCCAGCACTTTGGGAGGCCGAGGCGGGCGGATCACGAGGTCAAGAGATCGAGACCGTCCTGGTCAACATGGTGAAACCCCGTCTCTACTAAAAATACAAAAAAATTAGCTGGGCGTGGTGGCGCGCGCCTGTAGTCCCAGCTACTCGGGAGGCTGAGGCAGGAGAATGGCTTGAACCCGGGCGGCGGAGGTTGCAGTGAGCCAAGGTCGCGCCACTGCACTCCAGCCTGGCGCCTGGTGACTGAGTGAGACTCTGTCTCAAAAAAAAAAAAAAAAAAACAAAAAAAAAAAAACAAAAAAAAAACATTTTCCTGGCCGGGTGCAGTGGCTCACACCTGTAATCCGAGCACTTTGGGAGACTGAAGCAGGTGGATCACAAGATCAGGAGTTCGAGACCACTCTGGCCAACATGGTGAAACCCCATCTATACTACAAATACAAAAATTAGCTGGGCGTGGTCACGCATGCCTGTAATCACCACTACTCAGGAGGCTGAGGCAGGATAATCACTTGAACCTGGGAGGTGGAGGTTGCAGCGGGCTGAGATGGCACTACTGCACTCCAGCCTGGGCAATAGAGTGAGACTCCATCTCAAAAAAAAAAAAAAATTTCCTTGTAGAAGACAGGGTCTCACTCTGTTGCCCAGCCTGATCTCAAACTCCTGGGCTCAAGTGATCCTCCTGCCTCAGCTTCCCAAAGTGCTGGGATTACAGGCATGAGCTATCATGCCTGGCTTGGATAATTCTTTGTCGTTGGCTGTCCTGTGCACTGTGGGATATTTAGCAGCATTATCATTCCTCTGCCGTAGTGGTAAACACATGTCCCTAGACATTGCCAAATGTTCCCTGGGAACGTGAGGTGGGGGAGGTGGGAAAATTGCCTTAGGTTGAGAACCAATGAACGAAAGCAACATGTTTTCATGGCTTTTACCACCAGCTATGTCCTGGTGACAGGCAAAACTATAACCCAGTCAGAGGACTCTCCTGAACTCCCAACCACAGACCCAACATCCTGCTCGACCTCTCCACTTGGATAATACCGAGGCACCTGAAGCTCATCTCCCAGACCTCTTATCCTAGTAGATGCCACCAGCTGCACAAGCTGCAAATTCATCTACCTTTTCCTTTACCTCCCAACTGTACAGTTAATTCAATGTCCTACTAATTAAAACCTTTAAACAGTTCTCATATCTATATCTTCCTTGTTATTCCTGTGATAATGCCTTAGTTCATTATTTTTTCTTTTCATTGATGTTTCTGAGTCATACTGCATTAGTTCTAACATGCTTAATTTCATAGCTTTTAGTTTTACTGGCTTTTAAGCTATTTTCCATACTGCCATTAATGGAATCTTTTTACCCCAGAACAGAAGGATGATCTTCCTTCTGTTCTCATCTGCCCTGTTCTCCCTCCTCTGGGTGATTGTTAGGAACACTGCTAAAGGCAGTTTTAAGTAATGATGGCCCAGTGAAGGAGGATCACAGAATCTTCCTTTGTCAGCATCAAAAGAATATACTAAAAAAAGTTTTAAAATTTACCAGTAGCAACCAAACAAAGAAAGGGGTAAACCTTCCTGCTGAAAATGTTGAAAAGTGGGTGCAAAGAGAAAATTCAAAAATGGCTGATAATTAGGCCTCCACTACTGGAAAGGAGTAAGGAAGAGAGAAGGTAATTTGACAAAATCTTGTGATGTCCATTAATATTCCAAGCTGGAGACAAGTAGCCTGAGGAGAAGACAGCTCTAGAAAAAGTTAGACACACATAATCAAGGGATTTCAGCAGAATCAGGAAGAACTGTCAAGGTATGCAACTTTCCAGGGGGGTGGACAGCTCCCACAGGGGAGGTATCTCTAACTGGAAGGACAGAGCAGGTCCAGGTACAAGCCATTTCATCTCCAGAGGGGTTAATACCACCGGTTAGCTCCCTCTCCCATCCCAAGGCTATAGAAATGTAGATACAAAGCACTTATACAGACCTCAAAATGTAATGTGTGAAGGGCAGAAAAACTAGTTCCAGGTAGTGAGAAGTAGGATGACAGAACTTACTCACTTTTTTTTTTTTGAGAGAGGGTCTTAGTCTGTCACCCAGGCTTGAGTGCAGTGGTACAATCCTGGCCGACTGCAACCTCCACTTCTTGGGCTTGAGCGATTCTCCAGCTTCAGCCAGGACTGAGCCATTGACGTCAGCTAATTTATTTTTTGTAGAGATGGGGTTTCTCCATGTTTCCCAGGCTGATCTTGAGCTCAAGCAATCCACCAGCTTTGGCCTCCCAAAGTGCTGGGATTGCAGGTGAGCCAACGTGTTTGGCCCACTTACTTATTTATTTTTAGAGATAGGGTCTTGCTCTGTTGCCCAGGCTGGAGTGCAGTGGCGTGATTACAGCTCACTGCAGCCTAGACCCCCTTGGTTCAAGCAGTCCCCCACCTCAGCCTTCTGAGTACATGGCACTACAGGTATGTGCCATCATATCTGGCTAATTTTTTCTATTTTTTGTAGACACAGAGTCTCACTATATTGCCCAGGCTAGTCCTGACCTCTTGAGCTCAAATCTGTCCACCTCGCCCTCCCAAAGTGCTGGAGTTTCTCCAAAAGTTTCTGTTCTATTTCAAAGAGGATCTGAGGTAAATTATTTTAAAATAATAATTGAAGATCAGTTCACCTTCCCTTTGGGAGATATAGGCTGGGCAAACATTTACAACTACAGAAAGAGTAATTAGTCAACTAAAATTACTACCTGTTATAACTGTCTCTATTTAAAACAAGAGAAACATATACAATATACAACTTCCTTTACTCACTTTTGTGATAGTTTTTAAGATGGCAAGGCGATCTGCGGGGGGGTGGTAAACCCACAAACAGTGTTTTGTCCAGGCGGCCTGGGCGCAGGATTGCGGGGTCAATTATATCTAGAGAAGAAGGGAGGAAAAAGTCTTAATAAAACCTTTTATTTTTATTTTTTTGAGACAGGGTCTTGTCTGTTTCCCAGATTCTGTCTCCCATCTCAGCTCACTGCAGCCTCAACCTCCCAGGCTCAGGTGATTCTCTCATTTCAGCCTACTGAGTAGCTAAGACTATAGGGGCATGCCACCATGCCTAATTTTTTTTTTCTTTTTTTGATATGAAGTCTCGTTCTGTCACCAGGCTGGAGTGCAGTGGCATAATCTTGGCTCACTGCAACCTCTGCCTCCTGGGTTCAAGCGATTCTTGTGCCTCTGCCTCCCAAGAAGCTGGGATTACAGGCATGCGGCACCATGCCCAGCTACTTTTTGTATTTTTAGTAGAGACTGGGTTTCACCATGTTGCCCAGGATGGTCTTGATCTCTCGACCTCGTGAGCCACCCCCGTCGGCCTCCCAAAGTGCTGGGATTATAGGGGTGAGCCACCATGCTTTGCCCAAAATGGTGTAGTTTTTAACCCTTTATCAGATATATGCTTTGCAAATATTTTCTCCTAGTCTGTGGTTTATTTTTATGTTCTCTTATTTGCACTTTTTAAAGAGACTGAGTCTCACTATGCTGCCCAGGCTAGCCTTGAACTCCTGAGTTCAAGGGAGCCTCTTGACTCAGTCTCTTGAGTAGCTGGGTTTACAGGTGTGTACCACTGCACCTGGCTTACTGGCACCTTTCAAAGAGCAGTTTATCTATTTGCTCTTTTATGGTTTGTGCTTGTAATGTCATATAGAAAATCTTTGCTTAATCCAAGGTAGAAAAAAATTTCTCCAATGTTTTCTTCCAATAATTTTATAGTGTTGTTTTCATTGGTTTTTGATTCATTTTGAGTTTTTGTATGTGGTAGAGGTATGGAATAAGGTTCAATTTTTCTTTTTGCATACAGATACTCAATTGCTCCAGTACCCATTGTTGAAAAGACTTTACATTATCCACTGCATTGCCTTTATGCTTTATAAAAACATCAACTATCTAGATATGCATAGGAATACTTCTGGACTTTTTTCCTGTTCCTTTGATCTACCTGTCTCAGCTCTGTGACAATTACCATGCTGTCGAAACATCTTTTAATTTAAACATACAGGTGTGAGCCTCCAGGCCAGGCATGAAGGCTCACACCTGTAATCCCAGCACTTTGGGAGGCTGAGACGAGAAGATCACTTGAGGTCAAGAGTTCCAGAACAGCCTGGACAACATGGTGAAACCTGGTCTCTACTAAAAATATAAAAATTAGCCAAGTATGGTGGTGTGCACCTGTAATCCCAGCCACTCAGGAGGCTGAGGCAGCAGAATTCTTGAACCTGGGAAGCAGAGGTTGCAGTGAGCCGAGATCATGCCACTGCACTCCAGCCTGGGCAACAGACTGAGACTGCCTTAAAAAAAAAAAAAAAAAGTGGTCCAGGCGCAATGGCTCACGCCTGTAATCCCAGCACTTTGGGAGGCCAAGGTGGGCGGATCACCTGAGGTCAGGAGTTCGAGACCAGCCTGACCAACATGGAGAAATCCCATCCCTACTAAAAATACAAAATTAGTCAGGCATGGTGGCACATGCCTGGAATTCTAGCTACTCGAGAGGCTGAGGCAGGAGAATTGCTTGAGTCCGGGGGGCAGAGGTTGTGGTGAGCTGAGACAATGCCATTGCACAGCAGCCTGGGCAACAAGAGTGAAACTCCACCTCAAAACAAACAAACAACCCCACAAAAACAAATCTTTTTTTTCTTTCTTTCTTTTTTTTTTTTTTTTTTAAAGAGACTGGGTCTCGCTGTGTTGCCCAGGCTGGAGTGCAGTGGCTATTCACAGGCACGATCCACTACTGATCAGCACGGGAGTTTTGACCTGCTCTGTTTCCGACCTGGGCCGGTTCACCCCTCCTTAGGCAACCTGGTAGTTCCCCCGCTCCCAGGAGGTCACCATATTGATGCCGAACTTAGTGCGGACACCCAATCGGCATAGTGCACTACAGCCCACAACTCCTGGACTCAAGCGATCCTCCCACTTCAGCCTCCCGAGTAGCTGGGACTACAGGCACGCGCCACCGTGCCCGGCAAAAACAAATCTTAAAGCCAGTTCTACATGCCCCAAGATAAAGGGGCATACTGATGATAATTAGAAAGCACTTTTAGTTTGGAATCCTATAATCACTTAAAATCTCTGACAAATATCACACTTAATATTATTCAATTTATTATTTTAATAAGTTATTTACAGTAAAAGGCATTCTGGACACTTTTCATCATTAGGAATGAGACGCTGATCTCTTCCTAGCTCCTCCCTAAACAGGCCCCTACCATTGTCTTTCTCACCTTAGTTAATGTGAACTCATTCTCCCAGTTTTTCAGGTCCAGACCTTGGAGCCATGCTTAATTCCACTTTCCCACATCCTTAACTATTCTATTAGCAAATCAGGTCACAACATATCCAGATTCTTTCTACATCCACAGCTATCACCAGCTCCAACCATCATCATCTTGCACCTGCATTATTGTTACAGCTTACCAACTGGTTACCTATCTAATTGTGTCAGAGACAGAATTTTTTTTTTTCCTTTTGCCCTCTCAACCCAGCTTTTCCCAACTTTGGGAAAATTGGGAAGAGAAAGCCTAAGAAACAGAATTCTTAGTTAGAAGACAGAAAATAACAATTCTGATATTTACAATAAAAATGACACTAACAATTCAAACGCTTTAAAGAGAAAGTCCATTCACTCACAAATGAGATGGTTGCCTGAAACAGAACTCTCTTTTTCTTTTCTTTCTTTTTTTTTTTTTTTTGTTTATAGAGACGGGGTCTCGCTATCTTGCCCAGGCTGGAGTGTAGTGGCTATTCACAGGCACGATCCCACTACTGATCAGCCAGGGAGTTCTGAGGTGCTCCGTTTCCGACCTGGGCTGGTTCACCCCCTCCTTAGGCAACCTGGTGGTCCCCCTGCTCCCAGGAGGTCACCATATTGATGCCAAACTTAGTATGGACACCCCGATCGGCATAGCACACTACAGCCTAGAACTCCTGGACTCAAGAGATCCTCCTGCCTCAGCCTCCCGAATAGCTGGGACTACAGGCATGCGCCACCGCGTCCGCGCCCGGCAGAACTCTCTTTTAAATGTTGATAAGCAGCACCTACTGTTCTATATCAAGGACCTCCCCCCCACCCACCACTGCAAAAAAGCTATTACAGCTTGCCATTGGTAAAAAAAAAAAAACATTAATTAAAAAAGAAAAAAATGTTAAAATTGAGAGGTAATAGTAGCAACTTTTAACTTTAGGAAAACATTATTTTGTTACAAATGGACCCTAACTTTTAGACAAAGGTAGAAAAGCAATTCAATGAAGGAGTAATTAATCTTTGCAACAAAGGTGCTGGGACAAGTGGATTTTTTTTTCTTTCCGGAGACAGGGTCTCACTCTGTAGCCCAGGTTGGAGTGCAGTGGTGTATCATAGTTCACTGCAGCCTTGATCTCCTGGGCTCTGTCAGGCCTCCATGTGCAAGCCCGGACCCAGAAAGTCCTGCTTACTTCAGCTGACCACCCCCCAACCCCCGTCTGCATTTGCCATTATCTCTGATCACCCAGCGGAGTTCCCCCTCCACCCACATAAGCTTCCCTACATCCCACCCAACCATCTTAACTACTCTTACCCCACCCGCCATTGTAACTGAACTTATGGTAATGTATACTCCTTGCCCCCTCCCGCCACCACCGTAACTTATCTTACTCGTACCACCCCTGCCCCCTCCCCAAAAGATTTGCCCCAACCTATAACACCAACTCCTATCCCACCGCCCTTTTCAGCCTTAGCCCACCTGCACCCAGGTGAATAAACAGCCATGTTGCTCACACAAAGTCTGTTTGGGGAGGGGGGTCTCTTCATTCAAAGAGTGAATTTTAACAGGCTCAAGGTATCCTCCCACTTCAGCCTCCCAAGTAGCTAGGACTAGAGGCATGCACCACCACCGTGCCCATCTAATTTTGTTTATTTTTTTGTAGCACTGAGGTCTCACTATGTTGCCCAGGCTGGTCTTGAACTCTTGAGCTCAAACAATTCTCCAGTGTTGGCCTCTCAAAGTGCGTAGGATTACCAGTATGAGTCACTGCACTGGGCCTGACATGGGATATTGACACTCAAAATAATGAATTTGGACACTTTCTTCACACACACAAATTAACTCAAAATGGATCAAAGACTTAAATGTAAGAGCTAAAAGTATAAAACTCTGAGAAGAAAATGCAGGAGTTAATTTTTGTGGCCTTTGGTTAGGCAATGATGTTTACACCACTGATATACCATCAAAACTGCAGGCAATAAAAGAAAAAGCGCATCTATTGGAATTTATCAAAATTAAAAACTTGTTACAGTACAAAAATGAGTACTGGATAACTAAAAAGAAAAAGAAAAAAGAAAAAAAGAAAAACAACAAAAAACTTGTGTTTCAAATGACATCAAGAAAGTGAAGATAATCCACAGACTGGGTGAAAATATATGTAAATCACGTATCTGATTTTAGACTTGTATCCAGAACAAAGAACTCTTACTACTCAATGACAAGGCAAATAACCTAACTGAAAAATGATTCAAACAGACATACCTCCAAAGAAGACATACAAATGACCAACAAGCACAATACAAGATGTTCAACACTATCAGTTATCATAGTGCAAATCAAATCAGAATGAAATATTACCTCACATCCACTAGAATGGTTATAATTTAAAAAGACAGTAACAGGTATTAGTAAGAATGTGAATAAATTAGAACACTCATATATTGTAATATCAGAATGACTAGTGGGAATATAAAAAATGATGCAGCCATTTTGGAAGAGTTTAGCAGTTTCTCAAAATGTTAAACATGGAGTTATCATATGATCCAGCAATTCCACTCCTATAGACCCAGGAAAAATTAAAACATATGTCCACACAAAAAATGTACACGTGAATGCAGCATTATTCATAATAGCCAAAAAACAGAAACAGCCCAGATGTCCAACTGGTGATTAAACAAAACGTGGTATATCCATACAATGGAATATTATTTCATAATAAAAAGGAATGCAGTACTGATACATTCTATAATATGAATAAACTTTGACAACATTATGCTAAGGGAAAGAAGCCAGACTCAAAAGCCCATATACTATATAATGCTATTTATGTAAGATATCCAGAATAGACACATTTATGCAGATAGAAAGTAGATGACGGCCAGGAGTAGTGGCTCATGCCTAAAACCTCAGTACTTTCAGAGGCCAAGGCAGGAGGCCTGCTGCAGGCCAGGAGTTCGAGACCAACTTGACTAAAATAATGAGACCCTGTCTCTACAAAAAAAAAAGGAAGGAAGGAAGGGAGGAAGGAAGGGAGGGAGGGAGGGAGGGGGGAGGGAGGGAGGGAAGGGGGAGGGAGGGGGGAGGTGGGGGGAGGGAGGAAGAGAAAGTAGATTAGTGGTTGCCTAAGGCTGGAGACGAGAAAAGAAAAAGTGAATGCTAACAGGAATGAGATTTTTTAAGGTTGATAGAAATTTTTTTTTTAAGGGTCTTACTCTGTTGCCCAGGTTGGAGTGTAGTGCTGCAATTCTGGCTCATTGCAACCTGTGCCTCCTGGGTTCAAGCTATTCTCCTGCCTCAGCCTCCCAAGTAGTTGGGACTATAGGCGTGTACCACCACGCCCGGCTAATTTTTGTGTGTTTTTGGTAGAGACGAGGTTTCCTTGTGTTGGCCAGGCTGATCTCAAACTCCTGGCCTCAAGTGATCCACCCGCCTTGGCCTCCCAAAGTGTTAGGATTACAGGCGTGAGCCACCTCTCCCAGGCCAGGTGATGTAAATATTCTAAGATTAGATTGTTGGGATGGCTGTAAAGCTCTGTAAGTATACTCGAAACCATTGAATGATATACTTAAAATGGGTAAGTTTTAAGATATCCCACTTATATCTCAGTAAAACTTTTTAAAAAAATGAATCCTCAGACTAACAACACTATAAATATATCCACTGAAAATAATTACAAGATCAGACAACCTTCATGAAACAGGTTTCTACTTACAATTCATTAAAGAAATAATAATAAGAAGAAAAATGACTTTTTGTTTGTTTTGAGACAGAATCTCATTCTGTTGCCCAGGCTGGAGTGCAGTAGCACAATCTCAGCTCACTGCAACCTCCACTTTCCAGGTTCAAGTGATTCTTGTGCCTCAGCCTCCCAAGTAGCTGGGTTAACAGGTGTGTGCCACCATACCCAGGTTTTTTTTTTTTTTTGTATTTTTAGTAGAGACTAAAAATAATCTCTTTAGTAGAGATTTCACCATATTAGCCAAGGCTGGTCTGGAACTCCTGGCCTCAAATACTCTGTTCACCTCAGCCTCCCAAAGTGCTGGGATTACAGGTATGAGCCATCCTGCCCAGCCCTAAACAAATAATTACTGAGCTCTACTACATACCATGGCATCTATAAATCAGCTGAAGTTCTGGCTGGGTATAACTTAATTTTAAAAGGGCAGAACGGTGCCAAAGGGCAAAACATACAGGCTTGACCATGGCACCAAGTCACTGTTCAATTACCTTCGATATTCATTCAACAATGACCCAAAGCATCCAGACTACATGGGTGAAGAAACACTCCATTTAGCTTGGAACTTCAGTGGTAAACACCTTAGTACAATGAAATAAATACCTTCTCTGTGAGGCATCCACTCTTTTATAATTATTAAGGGCTTAGAATGAACAGAGACTCTAACTAGAAGATACCTCTCAGATATAAAAGTGCAGAACAAATCCCTGCCCTGCATAAGCTTGCACAACTTAATCATAATTCATTTATTTACTTATTTATTATTTTTTTTAAAGATGGGATTTCACCATGTTGGTCAGGCTGGTCTTGAACTACCAACCTCAGGTGACCCGCCCGCCTTGGCCTCCAAAGTGCTTGGATTACAGGTGTGAGCCACCACGCCTGGCCATACTTATTTATTTTTTTTTGTTTTCTCTTTTTTGAGACAGGGTATTGCTCTGTTATCCAGCCTGGACTGCAGTGGTGTAATCATAGCTCACTGTGGCCTCAAACTTCTGGTTTCAAGTTATTCTCCTGCCTCAGGTTCCCAAGTAGCTGGGATTACAGGTACACACCGGTGTATCCAGCTAATATTTATTTTATTTTGTACAGATGGGGTCTTGCTTTGTTGCCTGGGCCAGTAGGGAACTCCTAGCCTCAAGTGATCCTCTTGCCTCAGCCTCCCAAAGTGCTGGGATTACAGGTGTGAGCCACCACACTCTGCCCTTATTTATTTTTCCAACTGAGCCATATATAGAAGGCAGAACCTCTTTCTGGATAGTATGTTGGTACTGGTAGAAAATAGATAATTATTGAGTAGAAGAGAAAGTAATAAGATATTTGGGTTTAATAACTGTGCAGGAATATCTTTTTAACCAACTAGATGATTGATTAAGGGGGACAGGCAGTTCCCTAACTGAGAACATCCTTTACCGGAGCTGATATGTTAAGAAGGGAATGCAAAGATGTATGTAGGAGAGTCTAAAACTAGGGTACAAGGAACTGCATCTCCTCCGGTTAAGCACAAGGAAGTCACTTATTTCCAGAAAAGAATGTGGACTTTGATACAGCACACATTAGAAGAGGGGTAGGGCTGTGCACAGTGGTTCACGCCTATAATCCCAGCACATTGGGAAGCTGAGGTGGGAGGATCTCTTGAGCCCAGGAGTTTGAGACCAGCCTGGACAACATAGTGAGACATCATCTCTACAAAAAAGATTTTTAAAAAATTAACTGGGTGTGGTCGTGCGTGCCTGTAGTCCCAGCTACATGACAGGCTGAAGGGATGATCTCTTCAGCCTAAGAGGTTGAGGCTGCAGTGAGCTGTGATTGCATTACTGCACTCCAGCCTGTCTCGGAAAAAACAACAACAACAACAAATAAACAAAAGGTGTTATCTCACCACTGCACTCCAGTGACAGAGTGAGACTCTGTCTCAAAAAAAAAAAAAAAAAAAAAAAAAAGAATAGAAAAGGGCTGTCCCAGTTATTCAGAATAACTGAAGGTGGAATGGTGAGAGGAAAGTATTTTCATTTACTTTCTAAGCATTAATACTTCAATCATGGGGAAAAATTAAAGGCAAGAAGATGAAAAATAAGAAAAAAGAGGAAATTTAGAAGATCAGTCCAGGAGGGTTTAAGATCCAAGTGCTAAGCACACAAATTAAACAAACAAATAAAAAGTCACATAAAAAGAATGAGAATGACATGGAACTTTTTTTTTTTAAAGCAATGTCTATAAATTATGAAGAAAAATAATTTTGAACTCAAAATTCTATCCCAGCCAGGTTACCAATTCAAATTAGGGTGGAATAAAGATACTTTCAAATATAAAAGAACTATGGGGGATGGTCTCACATTTGGAAAAACAAATCAAATATACAAACAATCCAAAAAAATCTACTTCCTACATAATCTTTCTTTGAAAAGCCACTGGAAGATAAGCTCCAGCAAAATGAAGCTGTAAGCAAGGAAAAAAACACACAAAAAAACCCATGAGATCAGAAACAAAGGGCAAACGAAGGAAAACAGAAAAGTAAGTCCTGAAATAACAGCTGTTTAGACCATGGGCCTAAAGCAACCAGTCCAGATTAGAGCAGGAAGGTGGAAAGCTCCAGAGGGAGGTCTCTAGAAACAAACGGAGCTGGTATGTCATTTGAATAAATAACATTGACAGTTGTATAAAATATGTGGACAGTAATAGAAAACAAAGCAAAAGAAAAAAATGAGGGCAACTGAATCCCAGAACAAGAGTTACAGGAGAAAGAAAATCTAATCAGTGTCACGGTTGGGTCAGCAGAGAGAAATGACACAGCCATAGTAATGTAAATACTGACTAGTGACTTAACCAAAAGTTCTGATCAAACTATATTACAATACTGGGAGGATGGAGAAGAAGGCAGATGGTGTGGCAGTGATGGTGGGGGTGGAGGGTGTGGAGAAAGGGTGAATGAAAGATAACTGAATCTTCATCTACCTTAAAATGAAGTTAATGGGCAGTGTTTAAAATGGGTACGAAATAGCCATATGAGCATATTTGAAAATATGAAGGAAAAAAATAGCTCAAGTGGTTGCCTCTGCACAGGGGATTAGAAGGGATGGGACAGAGAACAACAGTTTTTGTTATAAGCTTTTCCTGCCATTTGATTTGAAACTGAAGTCCCTTCCTTGATATGTGAAAATCACAACTGGAGCTGAGATTTGGGTGGGGACACAGAGCCGAACCGTATCACTCACCAATGTTCAACTTCTGCATACATGTAGTTTCTTCTTAGGGCTGTTGTGAGGTTTAACATGGTAAAGCACCCAACAGAGGGCCTGGTACTTAGTAGGTGCTCCAAGAACCTAGTTGTTATTACTGGTAAGTGTTTTAAATAATATGGACTTGTAAAGAAAATGAAATGAACTTATTTTCATCTCCTTTAACAGATATTTTAGAACTAAAAACAGACCAACTTTTCTCCAAGTGTCCCCTATCTCAGAAGTGCCAAAACCTTTTACCCAGTATAGGTAAAACAATCTAACAATAAGAATAGCCCTTATTTATTTTCTTTCTCTTATCCGACACCTAATTCCAGAGAATCCTATTGGTTTTACTTCCAAAATATGTCTCTTTCATGCTGTGGGTAAAGACATACCCAAGACTGGGAAGAAAGAAACAAAAAAGTCTCAAATTTTACCACTTCTTACTTCTCCCATTAAGCTCATACAAATTCTCCCATGGACTGTAGATCTTCTAGCTCAGAGTATCTTTTGTGTCAAGGACTTCTCTGGGAATACAGAAAGTTTATGGACTGCTTCTTAAATGTTTTCCAATGTATAAAGTAAAATACATCAGAAAAATTACGAGGAAGTCAATGGTATTAAAAGTTATCAAACTGTTAGAAAAACTGCTCATTACCCTCCAATAGCTCCCCATCACATCAGAATAAAATCCACACCTCTTGCTGTAGCCTGAAAGACCCTTTGCAACTCTTCACTGTCTCCCTTACTCATTTCACTTTAGGCACACTGGTCTTCTTGCTGGTTTTCCAACATGCCAAGCTTATTCTCCTCTCAGGGTCTGTATTATACTTATTGTTTGTTCTCTATCTGGAATTCTCTCATCTCTCAGATTTCTGCATGGCTTGGTTCACATCACTTGGAGTCGTGTGAACATGCCATTTTCTGAAGAAGCCTTCCCAGGCAACAGTATCTAAATTAGCCTCCCCCTCCCTAACCACTAGTCATTTTCTATTCTCTTACCCTGTTACTTTTCTTTTTTTTTCTGAGACGAGGCTCGCTCTGTCGCCCAGGCTGGAGTGCAATGGTGAAATCTTAGCTCACTGCAGCCTCTGCCTCCTGGGTTTTCAAGAGATTCTCCTGCCTCAGCTTCCCAAGTAGCTGGGATCACTCGTGCCCACCACCACCCCTGGCTAATTTTTGCATTTGTAGTAGAGACGATGTTTTGCCAAGTTGGTCAGGCTGATCTTGAACTTACAACCTCAGGTGATCTAACCTCCTCAGCCTCTCAAAGTGCTGGAACTGCAGGCATGAGCTACTGAACTCAGCCTCATTTTATTTATTACTCCCAGTCCCATCCCCACCCTGTTCCCCAGCTCCAAAGCAGAATATATGCCGGCAAAGAATTTTCTGATTTGTTCACCTTTGAATTCCCAAAGCTCAGCAGGACCAGGCATACAGTAAATATCCAATAATTATTTGATGAATGAAAGAGCAAATCTCCTCATAGATTAAAGAAAATTATATTAATATGACTGATCCACAACACCAAACCAAAAGGTGGTTAAACAACTTGCACAATGAAAGGGAGAATGTGTTAAAAGAAAAATACAGGTACGAAGGATTAAAGCTGACCACAAATATTTTTACACTCCCATTTCTTCTCCTTTTGAAGCTGGTCCTTTCTGTCACTACCCTGAACAATAGGGTTTGCCTATTCTGGGGTTCGCCTTTAAGAATAATGGTAGCTTCCATCTTTGATGCTTAGAATCTGCCTACCACGTAAGAAGTGCAAGCACTCTGAGAGAAGCATGCTACTGGAAGCCCAAGCCACATGAAGAGAACTTAAAAGATGAGAATTATTTTGGGGGGGTGGGTTGGGAGAGAGACCAAGGATCGTGAAGACATTGTGAGCAAAGAGGCCACTGTGGAAATGGATTCTCTGGTCTAGCCACTCCAAGCTGACAGCATGTGGATCCAAGATGAACCACCCAGGCAAGCCCATCCCAAACTCCTGACCTAAAAATTGTGAGCCAAGCAAGAATTATTATTTTTTTTTTGAGATGGAGTCTCACTCTGTCGCCCAGGCTGGAGTGCAGTGGTGCTATCTGGGCTCACTGCAACCTCTGCCTCCCAGGTTCAAACAATTGTCCTGCGTCAGCCTCCTGAGTAGCTGGGACTATAGGTGCCTATAATTTTTGAATTTTTAGTAGAGACGGAGTTTCACGTTGTAGGACAGGTCTTGAACTCCTGACCTCAAGTGATCCACCTGCCTCGGCCTCCCAAAGTGCTGGGATTACAGATGTGAATCACCTCGCCCAGTCACAAATGGTGATTTTAAAGCATTAAGCTTTATAGTAGTTTGTTATATAGCAACAGCTAACCAGTATATCACGCAAGAAGGGAATTCTTAAAGCTAAGCAGAAAAGAAGTTATAAGCAATCAAAAGAATATCACATGAGGCCGCTTGTGGTGGCTCATGCCTGTCCCAGCACTTTGAGAGATCAAGGCAGGCAGATCACGAGGTCAGGAAATCGAGACCATCCTGGCCAACATGGTGAAACCCTGTCTCTATTAAAATACAAAAAAAATTAGCCAAGCATGGTGGTACGTGTCTGTAGTCCCAGCTACTAAGGATGCTAAGGCAGGGGAATCAGTTGAACCCAGAAGATGGAGGTTGCAGTGAGCCGAGATCACGCCACTGCACTCCAGCCTGGTGACAGAGCAAGACTCCGTCTCAAAAGGCTCACACCTGTAATCTCAGCACTTTGGGAGGCTGAGGTGGGAGGATCACCTGAGGTACGGAGTTCGAGACCAGCCTGACCAACATGGAGAAACCCCATCCCTACTAAATATACAAAAAAATTAGCTGGGCATGGTGGCGCATGCCCGTAATCCCAGCTATTCGGTAGGCTGAGGCAGGAGAATTGCTTGAATCCAGGAGGTGGAGGTTGCAGTGAGCCAAGATTGCACCATTGCACTCCAGCCTGGGCAACAAGAGCAAAACTCTGTCTCAAAAAAGAAAGAAAAGAAAAGAAAAGAATGTTACATGATAGTATACAACGGAACAGAATTGCCAAACAAGCATGAAAACAAGTAAAGAAGATCTAGAACGTTTATTTTAAAATGTAGGTTATTAATGCAACAAAATTTGTTATAGGGAAAATAAGGATGGAAGAGTTTTAGGGGAAGAGGATATATGCACATAGGGAAGAAACCAAACACTGGTATCACATTACACTTCACCTGCCATTTTAAACATGGGGTTTAAAATAAACAGGCTGGGCATGGTGGCTTATGCCTGTAATCCCAGCACTTTGGGAGGCCGAGGCAGGCAGATCACCTGAGGTCAGGAGTTTAAGACCAGCCTGGCCCACGTGGTGAAACCCTGTCTCTACTAAAAATACAAAAATTAGCCAGCCACGGTGGTATGTGCCTGTAGTCCCAGCTACTCGAGAGGATGAGGCAGGAGAATCCTTTGAACCCAGGAGGTGGAGGTTGCAGTGAGCCGAGATCACGCCACTGCACTCTAGCCTAGGAAACAGAGCAAGACTCCGTCTCAAAATAAATAAATTAAATTAAATAAACAAACTTAAAATATGGTGAGAGTTGTTAAAGATAGAATAGGTTATTAAAGGAAACCAAATGGTTTGAATGTGTCCCCCAAAGTTCACATGTTGGCAACTTAATCCCCATATAAAACAGTGCTGAGAAGTGGGATCTTTTAAAAGGTGATTAGGTCATGAGGGCTCTGTCCTCATGAATGTATTAATGCTGGTTTCAAGGGAGTGGGTTAGTTATTGCAGGATGGGTTCTTGATAAAAGGATATGTTTAGCCACTCTCTCTTGTTTTTAAATAATAGAGACAGGGTCTCACTATGTGTTGCCCAGGCTGGTCTTAAACTCTCAAGCTCAAATGATCCTCCTGTCTCGACCTCTCAAAGTGCTAGGATTACAGGCATGAGCCACCATGCCCAGCTTGGCCACTTTCTTTTTTTTTTTTAAATGTCTTATCATTTATTAACTGTGTTTGTATATAATGTTATTAATATACAGCATACATGACAAGTCATATATCAAAATAGTACAAACAATTAAATAACATAATAATTTTAGCATTTTCTTATCTCACCACCAACAGATATTAAGCCCATCCTTACTAATTTATACTCCTCATTTGAAAAAGGATGATCATATACTGGAAAAAACTAGACCAACGTATTTCTTCAATGAGGCTTTTGAGAGAAACAGAGCCCTCATCTACTATGCCCCAGGATCCCCCTCTCTCTGCTTCTCACTTCTCCAGCCTTCCCTATCTTTTGCTGTACAAAATGCTTTTTGGTAGGTTGAAGAAAACAGTCAGTTGTTTAGCTCAGGCAGTTGAGATAAATGTCCAAAGATAGGGTAAAATTAACTAAACTTTATTTGTCCACCCTTATTCATGGGACCATGGTTTCTTCCTGTCCAGCTCACTTTCCTTTGCTCTCTCATGCATGCTCTTGTGTCCTTCCACCCTTTTACCTTGGGATGATGCAGCAAAAAGGCCTTTGATAGATGCAGGCCACTCAACCTTGAACTTCCCAGCTTCCTAAACTAGAAGAACTAGATTGCTTTTCTTTGTACACAAATTGCCAGTTTCAGGTATTCTGTTATAGCAACACAAGAAAGACTAAGACAAGAATCTTCTTGAAATATGTGAGAAAAGATCTGTATCTACTTATGAAAGGATGTAATTCTGTTCAACTCTGAGGGACTTTCTTCTAGGAAGACTCTGATTTTATGACCTAATGACTGTTCCCACTACTATTACCAAAAGTGCTCATGACCATAATAATTACTAAATAGCTACCTGTTGTTTACCACCACAGTGGTGAATACATTACCAACATCACTTAACTTCTGTGGCAATCCTGCCAATTAAGTATTATCATCTTCATTTTAAAAGTTCCAAAATGATAGTCAGAAAAATGAAGTAGTACAGTCCCAAGGTTACTATGGTATAATACAGAATATAATTGGTCTTTGCCCACCATTCCTGGCACAGAGCTTCAAAAATCCTTGCAATTTCCTGAGTGCCAGGAGTGTCTTTGTTGAGCTAATGAGGTGACGCATAGTGGCCCCACAGATAGCTTCGGGCTGCGGGACTATCACCAGCAAGATCAAGCATGTGATTAGAGTTGTAACTCTGAGACTCCTTCTGCATTTCTGTAGTCTTGAGCCCTTTTCTAAATCCCTCACAGAATGCTTAACCTTGAAAACAATTTTCAGTAATCGTTAAAGGCAGATATAGGAGCATGGTTCTAGTATAAAACCTTAAAAATCCATCTTTAACTTCTAGTATAGTGAAGAGTCTCTGGGTTTTGTTTCCTATAAGCTTGAGAGAAACCACAGACACAAATTCTGAAAATACTTTTGTGGTCAAAAGTGTATGCTGGCCAGATGCAGTGGCTCACGCTTATAATCCCAGCACCATGGGAGTCTGAGGTGGGCAGATCACTTGAGGTCAGGAGTTTGAGTCTGCAAAGAGCTATGACTGCACCACTACACTCCAGCCTGAGTGACAGAGCAAAACCCTGTCTCTATTAAAAAAGAAAGAGAGGCCAGGCGTGGTGGCTCACACCTGTATTTTCCAGCACTTTGGTAGGCCAAGGTGGGTGGACCACCTGAGGTCAGAAATTTGAGACCAGCCTGACCAACATGGCAAAACCCCATCTCTACTAAAAATACAAAAAATAGCCAGGCATGGTGGCATCACCTGTAATCCTAGATACTTGGGAGGCTGAGGTAGGAGAATCACTTGAACCCAGGAGGCAGAGGTTGTGGTAAGCCAAGATTGTGCCACTGCATGCCAGCCTGGGCTGTAGAGCAAGACCCCATCTCAAAAAAAAAAAAAAAAAGTGTATGCTGCAACTGTTCTCAGCCAAAAAGAGCTTTCTTTCTTTTTTTGTTTTTTGTTTTTTTTTGAGATGGAGTCTTGCTTTGTTACCCAGGCTGGAGTGCAATGGCACAATCTTGGCTCACTGCAACCTCCACCTCCTGGGTTCAAGCAATTCTCCTGCCTCAGCCTCCCAAGTAGCTGGGATTACAGGCATGTGCCACCACGCCCAGCTAATTTTTTATACTTTAGTAGAGACAGGGTTTCACCATATGGGCCAGGCTGGTCTCAAACTTCTGACCTCTAGTGATCCACCCACCTCAGCTTCCCAAAGTGTTTAGATTACAGGCATGAGCCACTGCGCCCAGCCCAAAAAGAGCTTTCCAAGTACCAACACAGAAAAGCAATCTCATGGGATCCAAGTAGTAATACTATGCTTTTTACTATAGCTTATGTAAAAGCTTTTCTTTTTTTTTTAATTTTTATTTTTTTGGAGGGAGTCTCACTCTGTTGCCCAGGATAGAGTGCAGTGGCATGATCTTGGCTCACTGCAACTTCTGCCTCCCGGGTTTAAGCAATTCTCTGCCTCAGCCTCCTGAGTAGCTAGGATTATAGGTATCTGCCACCATGCCTGGCTACTTTTTTGTATTTTTTAGTAGAGACGGGGTTTCACCATCTTGGCCAGGCTGATCTTGAACTCCTGACCTCGTGATCCGCCGCCCTCAGCCTCCCAAAGTGCTGGGATTACAGGTGTGAGCCACCATGCCCAGCCCTATGCAAAAGCTTTCTAAGTGTTTATTTCAACCTACGAAGTTTCCTTTCACAGAACCAAAAAGGGATTGCCCAAATTTAATTTTCCTTTCCTAGGATGTATGTGAATTGTATTGTTTATAAATGCTAAAAGTTTTTATTTTTAATTATCTGAATCTCTTATATGGAAATGCTGCAAGTTTCTAGATTCATCTGTGTTATATTTTTATTTCTTACCTGGCCTGTTAGTGGCTGCCATAATAAAAACCTGCTGGCGTGTTTCCAGACCATCCATCTCTGTAAGTAGCTGATTCACCACTCGGACACTTGCCCCTGTCTAAAAAGAAATATATCTGGTTCCATCAGCTCTCAATACAAAGAAAAAAAAACATTTTCTTCCCCATAAAAATAATACATTTGCCAACTCAAAAGAGACAACAATGATTATTTTCTGAGGAGTCACTATATGCAGACACTGTGCAAAATGTGTTCTCATGTGGACCTCCCCAGAAATCCTATTATTATCCACAGTCTAAACGAGGAAACTGAGGCTTAGAGGGGTTATTGTCCAAGTTCTCACCACTAGATAAAGGAAGTGGTGAAACTCAATGTCAGGCCAAGTGGATCCCAAGGTCTGATGTTTTTGAGTTACTCAAAGATCTAACGGTCACAGTAAACTTCCTTTGGGGCAAATCTACAGCTAGCTTTTGTTTTTTTTGGTAGAGATAGGGTCTTGTTATGCTGCCCAGGCTGGTCTTGAACTCCTGGCCTCAAGCAATCCTCCTGCCTCAGCAGCCCAAAGTGCTGGGATTATAGGTGTGAGCCACTGCACCCCACCTAGACTAAGCTTTTGAACCCCAAATTTCCTAGTACATCAGGTATTCTAGATCTCATTTTATTTTATTTTTAAAGCCAGTCAAATTTAACAGTGGGGGTTTGTATACCAACTTTGGAGAGACTTTTTTTTTGAGGAAGGGTTTTACTGTGCAACCCAGGCTGGAGTGCAGTGGTACGATCTCAGCTCACTACAGCATTCACCTCCTGAGCTCAAGCAATTCTCCCACCTCAGCCTCCTGAGTAGGCTGGGACTACTGGTGCATGCTACCATGCCTGGCTAATTTTCATATTTTTTCTAGAGATCCTCTTGCTATATTGCCAGGCTAGCCTTAAACTCCTGAGCTCAAGTGATCCTTCTGCCTCGGCCTCCCAAAGTGCTGGGATTACAGGCTTGTGCCACCACACCCAGACAATTCTAATGTTAGTAAGTTCTGATAACCCACCACCATCAGACCAGCCAGGTGTTCCAGATCTTTTTGGTGTACTACATACAGAAGTATCTGGGACACTGAGGCACTTTCTCTTTTCCTTGAAGCAAATAATACGAAGTACAGCTACCTCAGCAATATCTAAGGGAAAGGAAAGATTCAGGGAATTGGTAACTGGAGGATAAGTCACTCAGATACAGAAACAACAAAGTTTTAAATGAAGAAAATGAGAAAAGTGGTGCTATGTTTTTGGTCATTAATTGCTTTTGTTCAGCATAAATTTTATGTACGGAGGTTATTATGGACTTACCCCATTGATTTCTTTCTTTTTTTTTTTTACCCCATTGATTTATTTTTCTTTCTTTTTTTTTTTTTTTCTTTTTGACACGATGGTCTTGCTCTGTTACCCAGGCTGGAAGTGCAGTGGTGAGATCTTGGCTCACTGCAACCTCTACCTCCCAGGCTTAAACAATCCTACTTCTTCAGCCTCCGAAGTGGCTGGGACTGACTACAGGTATGGGCCACCACACCTGGCTAAGTTTTGTATCATTATTATTTTTTTTTGGTAGAGACAGGGTTTCACCATGTTACCCATACTGGTCTTGAACTCCTGGACTCAAGCAATCCACCCACCTTGGCTGGGATTATAGGTATGAGCTACTGTGCCCAGCTCACCCCACTGATTTCTCCAGATAAAAAATATTTGGTGTCCCTTATTATCACTCCTTGGGAACATAATACTAACAGAATTGTAATCCATATGCAAAAATATAATTTCAAATCATCGAAGACAGTCAACCTCATGGTAATCAGGGATATGTATATTAAAAGGTAATATGATTTGCCAATAAAACTGACAAAAAATAAAAAGATGGGTATAATCCATTGTAGATAGGAAATGGTTATTTTTTTTAAGACGGGGTTTCACCATGTTGGTCAGGCTTGTCTTGAACTCCCGACCTCAGGTGATCCGCCCGCCTTGGCCTCCAAAGTGTTTGCATTACAGGCGTGAGCCACCACGCCTGGCCAACTGATAGTTTTTGTGAAGGATAATATAGTTTTATCTTTCAAAATCTAATATATGTCAATCTTCAATCCTGGTTTCCACTTCCAAAATTATATCTCACATAGTCCCACCACAGGTGCACAAAAATACGTGATACAAGTTCAGTAGAGTTCTGTTTGTAAGAGAAACAACTGGAAACAATCTAAACATCCAAAACAGGAGAATTACTAAGTAAACTCTGCTGTATCCAGACTGAGGATTATACAATATATTGTTTTAAGTTATTACGTACATGAGAAAGTCATCAAGACAGAATGACTACACTTATATAAAAAACAAAAGCCTAGGTCCAGGCGTGGTACAATCCCAGCACTTTAGGAGGCTGAGGCAGGAGGATCAATTAAGGCCAGAAGTTCAAGACAAGCCTGGGCAACATAGTGAGATCCCGTCTCTAAAAACAAAAACTTAGCTAGGTGTGGTGGTACACACCTGCACTCCTAGCTACTCAGGCAGCTGAGGAGGGGATCACTGCTTGAGCCCAGGAGCTCAAGGCATCAGGCAGTGAGCTACAATCACACCACTGCACTCCAGCCTGGGCGACAGGGTAAGATCCTGTCTCAAACAACAGCAGCAACAACAAAACAGAATTGTAAACTATACATGTTTTTATGTTCGTGGAGTAAGTTCTAGAATGATACATACTAAATGATAAACTATCGGCAGTCTCATAATAACCTCCAAGAAGAGTAATATGGAGGAGAATGGAAAGAAATTTACTCTCTTTATATTGGTGCTTTATTTGAATTTTTCACAAGCATGTATTCATGTATAACTAGTATAATTAAAACAGAATACATTCATATTTAAAATGTTTTTAGAGGCGAGGCGTGGTGGCTCATGCCTATAATCCTAGCACTTTGGAAGGCTGCCTGGAGGATCACCTGAGGTTAGAAGTTCAAGACCAGCCTTTCCAACACGGTGAAGCCCTGTCTCTACTAAAAAAATATACAAAAAATCAGCTGGGTGTGGTGATATCAGCCTGTAGTCCCAGCTACTCAGGAGGCTGAGGCACGAGAATTGCTTGAACCCAGAGGCAGAGGTTGCAGAGAACTGAGATCACACCACTGCACTCCAGCCTGGGTGACAGAGTGAGATTGTTTCAAAAATAAATAAATAAATAAAAACAAAAGTAAATAAAATGTTTTTAGAATCTGCCTTAGGACCCCTCGAGCTTTGCTCGCCCCGAGCTCCTCTGCTTCTGGCAGCCAGAACGGAGGGGTAGAGCAGTCCTTGGTGGCGGGTGGCCGTGACTGTCCTGGGGCCGGCGAGGCACAGGCAAAAAAAAAAAGAATCTGCTTTAGGTGAAAATGTTATTAAACCAAACCATAGCTGGGCAGAGTGGCTCACACCTGTAATCCCAGAACTTTGGGAGGCCAAGGTGGATGGATCACCTGAGGTCAGGAGTTCGAGATCAGCCTAGCCAACACGGTGAAACCCTGTCTCTAGTAAAATGCAAAATTAGCCAGGTGTGGTGGCAAACACTTGTAGTCCCAGATACGCGGAAGACTGAGACAGGAGAATCACTGGAACCTGGGAGGCAGAGGCTGCAGTGAGCCAAAATCACACCATTGCACTCCAGCCTGGGTGACAAAGCAAGACTCTGTCTCAAGAAAAAAAAAAAAGAAAAGAAAAGAAAACCATATATATCAGAGTATGGCAATAGGGTGGGCATGACAGCTCACACGTGTAATCCCAGCACTTTGGGAGGCCAAGGCCAGTGGATCACATGAGAACAGGAGTTCAAGATCAGCCTGGCAACATGGTGAAACCCCATTTGTACTGAAAATACAAATATTAGCCGGGCGTGGGTGTGGTGGCAGGAGCCTGTAATCCTAGCTACTCAGGAGGCTGAGGCAGGAAAATTGCTTGAACCTGGGGGCAGAGGTTGCAGTGAGCTGAGATAGCACCACTGCACTCTAGCCTGGATGACAGAGCAAGACTCTGTCTCAAAAAAAAAAAAAAAGTATGACAGTAGACATCCAAGAAACAGATAAGGCTGCTCTGCCTATGGAGTAGCCATTCTTCATTCCTTAAAAAAAAAAAGAGAGAGATAAACCAGAAGTGAGACATGCACTTCACACGGCTATAGACTTCTTTGAAAGCAATAGTTGACAATGAACCTCTCCAAATTTAGATTTACCAGCTGACAGTAGAGAGCTGCAAACCAATGAAGGGGCTGTGGACAAATAAAGGGTTTATTTATGGCAGAAGACACAGGAATAAAAAGGAAAGGAATAAAATCCAGAGCACGTCGTGCCCTAAACAGATATCAAAGTGCCCACAGTAGACTTTGGAATATGACTGGGGACCCTGGGAAGGGTCTCTGACTCAGTCACTGACATCACTATCAAAGATAAGCCTGTAATAAGAATTTTCTGTGATGGTATCAATAACTACCAGATGAGGAAACAAAACCACTATAATGTGAGTCACATTTATTTATTTATTTATATCAGTCAGCTTTTGTTTTTGTGACTTTTGAATATTTTTGGAGATTTTTAGCAAAATGAGGCAGGTAATAAATGTTTTAAGACCTAAGAAAACCAAAAAAACACACACACACACACACACACACACACACACACACACATACACACACACACACACACACACACACACACACACACAACTACTTTAAAGTAAATCACGAAAGATTTCCTAGGTTTCAGAAATGTAACCACTCCCTCAGTCATCTTACAAGGAATGTACTTATAAAACAATTGCCATCTTCTTCAAAAAGGTTTTATACACACACACACACACACACACACACACACACACACACACACAGTTTATGTTATGCTTCACTAAGCTTAAAATACTTATATAATGGCACTCCTAATAACAATTGTTTCTGGTACTCTGTACTGAAATCTCTAAGGACTGTGACTCAGTGTGGCTGACTCAAGTGGTATTCAAGGCAGATCAATTTTACATCTTAATGGGTGTTGGCTCTTTTTTTTATCTCCTTCATTCTAATGTCCCCACTTTAACAGAAAAGGTATTGGGTCTTAAAGTTAATAACCTGACCCTATTTTGAGTGCATGATGTCTTAAATTGTATTTTTTCTTGTCTCATGAACCCATTTAACTCAAGAATATTGTAGGATTACAAGATTATAAATAAGGCAAGCTATTTAAAACTAACAGCATTTCCATACTCACCTACTCATTTGTGTAAATTAGGACGACCTACAGATTGTGCAACGAAAAAAATATACAGGAAAAAAATGGATGCAGAGAGAGATACAGAATACAACTGCTATCTCTAAGCTGCGATTTCAAATTACTAGATGTCTTAATTAAGTGTCTCAGTGTTCCCCAAGGGATGTAAGAAATACCTGGCTTGGAACTTAGAAAACATTTACTGTGCTAAAAGAATCTGTAAGCCACTAATCCATGATACTTACCTCTCGGTCTGATCTTCGAGGACATAAAGCATCCACTTCATCAAAGAATATCACACAGGGTGCTGAGTTCTTGGCTCGTTGAAAAACTTGTCGCACAGCACGTTCACTCTCGCCAACATACTAAACATACACAGGAAGTAAATGTCAACAGTTCAAAATTCGGGGTTTGGGTTAAATGATAGTAAAACTAGTTTTAAGTGACATAAAACTAGTTTTCTGTGTCAAAGTCCAAAAACTATCAGTATGAATCATATACAATTGCTGATATTTAACCATTTTTAACTATAGCCAACTGCATATAGTTCAACTTAGTAAAACTGGCTACTATTTAAGCCTATTATAAATTTCCTTATTCATAAAATAAAGACTTATGTAAGGTCTTCTCTACCTAAAAAAAAATCACCAAATTTCAACTGTATTTTAGAACTAACCTATTTGTTTTGTTTTTCTTTCTTTTTTTTTGCCAGAGTTCTTCTGGCTATAGAACTAACCTTGTAAGCCTTGTGCATATAAAATATCCAGCAGTAATATTCATTATTCAACAGTAATTTACATGCACACAAGTGAAATTACTGTTTTGTTGTTATTTCTACACAAGTCATCTTACTAAATAAAGGAAGAATTATTTTGTCATACAGCATCAAAGGAGGCAAAGTGAGCCAACTAGGCATTTAACAGGTTTCATAATGGCTTACTCTATGTTGAAATCTAAATCAAAACATAAAACATTAAGATAAGTCAAGAAATATAGCAACTCACAAGCAACTATAACATTAGGACTAAGTAAGTAAGCCTCCAGAGTAGCTGGGATTACAGGCGTGCCACCACTACCACCTGGCTAATTTTTGCATTTTTAGTAGAGACAGGGTTTCACCATGTTGGTCAGGCTGATCTCTAACTCTTGACCTCAAATAATCCACCCCCCCTCGGTCTCCCAGAGTGCTGGGATTACAGGCATGAGCCACTGTGCCTGGCCTACAGTGCCAACTATTTCATATCACCTATGCTATTTAATGAGTATATGGCCACAACAAATAATCAAGGCAAATAACACACCACAGATGACAGTGATTAAAGTGTTATTTTTGCATTTAACTAAGAACTTTCCTTCCTTCACATCCTTTTGGCACTTTTCTTAGAACTTTTGCTCATTCTGCTTCCCTTACTTGAACTGCTTTCCAACCTACCTCCAAACATTTCTTCTTGCATTCTGAAAGATTCTCATTAATCATTCTAACCATTACTCTCTTCTTTGCTCTTAAAGTACTCTGTACTATAACAACATTTGAGCTCTTCTACTTCACTATATTATGTTACAAAGCCCTTGGAAAGCAGGAGTCTTATTCCGATTTTCTCTCATAACATCGTGCACAGTGTACAAATATAGCACACAGTGCACAAATATAATAAACAGTGTAAAAATATAGTAGACTTTCCTGGAAAATCTAATTCAACAAAAACTATATTTTTAATGCTGAAGCAAAATATTCAGTACTCTTGTAAAAGAAAGGATATTCGGGGCTGGGAGACCTAAAGTTTCAGATAGAAACAGAAGAGAACAATCAATACCGTTAGCAAAGTGACTTTGGAAATGGCAAACCAAGGTAGCTAGGTAAAAGGAAATTTAATTTAGGGAAAGGTAAACCTGAAGTTTCAGCAAGGACAGCTTAAAACAAAACCTACTTAATCTTAACAAGGCAACAGTGATGAAAAATAAGTAAATAAAAGAAAAGCATATCTTCGCCTTTATTTGAAACATACAAAATTTCAAGTAAAGATCCTATATTTACTGTCTCAAAATCTTTATTGGCCATCAAATTTTCAGTCATTTTAGTCTGGCTTTTGCAAACATCATTATTAAACATATTTTCCCTACAACCACCAATGACCTTCTAATTACCAAATCCCAAGTCGCACTCTCAATATCTTTTATACTGGGCACACTGACAAGGTTGAAAAACTCATCTTCCCTTGGTTTTCAGGCTTAGAAAGTCTGGGGTGTCCTCCATCTAATGACCAATCACTTTCAGTCTCCTTGGCTAGACCTTGCTTTTTTATCCTTGTTGGAATCTTCCAGGGTTCTGTTAGAGGCCCTTAATGTAATTGTTCTTTTACTTAATAAACTTATCCTACCAGACTGAACCCATTCCCATGGTTTTAGGTACCACTTATATGATACTGACTTCCAAATCTCTTCAGAGCTTCAGATTCACGTTTCCTTTTGCCTGCTGGACATCTCCAGATGGCTGTTTAATCTAAAATGTCCTAGAGTGAACTCATTTCCCAATCCCAAGATGCCCATATTCCTCATTAGATCATCTAATTTTTTTTTTGTTTGTTTGTTTTGTTGAGATGGAGTCTCACTCTGTCGCCCAGGCTGGGGTGCAGTGGTGCGATCTCTGCTCACTGTAACCTCCACCTCCCGAGTTCAAGTGATTCTCCTGCCTCAGCCTCCTGAGTAGGTGGGGATTACAGGCGTGCACCACCATGCCCAGCTAATTTTATACTACAGAGAGTTTATAAGGAAAGTTTCAAACTTATAACTAAAGTAGATGTAACAGTTATAAACCTCAAATGTACCCATCACTGACCTTCAATTATTATCAACTCAATTCATGACAAACCTTGCTTCATCCATACTCCTGTCCACTTTTTTTTTCCCCTTGTTTTATTGAGGAAAATCCTAGGTGTTCCATTTTATTTGTAAATATTTTAGTATCTTTAAAATATAATGATTTTAATATATGTTATTATCACACTTAAAAATTAGTATTTCTTTAAGATCAAACATCCAGTAAGCACTAACATTTCCAATTATCTCATAAACCTCATATTTTAAAAAATTACATTAAAAAAAAATTTTTTTTGGGTAGAGACGAGGTCTTGTTATGTTGGTCTGTCTTAAACTCCTGACCTCAAATCCTCCTGCTTCAGCCTCCCAAAGTGCTAGGGATTACAGGCGTCGAGTCATTGTGCCTGGCCTCATACTTTTGAAACATATAAAATAATACTATATATTGCTTAGGGATAAACATAGATAGTAAATATAGAAAGAAGTACATGGAACTAATAAGCACCAAATTCAGCCTTGTAGTAAGTTCCGTGGGAGAGCGAATAGAGAACATCATGAGGGAGGGTTTGCAAGAAGCTTTAAGTGTATTTATCTTTTTTAAGCTGGGCGACAGATACATAGGGGTACATTATATTACTCTTTGTAATTTCTTATATGCGGAAGTATTTTATAATAAAATTTTTATTAATTGCAATCTTTAAAAATATGTTACACTTTTGCTTTAAACCTCTATTAGCTCTCTCATATTCTGAAGTTAACATCCAAACTCTAGCTTGGTATAAAAGCCCTTCAATGTCTGGCTATAACCTTCTTTTCCAATCCCAGTTCCCACCAATGCCCTCTGCTTCAAGGTTCATATCTAATTCCACCTCTGCTAGAAAGTCAAAACAAAGTACAAGAAAAGTTAAGAGGTATGTAAAAAGTCTGTCGGACATACTTAAGTATAACTCTCTTATTTTAGGGAGAAAGTAATACACAATAGGAAGGATTTAAACATTGGGGTAGAGATAACTGTTAAAAACCTTCTAAAACAAATGTTACCTCATTTCTTCTTTGTTGGAGTATTTCACAGAATGGCATTTTTACATTTCATAGAGAGGAACAAGAAATAAGAAATTCAAAGTGTCTTAAATTTGGATATAAATTGCTTAAATGCAGAAGGAAGATACAGCACTTGAGTAACTTCTATCTCCAGAAGTATTTTTATTTGTTAATACAGAACTCATCTGAGCCACACAACAACAGGACAAAAAGTAGATCAGGAGTCAGACAATCCAGGTTGAAATCTTGGCTCTATTGCTTCTAGTTGTGGGAAAATTCAGCCTCAGAAGTTAATAGACTTAATTGAGAAAGCATTTATACACACAAAGTAGCAGAGGAGAGCAAAGCTCAACCTCCTCACTCCTCCAGCACTGATTTTAAATACCAAAATACCACAACTGCTCAAAGACCTGAGAACATTTTACCCCGTAATTTGCATGACCATTATTCTTTCTAATCTAAAATAATGTCTCATGCTCAATAACTTACCATGTTTAGTAATTCGGGGCCCTTGACAGATATAAAATTTAGTCCAGACTCATTTGCAACAGCCTAGCAAGAGGAAACAAGACACAAATAAGGCAAATACACAATAAGATAATAATAATAATGATGTGTGACAATGCAAGGACTTTTTGTGGTCTTAAGTCTGTGTCTCCCTTTTTATATTAATAGTTACCTCTTTCTTATTAAAAGGAAAAAAGTGCTGGGTGCAGTGGCTCATGCCTATAATCCCAGCACTTTGGGAGGCTGAGGTGGGTGGATCACCTGAGGTCAGGAGTTCGAGACCAGCCTGACCCATGTGGTGAAACCCCATCTCTACTAAAAATTCAAAAATTAAAAAATACAAAAATTAGCTGGGTGTGGTGGCGTGAGCCTATAGTCTCAGTTACTTGGGAGGCTGAGACAGAAGAACTGCCTGTACCCAGGAGTCAGAGGTTGCAGTGAGCCCAGATTGCACCACTAGACAACAGAGCAAGCCTGGACAACAGAGCAAGACTATCTCAAAAAAGGAAAAAAGACAATAAATGGGAAAGTGGAATGGATAAAGGGAAAATCTTAACTTACAACTTTTTTTAAAAATTTGACTTTTTTTTTTCTTTTTAAAGACGGGGTTTCACCATGTTTGTCAGACTGGTCTTGAACTCCCAACATCAGGTGATCCGCCCACCTTGGCCTCCAAAGGGCTTGGATTACAGGCGTGAGCCACCACGCCCGGTCTAAAATTTGACTTTTAATTTTTTTTTTTTTTTTTTTTGAGACAGAGTCTTGCTGTTTCCCAGGCTGGAGTGCAGTAGTGAGGAGGTCACAGCTCACTGCAGTCTCAACCTCCCAGGTTCAGGCAATCTTCTCACCTCAGCCTTCTGAGGAGCCAGGACTACAGGAGTATGCCACCAAACTCAGTTAATTTTTGTAGTTTTTTGGTAGAGGCAGGGTTTTGTCACATTGCCCAGGCTGAACCCTATGACTTTCTAAGAATTACTAAGGCTATAAATCAAATGGAAATGACACAAATATTTATGTGAACATCTGTTTACATAAACATGCTTACGTAAATACATTTATAGCCCTAGTTTGGTATTCCAGTGAAATGCTAGTCTCTGTACTCAAGAAATACCTCATGGGATGAAAGTAATTATTCATTTACAAACGAAAAATTAAAGACATAATTATCAGTTTGGATAGTTGTATGTGCAGAAGAGTCTAAGAATTACAATCCGAATGCAGAGGTGAAAACTGAGTAAAATCAATCAGAACTTCAAAATAATCAGGGAAGAGTTCTTTCCTACCCTTAGAACCTGGTATCTGAGCTCCCAATCTGTTCCACTTATCCCACAGCATCACCACTTGGATTGCACAAGCATTTCAAACCTATCACTTCCAAAACTGGACTCCCGATTCTTACTATCCCAACCCTCTCCAACCCCTAACCTCTGCCTCCCAGGCTCAAGCAATTCTCCCAGCTCAGCCTCCCCAGTTGCTGGGACTGCAGGTGCACACTACCATGCCCGGCTAATTTTTGTATTCTTTGTAGAGATGAAATTTTGCCATGCTGCTCAAGCTGGTCTTGAACTCCTAAGCTCAAGTCATCTGTCCGCCTTGGCTTCACAAAGTGCTGGCATTATAGGCATGAGCCACCGTGTCCTGCTCTCTGGTCTCCTTTCACTCTTGCTTTCTTCCAATCCATTTTCCATATAACAAACAGTCAGAAGACTCTTTCAGAAACGAAAATGGCATGAGCTCAGCTCACTACAACCTCTGCCTCCTGGGTCCCGGTTCAAGCTATTCTCCTGCCTTAGCCTCCCTAGTAGCTGGGATCACAGGTGCGCGCCTCCACGCCCAGCTAATTTTTGTATTTTTAGTAGAGCCAGGGTTTCACCATGTTGGCCAGGTTGGTCTCGAACTTCTGACCTCAGGTGATCCGCCTGCCTCAGCTTCCCACAGTGCTGGGATTACAGGTGTGAGTCACCACACCCCACCCAATAGTATTGTTTTACTTTCACTTATTTATTGCTGGCCTCTTGCAGATAGTAAATTCCATTACAGCATGTATCTTGTTCACTAATTTATCCCTAGCACTTCAATTTCTGGCAAAGAATCTTGTGCTTAGTGTCACGAGCTCTGTTTCCATGCTATATACTAGTTCTAGATGAGTAAATGATTTCTACTATATTCTTTTCAGTTTCATTCTTATCCATCATCAGTTTTCAGTGTGTTGGCTCCAATAACTTCATGCCCTGACTTTATGCTAGTTACATACTTAGTATGTGCAGGTGCCAAGAAAAATTGTATTATTTTGTTATCCTGAGTAAACAAAACAATCAAGATCAGTCAAATACCTAATTTTATATGCAACTCTAGGTTTCTAGGTTCTGACCTACAAGTTTTCCCTTGACTTTACTCTAGGTCATACCTGGCACCTGCCATTCAAGGACATTTCCATTTCTGGATTCTGGGGCATGTAGTCTTGCACCCCTTGGAGAACCTGATGAATGTTGTTGTGAACACTCTTCCCCAGAAACAATACATATATACACAATGCATTGCCTGGGCTCATAGATCCAGTGAAATTGTGAAGTCTATCCATGTAGTCCTAGGTAAGAGTCCCCTGCTCCCAAAGATCAGATAAAAGAAATCTGACTAAACAGAGTGGTCCTCAATTGCTGGCAGTTTAGTAGCGGGGAGAAGAGGAGAAATGTAGATCTATGATGTTTTAGTATTATATATGCTTTTCAAGTTATCCAAGCTACCTCCTTTCTGCTGTGAACAGGACTACTCAAAGGCAGATGTAACTAATTAAATAATAAACACTCTAAGACACACATGAAAGGGAACTGCATTGACCTGGAGAATTCACACACCAGCATGCAGAATCTTCTTTCTGGCTATAGCTTTCCAAAACTATTGTGAAAAAAATGCTGATCAATGACTATGTTGTTCTCTACCACCTCCATACCCAGCTCCCTGAAGGCAATGCCTTATAAGAGTACTGAAAGCATTAAACAAGGAAAACTAGTAATATAAATAAAAGTAAGTTTTACACATAGCACTACGGATTTTTGACATTTACTGAGTAGTTACAATTTGGTTGCTGTGGTACCTGTTAAAAATGTTATTAATTTTAATTTCTTAGAAGTAATCAAAAATATTTTGAAAAGTTGGTAAGGGTAAAGCACTTATGAATGTAATATTATACAGACATTAAAAATGATGGATAATATACTTAACACGTAGGGAAGACAGTTCTAATAAGCATGATTCCAATGGGGAAAAAAAAAACACAAAAAGACAGAAATTTGCCCACATAAAAGTAAAACAAAAAAAGCTCAAGGTGTCAAACATGGTTAATAAAATTAAATAGTCAATATAAACTGATCAACATTTATAAATAACAAATCTTTTTTTTTTATAAAATTTTTTTAAAAAATTTTTATAAAATAAAAAAAAAAATAATAATAATATGGAACGCTTCACGAATTTACGTGTCATCCTTGCGCAGGGGCCATGCTAATCTTCTCTGTATCGTTCCAATTTTAGTATATGTGCTGCCGAAGCGAGCACAATAACAAATCTTAATATATAAAGTGATTATAAACAAGAAAGAAAATCACATGTATGCCATTAGAAAAACAGGAAAGGATACAAATAGACAACTCACAAGAAAAATAAACTTTTTTTTTCAGACAGAGTCTCGCTCTGTCACCAGTCTGGAGTACAGTGGTGCTATCTCAGCTCCCTGCAACCTCAGCCTTTCGGATTCAAGCGATTCTCTTGCCTCAGCTTCCCAGATAGCTGGGATTATAGGCGTCCACCACCACATCCAGCTAATTTTTGCATTTTTAGTAGAGACAGGGTTTCACCATGTTGGCCAGGATGACCTTGATCTCCTGACCTTGTGATCTGCCTGCCTTGGCCTCCCTAAGTGCTGGGATTATAGGTGTGAGCCACTGTGCCCAGCCTAAACATATTTTTTTTTTTTGAGACAGATCTCACTCTGTCAACTAGGCTGGTGTGCAGTGGCTTGATCTTGGCTGACTGCAACCTCTGCCTCCTGGGGTCAAGCGATTCTTATGCCTCAGCCTCCCAAGTAGCTGGGATTACAGGCATGCACCACTGCACCTGGCTTGTAATTTACTTTAGTAGAGACAGGGTTTCACCATGTTGCCCAGGCTGGTCTCAAAATCCTGTGCTCAAGTGATCTACCGCCTCGGCCTCCCAAAGCACTGGGATTACAGACATGAGCTACCACGCCTGGCCAAAAAAACACTAGCAATATTTAAAATGCGACTTAAACTATGAGATAGCATTTTTACCTATTAAATTGTCCACTATTAAAAGTTAATTTCATGGCCATCACTAGTTTAGGGTGTGGGAAAATTGATACTCATACCCTATTTATACAAAGGTAAAAGCTGGTGAAAACCTTTAGGAAGGCACTTTAATAATATGGCTCGAAAGTTTTAAAAACATACTTTCCTTTGACTGGAAAATTATTTAGAAATGCATTCTAATATAATTATTAGTTAAGGTACAAAACTGTAAGTGCAAAACCATTTATAGTAGTATTGTTTCAATATGGGATCATTTCCATTAACTATAGAACATCTGTATGGTAGAATATTATGCAGGCATTAAAAATATTGATATGTATCAATATATACTGACGTGAAAATGTTCAGGAAATATAGCTAAGTGAAAAAAATGTCTAAAAAGTTTATATTTGTAAAAATGCATGTAAAAGTTAGATATTACTTTGATATATATGCACAGAAAAATAGCTGAGGGATTGACAATGAAATGAAACAAAATGGTTAGTAGAAGGTAATGGTGAGAGAATTACACACAATGCTTTTCCTTTTTGCTTATTATTATTTTCTATTATGAAAAAACAATTTTAGAAAATAATTATAAGAAATATAGAGGAAAATATTTAAGTTGTAAACAGTAACAATACCAAAGCAGGAAACCACGTCAGGTAAGAACTAAAACTATGGAATACTACTCACTAAAATGCTGAAATATAATACACAGAAAGTATAATAATTGCTGTGTTAAAATTGATGGGATTATGGTTGATCTAAACATTTTTCTTTTCTTTTTTTTTTTTTTTGAGACAGTCTTGCTCTGTCGCCCAGGCTGGAGTGCAGTGGCACCATCTTGGCTCACTGCAACCTCCGCCTCCCAGGTTCAAGCAATTCTCCTGCCTCAGCCTCCCAAGTAGCTGGGACTGTAGGTGAACCACCATGCCCAGCTAATTTTTTGTGTTTTTGTAGAGACGGGGTTTCACTGTGTTAGCCAGAATGTTCTTGATCTCCTGACCTCATGATCTGCCCTCCTTGGCCTCCCAAAGTGCTGGGAATACAGGCCTGAGCCACTTCGCCCCGCCAATCTGAACATTTTTCAATCATGTGCTTTTGTAATTAAAAAAAGTAGGAAACTTTCATGAAGAAAGTTGTCACTTTTGCTAAAATTAACTTCTAATAAAAATCATGCATAAGATTTATCTCACTGTAATATTTAAATTCATATTATCCTATCTGATAGTAACAAATTACATGCAATTGAACTTATATGATACCTTCGCCAGCAGAGTCTTCCCACAGCCAGGAGGACCAGCAAGGAGGACCCCAGCCGGAGTCACCAATCCAAGAGCTTTGAACTGGTCTGGGTTGCGTACTGGTGCCTGGAAAGAATGACACCAGAATGAATACGGCAATCCACTACATGTCCACTTTATATTGCAGGTTCATATTATCTCTAGATATATATTTTCTCTTTTTTTTTGAATCCCCTTCTGTCACTCAGGCTGGAGTACAGTGGTGATATCTCAGCTCACTGCAACTTCTGCCTCCTGAGTTCAAGCCATCCTCACACCTCAGTGTCCTGAGTAACTAGGACTACTGGCACATACCACCATGCCTGGCTAATTTTTGTATTTTTGGTGGAGACAGGGTTTCACCATGTTGGCCAGGCTGGTCTCGAACTCCTGACCTCAGGTAATCCACTTGCCTCAGCCTCCCAAAGTGCTGGGATTACAGTCATGAGTCACTGCGCCAGGCCTCTCAGACATATTTTCAACATGACTGTGAGGCCTGAAGATGTGAATAGTACCTGGTTTACCTGTTCATGCTCTGTGGTGATAAAAAGAAAAGTCCTTGTGCTTGAGGAATTTATACTTAAATGTAACGTCTAAGAATAGTTTAGACATAACGATATAATATTTCAACAAAGATTTTTTAGAAAACCATTTAAATTTATGTGTTATAAAATGTTTAGGCAATGGTCTCTAAGAAACGAGATGCAGCAGTAACTTTCGCATAGTTAAAAGCCAAATACCTGTTCACTATAATTCCAGTGTAATTTTTTTTTCAGTAGTACGTATCTCTAAATCCATCATATTTCAATTAATGAACCATGAATGATTAGAAGAAAAGTAAATAAAAATTGGCCAGGCATGGCGGCTCACACCTGTAATCCTAGCACTTTGGGAGGCTGAGGTGGGCAGATTGTCTGAGCTCAGGAGTTTGAGACCAGTCTGGGCAACACAGTGAAACCCCGTCTCTATTAATACAAAAAATTAGCTGGGCGTGGCAGTGTGCACCTGTAGTCCCAGCTACTTGGGAGGCTGAGGCAGGAGAATCACTTGAACCTGGGAGGCGGAGGTTGCAGTGAACCAAGATGGTGCCATTGCACTCCAGCCTGGGTGACACAGCGATACTCTGCCTCCCTCTACCCAAAAAAAGTAAATAAAAATTAATCCAAAGTTTCATGTGCATTAAAACTGCCTTGACCCGTAAGAGTATTATCAAGTTCAGAAAGTCTTTGTCAAACAATTTGGTCTTGATTGAAAGCGTAAGTTTTTTGTTGTTCTTGTTTAAACTCACTGCTATAGAAATGAAGCACAACCAAAAGGATCAGCATAAAATAGGTCTCAATGAAATATTATTCAGCCACAAAAATGAATGAAATCCTGTCATTTGCAGCAACATGGATGGAACTCGAGGTCATTACGTTACTGAAACAAACCAGGCACAGAAAGGCAAATATTGCACATTCTTACTCAAAGCGGGAGCTAATAAAGTGGACCTCATGGAGATGGAGAGCAGATTGATGGTTACCAGAGCCTGGAAGGGAAAGCAGGGAGGAAGGAGTATGATAAAGAGAAGTTGGTTAAAGGGATAAAACAAACACAGGCTGGGTGTGATGGCTCACGCCTGTAATCCCAGCACTTTGGGAAGCCAAGGCAGGTGGATCATGAGGTCAGAAGATCAAGACCATCCTGGCCAACATGGTGAAACCCCGTCTCTACTAAAATACAAAAATATTAGCCAGGCATGGTAGCGCGTGCCTGTAGTCCCAGTTACTTGAGAGGCTGAGGCAGGGGAATTGCTTAAACCCAGGAGGTGAAGGCTGTAGTGAGCCGAGATGGCACCACTGCACTCCAGCCTGGCGACAGTGTGCGACTCCTTCTCAAAAAAAAAAAAAAAAATGCATACACACACACACGCATATAGTTAGGTGTTAGGTAGGGGCAATAAGTTCTGGCATTTGATAGCACAGTAGGGAAATAATATTTCAAAACAGTTAAAAGAAAAAAGTGTATTTCAAAATAGCTAGAAGAAAAAAGTATATCTCAAAATAGCTAGAAGAAAAAAAGTGTAATGTTCCCAACACAAAGAAAACATAAACATTTGAGGTGACGAATATCCTGGTTCCTCTGACTTCATCGTTACCCATTTAATACATGTATCAAAATACCACATGTACCTCCAAAATATTTACTATGATATAGCAATTAAAAAAAAAATGAACAAATAAATTGGATCTCAAACAAAAGAGAAACCATTGTTGGGGGCACTTGAAAAAAGTGTTATATTCAAGTCAGTTTAGACACAGTAACTATATTCAAGTCAGTTTAGACACAGAACCTAGTACATATGCATGGAGCTTTACCTCTGGTCCTTAATCCAGGACATGCCAGTAACATTTGGCAGCTGATATACCTACCAATATTGCCATGGTGAGTTCCTCTCTAATGTCTTCCAGGGCACCAATATCTGCCCATGTCACATTAGGGACAGTGACAAAGCCTTCCCTTTTGGCAGAGGGTTGGACTGAGGATAGAGCAACAATGAAATCATTCAGTTCAATGCACAGTCCTTGCATCTGCTCCTCTGAGAGGGGATCTTGGTCTCTAGCAACCCCAGCAGCCTTTGTAATTCATCCTTGAAGGGAACAATTGAGGGGGAAAAAAAATTAAAAACCACCACAACAGTTACTGAAAAGTTACATTTTCTACTTGTAAAAATTATTACTGCAGTATTTCTGTAAGCTATTCTGAACTTCTATGTATTTCAATAATTTTCTCTCTGACATGAGACATGTTCATTTTACTCTAAAGGATCATATGCTCTGGTCAAGTAAAGATACACCAACTATAATTATAATTAAATATATAAGAATGATTTCTATATACTATTTTTAGGGCTAAGTATAGCAAATATAAACAGTTGGCAAATATTCATTTCAGCAACCATGATATTTCCCATGTTTCATTTATAAATATTCAGTGAAATTCATCAGCTGAATTCTGATGAAATTAAAACAAAGTTATGCTGGAGGTAGCATAATTCATTAATATGGTTCCTTGATGGTTTATCAACTAAGTAGAGGCAAGGCAGTTTTCCTGTTACTATCAAATCTTAAACTTAAAAGGCAGATTTCTTGCTTTGTGAAGAACATGAAAGGACAAGTCTAAAAAACAGGTAACCAATTGATTCAACTGGTAAAATATTAATTTATATGCAATATTGTTTTTTTACGAAATCTGATGGTTTTATATTCCATGCAATATTATAAAAGAAATGAGTTTGCTATATTTTACAGAAGTAATTGCAGTTTCAAATGACTAAGAAAAAAACAAATTATCTGAGAACAAAAGATCTGGATTTAAGCCCCTGCCCTATAAAGTAGAGGTTGTAGGGTCTTGGGCAAATTAAAACCTCTCTCTTAAGCTTAGTGCCTTTTATTATAAAATGGGGAAAATAATGATATTTATATAAGGTCATGGGGATCAAATTATATAACATACAGAAGCCATCTGTGCAAGCTATAAAATGCTACATATATTGAGTTTTCATGACTCACAAAACTAAAAAATTTAATACTGATCTTAGACTCATAAATGTCCCCTCTCATTCACATGACTCTCCTCCAGAGCTATCTGCAACTAAGACCTGGATATTGTTGTGTCAACAGACCATCGTAATCTACCTAACCAAAAGTTAACCAGGAGATATAATTAAATGCCAATGCCAAAACAGCGGTTGACAACCTTTTTCTGTAAAGGACTAGACCGTAAACACTGTAGACTTTGTGGGCCACGGTCTCTGCTGCAGACTCTTGTGTGAATTCTGCCGTGAAATGAAAGCAGAAACAGACAACATGTATACAAATGAACATGGCTGTGTTCCAATATAACTTTAATCTACAAAAACAGGTGGTGGGTGGGTTGGCCACGGCCTGCCAACTCCATTCCAGAATTTCATAATCATTATTGTAAAATAAATTTATTCAGAATAAACTAAGCATAAAACAACTCACATTTTTGAAATTATACACATTGTGGGTATAACTGATAATTATTTTATAGATTGAATGCCAATAAAACAGGAAATAATAAACATCAACTATATTAACCCTTGCTTCAATGTAAGATAACACAAAGAACATTAAAAGGACAGTTTAAGGTGCCTTTAGAGAAAACACCTGTGTTTTAGAAGTGGGCTCAGTTCCCAGCCTTTCCTCCTGGATTCCTTTAGATGGCAAATCTTCCATTTCAGGATCTTTCTTCTGCTGTTCCTGTAGCTTCATTAAGACTCTATTGACTGCACACATTGCTGCCTCTCGGCACAGTGCCATCAGATCAGCACCAACAAAGCCTGGAGTTAGGTGTGCTAAGTGACAGAAATCAAAAGCTTGAGGAAGCCTCAGTTTTCTGCACAATGTTTGAAGTATTCTGTAGAAAAGACAGGGAAAAAAATGTCAGATTCCTAATCTAATACTAAAAACAAGTCACCAAATACATTTATTTGAAGTCCTTCACCTCTGCCAATGGTATTAAAATGGATACTACATAAGATCAAATAGTTCATTCACTCAACAAATGCTAAGTCATTATGACATGTCCCATCTTATTCCAGAAAGGATCATGGTAAATATCTGCTTTGTTAGGAACCATACTAAGTGCTGTGAGGAATACATAGAATTTTTTGCCTTTAAGTATTTACAATATTACAGGGGAAATTAGATAAATAACTTATGAGGGTACTTTTAGAGTAGATTAAATGGATATCTACCAGAAATAAAAGTCCCCACATTCACACAAATCATTAATTGTCTTCATCATGGAAAATTATCTTGCCATATACTTCCCATTTTATATTAGGACAGTTACTTCTCCAACTTTATCTTTACCTATTGTTCATACCCAGTACTACACATGTGAAAAATTGGGTCAACCTAACTGGCAACATGGTATCTATAAAAATCTGGACTTCCAGATAATTGTTATTAAAGGAATACCTTGAACAATTTCTGATAAGACCTACTAAATTAAAACTTAAAAGAAGTAAAGATATTCAGGATGAGGCCAGGTGTGGTAGCTCATGGCTGCAATCCCAGCACTTTGGGAGGCTGAGGCAGGCAGATCACCTGAGGTCAAGAGTTTGAGATCAGCCTGGCCAACCTGGCAAAACCCCATCTCAACTAAACATACAAAAATTAGCTGGGCATGGTGGCGGGCACCTGTAATCCCAGCTACATGGGAGGCAGAGGTTGCAGTGAGCCAAGATTGTGCCACTGCATTCCAGCCTGGGTGACAGAGCAAGATTCCATCTGGAAAAAAAAAAAAAGATATTCAGGATGAAAGGTCTGAAGCCAAACTGCAAGAGTTTGAATACCAGCTCTATTACCCTTTGTAATCTGGGCCAGTTACTTAATCTTTGTGCTTCAGTTTCTTCATTTAGTAAGTCTATATTATAGTAGCACTTATTCAGAGGGTTATTGCTACAAATGAATACATGCAAAGCACATAAAACAGTGGCTGACCCATAGTTAGTGCCCAATGAATGTTAATTCTTATTTACATATTTTGATATTATAAACTAACTTGGACAAGCAAATGTATTTTGAAATTAATAAATTTGTAAAGAACACTAATATTTTCAAATGTCAAGCTAATAAAGAATAAATGATGGAAAAATCATTTGGGATCATGTAAGTGAGCAGAATAGAGACAGATAAACATTACTGACAAGGTTTTAAAAATTTCTCTTCGATACTCTGAATAATGGGAATCAAGAAAACTTCACTAAAGAACTACTTTCAAAAGACACACCCAATTTGCTACTATGCAAATTTAGACAGGGTTTTGCCATGTTGGCCAAGCTGGTCTGAAACTCATGACCTCAGGTGATGCGCCCGCCTCAGCCTCCCAAAGTGCTAGGATTACAGGTGGTGAGCCACTGCATACAGTCTAATATTTCAGAATATTTCTAAACTAGATTTCTACTCTACCGCCTCAACGGTGCGGTAGATAGTCTTGCTTATGAAGTTATATTTCGGGTTATTGGTGGATGTTTATTTGCTCTACGGACATTACTCATTTGCTCAATTACTAGGAAAGGCTGGTGCTGCAGCAAACAGCTTTCAACTTTCTGGCTGCCATTTCATTACTGGTAACAGACCTGTGGTCTCAGGCAGGTTAGTGCAATATGCAATAAAGTATAGTACTCAGATTTTTTTTTTCTTTCTGTAAGTCTGACTGTCCACACCATAGTACTCAGATTTAACCTATATGTGGACCAGATGGCACTGTTGTATTCCATAGCTCCAGACATTGCTACTAACCCGGTCAGCCAACTAAAGAAAGCAAGCCGTTGTTAATTCAGACCAGACAAATGAGTACAGATATCTAAGTTCATCATTACTTCTGAAAAAACAACCTAAAACAATTATCCTACTGATGAGTGAATTGTTTTCTTCTTTTACAGAGGTGGGGCCTACCTCTGTCACCCAGGTTGGAGTGCTGTGGTACAATCATAGCTTACTGTAGCCTCGAACTCATGGGCTCAAGCAATCCTCCTGTGCTTCAGCCTCCTGAGTAGTAGGACTATAGGTGTGTACCCAGCTGATTTTATTTTCTGTAGAGACAGGGTAGCACTATGTTGCCCAGGCTCAAACTCCTGGCCTCAAATGATCTTCCTGCCTTGGCCTCCCAAAGTGTTGGGACTACAGGCATGAGCCACTGCACCTAGGCATAAATGGCTTTTTTTTTTTTTTGAGACAGAGTCTCACTCTGTCACCCAGGCTGGAGTGCAGTGGCGCAATCTTGGCTCACTGCAACCTCTGCCTCCCGAGTTCAAGCAATTCTCTTCCTCAGCCTCCTGAGTAGCTGGGATTGCAGGTGTGCACCACCAAGTCCTGCTCATTTTTGTATTTTTTAGTAGAGACAGGGTTTCACCATTTTGGCCAGGCTTAAACAGTCCTGAACTCCTGGCCTCAAGATCCACCTGCCTCAGCCTCCCAAAGTGCTGATATTATAGGCGTGAGCCACCGCACCCGGGCATAAGTGGTTTTCTTAATATGGGCTTCTCCTTTTTCAAATCAGTTTAACTGGCATAAAAAGAAAGAAAATGAGATAGAAAAGGCTACATGGTATTTCTTACTTTCAAAGCATTCAGTTAAGATGACTTAGTGGTGTACAAACTTCATGCTATAATATACCTTTCCCTGGATGCTTCATCTGGGATACCTAGGCATATTTCTCGGTCGAACCTTCCAGCACGTCTCAAAGCAGGGTCTAATGAGTCTGGTCGATTAGTAGCTCCAATAACTAGGACCCGGGCTGTAGCAGCCACATTATTCAGATCTAGTAAGAGACAGAGAAGGAGTGGTGAACAAAGGACTTGACGTTGAGGGCAATAATGCTTTCAGAAATCATTTCATGGTTAAAGTATTACAGATTTTGACAGCAACGTACATATCAAACCAATATTTATTAAATGTCAAATATGTAAAAGGTGTGAGGAGGATAAATAAAATACAAACTCTGTCCTCAGCAGTTCGCAATCTATTGAGAAACATCGAGTGTGTAAATAAAAAAATGGCATAAGAAAAAGACATGATGAATTCCAACTGAGGAATAAGGGAGGGTTCATGGAGGTGGTAACATTTCAGAAAGGGCTTGAAGGGTAAACAGAATTTTAACAAGCAGATATATAGGTTAGTGGAATTCTACGTAGAAGAAAGAGATGAGTAAATGCACAGAGGGTCAAGCATGCATGGCACATCCAGGCAAGGTGAGCAGGACAACAACAGGAAGGCTGGGAGGATGCAGGAGTCTGTGTCTCAGAACAGACCGATAAAATTAATTCGAGCAGGGGAAATACAAAATAGTCTCAGCTGCTCTGGCTTAACCTAGGGATGCATTTCTAGGAATGGACAAAACTGAGGGCTTAAATCTTATCTTTCCTAAGTATTATTTCTCTCAACTGAACCAGGATTGAATAGCAAGGAGTCTGAGGTTATTCTCCCTCACAGGTAACAAGAAGGTAGTAAGATGCTAATCAAATCATGAGGAGTTTATACAGTGTGTCCTTTAGCCAGCAGGAAGCCACGAAAGCTCTTCTCATAATACAGGCCTCAGAGACACGGCAAGAAAATTTTAGATAAAAATAAAACAGAATCCCAGCACTTTGGGAGGCTGAGCAGAAAGATCGCTTGAGCCCAGGAGTTCGAGACAAGCCTGGGCAACGTAGTGAGATCCTGTCTCTATAAAAAAAAAAAGAGATCCTGGGCATAGTGGCTCATGCCTGTAATCCCAGCACTTTGGGAGGCTGAGGGCGGTGGATCACCTGAGGCCAGGAGTTTGAGACCAGCCTGGCCAACATGACGAAACCCTGTCTCTACTAAAAATATAAAAATTAGCCAGGTGTAGTGGCATGCACCTGTAATCCCAGCTACTTGGGAGGTGAGGCAGGAGAATCGCTTGAACCCAGCAGGCAGAGGTTGCAGCGAGGTGAGATCATGCCACTGCACTCCAGACTGGGTGACAGAGTGAGACTCTGTCTCAAAGAAAAAAAAAAAAAGCCAGGCATGGCAGTGCACACTTGGAGTCCCAACTACTTGGGAGGCTTACCTGGGAGGATAACTTGAGCCCAGGAGGTCAAGGCTGCAGTGAGATATGATTATGTCACTGCATTCCAGCCTGGGTGACAGAGCAATACTCTATCTCATCAATCAATTGATCAATCAATCAATTAGAAGAAGCAACCTACAACCTGGTAATGCAAAAAACATAAAATATGTACTTCAAATTTTCTTGTGTACACAAAATATGTGCTATTTCTTTTATTTATTTTTAGAGGTGGGGTCTTGCTATGTTGCCCAGGATGACCTCAAACTACTAGGCTCAAGCAATCCTCCTACTTTAGCCTCCCAAAGTGTTAGGATTATAGGTGTGAGCCACTGTGCCCAGTATGACTTTTTTTTTACACTATTTGATATTTACTATTTGAACATTTTATATCTTTATGTATTAATTATACTATTTTAAAACATTTATTATCTTAAAATGAATTCATTATTTTAAACTGACCATCCATGCAGGTTAGGAGTTGGGCTACAATTCTTCGTTCCATATCTTTTGAAGCAACTTCTCTTTTGGGTGTAATAGCATCAATTTCATCAATGAAAATGATACATGGTGCATTTGACTAGAAATAAAAATATCTCATAAAGACAACCACAAATATATCACTTATACTGAAGCACAGTTAAGCATATACATTTTTTTGAAAATCTTAAAGTTCAAGGATCATTTGCCGAAAGAATAACCCTATAGAAGGCAGTTTACATGTATTACTTCTGATTTTTATCTGACTTAAAAGAACCAAGATGCTTAAAAGTACACAGTAAGAGACTGCCGATAGGGCAACACATTTATAGTGTCTTCATCAATGCATGTTTTGTGATAAATCTACTGAAATTCTTTTGTAAATTAGTCACATTTGCTATGCTATGAAATAGAAACAATGATTTTGAATAAGCATATGCACAGAAAAAAAATTAAAAACAACAAGTTTATAAACTTTAAATTAGCAAACCCAAGCTTACTAGAAACGTTATGAGGGTTTCTACCAAAATAAAAATTTCCAAGTCTTTCTCTATGATTTGCTATAAGAAGAAATTTGAGAAGCACCAGAAGCTTTTTTAAAAATGTGTGGTAAAATATGCATAAAATTTACCATTCTAACCACTTTGGGTATATAGTTTAGTGGCATTAAATACCTTCGGACTGTTGTGTAACGTTACCACTATCCATCTCCAGAACTTTCTCAGCATCCACACTGAAAAGTACCAGAAGCTTATTTTAAAGACTACACTGAATAAGGAAAGGATGGTAAAGTTCTAATACATCAGTGTAATGATCACCTCCAGTTTTGTTGTTTTGTTTTTAAGAAATAAACTAGATAGCGTTCAGAAAGAATAAATTAAGATGTAACAATCAGCTCCAAGAGTGGTCAAATTCATTGAGACAAAAAGTAGAATGGTGGTGGTGGCCAGGGACTGGTGGGAGAGATAAAATGGGGAGTTACTGTTTGGGAACATGAAGATGCTCTGGAAATGGATGGGGGTAATGATTATACAACAATGTGAATGTACTTAATGCCACAGAATTGTACACTTAGAAATGTTTAAAATGGCCTTTTCAGTTGGAACTGTCATCTTCCAGTAATTCACCAAAATGATGAACACAAAGGGAAAGAGGAGAGGCACCTGATATTCTCTAGGCCTTTCAGAAAACACGGAGCTGTTCCTTTGGCTATATATATGCGAATCTATAAGAAATGAGATATTGTAGGCTGGGCGCCATGGCTCATGCCTGTAATCCCAGCATTTTGGGAGGCTGAGGTGGGTGGATCACCAGAGGTCAGGAGTTTAAGACCAGCCTGGCCAACATGGAGAAATCCTGTCTCTACTAAACATACAAAAATTGGCCGTATGTGGTGATACATGTCTGTAATTCCAGCTACTAGGGAGGCTGAGGCAGGAGAATCATTTGAACCCAGAAGGCAGAGGTTGCAGTGAGCTGAGATCATGCCACTGCACTCCACCAGGATTGTGCCAATGCACTTCAGCCTGGGCAACAGAATAAGAGTCTGTCAAAAAGGAAGGAAGGAAGGGAGGGAGGGAGGGAGGAAAAGGAAAAAAGGAAAGAAGGAGAGGGAGGGAGGGAAAGGAAGGAAAGGAGGGAGGGAGGGAGGGAGGAAAAGGAAAAAAGGAAAGAAGGAAGGGAGGGAGGGAAAGGAAGGAAAGGAGGGAGGGAGGGGAGGGAGGAAGGAAGGAAGGGAAGGAGGGAGGGAGGAAGGAGGAAGGATGGGAGGGAGGAAGGAAGGAAGGATGGGAGGGAGGGAGGGGAAGGAAGGGAGGGGAAAGGAAGGAAGGGAGGAAGAGAGGAAGGCAGGGAGGGAGGAAGGAAGGAGATATGGTAGACATCAAGGGAATGGGTACTGTTCAAAAAGGAATGCCCCACAAGTGTTACCACCGCAAAACAGAAGAGTCTATAATACTACCCAGGACGCTGCTGGCATTGTTGCAAAGAAACAAGTTAAGGGCAAGATTCTTGTCAAGAGAATCAATGTGTGTACTGAGCACATTAAGCACTCTAAGAGCAGAGATAGCTTTCTGAAACTCGTGAAGGAAAATGATCAGAAAAGGAAATCAAGGGGAAAGCACCAGCCTGCTCCACCCAGAGAAGTGCACTCTGTGAGAAGCAACAGGAAGGAGCCTGAGATGCTGGATCCTCTTCCCTATGAATTCATGGTATAATAGGTGTTAAAAAATAAAAGACCTCTGGATTGTAAAAATGTTTCTCTTCATTGAATAGAAGTGTAGTGTCCTCTTCCCCAAAGAAACATTTAAAACAAATTTAAATTGTGTCCTAATTTATTGTGTAGTGTCTTTACTATTCAAATTTAATGTATTCCTTGCTGAAAGATGTGAGGTGGCTTATTGTGCAACAAATTACTCAACTGGTTAGAAAACCGCCAGGTATTATTTATGAAATATTTGTACTGGTTTGAAGTACAGATACAATGAAATATCTGTACTGGTCCCGCTAAATCATCATGAAAGAAATGAAATAATTTACAAAAACTTAAAAAATGGTAAATTCTGTTACATATATATATTTTACTACAAAAAAGAGATAAGGATCAGTTAAAAAGAAAAAAATTGAAGAAAAATATCTACATTTACAATCTAAATCATTTTACTCAATCAGTTACTCAATGGTTAGGAGTGACAGTGATGCTAAGTAAGGCTGTCAGCCTTGCTTAAGGCATCTCAAAACCATGGGGAACCACCACATTTTAAAGGGAAAGATATTTAGCCTATCACTAGCTGGCTCTCTTCCCTAATCATCTTTATAACAATGTTTGCAAAAGACGCCTATGACTGCTAGATACATATTCCAGTTAGAAAAGGGTAAAATTACAGAAACCAAAAGTATCAGAAAACAAGCATACCAGTACTTGTCAGTGACCTGGAAAGTAGAATGGGGGAAAAAAAATAAATGATGGTCATCGGAATGTGGCCTAAAGAAAGCATAGTTTTCAAAAAAGTATCACTTGATTGGATTTCACCCTTTTGTTCTCTGTTCCATATGCTTTCCTGTACTAATTCTCATTAGGGAAGAGGGGAACCAGGAAAAGTCGGGTGCAAAGCCACATATTTACTGAGCATCTACTGTGAGGTACTATACTGGCCCAATACCAGTTTAGTGAGAGCTTTAAACACAGAACCAACAACCTAAAGATGCCATTTGTCTGTTATCCTTATTGATCATTGTGTTTACCATATACACAAAATTTACTCCTTGTCTCTGGCTACGCATGCCAATTTAACAATGGAATCGACCGCGTTTTGGAAAACAGGTAGCACCTGAAAGAGTTCAGCTTTGCTTTGCACCCCGCCTTTCCACCCTTTTTCTCTTATCCTCCTAGTGTTGCCCACACTTCTTTCTATGTCAGCCCATACAATAACCAAGTAGATGGACTACCGATTCTTGTTATTTAAAATTTTTTTCCTCAATTACTGCTTAAATATAATTTCTCTTCTAATTTTACATAGGCTTCAAGCAGTTGTATTGGATATTCATCAGCTACTATATATTGTCAGTGCTAACAATGACATAAAATTAAACTTTTCACCATTTTTTAGTTTTAAACACAGTCGTGATATCTGCTCAAGTGTAAATAATTTACGGCTAATATTTACAGGGCTTGTGCTGTGTGCAAGGCACCGTATCAAAGGCTTTATAAGAATTCTCTCATTTAACACTCTCAATAGCCACATGAGATTTGGGTGTTATTATTACCCTAGTTTACTAGTAAGGAATGACAATTTATTCTGGCATTTTTGTGAGTTGCTTTTATAATATCCTAAATGATAATTTTTACATTGCTTACAAGTTTTTTGGCCAAACTTAAGTTGAGGAAAGTAAAAGCAAGTGGAAAATATCATTAGGATAATATACTTTCAACATATGACTACAGGGTATGATAGCACAGAATTTCTAACCAATTATATTTATGTTTGATTTCAAATGAAAAGGATTACTTATCCAACAGCTGGTATCACTAAATCTACTTTAAATATTTAGCCATCATGCATAGCAAATTACCATGTTTATTTAATAAAAGAATGGCCAGTTGAGCGGGTTAACAAATACTAGCGTAGGAAGCAGGAGTCTTTAATATAAGCTGGTAGCGTCTGCCCACCGGGCATTAGTCACTAACTAACTCACCACAGCTTGCTCGAACAGTTCTCTCAGCTTCTGCTCAGACTCTCCAGATACTCCAGACACAATCTCTGGAGCAGCCACTTTCAAAATTGGCAGGTCAAGTTCCTATGCAGACACATGAAAGAATAACCAAATATTCCCATTTTAATTTTCCTACTTTTTCTTTATCCAGTCCCCTCAAATTTTTTAAATAGCTAGTTTCCTAAGGAACTTCATCTTTTTATGTTGGCCCAGTGAAAAATACTATTTAAAAATCAATGGTTTTGGCCAGGCGCAGTGGCTCACATCTGTAATGCCAGCACTTTGGGAGGCCGAGGTGGGCAGATCATCTGAGGTCGGGAGTTGAGACCAGCCTGAACAACACGGAGAAACCCCGTTTCTACTAAAAATACAAAATTGGCCGGGCCTGGTGGTGCATGCCTGTAATCCCAGCCACTCGGGAGGCTGAGGCAGGAAGCTGTGGTGAGCCGAGATCACGCCATTGTACTCTAGCCTGAACAACAAGAGCGAAACTCCGTTAAAAAAAAAAAAAAGAATCAATGGTTTCATGCAAACATGTTTAAGTAGATACCATCAACTTATTTTTATTTTATACATGTCACTATAAAATTCTATTATCTTTTCTGAATAAAGGCTCTTGACTCTCAAGAGATGTTATCCCCCACTTAGGGCTGAGCCAAAGCAATTCTTTGTTTTGTAGAGACTGTGTCTCACCATGTTGCCCAGGCTGGTCTAAAACTCCTAGCCTCAAGCAATCCTCCCACTTCAGCCTCCCAAAGTGCTGGGGTTACAAGAGTGAGCCACCATGCCTGGCCTATCAAAACAATTCTTACCCATCTGCAGAGGAGAAAATAGCAACGGTTGTGACACAGATGTTTCCCATGCATCCTGCTAGGATTTCTCCAGATCCTAACCCAGAGAGTAGCCAGTTATTAGTCAGAGGAGGGAGACTCTTTAAGAAGAGACCAGGTGTGGAGGCCCATGCCTGTAATCCCAACACTTTGGGAGGTCCAGGTGGGAGGAGTGCTTGCATCCAGGAGTTTGAGACCAGCCTGGGCAACACAGTGAGACCCCATCTCTACAAAAAATAATAAATTAGCCAGGCATGCTGATGCATGCCTGCAGTCCCAGCTACTTGCAAGGCTGAGGCAGGAGGATCACCTGAGTCTGAGAGGTTGAGGCTGCAGTGAGCTGTGATCGTGCCACTGCACTCAGCCTAGGCAAGAGAGTGAGAATCTGCCTAAAAAAAAAAAAAGAGAAGAGTAAACTACAGTTGTCCCACTCCTGTGCTTGAAATTTCACTTTCTCAACCATATCTTCATCGAATCCAACTCTAATTTGGGAATCCCAACAAACCACATAGCATTTTGCACTTCTTCTTGTCTTGTCTTCCACTTATTACAGTTGTTACTATGTACAGCATTTGTTTATATCAATGACTGTTTAATGTCTCTCTCATATTAGAACTAGGATTGTCGTACTTAATACTATATTCCAAAGTCTGGCCCGCAGTAGTCATGTCATAGAATTATTCAACAAAAATGAAGCAAACCAATCAAGTCTCCCTTTACAAATGATTTTCTTTCATAGAACATTATTGTATTAGTGCTTGGTATAGCATGCTATTTTTCTTTCTTTTTTTTTTGAGATGGAGTCTTGCTCTTGTTGCCCAGGCTGAAGTGCAACGGTGCGATCTTGGCTCACGGCAAATTCTGCCTCCCAGGTTCAAGTGATTCTCCCGCCTCAGCCTCCCGAGTAGTTGGAATTATAGGCACGCGCCACCACGCCTGGCTACTTTTGTATTTTTAGTAGAGATGGGGTTTCTCCATGTTGGTCAGGCTGGTCTCAAACTCCTGATCTCAGGTGATCTGCCTGCCTCGGCCTCCCAAAGTGCTGGGATTATAGGTATGAGTCACTGTGCCCGGCCAGCATGCTATTTTTCTAATGGAAGTTACTCGGATATTTTACATTGCTGCCCAATACAGTTTCTGAAAAATCTGAGAGGGCTAAAATAAGATTGCTAACTTAATTTTACAGAATAAGTGTCTATTATTACCGTTTTAGAAAGAATTATTTTAAAACTAAAAAGTATAAAAACATAACTCTAGCCGGGCGCGGTGGCGCGTGCCTGTAGTCCCAGCTATTCGGGAGGCTGAGGCTGGAGGATCTCTTGAGTCCAGGAGTTCTGGGCTGTAGTGTGCTATGCCGATCGGGTGTGCCGCACTAAGTTCGGCATCAATATGGTGACCTCCCGGGAGCGGGGGACCACCGGGTTGCCTAAGGAGGGGGTGAACCGGCCCAGGTCGGAAACGGAGCAGGTCAAAACTCCCGTGCTGATGAGTAGTGGGATCGCGCCTGTGAATAGCCACTGCACTCCAGCCTGGGCAACATAGCGAGACCCTGTCTCTATAAATAAAAAATAAAATAAAATAAAAAAAAACAACAACAAAAAAAACCATAACTCTAAATAGAAATTCTGAATAAATTTAGCTGTATGAAAAGTAATATAACCCTAGTTTTCTTACTTTACTGCTCCTAAGAACCACTGGGAGGGCAGGTGCAGTGGCCCATGCCTGTAATCCCAGAATTCTGGGAGACTGAGGAGGACTGCTTGAGGCCAGGAGTTTAAGACCAGCCTAGGCAACATAGTGGGATTCCGTCTCTACAAAAAAAAAAACCCCCAAAAACATTAGCTGGGCGTGGTGGTGTGTGTCTGCGGTTCCACTCCTTGGGAGGCCGAAGTGGAAGGACCACTTGAGCCTGGAAGGTTGAAGCTGTAGTGAGCCATGATTGCACCACTGCACTCCAGCCTGGGCGACAGTGAAACTCTGTCTTAAAAAAATAAATAAAACAAAATAACTATTGGGCTAAAGGGAAAGCGAAGTAACACTAAAATGTAAGCTATGTGTTAATGAAAAGGTTTGTTTGAAACTGTATTATTTTATTTTCTACCTAACTCTTGCCATATAAACAATTACATGCATTAAAAATACATCCCTCAAGTTGCTCGTGAGAAGCAAAAAATAAACTAAATGAATAAATACCACAAATAATACCAGCATGATAACAAAGGGATCAGTTCCAATGACTATATTCTCTTCCTGAAGAATGCCAGGTCTGGTTTAAGTTGACGAAAGAGAAAAAAACAAAAACAAATAATAACAACAAAAACAGCAAAAGCAAACAAGCGTCAGCAGTCCTCACCCCAGCAATTGCATGAGCAAGTAATGTCTTTCCACAGCCTGGTGGCCCATGAAGGAGAACTCCACGAGGGGGGCACCACGCCCAGGTGGTGGTATACCTCCGGGTGACGCATGTGAATGAGCATCTTGCAGACCTCCTGGCAGAGGATAAGCACAAAGACGTCTTTCAAGACAGAAGAATCAAAGTAGAATGAAAACTCCTATTTTTTGGAGCAGTGAAATGGAGTAAGCAGGCAGAATATACACTTTAGACTTAGATCAGAGTTTGAATCCTGGCTCTGGTACCTACTGTGTGATTTCAGCACTAACCTCTCCAAGAAGCTTCTATTTCCTAAGCTGTGACATTATCTACCTTGAGGATGTAATGCAGAGTAACTAGCTTGGCAGATGGAAAAGAGTAGACATTAAAAATAAAGTTACCATAACTATTAGTACTGTTAAGCCAATATTACTTATAAAGCATGGATCTTATGTATACTATAATTAAACAATAGAAAAGTTGAAAATAGTATGCATCTTTTCTTCTGCAATGCCCTAAAGGGTACAGGTCAGGTTCGCCCTTCTCAACCTTTCCAGTTTCTTCTCCTATACCCAATTCATATTAGAAACAAAGAGGTAGGCTTTTTCGTAACTGATTAGTAATATAGCCATTTGAGGTAAAATTCTGAATTTGCACTAACTTTTAATGTCATATCATTGCCTCCAACATCTTCAAACTTCACATTGGAGATCTGGAATTCTAACCCCCCGGCTTTAGCTGGTAAACAAAAAAGGAGGAGATGAAAAGATTAATGATTCAGTAGTAACTCACAGAATGATGTTTCTCTCACAGCAAACAGGACCACTGCCACCAACAAGACTCACACCCTACCTTTCTTTTGCAGGACAGCTTCAATTTCTCCATCTACTTCCTGAAAATCTTCTTTCTTCCTTTTGCTTCCTTTATTCTTTAGCCTGCCTTTCCGTTTGATATCACTCTCCAAAAGAGAAGACTCTTTTGAATCCTGGAAAGAAAATAAATTTAAATATGCCATGCTTAAAATTCTATGCCAGTAACTGTTTCATTTTTTAAAGAAGGGCACTGTAAAGAAAATTCATTCCTGCCCTAGCATTTTCACCTCTGTTAACTATTCCCAACCTCTTGCTCAAAGATGCAGTCTATTGGGAATGTCCTTCTCCTCATTGCCTTAAACCTCAGTTTAAATCTTAACATTTGGTGCTGGCTTTGGCAGCACATATACTAAAACTGGAACAATACAAGAGAGGATTAGCATGGCCCCCATGCAAGGATGACATGGAAATCTGTGAAGCATTCCATATGGGGGGAAAAAAAATAAAAAATAAATCATAATATTTGAACGCTTCTTTTCCAGATTTTTAGTTTTTCCTTTTTTTTTTTGAGACGGAGTTTCACTCTTGTAGCCCAGACTGGAGTGCAATGGCATGATCTCAGCTTACTGCAACCTCCACCTCCCAGGTTCAAGCGATTCTCCTGCCTCAGCCTCCCAAGTAGCTGGGACTACAAATGCCCACCACCAAACCCAGCTAATTTTTATATTATTAGTAGGATGGGGTTTTGAGATGTTGGCCAGGCTGGTCTCGAACTCCTGACATCAGGTGATCTGCCTGCCTCAGCCTCTCAAAGTGCTGGGATTACAGGCATGAGCCACCACACCTGGCCTTCTTCCAGTTAGATTTAATCTCTTCCTCACATTCCCAGGATACTGCATTTGCAACTATTAGCTGGCATAATCTGCCTTGTATGAGTGATTCACTTATCTCTGTCTCTCTCACTGAACTGTGAACTCCTGGATTAAGGACACTGATATTTGCCTTTTATTTCTCACTGGGTCTTCTACATAGTTGTCTTCATCTGACAGCTGATGATTCACTAAATTAAATACAACTATAGACCTGCTTTGACAGTCATAAAAAGTATAATTCAGCCAAGCACACTGGCACACACCTGTAGCCCCAGCTACTTGGGAGGCTAAGACCACTTGAGCCTAGGGTTTCGAGACTATAATGCTCTATGATCATGCCTGTGAAAAGTGACTGCATTCCAGCCTGGGCAATATAGCAATACTCCAACTCTAAAAAAAAGGCGTTTTGAAGTATAATTCAGGCTGAGGCAGGTGGATCGCTTGTGCTCAGGAGTTAAAAACCAGCCTGGGCAATATGGTGAAACCCCATCTCTACAAAAAATACAAAAATTAGCCAGGAATGGTGCTGAGCACCTGTAGTCCCAGCTACCTGGAAGGCTGAAGTGGGAGGATGGCTTATGCCCAGGAGGTGGAGGTTACAGTGAGCAGTGGTCATGCCACTGCACTGTAGCCTGGGTGACAAGGTGGGCTCTGTCTCAAAAAAAAAAAAAAAAAGCGATTCAGCATTAAGGCTCGAGTTCTTGTCAATCGTAACTATGTTCTCTATATATACATGGATGATATGGATAATTAAAGCAAAGAGATTTGGAAAGGCCTATTAATAAAGGGTTTGCCAAATCAAAGGGCTTGGTTCTCAGAAACCAGTCGAAGCAGCATTGTCCATGAGGAATATGTGAGCCACATATGAAATTCATTTAATTATCTATTTTACTTAACCCAGTATATCCAAAATATTATCATTTCAACATAGAGTCAATATAAAAAATTATTAATGAGATGTTTTACATTCTATTTTTTCAGTAAGTCTTCAAAGCCTAATGTACACTGTAACTTTATAGTAATCTCAATTTGGATCATAAATTTTCATGGGAAACACTTGATTTGTATTTAGAGTTTGTAAAATTTACAGCTGAAGAAACAGATTCACATACTTAACAGGGTAGTAGAAGATGAGACTGAAGAGAAAGCCAGGCAGCCAAACCATAAAGGTGTTTATTGGCTCAAAAGACCTTTGGATTTGAGGCTGAATGAAGCCACTGGAGGGTTTTAAATAGAAGAATGATAATGTGTGGTGGCTCATGCCTATACTCTCAGAACTTTGGGAGTCCAAGGCGGGTGGATCGCTTGACCCCAGTAGTCCAGACCAGCCTGGGCAACATGGGAAAACTCCATCTCTAAAAAAGATACAAAAGTTAGCTAGGCATGGTGGCCCATGCCTGTAGTCTCTACTCATGGTGGCCCAGGAGTACCTGTTGAGTAATTTAGCACAAATTACTCAGCAGGTACTCATGAAAGTTGTATTGCCTATAGGTACATGGGAGGCCGAGGTGGGAGGATGGCTTGAGCCCGGGAAGCAGAGGTTGCAGTAAGCCAAGATCGCATCACTGCACTCTAGCCTCAGTGACAGAGCCACACCCAGTCCCAAAAAAAAAAAAAAAAAGCTATCTCTGTGTGAAGAATAAACTAGGGGAACAAGCAAGGACACAGACTCCAGCTGGAAGGCTGTTTTGATAATTAAGGCAAGAACGAGAAAAGGCTTAGACTAGGATAAAAGAATGGCAAGTAGTGCAATGTGACCAAATTCTCCACGTATTTCAAAGTTCCTATGTCTTCCACAAAACTCAAGTATTTGCTTGGTATTATATTCAATGAAAAGGCTGAAATGTACTTCAACTACATGGGGCTAAAATTTCATTACGAAAATACCTGTATCTCAGCTATTGGCTTCCTAGGATTACTTTTCTCATCTGATAGTTCCAAGAAAAAACTGTCTTTCTTTCCACTTGGGGTTTTGTCAATAAACCATCCTTCCTCTGAATCTTTGGCAGGAGTCTTCAAGGGAATGGAGCCTGTTTTTGAACTTATCCGTAGCGTTGAAGAGGTGGTTTCTCTTTGCTCCATCTCAGGAGTACTTGAAACAGAATCAGGATTTCCTTTCCGATATAAAGACAGCAGGGAACTGTTCATGTGATTTGCTGACTGGCAGAAACATAAAATGAAACTTTAGCATAAATTACTCAACAGGTACTCATGAAAGTTGTATTGCCTATAGTAATAAGTTTTCTACATTTTGCTTTCAAGAACTTCTCTAGAACACTTATAATCAGAATATATAGGTGTTAGGCTGGGCACAGTGGCTCACGCCTGCAATCCCAGTACTTTGGGAGGCCGAGGTGGCCAGATCACTTGAGGTCAGGAGTTCGAGACCTGCCTGGCCAACATGGCAAAAATCCCTTCTCTACTAAAAATACAAAAATTAGCTGGACACAGTGCTAGGTGCCTGTAATTCCAGCTACTTGGGAAGCTGAGGCAGGAGAATCACTTGAACCCAGGAGGCAGAAGTTGCAGTGAGCTGAGATCATGCCACTGTACTCCAGCCTGGGTGACAGAGTGAGACTCTGTCAAAAAAAAAAAAAAAAAAAAAAAAAAAAAGAAAAGAATATATAGGTGTTCACAATAAGATGATTCACAAACAAGCATTTACTATTCAAAAAGAGTCCACTCCATTGCAAATTAATGGAAAACCAATTCATAACTAGTGGTTAAATAAAATCGATTAAGTATGATTGCTTCTAAAAAATACACTAAAGAAGTATGAAATGAGCTGGTTACCAACACAAGTCACTATTAGTCCATCAATTCAAAATTGGGGCTGGGCGTGGTGGCTCACGCCCTGTAATCCCAACGCTTTGGGAGGCCAAACTGGGAGGACTGCTTGAGGCCTGGAGTTTGAAACCAACCTGGGCAACATAGCAAGACCCTGTCTCTACAAAAAATTTAAAAATTAACCAGGTATGACGGCACATGTCTGTTATCCCAGCTACTTGAGAGTCTGAGGTAAGAGGACAACTTGAGCCCAAGAGTTTAAGGTTGTAGTGAGCTAGGACCATGCCACTGCACTACAGCCTGGGTGACAGAGCAAGACCCTATCCCTGCAAAAATTGGATCAAATATTTTGATAATAAATTCAAAACTGATTTACCAAGGTAAAAAATCAAAAGTGAATTATAAATAATTTGACAGACAGTTGGCCCTCTATATCCAAGGGTTCTGCATCCAGGGATTCAATGAATCTCAATGGAAAATATTTGGGAAAAAAAAATTCAATTAAAAAAAAATACACCAATAAAAAGTAATACAAATTTTAAGAAATACAGTGTAGGCTGGGCATGGTGGCTCATGCCTGTAATTCCAGCACTTCAGGAGGCTGAGATGGGCGGATCACTCAAGGCCAGGAGTTCAAGACCATCCTCGCCAACATAGCAAAACCCTGTCTCTACTAAAAATGCCAAAAATTACCTGGGTATGGTGGCGCGTGCCTGTAATCCCAGCTACTCAGGAGGCTGAGGCATGAGAATCACTTGAACTTGGAAGGCAGAGGTTGCAGTGAGCCGAGATGGCACCACTGAACTCCAGGCTGGGCAACAGAGCAAGACCTGCCTGTAATCCCAGCTACTCGGGAGGCTGAGGCAGGATAATCGCTAGAGCCTGGGAGGGGGGAGGTTGCAGTGAGCTGAGATCGTATCACTGCACGCCAGCCTGGACGACAGAGTGAGACTCCCTCTCAAAAATAAGAAAGAAATATAGTGTAAAAACTATTTAAATCTTACTTACATTGTATTAGGTGTTATAAGTAATCCAGAGATAATTTAAAGTATACAGGAGAATGTGTGTAAGGTTATATGCAAACATGATGCCATTTTACATAGGGAACTTGAGCATTTGTGGATATTTATGTGGGGCCCTGAGGCCAATCTGCCATGGATAGTGAGGGACGACTATATTATCTCCATATTATCCTTTAATCAAGCCTTCGCATTACTAATGCCATCTTCTTGGCAAAAAGTATATCCCTTTTTCCATTTTTACTATTAATTACTCTATTCCTGTCTGCCCTTACTGCTAGCTATTCTCCTCCCTTCTTTTTCCTTGTATAACTGACTATAAACACAAATACTGGAAGGATGGTTAATCCATTACCAACACTGAACACAGAAAGTGTTCAATTATTTATTGTTGCAGATGTCAAAAGTCTCTTATTCTATTCCCCTTCCTTCCTCTCTCCCTCCCTTCAGTACTAACCCTTTTTTTCCCCTTTCCCTCTTTCTTTCCTGTTCTTTTCTCTCTTTGCAATAAGGTCTGTTACCCAGGCTGAAGTGGAATGGCACAATCATAGCTCACTGCAGCCTCAAACTCCTGGGCTCAAGCGGTCCTCCAGCCTCAGCTTCCTCAGTAGCTAGGACTATGGGTGTATGCCACCAGACCCAGCTAATTTTTGTTTGTTTTTTTGTAGAGACAGTCTTGCTACATTGCACAGGCTGGTCTTGAACTCCTGGCCTCAAGTGATCTTCCTGCCTCCCAAAGTGCTGGGATTATAGGTGTGAGCCACAGCACCTGGCTTTTTATTACATTCCTTATTAATTTTTTTTTTTTTTTTTGAGACAGGATCTAGTTTCGTTGCTCAGGCTAGAGTGTAGTGGCGCGATCCCAGCTCACTGCAACCTCTGCCTCCTGGGCTCAAGTGATCCTCCCACCTCAGCCCCACAAGGTAGCTAGGACCACAGGTGCATGCCACCATGTCTGGCTAATTTTTGCATTTGTTTTGTAGAGACAAGGTTTCACCCTGTTGGCCAGGGTTTGTTTTTTTTTTTTTTTTGTATTTTTTTTATAGAGAGAGGGTTTTGCCATGTTGCCCAGGCTGGTCTCAAACTCCAGGGCTCAAGTGATCTACATGCTTCAGCCTCCCAAAGTGCTAGGATTACAGGTATGAGTCACCATGTCCAGTTCTTACTGAGTTTTTCTAAGGAGGTATCATAACGATTAAAAAGAAAAAAATCAAAGTGGACTCACTAAATGTTTGGCTTACCTGTGGATCTGGGTAGTCTTCCACACTTGAATTATCATCAGAACAGCTTTCAGTATACCTCAGTAAAAAGAGGGAAAAATGTTTTAAAGACTTTTTCTCCCACATCCTAAAAAAATTACTACCCCAAACAGGTGAATATATTCAGGCAAAATATTATAGTGGTTAAGAGTCCAAACTCTGGAATCAGAGAAATTGGGATTCAAAATCCAACTTAACCAGTTATTACTTAACCTCTCTAAGTGTCAGCTTTCTTACCCCTAAAACAAAGATAATAAGTAATGTCTACCTCCCAAGGTTATTAAAGGATTAAATAAACACTTGCAAACTCCTTATGCGTTTACAATATATAATAAATGCATAATAAATTATAGTTATTTTTATCCTAGCAATAAATAAAAGTGAGATACCAACTCCCTCAGGCCCAAGGGTCTCATTTAGGAATATCAGATTCAGGTAGAGGAAATATTTCAGCAACCCATAATTAAGCACTCTGCGTAACAAATTCACAAAGTCAACATAACCAAACCATGTAATCAAATACAACTTCTCCAAGACTGTTCATGAGAGATGAAGGAGCAAATAAATCTCCTGTATCAAAAAAGAGCTATAAATCCTAATAAACCACAAGCTGAGAATGTAGTCTTGATTCATTACAATTGAAAGTTGTTATCTAATAGCTTCAAGTAACTTCAGGACTCCGCTAGTATCTAATACTTATTTAGAAATTATTTAAATAAGCCAGGTGCGGTGGCTCACGCCTGTAATCCTAGCACTTTGGGAAGCCGAGGTGGGTGGATCACCTGAGGTCACAAGTTCAAGACCAGCCTGGCCATCATGGTGAAACCCCATCTTTAAAAATTAAAATTAAAATTAAAAAAAAAAGAAAGAAATTATTTAAATAGAAAAGAACTTTTTTTTTTAAGTAAAAAGCTTTATATGAATGCAATGAAATGCTATTATAATTAAGATACAAATCCTAGCCAGAGCAACCAAGGGAGACCCTGTCTCTACAAAAAAATTTAAAAATTAGCTGGGCATGCTGGTGCACACCTGTAGTCTCAGCTACGTGGAAGGCTAAGGTGGGAGGATCGCTTGGGCCTGGGATGTCAAGACTGCAGTCAGTGAGCCACAACTGTGCCACTGCACTGAAGCCTGGGTGACACAGTGAGACCCTGTGTCAAAAAAAAAAAAAAAGGAAATTCTTTATTCATTAAAATTTATCATTATTACTTGGCGGCATTTCTAATCAATGTTAATAAGGTACATTATTCAACTATTTAAAAAAAAAAATAGTTTGCCTTACAATTTATGCCCTACAAAAAAAAAAAAAATCCCAAGTGGATTAAAGAGTTAAACATCATAAAGAAATAGGAAAAAAGTGTAGGTAATCATTTTACACACTCTTGTGAGAGGTCTTAAGCATATTAGCATAAACTAAAAGGAAAAAGACTGATAGAATTGACTACATAAAAATGCAAAACTTCTCTAATGAAAAGACGATATAAACAAAAATTAAAAAGGAAGTATCAAACTGGGGAAAGCAGTTGTAATACATATAAAAAGAGGTAATATTTTATGCAAAGCCCTCCGACAACTAATAAGGAAAATTCAAATACCTCTCAAATGAAATAGAAAAAAACCCATAAGCAAGCAATTCACAAAACAAATATGAAATAACAAAAAACTCACCTCAATAATTATAAAATTACAAATAAAAATATAATCAAGGCTGGGTGCAGTGGCTCACGCCTATAATCCCAGCACTTTGGGAGGCCGAGGGGGTCAGATCACGAGGTCAGGAGTTTGAGACCAGCCTGCCCAACATGGTGAAAGCCTGTCTCTACTAAAAATACAAATTTAGCCAGGAGTGGTGATGGGCGCCTGTAATCCCAACTACTCAGGAGGCTGATGCAGAAGAATTGTTTGAACCTGGGAGGCAGAGGTTGCAGTGAGCCACTGGACTCCAGCCTGGGTGACAGAGTGAGACTCTGTCTCAAAAAAAAAAGAAAAAAAAAAAAATCAACATTTTGCCTATAAAACCAGCAAAGATTAAATAATAGTATAACTAAGATTGCAGGGATGCAAAGAAATGTGCTCCTTATACAAAGTTGTTGGAAGTATAAACTGAGGCCACGTTTTTAGGAAGGCAAGTCCAAATGCACTAGAAATCTCAAAAATATCAATATTTGACCCCAGAAATTCTACCTCAAAATTCAACACAGAAAAATGTAATGTGTACAAAGATATATGCAGTAAAGAGTTATTTATGTTTATTTACTTTTTTATTTTTTTGAGATGGAGTCTCACTCTGTCGTCCAGGCTGGCGTGCAAAGGTGCAATCTCAGTTCACTGCAACCTCCGCCTCCCAAGTTCAAGCAATTCCCCCTCCTGCCTCAGCCTCCTGAGTAGCCTGAATTACAGGCACTCGCCACCACGCCCTGCTAATTTTTGTATTTTTAGTAGAGACGGGGTTTCACCATCTTGGCCAGGCTGGTCTTAAACTCCTGACCTCGTGATCCATCCGCCTCAGGCTCCCAAAGTGCCAGGATTATAGGCGTGAGCTACCGTGCCCAGTCAAGAGTTATTTATCATACAATAGTGTAACACAAACAAATATCCATGAAAATGGAACTCGTTAAGAAAATTACGATAAATCTAAATGAAAAAGACTGAGTTACAAATAGTAAAATAGGGCTATCATCCGAATCCTATAGACATTAAAAGGATAACGAGAATATTGCAGAAGCATTATGCCAATGAATTCCACACCTGAGAGAAAACGAACAAATGATTAAAAAATACAGTGTACCACAACTGACATAAGAAGAGATGTAAGGAAGAGTTGTATATCCAGCAAAACTAAAATTTATCAAAATCCTTCAGAAAAAGAAGACTCTGGGGAAAGTTGATTCTAGGCCTGGATGAATTGTGGGGGAACACTAATACTCAAAAAAGAATTTCCATAATTCGTTTTCATAAAATAGAGAAAAACAAACACTTTTCCACTAATACCATGAGGCTGGTGAATCCCTAACACCAAAACCTGACAGACATTACAAAAGTAAACAAAAGAAAATTCAGACCAATGTGACATACAGATGCAAACATCTGTAGAAAAAGATTAATAAATTAAATCCAATTAATACCCTTTTTTTCAAAAGTTTGCTGGGCATGGTGGCAGGCGCCTGTAATCCCAGCCACTCAGGAGACTGAGGCAGGAGAATTGCTTGAACCCAGAGGCGGTGGTTGCAGTGTGCCGGGATCGTGCCATTGTACTCAAGCCTGGGTGACAAGAGCGACACTCTATCTCAAAAAAACAAAGAAATACTTTCTTTTCTTTTTTTTTTTAGAGACAAAGTCTCCCTCTGTTACCCAGGCTGGAGTTCAGTGGCATAAACATAGTTCATTGTAACTTTCAACTCCGGGGCTCAAGCAATTCTCCTACCTTAGCTTACAAAGAAGCTGGGCTATAACCATGCACCACCATGTCTGGCTAATTTTTAAATTTTCTGTAGAGACAGAGTCTCGCTATGTTGCCCAGGCTGCCAGTAACGCATTAAAAAGATAACATATCAGGACCAAGCAGAGTTTATCCCAGGAATGCAAAATTGGCTTAATACTGGGAACCAATGTAATTCACCAAGTTAACAAACTAACGGTGGAAGCCCATAATGAGATGTTTCAATAGATGCAGAAAAGCACTTAATACCTATTCATGACAAAAATTCTCAGCTATCTAGGAATATTAGGAAACTCTCTTAGTCTGACAAAGGACATCTACAAAAAAACCTAAAGCTAATGTCATATTTACAGTGAAATACTACCGAAAATTAAAGACTGACCATACCAAACATTGGCAATATGTGGAAAAAAAGTAGAATTCTCATAAAGTGCTAATGTAAAAGCAAAATGGTACAAACACATTGGAAAATAGATTGGGAATTTCTTAAAGTTAAATATGCATCTATCACATGACCCAGCTATTCAATCTTAGATTAACAAGGGAAACGAAAATACTGTCCACACAAAGACCTGGACATAAATGTTCATAGTAGCTTAATTTGTAATAGTCAGAAACTGGAAACAAACCAATTGCCCAATGAGAGATAAACAGATAGGCCAGGCAAGGTGGTTCACACCAGTAATCCCAGCACTCTGGGAGTCCGAGGCAAGAAGACTGCTTAAGCCCAGGGGTACAAGACCAGCCTGGCTGATAGTGAGACCCCCGTTTTTACAAAAAATTAGAAAATTAACTGGGCATGGTAGCATGCACCTGTAGTCCCAGGTACTGGGCAGGTGAGGTGGGAGAACTGCTTGAGCCCAGGAGGTAGACGCTGCAGTGAGTCATGATCATGCCACTCCACTACATTCCAGCCTGGGCTACAAAGTGAGACCGTGTCTCGGAAAAAAAAAAAAACCACCCAAAAAACAGATAAACAGATAAAATAATTGTGGCATGTCTATACATACTCATTAATAAAAAGCAAAGAACTATTGATACACACAACATTGATAAATCTCAAAATCATTATGCTAAATGAAAGAATCCAGATTTTAAAAGTATGATTCCAAGTAAAATTCTACAAAATGCAATGTAAACATACAGTGACAGAAAGCAAATCAATGGTTGCCTCAAGCTGGGTGCTGTGGCTCACACCTATAATCCCAACACTTTGGGAGGCTGAGGCAGACAGATTGCTTGAGCCCAGGAGTTCGAGACCAACCTGAGCAACATGGCAAAACCGTGTTAATACAAAATATTAGGTAGGTGTGGTAGCATGTGTCTGCTGCTACTTGGGAGGCTGAAGTAGAAGAATCAAGTAACCTGGGAAGTCAAGGCTGCAGTGAGCTGTGATGGCACTCCAGCCTGCACTCCAGTCTGGGTGACGGAGTAAAACCTTGTCTCAAAAAAAAAAAAAGGTTGCCTAGAAACAAGGGTGGAGGGAGAAATGAATTGCAAAGGGGAACAAGAAGACTTTTGATATTTATGGAAAGGTTCAGTATCTTGCTTATGGTGATGGTTCAATGAGTATATACATACGTCAAAACTTAACAAATTGTACACTTCAAAAATGTAGAGCTTGGCCGGGCACAGTGGCTCACGCCTGTAATCCCAGAACTTTGGAGGCCGAGGTGGGAAGATCACCTGAAGTCAGGAGTTCGAAACCAACCTGGCCAACATGGTGAAACCCCATCTCCACCAAAAACACAAAAAATTAGTTGGGTGTGGTGGCACACGACTGTAATCCCAGCTACTAGGGAGGCTGAGGCAGGAGAATCGCTTGAACTTGGGTGCTGGAGGCTGCAGTAGCCGAGATGGCGCCGCTGCACTCCAGCCTAGGCAACAAAGCCAGACTTCATCTCAAAAAAAAAAAAAAAATGTAGAGCCTACCTGTATGTCAATTATACCTCAATAAAGACATGTTTAAAACTCGATTGGGCGCACTGGCTCACGCCTGTAATCCCAGGACTTTAAGAGACGGAGGCGGGGGAATCATCTGAGGTCGGCAGTTTGAGACCAGCCTCACCAACATGGAGAAACCCTGTCTCTACTAAAAATACAAAATTAGCTGGGTGTGGTGTCACGCACCTGTTGTCCCAGCTACTAGGGAAGCTGAGGCAAGAGAATCACTTGAACCTGGGAGGCAGAGGTTGCGGTGAGCCAAGATTGCGCCACTGCATTCTAGCCTGGGACAGAGCAAGACTCTGTCTCCAAAAAAAAAAAAAGCTCTCAATACTATTTCTGAAACAAAATTAATTGGCACCTTTTTATATATCTGACGTTGTATGAGGGCAGAAAAAGAAGGTAATAAGACAATACTGTTGGTAATGCAAACAAGTAAGCAAATAATTTCAAAGGCATATGATATGATAAGGATTATAACGAATGTCTGTAACTAGAAGCTAAGAAAACATTTTAAAAGGAGTCTTAGACTTAATAAAGGCAGCAACATTTCAACTGATTCTTGAGGGCTGAGTGGGAGTTTGTGAAAGGAAAATGATACTCTCACTCAACAAAATCACCCATACAAAGGCACAGTTAAAGAGAATTTGATCTCTTTGAGGAATAGAGAACATTCAATATGGCTGAAGTAAAGGTCTAGAGAGGCTAGGTAAATATTATGCAGGGCTTTGTTGGCAATGAAGAGTCACTGAAAGTTTTACAAGCAGGAATGTAATGTGATAAAGTTCACGGTTTAATAAAAAAGTGCATTTTGTATACTTACTCATTATCCTCTTTGCCACGTCTTGCTCTTTTGCCAAATGTTCATCTTCTAATTCTGTTAAATTCTTAGGTTCCTTCTCGCTACTAATTATGCTAAATACTGAAACAAAAAGAAAAAAAATACTATGAGCTAAAACAATTATTTGTATAACTTTATTGATAATTTAGCTCTAACAATAAGACTCACCTTTTTCTACCTGAATCCTAAAAGCATTTCTTTTTCTTCGACCATAGTCTATACTGAAAAAAGAAAAGAAATTTAGTACAGTAGTCTCCACCAATATTTTTCCATTAAGCTCAATCTAAATGGACCAAATTTGCATGAATATTTTATTATGTTACAGTATAGACACTTGCCAAAAACCTATTTTCATACTTCTAAGTTTATATATTTACTATTGTGACCTTTCTCCATTTTTTTCCCTTTTAACTAATGTTTTTTGCTTCAAATATTTTATTTTAAAATTTCAAACTTATAAAAAAAATTCAAACTTATTAAAAATATGAAAGAAATAATGTAATCAACACTCATATATTCTTTGCCTATAGTATTCTCAAACTGCCATATTTACTTTACTTACCTCTGCATAGAGATTTTTTGGAGGGGTAGGGCAGAACCATTTGAAAATAAGTTCTAGGTCAGGCACAGTGGCTCATGCCTGTAATCCCAGCACTTTGGGAGGCCAAGGTGGGAAGATCACCCTTGGCAACACAGGGAAACCCTATCCCTACAAAATATAAAACAATTAGCTGGTCATGGTAGTATGTGGCTGTAGTCCCAGCTCCCTGGGAGGCTGAGGTGGGAGGACAGCTTGAGTCTGGGAAGTGGAGGCTGCAGTGAGCCATGATTGTGCCAATGCACTCAGCTTGGCCAACAGAGCAAGACCCTGTCTCAAAAAAAATAATAATATATTAAAAAACTAGTAAGAAAATAAGTTACAAACACTTCATCTCAAAAATTCTCAGCATGTATCTCTGTAAAAAAAAAAAAAAAAAAGGCTACCTGAATAGCTACAATACAATCAACACAAATAAGAAATTTAATATTGGTAAATTATCTAATAATATAGTCCGTGTTAAAATTTCTCAAATTATTCCCAAAAAATGGTCTTTAGAGCTGTTTTTCTTTAACCCAGAGTCTAGTCAAGGTTCATGCATTTATTTGGTTGTTGTGTCTCCTTTGAATCTTTTAACCTGTAATAATCTCTTCACCTTTGTGGATGTAACACTGACATTTTTGAAGGATCTAGGCCAGCTAATTTATAAAATGTCCCACAATCTGAATTTATTTTCTGTCTCCTCATTATTAAATTCAAGTTAAACATTTTTAGCAAGACTACCTGCTAAAAATATAAGTGAAATTTGATGAGTTGGCCAGGTGCAGTGGCTCACGCCTGTAATCCCAGTACTTTGGGAGGCCGAGGCGGGCTGATGACAAGGTCAAGAGATAGAGACCATTCTGGTCAAGGTGGTGAAACCCTGTCTCTACTAAAAAAAATACAATAATTAGCGGGGCATGGTGGCACGTGCCTGTAGTCCCAGCTACTTGGGAGGCTGAGGCAGGAGAATCACTTGAACCTGGGAGGTGGAGGTTGCAGTGAGCCGAGATCATGCCACTGTACTCCAGCCTGGTGACAGAGCAAGACTCTGTCTCAAAAAAAAAAAAAGTTTAATGAGTTACAGAATATTTATATAATCTTAAAATATCTTCTTACAAATTATTTATTAATTACAAATTAATTTACAGTGGATTGATCAAAACTAACATTATGGAATAAATAATACCACAGATATTCCGAGCCTTTTGAAGTCACATTGCTTCTCTGGTGTTTCCTTCCAAAAACATACAACCTGATTCCAACCATGTGGAAACAGCAAAAAACCCCAATTGAGGGATATTTTATACAGTAACTACCTATAACCTTCAAAAATATAAAGATCATGAAAAACAAAAAAAGGTTGAGGAAGTGTTCCAGATTAAAGGAAACTAAAAAGCAAAACAAGCAAATTTAGGGGTTGGATTTCAGTTCAGGAAAAAAAATTCCCACAAAATAATAGCTATAAAGAACATTATTGAGACAGGCAAACTCTGAATATGAATGGTGGATTCGGTAACATTATTGAATCAAGATTACATTTTCTGGTTTTAATAAGTAAACTGTGATTATATAATAAAAGTCTTTGCCCTTAGGGAATAGCTAGTATGCATAGTATACACGGATAAAGGCAAATTCTGGTTAAAGAGTATATGGGTGTTCTTTGTACTACTCTTTCAATTTTCCTCTTTATAAAAATTCTTGCCAGTGTGGTGGCTCACGCCTGTAATCCCAGTACTTTCGGAGGCCAAGGAGGACAGATCATTTGAGGTCAGCAGTTAGAGACCAGCCTGCCCAACATGGTGAAACTCAGTCTCTACTAAAAATACAAAAATTAGCCGGGCATGGTGGTGGGCACCTATAGTCCCAGCTGCTTGGGAGGCTGAGGCAGGAGTATTGCTTGAGCACAGGAGGCAGAGGGTGCAGTGAGCAGACATGATACCACTGCACTCCAGCCAAGGTGACAGAGTGAGACTCCGTCTCAAAAAATAATAATAATAATAATAAATTTATTTTCGTTTTTGAGACAGGGTCTCACTCTGTCAGTCAGGCTGGAGTGTAGTTGTGTAATCAGGAGCTCGCCGCAACCTCAACCTCCCGATCTCAAGCAATCCTCCCACCTCAGCCTCCTGAGTAGCTAGGATGACAGACACATGCCAGCACGCCTAGTTAATTTTTCAATTTTTTTGTAGAGATGAAGGTCTCACTATGTTATCCAGGCTGGTGTGGAAATTACATCAAAACACAAAGTTTTAGATGTACTAAATCATGATCATTAAAAAGACAACTTGGGGGCTAGCACAGTGGCTCATGCTTGGAATCCTAGCACTTTGGGAGGCTGAGGAGGAGGATTACTTGAGCTCAGGAGTTCAAGACCAGCCTGGGCAACATGGCAAAACCCCGTCTCTACAAAAAATACAAAAAATTAGTGGGGCATGTTGGCACATGCCTTAGTCCCAGCTATTTAGGGGCTGAGGCAAGAGGATCACTTGAACCCAGCAGGTTGAAGCTACAGTGAACCAAGATTGTGCCACTGTACTCCAGCCTGGGTGACAGAGTGAGACCATGTCTCAAAAAATAAAAATATAAAAATTCAACATTAAAATAAATAAAGATGTAAAAATGGTTTTTAGTTCATGAGCCATACAAAACAAGGTGGTAGGCAAGAACTGGTTTGACGGCCATAGTTTGCCAATACCTGGATAAGAGAAGATGGCAGACAGATGTAGGCAGCACGTCTAAAAGCTGAAACAGGCCAGGCGTGGTGGCTCATGCCTATAATCCCAGCACTGTGGGAGGCTGAGGCGGTAGGATCACTTGAGATCAGGAGTTCAAGACCAGCCTAGCCAACATGGCAAAACCCTGTCTCAACTAAAAATACAAAAATTAGCTGGATGTGCTGGCATGAGCCTACAGTCCTGGCTACTCAGGAGGCTGAGGCAGGAGAGTCACTTGAACCTGGGAGGTGGAGGATGCAGTGAGCAGAGATTGCATCGCTGCATTCCAGCCTGGGTGACAAAGTGAGACTCCATCTCAAAAAACAAAAACAACATATATGTAACATGCTTTACATATGTATCCCATAACTTAAAGTATAATAAAAATAAAAAAGGGAAAAATCAGAGCTTGCCATAGCTCTGCTCCAAACCTTTCAGTGGAGTCACAGACACCCAGAGTAAAACCAGTCTAAAACGCCCTGCATATTGATTTCTGAAATCCTTGCAGAAAAAAAAAAATCCTGCATATTCTGGCCTCTGTTGTCCTAGTTTACTTTTCCTCTCCTGTCCTACCCATACAGACCTTCTCAAACATGCCAAGCACAGGACCTTCGTTCTCGTTGTTCATTCACTCTGAATTACTCTTCCTCTGGATGTCTCCTGCGTCCCACAACTTGCTCCTTCAGTTTATTCAGTTTTCTGAGCAGTGACTCCTAATTACTGGATCTAGTGGCCCCTTCTCTGTCCTTACACTTGACTGCTTTTCGGCATTCGACATTGTCAGTGTTCCTTTATAGCTTTCACTTTGGTTCATTATAAAAGTACAGATCTAATATCCCTTATTCTAAATGCTTAAGACCAAAACACAAAAATTAGCCAGGTGCAGTGGCGGGCACCTGTAGTCACAGTTACTCAAGAGGCTGAGGCAGGAGAATCACTTGAACTCGGGAGGTGTAGGTTGCAGTGAGCTGAGATTGTGCCACTGCACTCAAGCCTAGACGACAGAGCGAGAATCCGTCTCAAAAAAAAAAAAACAAAAACAAAAAAACAGATTTCAGTACTGGTAAGTATAGCACTACTGTGACAAATACTTTAAAATGTAGAAATGGCTTTGGAACTACGTAATAGAGAACAGAGAGTTTTGAGGTGCATGTTAGAAGAAACCTAGATGGCTCTGAAGTGACTGCTGTTAGAAATATGGACCCTGAAGGCAATCCTAGTGAGAGCTCAGAAAGACAAGAGAACAGCTATAGAGGAAGCTTCTATAGTTATATATACACAGAGAGAGAGAATACTAGTAGAAATATGAATGTTAAAGATGCTTCTGGTGAGGTCTCAGACAGAAATGAGGAGCATGTTATTGGAAACTGGAGGAAAGGCAGTCCACGTTATGAAGTGGCTGAGGACTTGTGTTTTACTCTTTTAAAAGAAGAACTTGTAAGTGATGAATGTGGATATTTCACTCAGATTTTCAAGCAAAGTGTTGAGGTGTGGCCTGATTTCTCCTTGCTGCTTATAATGAAATTTTATGGTATAGAGAGAGATAAAGAAGGAATTATTAAACAAAAAGGAAACCAGAACCTGAAGATTGGAAAATTCTCAGTCTATCCACATTGTAAAAAATGAAAAAACATAATCTAGAGAGAACATCAAGAGTATGGAGGGACAACAATTTGCTAAAGGGATTACCAGCATATGACTTACGGATCCAGTCAGCCATCTCAGCAGAAGTCAGGAATAGGGATGGGTTAAAGTAACAGAAACACTGCCAGCTTGGACTGAAGGGACAGAGATGGGGGATAAAATTAAGGAAGGCTGTTGGACTTCCAGGATTCTATAGGACAGGGGAATAAAACTACTCAGCTGTGAAGACAAGTTATCCTTCAAGAAAAGGGAAGAATGACCCTTTAGGAGGCTCAAGAGAATGCAGGGCTGCCACTGCCAACACAGACCCAGAGGGCACAGGTCCAGCAGGTGGGGGCTGTGTCCTCCTAGGTACCACAGGGCAGGATCACCACCCTACTATGCCCACAGGGCAGAGCATCAGGCCAAAGAAGATTATTCTAAAGCCTGAAAATCTAATGAAATTTGTCCTGCTTGGTTTTGGACTTGCTTGGGACCCATGACCCTTTCTTTTTTCCAACTACTCTCTTCTAGAATAGGAATGTCTAACCTATGTCTATGCCTGTCCCGCCACTGCACAATCGTGCATCACTAAACAATGGAGAAACATTCTGAGATGCGTATCATTAAGCATTTTCATTGTGTGAAAACAAAAATAAGTAAGAGTGTACTTACACAAACCTAGGTGGTATAGCCTATTACATACCTAGACTACACGGTATAGCCTATGTGCCTACAAACCTACACAGTATATGATTGTACTAAATACTACAGGCAACTGTAACACAATGGTATTGTGTATTTAAACACATCTAAACACAGAAAAGGTACAGCACAAACATGATGTAATAATCACACGGGATCACCACCATACATGAGGTCCATCACTGACTGAAACATTGTTATGCAGCACATGCCTGAATTTTGGAAGCAAATAACTTGTCTGGTTTCACAGGTTAATAGACGAAGAAGAAATCTGTCCTAGGATAAATCATGCCTTGAATCTCAGCCACTATCAATTTAGACGATATATTTTTTAAAATTTATTTTGGAGACAGGGTCTTGCTCTGGTACACAGCTGGAGTGCACTGATGCAATCATAGCTCACTGCAACCTTGAACTCCTGGGCTCAAGCGATCCTCCCACCTCAGCCTCTTGAGTAGTAACGCTGATACCACCATACCCAGCTAATTATTTCTATTTTTATTTTGTAGAGATGGGGGTCTCACTATGTTGCCCAGACTGGTCTTGAACTCTATGGCCTTAAGCCACTGGCCTCTGAAAATGCTGAGATTATAGGTGTGAGTCCTTGCATCTGGTCTGACTTACATGATATTTAGATGAGAGTTTGGACTTAAGAGTTGATGCTAAAATGAGTTAAGACTTTTGGGGCTTGTGGAATAAAATGAACGTATCTGCACATGAGAAGGACACGAATTTCAGGAGCCACGGGACAGAGTCCAATAGGTTGAACTATGTTTCCCTTAAATTCTTATGATGATGTCCTAACCCCCAGTACCTTAGAATGTGACTGCATTTGGAGATAGGGCCTTTAGAAATAATTAAGGTATTCTTGGCTGGGTGCAGTGGCTCACGCCTGTAATCCTAGCACCTTGGGAGGCCGAGGTGGGTGGATCACCTGAGGTCAGGAGTTTGAGACCAGTCTGGCCAACACGGAAAAAACCCATCTCTACTAAAAATACAAAAATTAGTCAGGCATGGTTAGCGCACGCCTGTAATCCCAGCTACTCAGGAGGCTGAGGCAGGAGAATTGCTTGAACCCAGGAGGCGGAGGTTGCAGTGAGTGGAGATTGGGTCACTACACTATAGCCTGGGTGACAGAGCAAGACTCTGTCTAAAAAAAAAAAAAAAAAAAAAAAGACTCAGGAAGCTGGCTGGGTATGGTGGCTCACGCCTATAATCTTAGCACTTAGAGAGGCCAAGGTGGAAGGATCACTTGAGGTCAGGTGTTCAAGATGAACCTGGACAAATACAGAAAGGTCCTGTCTGCACAAAAAATAAAAATAAAAATTATATTTAAAAAAAAAGAGTTGGGAAACTCAGGGAGATCATACCTGTTGGTGATGGTTTTAATTTTCTTTCTTTCTTTTTTTGAGACAGTATCTCACTCTGTCTGTGAGGTTAGAGTGCAGTGGCATGACCACAGCTCACTACAGCCTTGACCTCCTGGGCTCAAGTGATCCTCCCACCTCTGCCTTCCAAGTAGGTGGGACCGCAGGTGCACACCTCCAAGCCTGGCAAATTTTTGTATATTTTTTGTAGAGATGGGGTTTCACCATGTTGCCCAGGCTGGTCTCAAACTCCTGGGCTTAGGCCATCCTCCCACCTCAGCCTCCCAAAGTGCTGAGATTATAGGCATGAGCCATTATACCTGGCCCAGTTTTAATTTTCTAATGAAGTAGGAAAGAAAGTGATATAATAACATCTCTATCTCTTGACCAGACTATGAGTTACTGAAAGATAAGCAGTGACTATTCCCCCATAGTACAAAAATCATCTTACTGCACATAATAGGTACTTGATAAATGTTTGTATAACCAAATTGAGTTCCAAGATTATGGATTGGTGAACTAATGCCAGCAGCTATTGATATCAATTGGAAATTTAAGCACGATATAAACTTTTAAAATAGTAACGGGGAAAAAAAATCCAAGGATCTGGAAACTATATTTCTTTACCTGTACATTCCTTGTAAATCAGATGCTAAGACTCCAATGTCCACATATTGCCACATTTGTTACTGGTAAGGTACTAAAACAGAAAATATAACAAATATAAAACACTCAATATTCTGAACTCAGTGGTTTTAATCAACAGATTGGGCTATTTGAACACATTATACTTTAATATAAACTTTTCATTAATAAAGCATACCAGAAACATAAATAAAAGTAACCAAATAATTGTCAAGTCTGGAATAAGAAAATTTAATCAACAGTATTAATCACTGTAACACAATACTAATAATTACTAGAATAGTTATAAGGCAGTAAGTGAGGGCTTACTTACTAATATCCCAGGTTTCCAAACAACCCCAGAACACTGCAATAAATTCACCAGGGCACCAGGGAATATTTTAAACTTCAGGGAACACAGTGACATTTGACATCTGTCAGACACTGCAGGAACTACTAGCTTGAGGCAATTTCATTTCAATATTAAATCACCTTTTGGCTGGACGTGGTGACTCATACATGTAATCCCAACACTTTCGGAACCCAGGAGTTCAAGACCACCTCGGGCAACAAAGTTTGACCTTGTCTCTACAAAAAAATGTGGTGGCTTGTGCTTGCAATCCCAGCATTTTGGGGACGCCAAGGTGGGGAGATTGCTTGGGCCCAGAGTTAGAAGGTGCAGTGAGCTATGATAGAGCCACTGCACTCCAGCCTGGGCAATAGAACAAGGCCTTGTATCAAAAATAAATAAGTAAAATAGCCTGGGTGTGGTGGCTCAAAACTGTAATCCCCTGTGGTACCAGCTACATGGGAGGCTGAGGTGGGAGAATCACTTGACCCAGGAGTTTGAGGTGGTAGTGAGCAGTGTCACAATACTGCATTCCAGCCTGGGTGACAGAGGAAAACCTGGTCTCAAAAATAAAAAATTAAATTAAATGTATAGCTAAGTGAAAACCTACTTAAAATATTGTATAAGATTACCTTTAGGCTACGTGTATAAGGTGAATATGAAACATAAATAAACTTCATGTTTAACTTGGGTCCCATCCCCAGGTATCTCATTATGTATACGTAAACATTCCAAAATCTGAAACATTTTTTGGTCTTAAGCATTTAGAATAAGGGATATCAAACCTGTACTTTTATAATGAACCAAAGTGAAAGCTATAGAGGAACACTGACAATGTCAAATGCCGAAAAGCAGTCAAGTGTAAGGACAGAGAAGGGGCCACTAGATCCAGTAATTAGGAGTCACTGCTCAGAAAACTGAATAAACTGAAGGAGCAAGTTGTGGGACGCAGGAACGTCCAGAGGAAGAGTAATTCAGAGTGAATGAACAATGAGAACGAAGGTCCTGTGCTTGGCATGTTTGAGAAGGTCTGTATGGGTAGGACAGGAGAGGAAAAGTAAACTAGGACAACAGAGGCCAGAATATGCAGGGCGTTTTGGACCGGTTTTACTCTAGATGTCTGTGACTCCACTGAAAGGTTTTAAGCAGAGCTATGGCAAGCTCTGATTTTTCCCTTTTTTATTTTTATTATACTTTAAGTTATGGGATACATGTGTAGAACACGTTACATAGGTATATATGTGCCATGATGGTTTGCTGCACCCATCAACCCATCATCTACATTAGGTATTGCTTCTAATGCTACCCCTCCCCTAGCCCGATTTTTCCCTTTAAAAGGATGTCTTGGCCTGGCATGGTGGCTCACACTTGTAAAGCCAGCACTTTGGGAGGCCAAGGGGAATGGATCATCTGAGGTCAGGAGTTCGAGACCAGCCTAGCCAACATGGTGAAACTCTGTCTTTACTAAAAATACAAAAATTAGCCAGGTGTGATGACGTGCACTTGTAATCCCACCTACTTGGGAGGCTGAGGCAAGAGAATCACTTGAACCCAGGAGGCAGAGGTTGCAGTGAGAAAAAGAAAAAAAGTGTTTCTGGCTGCTCTGTGGGAAATAGGCTTTAGGCAAAAGCAGAATCAGAGAGATCAGTTAGGAGGCTATTGTAATAGTCTAAGGTAGAGATGATAGTTTGGACTAAGATGGTTAGAGAGAAAGACAGTAAGAAGTACTTGGAATATATTTTGAAAGTAAAGCCAATCAGGCTGTTGATGGATGTTATATAGGAAATGAAAGAAAGACTCAGAATGATCCTTAAGGTTTTTGGTCTTAATAACTGGACGAATGGTAGTATCATTTAACAAGATACAGAACACTAAGAAAACCACAAGTTCCACTTGGCCATTTTAATTTGGAGATATGCATGCTGCCTAGGCAGCTGGATATGTCAATCTGTAATTGAAGATAAAATCTGGACTGGAGACATAAATTTAGGGGTCATAAATATATAGAGGCCAGTGCAGTGGCTTGCACCTATAATCTCAGCACTTTGGGAGGCTGAGGCCTGATTCCTTGAACCCAGGAGTTCAAGACCAGCCCGAGTAATGTACTGGAAACCCGTCTCTACAAATAATAATAATATATTAGCCAGGTATGGTGGTGCACACCTGTAGTCCTAGCTACTGGGGAGGCTGAGGAGGGAGGATCGCTTGAGTCCGGGAGGTGGAGGGTGAAGTGAGCTATGCTTGTGTTCATAAACAGCCACTGCACTCTAGCCTAGCAACAGAACGAGATTTTGTCTCAGAAAAATAAAAATAAAATGAAATAAATATATAGATAATATGTAGATACTATTCAAAGGTTATTAGACTGAGATCACACAGGAAGTATGGATAGACAAGAGCGGTGTATGAGGAAAGGAGGAAGAGGAGGTAAGAGAACAGTAGCTCAGAGCACTTCCAACATTTACAAGTTGGTAGAAAAAGATGAGTCCGAAAAGGAGATTGGGTGCTGGTGAATTGAAAAAAAAAAAAGCAAGTAGAATGTGTAGCTCACAAATTACAAAGTGAACAAAAATCTCTCCCATCTCTTAACTCAGACTTCTTGGTTACATTCTAAGGTATTTGCCACACACTGCTTTTTACTGATGGTCATTAAAATGAGAAAACTGTAGGCAAGGTGCCTGTTACAGTTGCCAGACCCATGTTACCACGTTTTAGCGTGTAATTTCCTTGAGAAGGGAAATTTTACGTATTATTTATGCCACCCCTTCTCAAGGACCTCTTACAATGAGAGCGTTGGAAGACCATTCCTGTACTAACTTCACAAGCCAAAGTGATTAAAATTCAAAGGCTAACTCCACTCTCCTGAATGATCAGCGCTGAAGACGACGAGACAACCTGGGCAGCCCCACCAAGCTGCACCCTCCCACCGTCCCTGGCTGCTCCTTGAGACTCCGCACCAACGTCGGTAGGGAAGGCCCCGGCACCACCAACGAAAGAGGAACAGACGCACGCCCAGGCCCAGACTGGGGCAAGGAGACTGGTTGAGTTCCGCCCGGACGCCGCCCGGAAAAAGGGCAGTGGCACCCTGGGGCAGCAAACGGGGCCCATGGCGAGGCCGAGCGGTGCAGAATACACACCTGGATGACTCGCTGCTTGAGTTTATTATCAACGAACCCTGCAGGTCTGGGCTTCATCGCGTCGGTCTCCTGAGCCAGTGCTCCGACCGCCAGCTCCCTGCCAACCCGGGGCTTACTAGGGGTTGCCCGCCGCGATCGCCGGGCCAGTAGGACCTGAAGTGCGCCCTTCCTGGGTCCTAGCCCTCGCCATTTCCATCAGAATAAAAGTAATGCGAATGAGAGGGGGAAAATTCCGAGGACCGGGAAAAGACTTGAACACCTCAGGGAGTTTCTAGGGGCCTTATTTTTCAGGCATGCCCAGTGGGCCTTGGACGATTAGGCCCCCTTTGAACGCACTCAACCTTATTGGTTCCCCGCCGGGCGAACCAGGCTGGAGGAGGTTCCTACCCCGGCGTGGCGCGCGGGAAAGCTGTCAACGACGTCCGCTGGTAAACTTGGTTTGCTTTCCTCTGGCTTTCCAGCCACACTTCATTCTAATACACAGCTAGTCTTGGCAAAACCAGCGACAGTAGATACTCGGAGTGATAAAATCAGGATAAAAACACACCACCAGCCTCTGCTTGCTTTCCCACGTAGTTACCTTACATTTTTGAGGCCCCACGAAAGAGCTAGGTGAATAAGAAAAGGAAGGACGGATTTATCCAGACAACTAAGTCATCTGTTACTTTTAGAACTCGTTTGACCTGCGCTGTTATGAGCAGGTAATTTGTTGAATACATCCAGTGCAAGACTCCTTGGCCCAGAATTTTATTAAACGTTTCTGTTTGCTCCAGGTAAATTTATCCTGCAGTTAGGGAGACACACAGGGATAGTTACCAAGCATTTTTTTTTTTAAGTTATTTATTTATTTATTTATTTATTTTGCAACGGAGTCTAGCTCTGTCCCCAGGCTGGAGTGCAATGGTGCAATCTCGGCTCACTGCAGCCTCTGCCTCCAGGTCTCAAGGGATTCTTCTGCCTCAGCCTCCCGAGTAGCTGGTACCACAGGCGTGTGACACCACGCCCGGTTGATTTTGGTATTTTTTGTAGAGAAAGGATTTCGCCACGTTTCCCAGGCTGATCTTGAACTCTTTGAACTCAGGTGATCTGCCCGAATCAGCCTCCCAAAGTGCTGGGATTACAAGTGTGTTGCCACCACACCCTGCCTTTGTTAGGCATTATTTAAAGTGCTTTTAGATCTTATGTATATCAATTCATTGAGTCTTTATATAACCTCATAAGATGAGATGCTTATATCTGTTTTTTTTTTTTTTTTTTTTTAAGACGGGGTTTCACTATGTTGGTCAGGCAGGTCTTGAACTCCTGACCTCAGGTGATCCGCCCGTCTTGGCCTCCAAAGTGCTTGGATTACAGGCGTGAGCCACCACGCCTGGCCCAAGCATTTTTTTTGAGTTGCAAGCTCTAGTTTCTGTTTTCTTTATTTCAGTCGTGTTTTGAGTATTCTTATTTCAGGTCCTATTTGGCTTGTGACAAGGTTAAGTGCAGTGTATTCAGGGGCAGAGGGAGGAGAGAAATGGAATTAAGGGAAAGATGTGAAGCTGGGTGAGGTGGCTCTTACTTTTAATCCCAGCACTTTGGGAGGCCAAGGTGGGCAGATCTCTTGAGGTCAGGAGTTCGTGACCAGCCTGGCAAACATGGTGAAACGTTGTCTCTACTAAAAATACAAAAATAAGCACTGAATTAAGCATTAGATTTCTCACTCAAATTATTGGTCCCTTTGGCTGCAACTTCATTTCCTACTTCTTCACTATATATACTCTTTTATTTTTATTTTATTTATTTTTTTGAGATAGAGTCTAAGACTGTCACCCAGGCTGGAGTGCAGTGGTGCGATCTTGGCTCATTGCAACCTCTGCTTCCCAGGTTCAAGCTATTCTCCTGCCTCACACTCCCGAGTAAGTGGGACTGCAGGTGTGCACGACCACACTCGGCTAATTTTTAATATTTTTAGTAGAAACAGGTTTCATCATATTGGCCAGGCTGGTCTCGAACTCATGACCTCATGATCTGCCCGTCTCAGCCTCCCAAAGTGCTGGGATTACAGGTGTGGGCCACCGCGCTGGGCCATTTTAATTTTTTTTAGTTGTGGTAAAATATAAGAAAATTTACCATTTTAAACATTTTAAAGTGTGCAGTTTAGTGGTATTAGATACATTCATGTTATGCAGCCATCACTGCCATCTAGCTCCAGAACTGTTTTCATCATGTAAAACTGAAACTCTATACCAATTAAAAGACAACTCCCCAATCCTCCCTCCCCCCAGCCCCTGGAAACTGCCATTCTCCTTTCTGTCTTTATGATTTTGACAACACTAACTTCCTCATGTAAGTGAAATATTCCAGTATTTGACTTTTGTGACTGGCTTGTTTCTTAGCATAATGCCCTCATGTAGCATGTGTTAGAATTTCCTTCTCTTTTTTTTTTTTTTTTTGAGATGGAGTCTCACTCTGTCACCCAGGCTGGGGTGCAGTAGTGCAATCTCAGCTCACTGCAACCTTTGCCTCCTGGGTTCAAGTGATTCTACCATCTCAGTCTCTCAAGTAGCTGGGAATACAGGTACATGCCACCACACCCTACTAATTTTTTGTATTTTTAGTAGAGATGGCGTTTTCGCCATGTTGGCCAGGCTGATCTCGAGCTCCCGACCTCAGGTGATCCGCCTGTCTCAGCCTTTCAAAGTGCTGGGATTACATACAGATGTGAGCCACCGCACCCAGCCTTTGCTTTTTTGTTGTTGTTGTTGTTTGTTTGTTTGAGACAGAGTTTTGCTCTTGTTGCCCCCGGCTGGAGTGCAATGGCGTGATCTCTGCTCACCTCAACCTCTGCCTCCCAGGTTCAAGCCATTCTCCTGCCTCAGCCTCCCAAATAGCTGGGATTACAGGCATGTGCCACCACACCTGGCTAATTTTGTAGTTTTAGTAGAAATGGGGTTTCTTCATGTTTGTCAGGCTGGTGTTGAACTCCTGACCTCAGGTGATCTGCCTGCCTCGGCCTCCCAAAGTGTTGGGATTACAGGCATGAGCCACAGCGCCTGGCCTCTTTCGTTTTTTGTTTTTTTTTTTATAAAGATGGGATTTCACCATGATGGCCAGGCTGGTCTTGAACTCCTGACCTCAGGTGATCCACCCACCTTGGCCTCCCAAAGTGCTAGGATTACAGGCGTGAGCCACCACGCCCGGCCACTTCTTTCGTTTCTTAAGGCTGAATAAAATTTGGCCCTTTTGCCATTCTGCCTTTTGCCATGAGATGATACAGCAAGAAGGCCCTCACCAAATGATGGCTCCTTGATTTTGAACTTTCCAGCCCTCTTGCATTTATTTGACAAGTATTTATTGAGTGCCTACCAGTTTCAGTCTCTGCTCTGCCCTTTCAGCTTGTGGGGGAAAAGCAGAAGAATTATAACTGTAACTTTTTATAACATTTAAAAAATTAAATTAAGTATGTGCTTGATTACCTTAAATGTTTGTAAAGATTCCCTACAGCATGTAGTACAAGTATAGTCAATGCTTAGTAATTTTTAAAATGGAATGTAATTCTGTGCGTGCCAAATGTACCACAGAGTAAAAACACACTGAAGCCAGGTGCGGTGGCTTATGCCTATAATCCCAGCACTTTGGGAGGCAGAGGCAGGTGGATCACCTGAGGTCAGGAGTTCAAGACCAGCCTGACCAACATGGTGAAACCCTGTCTCTACTAAAAATACAAAATTATCTGGGTGTGGTGGCGCATGCCTGTAATCCCAGCTACCTGGGAGGCTGAGGCAGGAGAATCACTTGAACCTGGGAGGCAGAGGTTGCAGTGAGCTGAGATTGCACCATTGCACTCCAGCCTGGGCAAAAGAGCAAAACTCCGTCTCAAAAAAAAACCAAAAAAACCACTTGAAAGGCCTAGGACCATCACAACATGTACTAGGCAACATAGTTTATTAGTCTGTAATTTGTCATAGAATACTAACCTACACTTAGGGTTAACTTCATAGGTATGTGGCCTGTGCAGTCACACAGGGCCCTGTGCTCAGAAGGGCCCCACACGCGGTTTAATGCTCTACTGTTGCCATCTTGAAATACTTTCTGAACAAGCCGTCCCTTATTTTCATTTTGTACTAGGTCTTACAAATTAGGTAACCAGCCCTTCATATGAAAACTTGAAGTACTCTAGAATGCCTTGTTCTTAAAGGCAGGGAACGTGTTGTTCACCTCATTACTGCTTTAGGTGCAGAAGACAATAATTGAAAGTGAATTAATTCTAGATGATAATATGCTTGAACATTTTCCATTGGAATTATTTTGGCAATTATTGCCCAGAAGACCATTTTACATTGATTCCAGTGTTTGGATTTATAGTATCAGGCATCAAAACCAAAAAGATTATTGAACAGTAACCTAAGTGCTTATACACTTCAAGTACTTCCTTTTTTAATTGAAACGTCCTCCCTTCTTTAGTGGTGTAACCCCACCTAGTGGTGGTGGCATATTTTATCTTTTGTCTTTTACACTTTCACTCTCCTAAGCCTTGTACAGTATTTCATTAGCAAACAGCTTCTTGTCTAATTGTGCTTTATAACTAGTGTAACTATGTCTAGATTTGCTCAGGACAGTCCTGATTTTTGCCTGTTGGTACAGCATAATTATTACCAGTATCCCTTTGTGGAAATACATGAAGACCAAATACATGAGAAGAGGAGAAGACTATTTGTTCAGGGTTTGCTGTAACAAGGGAGTCAGCCACCATCACCTGCGTTTTGGCAGAGCCTCAAAGACAGGCAGAGGAGTAGGAAAACTGTATAATGGGGGAAAGGGGAAGGCTCAGGTATGCCCTAACTGAAGACTGTTGGCATAGGGAAGCTATAGATAGGCTAACTAGAATTAGCAGAGCATCCTATGTGTTTGGTTGGGATGCATAGCTGGTTTTCTCTTTGTTCCTACGTTGAGACCAGGTACAAAAATTAGAAAAGCTATCATTTATTAATAAAGTTCTTGCCGTCTGGTGCCATTTGTTACAGGGATTGTTGCTGGGTTCCTGAATTGTTTGCCAGTGATAGTGGTCTGACTTCCTACATGTCTGACTTATAGATGATAAGATTGGTTTTCTGGTCCGATTGCTGCAGATTGTGAGTCAGAGTTATATTTCTGCATATGGTCTGCCCATTTTTCATTCATATGTTCAGTGTCTTGCTTTTATCTCTCAAAAGGTTCTAGTTTGGACAATGTATTACCACTCTATGTATAGTAGGAACATGGAGAAAAAGATGAAGTCTGCATGTCAGAGGACCCTTACTGAGCTTAAAAAATGAGGCTGCCTGTTTGCTGGGAGCTGGAGGCTGAATTCTTTCCTTCCTTCCTTCCTTTCTTTTTCTTTTCTTTCTTTCTTTCCTTCTTTCTTCTTCTTTTTCTTTTTTACAGGGTGATATGGTTTGGCTGTGTTCTCACCCAAGTCTCATCTTGAATTGTAACTTCTGTAATTCCCACGAGTTGTGGGAGGAACCCAATGGGAGATAATTGAATCATGGGGGCAGTTTCTACCATACGGTTCTCGTGGTGGTGAATAAGTCTCATGAAATCTGATGATTTTATAAGGGGTTTTCCCTTTCACTTGGCTCTGATTCTCTGTCATCTGCCACCATATAAGGTGTCCCTTTAGTCTTCCACCATGATTGTGAGGCCTCCCCAGCCACGTGGAACTATGAGTCCATTAAGGCTCTTTTTCTTTATAAATTACCCAGTCTCATATATGTCTTTATCAGCAGCATGAAAATGGACTAATACACAGCATCCCACTCTGTCGCCCAGGCTAGAGAGCAGTGGCGGGATCTCAGCTCACTACAACCTCTGCCTCCTTGGTTTAAGTGATTCTCCCACCTCAGCCTCCCGAGTAGCTGGGACTATAGGCATGTGCCACCACACCCAGCTAACTTTTGTATTTTTTGGTAGAGACGGGGTTTCACCATATTGGCCAGGCTGGTCTCCAACTCCTGACCTCAAGTGATCTGCCCACCTTGGCCTCCCAAAATGCTGAGATTACGAGGTACCTGGCCTTGAGTTTTTTGAGATTAAAAACAATCTTTGATTTATTTTATTTGATGATGGCTAACAATTCTGTTTTCTAATCAAATTTGTCATTCTTTGAGGTGACTGCCTCATTTCTGTCCTAATCCTGAAAAAAATGAAAATAATATTTTGAGCTTGGCATTTTATACATTCACTCTATAAATATTTATTGTCTCCTTTATACCAGTTACTATGCTGAAGTCAAAAGAAACAGTGACAACCAAAACAGATATGGCCTTAGAATTTATATTCTAGAGTGTCCCTTTAGAGAGGGTCAGGAAATAAACTGGTTAATCAATAAATATTTAATTAAAACAGTGAAAAGTAAGGAGGATTTCATAGCCTATGGTATAGAATCTTTTTATTTATTTAGAGATGGAGTTTTGCTCTTGTGGCCCAAGCTGTAGTGCAATGGCAAAATGTTGGCTCACTGCAACCTCCGCCTCCCGGGTTCAAGCAATTCTCCTGCCTCAGCCTCCTGAGTAGCTGGGATTACAGGCACGCACCACCATGTCCGGCTAATTTTTTGAAATTTTAGTAGAAATGGGGTTTCACCATGTTAGCCAGGCTGGTCTTGAACTCCTGACCTCAGGTGATCTGCCCTTCTTGGCCTCCGAAAGTGCTGGGATTACAGGCATGAGCCACCGTACCCGGCCCAATTTTTTTTTTTTTTTTTTTGAGACAGAGTCTAGCTGTGTCACCCAAGCTGGAGTGCAGTGGCACAATCTCGGCTCACTGCAACCTCCGCCTCCTGGGTTCAAGCGATTCTCCTCCCTCAACCTACCAAGTAGCTGGGATTACAGGGATGCCACCACGCCTGGGTAATTTTTGTATTTTTAATAGAGATGGGGTTTCACTCTGTTGGCCAGGGTGCTCTCAAACTCCTGATTTCGTGATCTGCCCACCTCGACCTCCCAATAGTGTTTGAGGCCCGTCCTCAATAGTGTTTTTTTTTAAATATCAGTGATACCAGGTTCTTATTCAGGAATGTTTTGGCTCTTCTCTGTCATTTTCTCTTCTGTACCAATCTAAGACTCAACTTTTAAAATTCCTCCAAATACTTGCATTTGTTCAAATTAATGTTGGTTTCAAACGAGAGAAACCTCAAATAATGGTGGCTTAAACAACAAAGAAGTTTATTTTTCTCTGTTTCTGTTCCTAGAACAAGTAAACTTCTTTTCTGCTTTAAGGTCTTTGCACACATGATTCTCTCTCTACCTGCAACTCTTCCCACTCTTCTTGTAGAATTGCTCCTGCTATCCTTAAAGTCCTTACCTATAGCATTTTCAGAAAGACCTCCTTTGGCCAGGGACTGAGGTAGTCTCCCTTTTTCATTTTCTTCTCTTTTTTCCACGTGAAACAGGTAATGTGCACAGAGCAAGGTTTGAAGGTACCACATCTCACGCATGTTCATGAGCACCCATTCTTCACACTTAGGAACTACAAAAGGATTTGTTATTTTCTATCACAGTACTCTTCACAATTTTCATTCATTTACTTAACAAATATTTACTAAAAGCTTTACATATAAAAGATTCAGGCCAGGAGCAGTGGCTCACACCTGTAATCCCAGCAATTTGGTGAGGAGAGGTGGAGGTTGGCTGATCACTTGAGGTCGGGAGTTACGAGATCAGCCTGACCAACATAGTGAAACGCCATCTTTACTAAAAAAAAAAAAAAAAAAAAAGTCGGGCGCGGTGGCTCACGCCTGTAATCCTAGCACTCTGGGAGGCCGAGGTGGGTGGATCACTTGAGGTCAGGAGTTCAAGACCAGCCTGGCCATCATGGTGAAACCCCATCTTTAAGAAAAATTAAAAAATTAAAAAATTAAAAAAAAAAGGCCAGGCACGTGGCTTAGCTTGTAATCCCAGCACTTTGGGAGCCCAGGGCGGGTGGATCACAAAGTCAGGAGTTCAAGACCACCCTGACCAACATGGTGAAATCCCATCTCTACTAAAAATACAAAAATCAGCCGGGTGTGGTGGTGTGCGCCTATAATCCCAGCTACTCAGGAGGCTGAGGCAGCCTCCTGAGTAGTTGGGATTATAGGCATGTGCCACTGTGCTGGCTGCTTTTTTTTTTTTCAGCTGGGTCTTGCTGTGTTACCCAGGCTGGTTTCAAACCCCTGGCTTCAAGCAGTCCCCCTGCCTGAGCCTCTAAGACTGTTGGGATTACAGGTGTGAGCTACCATGCTGGACAAAATTTTTTTTAATTGAGGTAAATTTACATAGCATAAAATTCACTATTTTATTCATTTTAAAGTATACAATTTGGTGGCATTTAATATGTTTACAGGGTTATACAGACATCACCACTATATAGTTCCAGAACGTTTTCATTAGTCCAGAAAGAAACTCTATAACTATTAAGCAATCACTTCAGTTTTCTCCTCTTCCCAGCTGCTGGAAACCACAAATCTACTTTTTGTTTTTGTGGGTTTGCCTATTATGGACATTTCACATAAATGGAATTATATAATATGTGACCTTTTGTGTCTGACTTTTTTCACTTAGCGTAATGTTTCCAAGGTTTCTCCATATTGTAGCATGTATTAGTACTTCATTCCTTTTTGCTAAGTAATATTCTATAGTATATAGATGTGTCCCATTTTAGTTATCAGTTTATCACCTGATAGACATTTGGATTATTTCCACTTTAAGTTTTTCTGTGAACACCTGTTTTCAGTTCTGTGGAGTATACAGTACACCCAGGAGTGGAATTGTTGTGAAGCAAGGGCTCACTGCCTGATGGGCATAGAAGCCAATACTGAGGCAGGATAATAGGGTGTGGAGACAGGGAGCCTTCATTTTAGCCTCTGATTAGTCTCAGGCCAAGTCTTTATTTGCATAGAGTGTAACTTACTTCAGCTTCCAATCGGTCGGGGGCCAAGTGGATGTAACCAATAGGAAACTCCTAAAGGGTACCTAAGCCCCATTTGGGGCTCAAGTACTGCTTGCTTGAGCCCATTCCCCTCTTTGGCGTGTACTTTTGCTTCAGTAAATCAGTGCTTCATTGCTTCATTCTTTTGTTGCTTTGTTTGTGCATTTCATTCAATTTTTTGTTCAACACACCAAGAACCTGGACAACTCATAGTCAAGATCCTCCACCAGTAACAATACCATAGTACTTGCTTTTGAGAAAATAAAAACCTTTATTGCAAAGTTGGCTTGCCATGCTCAAATCTGTCTCCCTAAGCTGGACAGGTTTTATAGGCAGAGACTTACAATGAGGAAGATAGGATAATACAATGAGGTAGGCCAGGCACCGTAGCTCAAGCCTGTAATCTCAGCCCTTCGGGAAGCCCAGGCGGGTGGATCACCTGAGGTCAAGAGGTTGAGACCAACCTAACCAACATAGTGAAACCTCATCACTACAAAAATCAGCTGGGCATGGTGGTACACACCTGTGATCCCAGATGCTTGGGAGGCTGAGGCAGGAGAATCACTTGAACCTGGGAAGTGGAGGTTGCAGTGAGCTAAGATCCTGCCACTGCACTCCAGCCTGGTTCACAAAGTGAGACTCCATCAAAAAAAAGAAAAGAAAAATTCAATGAGGTATGATCTGATTGGGTCATGCTTAGGGTCCTTGGCTCTTAAGTCTGTACTATAACAAAACAGGTCACTCCTTGCTTCTGAATTTGGTCCCTGTTCCTTGATCCAAGCACTTTGGTTCTGTTTGTGACCAACTTTTTCATTCTGCTTGGCTTCTAAGTCACCAGTGGGGCACACTTGGCTCATCTGGGCATGCTTAGGTTATGTCACTTGCAACCTGGGGGTTGGCTGCACTGAGAAACCACTCAGCTTTGTTACACAAAGGTTGAACCAGATTGGGTTGACTCTGCTGTTACAGAATTGCTGGGTCATATAATTCAATGTTTAACTTTTTGGAGAATCACCAAACTGTTCCCTCCAGCTGCTGCAACATTTTACATTTGCACCAACAGTGTACTGAAGGTTCAGATTTCTCCATATCCTCCCCAACAGTTAATTTCTCTTTTGTTTTTTAATTACGGCCATTCTAGTGGGTGTGAAGTAATAAATTATTTTTTATTTTTGAGACAGGGTCTCACTGTGTCACCCAGCCTGGCATGCAGTGGCCCGATCATGGCTCACTGCAGCCTCGACCTCCTGGGCTGGTGTGATCCTGCTACCTCAGCCTGTCAAGTAGCTGGAACTAACAGATGCGTGCCACTACACACAGCTAATTTTTTTTTAAATTTTTGTAGTCTCGGAATTTTGCTGTGTTGCTCAGGCCTGCCTTGGCCTTCCAAAGTTGTGGGAATATAGTCGTGAGCCACCTCACTCAGCTACAATCAAATTACTGTCATTTTGATTTACATTTTCGTAAAGTTAATTTCTTAATGATTGCCCTGGAAAATAAAACTAATTTTTTTTTGTTTCTTTTGAGACGGAGTTTTACTCTGTTGCCAGGCTGCAGTACAGTGGCATGATCCCAGCTCACTGCAACCTCCATCTCCCGTGTTCAAGCAATTCTCCTGCCTCAGCCTCCTGAATAGCTGGTACTATGCGTGTGCCACCATGCCCAGCTAATTTTTTTTTTTTTGGAAGGGGGTGGGGAGGGGATAGGGAGGGGCTAATTTTTGTATTTTTAGTACAGACAGGGTTTCACCATGTTGGCCAGGATGATCTAGAAGACCTTGTGATCCACGCGCCTCAGCCTCCCAAAGTGCTGGAATTACAGGCATAAGCTACCACACCCGGCCCAAAAATATATTCTCTACTGACTTTATTTTATTTTTTTGAGATGGAGTTTCCACCTCCCAGGTTCAAGTGATTCTCCTGCCTCAGCCTCCCGAATAGCTGGGATTACAGGTGTGTGCCACCAGGCCCAGCTAATTTTTGTACTTTTAGTAGAAACGAGGTTTCACCATTTTAGCCAGGCTGGTCTCAAATTCCTGACCTCAGATGATCTGCCTGCTTCAGCCTCCCAAGGTGCTGGGATTACAGGCATGAGCCACTGCACCCAGCCTATTTATTTATTTGAGATGGAGTCTCGCTCTTGTCACCCAGACTGGAGTGCAATGGTATGATCTCAGCTCACTGCAACTTCCGCCTCTCAGGCTCAAGCAATTCTTCTCCCTCAGCCTCCCAAGTAGCTGGGATTACAGGTATCCAACACTATACCCGGCTAATTTTTGTATTTTCAGTGGAGACCAGGTTTCACCATGTTGACCAGGCTGGTCACAAACTCCTGACCTAAGGTGATCCACCTGCCTTGGCCTCCCAAAGTTCTGGGATTACAGGAGTGAGCCACTACGCCCAGCCTATACTGACTTTAATATTTACCTAAGGTAGGTACGTTTACTAGAATTCTTTATTTCTTTATATCGTTTTGTTACGAGATCTTTGGGGTGTCACTTTTCTGGCTGGTAACCTCTGTGGCTGGTGGCACCTTTGCCCGAGTTTTGCTGGGGCCCGCTTGGCTCCTTCTACCCACTTGGCCTGGCAGGCTGTGTTCGGCTCATGCTACCAGCCTGGATCCCATGCCTGCCAAGGACGAGTCAGGTGTGGAGCAGTGAGGCATGTGTGAGTGAGTGAGGCGTGAAGCTGACTCCAGGGTCTGGCCACTGCACAGTCAGACACACTGGCTGCTGCAGAGGGGCAAGCAGCTCCAGGTGCTGGCATGGGCTGTGGCTCTCTGTGAGGCTGCAGCTGGACAAAGTGCATGGCAAGCTGCTTCCACAGCTGGTGGAAGCTGAGGAACACTGGTGCCTGGAAGCTTGGAGATGCCAGGAGCCACAGTGTCCCAAAGAGGAAGTCACAGCCCTGGCTTGGGGGAGCTCCAGGTCAGGGCTCCCCAAAGGGCCACAGCTCTTCTCTCTTCACCCACAACATGGTGAGCAAGGGGCATGTTTCAGCCCTGTTTGTGTTACAACTCTTTTAGCCTTGCCATTTGGCAGATTCCAAGTTCTGGTCCTGTGACCAGGAAGAATGAGGTACTCAGACAAGTGGAGGGTAAGAAAGCTTTATTGAGCCATAGAATAGCTCAGAGGAGACTCACAGGGAACAGCTCCTTTCCACAGCCAGGGTGTCTGTTCGAGTGTTCAGCTCACAGTAGAGAGGGTAGCTCCTCCTCTCTGCAGGTAGGTTGTCCCAACAGGTGTTCATCTCCCAGCAGAGAGGGTAGCTCCTCTCTACATACAAGTGTTCTGCTCTCAGCAGAGAAGGTAGCTCCTCTCTACAGCTGGTCATCTCATGGTCTGTTCAGCTCTGGCTGATCCCAGAGCTTTTATGGGCCTCAGAGGGGAGGCAGCCATGGGCAGACCCCAGAAAGGGACCACAAGTTCCCACTCCAGTCCACAGGATTGGCAGCCCGGTCCCCAGCCTTCAGAACCTCCCTGGCCTGAAGGTGGGGCCTCACCAGGGACCTGCCCTCTTCTGCCCAAGGAGCCTATCTGCCTCCTGCTGCCATCCATGGTGCCCAGGCTGCTTGCACCAAGGGGCACCTGCAGGCCAGTGCTGAGCTGCCTCCCCCTTGGCTTCTCCCTGATGCTCATGGGTACCTACGTTCTAGAGGGGGCTGAAGTGTCGGGGCTGGCATGTCAGGGCTGCCCAAGCATGTGCACACCCAGTCAGGCTGTGACAGCACTCAAGCCCAGTCCCAACCCCACTCTGAGATAGGAGCGGGTGCTGGGAGCGGGGGAGCAGACACCCACAAACCTGTGGAGAGAAGGGGGCCTTCCCGGGTTCTCCACGGTGCAGACTGCGGAGACTCCTAGGTCCTGTACCTGGAAGGACGGGGACTGGCAGCCCTGGCTGTGCCTCCTCACAGCCTGGGGCGGGGGCTCCAGGTCCTTGCTGGGCCCCTCTCTGCCCACCCATCTGTACCTGACCGGCTGCTCCCCCCACTGTTGGGCAGCTCTGCCTGGCCCCATCACAGAGACCCCCAGGGCAGTGGGCTTCGGGTGGGGGGTGGTTTCCCACTTGTTCCTGGCTCCTGCTGTCTCCATGGAGCATGGCACTGCCTTAGACCCAGCTGCACCTCCACCCCGTGCCCTCCCCATGAGGCTCAGGGCCTGGGAGCAGGTCCTGCTCGGCTGTGCAAGGGTGGAGGTGTCGAAGCCAGCTGCCTTTGGGACACAGGGCACAGGGGACCCACTGCTGCTCCTACACCTCCCTGCTGCAGCCGGCGCAGTGGCAGTGGCCACTCCACTGACAGGTGCAATCCCATAGGTGCCAGATCCTATGGTAATTCTATTTTTAATTGTTTGAGGAACACCATTACTATTTTTCATAGCACCTGTACCATTTTACATTCCCACCAACAGTGTACAAGGCTTTCGATTTCTCCACATCCTCATCAACACATGTTATTTCTTGGTTGTGTGTATCTCTGTATGTGTGTGCATATTTTAAATTATGGCCAACCAAATGGGTACTAGGCGATATCTCATTGTGTTTTTTTCTTTGATAATTAGTGATATTGAGGATCTTTTCATATATTTGTTGGCCATTTATATATCTTCTTTGGAGAGATGTTTTCATGTCTTTGGCCATTTTTAAATCAAGTGAAGAGTGTATGCGTATGTTTTTGGAGATAAGCTCTTGCTGTGTTACTCAGGCTGGTCTCAAACTCCTGGCCTCAAGTTATCCTCCTGCCCTCACCTCCCAAAGTTTTACAAGTGTGAGCCACCGTGCCCAGCCAGGTTGTTTTATTATAGTTTTTTTTTCTTTTTTAAGTGATAGGGTCCCGCTCTGTCACCTAGGCTTCAGTGCAGTGGCATGATCATAGCTCACTGCAGCCTTACTTTTGGGCTCAAGCAATTTTCTTGCTTCAGCCTCCTGAGAATCTGGGGCTGTGTGTGCCAGCATGCCCAGCTAATTATTTTATTTTTTGTAGATACAGATTCTCACTTTGTTGTCCAGGCTGAGAAGTTCTCTCTATGTTTTGAATATTAATCTAATCAGATATATGATTTGCAAATATTTTCTTCCATTCTGTAGGTTGCCTTTTCACATTGTTGGTTATGTCCTTTGATGCACAGAAAGTTTTAAGTCTGATGTAGTCCCATTTGTCTATTTTTTTGTTGTTATTGCTCATGCTTTTGGTGTTGTATGTAAGAAATTATTGCAAAATCCAACGTCATAAAGCTTTTCTCCTATGTTTTTCACCTAGGAGTTTTAGTTTTAGGTCTTGTGTTTTCCTTTCACTTTTTCTTTTAATTTTTATTTTTTGAGATGGCGTTTTACTCTTGTTGCACAGGCTGGAGTGCAATGACGTGATCTTGGCTTACTGTAACCTCTGCTTCCTGGGTTCAAGTGATTCTCCTGCCTCAGTCTCCCGAGTAGCTGGGATTACAAGTGCCCACTACCACACCCAACTAATTTTTTATATTTTTAGTAGAGACAGGGTTTCACCATGTTGGCCAGTCTGGTCTCAAACTCCTGACCTCAGGTGATCCACCTACCTCGGCCTCCCAAAGTGCTGAGATTACAGGCGTGAGCCACTGCACCCGGCCCTGCTTTCACTTTTTAAGAATCATTTTGCTGGACATAAAATTCTTGGTTTAGAGATTTTTTTTTTCCTTCTTTCTATGCTTTATGTTATTCCAGTGCCACCTGGCCTCCATGTTTCTGATGAGAAATCAGCTGCTAATCTTATTGAGCATCAGTGGTATATGATTAATTGCTTCTCTTTTGCTGCCTTCTGAATTCCTTCTTCAGCTTTTCATAGTTTGATTATGTCCTGGCATGATGGCTTATGCTTGTAATCCCAGCCCTTTGGGAGGCCAAGGCAGGAGGATTGCTTGAACCTGGGATTTTGAGGTTACAGTGAGCTATGTTCATGCCACCACACTCCAAGGTGGGTGATAGAATGAGACCTTGTCTCAAAAAAAAAAAGATTGATTATGATTTGCCTCAGTAGGAATCTCTTTGAGCTTATCCTACTTAGGATTTGTTGAGGTTCTTGGTTGTGTAGAAACTTTCTTGTTTCTTTGCATACCTATTTTTCTGTTCTTGAAAACTGGACATTTTGGGGTTTCATTTTGTTTTTGAGATGGAATCTTGCTCTGTCACGCAGGCTGAAGTGCAGTGGTGTGATCACAGCTCACTGCAGTCTCGACCTGACAGATTCAGGTAATTCTACCTCAGCCTTCCAAGTAGCTGGGACTACAGATGTGCACTACCATGCCTGGCTAGTTTTAATTTTTCTTTCTTTCTTTTTTTTTTTTAGAGATGGGGTTTCACCTTGCCCAGGCTGATTTTGAATGCCTGAGTCAAGTGATCTGCCCACTTCAGGCTCCCAAGGTGCTGGGATTATGGGCTTGAGCCACTGCCTTGGTCTATTTTTTGGAAGAATTGGGAGATGGTGCAATGCGCAATCTCGGCTCTCTGAAACCTCTGCCTCCCAGGTTCAAGAGATTCTCCTGCCTCAGACTCCCAAGTAGCTGCATTACAGGTGCCTGCCACCCACGTCCAGCTAATTTTTGTATTTTTAGTTGAAACAAGGTTTCACCATGTTGTCCAGGCTGCTCTTGAACTGCTGGCCTCAAGTGATCTGCCCACCTTGGCCTCCCAAAGTGCTAGAATTATGGCATGATCCTAAGCCCCCAGTCTATTTTTTCATTTCTGTTGCTCAATATATTATCTTTGAGGTATCCATGTTTTGTGTGTATCAGTATAGTTCATTCTTTTTATTACTGGGTATTATTCTATTTTATGGTTATGCCACAATTTGTTTATCTATTTGCCTGTTCATAATTGTTGAGTAATTTCCAGGTTTTTTCCCCTATATTTTCTCTTTTTTTTTAGAGTTGGGGGTCTCACTATGTTGCCCAGGTTAGAGTATAGTGGCTATTAACAGACACAATTATAGTGTACTACAGCCTCAAATTCCTGGGCTCAAGTGATTCTCCTGTCTCAGCTTCCCAAGTAGCTGGGACTACAGGTACACACCACTGCATCCAACTCTCTAGTATTTTTCAGTGCATATTTATTCATATTACATTATTACCTTAGATACCTGAATCGTTTTTCTTTATGCACAATTGGTAATTTGCAATCAGTGATGTTTCTCTTGTTCAAGAATGTTTTTGTTGTTGTTAATTTTATACTTTAGACACCAATCTCATGTGTGTAGTGTAAATGTGAATTCAAATCACATATGTAACCATGGTCCTGAACTGGAACTCTGATTTCTTTTGAGAAATTTCTTTTTTTTTTTTTTTTTGTTTTGTTTTTGAGATGGAATCTTGATCTTGTTGCCCAGGCTGGAGTGCAGTGGCATGATCTCGACTCACTGCAACTTCTGCCTCCCAGGTTCAAGTGATTCTTCTGTCTCAGCCTCCCAAGTAAGTGGGATTACAGGCACCCACCATACTGGCTAATTTTTCTTTTTATGTATTTTTAGTAGAGAGGGGGTTTCAGCCTGTTGGCCAGGCTGATATCGAACTCCTGATCTCAGATGATTCACCTGTTCAGCCTCCCAAAGTGCTGGGATTACAGGGGTGAGCCATTGCACCTGGCCTCTTTTGGGGAATTTCTTTTTTTACCCAAAGCAAAGCTTTTTCAATATGTCCATTTGCTTTTTATCTCTCTCTCTCTTTTTTTTGAGATGGTGTCTCGCTCTTGTTGGCCAGGCTGGAGTGCAATGCTGCGATCTTGGCTCACCACAACCTCCGCCTCCCAGGTTCAAGTGATTCTCCTGCCTCAGCCTCCTGAGTAGCTGGGATTACAGGTGTGCGCACCACATTCGGCCAATTTTTGTATTTTTGGTAGAGATGGGGTTTCTCCATGTTGGTCAGGTTGGTCTCGAACTCTTGATCTCAGGTGATCTGCCTGCCTCAGCCTACCAAAGTGCTGGGATTACAGGCATGAGCCACCACGTCCGGCCTATATCTTTTTATTAATTATAAACCCTGTTTATAAATGGGACTGATCCATAGGATTTCCGTAGTCAATGCCATATTTTCCTTGCTTATGAGGTTTCAGTCTTTGACTCTGTTCCCTACTTAGACAATAAGGTCCCAGTGGGCAATTGTTCAATCCACAAGTAGTTACAATTCCCTCAAGGGTTTTTCAACTCTGCTTCACTGATTGCTCTGATTTGGGTTTATGAAACTAGGGTAATCCCACCTTTTAATGAATAAGTTTAGTATTCATTTTAAAAATTATTTTTATTTTTGTTTTTGAGTTGGGATCTTGCTCATGTCACTCAGGCTGGTGTAGATTGGTGGGATCCCATCTCACTGTAACCTCAAACTGCTTGGCTCAAGTGATCCTCCTGACTCAGCCTCCCAAGGCTCTGGGAATATAGTCATGTACCACCACACTCAGCCAAGTTTTTTTTAAAATTTATTTTCGTAGAGAGAACTCTTGGCCTCAACTGAGTTCAAGATCCTCCTGCCTTGACCTCTCAAAGTACTGGGATAACATGTGTGAGCCACCATGCCTAGCTTAATGTTTGTTTTTTAATATTGCATTTTATGTGGCATTTATTTGTGTTTGGCACTGGATGGAGGGAAGATAAATTCTGTGTCCATTAGGTTGATTGACACAGATATTCAATCAATATTGACTGAATTTCTATGTAAGAAGATTGAAGATATTGCTTTCCTGCTTTACTGCATATAGGGTTGCCAAGATTGTGCCACAGTCACAATTTTTTTCCTTTATACTATGATTTTATTTTTTAATCTGTGAATAAGGTGAGAGGTATGAGCCAGTTTTTGTTGTTGTGTTATATATGACTGTTTGGTAGTTCCAGAACAGTTTGTTCTGGAAAAGAATCTATTCTCCATGAAATTGTCTTTGCACATTTATCAAAAAAATTAATTGACCATATATTTGTGGGTCTATTTCTGCATTCTTAATTTTGTTTCATTTATGTATGCATTTATCTCTCCTTTCATTAATATCATAGTTTTTTGATTGTAGTGGCTTTTAGTTTGATCTTGAAATCAGGTAGTGTGAACCTTTCAACTTTACTGTTTTTCAAAATTGTCTTGGCTATTAGAATTCCTTTGTCTTTCCATATAAATTTTAGAATATGATTCAGATTTTTACAAAAAATGCTAATACTGTTTTAACTGGATTGCATTGAACCTATAGATCTGTTTTGGAATAATCGACATTTTAACAATATTGAGTCTTTTAATCCATGAACATAGTTTATCTCTCTGTTTATTTAGGTTTTCTCTTTTCTTTTCCTTTTCTCTTCTTTTCTTTTCTTGCTTTCTCTCTCTTTATTCTTTTGAGACTGGGTCTTGCTCTTTCACCCAGGCTGGAGTGCAGTGATGTGATCATTGCTCACTGTAGCTCAACCTGTCAGGCTCAAGTAATCTACCCAACTCAGCCTCCCAAGTAGCTGAGACTACAGACATACCAGATGGCTGGCTAATTTTTGCATTTTTTGTAGAAATGGGGTTTCAACATGTTGCCCAGGCTGGTCTCAAACCTCTGGGCTCAAGTGATATACCCACCTTGGCCTCCCAAAATGCTGGGATTACAGGTGTGAGCCACCACACCTGACCTATTTAGGTTTTCTTTTATTTCATCAGTGTTTTGTATCTATCACATACAGATCCTGGAGATATCTTATTAGATTTATAACTAAGTGTCTCATGATTTTTTTTGATATTATAAGTGGTACTGTTTTGATTTTTTTTTTTTTTTTTTTTTGAGATAGGGCCTCACTCTGTCACCAGTGGCACAGTCTGGAGTCCAGTGGCACGATCTGGTCTCACTGCAACCTTCATCTCCCAGGTTCAAGTGATTCTTTTGCCTCAGCTTCCCTAGTAGCTGGAACGACAGGCACCCCCCCCCCCACTGTGCCTGGCTAATTTCTGTTTTTCAGTAGAGATGGGATTTCACCATGTTGGCCAGGCTGGTCTCAAACTCCTGACCTTGTGATCTGCCCACCTCGGCCTCACCAAAGTGCTGGGATTACAGGCATGAGCAACTGTACTCGACTCAAAAATTAGCTTTGTCTTTACATATAAAATTTGGAATATGATTAAGATTTCTACAAAAAATGCTACTATTGTTGTGTGGTAGCACATGCCTGTAGTCCCAGCCACTCTGGAGGCTGAGGCATGAGAATCACTTGAATTCAGGAGGTGGAGGTTGCAGTGAGCCAAGATGACACTACTGCACTCCAGCCTGGGCAACAGAGTGGGACTCTGTCTAAAAAAAAAAGTGAAATAGCCTATATTTCCTATTCCATCTCAGGGGGAATGTGTGTGAGATGAGGTTTATGTTTTTAGTAAAATCTGGACTAATTTAAATAAAATCTGTCATGATACTGTGGATCATTCATTCAGCAACCATTTATTAACCACCAGCTATTTATAGAATAGAAAGTATTGGGATATAAAAATTAATAAAATCTGTTACTTTTATCATAATCTAAAGCAGGAGTGTCCAATCTTTTGGCTTCCCTGGGCCACATTGGAAGAAGAATTGTCGTGGGCCACACATAAAACACACTACTACTAATGATAACTGATGAGCTGAAATTTTAAAAAATGCAAAAAAATCTCATAACGTTTTAACAAAGTTTATGAATTTGTGTTAGACTGCACTTAATGCCATCCTGGACCTCATGTGGCCTATGGCCATCGGCAGGACAAGCTCGATCTAAGGTGTGACTGGCTAAGCACATAAGGAAGACAGTTGAGTATTTTTTTTCCACCTCAAGATAATTGAGTATGTAACAAATATTCTGATAGAGATATGTACAAGGTACAATGGCAGTTTGCTAATAGCTGGTTTAATTATTATTATTATTATTTTAGAGACGGATCTTGCTATGTTGCCTAGGCTGGAGTGCAGTGGCTATTCACAGGCATGATCCCACTATTGATCAGCACAGGAGTTTTGACCTGCTCCGTTTCCAACCTTGGCCATTTCCCCCTCCTTAGGCAACCTGGTGGTCCCCTGCTCCCGGGAGGTCATCATATTGATGCAGAACTTAGTGCATACACCCGATTGGCATAGTGCACTATAGCCCAGAACTCCTGGACTCAAGTGATCCTCCAGCCTCGGCCTTCTGAGTAGCTGGGACTACCGGTACGTGCCGCTGTGCCCAGCGGTCTAATTATCTAATTACATAATCTGTTAATTGCCTATCTAGCTTTAACCTATGAACCCTTTATGAATCTGTGAACCTATACTGCATCAGGCAAATCCAGTTGGTTTTGCCTTGATGCTAATTCTCCTGTTTACTCTCCATGTGATCTCTCTGCTGACAAACTTGTTTCCCTTTCATATGTTCAATGCACTAAATAGCCAGAATGAGATTTTAAAAATGTAAATCAGATTAAGGTACTTTCTTGCTTGGAACTCTCCAGTGGTTTCTCATCATATTAGGATAAAAATCCTTGCCAAGGTTCTACAAGGCTCATATGACCTTACCCTGCCTCCTTCTCTTCCTCTCAGCGCTCTCTCATGCTCATCCCCTGTGCTTTAGCCACAAGAGCACAGTAGATAGTCTTTTTTCTATTCTTTAAACATAGCAAGCCTCTGTGTACAACTGGGCCTTTGCAATTACTGTTCCTGCTTTCTGAAACATTCTGCCTGCAGACCTTCACATAGCTATTCAGATTTCTACTTAAGTGGCAATTCCTCAGCTTGGCTTTCTTTGATCACTCAGTCTCCAAGTGTTCCCCCATACCCTTCCAAGTACTTATGACTGCCTGTCATTAGTATATTTATTTTGTCATCTGTCTTCCTCACTGTAATGTAAACCACAGGCTTGTGGGGACTTTTCCCTTCTTGTTCACTGTGTATCTCCAAGGTTTGGAACAGTACCTCACATATTCTGGCTGCTCCGAACATACTGGTTGAGTGAATAAATAACTTGACACAACTGCTCATAGAGCTTATCACTGCATGAAGTTATGATTTTCCTGTACTTTGTTATACTTTATTGCCTGTTCCTCCCACTCGCCCTGCTAGAGCAGATACTTGTTTGCCTTATTTATTTATCTCTGGAGTCTAGAGCAGTTCTTGGCCTATACCAGGGGTGCTGTCAGTAAATATAGCAGCCTCATCCACAGTTTTGCTTTCACTGGTTTCATTTAATTGAGGTCAGTCACAGTCCTAAAATGTTAAATGAAAAATTTCAGAAATAATTCATAAGTTTTAAATAGTGTGCCACTCTTAGTAGTGTAATGAAATCTCCTGCTGTCCGCTTCATCCTGCCTGAGGCATGAATTACCTATCCCCTTGTCCAGCAGCATATCCACTCTGTCTATGCCACCTGCCTGTTAGTCACTTAGTAGCTATCTTATCAGTTATCAGATTGACTGTAGTGGTATTGCAGGGCTTGTGTTCAAGTACCCATTATTTTACTTAATAATGGCCCCAAAGTTCAAGAACAGTGATGCTGACAATTCCAATATGCCAAAGAGAAGCCATAAAGTGCTTCCTTTAAGTGAAATGGTCAAAGTTCTTGACTTAAGGAAAGAAAAGAAACCAGGTGAGACTGCTAAGATCTGTGGTAAGAACCAGTATTTTATCCGTGAAATTGTGAAACAGGAAAAGGAATTTGGCCAGGCACGGTGGCTCACGCCTGTAATCCTAGCACTTTGGGAGGCCGAGGTGGGTGGATCACCTGAGGTCTGGAGTTCAAGACCAGCCTAGCCATCATGGTGAAACCCCATCTTTAAAAAAAAAAAAAGGAAAAAGGAATTTGTGCTAGTTTTGCTGTTGCAACTCAGACTACAAAAGTTATGGCCACAGTGCCTGATAAGTGCTTAATTAAGAGGAAAAACATGGCAGGGCACAGTGGCTCACACCTGTAATCCCAGCACTTTGGGAGGCCAAGGTGGGCAGATCACTTGAGGCCAGGAGTTTGAGACCAGCCTGGCCAACATGGCGAAAACCCATCTCTACTATAAATACAAAAAATTAGCTGGGTGTGCTGGCGTGCACCTGTAATCTCAGCTACTCAGGAGGCTGAGGCAGGAGAATCATTTGAATTTGGGAGGTGGAGGTTGCAGTGAGCCGAGATGGTGCCACTGCACTCCAGCCTGGGCGACACAACAACCACAAAAAAGATGGAAAAGCATTACATTTATGGGTGGAAGACATGAACAGAAAAGGTGTCCCAACTGATGGTAACGTGTTGAGCCAGAAAGTATTGAGCCTATACGAAGACCACAGCGAGGGATTCCCTAAAACGAGTGATATGAAGCCACTTCCTGCAAGTAATGGATACTTACACGAATGCAAGAATAGATTTGGACTGAAAAATATAAAAATCACTGGAGAGACTGTATCTGTTTCTTCATCTCATCATGTAGGCATTTTATCATTATACATCGTCTCAAGAAGAAGGGTGAATATAGTACAATAAGATATTTTGAGGCTGGGCGTGGTGGCTCACGCCTGTAACCCCAGCACTTTAGGAGGCCGAGGCGGGCAGATCACGAGGTCAGGAGTTCAAGACCAGCCTGGCCAACATGGTGAAACCCCGTTTCTACTAAAAATACAAAACTGAGCCAGGCGTTGGTGGCAGGCATCTGTAATCCCAGCTACTCAGGAGGCTGAGGCAGAAACTGCTTGAACCTGGGAGGCGGAGGTTGGAGTGAGCCAAGATCACGTCACTGCACTCCAGCCTGGGTGACAGAGCAAGACTGTCTCAAAAAAAAAAAAAGATGTTTTGAGACAGAAAGACCACATTTACATAACTTTTATTACAGTATAATTGTTCTATTTTATTACTTGTTAATCTCCTACTGTGCCTGATTTATAAATGAAGCTTTATCATAGGTATGTATGTATAGGAAAAAACATAGTACACGTAGAGTTTGGTACCATCCACCGTGTCAGGCATCAACTTGGGGGTCTTGGAAAGTAGCCCCTGCAAATAAGGTGTACCTACTGTATTTGTTAAATGAAGGAATGGATGAGTAAGACATCTCACTTTTTAAAGATCTTAAAATCTAGAGAGGAGAGAAACATTGCTGTAGGAGAGGATAAACAAAGGACTGTGAAATCTCTGGAGAAACTGACATCAGGAAGGGAAGGGCAAATCGCAACTGTCAAGCAGGAGCATTAGATTAGATTTGTGCTTTGAGATGAAAACTCCTTACAAATCCCAAGTCAGGGAATGCAGCGGTTCTAGAGCCGACTCTAAAGAAAATTATACACATGGCAAATACATTCTACTGGATATACAGATTAAAAGCGTTCAGTAGAGCCTGGTGCAGTGGCTCAGGCCTGTAATCCCAGCACTGTGGGAGGCTGAGGCGGGCAGATCGCTTGAGCCTAGGAGTTTGAGACCAGCCTGGGCAACATAGCAAAAACCCCATCTCTATTAAAAACACAAAAAATTAGCCAGGAGTGGTGGTGTGCGCCTATAATCCCAGGTACTCAGGAGGCTGAGGTGGGAGGATCACCTGAGCGCAGAACGTAGAGGCTGCAGTGAGCTGTGACCATGCCACTGCACTCCAGCCTGAGCGACAGAGTGAGACCCTATCTCAAAAAATAAAATAAGAAATAATAAAATAAAATAAAATTAGCTGGTCATGTCGGGAAGCTGAGGTGGGAGGATTGCTTAAGCCCAGGAATTCGAGGTTGCAGTGAACTCTGTCATACCACTGCATTCCAGCCTGGGCGACAAAGCAAGACCCCAGTTCTTTAAAAGAAAAGTGTGAGTAAATACTTGTTGACAAATTGTTTGTCACCATTTCTGGAAATAATCTTATTTATGGCAGAGGCCCTGCCCATCTCTTTGATACGTGCTTGTACTAATGAACTACAATTTCCAGCATGCGTCAGAATTAGGGCCGTGGAGTTTTAAAACATGGACTACAACTCCCGGCATGCCGCTCCGGGTTCGAAGACCACACGCCCCCGCCAGCCGGGTAAGGGCCTATTAGGGGCGGGTCGGGGCATCCGAGCGGGTTTGACGGAAGGAGCGGCGGCTACGGAGGAGGAGGATGGAGGCGGTGGTGTTTGTCTTTTCTCTCCTTGATTGTTGCGCGCTCATCTTCCTCTCGGTCTACTTCGTATCCTTGCCTGAGGCGGGCAGGGGCCTTGCCGGGGGACAGGGCTGAGTGTGGGTCAGTTGGGAACCCGGGCGGGTGTGTGGGACGAGGAGGCGCCCGGCGGCGGGCGTGCGCTCCCTAGGAGCTGGCTCGGCCCGGGCGGTGGTGCGGGACCCGAGGCGGGGAGGAGAGGCCGGCTGCCCTACCCGGTGGGCCCTGCTGCCCTGCACCCGCCTGCCCTGTCTGGGTCGCCGGCCGCCCCTCACCCGGGTCCGAGTGGGCCTCTCTGGGCGCGCCCCGGCTCGGCCTGCTCGCCTGCGCTCCGCCGGTCTCCGCGGCGTCCGGACCACCCCTGCCGGAGGCACGACCGCCCTCGGGAGAGAAGGGTCGCCGTTTTCCTGGGACAGTCCCCGCGCCGTGTTTTTCGTCGAATACTGGGGGTCCCCAGGGCGGTCGCGTGCGACACTGGGGTGCCAGAAAGAGTGCGGGCGATTTGCCTCCTCTTGTTCCTCGGGCAACGCCCCCGGCACCCGCCCTTTTGTTCTGGCGGGTGTTGGTACTTGCAGGGACCTTTCTCACCTAGGAGTTGACTCATTTGCCAGAGGAGCAAAGTTGCTTCCTTTACTGTGTCGTTTCGTAGTGAGTGTTAGAAAGGAGTTATTTTAGCAACTATCTACAAAGTGATTATTTTGGTTGTCCCCGGCGGTTGCAGATCTGTAAATTCAATAGCTACACGTGCTGTAATTCCCAGTTGTCAGCTTTAACATTTTTTCTATCGATCCATGTTAAGACTTAAGTATTTTCTGTAGCTGTACACGTTACATTATTCAAGTTGTATTTTCCAGAGCAATAAATGGTTGTTGAATGTAGCACTGCAGTAGCCATGTCGGCTACAACTCTTCCCAGCTCTTGACGAAGGGTCTAGTCTTAGTTGTTACCCAATGTTGTATTGCACAATCCAGTAATCAAATATAAGATAGAAAAAACTTATGAGGAGCTCGGCATTTCATCTTCGTTTCTTGGAAATCACATGTACCTGTTTCTGATCGGATTAAACCATTTGTTTGCTAGAGCATGCAGGCTTTAAGATAGTTGTACAGAGTGTATGTTCAGTGCAGCTTCATACTTATTGTGTACTGGCAACCTGTTGTAGTGGAAAGGGACAAAATTTGGAATCAGGTTTCCCTGCTCAGCTAGTTCTTTGCTATGCACATTATTTCCCTTAGCCTCAGTTTTCTGATCTTTAAAATGGGAAATGTTTATTTCCTACATATGCATAATGAGAATGTTGCTGAGCACCCTAGCACAATGCCTGCCCCATAGCTAATGTTCAGTAAATATTGCTCTTCCTGCCGGGCTTGGTGGCTCACGCCTGTAATCCCAGCACTTTGGGAGGCCGAGGCGGGCAGATCACGATGTCAGGAGTTCAAGACCAGCATGACCAACATGGTGAAACCCTGTCTCTACTAAAAATACAAAAATTAGCTGGGCATGGTGGCATATGCCTGATCCCAGCTACTTAGGAGGCTGAGACAGGAGAATCACTTGAATCCAGTAGGTGGAGGTTGCAGTGAGCTGAGATCTGGCCACTGTACTCCAGCCTGGGCATCAGAGCAAGACTCTGTCTCAAAAAAAAAAAAAAAAAAAAAAGAAAAAAAAATTGCTCTGCCTTCCTGTTCCCCCCACTCCCCAATTGAGCAGCAGTTTGTACTTTGATGATTTCTAACAACAAGATTTCTCAGTTTTATTAGGTTTAGGGAGCTGATTGAAAGGGTAGCATCACTTGCTTAAGTTTTGATGACCTATGCCCCTCTTGTGATATAAGGAACTAGAGCGAGTTTGTTTAACCCATGGTCCCCGGGCCGCATGTGGCCCAGGACAGCTTTGAATGTGGCCCAACACAAATTTGTAAACTTTCTTAAAACATTATGATGTTTTTTGGTGATTTTTTTTTTTAAAGCTCATCAGCTGTCATTAGTGTTTAGTGTATTTTATGCATGGCCCAAGACAATTCTTCCAGTGTGGCCCAGGGAAGCCAAAAGATTGGACACCCCTGAACTAGAGCTTACACTCAGAAATGAAACTGGGTTTTTTCTTTTTGCAGTTTGGAAAGCCAGGCTTGATAATTTGAAATAGCCCTGGTTTACACCAATTTATGCATATAGAGAAATGGTAGGTGGAATGTTTGACTTAGACCTTACATTAAAGTACATTTGGGGTGTTTTGATGAAATTCAGCATATTCTGTATTTTAGGATAGTTGCACTAACTTAGTATTAGGGGTAGGAAGTGGAAAATGATCAGGGTAGACTTCATGTAGGGTATAAGAGTTTTCTTGGACTTTGAACTGTGGACAAAATCTACAGAAAGGGAAAGAGGTGAATATTCAAAATCAGACACTGGCAAGAGCAAAGGTGCAGAGACAGGTATGTTTGTGTGTTTCTGGGTGACAGTTAATGAACAGACCATTTGAAGCACATGGTTGATTTTGGTGGTAGTAAAAGGCTAGGTTGGAAAGACAGGATTACATCAGATTTTGGAGGGCTTGAATGTTAAGGGTTGGAGGGAAGTCTTTCACTTTTATCCAGCAGGCAATAGAGAGCCATTGAAAAATTTTATTTTCAGTAGTTTATTAGGAAGATGAATCAGCAGAGTGGGTTGGAAACAAGAAAGATTGGAAGATAAAACAGCAGGGGATAGGGTCATCTGGATTTCAGATAAAGTGCTAGTTGTGGGCAGGTGAAAGGAGGGAATATGTGAGTAGTATTCAGAAGAAATGATTGCTAGGACCTACTAATGATTGATTATGATGTATGAAACAGAAGGCAGAGATAGCTTTCCATATTTTGATCCTGGGCAAATGATACTTGTGTCCGTAACAGAAGTAAAAAAAATTGGAGGAAGATCGATTTGTGGACAAAGTGATGAGTTTGACTTTTATTTATTTATATTTTTTGAGACAGAGTCTTGCTGTGTCGCCCAGGCTAGAGTAAAGTAGCACAATCTCGGCTCACTGCAACTTTGACCTCCCAGGTTCAAGCGATTCTCCTGCCTCAGCCTCCCAAGTAGCTGGGACTACAGGCATGCGCCACCACACCCGGCTAATTTTTGTGTTTTTAGTAGAGATGGAGTTTCCCTATCTTGGCCAGGCTGGTCTTGAACTGAACGCATGATCCACCCACCTTGGCCTCCCAAAATGCTGGGATTGCAGGTGTGAGCCACCGCACCGGGCCAATTTTTTTATTTTGGGAGACAAATTCTCGCTCATCGCCCAGGTTGAAGTACAGTAGTGTGATTTTGGTTCACTGCAACCTCTGCCTCCTGTTCAAGGGATCCTCCTGTCTCAGCCTCCCGAGTAGCTGGGATTACAGGTGCCTCTCACCACGTCTGGCTAATTTTTATATTTGTAGTAGAGATGGGGTTTTGCCATGTTGGCCAGGCTGGCTTTTTTTTTTTTTTTTTTTTTTTTGAAATGAAGTCTTGCTCTTTCACCCAGGCTGGAGTGCAGTGGCGTGATCTCAGCTCACTGCCACCTCCATCTCCCAGGCTCAAGCGATTTTCCTGCCTCAGCCTCCCGAGATGCTGGGATTACAGGCATGCACCTGTAATCCTGTATTAATGTTAATTTTTTGTATTTTTAGTAGAGACCAGGTTTCTCCAAGTTGGTCAGGCTGATCTCAAACTCCCAACCTCAGGTGATCTGCCTGCCTCACCCTCCCAAAGTGCTGGGATTACAGGCAATAGCCACTGCCCCTGGCCTATTCACATCTTCCTAAGTCTTCAGAGATATTTTATGGATATATCATGAACATCATTTTTCTCCTATTTTGAAATTCATGGGTTTTTTTTCTTTTGAGATGGAGTCTCACTCTGTTGCCCAGGCTGGAGTCCAGTGGAGCAATCTCGGCTCACTACACTCTCCACCTCCTGGATTCAAGTGATTCTCCTGCCTCAGCCTCCTGAGTAGCTGGGACTCGAGGTGCCACCACCATGCCCAGCTAAATTTTGTTTTTTTTTTTTTTTTTTTTTTTTTTGTTTTTTTTTTTTTTTCTTCTAAATTTTGTATTTTAGAGGAGACAGTTTTGCCATGTTGGCCAGGCTGGTCTCGAACTCCTGGCTTCAGGTGATCTGCCCGCTTCAGCCTCCCCAAAGTGTTGGGATTACAGGCGTGAGCCACAACACCTTGCAGAAATTCAGGTTTTAAGAATATTTTATTTGTTTATTTGAGATAGGGTCTTGCTCTGTCATCTGGGCTGGAGTGCAGTGGTGTGGTCATAGCTTGCTTCAGCCTAGCCTCCTGGGCTCAAGTTATCTTCCCACCTGAGCCTTCCCAAGTAGCTGGGACTACAGGCATGTACCATCACACCCAACTAATTTTTGTATTTTTCGTAGAGATGGGGTCTTGCCGTGAAGCCCAGCTTGGTGTTGAACTCTTGGGCCTGAGTGATGTGCCCTCTTGGCCTCCCAAAGTGCTGGGACTATAGTTGTGAGCCACCATCTCTGGCCTAAAATATTTTTATAGGTCTTCTTTTTTTTTTTAATTAGAATCAGGTTCTCACTCTGCTGCTCAGACTGGAGTACACTGGTGTGATTATAGCTCAGTGTAATACGAATCCTGGGCTCTAGGCATCTTGCTGCCTAAGCCTAGCACTACTGCTACTAATAGTACTACAGGTACTCATGCCCAGCTAATTAAAAAAAAAAAAAATGGCCAGGTATGGTAGCTCACACCTGTAATCCCAGCACTTTGGGATACTAAGGCGGGTAGATCACCTGAGGTGGGAGCTCGAGACCAGCCTGACCAACATGGAGAAACCCCGTCTCTACCAAAAATACAAAAAAAATTAGCTGGGTGTGGTGCTGCATCCCTGTAATCCCAGTTACTTGGGAGACTGAGGCAGGAGAATTGCTCGAACCTGGGAGGCAGAGGCTGTGGTGAGCTAAGATCACACCGTTGCACTCTAGCCTGGTCAACAAGAGTGAAACTCCATCTCAAAAAAACAAAAAAATTGTAAAGATGGGGGCGAGGTGAGTGAATCACTTGAAGTCAGGAGTTCAAAACCAGCCTGGCTAACATAGTGAAACCCTGTCTCTATTAAAAATACAAAAAATTAGCTGGGTGTGGTGGTGCATGCCTATAATTCCAGCTACTTGGAGGCTGAGGCACAAGAATTGCTTGAACCCAGGAGAAGGAGGTTGCATTGTCCGGCCTGGGCAACAGAGATGGAGGCTTGCTGTGTTGCCTAGGCTGATCTTGAACTCCCGGCTTCAGGCGACTCTCCTGCCTCAGCTTCCCAAAGTGCTAGGATATTTTCCATTTTTGTTGTTGTTGTTGTTTTTGAGACGGAGTCTTGCTCTATTGCCAGGCTGGAGTGCAGTGGCGCAATCTCGGCTCACTGCAACCTCCGCCTCCTGGGTTCAAGCGATTCTTCCGCCTCAGCCTCCTGAGTAGCTGGGACCACAGGCATGTGCCACCATGCCTGGCTATTTTTTGTAGTTTTAGTAGAGATAGGGTTTCACCATGTTGGCCAGGATGGTCTTGATCTCTTGACCTCGTGATCCACCTGCCTCGGCCTCCCAATATTTTCCATTTTTTTTATAACCATTATTGTACATTTGAGGAACTCAAACTAAATGTTCTGGTTGGGTCAGATTAGATTTGAGCAAAATAGGATTATCTTATAAAAATAATTTGTTGAATGAACATAAATGGGAAAATTGAGTTGTCTAATGAGCAAACTTTAGAGAAGAACTCATTTTTTTTCCAAGTCAAACCTAATTCTGCCTTGTAACTGGGATTGCTTTCTGAAACTTAAATACTTAGTTATTATAAAAGAAATGTACTAATTCCTTATCTTAATCCTCAGATAATTACATTGTCTGATTTAGAATGTGATTACATTAACGCTAGATCATGTTGCTCGAAATTAAACAAGGTAAGACATTTCTTGGCTAATTTTCTGGCATTGACGCCAGTTCGTTTTCCATGTTTAAGATTATTATAGATAATATAAAGATTTTTGATTTTAGAGTACAGGTTGTCTCTTATTCATTGGAAATCTGATAGAACTGCTGTGTTTTATAATATTTTAGATCATGAAATTAGGCTAGAGAGATCTGCATTGGAATTTCGTTTCTTTACATGTTGCTTGGCCCTTGTTTACAGTGGACAGCATCTTTCCTCAGAGTAGGGAAAGGTTCATATGAGGGTAATTGTTTTTGTCGTCTGTGTTGGAATTTCCTCCTCCCACTCATGGAAAAAAGCTCAGTCTGTCTTTGGTTGAATGAAGGAAGGCCTTTCTTGGGTGGTTTACTGATAAATTGATTTTTTTTTGTAATGTATGACTCAATTCATTTATGTTTTGAGAGACAGGTTCTTCCACTGATGCTCAGGCTATTCTTGAATTCCTAGGTTCGAGTGATCTGCCTCAGCCTTCTAAATAGCTGGGACTACAGGCGCACACCACCATGCCTAATTAATGTTTTTTGTTTTTGTTTTTTTTTGAGAGGGAGTCTCTGTGTCACCAGGCTGGAGTGTAATGGCACGATCTCGGCTCACTGCAACCTCTGCCTCCCAGGTTCAAGCAATTCTCCTGCCTCAGCCTCCCAAGTAGCTGGGATTACAGGCTCCTGGCACCACACCCAGCTAATTTTTTTGTATTTTTGGTAGAGATGGGGTTTCACCATGTTGGCCAGGCTGGTTTTCTTTCTTTTTTTTTTTTTTTTTAATTTTTTTTTTTTTGATGCTCTGAATCAGCACAGGTTGGTTTTCAGACTCCTGACCTCAAGTGATCCACCTGCCTCAGCCTCCCAAAGTGCTAGGATTATAGGTGTGAGCCACTGTGCCTGGCCACCTAATTTTTAAATTCTTTTGTAGAGACAGGATCTCGGTATGTGGCCTAGACTGGTTTTGAACTCCTGGCCTTGAGCAATCCTGCTGTCTTGGCCTCCAAAAGTGCTGGGATTACAGGTGTGAGCCACCATGCCTCACCTTAGCTTCATATTTTAAAACTTTTCATAAATTTTGTTTGATTGTTTGAGGCAGAGTCTCACTCTGTTGCCCAGGCTGGAGTGCACTGATGCAATCATGGCTCACTGCAGCCTTGACCTCCCAGGCTCAAGCAATCCTTCCACCTCAGCCTCCCACATAGCTGGGACTGCAGGTGTGTGCCACTATACCTGGTTAATTTTTAAAATTTTTTGTAGAGACCAGATCTGTGTGGCCCAGGCTGGTCTGAAATTCCTGGTCTCAAGCAATCTGCCCACCTTGGCCTCCCAAGGTGTTAGGATTACAGGCATGAGCCACTGCGCCCAGCCTCATGGAGCTTCTTGAGATAAGGTAAATGGCAATTAAATTTACATCCCTTGGTGGTCTTCTGACTTCCAGTGTTGTTCAAGTTGGGAAGTGTCATGCCATTTTTATTTCTTATGTTTTTAATGTGGTTTTCTCTCTCTTTCTTTTCCTGTCCTCTATGGGGAAATTTTAGAATCTTTTCTTTATTCTTGGTATTTTGAAATTTTACAGTGCTGTATCTCTGTGTACTTTTTAAAAGGTCTTTCTCATTTGTTTTGGACATCTGATAGGCTCTTTCAATACAGGACATTTTCTTGTATTTATTCTTTGATGTCTCTTCCCCATCTTTTTTCCCTCCTTCTCTTTCTACAACTTCCACTGACTAGACAATTGATCTGCTGGATTGATTGCCAATTTTTCCTTTTTTCTTAGTTTTATTCCTTTGATTTTTTTTCTGCCGTTTTTATTATTTCCCTTGCTTTTTCTTCTGGATTTTCTTTTTCTTTCTCTCTCTTTTTTTTTTTTTTTTGTCTGAGACGGAATTTTGCTTTTGTCGCCCAGGCTGGAGTTCAATGGCGCTATCTCAGCTCACCGTAACCTCTGCCTCCCAGGTTCAGGTGATTCTCCTGTCTCAGCCTCCTGAGTAGCTGGGATTACAGGTGCCTGCCTAGCTAATTTTCATTTTTAGTGGAGACGGGGTTTCAGCATGCTATCCAGGCTGGTCTCAAACTCCTGACCTCAGGTGATCTGCTTGCCTCAGTCTCCCAAAGTGCTGGGATTACAGGCATGAGCCACTGCACCCAGTCTTCTGAATTTTCTAATAAATGTAACGTTTATGTTAAAATGTTAATTTTTGGGCCGGGCGTGGTGGCTCACGCCTGTAATCCTAGCACTTTGGGAGGCCGAGGTGGGTGGATCACCTGAGGTCAGGAGTTCAAGACCAGCCTGGCCATCATGGTGAAACCCCATCTTAAAAAAAAAAAATGTTAATTTTTAAGAGCTCTATATTTTCTATATTATGTTATTTCTATTATTTCTATATTATGTTTGACTCCTAGTTCTCTGCGAATACTGATTATAGTGTTTTTCTATTTTTTTATTAAAGATAGGGTCTTCTCTCATCCAGGTTGAAGTACAGTAGCACAATCATACGTCATTGCAGCCTTGAATTTCTAGACCTAAGTGATCCTCCCACCTTAGCCTCCCAAGTAGCTGGAACTGTAGGTGTGCGCCACCATGCTTGGCTGATTATAGTATTTTTGAAATTTTCTTCTGCTTCCTGTATTATATCTGTTTCCATCAAGTTCTTTTCCTTTTTTTTTTTCCCCCCCTCTGTCTTTCATTCTGGAGGCTTTCTTCAAATTTCTGATATGTGACTGCCTATTCATATTTAAGGGGAAAGCACTAAAATGCTCTTTGAAAGCTCATTGGCTGGTCTAGATTTGTTGACTGGTAGACTTCCTTGTAGGGTGATTGGTATCTACCTGGAATTTTGTTGGGGTACCTGAATGGCGGTTTTTTGATAGGTGTTATTTTTGAGTCATTTACTTTAGAGAAGAATTCTCCAAACTCCTACATGGAGGATATAAGTCTAGTGCCAATGTGCTGAGAACAAATTCGGGGGAAGGGCATATCATTAAGGAGGAAAGAGACGAAAAACAGAGGACGTGGTTGAAAGTTAGTAAACCAAGCATAATAAGGGTAAGTCTCAGTTCCTGAAACGTATTTCAGGCCGGGTGTAGTGGCTGACACCTTTAATCCCAGTACTGTGGGAGACTGAGGAGGGAGAATCACTTGAGCTCAGGAGTTCGAGAGCAGCCCTGGTAACATAGGGAGACTTCCTCTCTACAAAATTAAAACGAGAGAGAGAAAAAAAAGAAAGAAACATGTTTCAGGTCTGTGTCTGTGTAAAACAAAGATGATTGCAGCCTACAGCAAGAAATCCAAAGATTGAAGGCTATAGCTTTAGGAATATGATATGGCTTGGAGAATATTAGTAGTATTCATCAGCTGACATTTTATTGAGTGCCTACTTTGCATGTGGCTTACATGTTATTTCATCTAATTCTTTACAACAACTTTGTGAGATAGGTAGTATGTGTATTTTATAGATGAAAACATTGTGGCTTACATAGGGTAACTTTTCCCAAGATTACACAGCTAATAAGTAGGATATAGCATGAGTTCCATTCCAGGTTTGACTTTGTAGCTCATGCTTGTAAGAAGTATGCAATCAACTAGAACTTTCCAATATGTAATATGCATTTTAAAAAGTATAACCAAGTTGATTGCAAATTAGGTTTATGGCCCAGTAAAATCTCTACTTCTTTATTTTAACAAAAAAGTAAAAAAGTATCCCAAATCTAAATGCAAGAGGTCCGAGGTTATTGTGCCTGGGCGTTTGTGTGTGTGTGTGTGTGTGTGTGTGTGTGTGTGTGTGTGTTTGAGACAGAGTCTCACTCTGTAGCCCAGGCTGGAGTGCTGGTACGATCTCAGCTCACTGCAACCTCCGCCTCCCAGGTCTTGGTTCAAGCAATTCTCCTGCCTTGGCCTCCCGAGTAGCTCCGATTACAGGCACGTGCCACCATGCCAAGCGATTTTTTTTGTATTTTTAGTAGAGAGGTTTCACCATGTTGGCCAGGCTGGTCTTGACTTCCTGACCTCGTGATCTGCCCACCTCAGCCTTCCAAAGTACTGGGATTGCAGGCGTGAGCCACTGCGCCTGGCTGGCTGACACTATACTACTCTGCTACTATTTAGCTGTGTAACCTTGGGCAATTTACCTAACCACTCTGAGTTTTGTTTTCCTTATTTCTGAAAGTGAGGCATGCCAGTTTCTTTCATTAAACGCTAACTTCCACTAAAAGAAGTTAACTTTAATTAAAAATCTGTACTCACAGGAAAGGAAGGCTGTTGGTGAATTGAGAACCCTGCCACAAAAGCTGTTGATGCATGGAACTAGAATATTTCACAGTCAACAGAGAGCATAGGGAAGGGCATGGAGCTTTGTAAAGCCGATGGCCAGGATTCTGGCATTCTGGTTCATTATCGTATTTGGTCAACTTTGAGCTATTATTATAAGCGTTTACGTTTTTTGTTTTTTTTTTTCCCCTGAATACGAAATGGTTTCCTAGGGATTCTGGAGATTGGAAAATGTTTAAGGTTGCTATTCTGACTTGAAAGGCAACACGTGTATGGATATCAACCATCCCAAATTAGAGCTAGAGGCTTTGGCATAGATATCAGAATAGGAAGTAAACAATACTCTGTTTTTTTCTCTAGTTCTCATTCAAACCTGATTAATGAATGAGCCTAAGCCTCTGCTTAGGATAAAAAGTAATTAAAATTTAAGTGCTTTATTTTTAAGCTTTGCCCAGATGTATTTGCATGGGATACAAAGTTATAGCAGTATGCAAATCTGGGACATGTGAGTCTAAAAAGAATCTTGAAACAGTAGCTTGTAAATTCTCTGTACATTCATTGATTTAGTTTTAAACAACATGTACAGTCAGGAAGGACATAGCAGTGAGATGTAATACTGTGTTCTTCCATTGCAGTGGGTAATTCCAGAATTGATTGGCCATACCATTGTCACTGTATTAATGCTCATTTCATTGCACTGGTTCATCTTCCTTCTCAACTTACCTGTTGCCACTTGGAATATATATCGGTGAGTATAGTTTGTTTCCTTTGGTGTCAAGGCAGTTTAAAAAATTTTTTAAATGGTGGATTTTTCAAGACAGGATCTTGCTCTAGCACCCAGGCTGGAGTGTAGTGGTGCGATCTATCTTGGCTCACTCGATTTCCACCACAGTTCAAGTGATTCTCCCACCTCGGCCTCCCGAGTAGCTGGGACTACAGGTGTGCACCACCATGCCTGGCTAATTCTTGTGTTTTTAGTAGAGATAGGGTTTAACCATGTTGGTCAGGCTGGTCTTGAACTCCTGACCTCAAGTGATCTGCCTGCCTCAGCCTCCCCAAGTGCTGAGATTATTTACAGGTGTGAGCCACTGTGCGTGGCCAAAAAAGGTTTTTAATAGATTTTTTTTTTAGGGATGGAGTCTCACTCTGTCACCTAGGCCAGAGTGCAGTTGCTCAATCTTGGCTCAGTGCAAACTCCGCCTCCCAGGTTCAAGCCATTCTCCTGCCTCAGCCTCTCTAGTAGTTAGGATTCAGGTGGCCGCCACAATGCCTGGCTAATTTTTGTATTTTTATTAGACAGAGTTTCACCATTTTGGCCGGGCTGGTCTCAAACTTCTGACCTCAAGTGATCTGCCCACCTCAGCCTCCCAAAGTGTTGGGATTATAGGCGTGAGCCACGTTGCCAGGCTGGAATTACATGTAAAAGCTGCAAATTATGTAATTTATTAAAATTTTTGACTTAATAAATTTAGGAAGTTTGTTCAAAATGAGCTCAATGGAAACCATGACTGTATATAATTTTATAGTTGGGCTGTTATACATAGCATACTTTCTTGTGAAGACCTCTGGAATAATCTTGACAAGCCTGCAATTGTTATATTAATGGATTGCTGCTCTACTATAGCTCCACCCACATTGGCCTCCCAAAGTGTTGGGATTACAGGCGTGAGCCACTGTACCTGGCCTTTTTTTTTTCTTGAGATGGAATTTTGCTCTTCTTGCCCAGACTGGAGTGCAATGGTGCGATCTTGGCTCACCAAAACCTCTGCCTCCTGGGTTCAAGCGATTCTTCTGCCTCAACCTCCCAAGTAAATGGGATTACAGGCATGCGCCACCATGCCCAGCTAATTTTGTGTTTTTAGTACAGATGGGGTTTTCCATGTTGGTCTCAAACTCCAGACCTCAGGTGATCCACCTGCCTTGGCCTCATAGAATGCTGGGATTACAGGCATGAGTCTCCGCACCCGGCTGATTTTTTTTTTTTTTTTAGATGGAGACTCGTTCTGTTACCTAGGCTGGAGTACAGTGGTGTGATCTCAGCTCACTGCAACTGCTGCCTCCTGGGTTCAAGCAATTCTCCTGCCTCAGCCTCCCGAGTAGCTGGGATTATAAGCGCATGCCAGCATGCACAGCTAATTTTTGTATTTTTAGTAGAGACGGAGTTTTTACCATATTGGCCAGGCTGGTCTCGAACTCCTGACCTTGTGATACTCCCGCCTTGGCCTCCCAAAGTGCTGGGATTACAGGCTTGAGCCACTGCACCCGGCCTTTTTTTTTTTTTTAAGAGATGAAGTCTGTCTATATTGCTCAGGCTGGAATGCAATGGCTAGTCACAGGCATGATGTAGTGTACTACAGCCTTGAACTCCTGGGCTCAAGTGATCCTCCCACCTTAGCCTCCTGAGTAGTTGGGATTATAGGTGCACACTGCTGTGCCTGGCTTCTTTCAAGTTTCTTAGTATTCTGCCATGATTAGTTGCATAGACCAACACCCTAACGTGAGCTCTGAGCTGGGAACACAGATTACTTCCACTTCTGCTAAGGGCTAGTCCCAGGTCGACTTTTAGCACCGCTAGGTCTCCCTCTAGTTTCACTAAGTGAAACACAACTTTGGGAGTGAGAATGGGGACTTGAACCTTTGAGACTGTGGATCTTAATGTTATACCAGACCATACTGTCAGTCATCTCTACTAGAAATGAAAACATGCTAGAAGAGCCAGCTTTGGCATGGCTTCTTTGTAGATAGTGGTGGAAGGCTCTATGAAGTCAAGTCCAAAGATTCTGTTTTTAGGCTGGGCATCGTGGCCCACACCTGTAATCCCAGCACTTTGGGAGGCTGAGGTGAGTGGATCACCTGAGGTCAGGAGCTAGAGACCAGCCTGGCCAACATAGCAAAACCCCATCTCTACTTAAAATACAAAAATTAGCCAGGTGTGGTGGCATGCGCTTGTAGTTCCAGCTACTTGGGAGGCTGATGGAGGAGAATCGCTTGAACCTGGGAGGCGGAGGTTACAATGAGCAGAGATTGCACCACTGCACCCCAGCCTGGGCAACAGAATGAGACTCAGTCTCAAAAACAAAACAAAAAACAAAATCAAAAAAACCCAAAGATTCTTTTTATTTAATTTAAAGACAAAGATCATGTGTATTTATTGTCCTGGTAACTGCAGTGGTAGGTTGGCTGTCTGCTGGTCACTAGTTTACCTCCTGTTTAAAAAGGCTTAAAAAATCAACAGATTATTTTCAATTTTCAGACTACTATACTTTATGCTGTTAAGTATCCTTTAATGTGTTTATTAGTCATTCATATATCTTCTTTGCTGTTAAACATAAAGTACAGTAGTCTACAGGACAAAGAGGCAAATACCTAGGAGTGGAATCACTTAGTCATATGGTAACTCTATATTTAACCTTTTGAGGAACTGACTGAATGTTTTCGGAAGCAGCTGCACTATTTATTTATTTATTTATTTATTTATTTTTGAGACAGGGTTTCCCTCTCTTGCCCAGGCTGGAGTGCAGTGGCATGATCTTGGCTCATTATAGCCTCGACCTCCTAGGCTCAAGCAGTCCTCCCACCTCACCCACCCAAAGTGCTGGGATTACAGGTGTAAACCATTGTGCCCAGCCACATCTGTACTATTTGACATTCCCACCAACTGTTTGTTGGGGGTTCCAGTTTCTCTACATCCTTGCCAACACTTTTTATTGTGTATGTCTTTTTTTTTTTTTTTTTTTGATGAAATCTTGCTCTCTGTCACCGAGGCTGGAGTACAGTGGCGCAATCCCAGCTCACTGCAACCTCCCCCTCCCAGGTTCAGGTGATTCCCCTGCGGGATTACAGGCACCCGCCACCACACCCGGCTGATTTTGGTATCTTTAGTAGAGATGGGGTTTCACCATGTTGACCAGGCTGGTCTCGAACTCCTAACCTCAGGTGATCTGCCCACCTTGGCCTCCCAGAATTATAGGTGTGAGCCACCACACCCAGTCTGTGTGTGTATTTTTAAATTTTAGCCATACTATTGGGTGTGAAGTGTTATCTCATTGTGGTTTCCATTTACATTTCCTTAATGACTAATGATATTAAGTATCCTTTAATGTGTTTATTAGTCACTCATATATCTTCTTTGCTTTATATGTTTTTGAGCAGCTAAGTTGAGGTGAAATAAATTATGCTTTGGGAAGATTTTCCTGGAAGCAATTTGTAGTATTGACTGGATGGAGAAGTAGGTAAGGAACCCAATTTAGAGATTGTGGTTAGATAATATATGCTGGAACAGGGTTATGACGCCAGGAATGAGAAAGAGACAGCTGAGAATGAGATCCTGTCATGTGTAACAGTAAGGATGGAACTCGAGCTCATTACATTAAGTGAAATTAGCCAGGCACAGAAAGACAAACTTTGCCTGTCTCACTCATTTGTGGGAGCTAAATTTTAAAACAACCGAACTCTTGGAGATAGAGAGTAGAAGAAAGGTTTATCAGAGGTTGGGAAGGGTAGCAGGGGGTTGAGCGGGGAAGTGCAGAGGGTTAATGGGCACAAAAAATAGAAAGAATGAATAAGACCTAGTATTTGCTAGCACAACAGGGTGACTGTAGCAAAAATAATTTAATTGTTCATTTTTAAATAACTGAAAGAGGGCTGGGCACAGTGGCTCACGCCTGTAATCCCAGCACTTTGGGAGGCCAAGGTGGCGGATCACCCGAGGTCAGAAGTTGAGGACCACCCTGGCCAACATGGCAAAACCATCTCTACTAGAAGTACAAAAGTTATACCGGGTGTGGTGGCAGGTGCCTCTAATCCTAGCAATGGGAGGCTGAGGCAGGAGAATTGCTTGAACTCAGGAGGAGGAGGTTGTGGTGAGCCGAGATTGTGCCACTGCACTCCAGCCTGGGCAACAGAGATTCCATCTGGGGAAAAAAAAATTGGAAAAAAAAAAAACCCTAAAAGAATACAATTGGATTGTTTGTAACACAAAGGATAAATGCTTGTGGTGATGGATACCCCATTTACCCTGATGTGATTGTTACACATTACATGCCTGTATCAAAAATATCTCATGTAACCCATAAGCATATATACCTACTATGTGCCCACAAAAATAAAAAATCTAAAAAAGAAAAAAAAATGGAGACAGCTTAATAAGTGGTGGTAGGAAGAAGACTGGACAAGGGTTTGATGGACTGACTATGAAAGATGAGGAAGAAAGTCCGAGTTTGGTAAGAGGAAGTTTTTAAGGACCACTAAGGAAATGGTGACACTTACTAGATAACCTAGAAGTTAGACAAGGATGACATGTTATCTGGATCTTCCAATGAAACTACCCTCTATTCAGCTATAGTTGGGCTTCTGGAATTTTAAGGAGGATTTCAGATTTGTGGAACTCAGAGAGTCCTTTGCATTTCAAAGAAGTGATAATTGAGAAGCTCTGTGACAAGTGAGAAATCTAGAAATCTACTAGAAGCAGCTTAGATGTGAGAGCAGGAAGAATTCATGGACATTCTAGGTTAGGACATATATGTTACACAAATGACACAGTCTGGATTTTGAAGCCCAGACACTTAAACTCATTGATCCTCTCAACAGAGCGTCCTTAATTTCCCCTGTTAACCATAATGAAGTTTCTAAGAACTTAATAAAATTGGTTTGGGTTTGGAGCCTCCTTTAACCTTTGTCTAATAAAAAAGGGCTGTAGAAATGACTGGTATGGTAGTTTTCTATAGGTTTGTAAAGGATTTTAGTGTATAAAATACCCTTTTCTGGAATGTTACTGTATTCATTTCAGAGGGCAGAAAATTAACAGTATTGTAACTTTCAAAAGGAAACTAAGTGGCAGCCCATGACATTATCATACTACTATGTCCATATGTGGTATGAATTTTAAGGCTGGTATGATTGGTTCACTTTTTTTTTTTTTTGAGATGGAGTCTTGCTCTGTCACCGAGGCTGGGGCTCAATGGCGCAGTCTTGGCTCACTGCAACCTCTGCCTCCTGGGTTCTGGTGATTCTCTTGCCTCAGCCTCCTGAGTAGCTGGGATTTCAGATGCCTGCCACCATGCCCGACTAATTTTTGTATTTTCAGTAGAGACGGGGTTTCACCATGTTGGCCAGGCTGGTCTTGAGCTCCTGACTTCAAGTGATCTGCCTGCCTCGGCCTCCCAAAGTGCTGGGATTACAGGCGTGAGCCACTGCACCTGGCCTGATTGGTCCACTTTTAAAAGTCGATATTATTGGCTACTTATATATGAATACATATGCCTATGATTTTATTTTGCTTCTAATGTGTGTATCCTTTTATTTGTCAGATACATTATGGTGCCAAGTGGTAACATGGGAGTGTTTGATCCAACAGAAATACACAATCGAGGGCAGCTGAAGTCACACATGAAAGAAGCCATGATCAAGCTTGGTTTCCACTTGCTGTGTTTCTTCATGTATCTTTATAGGTGAGTTTAGAGTTCTGGTATTTTCTTAGATGCCATATTTGTTTTTGAAGGGTGAGATTGTTGGAGTTACTGCTTGTGGGGGTCTGTCCTGCAGACTTTGACTAAACGATGGATGAATAAAGTACCCTGACACAGAGACATTATGGTTTGGCAGTTTGGCTGAATGTGACTGGTCAGCTTATAGGTGCTTTGGAGAGCATTGTAAATAGTTCAGCTGCCAGCCTTTTTACCTAGTGAGACTCGCATTTATTTAGTAAAGTTTAATTGGCAAAGGTTTGAGTTAAGACTACTAGAGTAAAGATTAAAGCACAGGTTTTGATGCTTAAAGCAAACACTATTAGTGGATAATATTTTTGGTTAACTTCTTTGAGAGAGCTATTTGGCTTAAAGGTTAGTTTTAAGACTACATGAGTCAACAAGTTAGTTAGGTAAACTCTTCTACACACTTTAGTTACTTGTTTTACTTATTAACTAAATGCAAGGGGGATTTAGGCTGCTTTTAGCTGAAACTTTTACTGAAGCTATGAAAAAACATTTAGGCCTTTTGAAAGGGTTTGAAACTATTTCATAACTTTCTCTACTATTTTTCTTTTAATATTTTTGCTACTACCTGGAGTGAATTCTTACAACATCTCCCCCCTGTTTTGTTTTTAATAATAGGTTTTGTTGACTGAAGAGATGTTGAAGCAACTGGTCTGTTAGGCGAGGTGGTTATTGCTTTTATTCTGGTTTTGCATTTTAGAATTAACAAATAACATAGAACAGTTATGAGTACAGTCAGCAACATTTTATTAGTTAAAGAGTGATTTCTAGGAGGGGGTTTAACTAGGAGAGATGATCTTGCACACTTTTCTATCTGACTGTTGGGTGTGTAGCTTTATAGTGTGAAATGATTTAAAATTCTAGTTTTAAGTTGCTTTACATTTGCTGTTAAGTTGTTATGAAAGATTTTTTAGAGGTGTTTCACTTTATCTTGACTATGTAGTGATTGATTTTATGGTAGAGAAGTGACACATATGTTTTAGTTGCAGCTTAATTGCTGTTGGAATGCTAGTGCATCTTGTCTCTTGTCCACATATTCTACAGCAACCTTGAGGACTTGAAGACGTGCAGGAATTTTTTGATTTATAGTTTGCTGTAAAAGAAGTTAATTAGACACATTTTTGTCTAGATTATTTATAAAAGCAGCCATTTTTATTGACTAAGTAATACATGCTACTGCAAGGCTGGCAGTTGCTGGGATGACTATGGCTGAGACTATAAAGGCCATGAGTGTAACTATGAATCTTTTGTGTTTGACTTGGGACAGGGCATGTTTTAAGGTGGAAAGGGCAGAGGAACTTTGCTAATTGCCTGTTAAATTGACTGGTAGGAATGCCTCAGATTTTTTAAATACTATGACACTAGTAATTTTTAAGTTAGATATGTTGTGATTAGTGATAACCTGAGGCAAACTAAGCTTGTTTTTGCACTTGGGTTACAAACATGGAGTTTCGGGGTATAATGGAAATGGTAGTTCTCATAAGGAAAACATATGGATGGCTAATCCAAATTAGGCACTGATTAGTGTGATTATGAATAAAGGTTATAGTATAGTTGCGACTGGAATTATGATGTGTTTTATGCTAGGTGTGAAGGGAGGTGCTAAGGTGTCCTAGGCACCACAAGGTGCTTTGGGGGTGGCATGGATTTTACTTGGGATATGTTAATATTTTTGACCAAGTAGTTACGTTATTATAGGCTGGGAAGTGGGTGTCTGTCTAAGTAACAGGGCAGAAAAAAGGCAGAATAGAAGATGGGCTTAATAGAGTGTAGCAGATACAGGTTGCAGGCAGAGTGAGAGAATAAAAACGAAACAAGTTATTTGGAGTGACTGATGTCTGTATTTGAAGTAGGATTCGCTTAGCCTCTTGCATTCTTTTTTAGCATTCTTCAGGTGACGTTTGGGGCATGTGTCTGTAGGATTTTTCTTAGGCTGGCTTGAGTTTTTTTTTTTTTTTTTTTTTTTTAATGAGGATGTAGTTTTTAGGCTGGTGCTGGCGTACTGGAAATTTTAGAGGTTGTGCCTGTGGTGAGAGAACTTTATAACTTTTATAAAAGAGCAGGTTAGTGCTTTAAGAAAAACTTGTGCTTTCTTTTAGTGTTTAGTTTACGGAAAAACTGGATACTTTTTTTAACTTTAGCTAATATGTTTACATAGAATGTTTTTCACAATTAGTATTTTAAAACTTGCTTAGACTTTTAAACAAAAATTATGCAACATTTTCTGCATAAATTTTTTATAACATTTATGACTTTTACAATTTTTAACATGCCTTAACTTTGTCTTTTTCTCCTTCTCTTTTTGTTTTACCTCTCTTTGCTTCCTTGTCTCTCTCTCTCTCTCTCTCTCATTTTTACACAATTTTTTTAAATTTTACTTTTTTTCTTTTTTGTTTAGTTTTACTTTTTGTGTTTATTTTTTATTTTTTTTTTTTACTTATTTTTTCTTTTATTTCTCTTTCTAATCTTTCTGTTGCTGTCTTGAGAGGTTTTATTTAGCAAAGTGCTTTTTTGTAGCTGATTGAAATTTGTTATTTAAATTTAGAAAATTAAGGGTAAATAAGGCTTGTGCTAGTAGTGTTGCCATTTACTATAAAACAAGTTTTGCAAATTAATAAGAATTTTTTTTTATTGGGGACAGTCCTATATGGCTGACTTTTAATTGCCCTTTAATTTATGGGCTAGCTGTAACTTCTCTTCTTTTAGAGGTTACTGTTTACTTAAATAGGATTTTAAAAGAACTATGTTAAGGCTAAGGAATAACAACAGTGGCTATTGTTAGAAAAAGGTCTTACAAATTCTTAAATTTTAGCAGAGCTTGTAAATAAGGAACATATGAAATTTTGCTCTGGTCTGCCTATGGAGCTAGAGAGCAGCAGCGTGGGTTCCAGTCGGCAGCCAAGTTGCACTTGTCCTGCTCCTTCCTCTTAGCCACTGGGCAGTTGCTGCTGGCTGGGAAGAACTTCCTACGTGCGCCTCCTTAGCAGGCTAACTTTGGCGCGCTGAGCCTGGCTCTTCGTTGCTGTTGCGGCATGCATGCTGTTTTTGGGAGCATTTGCTGGCTTTGGGTTTGCGGGCTTTTTTACTGCTCCCTTGGCCACACAGTTTTGGTCTTTAGTGTTTTTCTTTATCTTTTTATGTATTTGATTGCCTTGTTGATCTTGCATTACTAGGCAGGCTAAGAGCTCCCCTTCGAATGCTTTTTTCTTATTTATTGGAGTAGGGGGCTTACGCAAAACGTGTGTGTGTGTGTGTGTGTGTGTTATTTTGGCTTGTTGATGAAGTTACTGGGACTTGTTGCCTATGTGCATGATGCTGTTTAAGATTTTTCCTCACTTGTTCTTAGAGAAGTCTATTTTTCTTTTTTTGTGGGAACTGTGGACTTTGGGAAACAAGTTTGCATTAGGTCTTTTAAATGAGCCTGTCAAACTGTCGCTTTACTGGCTTTAAGCCACTGTTTTAATATTTTTATATATTGTTTTTGTTGAACTGATGAAACGTTAGCCTGAACAATCTTTTCTTGAACTTGGTAATCTTTAGTGGGTACTAATGACTTACTGACTTACAGTTTTACTGACTCGACTTCGTGGTCTTCTGCACTTTTGTTTTGAGGGGGGGTTGTTGCGTTCTTTTCACAGCAATGATTATGTCAGAGTTCTCGTCACTGTTTTCCTTACATGGCTGCACTACTGTTGGGGTTGCCCCCACGTTGGGTGCCGCTATTGGGGTTACTCCTTGCGGGGGTCTGTCCTGCAGACTTTAACAACGTATGAAAAAAGTACAGTGACACACAGATATTATGCCTTGCCAGTTAGGCTGAGTGTGACTGGGTGGCTTACAGGCACTTTGGAGAGCGTTGTGAACAGTTGCAACTGCCAGCCTTCTTTAGCTAGTGAGACTCGCATTTATTTCGTAAAGTTTAATTGACAAAGGCTTGAGTTAACACTACTAGAGTGAAAATTAAAGCGCAGGTTTTGATGCTTAAAGCAGACACTATTAGTGGATAATATTTTTGATTAACTTTTTTTTGAGAGGGCTATTTGGCTTAAATGTTAGTTTTAAGACTATATGAGTAAACAAGTTAGGTAAACACCTCTGCATACTTTAGCTATTTGTTTTACTTATTAACTAAATGTAAAGAGGATTTAGGCTGCTTTTAGCTGAAACTTTCACTGAAACTACTAAAAAACTTTTAGGCCTTTTAAAAGGGTTTGAGACTATATTTTATAACTTTACTGTTGTTTTAGTATTTTTGCTACTACCTTGAGTGAATTCTTACATGAGATATTACTATATTGTAGGATTTTTGCATTGATATTGTGGAACTTTCGGGTTATTATGTAAGTTCGTTGTGGCTGTGTAAATTATTTATGTCTGTCATTGAATCAGCTTTCTGTCTGACCTACAGTAGATCTACCCTGTGGCATCTTAGTTATGCCTTAGCTGTTGAGGCTATCATCATGCTTAAAACTGTCTTTGCTATTTTTTTTCCTGCCCTAGTAGTATACAACTTGGAGTTCCACTGCCTGTTATAAGCATTAATGTATGTGCCTCAGTGACCATCCCACTCATAGTCTCTGGGGGGATCACACCACTGGCAGCAGCTCTCAGCAACTTTTATCCAAATTGTGCTGATCTTTCTTGGCAATAAGTAATTTAGGTGTGATGCTGATTCTCCAGCATGCTAAATGGCCTGTTGTGGTAAAGTTTTATCAGTCCTCCAGTTATAACACACTGGAAGTAAGAATTAAAATGAAAGATTGGCTATCAGACACTGGAAGCCCATATAGTCCTGTTTTGAACTATTCCTGTGTGTTTTAGAGGTGAACGTGCCACCTTTCCCTTTATCCATCATAGATGCATAGAAGAGAGCCAAGGAGAAAAAAAATTCCTGTGTATATGGTTTGAGTAAACCTTTGAGAAGTTAGAGTCAGGCTTAACCTTTGTATCAAAGCTTTAATTAGATCATCTTTATTTTTTCCCCCTAGGTAGAGTTTAATTTTTCACATAGATGTAAGGACTATGAGGAAACACTTACACTGAAGTAAACTTCTACCACTCAGAAAATTCTTGATTAGAAACGGTATAGATATAGCAGTTTTTTACAATTGCTGTTTTGTCTGAAATAGTTGAGAAGCCAGAACCATTTTAGCCTCTGCCTGACAAAGTTTTCCTAAAATCCTTTCACTGTGCTAAATCCACCCATTAGTAGATGAGATTAAAATTGGAGTTTAGATTGTGGCTGGGCGTGGTAGCTCACACCTGTAATCCCAGCACTTTCGGAGGCTAAGGCAGGCAGATCATGAGGTCAAGAGATCGAGACCATCCTGGCCAACATGGAGAAACCCCGTCTCTACTAAAAATACAAAAAATTAGCTGGGCGTGGTGGTGCATGCCTGTATTCCCAGCTACTCAGGAGGCTGAGGCAGGAGAATTGCTTGAACCAGGGAAGCAGAGGTTGCAGTGAGCTGAGATTGTGCCACTACACTCAAGCCTGTATTTTAAAAACTAGGACAGAAAAAGCACACTGGTCTCAGTTTCTGGTTCTCATACCCTACCATATTACTAATGTGCTTAGTTTTTAATCCAAGTATTAAAGATGATGAATAAGGAGCAAAAAAAAGTTAATGAAGAGAACATAATGATGCACCTGTTCTTGTTTCTATTACTTTTGTATCTTTACCATCATATATGTTCGCTTATATTTGTTTCTGAAGAGACAAAAAACAAGCTAGAATTGGCTTGGCCATGGCTATCCTTTCTTCATCCCTCATCCTTTCATGCTGTTGGAAAGTAAACTAGAGCAGGCATCCCCTGGGGGTGGTGCTGTAGGTACAGCCCATGTAGTCATACTTTGGGGAGTAAATGTAGGCTTGGAGAGCAGTATCTTACTTAGTAGACCCAAAGTCTTAGGATTTAAAAATGTATATGAGTTTCTGAACTCTTAGTTGTTGAATTTAAAGTAGTGGGGAGTTGGACTGGAGGAACGAGTTGGACTGGAGGAATTAAGATTTAATTTTGGGGCAAGTTTAAAGTATTGTTCTTTAAACTAAATAAAAGGCGAGTTAGGTAACTCGCCTGGACAGCTGTGTACTTTACTGGCTGTACCATTTTCTTTTCTCTCTTCCCTTCCTTTCCCCTTTCCTATTATTCTGTCATCTTCAGCCACATTGCTATTACCTTACCCTTTGGTGTTACATATAGTTCCAGGGGTCGGAAGATGTCCTTGCAGCACTTCTCTTTTGGTTGCTGTTTTTAAACAGTGGATTTGCTATTAATACCAAGTCATTAGCTTTTTTGATTGCAGAGATTTTATGCTCCTTGTCTTTGTATCTAACACCTGCCACACCTTGCCTGGTACCTTGCACCTCGTTGACATTTTAGGGCTTGTTGAATGGAATTCAAGTTTTGAAAAAATGCTCATCTTTTTTTTTTTTTTTTTTTTTTTTTGAGATGGAGTCTCGCTCTGTCACCCAGGCCGGGTGCAGTGGCATGATCTCGGCTCACCCACCTCAGCCTCCCAAAGTGCTGGGATTACAGGCATGAGTCACCACGCCTGACCTGGGCAAGTTTCTTAACCTCTCTGAGCCTCAGTTTCTCATCCGAAAAGGGAATATTAATGATGTTAATAGTACTTATCATATTTTATGTGGACTAAGTGGGACAATACATGTAAGAGACTTAGGTTTATGCTGACCCATAGTAAAAATCAAAAATCTTAAAAAAAAATTAGCAACTATCATTAATTTTTACTGTGCATTGAGTACATTTAGTATGGTTAAATTTGGACAATTATTTATACCACTAGTGATGTAAGAATATTTCTGTGTATTTTAGCATTTGATTTCAGCAGAGCAAGGCTGATCCCAGTATTTCAAAGGAAAGAATGGTTTTGTTATTGTTAACTGTGGCAGTTTTAGTAGCGTAGTGTTTATTGAGTGACTGCCGTGTGTCAGACATTGTGTAGAGCATTGCAAGTGACACAAAGGAGCAGCACAGAATCCCTACAGTAAAAGCTTGGGGCTTGGTCATTGCAGGCTGGAGTGCTAGTAGAACATGAAAGTGGTGATGCTTGGGCCCTGCTTTCATCTCAGAGTTGCTCATAGTCCAGTGGGAGAGACAACAGGTGAGCCACAGCAGCAGGAAGAAGAGCTGAGGAAGGAGGCTGTGCAGCTGCCCTGGGCTGAGAGGCCCACTTCCCCAAGAAGGAGGTTACTGCTTTGATGGGGTGTTGGGATGGGAAGAAGAGGTTCCAGGCAGATAACAGCATCTGGCTAGAGAATTGAGAGGTTTTTTTCTGGACATAGGTGTTTTTTTTTTTGCTTTGTTTTTGCTTTTTTAACTGACCAAGCTCGTTTTTGTGTGTTTGTTTTTTAACTATAGCCTAACATAGGTTTCTTTCTTTTTTTTTTTTTTTTTTTTTTAAATATTTTACCAATTTCTGTGCTGAAGGAAAACATAGGTTTTAAGTTATACTTTCCCTACCTCCCCCAGCCCCAATCACTCTTTTTTAGTGAAAAAGTTTGGACATGAAAGACTCTAATATATTCTTGCCTTTGGGTATGAATGATTGTCTTTTACTCAAATGATTGTTCTTTCATAAACCTTAGTGACGCAAGTCTGGACAGACCAGGCTCTGTAGGAACATTCCTGAGAAAACATTAGTAACGTTAATTTCTTCTTTCCACAGTATGATCTTAGCTTTGATAAATGACTGAAGCTGGAGAAGCCGTGGTTGAAGTCAGCGTACACTACAGTGCACAGATGAGGAGCCAGAGACGTCTTAAATCATCCTTAGAACCGTGACCATAGCAGTATATATTTTTCCTCTTTGAACAAAAAACTATTTTTGCTGTATTTTTACCATATAAAGTATTTAAAAAACATGAATTGAGTTTCTGTAGATTTCTAGTTCCCAACTTTAGCCTGAATGCCAACACTTGAAGGTGTTTTTCATCATCTGCATGCTGAAGGTGGTTATTTGTATGTAGGAACAGGACTGCCGTCCCAGCTTTGCATGCCAAAGAAATAAAAAACACACTTTAAAGGGCAAATGAAGAGATAGCAAAGGTGCCCTTCAGGTCTACTGAAAAGTTAAGAGTACAAAACAACACTGTTGATCTGGACAATAGAAGAAAAATTTAATTACCCTTTTTGCCTGGGTTGCGGCAACTTCATTTAGTATGGTTTAAAATTTATGAGACTGTCAGCTAAAAGTCTTTTCACGAGAACGTCAATAGAAAATAGCATTTCAAAATATATTTATATATTTCTTTGCACAATTTGTGAAACCTTATAAGCCAGTTTTCCCAGGTACAATGTAGTTTCTGCTGATGGAAAGGAAACATTTAAAAACCAATATAGTATTTTGTCAAGAGCTTTCATTTAAAAGCCACTACCTCCACAGTTGCCCCCAAACCGAGACAATCCCCAGTGGCTCTTGCCAGTCTGGTTTTCATATTGCAATTATTCCAATTGTATTTGATCTCCCTGATACGTACTTTAATGGGTTTGGAGAAGTGATTTGGTAGAAGATGCTAATCAGATTAGAAGCAGGAATAGTCATTCAGTGTCAGTGAAATTGAGCCTTTTGGTGCTCTGCCTGGTGCCAGATTAACGCTTCTATTCTTGCACTGACCACGTTGTGAATTGGGAGATCCAATACAAGCCATTTCATGGACATAGCAATATACAACCAAACTCTGTTCCTTGGAGCTGTATTTGTAAATTCTTGCAGTTGGTGAGAGCAGTTCACTTCCTCAGCTCTGTTTGCCAGCTCTTAAAGGGTAAAATAAACCTGGCAATTGATCCTCAGTCCTAGTTTGTGCTTTAATGTTGCTATCTTAAGCCCTGGCATTGGGCAAAACATGACTGTGTCCTATGGCAGAGTCCAGAGGGATTATTCACTCTAGTTGAGATAGAATTGGGTAGCTAAACACGGTGTGTGGTCCCCAAAAGATTAAATGTTGCATGTCCTTTTGGTCCTGGACTAGGTCTAGCCTTGGCAGAAGCAAGGGAGCCATTAAGCCAAACTCCCTGTACAGACAGACCATGTTTCAAGGATGGAAGTAGTGCCCTGGCAGCACACAAAAGGAACGGTGAAATGGTAGGCAAAGTGAACTTGGCTCTGTTGGCTTCTCTGGGGTCGCAGAAATCGCTCCTTATGGTAACTTTATATTTCTCTCAGGCACAGGGCCAAGCAGCTGTGTAACACACACATTACTTTGCTTGCATCTCTTTTTCATACTTTTTCCGTCGGAGGCACCTTTGCTTAAAAAACAATCCCTTCACTCTGCCTTTCCTCCTAACTTCCTGTGCCTCTTCATGTTCTGCTCAAGATTTTTAAAGCAATGAAGCTGTTAGAGAACTTAAATCCTTGCAACTGAGAGACAAGCTACTTAAACTCAAAGGTGATAAGGCTTTTTTTTTTTTTTTTTTTTTTGAGATGGGGTCTTGCTCTGTCACCCAGGCTGTGGTGTAGTGGTGTGATCTCGGCCCACTGCAACCTCTGTTTCCTGGGTTCAAGTGATTCTCCTGCCTCAGCCTCCCGAGTAGCTGGGATTACAGCTAGCTACTCCCGGCCAATTTTTGTATTTTTAGTAGAGACAGGGTTTCACCATGTTGGCCAGGCTGATGTTGAACTCCTGACCTCAAATGATCTGCCTGCCTCAGCCTCCAAAAGTGTTGGGATTACAGGCATGAACCACTGTGCCCAGCCATGTAGAGAACTTTTGACCAAAATGTTTTACCTTCTCATTCAGATATTCTTAGTAACCAAAATAGTGACCCATGCAATTGAGAGAGCCTTTGGGCTGTCAGTTTACAGTATGTCAGGGATAAGTTGCTGAGGCTGAGCAAATCAGAAAGGTGCCATGTTTATAACAAAGGACAAGAGCTCCTTACTTCTGAAACATTATGGTTAAAAACATAAACTCTTCCTTCTTGTATTAGTTGTCCATCAAAGCCAGGAAACTGGAGGATCACTGTAGTTAAGAAAATTTTTTTAAAAATTAGAGACAGGATGTTGCCCTGTTGCCCAGCTGGAGTGCACTGGCACAATCACAGCTCACTGCAGCCTCGAACTCCTGGACTCAAGCAATACTCTTGCCTCAGCCTCTCAGGTAGCTGGGACTAGGTGCATACCAACATGCCCAGCTAATTTTTAAAAATGTTTTTGTAGAGACAGAGATTTTGCTGTGTTGCCTAGGCTGGTATCAAATCCTGGCCTCAAGTGATCCTCCTGCCTTAGCCTCCCAAAGTGTTGAGATTACAGGTGTGAGCCACCATGCCCAGCTAAAAAAAATTTGGGGGGCGCTTCCACAAGTAATGAAAAGGGGAGGCAAAAGCACTGACTTTAAAAAGCTGTGGTTAAAATGCTATCAATTTTCTCTGCTTTTCATTGATTGGAGAGTTGTAGAGGAACTTAGAGATCATTTTGCCTAACTCCCTTATTTCAGAGATAGAGACTGAGGCCTAGAGATTGCTCAAAGTGTCATAACTCTGAGCATCTGGAATCCTGATGTTCAGTCCAGTGTTCTTTCTCCTTACCACTCCTCTTCCCTGTCCCTCTACAATGGCAGTACCCAGGGCACAGTCAATAGACTACTATGGAGTGCTCCTATGTGCATATTTTTAGTACATATCATTTTCCCTTGCCTTTTTCCTTCTATCCTTTCAGTGGTAGCAGCTGCCCTTTGTTAATCCCTGTAACCTCAGCTGAGCGAGCAGAGGAAGCAAGATCCAAGATGCGGCTTAGTTCATCAAAGCCTAGCAGGTCCCCTCAGCTGCCTTTTCATGCCTGCCACACAGACAACAGTAGAACAAAACCTGACCTGGTCTTTTGAAGAGCTAAGAAAGCTTCCCATAGTACTTTATCTCCCATAGCTTACCACATTCTATCTGGTATTATAGTTATTTGTATGCAATTAATCACTCTTAGATTGTATGTTCCTGGAGGGCAGAGTACGCTCATTCATATTTGTATCTTCTTCCTTCTGCTCTTGGCACCTAACAGTGCCATGCACACAGAAACAATAAATGATTGTTGAGTGAGTACGTAAATCTGATTGTGGTGTTCTGTTGCTTTTTCAGCAAGAAGTCAAACTGATGACATTTAAGTCAGAGAAGCAGCAATGGAGCAGCATAATCAAAGTTCACCATCTTTGTTTTCAAGGTAGTCACATGAAATACTCTTGACATGCTAGGCTAGGAAATGGCTATAATTGGTCTCCATTTGAGACTGGAGAAATCAGCTTTGCTCACAGGTAATACTTTGCCAAGTAGTTGTGAAAAATATACTAGGTGTAATTAATTGTTCTCAAAATCTAAATAAACTTGTAATATATGGAAATAGGCAGCAAGATAGAGAAGGTAAGTTTGAAATTCCACACTTATCTGGATCTTTGTCATCTGAATTTATGTACTTTAAACCAAAGACACTATTTTACTATGTAATATAGCAAAAATTGAAATGTTCTTGATTTAATGAAGCCTTTTGGATCTAATCCATCTTTTTCATGAATGTTTGAAAAGGTAGAAACCTTTTTTTTTTTTTTGCTTCAGTTAAATACAGTCTAATGACTGAAGGTTATTCAAAGCTTTCGGGTTATTCTGCACTACAGTAATCACAATAATCAGTCTGGACACGTTAAAGGGACTGTTCACTGAGCTAACTTGTTTCTGAGCTCTGGTTGCTCTTTAATAAGTTCTTGGGTAAAGGCTGCTTTTATTTTCAGTTGCTTCCCTCTGAAGCTGGGTGGAGAAGAGTGGGTGGGTGGGTGGGTGGTGGAATCAGCAGGCTGAGAGAATTCAGTGGTTTGCCTGTGGCTTCCTCTGCTGTATATTTGGTTTGCTGCATCCGTTATGGAGCAATCTTGGTTTCTATATCAGTTCCCATTACACATTAGCACCTAGTCAGAATGGGAGTCAGTTGAACATACACTTTAATTCCTGTTTTCTAGATCCTGTTTCACAGGTTGGATGCAACCAGGGTGAGAGTTGAACCTCTCGTGTTGCTCAATTAAAAGTAACACATTTGACTGGCACTGTTATCTATCAGAAAGAGACCTGTGGGAAGGTGAATCCTCTGGGGTAGCTTAATATAAATTGGACAACTTTCTGGGAGAGAGTAATAGGACTTACCCAGGTTGGTAATTTTCTGTTTTACCAGCTGCAATAATCAAATTGTGATCATACTTGCTGATTCAAACAGCAGAGAAAAAAAAAAAAACTTACACTAATTCTTTATCCATTACCTACTACCTTCCTTGACCTTCACCACCCTCCATTTTGAAGCAAATCCTAGACCTCATTACATCTGTAATATTTTAATATGTTTCTCTGTAAGATTAGGGTTCTTAAAATACACATGATGGCCGGGCGTGGTGGTTCACACCTGTAATCCCAGCACTCTGGGAGGCCGAGGTGGGCGGATCGCAATGTCGGGAGATTGAGACCATCCTGGCTAACATGGTGAATCCCTATCTCTACTAAAAATACAAAAAATTAGCCAGGCATGATGGCACGCGCCTGTTGTCCCAGCTATTTGGGAGGCTGAGGCAAGAGAATTACCTGAACCCGGGAGGTGGAGGTTGCAGTGAGCCGAGATCGTGCCACTGCACTCCAGCCTGGGTGACAGAGCAAGACTGTCTCAAAAAACAAAACAAAAAACACCAAAAAAACCCACAGGTGACTACAGTACCAGTTTCACACATAAACTGGCAATTAAAAAAATTTTTTTTTTTATGGACTGTGATCCCAGAATAAACTGGCAATTTCTTAATATATATTAAATATCTAGGCCAGGCACAGTGACTCATGCCTGTAATCCCAGCACTTTGGAAAGCCAAGGTAGAAGGATCGCTTGAGGCCAGGAGTTTGAGAAACCCTGGGCCACACCGTGAGACTCCATCTCTTAAAAAAAAAAAATTAGCCAAGATAGGCATTTATACAGTCCTAGCTACTTGGGAAGCTGAGGTGGAGGCATGGCTTGAGCCCAGGAGTTCAAGGTTACAGTGAAATATGATCACACCTCTGCACTGTGGCCTGGGCAATAGAGCAAGACTCTTATCTCTTGAAAAAAGATAAAAATTTGTTGTGGAGGTTTCCCTCTACAAAACTTGAGTCTGTTTTACAATTAAGGCTGGGTATGGTGGCTCATGCCTGTAATCCTGACACTTTGGGAGGCCAAGATGGGCAGATCACTTGAGGGCAGGTGTTCAAGACCAGCCTGGCCAACAGGGTGAAACTTCATCCCTACTAAAAATACAAAAATTAGCTGTGTCTGGTGGTGCATGTCTAGTCCCAGCTACTTGGAGGCTGAGACGTGATAACTGCATGAACCTGGGAGGCAGAGGTTGCAGTGAGCTGAGATCCACCACTACACTCCAGCCTGGGTGACAGAGCGAGGCTGTTTAAAAACAAAACAAAAACGGACGGATCACGAGGTTAAGAGATCAGGACCATCCTGGCCAACGTGGTGAAACCCTGTCTCTACTAAAAACACACACACAAAAAATTAGCCTGGTGGTGCGTGCCTGTAGTCCCAGCTACTTGGGAGGCTAAGGCAGGAGAATTGCTTAAAACTGGAAAACGGAAGTTGCAGTGAGCCAGGATCGCACCACTGCCCTCCAGCCTGGCGACAGAGTGAGACTCCTCTAAAACCAAAACTAAAACAAAACAAAAACAAAAAACAACCCCCCCCCCCCAAGCAATCGATACGAAGGAGTCTCCAGAATTTCAAGTGTCATTTCCTTCTATGAATTAAGCAGTTCACTAGAATCAAAGCGAGGCCTTAAACTTTTCATCTATCTTTGAAAAATTTTAACAGTCAATTTTTCCAAGGTAAGTGGCCATCTATAGACACCAAAAAAATATTTTATGGTGTAGTGACTAAAAACATGAGCTCAAAGGCACATGGGTTTGAGTACCAGCTCCTTCATACCTTATCTTTTAAAGCCTATTTCCCTCATTTGTAAAATGAGAATTAGCATACTTGCCCCACAAAGCTACCTTGATATTTAAATGAGAATGCATATAAATGGCTCACACTCCTAGTGACTGGCCTACAGTAAGTACCCAAATGAATACTTCTTGTTCAATAACCAAATAGGTGTAGTATGTGTATAATTAATGTTGTGGTTAGTTCCTCTGAATGCCCTCCTTGCTCCTGCTTTTCATTCTTTTCACTGATGTAACATAGCATGGTCTTGTGGTTTTCAAACACCAACAAGTGCATTGGTGCCAGGCTGACAGCATAAAATTACCTTGTCTTGAGCAGTGGCTCACAGCTATAATCCCAGCACTTTGGGAGGCCAAGGTGGGAGGACTGCTTAAAGCCAGGAGATTGAGACCAGCCTGGGCAACAAAGTGAGACCCCTGTCTCTACATTAAAAAATTAAAAGATAAAATTACCTGGAGTGTTCACACACACACACAATTCCAGATCTCCCTTTGACTCAGGATCTGAAAGTTGGCTCAGAAATCTCAAACTCAGAAAAGCCTCCAATTGAGTCTCACATGCACTTGGAAAAATTTGGCTTTGGAATCAAATAGGTTATATCTTTAAGCTTGAGTTTATCACCTGGAAAATAGTGGGCAGTAATACTTGTTTACAGTAGACAGTTAATATATATGAAATGCTTAGCTTAGTGCCTGGCATCTAATAGGCACTCCAGTTGTCTATTTTTACTAAGAGGAAGTACAGAAAGAAACAGGAAAACCAAGTCAGTTGTTTAGTTTTTTTGTATGCAAGTTAACCAAAACTTACTGACTGAAAACATGCAAATCCATTAATGGGGCAAAAAAGCCCACTTAAACATACTTACCTGGGAAAGGTTCAGGTATATTCATCTACAGTTTATTTTCCTTTTCAAAACATAGCATGCAGATCCAAAATATATTTTGTTTTCTATTAGAAGTGTGTCTCTCTGTTCTTTAAAAAGGATTTTTAGAAAGTTTTGTTGATGTTAATAAAATCAGGGCTCCCTTTTCTGAATGCTTAGGGCACCAATTGATATTTTTCAGCTACGGGGGATGAGGGAAGATTATTCAACATTTGGAAACTATTTGGAATACAATTTCCAATCCAATGTGTCTCTCTATTTCTTAATTATATTCAAAACACTAGGGAAAAAAGCCACACAGCCTTTTTTCTAAATAAAATATGCTAATTGAACATTTAGCATATTCATTCATTTTATTCTATTTTTAAAAATAAGCTAAACTTGCAGTGAATCATTTTTACTCTAGATATGTTCTGTCACCATGGCCAATTGTCTTAAGTGTCTTTCCTGAGCGTATGGAAGAAGTTTAAGAAGTCTTAAATTGCACGGAAGGGACTAATGTACATAAAGTTGCGCCAACTTTAATACCGTGACCAAGGAAGCTACTACTCACATCAAAAGGGAAGTTAAAACTTGTCTCATCTGAAGATAAAAAACGAAACACAACAAAATAAACTTGACTGAAAATTTGCTATTTGTCCGTTTGTTTCCCACATTAGCTATACCAACATGCTGATTTAATAACTTTACATGACTAGAATGTTTCATATATAGCAAGCTTTTAAGTTTGAAGGAGAAGAGCCTACTGCCACAAAACCAACAACCAAGATTCTTGAAAGATGTGATAGGATGAGGGGGAATACTTCTGTTTGTTGAATCTTCCTTAAGTTTTAAGACTTTTTGGAAAAGAAGTCATTAAATGATGTAATAAAATACCAGTTTTTCTTTTGCTTAAGTGGAAGAGAATTAGATTGTATTTTTTTATTTTTTGAGAGGGAGTCTTGCGCTGTTGCTCAGGCTGGAGTGCAATGGCACGATCTTGGCTCACTGCAACCTCTGGCTCCCAGGTTCAAGCGATTCTCCTGTCTCAGCCTCCTGAGTAGCTGAGACTACAGGCATGCGCCACCACACCTGGCTAATTTTTGTATTTTTAGTGGAGATGGGGTTTTGCCATGTTGGCCAGGCTGGTCTTGAACTCCTGACCTTAGGTGATCTGCCTGCCTCGGCCTCCCAAAGTGTTGGGATTACAGGCATGAGCCAATGTACCTGGCCAGATTGTATTTTAAAATGAGAATCTGTACTCTTAGATTTGTTAAGGGCTGAGAAAATTTCTATACCTGGTCCTGGGAACTGGCATGAAACTCTAAATGTAGATGAATAATCTGACAACTTGGCTAAATCTGCTGTTAAAGTATAGCTGTATTTAAAGAAAACAAGTAGAAAATTTTCTCTCTTCTCTTTCCTGTTAATCGGAGAAAGCTGCAAACCATGATTTTCTAAGCAGTGAGCAGTATTATGGAAGCATTACCTCTCACAGCTACACTCAACATTAGTTGGCTGCCAAATACTTATTTTTCACATTTCGAACTTTATTTTTGAACAAAATGGGGCATACAATTACTTTAAAACGGAAATGCTCCTAAAATTTTTCTAAATCTATCCATGATTGCACAATGGCCCTTAAAAAGATGATCCCAATAGACTAAACACTGCTTCTTCAGCTATCACTCACAAACTCTAGGTACATATATCAAAGACAAATTCAGCAAATCAGAGCCAGCCATGGTGGTTTGCATCTGTTATCTCAGCACTTTGAGAGGCTGAGGCAGGAGGATCGCTTGAGCCCAGGAGTTCAAGTCCAGTCTGGGCAACACAGTGAGACTCTCTCTAAAATACATAAAAGTTCAGCAAATCAATTGTTGCTAGGCAAAAAGTACTAAACATTCAGATTAATGGATATTAGGAGATGTAACACACCAAGGATTATTTAGGTATTCACTCTGTTTATTGGATTGAAAGAAAGGGAATACAAATGACTGGTTAAGTGCTGCGCACTGACATGGAAAAGGTGTATTTAAAAAAATCCCAGTAAAGCAAATCAAAGTTAATGTAGTTTCAATTGAACAAAAATTTAAACACATTTAATATACTACACATTTATAAAATAAAAGTCAAAGTGTTTTGTAAATAATTAGTAAACAAGTGAAAATAAATATCAGAGACCTGAAGTTTTTATACTTTAATGAATAAAGAAATTTAAACTAACTAAATATAATCTGAGAGGCAGTTAAGAAAACAAAAATCAAAACCCACCAAAATTTAAGAACACAATCTTTTGAAACATTTAATCAGTCCATAGCAAATAGTTATTACATACCAAAAGCTCTAAGTGTTAACTAGTTCCACCACAATGCCATGTAAATCTTGACAATTTAGAAATCTTGAGATCAACACCGTAAGTTCTTTTCTTGATCTCTACAGCTTGGTTTGTAAGTACATATATGCTTTTGTGGATCTATTCCCCTCGCCACACACACACATTTTCAAGACGCCAATAACATTTTTTCCATCTGTGCCTAAAAATGTTACAATTCAGTTCTAGCACATTGACCCTGATAATGAAAATGTTTAAGTTAAAGATGGGGACACAATTTCAATCTTATAAAAATATACCAGTATTAACCAAACCTTAAACTCAGAGGGCACTTTACATGTGCACGAGACTTTTAGTAAAAATGACAAGATCCTAGAACAGCTGTTTCCAGGACTTATGAATCAAGTACTCTCTCTCTCACATACAAACAGAGCACACACACACACACACATATTTTTATACTATTAGTTTTGTTAAATCCAGGCTATCTGGATTAAGTAGATAGGGGATGGGTTTTTATAGTTTTTATTTTTGTAACTATAGGGCAGCTACTATAACAATAGCTTAACAACACTGAAAAATTTCAATTAAGTTCACCCTGTTTTTAGAAAGTGTCTAAGTGTAAATGCAAATTCACCTCTTCTTTTTAAGTTAGCAGTTTGTATTAAATCAGATATGGTTTCTGAAATGGAAGTAATGTGTTGGAGAGCAACCCAAAAGGAGAGTTGCTAAATTGTGAATGAGAAATTAAAGTAAAAACAAATCAAAATATTTATACATTTTAGAGATGGGACAAAAAGGATATTAAGAAAAATGTCTTCTTTCCTCCCCATTCAAAAGCAGCCATTCTTCTGCTGTGAAAGAAACTGACATGGATATTTTCCCTTTCAAGAGATGTACGATATATTTACCCACTGTGAGGCAGAGGTGATAGGGTCAGTTCTTGTTTGCAGGAACCAACATCCTAAAAAAGAAAATTTCAAGATGGGGAAGGGGTGGGAAAGAAGGATTTTCTATTAATGTCATGGAATGCCACTCTAGAGGCAGAACACTCCTAATAATAAAATTCACCATATTATTCTGTTTTTTCTCAGCCTAAGAAAAGAAAATATTCAAAAAATTGGATTTTTTTCTCCTTTCAACTGTAGGATATTCTAATTATTTGAAGTTAGGGAATTCCCCCCCCATTTTTTTTCCCACCCAATAAAATGGGCCAATTTGTAGGGATCTATGCAAATAAACTGTTCTCTGTTTAAAATACTTACCTGGTTTAATACAACACATTTATCTGGCCAATAAGAGCAACAGAAATATAGCTGTCATGAAGACTAATAAAATACAAAAACCAAAGCTAAAGCTTTGTCATCCCCCCCCCAACTAACTCTCACTCTAATTCTTTTATTACCACCCACACACTAATCTCAGTAATCCCCAAGTCCAACATTTTACCATTAATAACCAATTATTTGGAGGAAAAAGACATTTAATTTTATATTTGCTTTAGCCCTTAATCAATGCATAACAACAACAAAAACATTTTTAAGCACATGGAAATGAGCCTACTAACCTGATTTTTGGAGCCCAAATTCTCCACTCTATTTTGATCTATGTGCAAAAAGTATTGGTACTTTTCAATTTATACATTTGTTAGTATCTTGTGGCTGGCTTCACGGTATTCTCACCCTTAAGCCTACTATAGAGCCTATAGCACTATCAGAAGTTTTCAATTAATAGCTATGGATTGGAAAATCCTGTGATCAGTTTCTTATACCGTAAAATCCTAGGCTTCTTTACCATTTATTTCACCTTTCTAGCACAGTCACTGCATGGCAAATGTATGGAACAGACATTTACAGCAAATTGGCACGGCAAAGTACCAGTTTATACAGGAAGCTGCCAGTTAAGACAGACCCGGAAAACAAACTCACCTAGCTGCTATAGAAACCTTTGCATAGTTGTTACTCCGTTTTAATAGGAGTTATGTTCTTGTAAAATGTGCCTCACTTTTACTCCACTTTTTAAAAGTGTTTTTTAACTACTTCAGAAGCACTCTGAAAACTCAGATCTAGGGGTGGTTAGGTGTAGAGAGTAGAATCTGAGTGCCAAATTGCCACTGAATGGGCACAAATCTCAGTGTTACACATGTACCATAGCACACTGTAACCAAATTTGTAAACAGCTGTGGAGTTTCTATGCCCATGTTTAGTGATGTTACTGTAGAGACTGGGGTGTATTAATGGCTTCAGGGTACACATGAATCACTTAAAATATGAATGGTTTTTCACTATACTGAGGTAAAGAGAAGTTGCCACTTAATTACATACAGTTACCAATGAAGATTTTTATTCAAGCTTAAAGTAAAAAGTAATTTTAGTTAAGAAAAATGAAGTACCAGATAAACTGTAACATATATTTTAACTTAGAAGTATCAAAACAGGAATTCTTTGATTCTCTAAGTGGTGGTCTCTGCAAAATGGAGCTTGAAGAAATCTTTTACATACCAATTTGATAAAAGAGTCTGTTGACCACGATCTGTCATTTTCTCTTACTACGGGCTTCTGGGGAGAATGCATGCTATTTTAAGGCCAAATGTGTTTTTCTTTCTTCTCCCCTTCCCCTGACTTTCCCTTTCTCCCATCCCCAACCACCCACCCCCACAATGGGAGAATTTTTGACATCCAAGCCCTCTCTCTCCTTTGTGGATCCTGGAGGAGTCTATTCATGATCATAATTATATTATAGACTTGGCTACGCCTAAAGGGGAACTTAGTACAGGACTTTTTCTTCACAAGATTTTGGGGGTATCCCCATTCTCAACAGCTGGGGTCACCCTATTTATCCTCTACTGAAAAAATGGAGGGAATTTCAAGGGAGACTATGTTATGTTGTATTCAGCTGTTACAGAGTTTAAAAGCACAATGTGAACATCAGGCTTTTGGCTTATTTTAAATGTGAAATTCCCAAAATTAAAAGTGCTTTTCCATGAAGGAAACCTTTCCTTAAACTAAAAAAGGAGGGGCGAGGGAAAGACTATCCACAGCACCAGTTTAGAATGAGGTTCAGTATGGCAATATCTGAAAAAACTGAGAAGAAATAGTCTTTAAATTTATGTATCCCTATATGTCAAAATATTAAGGGCAATTAAGAGAAATGACTATGAGGTTTTAATCCCCGTTTAAGTATGTTTGTAACCTGCTGAATTCCTCTAACAATCGCAGTTGTACTATAAACTTCCAAGGTGGTTCTATCTGCTGGTTTTACTTTTCTGCTAGATCACACCAAAATTACTTCCCAAGTTGAGAAAAACTTGGAGCGAGCTTTATGGAAAACCAACTGACTACTGATCTTTCATCTTGGTGTATTTAAAATTCTTTTTGAATCCTGAATTTCTTCAAGATTGGGTACTGATGTTCCTTCAGGAATAAAACAAAAGGGGGGAAACCTTCAAAACATTACTCTGAATTTCCTGTGTAATGTTCTTCCAAGCACTGTTTCTGACCATGTCTCATATGGTATTCCAGAAGAGCATCAGTTATACTGTGTATTTAAGTCATTGAGGAAACTGTTTTTAAGCTGGTTTAGATTCCAAATGTATACAAATGAAGTCACTTTAATCCTATAAATACTTCTTAATTTATTTTTAAAAAATTGTGCTGTTAACCCTTTTACGGGGCAACAAGCTATGTGAAAAGTACAAAACTTTTTGTCAAATGTAATATTGAGAGTGCTTTTGACATAGTTCACTGGTTTATCATCTGGATCAGTATATACTGCGCAACGGGCAAGGCTAGAATCCATGAACCAAGCTGCAAAGATCTCAAGCTAAATAAGGCGGAAAGATTTGGAAAAACAAAAGGAGGGAAATTCTTTCCTATCCAATGTATACTCTTCAGACTAATGCACTCTTTCTATCAAGCCTTCTAAACTGTTAAATAAAGTTTTCCAAACAAGCATTTAAACTTCATTACACAGAAGAGCAACAAGAATGGTATCCTGCCAGACAAAAGACAGGAAGGAAAAAAATATATATACTGAGTTCAATGGGTAAGCCTGAATGTAGCACAGTTCTTCACAACCGATGGGGGATAATTCGACACGGTGTCCAACAACGTTCTAACGACGTGCTTCATCTCAACTGGTTACTATGAAGCAAGGTGTAAATGTTTGGCCCCAATCGGGCTTCAGAAATGGTTCTTTTTTCATGACGAGCATGTCTGTCCAGGCTATCAATCATGTTTGTTTGCACCAAATCCCAAGCCATTAAAATACGACTAATTTTAAGTTAAACAGAAGTCGTCTGCTCCAAATTCGCCATCAACTATCCATGCTACTGCATTCCTCTGAATGAAGACAAGATGAAATGTATGGGGGGGGGAGGGGGAGAGGAAAAGAGGGGGAGGGAGAGAAAAAAGTTACCAGTTAGAAAGTTTCAAAATTAGCATTAGGATATTACAAAATTATACTAACATTAAAAACTCAAATTCTTGACACTTTAGTATAATCATTAAATATACTCATTGTAATGAGTATGATACATGAGACTCGTTAAAACAGTGTGTCTCCATCGTGTCTTAGACCACATACACAATCTAAATTCATGATTATTTTGAAGACTGAAGAAATGCAAGTGAACAATCATGTTAGAATCTCATGCTTTTATTTTTTTGAGACAGGGTCCCACTCTTTGACTCAGGCTGGTGATGCAATCTGGGCTCACTGCAATCTCTGCCTCCTGGGCTCAAGTGATCCTTCCACCTCTGCCTCCTGAGTAGCCAGGATTACAGGCGCATGCCAGCACACCTGGCTACTTTTTTGTATTTTTTTGTAGAGACAGGGTTTCGCCATGTTGCTGGGCTGGTCTTGAACTCCTGAGCTCAAACAATCTGCCTGCCTTGGCCTCCCAAAGTGTTGGGATTACAGGGACAAGCCGCCGTGCCTGGCCTCAAAATCTCTTACTTTTAAAATTAACCTTGAAACGAATAGAAAAATCTTTATGTTACGATGGTAAACAGGAAAAAAGAAAAATCTGGCAGTCTAAGGTAGAATAACATTATAACTATGCAGCTGTTAATCCTCCTTTCAGTTGCTCAGTCTGAAATTCTACAGTATCGCCCTACTCCATTTTTTTCGGGGGTTGGGGGTGTGTATAACAGCTTTAAGATATAATTCATATATTATACAATGTAACCATTTAAAGTGTACACTTTGAACCCAGGAGGTGGAGGTTGCAGTGAGCTGAGATCATGCCACTGTGCTTCAGTCTGGGCGACAGAGTGAGAGTCTGTCTCAAAACAGAAACAAAAAACAACAAACAAAAAAATAAAGTATACAATTCAGTGATTTTTAGTGTATCCACAGAATTATACAATCATTAACAATCAATTTTAGAACATTTTCAACATTCATTAGCAAACACCTCCCCAAGCCCTAAGTAACCACTATATCTATATAGTCTACAGATTTGTCTATTTTGGACCATTCCATATAAATAGAATCACAATATGTGGTCTCGTGTGTCCTGCTTCTTTTACTTAGCATATTGTTTTCAAGGTCCATTCACACTGTAGCACGCATCGGTACTTTGTCCTATTCCATTTTATGCATCCTTCAAAAAAATATATAATTCTACTGTTAAAATAAAACTTTATTTACAGTCAATAATTCTGTTAAAATTTCTCTCTTTTGAAATGGAGCTGTTGAGTGAAATATTTTTATTTCACGACTTACAGTATTCTACTGTGTTGTATTTTTCCTTTTCTGTTTTTCCTTCAGAGACAGGGTCTCATTCTGTCACCTAGGCTGGAGTGCAATGGCATGATCCTAGTTCACTGCAGCCTCAAACTCCTGGACTCAAGAAATCCTCCTGCTTCAGCCTCCCGAGTAGCTAGGATTATTGGCGCAAGCCACCATGCCTGACTATATTTTGATTTCTGAATACTGATTTCTTTAGCCTCATCTATATTTTTCAGAAATTCTATTCTAAATAGTTATTACTTTAATTAGAAAAAGTGTTGTAGGGGTGGAGGGGGATACTCCAGAAAATAACTTGTGAAAAGGACATATAGCCAAATGTCTCGTTATACAAGTACTTTTATTATTTCACGTGAAAATGAAAATCATTTTAGGGCTACACCCATGTTGCCAAAGCACAATGGAGAGTTGCTGAACTGGACCCCGATCCTACAAATTAGCCAAAATTTGGCTCTCTCACCAAAGTGAGGATCTACATTAGTCAGAGTCACCAAACAGCAGCACACTTTTATTCCCTCACTGTGGAGGCACAAAACATATCCTTTTCTGGGGTAAATCTGTTACTACATACCTAATATTTTCCTACCTCTTTAAACCAAGAATGCTTATTTGAAGAAATAACTTCCAAATAACTAATAAAATGAGAAAATCACCGATTGAATCACAGTTGCAGATCTATAAAGACTTTGGGTTTGTAAGCCTTTGGCTGAAACCCAAACAGGACAACACAAGAAGGTAAGGATTTCTGGTCTTAGTTATTTCCTAGAGGAATGTTAAAATGTCAGGTAGTGATCTACGAACATAAAAAGGCCCTTCAAGGTTCTGGGCAAATGAACAGTAGTTCTCAAACTTTTTGACCCATGTGCTCTTCATGCTTTGTATACTCATCTCTGATTACATATCTTTATCAGCCAGTAAGATGTGGCCAAGCCTTCTACAGTCTGTACCACAAAGACAAAAGTGTAGGGAATATACTTTTCAAACCATGCATACTACTCTGATAACCCTCCTCCACAGAGAATCACTTAACTGAGGGAAATTAGTCATCCATCTTTCTCACTAAAAAAAATTTAGGTGGGACATGCTTAACAAAAAAATCTGTTTATAGATAAACTGCTTCCTTCTAAGCAAACTAAACATTTTACGTGCTCTATTTAAGAGAGTCATTTACAGGAAGTTTCTCAATAGCTCTTTGCTGTAGTACTGATATCATGTTCAATTAAGCTTTTGCCCTTAACTGTTAGCCTTATACTCTGGCCTTTCTTCATCCCCAAGTATCTCCAAGTGGTGAAAAAAACCTTTCAGACTTAGACTTGATGGCACTTAACAAGTGAGTTAATTCTGCCATGCTGCAGTTTCCCTATCTCTAAAAATAATGATAAAAATACTTCCCTTATAGGACTATGAAGACTTTATGCAAGATAGTACATGTAAAGGGATTAGTATGCTGCTTGGCACACAGGTACATGATCAATTTTAATTATTTCTTCACTTTATCCATTAAACACAACTCATGTTAGTATGATGCATGGTGTAAACAGACTTTTTTTTTAACAGTAAACTCCATAATCAAGATATTTAATATCTAAAGTTATTCACATTTTGTATGGTTAGTTTCACGTGTATGCTTCCTACAATATTACATTTAGGTAGCATGATGAAGCAAGATTTTCAGTAAAACTTTTAAAGTGAAACTACTAAATAGCTAACTGGATGTCAATGATGTATCATACTCCAGCTTATTCTCTTCACTGTCCCCCACCAAACAACCACTACACTGTTGGCTCTTAGATTACTTAAACTCATTCTGTGACCTGAGATAGCACACAATATATAAAAGAGAAAAATCATATACCACACTTCAAATAAACTGCTGCTTAAAACTGCTTTAACTTCATATTAAGCTGAGCAACATTTCATTTGGACAAAACATAGGAACACTGTACAATGGCATTACCTTCAATATTCTGGTGGTCTATAAAAGGTGCTGGTCCCCATATTCTAACAGTGCCATCGTCGGAGGCGCTGGCCATCATGGATGGGATCTGCGGGTTCCAGCTGACGCAGTTTACCGTGCGCGTGTGCCCCGTTAGCTCCGCAATTGGCAGTTCACTACGTTTGTGCCAGATGTAAACCTTGTGATCTGAACATATAGCAATTCAGAGAAAAGTTTCACATTAACAAAACCAACTAACTGATCTTAAATTTATCATTCAGTACACATAGAACAGAACTCTTTACTACAACTTAAAGGGAAAATATACCATGAATAGCTTAACATATTACCTTATGAAAAAACATTTACATAAACTTTTTTTCCTGTTAAAGATGATTAGCTCTCATCAAGTCACACACAAAAACTATCTGCAATATTCTGTCAATACATGAGTAATGAAGAATTATAAATCAAGACCTTTGAACATAAACAAATCCAGGATAGAGATGGTGATAAATTCTATGGAAATGGGAAGTGACAGAAAAGCAATGTATCCAAATTGAATAATGAGGCAAAAATGAAGATGACAGCCAAACCTTTATTGGGTGCTTAGAAAGTACTAGGTATCAAGTACTTATTGCATATTATTTAATCTTCATCACTACCCCATAAGGTGGGTATTCTGCTTATCCTTTTTCTTTTTTTTTTCACTCTGTCACCCAGGATGAAGTGCAGTGGCGTGATCTGGGCTGACTGCAACCTCTGCCTCCTAGGTTCAAGCGATTCTCCTGCCTCAGCCTCCCGAGTAGCTGGGATTACAGGTGCTTGTCACCACGCCTGGCTAACTTTTTGTATTTGTAGTAGAGACAGGGTTTCACTGTGTTAGCCAGGATGGTCTCGATCTCCTGACCTCATGATCTGCCCGCCTCAGCCTCCCAAAGTATTGGGATTACAGGCATGAGCTACTGCGCCTGGCTAGCTTATCCTCGTATTAATGGTGATTGAAACATGGGTTATGGTTAAATGGTCTGCTCTTGGTTAACTGCTAGTAAATGGTAAAGCTGGGATTCAAATCCAGGCAGCCTGCTCAAGAGCTTACTAGTGAGTCTAGACAAATGTTCCCTTATCTGCATCATATGGCTTTGTAGAGTATAATCTCATGAAGGGACCACAACAGTCAAAATCCCCTACAGCTTTGTTTCTTTGTAATTAACTAATCTTAAAAAAACTAGCCATAGTATGAAGAGTATCAGTTGAGAGTATGGGCTCTGGAATCAGACTACCCAAAATTGTATCCTTCCTCCAACAGACTAGCTGTGCAACTTCAGGCAATACAACCTGGGGATACTTACCTCGTATCATGTTGTTATGAGGATTAAATATATTTGTATGTGGAAAGGTGTTTGGAATAAGCACCATTTATTATTGTGAAGAGATAAGTACAGGTGATGGTTCTTGAACAGAGGGGAGAATCCCAGGGCAAATTAGAAAGGTGTTTAACCTGATGAGAAGTATGTGGCCAACGTGCAAACTGTCAGTGGCTGCACTGCCATTGAGGAAACCTTAGAGAATGTACCTTAGCTTCAAAATTTCTGACATGAAGATAAAAAGCTAGAACTGTATCTGAACTTTTTGTGTGTCTATGTGTGAAGCAAAAGCTAAAAGGCACCAATTAAAAGACTGAATTTATCTTTTTAGAAGTATCTGCTGCTCAAAACTTTTTGAAAATAAATTTTTTCTTACATGAAAAGAAATTAGAAAAAAAAGAAAAAGAAAAGAGAAAAGACAGATTAGCTGTATGTCCTTCCTAAACTGAAGAGGTCCACAAGGAGAAGGATCACAGGGTCAAAGTTTGAATGCAATTGAAATATTTCTCTATTTGGAGGAAAATGTTTTTGTGAACATATATGCAAGGAGCATATTTGCTGAAAGGTAGGAAAAACAGGATTTGAAGTAATTAGGGGTCAAAATAACAGGCTTTCTCATCAAGCTCTGCTTGCTGTATGAATCTGGGAAATCTACTGTTCATGAAAAGGTAAAAAGTCAGTCCAGTTTTTCTACATATTGCCAGCATAATGAAAAGACTTGAGTAGCGGTATCATTTTTTTTTTTGGGAAAAGGTTTCTTAATTATTAATTATATATTCACTATATCTAGTTGATGTTCAAAACATTTTCAAAACTATTCTAAATCACTTGAGTCATGAGAAGACTAATCTCTGTACTTAACAGTCGTCTAGTTTTTAGCCCTAACCAGAAGATAATGTCGTTTATCCATTGGAGAATGGAGAACAAATGGAGAATCTAGAAGTCGTAGAAAAAAGTAAATTTCCTGACTGCAAAAAAGGAAATTCCCAATTGCTACCTAACAAACTACTCTTCTTCCTCCCAATCCCATCTGACACTGAGTTTTGGTGGAAAGAAAGAAGTGATGAATTCGGGCTGGACATGGTGGCTCACGCCTGTAATCCCAGCACTTTGGGAGGTCGAGGTAGGTGGATGGCTTGAGCTCAGGAGTTCGAGATCTGCCTGGGTAACACAGTGAAATCCCAACTCTACAAAATTTACAAAAATTAGTTGGGTCTACTTGAGGGGCTGAGGAAGGAGGGGCTGCTTGAGCCCATGAGGCAGAGGTTGCAGAGTCAGGATCGAGCCATTGCACCAAAAAAAAAAAAAACAAAAAAAGATGAATTTATGTGCTTGATGTTAAAATCTAAATCTCTAAATGTCTCTCTTTGTCCAAATCCTTAAATATACCTTTTTCTTTTTTTTTCTTCCTTTTTTGGTCTCAAACTCCTGACCTTGTGATTCATCTGCCTCGGCCTCCCTCCCAAGTGCTGGAATTATAGGCATGAGCCACTGTACCTGGCAGCCTTATTTCTAAAGGAAAAACTCATGTTTCACTTTATGATCCTCTTATCTATTGAGATCAGTTTTTTGTCAAGATAGGGACAGTAAACATCTTATACAAAAAATGGAACATAACACAATCTAATTCCTTGGTCTATCTTATAAAACCAGATTCAGTATATATGTTTTACTTTTTGTAGAGACAACATCTAGCCATGTTGCCCAGGTTGGTCTGGATCTCCTGGCCTCAAGCAATCCTCTCACCTAGGCCTTCCAAAGTGTTGGGATTACAGGTGTAAGCCAACATGCCTGGCCAAAAAAAGTGACTTAAATAATTTGCTTTTATAGTACCCAAAAATGTATAGTGGGTATTCAAGAAAAATACGTTGAATGGAAATTTGCATAATTTGCTACTAGTTAAGTTCCTATCACCTTAAAAAGTATACTAAATTTCACTACTGCTCCACTTATTTGTGCTTGCATCTTCTAAACAATTCACATTTTAAATCAGAGTGACTTTAAACATATTCCTGCTCTGGAATACTGATACTTTTAGAGAACAAGTTTATTCAAAAGGGCAGTAGTAGGAAGAATTTGGTTAATTTCAGCTTTCCTAAAATCTTAAGAATTATCAAACTCAGTTATACTCTGGTGACCACCGAAGAAATACTGAAGATCTAACTAGTCAAATCTGTCCAAGTTCAGGTAAAGTATTATAATTAACCTCGATTTTTCAACTACTACCAACCCTTAAAAACCATCAGTCTCATGAAAAAACAAGTCAACATATGAAAGTATAATAATTTAACTAAATCTTGATATGCTACATGCACCAAACACAATGCTATGTGGTCAGAATAAGTACTGCTGATTATGATTTCGTATTATGACAATAGAAAGGGCTTAGGTCATTACAGAAAAGGAGAAAGTAATACATGACAGTATGTGACAATTCGTGACAACATGGGGGCCTTAGGTCATTACAGAGGGAAATTAACAGTGTATTGGATAAATAAAAGAATTTTAACTTACTACCTTGAATTTTCTTGGAGATATGACTGCCTTCACAAATTGAGAATTACAGACTTTAATATTAATATATGTAAACTGATAGGGACACAATTTACCTTCACTGCCACTAGCGATGAAGTCTTCATTATGGCCTCCAAAACATGAATGAATTGTATAAAACCCTTGTGTAACACCTTGATACTTTCTTACTAAAACTCTGTCTTGCAAGTCCCATAAATGAACTCCCTGCAGGCAAAGGAGAATACAGATATTTACTCTACCTCAACTCAAACAAATTTTAAAAAGTATCTGTAAATATCCCTTTGCCTGATGAAATATCTTCATTTTCTATCATGCAAAACACCAATATGCTGACAAATTTATGACTGATTATATACATTTAAGTATCAAACACATGCAATAAAATTTAAGGGTAAGCAGACAGTTTTGTTAATACAAACACACTGAAAATAACAGAAGAAAAATTGTACTAAGCCAAATTTTCAGAAAATTATATTAATAAACATACCTGAGTTGCTACATTTAACAAAGCTAATCGGCCATTTTTTGAAATAGTAAAAGACATAATAGGATGATCTTCTTGAACTCTGTAACCAGAAAATAATTTGTCAAAAGCAACATACTGAGTAGAGACATCCAAATTATCACTACAGAAGATGTGCTAGCTTAAGTATGACAATTCTGCCTGTAATCTCTATTACATACTATATTTCAATTGAGAAGAATCTGAGTTAATGAATACTAAGTACCACGTGACCACCAATCCAAATTGCCAAGCAAACCAAAACAAAAAACATAATAAAAACTGTTCTTCCAAAAAAGCAAGTTCTACTACACATTTTAATATAAATCAGATGATTGTTGTTTAATGGAAACAAAAAATAGTTACATGTTCCTATCTGTAAGGTCCTCGAAGTTATAGCCCCGAATTCGCTGGTGTGTATCTGATGCCAGAACAGTCTTCCCGTCACTCAAGCACCAAAGGCATTGCACTCTCACCCCTTCCCAGGAGTCAAGGAGATTACCATCTAAATCCTGAGTAAGAAAAAACTACTATTATCTTAATTACTCAATAGCACTCAGAAAGCAAATAAAAGAACCTAAAAACTCCCTTCACAGTATCTTTTAGTGATAGATTTAGTTTTCCTGAGACTTATCTCAACCTAATTGTTCTAGAAGTATTTTTAACATGAAAATTTGAATATAGGTCAAATTTCATTACGACAATACTTAAGGGAAAGTGGAAAGACACTCTGTAGTCTTCCCTTCAATAATTCACCATGCATACATAATAAAAAGAAAGGAGCAGTCCCTAAGTTTCAAGTAACGACTTACTTTTCTTAGAAAATAATTTAAATGTTCCTTTAAAATTCACTATACTGGAATTTGTCCTATAATATTTAGGAGGTATGAAATGGAAAAAGATTTCTTAAACATTTTACAGCTTCATACAGACTGGAGGAATCTATTAACCACATTTCTCAAAAATTTACCAAATTTGTAAAGTGCTCTACAGATGAAAGCTCATACAGTCATCATTTTATTGAATAACCAAAGTTCTGAGAAGAATCACCCTTCCCATTTTATAAGTTAGATAATCTTGTATTTTGATGGTTTAAACACTGTATAGGAGAGCAAACTCAGCAGAAACATACATGATCATCTTATACTCGGAGAATTAAGAACTGTTTATAACCATATTGAGATAATACAACACCAAAATCCATGTGTTCCAAACCAGCTTAATAAAAGAATCTGATAACCTGTTTTAGCTAAATTAAATTATTTATCTTGTTTAATTTAAGTTTAAAAAATTGATCTGAGGAAGGGTATGGTAGCTCATGCCTGTAATCCCAGCATGCTGGGAGGCCAAGGTGGGAGGATCATTTGAGCCAAGAAGTTTGAGCTGCAGTGAGCCATCGTCATACCAGTGTACTTGAGCATGGGTGACAGAGAGCACGACCCTCTTTAAAAAAAAAAAAAAAAAAAAGGAAAAAGAAAAAAAAATCATGCCTACTGGAACCATATGAGTCTGTAATGAGACACAGAATCTACGTAGACACCACATTGCAAGTAAACTATAATTTATGATATAAATAATACTTATGATATAAAGTTTACCTTGCCTTAAAACTTTTTATCTGTTACTTATCTTTATCATTCCAACAATCCAAAATAATTAGGGGCAGCTACTTATTAGAAGATAACTCAAAGATTGAAAAGTTCTCTGGTAGCACTTGTCACCACTTTTATTATTCAACTATTAAAGGGAGTTTACTCACGGAATTCAGCTTTTTTTTTTGTTACAAAAATTCAAAGGGTTAAAAATCTCAAAAGACATTTAAAAAATCTTTTCAATTCTTATAAATTAGAAACTTGCTTTCAAGAACAAAAATGTTTAGCAAAACACATTTTTTGTTTTACTAAACCCGAAGTCTATACTTTGTACAAACATTTGAAGTATTTAAAAGAAAGGAAAAAATAACCCAGAAAATTCTATTGGAGAGTGCTTGTCCAGGATGATGGCAAAGTAGGTCTTCATAGAGTATATTTTATTTTAATTAATTAATTAGTTATTTTTTGAGACAGAGTTCCACTCTTGTTGCCCTGGCTGGAGTGCAGTGCTGAGATCTCAGCTCACTGTAACCTCTGCCTCCTGGGTTCAAGTGATACTCCTGCCTCAGCCTCCGAGTAGCTAGGATTACAGGTGCCCACCACCATGCCCAGCTAATTTTTGTATTTTTAGTAAAGACAGGGTTTCATCATGTAGGCCAGACTGGTCTTGAACTCCTGATCTCAGGTGATCCACCCACCTCGGCCTCCCTAAGTGCTGGAATTACAGGCGTGAGTCACCGTGCCTGGCCCATAGAGTATACTTTATAAGATTCTGAGTCAAGGAAATTGTTTAAACAAAACTAAATTTGCTTTTAAATCAAGAGACATTGGGAAGGGGGCACTGAATACTTACACACTGGTAGAACTGCCCACGCTGACCTCCAGTCACAAAGCGTTTCCCATCTGGATTCCAAGCCACACTCGTCAAACTGTCTTCATGAGACTGGCTCATTTTTGTCCTTAGTTCTCCTGTCTATAAGGAAATAAAACTGTAAATGAAACCTTCAAGATACCCCTCCAAAGGAAATATGTGAAAAAATATACATAATAATGGCAGTTCACTAGAGAAATGAATTGTTTTAAGTGCCCCTACAAAAAAGAGACTACAGGACTCAGAAAGAGAAATTAAGGACTTGCCAAAAAACCCAGGAGTTAAACAATGTCTGGCATAGGTAACCCAAAGAGCAGATGAGATAAACTTCAATAAATCTCTCATCTTAAATCAATTATATTCACAAACTAAAACATGTAATTTTTCTCAAGCAAGATAATGAAAAGCCTAAGACTAGACACCTATTCCTTCTGGGCTTCTACTTCTCAAGTCCAAAGTTCTTTAGAAATTTTATTCTAAAACTGCAGTTAATGCAATTAGCAATTCCTCAAGAACATGATTAATGAGTAAAAAACTGTGCCCATATGTGGTGGTGCACGCCTGTAACCCCAGCTACTTGAGAGGCTGAGGCACGAGAATCACTTGAATCCAGGAGGTGGAGGTTACAGTGAGTTGAGACTGTGCCACTGCACTCCAGCCTGGGTGACAGAGTGAAGCTCTGTCACACACACACACACACACACACACACACACACACACACACACACACACACAAAAAAAAAAGAAAAGAAAAACTATACCCATAAAATAGGCCAAGGGCAGTCTAAATAAATTATGTTAAATTTCATATTCAAATATTCACAATATAGTAGGGAAGGCAGGAAGAGAGCAAAAAACATTTTCTGACACACAACCTTATTTCAATGAAGAGTAATAGAAAGAAACCTTTGTACTGTTTAACACAGCCATTCCATGGCATTTCTAACTAAGTAAGAATATTTAGTGGTTACAACCCTCAGGTATCCTCTTGTTACATTTTCTGAGTTACTCGACTTAGAAGGTATACACCACATACCATTTAATCTAGTCGTGATTCCATTTTGTTCACGGATTAGAAACAGGATCTGAGAGATAATAGCTGCCCTTGGTATAATAAAAAGTACATGGGCATAGCTTTCCTGTGAGAAACGGGGTAATCAAAAGTAGAAATAAAAAGAGTGAAAACAAAGGGTATGATTAGGAAATGGGGCCAAGTACTAAAAGCAAAGAGGGCACAAAACCAGAAAACCAGATCTCCTTTACACTGGGAAAAAAGTGTTCAATGTAAATCCTTCCCCCAAACTGTTAACTACTCTCCCCCTATTTATTCTTTTGGGTTGACTGATACAAACAGTTAAAAGTTTAGAGCACAAATACACAACAATAGCTAAATTCCTGGCATTTTCCATTGACAAATATATTAACACACTAAGTTCTGAAGGCAGAAATGGTTTGTCTTCTCTCATTATGCTATGAATAGTGAGTACAGGAGGTTAGTAGATTAGTAAGAATTTTTCCAATTTAGGAAATGATTATAAAGAAATCTGAAAACTGATTAAAAGATCACCCTTTTAGAACAAGTTTAAGGATATAAAGTCCTACACAATGAAAATTACATTAGAACATAGTTTAATTGTTCAGAAATTCAAAATTGGTCAAAGGAAGACTACAAAGGCACTCTACATTAAATCTCTATTACAGGATTAAGACTACAAACTTTCTCCTTTGGAAGGTGAAAATAAAGCTTTAATGGAAAAAAGTTTTCTTTGATCTTTTAGGTCAGACTTACATCAAGTTCTGTTTTACTGAGAGAAAGCCATTTTAATATTCTACTCTATGTTTAGCCACCTCCCTGAACCCAATCACAAATACAACATTGATTAAATACTGATTTTTGCAAAAATGGTATAAAACACATTTTGGGAACAACTGTAAATTTTATCGTGAGTACTAGATATTAGAGAATTACAGGTAATGTTCTTAGCTATCATAGTGTTTAAATATGTAGAATGTTATTTTTAAAAAGATACATGCTGAAGTATTTAGGGCAGAATATCTAATTGACTTTCAAATGTTTTAGATATGTATATAAATGTAAGTACAAATGCATGTTTCCTTTATTTATTTTGTTTCTGAGATGGAGTCTTACTCTGTCGCCCAGGCTAGAGTACAGTGGTGCAATCCTGGCTCACTGCAACCTCTGTCTCCTGAGTTCAAGAGATTCTCCTGCCTCAGCCTCCCAAGTAGCTGGGATTACAGGTGCCTGGAAAATTTTTGTAGTTTTAGTAGAGACGGGTTTCACCATCTTGGCCAGGCTGGTCTTGAACTCCTAACCTCGTGATTCACCCGCCTTGGCCTCCCAAAGTGCTGGGATTACAGGCGTGAGCCACTGCGCCCGGCCACAAATGCATGTTTCTATGTTATCTATGCATATATGTATAAACAAAATATCACAAAATGTTAACAGTTATTGATTCTATGGTGGTGGGCATACAGATCATCATTGTCCTCTTTCAACTTTTATTAATATTTGAAAATTTTCTTAATAAAAAGCTGGAGTTGAAACAAGGAAATATGTCTGACCAGTAAGGCAGTCTTACTATTGTAACTACAGAGTTTCTAAAACATAGAATGTAAATAACAAACTGAACCTAATATTGATTTTTCCTAAAATGAGATCCTGCATAAAATTCAAATTTTCATATATAAACAGCAATGGGCTGGGAGTGGTGGCTCATGCCAGTAATCCCAACACGTTGGGAGGCCAAGGCAGGAGGATCACTTGAGGCCAGGAGTTTGAGACCAGCCTGGCCAACATGGTGTAACCTTGTCTCTACTAAAAGTACAAAACTTAACCAGGCGTGGTGGGCACCTGTAATCCCAGCTACTCGGGAGCTGAGGTAGGAGAATCGCTTGAACCTAGGAGTCGGAGGCTGCAGTGAGCCGAGATCATGCCACTTCACTCTAGCCTGGGCAACAGAACGAGATTCTGTCTCAAAAAAAAAAAAAAAATTCCAGCAATAAAGCCCTTAGTTGTAAGTACTGGAAACATCATTTAACTTCACTAAACTAGGTTAGTAAATTAAATATAGGTAAGGAGATGGTGTAACTGCCATTAGAATGGAAAATTGGGTTTAATGCTCACCTTTTGCATTTCAAAGGCAGGTCTAATATACAATTGTGAAACTATGAAACCACTATAAAATCTTTTCTGAGGAACCACAGTAAATAGTATAAATTCCCACAGGACAAAGTAAAACATGCTGAAAATATTTACTGATCATTCTTTCAAAACTATATTACTCAGCATAATATTTAAATAGATAAATCTGGAAACTTGGGCTCTACTTGAATAACTAAGAGATAGATTATAGTAAATAAAGTTATAATGACTATGTACGTTATGGCTATGCTGTACTTAAACGCTAAACCAAAGATGGAACTCGCTCACTTGTACATTCCAAAGCCAAAGCTCAGAGCAGTCATCTGGGCCACAAGCAACAAGATAGTTGTCATCTGGACTCCATGCAATATAAGAAACGCCATAAGCATGTCCTTCTAATGTTTTAAGCAGTTTTAGCAGGTGTGTATCCTAGGAGGGAAAACAGACAACTCAGTTAACTCCTGTCACTAAAGTCATTTTTTGGTGCAAGAACTTAAATAACTACAAAGAAGTACTTTGATAATTTAACCGAGGAAATTTTCAGACCAATTTTCCCTTTATTAGCTTGCTTCATAAAGATTCATTCACATTGCAACATCTATTAATCATCTACTATACTATACTATTAAGCATCTACTATATACAAGTCATTGTGTTGCTACATGATAACATAGAGATATATTTGTATTTTTAATATATGTAAAAAGATATACTGAATTTGCCCTTAGAAAGCTTTCAAGGCACTGAAAACAGATGGGTATAATAAGAGCTATCTCTTATGTATTTTTAAACAACTTCATTGAGATACAACTTACCATAAAATTCATCCTTTTAAAGTATACAACCCAGTATATTTTAGCATATTCAGAGTTGTGCAACCATCTCACCATCTAATTTTAGAACATTCTCATAATTTTCCAAAGAAACCTCCTACCCATCAGCAGTTGTCACACCCCTCCCTGCAGCCCCTGGCAACCACTACTTTCTGTCTCTGTCTCTATTGCCTATTCGGGATGTTTCATATAAATAGACGTATACGTGATATGGTCTTTTAATTGGCTTTTCACTTAGCATGTTTTCAGGGTTCATCCATGTTACAGAATGTATTAGTATCTCATCTCTTTTTATTGCTGAATAATAGTTAACAGTATAATTGTTTATCCATTCATGAGCTGATGAACATTTGGGCTATTTCTCTACTTTTTGGCTATAATGAATAATGCTGCTATGAATTATGTATGAGTTTTTGTGTAGACATATGTTTCCATTTCTCTTGGGTATATACATAGGAGTGGAATTTCTGGGTCGTATGCTAACTGTTTAACATTTTGAGAAACTGCCAAACTCTTTTCCAAGTGGTTATACCATTTTACAATGCTACCAGCAAAGTTACCACTTATTTAATGCTCACCAATAATCGCACCATTCACAAACAATACTTCATTTAATCTTCACAATCTAGGATATTATCCCCTCTCTCATATTATAGGGAAAGAAATGAAGGTTTAGAAACGTTAGAAACGTGCCTGTTTGTAGTGCAATGGGGATCTGAAACTGGGTTGCCTCACTTAAAAGCCCATATTGTAAGCTATGCGGGCTGAACTGTGAAGTGCAAATGTAGACCTGGCAAGTGACAAGGTAACAAGAGTTGACATGTTTGTTTTAGGCTAAGGGGTTACATTTTTTGTGTGTGTGAAAAGCCACTTACAATTTGCAAGCCAGGGAATATAAAGTATGATATTTGGCTTTAGGAAGAGAACTAGGATAACAATGTGGAAGATGAATCGAAAAGAAGAGACACAGGATAAGGAAACCGTAACGGGACAATGGAACCACAATGAGCCATAGTTCACAGTTAGTTCCCAAAAAATGAGGCCCTAATGTAAGACGGTAAGGACTAAAAGAGGTCAGGATCAAAAGATATTTTGGGCTGGGCACTATGGCTCATGCCTGTACTTTCAGAGGCAGAGGCTGGAGGACTGCTTGAGTCCTGGAGTTCAAGACCAACCTGGACATAGTGAGACACGCTTATTTTTTTAAAAAAAGATATTGTGGAGGTAAAAATGACATGACAGAATGTAACAATAAATGTTCAAAGACAACCTCCAGATTTCTGGTTTAGGGGACAGGGATGGATGTTAACAAGAAACAGATGAAGTAAGAATTTGGCTAAAGGTGGGAAGAAACAATAAGTTTTAGACTTCAGTCTTAAGATTTGTTGAGTTTAGCTTTGAGCCTGGGTGGGGAAAAATTCCAATGAATGACACACAAGCAGTTGAAAAAAGTTGGGAACTAGTCTGACAAAATTAGGTTGGAGATTCCTCCTCTCCTGAGAAACATCACTGCAAGATGGATTATGTTTACACTCTTGTTTCTTCACTGAGCTCTAAGTTTCTCATTCGTACAATTATCTAGTCCAAATCATCAATGTTTTGACAAAATTAAATAGTTAACAATGTGACTACTTTTGATTCTTCTTTTGGAAGGGGGTAAGAGGCATGAGGTATTTGTATTAGATCAGTAGTAACGCTGGGCGCAGTGGCTCACGCCTGTAATCCCAGCACTTTGGGAGGTTGAGGTGGGCGGATCACCTGAGGTCAGGAGTTCGAGACCAGCCTGATCAAAATGGTGAAACCCCATCTTAAAAAAAAAAAGAAACAAAATAGATCAGTAGTAACATTAGGTCAAAGTGGTTTAAATAATTTGCTAAGCTAGTTAAGTCTTCTTGACTTGCTCAAGATCCTCCAGGAACAAATTTTCATTCACAGTATTGCTCCAGATAAACACACAGATTTGCTTTACAACTGAAGACAAACTCCTTTAGAAATATTTAACTTAGCCAGGCGTGGTGGCTCATCCCTGTAACCCCAGCACTTTGGGAGGCCAAGGTAGGTGAATTTCTTGAGGCCAAGAGTTTTGATCAGCCTGGCCAATATGGTAAAACCCTGTCTCTACTAAAAATACGAAAATTAGCCCGACATGGTGGCGTGTGCCTGTAATCCCAGCTACACAGGAGGCTGAAGCAGGAGAGTCGCCTGAACTCAGGAGGTGGAGGTTGCAGTGAGCTGAGATCCCACCACTGCACTCCAGCCTGGGCGACAGAACAAGACCCTGTCTCAATTAAAAAAGAAAAAGAAACATTTAACTCAAAAACTGTTGTATGTACTTGAATGAAAAAAATATAATCCTATAAAAGATAAAGTTGAAAAGAAAAACATTAATACTATAACTTCACAAGTATAAAGTACCTTTATACTAATATATTCAAAGTGGAAATAACATGTTTGTGAAGCCTACATGACTTTGCTTGGATTTTGGAGGGAATGGGTAAAATTCATTTTTTTTAAGGTAAAGAAAAATTGTTAAAGCAAAGAAGGCACTGGAATCACATCAACTCAATTTTTAAGGCTCTCTTAAATGTATTCTTTTTTTCCTCTCCATTAAAAAAATACAGACACACACATGTTCAAAACGGCATATATATGTATTTTGTTTGAGATGAAGTCTTGCTCTGTCACCCCAGGCTGGAGTGCAGTGGTGTGATCGCAGCTCACTGCAACCTCTGCCTCCTGGGTTCAAGCAATTCTCCTGCCTCAGCCTCCCAAGTAGCTGGGACTACAGGCATGCACCACTACGTCAGACTAATTTTTGTATTTTTAGTAGAGATGCGGTTTCACCCCTGTTGACCACGCTGGTCTTGAACTCCTGACCTCAGGTGGACTCACCCATTTCAGCCTCCCAAAGTGCTGGGCTTAGAGGTGTGACCCACCACACTCAGCCAAAAGAGCATATATTTTCTTATAATTTCTTCAGACAGTATTTGACACAACAAAAATACCATCATACCAAAAGAGTTAAACAATCCCAGAGGACTCACTGTAATACAGCTATTTAAAAATCATGGTCTCTAAAAGCCTCTATGTTTCATTTTGGAATGTAAGCATTAACTCTGCATTTCCCAAGCTAATCTGACAACAGAGGCCCTTTACATGTAACACTTATTTCATTCTGCATATCCATTATTCTGACAAAAACATGCTGGGAAACACTGGCATAAGAGTCTAAACTTTTTAGCAAAGAATACAAAAGCTCCTCCTTGATCTGGATGCTATTTAACCTCAATTTCTACTCTACCCAAAACTCTTCCCCCAAACCACCCAAGCGCCATGCTATGTTTTCTTTGCCCAAGGGCCTATCCTAACTAGTTTTGTCTAAATAGTTCTTTACCTCTTCTTCATCTAACATTTACTTTTCTTACTTTCCCTAGCTTTCCAGTTCCAGGAGGCTTTCTTTTATGAGCTCCAGTAGCACCCACTACAGAACAAATACAGTGTATTATCATGTGCTTAGTCTGTCTACAGCAGAAGACCTGGCACACAGCAGGTGTTTAATAAATGCTGGCTAAATGAAAGGGGACTCTTACACACTGCTACTAGGAAAACCTTAATAAAGCACAGTTTTGGTATTACTGCCTTCCTTTTCAGATATCATGCAAATAAATGACTGCTGAAATGAAAACAGAACTTAGAGTAGTATGCAAAGGCTATGATTTGATCCCAAACTCTTTTTCTAGTCTAATTTCCCATTCTGCCATTACTCATCCCATTCTCTATTTATTTATTTTTTTTTGGAGGAGGAGAGGAGGGCAAGAGGTTTTCCTCTCTTCCTAGAATGTCCCTTTCCTGTTGTCAACTGTGTGATACACAGTAAAGCTCCCTTGTGGTTTCATAATACTTTATGTATTATCTATTATGTATCATCCTTATTTCAATGAGTTTTGTTTTCATTTAAACTGTACATTCTTTTCACAGGGATTTTTAACTTGATATCTACAAGAATGGTATAGAATCAGGGGTCTATGAATTTAAATGGGAAAAAGACACATCTCTATTTTCATTAAACACAGCCTGAAATTTGGTATTTCCTTCATTCTTATATGCAGGCAATTAACAAGGTAGTATTAGCAGTGTTGGGTATATTAGTAATTATATTAGGTAGTGGTAGGTAGTATACTAGATAGTATAGTCAATTAGGTGGTATTAGGTAACTCCATTAACAACATAAATCTTAAATCTATTCGTATCATATTGTAGTTGTTGCAGATATCTTATTTCAAAATTCTGATACTTATATCTGCTGCTAGAAATTATGTAATACATTAATAAAGCATTCAAAAATGTTTTTTGTATTGTTAATAACTATGTATCAATATAATTGGCTATCCTTAGTAATGACTACATAACATATATTTGGCCTTGCTATGTGCTTTGGTTTATGCATTTAAACACATTCTGAGAAAGAGACCGCAAGGTTTGCCAAACTGCCAAAGAGACAAATGGTACCAAAAAAAGGTAGAGAACCACTGCTTTACGTAAAGAATGTATCTTATTTACCTTTCTTCACTGCTCGTAGCATATAGGTATGCAAGAATTGCTGTGTGCTCTCAACTTCAATTCTCTTCTAAAAAGAACTGTTAGGTTGGGAGTGGTGACTCACACCTGTAATTCCAGCACTTTGGAAGGCCGAGGTGGGCGAGGTCAGGAGTATGAGACTAGCCTGGCTAACATGGTGAAACCTCGTCTCTACTTTAAAAATACAAAAATTAGCCAGGCGTGGTAGTGCACGCCTATAGTTCCAGCTACTTGGGAGGCTGAGCCATGAGAATCTCTTGAACCTAGGAGGTGGAGGTTGCAGTGAGCCGAGATCGTACCACTGCACTCCAGCCTGGGCAACAGAGTGAGACACTGTTTTAGAAAAAAAAATTACTTCCATCTATGGCTTCCTCTTCTATTTTTCTCGATATGGGAGCCCAAAACTTTTATCCTGGGCTAATATCATATTTTAATTCTAAACTTGAAAATAAGTTTATTTTATGTGAAATGACTCCTAAACCAAATACAGCTCCTTAACCTATCTGGAATCATGTGCTTCTTTCATCACTTGATAAGTGTTCAACTAGTTGAAATAAATGAAAATACTTATTACTCACAACAAATCCATAGGTCATTTGGTTATAAACACACATTTATCCAATTTTAGAGGGAACTCAGAATTTTAAATCCAAAATAAAATACTTTATATATCAATGGGAAAACAAGGTGAGGAGGGCATACACAACAAGGTCCACCAATTATAAAATAATGGCCTTCAGAAGGCAAAAGAGTAATGAGTCTTTTTCTAACTTGTGCTTGGGACAGAATGGACACTGTATTAATCTTTCTTTCTTTTCTTTTCTTTTTTTTTTTTTTGAGACACTGTCTCATTCTGTTGCCCAGGATCCAGTGTGCAGTGTCAAGATCATAGCTTACTGTAGTCTCCACCTCCTGGGCTCAAGTGATCCTCCCACTTCATCCTCTCAAGTAGCTGGGACTACAGGTGTATACAACCATGCCTGGATAATTTTTTGTTTTGACAGACTCTCCCTATATTGCCCAGGCTGGTCTTGAACTCCTGAGCTCAAGTGATCCTCCTGTCTCAGTCTCTCAAAGTGCTGGGATTACAGGTATGAGCCGCCGTGCCTGGGCTAATCGTTCAACCAAGTATTAAAGATATAAACTGGCAGAGATGTTAATAGCAGTGGGTTTGGAGTTAAGATATTTCTGGATTTGAGTCAAACTTTACCATTTACTAGCTGTGAGAGTCAAAGCATTTAATTTCTACCTCAGTTTCCTCACATGAATACAGGAGATGTTAACACTTCAGAGTATTTCAGAATATTAAATTAGATAATGCATACACAGATTTAGGATTATCACTAGTACATAATGTTGATAATATTAACTTACATATATTATCTATACAACACATGAAGATGTAAGAAATAAAGATGACAAAAAATGCTGTTGGAAAATACTACTACTGATATATGTATACTTAAAAATATGAAATCAATGAATTAGATTCAAAATTATCCCCTTTTGCAATATAAACACTTATATTGGGGTACATACCGGATCAACTTGCCATATGATAACTGTTGTATCTTTTGATCCTGTTGCTAGTTTAGTGCCATCATTAGAGAATTTACAGAACCACACTTCATTACAATGCTCCGTAAGTATCTGCTGCGTGTAACATGGGAACTGCCTCCTAAAACAAAGAGGTCTACAAATTATTATTCTTTCAAACAGATTAGAGTAATAATAATACAAAAGACTACATAACTGATAAAACTTCTTTGAAGATCACATCACTATTTAAAAATAAGAAATAAATGCATTTGTAAATTTTTTATTATTTTTACTTTTTTCTGAGACAGGGTCTCTCTCTGTTGCCCAGGCTGGAGTGCAGTAGCACAATCACAGCTCACTGTAGCCTTGACCGCCTGCTCAAGAGATCCTCCCACCTCAGCCTCCTAAGTAGCTAGGACCACAGGCCTGTGACAACACACCCAGCTAAATTTTTTTGACCTGCTACTGGGGACACTGAGGTGGAGTATTGCTTGAGCCTGGGAGTTAAGAGGCTGCAGTGAGGTATGATTGTACCACTGCACTCTAGCCTCAGTGATGGAGTGAGACTGTTTCAAAAAACAAACCAAAACCAAAATTAGAATAGGCATTACAGCTCCAGCTAATGAGTTTAGGTCCCTTCTCACTTATAAGCTTTAATGTCTTTGGCCAAGTTATTTAGCTACTCTCAGCTTGAGTTCCCACATCTACAAAGGAGATAACATCTACCTAACGAGGTTCTTAGAATTCTTCTAAGAATTAGAAATGCATTTAAAATTTTTGGAATGCAATACTCAAAAGTGATTAATAGTATTTTTGGGGAAGCACAGGAGAAGTGCAATATATGGCAAGAAGTGCAATAGTTAAGAGCAAAGCCTTAAGAATGGGAGCAGTAGAGTCTGACAGACTTAGATTCACATCTTGGTTCAGCCACTTAGCTATGATTCTGAGAGATTAAATTGACCTCAATTTTTCCGACCATCAAAGATTAAGGTATCTGCCTTATAGAATTCCTTATACAAGGATGAAATAAGAGGAAGAGAAAATGACTATAAACCATTTAGACTGAATCTGACACTTAGCTAGTACCTCTTAAATGGCAACTAATATTATATATCAAAGGCAAATAATTTTGTGATTTATGATCCAGTTTACCAATTTAAATGACTATTTTCATTAAGTACTCATTTAAAAATATCATTCTTTTGCAATCTCTATATCAGCACTGTACAACAGAACGTTCTGTGACAACGGAAATGCTATATACTCGTGCTATCTAATATGGTAGCCCTCACTACAAATGGCTACTGAACACTTGAAATGTGGCCAGTAAGCTGGAGGAAATTGAATTTAAATGGACACATGTAGTTAGTGGCTACTGTTTAGACATCTCTGTATTATAAATTATATAATATTATAAATTCTCTGTATTATAAAAAACGTTATTTAAGTAGGCTGGGCATGGTGGCTCATGCCTGTAATCCCAGCACTTTGGTAGGCTGAGGCAGGCAGATCACCTGAGGTCAGGAGTTCAAGACTAGGCCGGCCAACATGGCGAAACCTCATCTCTACTAACAATACAAAAATTAGCTGGGAGTGGTGGCGCATGCCTGTAGTCCCAGCTACTCGGAAGGCTGAGGCAGAAGAACCGCTTGAACCTGGAAGGTGAAGGTTGCAGTGAGCCGAGATCGCACCACTCCACTCCAGCCTGGGTGACAGAGCGAGACTCAGTCTCAAACAACAACAGCAACGCCCCCCACCCCCGCCTCCCCATCCCCCCTCCAAAAACACCCCAATGTTATTTAAACATTAATGGATACACTTTTAAGTCTATTCTGAAACACAGTCTTCCTTCTTTCCCCACCAATAATTAAAACTTTTGTCAATTCATCAGCCTGAAACATAATATATATTTTTAAATAAATTAAGGTTCTTTATTTGGTACACATGGCAATCTACCTTAGCAGATGGCTATTTGGAGGCTATTTTAAGCTTTCAGATTTTTAAATTAAATTGCTTTAATATTATTACTCTATATGTGTGATTTTTAGAATAATCAATACTAGATGATTTATTAAGCACTTAGTAGGTGCCAAATGCTGCTTTACACACTTTACATATAATATTGCATATATAAGTACTATTAATCCCCATTTTCATGGGGCTCAAAGAGGACAAATAACTTTCTAGATGTCATAAAACTGGTAAGTAATTGTACTAGGATTTGGACCTATGGTTGACTCCAAGGCCAGTTTTCTTTTCAAATTCCGTTTTTAAATCATATTTTTCAAGGTGCTGCTGGATAAATTCCAATGAAATAAACAATTTCAGTATCAGAAATAGTTTTTTTCCTCCTCTAATGTTTATCTTTGTTTGGCTTTTTTTTTTTTGAGACTGAGTCTCATTCTGTTGCCCAGGATGGAGTGCAGTGGCATGATCTTGGCTTACTGCAATCTCCGCCTGCTGGGTTCAAGTGATTCTCCCGCTTCAGCCTCCTCAATAGCTGGGATTACAGGTGTGGGCCACCATGCCTGACTAATTTTTTTGTATTTTTGATAGAGACGGAGTTTTATCATGTTGGCCGGGCTGGTCTTGAACTCCTGACCTCAGGTGATCCACCCACCTTGGCCTCCCAAAGAGCTGGGATTACAGGTGTGAGCCACTATACCTGGACTGTTTTTTATGTTTTTTTGTTTTTTGAGATGGAGTTTTGCTCTTGTTGACCAGGCTGGAGTGCAGTGGCGCAATCTCAGCTCACTGCAACCTCCACCTCCTAGGTTCAAGCAATTCAATTCTCCTGCCTCAGCCTCCTGAGCAGCTGGGATTAAAGGTGCCCACCACCACACCCAGCTAATTTTTATATTTTTACTAGAGACAGGGTCTCACCTTGTTGCCCAGGCTGGTCTCAAACTCCTGGGCTCAAGTGATCTCCCTTCCCTGGCCTTCCAAAGTGCTGGGATTACAGGCGTGAGCCACCATGCCCTGCCTAGAAATTGTATACAATCTAATAAAAATCTTTTCAGTATACATCAGGATTTTTAAAAAGTCATTATTCATTTATTCATAATTCTTTATTCTCCAGAAAAAAGCTGGTATTTAATTTCAAAGCTAAGATTTAATTTCTGAAAATAGTTTTCTAGTTTCAATGCTGAAATCTAGTCTCTAAAAGAGTAACGCAGGTAACAAAAATTAGTGACTTTTCTTTTGAAGACTTTTAGATAAATAATAGAAATTAAACTCAGCTTCAGATCCAGCATGGTGGCTCATGCCTATAATCCTAGCACTTTGGAAGGACAAGGTGAGAGGATCACCTGAGGCCAGGAGTTTGAGATTGGCCTGGGTAACATAGTAAGCAACCCCATCACCACAAAAAAAAAAAAAAAAAAAAAAAAAGGCACAGAACAACAACAACAAAAACATACCCAAAAAGAATTTTTTTTTTTTTTTTTGAGACGGAGTCTCGCTCTCTCATCATGCTGGAGTACAGTGGCACAATCTCAGCTCACTGCAACCTCTGCTTCCTGGGTTCAAGCGATTCTTCTGCCTCAGCCTCCCGAGAGCTGGGACTACAGGTGTGCGCCACCACACCTGGCTAATTTTTTTATTTTTAGTAGAGATGGGGTTTCACCATGTTGGTCACGATGGCCTCAATCTCTTAACCTTGTGATCTATCCACCTTGGCCTCCCAAAGTTCTGGGATTACAGGCGTGAGCCACCACGCCTGGCGAAAAAAATTTTTTTTAAATTAGCTGTGTGTGGTGGTCCATGCCTGAAGGCCCAGCTACTCAGGAGGCTGAGATGGGAGTTCAAGGCTACCGTGAACTGTAATTGCACCAAGGCACTCCAACTTGGGCTACAGAGCAAAAACTTGTGTTGAATAAAATTTTTTTTAAATTAAAAAATAAATTCTCATTCTATTTTTCCAGCTTAGTAATAAAGGGCAGAACTCACTCTCAAGACTGTGTATGTAACATAATGTCTGACATTATTCTCTTAGTGTCTTTAAAATCTCTAGAGTGAAAAGCTAAGGCTGACTCCTAGTTTTCTGGGTTGAGAAAACTGGGTAGGTGGTTGCTTTTCACTGAGGTAGGGAATTTAAGAAAAGCAGATTTTGCAAAAATAGGTGAGAGGAAAAGGAAGTTGTATTTTGGACATGCTGTGTTTAATGTACTCGATCAACCCAAATTGTGGTATTAAGGTCTAAGGCTCAGGAGATAAATTTGGTGAAAATATAGGCTAGAAAATATCCACTGAAAGTAACAGAGGTGTTCTCACCAACATCAACAATTCTGGTGTTGTGTTAGCTACACAAGCCTTAATACTAAAGAAATCTGAAGAGTGAAGGAAAAGTAAGGCCACAAACATTGTGAATGTTTAATAGGTAATGATTTTAAGAAGTTAGTTCTAAAGTGGAGGGAGAGAGAGAAAGAGAGGTAACTAGGAGCATAGAGTGAAAGTTTTGTTTTGTTTAAGACTACAGAGAAGACCTTCTAATAACCATTGATTAATGGTTATTTCAGAAGAACAAGGATGATTTCATTTCTATGTAAAACTCTGGACTGCTTTTCTACAGAGGCTTATGAGACCTGGTCCCTGATCTGAGGGTTGGAAAATGTTAGATTAGATATTTTTCATCATTTAGTTTCATAGGTACTGATGTAGATGTTAAAACACTTTGGTCATGTTCCCACAGATGTCAGTTTCCAAACAGGAAGGCAAGCTCTTAATCTAGATGCCTCTTGAACCATCATGTCTAGCCATCACCTTTCAAAATATTTAAATCTATGAAGCAAAAAAAAATTTGGGTTCAAAAGGGTCTTAATTTTAACACTGTTCTCAAATCTGTTCATGGAGCTATGAACGATGAAACTATATAGCCTTTTAATCTATCAGCTCTTCCTACCTCTATTCAATGTATACAAAAAGATTTTAAAATCCTCAGAAACAAGTCATAGAACAAGTCTTAAAGAGTTTAAAAAGGAGAGGGGGAAAAAATTTCTAATCACCTTCATGTAGAACAGTTAAGATATGCACCAAGTAATAATCTAATACTTTAAGATAACATGACCGTTTTAAGTAACTTAAGGCCAATATCTCAAACTATTATTATTTTTTACTTCAAGTAAGGAGAGGTAAAAACTCAATACATATAAAAGTCATTTATACACATGTAAAAAATTATTTTAAATCACAGTAGAGATACACATATATAGACAATTTTTATGGTTATTCAGAAGTTCCTCGTTATTCCAAAGCCCTCACACTTAATATGTGTTTGTCCTTATTTATGTTACTTTCATTACTTCTTTGATGATCACTGGTAAAAGCAACTGAGCACGTGCATTGCAGCTATTCTCCTTTGTGTGTGGTTCACCAGACCCAAATCATTTCCTTTTTGAAGTCTGAAATATTTCACAATTTGTTTTTCAGTATCTTAAAATTAAAGCTATGCTATAGGCCCAGCACGGAGGCACATGCCTGTAATCCCAACGCTTTGGGAGGCCAAGGCAGAAGTATCAATTGCCTGAGGCCAGAAGTTTGAGACCAGCTGGGGTGAGAAACCCCATCTCTACATAAAAATTTAAGAATTAGCCAGGCATGGTAGCGCATGCCTATATAGTCCTAGCTAATTCAGAAGGCTGAGGTGAGTGGATTGCTTGAGCCTAAGAACTCAAGGCTATAGCGGCCTATGATCGTGCCAATCCTATCCTGGGCAACAGAGAGAGACTATGTCTAAAAAAGAAACAAAAAACCAAGAACAAAATAAAGCTATGCTTTAATTTTAGAGACTATTAAAATAGCAGGTATATTTTTACTCAAAGCACTCCTAATGTCAAAAGAGAAGCCTGAATTCTTACAATTAAATTACGTACACGGGTAGACAGTTAAAAAAAACCCAAACCATAAGGTTAGTATCTGTTGTTCTAACCATTTTTAAAGTCCATCTTCTACTAAAACGCAGAACTTTCATTAAGAAAAAAGCATTACCATGATCTTTATTGGCAGTAAATAATTTGGGACATAGTTAAATTGTCAGACACAGAAATGACTAACCAAGCCTATGGATAAGGAAAAACTGGCTTCCCAGCTTCAGTTCTCAAGGTATGGTTACCATGTAAACATAGAAATTTCTCATAATTTCAAGTTTAGTCGTTCTAGTTTTGCTTGTGAACAAATGCTAAATCAGACAAGAATTGTTATATAGCTACAGGATAAAACTGTAAAAAAAAAAAACAAAATAAATGCATCACTGAGTTTGTAAAATGTTAGCCTATTTCAGAATATGAAAAGTTTTCCTCTTACCTACTACAAACATGATCTATAAGTAGAGACACAGAATCTAGATTATTATCAAGTTTGGTATTGTGATATAGGCACCGATCCCTTTGTAGTTCCACCGCCTGCCGCAGGAGAGTCTGTAAACGCCGTGGGGGAAGCATCACTGATGGTGGTAAATAGGCTTTAATAGAAGATATTTCAAAAAAGAGAAATAATAAGCTGTAAACTTATATTTAAGACATTTGCTCATCTTCTGCTGTACTTGTTCCTATCCCAATAGTATCTATTCCTTAAGTAGAGAAGTTCTGGGTGATGTGATATGTGAGCTTTATCAATATCTGTCAGCAGCAATAACTATGTTACTCCTAGAATTGGATATACTTGGGTGGGAGGGGTTTATTTTGTATGTGGATTTTCTAGAGGCAGGAACGATAAGTGGGGGAATAACAACAATAAAATGAAGAAAAAGAAGACAATGAAAAGAATATCAGATAATGATTGAGTACCAGAAGGAGACCAGGTATAAGTAAAGTCTCCACTTAACAAAGAGCAGAATTTTGGCAAATGCTGCAGCAGGTCAAGTTCTAGTTGCCATTAAACTGCTCTAAAAATCACTTCTTGGCTTTCTGGCTAGGATCAAGTGCAAACTGCTCCAAATGCCAAAGATACTGTGTGAATTCAGGGAGTAACTGGTGTTTTGATATCAACACCAACCTATTGCAATCCCTGAATGCCTTTACACCTCCCCAGCTGCAGGGCTTTCTGATTCTTAGGATCTTCACTGTCATCTCAACTATAGAATCATATAATTTTCAGAGAGAACAACATCTTTTACATAAAAATATGGCAAAAATGAAACCCGTATTACAATCTAGAAGTAACATAACACGGTTGGGGAAGAAAAAAACAATTTACCTAAAGAAACCTGGGCCTTACTATTGAAATCAACAAATCTTTAAAGCACTTGTGACTTAAAACTGTGGTTTGCGTATTTTTTTCTCTAAATATGGCACTTTTCCCCCAAACAAAATCTTAAGGGAGAGCATCACTACATAATACAAATGAAAAAAGGGGTGCTCTGAAACCAGTGCCCTTTCACTGACTCCTGAGGTTACTTTCCTAGACTCCATGACAGAATCTGCAAAAATGGATTCTCCCTCTTCTAACCACTCAATAAAAGTATGTCTAGATATGTCTTCGTAATTGATCCATTGTATCCATTTGTAATCTAAGGGAAAACACAGAAACATAAAAAAATTAAGACTCTTACTCTGAAGTTTGTCCAAGAGTTTAGATCGGGAAGCTGTCCCTTTGCCTTCCCATTCTGCTTTTGCACGTAGGTCTTCTGCATGGCTACACATCAGATACCTAAAAATACAACAGAGAAAGCAACCAATATCAAATCAAATATATTTGAAATATATAGAATCGAAAATATATTTGAAATATATAGAATCGAAAAGTATTGACGATCTGGCTATCTGCTTCTTACTAATACATATCGAGAAATTTCTACAGTGGACTCAATTAATTAATCTGGTACCTGCATAAAATGGCTAAAATGTAAAGCAACAACAGCTAAATATATATTATCTATTAACAGAACATATTCTTACGTTATTGTTATATATTATATAAATATGGCTCTTATTGTGCAGGTTCTGTTATAGCAATCAACATATATTACTTCCTTTAATGTTTATAACTACCCCATAAGCACTATTATTATTCTGTTTTTATAAATGAAAAAACCAAGGCACAGAAAGCTTAAGTAACTGGTCTAGGGTTAAGAGGCAAAGAAGGAATATAAACTTAGGCATTCTAGCTGTAGAACTTGCTCTTAACCACTAGGCTAACTTAACTACTTCTGAATAGTAGAATAAAACTCAAAGAACATAACTTTAAGACTTTATAATAAACATCATTCTAGAAATAGTATAACTGGATAATTATCTTTGTGTCCTCTTGTGAAAGATATTGAGATCCCAAAGCACAAAACTGGGTAACTGTTTTATTGCTCACTATATGTACAGAAAGTGGAATAAATGCTAAAGTTCACAGATTTTGGAGAATAGACAAGGGCCCCCTTCTGGGAGTGTGACCCTGATCTGGTTTTGGCTCTTCTCAGGAGAATGGGCTTTGAAAGTAAAAGAAGTGAAGGTATTATTCAAACATGGAGATTAGATGTGGCAAGTAACTCTCCTGCTGTTTTGTCTCATATTCTGCCAGACAAATCTGTTCTCACTTGTAAAAATAATGTTAAATAGGGTAATGAGAATTCTTGATGACGAAGCATATTACTTAGTCTATTACCTGCTACACAGGTAGAGCTCAATAAATATCAGAAATCTCTCAGTTAACATGAGTATCACTCCCTCCTTTTCTTAACTGCATAAAGCATATTTCGTTTAGAATCTAAATGATTTAATAGTCTCTTCCCAAACAGAACTACTTGTTCTCTTGTTTAGTACAGACTGCTTTAGCTAAAAAAACAAAACAAAACAAAAAATACTTAAAAAAATAATGTAAGTAATTATACTCAAAATACTCTATAGGAAGTTGGATATTGTGAATATTTTGTTTCTAAAATAATTTTTTTGGGGGGAAGTTTATTATCAGTAATTATATGAAAGAAATGTTCACTTTTAAAATTTTACAAAAATGACTTATGATTGCTTCTATGTCCTTGTGAAAATACACATTAAATCTTAAAGTTTCAAATGAATTTCTGTTTTACAGAAAGTCACATAGTATAACTAAAAGGACATTGGACTGAGAAGGAGAAACCCTGGGTTCTGATCCCAGTTCCACATCTTGCCACCTTTCGGCCATTTCCTTAGGCGAAAAACTCAGGGTTTCCTTCAGAATAAAACCCATATGATTAAATTATATGTTCTGACACAAGAGCAGGAAAAAAAAAATCATCCTGTAAATGATATTCAGATGACAAAGAAATCAGATACTGCATTAAAAAGGTAATCAGCATGCCTGTCATCCCAACACTTTGGGAGGCCGAGGCGGGTGGATCACTTGAGGTCAGGAGTTTGAGATCAGCCTGGCCAATGTGGCAAAACTCCATCTTTACTCAAAATAATTAAAAAAAAATAGCTGGTTGTGGTAGCATGCGCTTGTAATCCCAGCTACTTGGGAGGCTGAGGCAGGAGAACTGCTTGAACCCAGGAGGTGGAGGTTGCAGTGAGCCGAGACTGTGCCACTGCACTTCAGCCTGGGTGATGGAGTTAGACTCTGTCTCAAAAAAAAAAAAAAAAAAAAAAAAAAAGGAAACAGCACAAGATAATTTTTCAGCTACCATATTAAAACATCTAGCAGGCCAGGTATGGTGGCTCATGCCTGTAAACTTAGCATTTTGGGAAGCCAAGGTGGGAGGACTGCTTGAGCACAGGAGTTCAAGACCAGTCTAAGTAACATAGCGAGACCCCATCTCAAAAAACTTGAAGAATTTACTGTTTCAAGATGTGGTGGTGGGTAAAACCAATGACTTTGGAATAAGTCAAACCAGGCTTTGAGTCTTGGCTTTCTGATTTATTAGCTTTAAATTGTGCTGGTTACTTAATTTCTTTGAAGCTCAGTTTCCTTATCTGCAAGGAATGCGCCCTTATCTTGGCCCCATTCTTTTGTCCATCATTTTGTATTTACAAACTCATTATGTGTCACGTATTTGTTCTCGATGCTGGAGCCGTATCATATAGTGAAAAATGCTATAAAGAAAAAAATTAAAAACAGAGTGAGGTAGCAGAGAATACCTATGGGTAATCTTGGGAGAAGATCATGCTCGGGCTGGGAATTGAGCAAGGAGTACCCAGCTATGCAAAGACTCGGGGGACATGCATTTCAGACGGAGGGGACAAGCAGTGCAAATGGCTTAAGGGGTGGCAAGTTAACGAACAGAAAGATCATGACTATCACTATAGAGTAACGAACAGAAAAGGATCAAGGATTTTGTGGCCCTGCATTAAGGTTTTGGGCTTTACTTTAAGACTGCTGGAAAGCCAGTGGCAATGGAGTGAAAAGACTTCATTTATGGTTTTTGCTTATTTATTTGTCTGGCTGCTGTCTGAAACATGCATTGTTAAGAAATTAAGAGTGAAGTTAGGTGCAGTGGCTCATGCATATAATCCCCGCACTTTAGAAGGCTGAGGCAGGTGGATCACCTAAGATCAGGAGGTCGAGACCAGCTTGGCCAATGTGGTAGGACCCTGTCTCTATTAAAAATACAAAATAAGCCAGGTGTGGTGGCGCATGCCTGTAATCCTAGCTACTCAGGAGGCAGGGCTGAACAAACGCTTGAACCTGGGAGTAGGAGGTTGCAGTGAGCTAAGATTGCACCATTGTACTCTAGCCTGGGTGACAATTAGTGAAACTCTGTCTCAAAGAAAAAAAAAAAAAGAAATTAAGAGTGAAGATCAGGTGGGAAGCTACTATAATATTCTAAAAGAGATGTCCATGGCTTAACGAGGCTAGAAACTATGGAGATTCAGAGAAAGAAAAATTTGAGATGTTTTAGAATTAGGCCATATATGTCAAAGTTAAAAGATAAAGAAAAGCAGTATGAGCCTTGCCTCCTGGGTTCAAGCGATTCTGCTGCCTCAGCCTCCTGAGTAGCTGGGATTACAGGTGTGTGCCACCACACCTGGCTAATTTTTTGCATTTTTAGTAGAGACGGGGTTTCACTATGTTGGCCAGACTGGTCTCAAACTCCTGACCTTGTGATCTGCCCGCCTTGGCCTCCCAAAGTGTTGGGATTACAGGTGTGAGCCACCACTCCTGGCAATTATTCCTTTTTATGCTAGTACAAATAAAACTGCTTTCTTAACTCCATTTTTTTGAATTATTCATTGAGAAATACCATTATTGTGTATTGATCTTGTAACCTACAACCTTGCTGAACTTGCCTATTAGTTCTAAGAGTTTTTTAGTGGATTCCTTAAATTTTCTTTATATAAAATCATGACATCTTTGAACAGAGATAGTTTTACTTTTTCCTTTTCAACCTGTATGCCTTTTATTCCTTTTTCTTGCCCAATTTCCTTGGCTAGAACCTCCAGTACAATGTTGAATGGAAGTAGCAAGAGTAGACTTCATTGTCCTATTCTTGATCACAGGAAGAGAGTTTTCAGTCTTTCACTGCCTGTCCTATTCTTGATCACAGGAAGAGAGTTTTCAGTCTTTCACTGCCAGTCCCATGAGTTTGCATTAATACCCTTTATTCGGGAAAGAAAGTTCCTTTCTATTCCTAGTTTGTTGAGTGTATTTATCACGAAGAGGTGAATCAAGAATTTTGTTTTGAGGCTGGATGCAGTGGCTCATGCCTATAATCCCACCTTGGGAAGCTGAGGTGGGTGGATTGCTTAAGGCTAGGAAGAGTTCAAGACCAGCCTGGGGAACATAGCAAGACCTGTCTCTACAAAAAAATGAAAAAATTAGCCACACATGGTGGTACACACCTGAAGTCCTACCTACTTAGGCAGGTAAGGCAGGAGGATAGCTTGAGCCCAGAAACTGGACGCTGCAGTGAACTATGATCATGCCACTGCACTCCAGCCCCATATAACCGAGACATCCATGAAACATCCAAGTGGAGAATATCAAGTATGCCAGAAGAAATACACATTGATAGTTCAGATGAAGGCGTAAATTTTAGAGCCACTGGTATACAGATAGTATGTGAATGCATGGTACAGAATGAGATTGACTAAGAAGAGTATGTAGACAGAGAATAGAAAGGAGGCCCAGGACCAAACCTTTGGGAACTCTTAATATTTTAAGGATTAACGTGGCCAGGTACAGTGATTTATGCGCGTAATCCCAGCACTGTGGGAAGATCACTTGAGGCCAGGAGTTTGAGACCACACAGGACAACATAGTGAGACCCTGTCTCTACCCCTTCTCCCCTGAAAAAGGACTGATGTTGATGTGAGGATGAAATGAGGCTATTTACATGAAAAGCTCAGCAAGGGCCTGGCACATGACAAGTACTCACTTAAAAAGTTAGTATGCACCAATACTGGAAACATCATTGCTTACTGTGATCCATATTATATGATTCTTGTTTTGTTTTTAACTACAAAAGCTGTCCTTGGAATGTAAAAGCGTTTTTATAGAAGATTTCAAAATAGCATTTCACAGGCAATACATATTTTCTTCTCCCTTTCACCCACTTAAATTATCTCTATCCTAATATGAACAAGTATCCTAGGATGACAAAATAGTTCATACGCATAGGAGTGAGTTTACCTAGACAAATATCTAAGAATGTAGCAATAATCAATATTTATATTTTGGAAAAATGTTAAAGAAATATAACTCTGGCTCTCCATTAACCTAAGTTCAAGAACTCAGTTTCCTTACCCACTAAGAACATGAATGCGCTCTGTATTGTATTTCAGCGGCGTCAATTCACAGCGTAGAACTTGAAGTGCCTCCAGGACCTTGCCATCCTCCAGGTATTCTAGGTACTTCTGCTGCAGCAGCAAAAACTTCATCCTCTGACATGACAGAAAGCAGCAGTCAGGGGGAAAAAAGTTGATGGAAGTTTCAGAAAATGTTTGTGCCTAAACAGAACAGTAGAAACCATTCTACTATGTCCTTTGAAATAACTTTTTATAAAGCTTCAAGATGACTCTAAATAGTTTAGTTGAGCCACAGTAGATTAAATGTGACTTTGCTCAATTCCACATCTTAATAAAACTCTCCTTGGAACAAATAATCTCAAATCAGACTAGATCATTAGTGACCATCAGATCAGCCTTGGAAAAAATAAATTCTCCTCTCAAAGCAATCTCCTAGAATTTTATTTCTTGTATAAAAATTTAGAACTATCCCAAGTACTCAAAATTTGCTTTTTAAGAAGTATGACTTTATAACTGGGGCACTGGGGGCTTCTGTGCAATAAGTTTTCAAAAGATTGGAGAAAAAAACAGTTAGCAAGTAACTATTTAAGTCTCAGTCTGAAAGAAGGACTAAGCAGACCAGAAAGCAGAACTAGACACACTCAGGAGAAGTTGGAAAGTGTCGTATTTTGGCTTATCAAAAGTTAGGAGCTGTTCAACAAATGGACTACAAGTTGGTGTGCAAAGTATTGAGTTTCCTATGACTAAAGTGGACAAGCATAAGTTTGACGGACTCACTCTCTTCTAGGCGGCTATTAAGGGATGACTACATTAGATGATTTAATTTAAAGGTCTCTAAAAAAAATTCTATATTTGTACTTGTATATGCAGTGGTAAAAATCTCAAGTCCACTTAAAATTAAAACTTAAAGTACAATTTTTCTTCTTCATAAGATGCTTCCTTTTTTTTTTTTTTTTGAGACGGAGTCTCACTCTGTGGCCCAGGCTGGAGTGCAGTGGCATCATCTTGGCTTACTGCAACCTCTGCCTCTTGAGTTCACGCGATTCTCCTGCCTCGGCTTCCCAAGTAGCTGGGATTACAGGTGCGTGCCACCACACCCAGCTAATGTTTGTATTTTTAGTAGAGATGGGGTTTCGCCATGTTGGCCAGGCCGATCTGAAACTCCTGACTTCAAGTGATCTGCCCGCCTTGGCCTCCCAAAATGCTGGGATTACAGGCATGAGCCACCACGCCCAGCCCAAGACGCTTACTTTAAAACCATAAAAAATACACTGCTGTCATGAAACGTTGTGGAGAAATTACCATTTATTTGCAGAATTAACAGTATAATAAACTTCTCTACAAGATTTTCTATCGAGTATTTAGAAGAGAGATATGAACTACAAGCTTACAAAAGTGGTTTCTAGAGAAAGTAAGCAATAATAAACCCTCTCATATAAGTTAGGCAAGTATTAAATACATCCTTTATAAGATACATTGGTTATGCTTGATACAAATTTCATCTTAAATATATGGCTAAGGAACAGAAAAAAATTCAAACTGAGACACTCCTGTAACTCTAGGAAAATTACACTTACCAAATTTTACACATAAATTTAGAATGGCTAATGAATGTTTCAGAAACATATTAATTACCAAGATGCCCTGAAAAGTACATTGCTGTACATGTAGCCTACAGTTAACCTTCCTATGTTAAATGAAAAAAACTTTTACCATTGATCAGATCACAGAAACCAAAAACTAAACAAGGAAAAAAAAATCTAAAAATCAAAGCGTTCTATTTAAGTTATTCTGGATATTTGCACCATTTTAGCTTCTGAAAAAAAAATGCAACTATGAAATGAAGACCTCATATATTTTCATTTATCAACATACTATTAAAAGCTTAATTCTATTTTGTGGTATTTTTAAAATTCAAACTTGAAAATCATATTCAGTTGCAGAACTTTTTCATTTAAATGCCACATGGAACTAGCCAGAGCATGTGATGTAATTTCTTCACTAAATTTTCTTAGTAATTGGGAATTAAGGGACTTAAAAAAAATTTTCAGGGCAAGTTTTTTTATTTACTTAATATTTATGTATTTTTTAGTATCAATTACTAGGCCCTATGTCCACCACTACCTGATTCCACTGTGTGTAGGGACAGTGCCCAAAGTGCTATTTCCCCCTTATTTTCCCACCAAGATCTTGATATAACATGTTACTCTTTTTCTATGGGGCAGAGGTGGGGCAGGAGAGCAGAGAAAGGCAGACTAAAACTTTGAGAGAAGCCAATATAAACACATATTTCTTTATATACAGGGAGTGCTATAAAAGTAGCAAATGAGCATTCTCTCTATGAGTCGTTTTATCCAGATTAAGATCAAGAATATCCTCCAATAGATATCAAATCCTGATACTCTGCATGACAACTAACATGCTGCTGGCCAAGCACAACTAGAGATTCGGTTGAAAGAAAATGTTTATTCTCCAAAATAATCAGTTGATGTATTTGACACGCAGGTGTGGGGGAGTAACACTGTATTTTACCTCCCAAAATTTAAAGCACAAAAATGTAAATATAACCTCCAGAAAGCAAAAACCTTTAAATTATTAACAAATAATGTTAAATATTTACTGAAAACACTGTAAAAATCAGACAAAAATCAAAGCTTGCTGAGATGGGGACAGGCTCTACTAATGTTTACATTAAAAAAAAAAATCTTGAAGAAATAAAGAAAAAAAAAGGTTAGGAAAATAAACTCTCCATTATGTCTTTCTCCAACTCCCAGCTAGATCTCTTAAGAGATTATTTTTGGTTTCTAATGATTTTTCCACCATCTCTGGGGCCCAGCAGGATTTCCTTCTCCATTTTAACACCTAATAAAAATCTGAAATTGTTAAGTGACTAGGATAGCTTGAATAATTTCACACTGTAAATTCTGCTGTTGCTCCCCTACCCCACCCAATACTAAATTGTTTTATCCCTTCCTTTGTTCCTATATTATTAAATTGAACTCAACATGAAAGAAAAACCCAGAGATTATGATACTCAGAAAGTCTGGTTCTCAAGGGCAGCCTCCTAGATAATTCAGCAGTGGTTCTAACTCTGGAGTAAGGTTATAACCAAATCTTACCAATTAAATCATGATTCAGAGAAAAGGGGGAAATAAATTATATCTAAATTTGGCTCTCAAAATTCCTACTTATTTGACTTTAAAATATACTAATTATAGATGCCAATTTTTGTTAAGCATATTTCAATTACATTAAAAAAAAAAGAACCAAATATTTCTAGACATAGAGTTTTCTATTACTGGTCTCGTATACTCATCCAAATTGCCCAGAAATGGCTAAGTATACTTGAACCCAAACTAAAAAATGCTGATTTGGCCAGGCGTGGTAGCTCATACCTGTAATCCCAGCACTCTGGAAGGCCAAGGTGGATGGAACACCTGAGGTCAGGAGTTTGAGACCAACCTGGCCAACATGGTGAAACCCATCTCTACAAAAAAAAAAAAAAAAAATTAGTTGGGCATGGTGGTGGACACCTGTAATTCCAGCTACTCAGTAGGCTGAGGCAGGAGAATCTCTTGAACCCAGAAGGTGGAGGTTGCAGTGAGCCAAGATAGCACCATTGCACTCCAGCCTGGACAATAACAATAAAACTCCATCTTTAAAAAAAAATGCTGACTCATGAGAGCAACTTCTGCTATTCCTAGTATCATTTGACTGGAAACCATTTAAAAATGAAAGTAGGTTGGCCGTGCGTGGTGGCTCATGCCTGTAATCCCAGCACTTAGGGAGTCTGAGGCGGGTGGATCACAAGGTCAGGAGTTCGAGACCAGCCTGGCCAATACCGTGAAACCCCATCTCTACTAAAAATACAAAAATTAGCTGCGCATGCTGGCATGCGCCTGTAGTCCCAACTACTCGGGAGGCTGAGGCAGAAGAATCGCTTGAACCCAGGAGGCGGAGAGTTGCAGTGAGCCGAGATCGCGCTACTGAACTCCAGCCTGGGTGACAGAGGAAGACTGTGCCTCAAAAAAGAAAATAAAAACAAAAACAGAAGTAGACTGTAGGGGGGAGTGGACTGGGTCAATAAAAACATTCAGGCTTAAAAAATAAAGTACAATTTTAGTCTAGACTAAGCCATGAAATGTGTCTGGGTATACAATTAAAATAATTATGTTTAAAGAAATCCTAATAGTTATCTTCTAAGATATTGTTACAAATTTAAACTTATATTAGATTCTCTTCTTCTGGAGATGGAATGGACAAGAAGAGTAAACTTAAACACAATTTGAGAGGTGAAGAGCAACTTCAAAAAATGCTGAAATGAATCTTTAAAAGCAATTGATTCATCAATGCTTCAAGTGAGATAAAAGTTGGAACCCCTTTCTTTGTATAAATACCTAAACAGTTTGATGGTGTGAGGCTCAGCCAGAGATTTAATCTTCATCTTTTATTAGATACTAGAATGTTCTATAGACTGAACAGGCTGTAAAAGAAAGGATTCCTTATTATCTATAACTACCTTTCTTCGGCTTACATGTTGCTTCTAATGAAGGTTTCTAATGAGAAAGTCATAATCAAAATCCAATACAGAACTCTAAAATTACTATAAACAAATAAGAAAAAAATAGGAAGTCTATTAAATTTTTTACTACTAAATTACAGATACAATTTGGGTGAAGTTTATAAAAGAAAAACAACCTCCAAGAAATCACACACATTTTAAAACAGTCCATAGGCAAGTTCTTTATTGACAACACACAAGTAGTGCTAACTTGCCCAATGGGAAAGCAACCTTAAATCTTATTTTGGCCATCTAACTGTTTTTATTTTAGCTCATTCAGTCAGAAGTAAAAATTTATAAGGAACTGCTCAATAAAATATAATTGGGTATTTTTTTTTAAATCCCAAAGACACTGATTGAGGAAACTTTAGTTAATGCAAAATTTCCAATCCCTTTGAGTATAGATGTTCAACTATTTTAACTTCTGTTTTTATTTTTAAATGTTACTACAGAATTGATTATTTTATAAGTTAATTTATTATCAATCATCTTATTCAATAGTTTAAAAATTTTAATATTTTAAGTATTTAACGAATAAAAATAATACACCGAATCACCAATTTAAACGAATCTGTGTTTGTTCTTGCTTGTTTGCACCTTTAATTCACCAGAAGCCCATTTCTCTAGAAGTATATTATTGTGTAGAATTATATTTTTTGAAAATTCTTTTGTAGTAAGATTTCAAGAGAAAAAAAACACGAGACACTATTAAGTTTATAGAAAGAGGCAGGAAAGATTAATGTTTGACCCAATTTTTAAAAAATCAAAATAGTCATTTACTAATATTTAACAAACAGCTGGTTTCTCGACTTCACTTCCTTTTTGCCTTCTTTCTCTCCCCACCCCCAGACAGGAAACTGCTTTTGACAACAAATGAATCAGCTAGAAGTTAAAAAGCCAGCAGTTAGCAGCTGATTCTTCATGGTTTCCAAACTCCAGCCCTTAGAAAAAACTTATTTCCTCTCTCCCTCACCAACATCTACTGAAGAATTAAAGCCCATAAGTCTAAAAGATTAATCAACATCTATAAAAGAGGCTAACAAGTTAAACTACTAAATTGATCTTGTCAGGGAAATAAGGCCAGCAAGCCGGGCCCAATGGTCAAATCTGCATACAAACCCTCCACCAGAGTGATATGTATTATACAAACTTTGACACTGTCAATTCACACAACTGGAATGCAAGAATGGAAAATGGCCAGCACACCAAAGGAGTTGGTTTGAATTAACTATAATTCCCAAAGATCAAAAAAAAAAAAAAGATAATTAATGTATCACTTCCTTACGGCTGTATGGATATCCACACAAACACATTTTTTCTTCAACCAGCACATTCAGTATTATGAGTAACAAAAGTATAATTTATCTTTAACTCTATAAATATAAAACTCCTATTAGTAGCACTGTAAGCACAAAGATCTTTCGATATATTTTTTTGTAGAGCTCAATTTATAAAGTTGGTTCAAATGATACATTTACTAAGTATGATTTTAAAAATATAAAACATACTTTAAAACATTATATTCATCCTAGTTTACAAATGATATGAAATTTACTTTTAGGCCTCATTTTTTTAATAAGAGGCAGAAGCCTAGAGTTATCAATAACCTATTAAAATAAGCATAAATGTGAAACTAAGAACAAAAGTGTATTTACCACAATTATTCCCAACAACGTTTGAGAGATTTCAAGTGCGCCTCTTACCACAATAGCATGAGGAGAATGCACTAAAGGCTTTAGTTCATTCAGGTCATTTTCTGCCTGTAAAAATTGGTATAAAAGAAAAACAGAAATGTCACAAAATGCACATCAAATATGTAATTTTAGCAGCAGTCACACAGCTCTATATGCCCTACTTTACCTTATCCCAGTCTCCTTCCATGACATGATTTCGGAATTTGGTAGCAGAAGGATGTTCTAAACGACATCCTGACTCTTGCATGAGGAGATCAACAGTCTGGCTGCAGGAGAGATACAGTGTAAAACAGACCTGACCAACTTTAGGATTTTAATCTTCCAAATAAACTCATGTCCATGAAAACAGTTGCAAAGTTTTTAAGCTAGCCTCATGATGAAGAAAAAAATAGCTTTCATGTGCTTGGTTAAACAAACTTGATTTAAAACTGACACTTACATTTTTTCCTAGTCAAGTTAAAAATCTTTCTTGAAATCAGAATCAATGTAAGTTCTTCTTAGTTTGCCATTTAATGCCTCAATTTAATGTATAAAGTATGCAATTTCTAAAAATGTGCTGTAACCAACTAGTCAAATAAATGACAAACCAGGATCTACATACTACTTATGTTACATTTTGAAAGATAAAAATTATTAGCTCCACACAAGGTGACAGAGACGACCCATGTCAGGTAAGAGCTTACATCCAGATATTACATTTACATAGAAATTCCACTAGGTCAATCTTTAAAATTAAAATAAATCCAGCATCAAAAATCATTTCCTTTCTCTCTATACTAAAAATAGCAAATTTACTATGGTGTAGGTTCCAAACAGTCACGAGTTATTTCCTCCTGCTGCTGTCAGCTTGCTTCTTGTCTCGGTAATATGTTCTGTTAGCATTTATAAAATCTGTTTTCATACTAATCCTTTTCCCTAGGGAATAAAGTGAATTCTTCCTACCACATATTTGTCTTTGAGAGCTTAAAAGATTCATCAACTGTATTTTCTTCCCTCATGTATTCTGGTATCTAAGAACCTTCATTTATCAGTCTTACATTTTTTGTGCTTATGTTTCAATGCTTTCTTATTCAGCTCTACTTAATTGTTAACTAAACAGTGTAATTATCTGTCTGAAAATCAAAATACTTATGTCACTCTTAAGAAGTTCTGTTCTCCTCCCCACTTCCCCAGAAATTTGAATGCAGGAAACTGACTACTGCTGCATCTTCCCCTCTTCATTTCATTCTGATTCTGCCTCCTGCACCTCCTTCGTCAGGCACTCCCACCAATCCTACCTTCCACCCACTTAGTTTTTCTTTGTGTATACAAAGCGGTGGTTTTTGTCCAAGGTCGCTGTCTACCTTCACCCTGTGTTAGGTATACAAGGCCACCTAAATTGTATTTGAAAACAAATGATTCACCAGATCAGATGTCCCTTTTCAGAGGCGATCATATTCTTGGTATTAAACTGAGATTTCCGACTAGTTAGGGTTAGGCCTCTTGTACACACACAAGGGCCTTTAAACGACATCAACACTGTATCTTCATTATTCCCATCAGATTTATTCAACAGCCTCTTTCCAAATTATCCCAGCCCCTCCGTTCCCATAAACACTTGTAGGTGATTGTCTTTCCTGATTGGTAGTTTGCTTGGGTTGTTGTCTGCCACGGTTGGGGGTGGGGAGGTGTCCCACAAAGATGCCTCTAAGATACACTTGAAAAACAAATCCTCCAAGGTTCATTATTTCCACCAGCTCTAATCCACCCCTCCCCCAACACATACACAGACACACTCCCGCATCTGTCTTTATTGACAGACAATTAAGCTCTGAAGGTGCGTGGGGGAGGAGTCATTCTTTGGGTTTCCCCTAACCCTTCCCATCCCCTCAACCGCCTGTCTCGTCTCACAATTTGTCAGACTGATTGATTTTCCCCTATTTCCTTTCAGGTCCGCTCCTCCTCCCTGGTCGGCCTGTCTGAGCCGCGTCCTCCTGTGTACTGGGCCCTGCGTGCCCAGCAGTCATTCTCTTTGACCGAGCTCTCTCCAGTCCCCCTCCCCCCTCCGCCCCTTCCCCTGCCCCCCTGGAGCCTCCGTCCCTCAGTCTGTCCATCATCAGCAGCCGGTAAGGGATACTTACTTGAGCCCTAAGCCATTCAAGTGCTGTCCTATTAGCCTAATGACATCCTCATCGGACTGGGAGAGCCGCTTCTTCTTCTTGAGGCTGCTGCCCAGTTCTGGGGTGGCCAAGGAAGAGGAGGCGGCGGTGGTGGCAGAGGCAGCTGCGACGGTAGCTGAGGCTGCGGCGGCCGCCCCGCCGGGAACCCCGTTATTGACATTCAGGCTGTTGCTATTGTTGCTGGCGGCGGAGGGGGCGGAAGGCAGAGCCCATTGGCGTGGGCCAGGTCCCCTGCGGACGACGACGACGAGGGGGACGACTCCCCGTTCTGGGCCGACAGGCAGCCGAGTTCCTGAGTCTGTCCCCTGGCCCCGCCGCCCCTCCTCCTCCACCGCCGCCGCCGCCACCTCCTCCTCCTCCTCCTGCCCCGTTGGCCTGCATGATGCTGCCGCTGACCAGGCTGTGGCCGCTACTTCGGTGGGGGGACAGCAGCGGCGGCGGGGAGGGGCAGCAGCCGGGGGGGAGTCCCACCACTACCACCACGGAGGAGGAGGAGGAGGAGGACGAGGACGACGAGGACGGAGGGGAGAGGCCTGCTCTGCCTGCCGAAGCCCCGGGCTCTCCTGCTCCCTCCGCCGCCGAGGCTCGGGGTTTTCTTCCGCGGGGGCGGGGAGGCTCCGCCGGTGTCCGAGTCGGAGGAGGAGGAAGCGGAGGCCAGAGTTTCCTCGCCGAGAGAGGCCGTGGTGGGAAGCCGGTGGGGCGAGGCGGGGGGGGAGGGGGAGGCGGGGGCCGGGGGAGAGGGTCGGGGGTGAGGGGGGCCGGGTAGGCGGGGGGAGGGGGTCAGGGTAGGAGGGTGGGGGGGTGAGAGGGAGGGGGAGGAGGAGGAGGGGGAGAGGGAGGATCCGGCCCTCCCCCCCCCCCCCCCCCCCTCCCAGAGGCAGCTCGAGGTGCGCGGCCCGGGGGTCGCGCCGGGGGGCGCCGCGGGGCGGCTGCGGGGGCGCGGGGCCCGCCGCTGGGCTGAGCCCCGGCAGTGGCGGCGGCGGCGGGCGGCAGCGGAGGGCAGCTGCCGCCTCTGTCCTCGGGTCCGCTCCGCTCTGCTCCCTGGTGTGTTGATTCTTCCCCCAGCTGCTGCCTAATGGAGTCCAGGCGCTCGCGTCACAGGAAATGCCTATACTGCCCTCCTCACTCACTTCCGGTGGCAGGTATGGAACCTATAGGGGGCCTGTCACCCAGCACGTGCGCCGAGGCTGGCCCGGGGGTCAGGGGAGGGAGGCCGGCGGGCTGGCGGGGTCCGCCCGACCCCGACCTCGACCCCGACTCCTATCTGATCCGATCCTATCCCTGGCCCAGCTCGGGCCTCTCCCCTTGCGCCCTGGCTCGGCTGGCTCAGCGAGCAGTGAGTCTCAGCCGCCCTCCGAGGCCGGGCGTGCACGGGATGGTAGAGTTGGCGTGCGTGCGTGTGTCCACCAGTGTGGCCTGGGCAAGTAAGGTGTGCGGAGAGACTGCACCTTCTCCATTAGGTGCTGAAGGTGAGGGTGGAGCAGGGGGCAAGGTTTAGTGGTAAGAACTTCCAGGCACAGGGCTGTGGTAGGCTCCTCGCTTAATGGTAACCGGGACCGAAATCGGGTTTCACAACCTCCTGTTTTAGGGTGGAAAAACTTGAATTTCCACAGCCAAGTGCCACACAGTTGCTGTACCCGGGGCCATCCCGGGAGCTTTGAGATAATGAGCCGGTGAGACTCTGCTCCACCCTGGGAAGGTGAGCTAGTCTATTGGAGAATATCTGATGGGGACAAGAAGTCACAAAAAGGCTGTGTGGTGTGTAGAGGAGGGGGAGGGACTCTGCTGTTGAGGCTTCACTCTTTTTTAGCACTTGCCCAGCACCTCCTTCTGTCTTCCAGCTGCCTCTTGAGTCACTGCCCAGTTTAGGGAGCAGTAACATAAACCAAACATTTGCCTCCAAAATATGCATTCTGAGGAGGATTCAGGCACGGATTCAGATCCAGGCTTGAAATTTTTATGTGGCATGTGAGGCTTCCGTGTCATCATGACTTACCAATTTACATGAATGCAGAAATGAGACGACAAGGAACTGGGCTGAATCTTAATCTTTGGCAAACGGTCTGCATTATCCCCAAACAATTATTTTCATGTATGTGGTTGATAGCGTATATACTCGATATGTACAAACATTTTCTCAGAAATTTAAAGTCTTTCTCTGAAGTAGTTTTCCTGTGGGGGAGGAGGAAAAAACACCATAGGTTCTAATGAATACTTCATACATATCTGATATACTAATTCAGTTGTACTAATAACTGAAACTAATTTTGAGGCCTTTGGAGTCAGTCCTTTTTAAATTTGGAAATACAGTAAGAAATGATGCTGATGAGAAGTTAGTAAAGAATCCTGAGCTTTATGGATCCTCAGACAGGAAGAAGGAAGAAGAAGGTCAATGTAGGATCTTACAGGGCTTTGGTTTTGTAGTTCTTATTGCTTAAATATGCTTCCAGGTGGCAGCTGTAATTGCAAGGTGACTCACATACAGTGTTTATATTCACCTGAGGCAGACCTGAGTTCTAGTTGAGGTTCGTAGGGCTCAGTCATTGTATCAAGCAGAGCCTGAATTACTAGTTAACACCTTCAGAGAGCCCTGTTCGTATATTAACTTTAGACAACCTTATTATTGAAAGTGTTGTTCAGGCAAAATTTAATTTTTGCAAAATGGTTTATAATAATTTATTAGGCCCATGGCATCATTGAAGAGTTGCTTCTGAATAAAGTGTGTAGGTTTTATAAAGGGAATCAGTCACATAGTGGCAGCTACAGACAAAGCTCACACTTTATTAACAAAAGTAAAATGATGAAAAAGAAATTGGACTCCATTGTTATCTAAATTCAGTATGTATATTCCAGTTTTTCTACTTTTTTAAGTAACCAAGACTGCTCATGTTAGAATTCTGAATTTATGATGTCCATTACAGAACATTTTTTTCTGTACTAAAACACAGCTTGAGGATCTGCTATCTGAACTCTTGGTTTTTAGGTCTTTCTAGAACCAAGTTTCAGGTCTATATGCAGATGAATAATTCTGAAATACCACTCTACACATTGAGGAACCTTCAGTATCACCACATTACCTATGGAATAAAATCCAAATTCTGTCTTTCTCACCACAGGTTGGTTTCAGTCTTTCTTTTTGGCTTCATTTCTTATTGCTCCTCTTCAGGGACCCATCTGCTATCCCCCAAATATTCTGGCTCATTTCTTCTTCAGAGTCTTTGACTACACGCTCCCATCTTTTATTCACCTGATTCCAATCAATCTTTCAAGACTCAGCTCATTTCAAACCTCCTCAGGGGAGCCTTTCCTGACTTCCACCCTTCCAGCCATCATTGTGAGTGTCATTTATTAGGCTCCTGAATCGCAAAGGCTGCTTGTGATATAACTTGCTAACACCCCTTCTTCAGGTCATCGGAGAGAAGCCTTTCTAGACCTCTATCCCCCTAATTTACCTTCCCCTTTTCACCCTCCTCCTAAAAAGACTAAGATGGGTTTAGGAAAAAGAAATCAAGTGTATATTTTGATACTTGATTCATTTGTATTTGTTTCTGTACTGTTTTAACAGGTCTCTATTTGACCAATCCTGTGCTAGGTTCCAAATAAGAGGTAACTTCTTGTCCTTGAAATAGCAAGCAAGGCTTTTTCACATGTCTCACCTTTTGTCAGGGATGCTGTAGCATCAAGTATAGAGTAGGTAGTTGAACTAATTGACCTCTAGGCCTCTTCAACTATAAGAGGTCTGTGAATTGTATGAGATTCCCAACTAATGTATAAATTCCTTGAGGCATGATCTGTGTATTGTCCATCTAAGCCAGCGTTTTTCAGCTTTTAGGTTGTGACCCACTTGTTAAGTCATGAAATCCATTTAGTGGGCCATAATTTGTATTTAAAAAAATAAGGTGGCAAAGTATAAAAGCATAGAAGATATCCAAGTGAATCACTCAAAAGGGGGTGATTCTTCTGTGAAATTTTTGTTTTAATGACAGACACACGTCTATGCTTTACAAAGTAAAATATATTTCTTCTGTAGGCCATTGTCAAAAAAGTTTGAAAAACATTCATGTAAGCCAGTCCAGACTAGACTAGAAGGCAACTCAAGAAATAGGTGTTGGGTGTATAAATGATAAATCTAGTACTGCCCACAGCAACGGTTTTTTATTTTTCTTTTTTTAATACAGATGCAGTCTCTCTGTTGCCTAGGCTGGTCTCAAACTCCTGAGCTCAGGCGATCCTCCAGCCTTGACCTCCTAAAGGGTTAGGATTACAGGTGTGAGCCACCACACCCCGATCCCGAAACAACATCTTAACTGTAAAAATTAAACTCTACCATATTTTAAAAAGCCGAGATAGTATAGGTGTTTATAATAAAACGTAAAAGCAACATTTCTCACAAGTCTTTGTAACTAGTAGAGGTTAGAGTTCTGTCAAGATTCAAGTTTGGTTTATCAGTTTTGTGCTTAGCAACATTGATATTTGATTTGTGAAATTTTTGTTAGGAAGAGGTAGTTTTCAGATCTCAGGTGTCTTTGGGAGGGACTATTTTTATATTTATGTCTCCAGCTTCATTCCTAGCTTTTCTTTGGGGACGCTAAAGTTGTCCAGCTGGACTTATTGGGCCTGGGTGGGATTGGAGAATTCAGGAGAGCACTGTTCTTGAGTCAGAACAGTTGGTCAGCTGATTGACTTGAGGCAAGTCATTTAACTTGCACAGACCCTCAGGCATGTCACATTTAAGTGGGGGATAATGACATTGGCCTACGTGCCTGCTAGAGTTGATGTGTGGGTCATGAGATAATGAATATAACAAATATTTGGAAAAGTACTGTGTTGAAATATTTTAAAATAAAATTTAAATCTCTCATCATTTAGAAAGGATTTGAGGCAGCTAAATGCAGAAGTATAAGATGGTTTTTTGGTTATTATTATTTCTGAACTGTGACTCTGTAGTCACTTTCTTACTCAGCGCTGCCACTTAGCTGCATTCTTCTGTAGCTCTGGGCAGACGACTCTGAACAGTGCTTCATATCGGTCTTCCATGAGCAGGTGAAGGGCACAGTCATCTGGCAGTTTTACCTGCTGTTCTATGCATGTCTCTCCAGAGCTTGCTTATTTTCCCCCTTCTGCAAACATTCCGTTCATGCCATGGGCATTCAGTACACTCCTGTAAGCAAGGGTAGGGGTGGCACACCAGGTGGATTTAAGTGCAAAGACAGGACTACTGCTTTGCCACAGGCGCCTTTACAGCCAGCAGTGAACAGTTAGACATATTCACCTTCCTCTCAGCGGAAAACAGTCCTCTTCTCAGTCGCCATCTCATGTTCTTGAGACCCTTTTGGTATAAATAACAATGTCGCAGGAAATTTCCTGAAGGAAATGAAATGAACCATAGAAATGAGATTGTTCTTGCCCTACTACACAGCTGGGATAGACTGCTTAGAGTAGTTTGTACTTGCAGCACTGACTTTGCAGTAGGATTGTATTTAAAAAAAATCTAACACTCAGCTATGGGTACAAAGATAGTCACTGGAGCATTATTTTATTTTATTTTATTTATTTGAGATGGAGTCTTGCTCTTTTGCCAGGCTGGAGTGCAGTGGCGTGATCTCAGCTCACTGCAACCTCTGCCTTCCGGGTTCAAGTGATTCTCCTGCCTCAGCCTCCTGAGTAGCTGAGACTACAGGTGCATGCCACCACACCCAGCTAATTTTTGCACTTTTATAAGAGACAGGGTTTCACCATGTTGGCCAGGATGGTCTCCATCTCTTGACCTCATGATCCACCTGCCTCAGCCTCCCAAAGTGTTGGGATTACAGGCGTGAGCCACTGCACCTGGCTGCATTATTATTATTATTATTTTATTTCGAGTCAGGGTCTTGCTCTGTTGTCTAGGCTGGAGTACAGTGATGCAAACAATCATGGCTCACTGCAGCCTCAATCTCCAAAGTTCAAGTGATCCTTTTACCCCAGCCTCCAGAGTAGCTGGAACTGCAGGTGCACACCACTACACCTGGCTAATTTTTTATTTTTTGTAGAGACAGGATCACCCTATGTTGCCAAGGCTGATCTTGAACTTCTGGGCCCAAGCAGTCCTCCTACCTTTGCCTCCCGAAGTGCTGGAATTAATGACATGAGCATCCGCTTCTGGCCTGAAGCATTAAGAGCAAAAAGAAAGTGGTAATCATCATGTGCTGATATGGACATAGTACCAAGATATTAAGTGAATAATGCATGTTACAAAATAGTGTGCATAATATGATTCATTTTGGTAAATAAATGTATGTATATATGCACATATTGTTTTCTTTGGTAGAAAAGCATAAACAGTGGTTTCTCTTTGGTGGATGGAGTGGGGTAGTGAGAGAAGTTCTTATCTTTTCCCGTTAATACTACTCCTTAGTGTTTGAATTTTACAGCTGTATACAGTATTAAGTATTTCTAAAAAGTGTTAAGGAGTTAGTTATTTGGGTTGTGAGATTGTATATAATTTTTCTTTCTTTCTTTTTATATTAATGTTATGCTTCTAAAGCACTCATGTTTTTAAAAGAACACTCAAAAAACATCAAAATGCTCATAATAAAAACATGCCAGATAAAGCAATGCTATTAAGTATATTTGACAGAAGTATTTGTTTTTCTAAAATCTCCTTCTCATTACCCATATCTCTTATATTCTCAGACTGCCATCTCTGCACACACACACACCATTTCTCATTTGGTTAAATTCATCTGGGGAATAAAGGGCAAAAAGACATTCCTATTTATTAACTCTGAGAAGTAGATAAATAATTAATAGCCCAGGAGTCCCTGCATAGACTCTAGACAACAGGCCCTTTGGGCAGTCTTCCTTCTTCTCAGTTTCAAATGTGTTGTTCATCCCTCTGGCCTTATGATAATCATCATAATCAATGGTAAAACACAATTATGACTGTTAACAAATTCTAATTATCATAAGAAAATGTTTCTGAGTATGTATGTGCATCCTTTATAGAGATAATGGACCAATAACTAGGCATTTAAAACTGAAAAATTTTAGACTGTAGTAGATTATTCATAAAATTAAAAAAATTGTTGAAGGGATCTTGAAACTTCTAAAGTTTATTATTATTTTTAAAAGTTGTGCTCTTTACTAAATAATACTAAATGTATAGGCAAACATGAAATATTATAATAGCCTAAATTTAAAAAAATTTGTTGAATGAAAGACCATGAATGCCAGTGATTAACAACAAAAGAACAAAACAATAACTGTTAGCTTCTTGTGGCTAGTGGGAGGGGTGCTTGGCAAACTCAGGACTAACAGTTTGAGAGATCTGTTGATTCCCTTAATTTTTTTTTTTTTTTTGGTGAGACAGGGTCTTCCTTTGTCACTCAGGCTGGAGGGTGGTGGCATGATCATGGCTCACTGCACCCTCGACTGTCTGGGCTCAAGCAGTCCTCCCACCTCAACCTTCTGAGTAGTTGGGACCAGAGGCATACACTACCACACCTGGCTAAGTTTTTATAGAGACGGTGTCTCCCCATGTTTCCCAGGCTGGTCTTGAACTCCCGGGCTCAAATGATTCTCCCACCTCAGCCTCCCAAAGTGCCGGGATACAGGCAAGAGCCTGGCCTCTTTTACTGGGGTTTGTATCATCACACATAAGAGTAGCCTTTCTCTGTACATTCCTGAAAAATGAGGATGTACATTTTCTTCTACACCTCCGACCCCTTATTTCAGAATGTCTTTTTCTTTGTTCCCCAGATTATTGACAAATACTATGGCATAGAAGTAGATGTGTTTAAGGCTTAACCAGAGTGTCAACAACACTGTTCTTTTCATTTCATTTCCTAGTGCCCACTTGTTCCATTCTTATCCTTTTTTTTTCCCTGTGACGGTGCATGTCCGCAGCAGGGCTTCTGTGATAATGAAATAATGGAGCTAACACCGTGGGAAGACAATGGTTCTAAGTGCTTTACATATATTGTACTATCGTAATCTTCCCATCAACCTTATGCACGCTGTGTTTTCATTAGCCCCATTTTACGGGTGATAAACTGAAGCACAGAAAACTTGAGGTCATATAGCTGGTGTGTGGCTCCAGAGCCATATTCTCAACCCCTTCATTACATGACTTTTCAGAAATGGCTTGTGTTAGTCCACAAAGTAGCCATTGTTTGAATTCCTTAGAGGTTAAAAGAAAAAATGGAGCAGGTTCCATACATTAATTTTTGAACTTTTCCCTTTTTGGGTATATGAAACCTTGGCTCCTCATTTTTGAAGCCTGTATCATTTCATTAACCAAATTAGTAGTAGGTAAGTGAGCCTGTTAGGGACACTAAAAGATTTTCTTTCCTCTAGAAGCTATCACGTGGGGTACCTGAATGCTTTGTACCAAAGGTATAGTTCATTTCTCCAAGAAGTCCTTGCTGAAACAGACATGTACAGTAAGGGCAGCACACTAAGCTAGGCATTAACTTGGAGATTTATCAATTTAGGACACTTCACCTTGAAATAGCAAAGGAAGTCGAGAAGGAAGAAATGAATTTTCTTTGCAATTCTGTATGGCAATAAAAAATTAAAAAAAATTAAAAAATGAATTTTCTTTCCATGTGAACTGGGAAGCTCTCCCAAACCTGGAGGGCTTCCTGGGAGACACATTAAGTCAGAAGGCCCTAGCCAGGTTTATATTTTCAACCACTTGCATCTATCTAATGAGGGTTTCTGAACTGTGTAGGCCTGTAGTAGTCTTGAATCCTGGAATAAGAGCCAGACTTGATTTATACAGGAATTCATTCTTGATTACTCCATTAGCAGCTCCAGCTAGGTCAGCTGGCAAAGGAAGCCACAGATACCCAACTGAGATGAGGCTTGATAGCATAAGCTTAATATCGAGGGACAAGACAGGAAAGGTCAGCTCAGGGAAAATACAGGAGCTTCTTTAAGAGTCTTCTGTTTTAGACAGAGCAGCCAGGCTAACTTAGAGACCTTATCTTGGCATACACCCCAAAGAATATAGGTATGATTGCTCTGCCCTATCTAGGTTCTTAATAATATATGTATGTTCAGGCTGATTCTATGAGAGTAGACACACTGTCGCCTGTGCTGGTCAGTGTGCAGATGTGGTTTGGGATGTCCTCTGTTTCAGAGACTGCTTGATAGTGAGGGGGTGGCCAAGATGATTTCTTGAGGTCCTTATAGCCTAAGGATTCAGTGTTTGTGGAATCTGCATTGCTATTATATCTTATTTGATTAGGCCAGGTGGAGGCAGAAGAGAAGAGTCATAAATAGGCAAACAGTATAAACCCTTGGATTTGCTCTAGATTTTAAAAAATTTTTATTATGCCGTATTTTAAACATACATAAAGGTAAAGAGATGGTATAGCAATTCCCATGTCCCCACCCATCCAGCTATGATAGCTATCAACTCGTCTATTCTTGTTTTATCTATTCTCTCTCCTGATTATTTTGAAGTAAAAATCCAGGATATTATTTATTTATAATATGTTTACCTATACTTCGATATATAGCTCTATTTTGAAAATATTACCATAATACCATCATCACACCTAAAAAATTAATATAGTCATCAAGATATGCCATTAATCTTCAAATTTTTCCAACTGTCTCACAGTTTCTTTTAACAGTTGGCTTGTATGAAGCAGGATCCAAAAAAGGTCCACAAGTTGCATTTTTTTTTTTTTTTTTTTTTTTCTGACATGGAGTCTTGCTTTGTCGCTCAGGCTGGAGTGCAGTGGCACAATCTTGGCTCACTGCAACCTCCACCTCCCAGGTTCAGGTGATTCTCCTGCCTCAGCCTTTTGAGTAACTGGGATTACAGGCGCACGCCACCATGCCTGGCTAATTTTTGTATTTTTAGTAGAGATTAGGTTTCACCATATTGGTCAGGCTCGTCTCAAACTCTTGATCTTGTGATCCGCCTGTTCAGCCTCCCAAAGTACTGGGATTACAGAGGTGAACCACCACACCTGGCCCTGGTTATTTTTAGCAAACATTTTTATTAAAGTATAGTATGTAGGGCGGAGTATATAAATCCTTAATTGTACAACTCAGTTTTTTCAAGTGAACATACCTGTGAAACCATCACCCAGGTCATGAAATAGAACATTACCAGAACTCCTATAGTATCTTATTGTAGTTTTGATTTGCATTTCTTTGATGACTAATGGTGTGTGTGTATATAAATACATAAGTGTATGTATAGACGTACATATTTGTATGTCTATATATATTTTTTTTTGCTAATTGGATGTTTTGTGAAGTGCCTTTTCAAGTCTTTTGCTGGTTCCTCCTCTTTAAGATTGTGTTGCCTTTTGGCTGGGCATGGTGGTTCACACCTGTAATCCTAGCACTTTGGGAGGCTAAGGTGGGCGGGTCACCTGAGTCAGGAGTTCAAGATCAGCCTGGCCTATATGGTGAAACCTTGTCTCAACTAGAAATATGAAGATTAGCCGGGCATGGTGGTGCATGCCTGTAATCTCAGCTACCTGGGAGTCTGAGGCAGGAGAATCGCTTGAACTTGGGAGGTAGAGGTTGCAAGAGCCGAGATCGTGCCATTGCACTCCAGCCTGAGCTACAGAGTGAGACTCTGTCTCAAAAAAAACAAAAACAAAAAGATTGTGATGCCTTTTTATTATTGATTTGTGGAATTCCGTGTATATTCTGGATATGAGTCCTTTGTTGGATGTATGTACCACAAATTTCTTTTCCCTCTGTGTGGTTTGTTTTTGTTCTCTTAATGTTACCTCGATGAACAGAAGTGCTTAATGAAATCCAGTTCATCAGTTGTTCTCTTTATGGTTTGTGCTTTTCGTGTTTCACTTTAGAAGTCATTTCTTGTCTGCAAGGGCATGAAGATACTCTCCTGTGTTATATCCTTTTGGAAGTTTCAATGTTTTGCCTTTCATGTTTATGTCTACAACCATTCTGGAATTTAGTTTTTCTGACTGGTGTGAGGTAGGGGCCACGGTTCATTGTTTCTCCATGTGGATGTTCAGTTGACCCACACCACAGGGTAAATAAAATCCTTTCCCCTCTGTCTTGCAGTGATGTCATTATAAATTAGAGCACTGTACATGTGTGGGTGTGTTTCTAAACTCTCTGCTCAATTGCTTTATTCACATATCTTTATGCTTTAACTGGCAAAAGTTTGGGCTAATACCATACTGATTTAATTGGTGCTGTAATTTTAAAATAAGTTTGCCATCTGGTAGTATAATTATTTCAACTTTTTTTTTTGTCAGTATTGTCTTGGCTATTCTTGGCCCTTTGCATTTTATATAAAATGTAGACTTGTCTTGTCAATTTCCACAAAAAATTTTGTGAAATTTTGATGGGAGCTGCATTCAATCTTTGAGTCAATTTGGGGAGAACAGACATCTTTATGATATCAAATCTTTGTGTCTAGGAATATAGCATGTTTCTCTACTTATCTAGTTCTTTAAGTCTTTAATATTTCTTAGTAATGTTTCATGGTTTTCTGTGTAGAAGTCTTGCACATCTTTTATTAGATCTATTCCTGGGTATTGGATGTTTTCTGATGCTAATGTAAATGATATGTTTAAAATTTCATTTTTCTCTTCCTGTCCTAATGTTAAGACTATCAACAGGGACTTCATCATCAAAGATGAATGCCCACATCAGTAGTATTCTTTAGTCTTGAATTAAGGAGCTTCATTTAAGAGTCTACTGTTAAAAGACTCAAATTAAGTCAAATTCCGCTTAGAAATAATTTAATGATACAGCTGGTGTTTCATTATTTTTGAAAGATCAGATTTAAATTTCCCCTTTGGAAGCACTGGGAAGAGGGGAGACTCAAAGAAGTCTATTAGGTAAGGAAGGAAAGAGTCTCCTGGGCAGAATTCATTCTAAGGGAGGTGGAGCCAGACTGGACTCAGCTGAGCCTGTAACAGAGCCCTTTTGTGGCGGCGGCAGGGGGATAGGTAGTGTCGGTCACTCACTTGCCTTCTAGCTTGGGTGCCCATGGACTTACAGCTCATCTCAGTCCCTTGGACGAGAATGTAAGAAGGACAGGATGCAAGTAAAAATGTAAAGAACTTTTAAGAATTGTGTTAGGGTTCTCTCAAGAGACAGAACCAACAGGATAGATTTAGATCTATAGATGTATGAGAGGGGGTTTATTAGGGAATTGGTTCACTTGATTCTGGAGGCTAAGTCCCTCAATAGGGCATCTGCAAGTGGGAGCCCCTGGAATGCTGGTAGTGTGGCTCAGTCCAGGTCTGAAAGCTCAGAACCAGGGAAGCTGATGGTGTACTTCTCAATCTGAGGTCGAAAGCCCAGGAACCTAGGGGGCTGCTGGCAAAGTCCTGGAGTCTCAAGGCCAGAGAACCTGGAGTGCTAATGTCTGAGGGCAGGAGGAGGAGAGTGTCCCAGCTCCAGGAGAGAGGAAATCCTTTTCTTTCCTTTTTTGTTCTATCTGGGCCCCCAGCCAGTTTGATGGTGCCCGCCCACGTTGAGGGTGGGTCTTCCCCACTCAGTCCACTGACTCACACACCAGTCTCCTCTGGAAACCCTGGCAGACACACCCAGAAACAGTGCTTCACTATTTTTTTATTCCTTAATCCAGTCAAGTTGGCACCTAAATTTAACCATCACAGTGGTAATTTCAGAAAACACTGGACATAAGCTGTATCTGCCTTTGATGTCATATTACAAAGAGAGGGCATTGTCCCTTACCTTATAATGAATCCCTGTGGCTTTGGCAACCTATGGCAGGACCACCAGAGGCATCCCCATGGCCAGTAGGAGTGGTAGTAGCAAAAATAATAGCTGGCATTTATTCAGTGCCTGCTATGCTTTAGGCACTATTCTAAGCACTTTATAAATATTAACCCATTTAATCATCACAAGCACCTCCCACGAGGTAGGCTAGAGATTAACGATGGTAATAATAATATTATTGTTCCACTTAGGGTGGAAACTAAGGCACAGATGGGCTAAATAATTTGCCCAAGGTCACACAGCTCATCAAGGGCAAAGCCAGGATTCCAACCCAAGCTGGCAGTCACTAGAGCCCATGCTCTTAACATCATATAGTCTTTCAAGTGGCAGCAGCAGATGGGGGCTGGAGGAGGAGAAAATGAATAAACTCAGCCAGGCATGATGGCAATGCCTGTAGTCCCAGCTACTTGGGAGGCTGAGGTGGGAGGATTGCTTGAGCCTAGGAGGTTGAGGCCACAATGAGCTATGATTATGCCACTGTACTCCAGCCTGGATGACAGAGTAAGATCCTGTCTCTCAAAAAATACAAAAACACACACCAAAAAACCATCAGAAATAAACTGGAGGTCCCCACAGAGTGTGAGCTAGATAGCTGATTGTACTTGCTTTTGAGCACCTGTGAGATGTCCCTTGAGGACTGTCAGAATTATCTTGGAATGGAAATGGGATTACCTTAGAAGAGGCTGGGCTTAAATTAGCAATTAAAGTCAAGAAAAATGAAACAGAGGGCAGGTAATTATAATTTGATCTTTAGATCGGATTCAGACTTAAACATTACATTCATTGATTTTTTTCAAGTTTGTCACCTTAAAGTTTCCTTTGAGTAAGTGGAATCATGACTTCTGGTCTGTTCTTTCTCTGAGGTGACAGGCACATCTATATTTAGACCAATAGTCATGCGTCCTGGTGATGGATCAGTGTGTGCCTCCCAAAATGGCCGTGCAGTACAATCCCACGTGTATCGTTATAAACAGATAAATCAACAGCCCTGTAGATTTGATGTACGCACACCAGAGGGACTTTTATACACACTTACTTATTCAGCAGATAAACTCACATATATGCTAGGACCATAGATAGCCCCTTAGGCAAGTGTCCCTGAGCTCATGCAAGCAAGTGGACTTAGATTCAGCCACCTCACAGGCAGAGTGAATTTAGAGCTCCAGAGGCCTCGAGCCTGCCTGAGAGCCATTCATTTCCGTTAAGAACGTCACAATTTCTCCCACTGACACAAATCAGAAACTGGGATTCTCTTTAACCCCATCCTTTCTTTCACGTCCCGCATCTCCTGTGTCACTAAGCTCTATTGATCCTACCCTTTTAATAGCTTTTAATCTGTCTCCTCTCTTCCATCTCCATTGCCACTAATAGTTTGGGTTTACATTTTTTTATTCCACCTGGATTAGGCAATAACCTCCTGAATGTTTTATTCTTTTCTCCAATTTGTTGCTGTCACTGGTACCAAAATTATCTTTTTTTTTTTATTTGAGACGGAGTTCCGCTCTTATTGCCTAGGCTGGAGTGCAATGGTGTGATCTTGGCTCACTGCAACTTCCGCCTCCTGGGTTCAAGCGACACTCCTGCCTCAGCCTCCCAAGTAGCTGGGATCACAGGCATGCACCACCATGCCTGGCAAATTTTTCATTTTTAGTAGAGATGGGGTTTCTCCATGTTGGTCAGGCTGGTCTTGAACTCCCGACCTCAGGTGATCTACCCTTCTCGGCTTCCCAAAGTGCTGGGATTATAGGCGTGGGCCACCGCCCCTGGCCTTTTATTTTATTTTTTTTGAAGAGAGGGGGTCTTGCCTTGTTACACAGGCTGGAGTGCGGTGGGGCGATCATAGCTCACTGCTGACTTGAATTCCCAGGCTCAAGTGATCCTTCCATCTAAGCCTCCTGAGCTAGGACTACAGGCACGCACCACCACCCCCGGCTACAAAATTATCTTATAAGGCATGAAACCATTATGTCACTTCCCCACTTAAAACTATGTAAAACGATTTCAGTGGCCCTTACTGCTTAGATGATAAAATCTAATGCCCAGGTACTGGTCTGCATGGCTCCCTAAGAACTGGCCCATGCCTGTCTTTTGAGGCCCGGTCTTCCTCAAGTTCCTCACCTGTGGCTCCAGTCACACCAGACCTCTTGGGGCTCCTGGAACCCATGGCCTGCTTTCAGACTTGTTGCGATGCTTCTCAGATGCCTTGCCTGCTACCCCTCTTCTTAATATTGTCCTTTTGACCAGCTGGTAACTTTCCTTGGCGATTACCCTCATACCCATACTAAGATAGTATGCGGGTAATCTCTAAGGAAAGTTAAGAGCTTGAAATGCTTCTTCAAGCATTTTCCCACCACATTGTATTCTATAATGTCTGGCTTCCCTGGTAGGGACCTGGTAGGGTCCGTGAAGGAAGATCTTACTCTTCATTGTATTTCTAGTATACCACAGGCACTTTGTGGATATTTGCTGAATGGATTCTTCCATCCATCCAACCATCCATTCATTCTGTCAACACATACACATATACACATATATGTACACATACACACACACACACACACACACACACACACACACACACACACATTATTGGGAAGCCCCCTGAGCCAGAATAGCTTCAGAGACTGCCTCAGTAAATACTTTTTGAGCACTTGCTATATATGCACGACACTTTGAGGTGCTAGAAATATGCAGTGAACAAGACACAAAATCTTTATTTCCATGGAGCTTATATTCTTATAAGCTTACACAAACTTGTATTCTAGTCTTATATTGTATCTTCTAGGGAAGACCAGCAGAAAGAAAGAAAGAAACAGGAAGTGTATCAAAAAGAAAGAAAGAAACAGGAAATGTATCAGGTGGTGTGAAGTGCTAGGCAGAGAATTAAATTAGGGTCACATGACACAGTGCTTGTGATGACCCTGTCTGCTGAATGGCCAGGGAGGGCCTCTCTCAGGGGTACCCTTGAGGCTGAGATCTGAATGAACTACTCTTATGAAGATCAGGGTAAAGAGCATTCCAGGCAGAGGGGACAGATAATACAAAGGCCTTAGGGTAAGAATGAACTGACTTTTAGAATAAACACCCTGGTTAACTAAAGCCAGGGCATTGAAAGGACACAGTGAAGAAAATGCCTCTAAGGGAGATAGAACTGAAGAAAGCTCATGGCTGGTTCTGGAGCCAAAGGTAAATTATTCTTTAAGACATACTAGATGCTTATTGGCAGCTGCTAATAGCAAAATAAAAAAGGTCCTGTTGTTCACAACTGATGCTCAAAAGCACTTAGGAATGTAGGGGCAGACACCCCCCTCTGCATTTCACTTGGTGCCAAGTGATCTGTGTCAGGATGGCCTGTGTGAAGAAGCCACCAGTTACAGTTCATGTGGGTTTCCATTATTTGGGCTTTCACTTTGCCCAAGGCACACAGTTAATATAACCACAAGAATGTGAACATTTTTGTTCTGAAATGTGTTTATTTTAATCTTTACAGTGGGAAAGGCCCTTAATTTATCTATCCTCGTTATTTTCCAGCCTCATATTTTCTGTTTCCTTCCTGTGCTCCCTGAAAAACAAGATGCCATATCTAAAATCCTGTGTGCTTTTGTGCAGGGCAAAGCCATGTCCTTGTGCACAGTCGTAGGCATGGATGAGGGTTATGTAACAAGAGCTGTTCCTAGTACAGTTGGCTCCTGCAGGAGACCATGATGTGGCAACTGCAAAGCTCATCGCAGGTAGGCTGAGCATGAACTTGCCAAGCAAGAGCTGTGGCTCGGGGCAGCCTGTTGGTCAGCTTTGTTCTGACTCAGAATTATTCCCTTGAAACCCTGGGTTTGGGTTCAAAAGACCCAAGAGTTCTGTTTCACAGAAAGGTACTCCTGCCAGAGTCATGATGCACTAGAGATCTATACTTTTTTTTCTCCCCCATGGGTGGGTAGATGTTGGAAAGGAGATCTGCTCTGATAAACGTGTTCCCATTCTTGTGGTTATATTAATCAAATAGCTTGGTCACACCAAGGCCCTGTCTAAACAATCTAATAGAGCCTGCTATGGCACATTGATCTAGTTTTGTTTTTCATTTAATAATGTTCCTGGTTATTCTTGTGAGCATTGACTGTCTAGAAAATGTATTCATCCATACACTGTACTTTAGGATTGAAAGGAATTTCGGAGCCACGCATGGTGGCTCACACCTGTAATCCCAGCACTTTGGAAGCCCAAGGCGGGTGGATCACAAGGTCAGGAGATTGAGACCATCCTGACCAACATGGTGAAACCCTTACTCTGCTAAAAATACAAAAATTAGCTGGACGTGGTGGTGCCTGCCTGTAAGCCCATCTACTTGGGAGGCTAAGGCAGGAGGATTGCTTGTACCCAGGAGGCAGAGGGTGCAGTGAGCCAAAATCGTGCCATTGCATTCCAGCCTGGCGACAGAGCAAGACTCCATCTCAAACAAAAAAATAAAGAAAGAAAGAAAAAGAAAGGAATTTTGGACCTCTAAACTTTTCAGACAAGGCAAATGAGGTCCTGGATGATTGGGTCTTTGCCCAGGGGGAAGAAAGTGGGTTGGTGTCAGAGCTGGGTTTAACAATCTTGGCTCCCTGACTTCCGGAACAGTTCTCTTCCCAGTCAGATTGCCTCTAGTTAGTAAAGGGAGGTAGCAAAGTGGTAACCACATGACTTTTCCTTTTGCTTTTAAGCTAATAGTCCATATTTAAAAATAGAGAGATTACACATAGGAATCTGGAATTCTGGTTTCTCTTCAAAGACTTGGATCCACACTTTTGCAAAACAGATGGTTGGCATTAACAGTGGCTTCTGCTTTTATACAGGTTACGTGCTTTTCAATTTACCAGAGTCGCCACTATTCCCTATTGCCTCCCGGATATTGAGGTTGACTATCAGCTGCCACTTGCAGTGCTGTTGTATTTATTGTTACTTTTGAAATTCATCCTTGTTGCACTATTGTATTTCTGATAGTAGAATTAAGAGGAAAATGAACTATTTCTTACAACTATGTCTCTCTTTTTTTTTTAGACGGAGTCTCACTCTGTTGCCCAGGCTGGTGTGCAGTGGCATGATCTCGACTCACTGCAACCTCTGCCTTCTGTGTTTAAGTGATTCTCCTGCCTCATTATAGTAGGTGGGATTATAGGCGCAGGCCACGACGCCTGACTAATTTTTGTGTGTTTTTTTTTTCTGCCTAACCAGTGTGCTATTTTTTTCTTTTCTTTTTTTTTTTTATTTGTATTTTTAATTTTTGTATTTTTACTAGAGACAGGGTTTCACCATGTTGGCTAGGCTGGTCTTGAACTCCTGACCGCAAGTGATCCACCTGCCTTGGCCTCCCAAAGTGCTGGGATTACAAGCCTGAGCCATTGCGCCTGGCCCCATGTCTCTTAAAAGTGGGCTGGGCTGGGCTGGGTGTGGTGGCTCACACCTGTAATTCCAGCACTTTGGGAGGCTGAGGTGGGTGGGTCACTTTAGCTCACAAGTTTGAGACTAGCTTGGGTAACAAAGTGAGACCCTATCTCTACAAAAAATACAAAAATTAGTTGGTGTGTTAGTGTGCACCTGTTGTCCTAGGTACTCAGGAGGCTGAGGTGGGAGGATGGCTTGAGCCTGGAAGGTGGAATTTGGAGTGAGCCCAGATCACACCACTGCACTTCAGCCTGGGCAATAGAGCCAGACGTTGTCTAAAAAGTAAAAATAAAAGTGGGCTGTATTTCTTTTTCTTTTCAGACAGAGTTTTGCTCTTGTCACCTAGGCTGGAGTGCAATGGTGTGATCTCAGCTCACTGCGACCTCTGCCTCCTGGGTTCAATCGATTCTCCTGCCTCAGCCTCCCGAGTAGCTGGGATTACAGGTGCCCGCCACCATGTCCAGCTAGTTTTTGTATTTTTAGTAGAGATGGGGTTTCACTATGTTTGACAGGCTGGTCTCGAACTCCTGACCTCAAGTGATCCACTTGCCTCCGCTTTCCAAAGTGCTGGGATTACAGGCGTGAGCCACCGCACCTGGCAAAGGGGGCTGTATTTCAAGAAGAAATGGATATTAAAAAAAAAAAAAGTATTTCAGGTATTATATGTTATATATATAATATAACATATATATAATATATATAAATTATGTGTATATGTAATATACACAATCGAGCAAAATGAATTAGCTCAAGATTATATATATTATATATACATATACACACACACATATGCATATAAATGTGTGTGTGTATATATATTTTTAATTTAGAGAGACATGGTCTCTCTGTCACTCAGGCTGGAGAGCAGTGGTATGATCATGGCTTACTGCAGCTTTGACTTCCTGGGCTCAACCCGTCTTCCAACCCTTCCACTTTAGGCCCTTCTGAGTAGCTGGGTCCAAAGACATGAGTCACCATACCTGGCTTTTTTTTTTTGGTAGAAACAGGTTCTCACAATGTTGCCCAAGCTGGTCTTGAATTCCTAGGCTCAAGGGATCCTCCCGCTTTGGCCCCCAAAGTGTTGGGGTTATAGGCGTGAGCCACTCTACCTGGCCTCAAGATATTATGAAACAAATCTATTTGGCACCTGTAGTCACTGGAGGTTGCAACTATTATGCTAAGTTCTAACACCATAATCAGAAGAGCTTTGGATATTTCACCGTGAGGTTATTGTACACCTTTGACAAGGCTTTACAAAAATGTCTTTCAATTTTTAGAGATGGGTTCTTGCTATGTTGCCCAGACTGGAGTGCAGGGTACAGGCTATTCATAGTATGATCAAAGTATACCACAGCCTCAAAATTGTGGGGTCAAGCCATCCTTCTGTTTCAGCTTCCTTAGTGGCTGGGACTACAGGTGCTTGCCGTGCCCTGTTACCTTTGACAAGTTTTTTTTTTTTTTTTTTTTTTTTTTTTTTTTTTGAGACAGAGTCTCACTCAGTCACCAGGCGCCAGGCTGGAGTGCAGTGGCGCGACCTTGGCTCACTGCAACCTCCGCTGCCCGGGTTCAAGCATTCTCCTGCCTCAGCCTCCCGAGTAGCTGGGACTACAGGCGCGCGCCACCACGCCCAGCTAATTTTTTTGTATTTTTAGTAGAGACGGGGTTTCACCTTGTTGATCAGGGCGGTCTCGATCTCTTGACCTCGTGATCCGCCCGCCTCGGCCTCCCAAAGTGCTGGGATTACAGGCGTGAGCCACCGCGCCCGGCCCGAGAAGTTTTGAAAGAAGATTTTCATAGCATTGAGGGGAGAAGAAAAGTGAAACAAAGAGAAGAAATGGGACCCTTCTTTATCCTCCCTCCCCTCAACAGAACTATTAAAACCCAAGATCAGTTTGTTTAGACACTGAGTCACATTGTCCAAAAGACTGTATATGAAGAATCTCTGTCTTAACTTCAGGCAGAATTATCTCGAACTGTTCTAGTATGATGGTAATCACGGCAGCACAGCAACTGGGGGAAATTAGAACTGAGGGTTCTTCTTCCATTTGCTGAAATAACAGCAAGATTGCTTGAAGAAAATACGCTATATTATTCTAAGAAATAAATTACAAATAAGCAACACCCAAAATGCCCCTTACTCATGGTTCCTTGAGTAAAAGGTGCTATGCTTTATCTACCCAATATTATGGTAGTATCATTTATGGGCTCATTTCTACTTGTGAGTTTTGTTTTTCAGATCTCTGCTTCTAGCTATCCTTCCACTCTATCAACTAATATTTATTTTGCAAAGCTAGAAAGCTTGGTAAGGTTAAAGATAATTCAGCTATATTGTGTCGAACTTAATTGAAATGTCATAAACCATCCAGAGAGCAGGAGAACCAGTTCTCTCTTGTTTCTTTGGTGTAGTCTGTTTACTTTTCTGGTCCCGCCACTGAAGCCTGGACTGAGAGACCTGGTGAGGAATGTTTCCTCAGGAGTTTCGACAGGCACAGCTATTTGTCACTGCCTCAGAAGCTGCGTGGCTGCAGGTGAGGAAGGCTGCCCTTATGGGAGGGGATAATTATAGTCAGTGACCTGTCTGAGCTTTTAGCTTGGCCTCACTCTGCACCCAAGCTCGTGACTGGCTCAGGAAGTCTTCAGCTTCTGTGTCCCCATCAATGATTTCCTTCCTTGCTTTCTAGAAGAGAATCGGCCTCTGGTACTGGTGAAGAGATGGGAGATTCTCAGTCAGGCATTTTACCTGGCTGAGTGCAGGGCTTGGAGGTGGAGTCACTTGTGGAAGGATTAACTAGAGGGAGCAGTCACTGTCATTAGGATACCATACACATGGCAAAACCAAATATAACCTCCCACCTCCTCTGAGTCACCTACTTAAAGCATGAATAACCTGTAGGGGGTGGTGGCAAGCAGGTACAGAGATGCTCCTCTACCTTCAATGGGGCTGTATCTCAATAAACCCATTGTAAGTAGAAAATATTGTAAGTCGAAAATGCATCTAATCCACCTAACCCACAGAACTTCATAGCTTAGCCTAGCCTACCTTAAACACGCTCAGAACACTACAGTAGCCTACAGTTGGGCAAAATCATCTAACATAAAGCCTATTATATAATAATGATGAATAGCATGTAGTTTATTGAATAGTGTACAGAAAGTGAAAAACAGAATGGTTGTATGGGTACTCAAAGTATGGTTTTTACTGAATATGTATTGCTTTCACGCCATCGTAAAGTTGAAAAATTGTGAGCTGAACCATTGTAGGTCAGGGACCATCTGTATTTGAATCAGTGAGGTGGGGGCCTGAATCCACCCTCCTTTCACCCTCACCACCCCATCCTCAAGGTACACATTGACCAGTGAAGTCTGTCTTGGCCTTGCGAAACCCTTATTGTTCGAACGGCATAATGAAGTAGAACTTGTGACTGACAGGAAGACTTTGCAGAGGTTTGGAATGTTCTTTGGCTTACCAGGAATCTAGTAGACCTAGGATCATCCAAATGTCACCAAAGAGTGAGTTCGATGCCCAGAGAGGAGGCCCATTATTAAACCTTCCTTGAGGTAGACACATCCAGGGCAGATGAGGGTGATGATGGACGGTCTTTGCCCATGGCTCAGTCTGTCCCTACTCAGGAAGAGGATATAATAGGAATAGCAGTATGAGAGATTCTTTCTGTTCTGTACCCCTTATAAGTTACAGGATAATGGAGAAAAATTTCAATTGCCATACCTGTGTTGGCCACATTAAAGCAACAATTATTATATCAGTCACGGTAAATGAATGGATATCCAGATATAAACATTGTTTTACCTTTTTTATTTTTATATGAAGCATTTGGCTTGAACCTTAAGTTTGAAACATCAAACATACTGTATTATCATATTGAATATGAATACTACCAGTGTTTTAATAATAGCTGGCATTTTATTATATGTGTGGCACCAGAGGTGCATAATTTTAAATTTTATATATATAGCATTTAAAGTGTATGGTGACTAAAATAATTACTTGCTTCATGTGGTCGATATGGGATGTGCCAGTTTAGCAGATGCGGTTATTCACCTCGCATAAAAAGGTCACCTTAATCTGTCAGAAATGATGGAAGTCACATCTCAAGTAGGATTGAAACCTATAACATGGTCCATGGAGAGTGGAACTCTTTTCTTCCCCCTCCCCTCTCTTCACACCATCTCCTGCCCCTTTCCACAAGCTCTGCATCGATCTGCATAGCAAAGTTCCATCCACAAAAAGTTCTGGTGTGTAGGGGGTCTGAATCCTATCTGATCCCTTCCCTAGCCTCATAGCTCAGATATGAGATGTAGTTCAGGGAGCGGCCTAGACAAGTGTCAATGGGACATGTAAAGATTCCCCTTTTATTTATTTTTTGTTTTGGAGACAGGGCCTCTCTTGTTGCCTTGGCTGGAGTGCAGTGGTGCAGTCACGGCTCACAGTAGCCTGAACCTCCTGGGCTTAAGCCATCCTTCCACCTCAGCTTCTCAAGCATTTGGGGCTATAAGTGCATGCCACCATGCCCAGCTAATTTTTGTATTTTTGTAGAGACAGGATTGCGCCGTGTTGCTCAGGCTGGTCCTGAATCCCTACCCTCAAGAGATCCTCCCACCTCAGCCTCTGAAAGTGCTGTGATTACAGGCATGAGCCACTGTGCCCGACCAGATCTCCCTTTCTTTTTGACACTCTTCAGCTGTGCCCTCCCAGGTAAGACATTAGCTCACTCTGGACTTGTGCTGTTCTTTGCCCTCTTTACACAAGGCCTTGTGACTTCTTCACTATTCTGGTCTGCCAGTACGGATATCAGTGATCCAAGAAGATACAGGAAGAGGCTTGCTGTGGGAGTCGCCTGGAGCCGTCCATAGTGTGTTGGCTGCACAAGAGCTGGGTGTGTGGTGCCAGGGAGTAGGAGCAGCAAGGCCACCTCGCTCAGGCCTCTGCCCTGTAGGAAGGGTGGTGTAACCACCCCTGGATGACAGCCTGGATATGCTGAGGGGAGACTGTCCACACCCTGCTCTCAAGCATGGAGGTGGAATATTTCTAGATCAGCAGCTCAGGATAGCAGGCAGGTCAGGCCTGTTAGAGGAAGTGCATGCAAGGAGTCAATGGGAAGTGAGTAAGAGATGGTGGCAGTAAACTAGGAGGTGCTCCTACAAACAGAATTGGATTTTCCCTTTTAAAACAAGGATGGCCGTAGCTGAGTCCTTGCCTGCGCATGCGTGTGTGTGTGTGTGTGTGTGTGTGTGTGTGTGTGTGTGTGTGTCTGTCTGTGTCTGTCTGTCTGTGGCCTCTTCTGTTCTCCACCCCTACTGAGGAAAGGAGATAGCTCTGGCTTCCAAAAGTAGCCTTGCAGCTGTAGGAGGACTGACTCTGCCTAGTCTTTACATTTCCCCTGTAAAATTTAACAGTGCCTTCACAGAGCTTCTCTAAAGATCAAAGGGTACCCAACTGAAAGGGAATCTGTGGTCTGAGGATTTTTTTTTCTGTAGCTTCCCTTCCTCCCTCCCTGCAACCTTAAGTAGATGAAATATTGGGCCAAAGGGCCAAGGAATCCTGTTGAGGGGGGAATCTCGCCGTCTCATACCCAGCCAGGCACTTTTCCGTTCTTGTAACTTTCCAGTCGGAATTTGGGGATTACTATTGATAACTCTGACACCTGGTGGTCATTTCAAAAACTGCACTCTGGAATAATTAAACGTTCACTTTTACCACTTTTAGTTGTTTTTCCACCTCCAATGTCAGTGTCAATATGCATTTTATAAATTAGTGATTATTGTTAATTGAATTATCTATAAGTAAAATTCTTGCACATGCATTCAACAGAATACACTTGGATAGAGAACTTCTGAAAGGTATACCAGAAGCTATACATGGTGGTCCCTAGGGAGTGCAGCTAGGTGTGGGGGAGGAAGGAGGCTTATTTTACTTTATACGAGTTAGTGCCCTCTGAAATGATCTTAAACAGAAATAATGCATTACTGTAATAATTATAGTTAAGTACTGCACTTGGGTAAGATATTCCCTTCCAGGACTCCTACCCTCTCCTGGTTTTGTGTTCAGGAATCTCCTCTGTGCTTTTGAATGTATTAAGGAGTGGTGTACAGCTGGATTCACTCTGATCTCATTCACTGACAGTGGTGGGGAGAGCGCAGGGCTGAATAGAAACTGGTTCTGGGGCATCATGTGGCCAGAGCATCAAAGCTGAGAAAGGTCCCATACACTCCGTGTGGTCAGCAGCGAAGCCAGCAGTGCTCTGTCAGTATTGATTCTTCAGGGGTGGGCTGCCCACTTCCTGAAGTTATGCTTTGCAGGGGGGCTCTGGCTCACTCCCAGTCCCTCAGCCTACCAGGTGTGAGGCTGCCAGGAGCTGATCGCATAAGTCTTGGCAAGACAGATGCTCCCCAGCTCCTGATGTCAGAGGGGAGGTCTGGGATGGTGGCCTGCGGTTGGTGGGCAGGAGAGCCTGGTCTGATGACAGCAACCACCGTTTGACTACCTTCTCTGTGCCTCTTACTGTCTGATTCCAACCTTTCGTTCCACTGTTGAACAGACCTCCCACCACTTTCCCACTAATGATAACATACTGAGCTCACTTTTATGAATTTATTGAGACCTTACCACTTTTCAAGTGTGTGTTCAGAAACAGCAAACATTTGTCTTGGTCATATCCACCCACGCACCCAACTCACCACGGGCATCCCAGACACACTGGGCTGAGTGCTCAGGGGAAGATGCAAGGTATTCAGGGGCAGTGTCAGTGGGGTCTCCCAGTGCCTGTTTGGTCCACAGTCAGGAGAGGCCCTGCTTGCACTTGTAATACAGTCTCTGAAGGATGGGACCAGAACTTAGGAGGAGAGCTCTTTGCAGCAGTTTTTCAAGAAAAGGAAAATGTTAGCACCATACTCAATTGTGTGGCCCTTATACCCAGAGGTCCTGTTTCAGCTCCAGCGATCAGCTCTCTTAGGGCACACCCTCCAAGGTACCTGAGTGCTATTCCAGGATTGGTTCCAGTGTCTGTTATCTCTTTTGACTCCAAATGGCCAGACACCTGACTTTCTCTCTGGCAGTCTGGCTTTTATCTTCTGGGACAATCAGATCCCCCTCTCTTTGCCTTCCCTGCTTCCTTCCTCCTACTGCTTAGATCAGGTCTTCAGCAGACATCATGTGACCTTGAGGATGGATGTCACATGCTGGAGGAAACAGAAGGCCGAAACCCTGATCACTTCACAGAGCTGCCAAAACAGTTCCTGACTGTTTACTCCTGGTCTTTAATAAATGAAAATGAATCCTTACATGAAAAAAAGTTTTCTATTCCACAGAGCCAAACCTAATTATAACAGATAACGTGACCCTCAGTGATATCCAAGTATTTTCCTGTTCTCATCTATACTATGGCAAAGGGGCAAATACCTATCAGTAAAGAAGAGAAATAACAACTTCTGTCTTGGGTGAGGCATTTCTTCTGGTAGAGCTCTGTACACAGAATAAAATAGATCTGCTTATGCTTATCTTTCTCCTTAGAATTATTGAATTTGAAGTCTTTCCCAGGGTGGGATTGGAGGGAAGCTGGAGTTTGATAAGCACATAGTAGTATCTCTTAGCTTCAGTTTAAATATGGGGGGTAGAGATGTGGAGGGGCCATAAAGATCAGAGAGGAGAGGCAGGCTGCTCTGATTGCCTTTGTAAAATACACATTTGAGTTTGTGCAAAGCCCTGGGCTTGAGCTCAGAAAAAGCAAGGACAGGAGTAAGGCCCTTGGTTCAGTTCCCCTGCGCATCTGGGAAGAGGGATTGTTAGAGTCCTGTAACCTCTATCTTTTTTTTTTTTTTTTTTTTTTTGGTCAGGGTCTCGCTTGGTCACCAGGCTGGAGTGCTGGAGTACAGAGGTATGAACTCAGCTCACTGCAGCCTCAACTTCTAGGCTAAAACGATCTTCCTGCCTCAGCCCACAGAGTAGTTGGGACCATAGGCCCATACCACTAAACCCGAATAACTTTTATAGTTTTTGTAGAGACAGGGTTTTGTCATATCGCCCAGGCTGGTCTCAAACTCCTGAGCTTGATTCAAGACCAGATTGCTCAAGTTATCCACCCACCTCGGCCTCCTAGGGTGCTAGGATTACAGGCATGAGCCACTGCTCCTGGCTTATCTTTCTTAAGCTTGGAGTCATCTTTTTAAAATAGCCACAGTGAGGTATAATTGATTTACAATACACTGCTTATATTTAAAGTGGATAATTTAAGTTTTGCCATCTGTTTATATCTGTGAAACTGTCACCACGATCAACAGGGGGATCATACCCATCACTCACAAAAGTTTTCTCAGGCCTCTTATAATCCACCACCCTTCCCCTGGCAGCCATTGAACTTCTTTCTGTCCTTACAGGTTTGTTTGCATTTTCTTAAGTTTTCTGTAAATGGAATCATAGAGTATGTGCTCTCCTTTTGTCTGTTTTATTTCACTCAGCATAATTATTTTTTAGATTCATCTGTCTTGTTGCATGTGTCAATTCTTTCCTTTTTGTTGCTGAATAACATTCTATTGTATGGACGTACCACATCTGTACAATTTCTTTCCATTTACCTGTTGATGGACATTTGGACCACTTCTAATTTTTGGCTATAAACTAAAGCTACTCTGAACAATTGTGTATGGGCCTTCGTATTATTCTTGGGTAAATATCCAGGAATAGAATGCTGGATCATGTGGTAGGTTTTTTTTTTAGATACATGGTCTTGTTCCGTCGCCCAAGCTGGGGTGCAGTTGTATGACTGTGGCTCACTATGGCCTTAAAACTCCTAGGCACAAGCAATTCTCCCACCTCAGCCTCCTGAGTAGCTGGGATTACAGGTGACAGTCACTGTGTCCAGTTAGTTATTTTTATTATGACCTTACCCTTGATTCATTGTATATTTTATTTTATTTTGTTTTACGTTTGTTTTTTGAGCTGGAGTCTCCCCTGTTGCCCAGACTGGGGTGCAGTGGGGTGATCTCAGCTCACTGCAACCTTTGCCTCGGGTTCAAGTGATTCTTGTGCCTCAACCTCTTGAGTAGCTGGGACTACAGGTATGTACCATCATGCCTGGCTAATTTTTCTATTTTTAGTAGACACGGGGTTTTGTCATGTTGGCCAGGCTGGTCTCAAACACCTAACCTCAAGCGATCTGCTCTCCTTGGCCTCCCAAAGTGCTTGAATTACAGGCATGAGCCGTTGTGTCTGGCCTCCATTTTATATTTTAAACAAAAGATGTTTAATACAGACTTATTTTTGATTCATTATACATTTTAAACAATATGATTTTATAGCTAGCATGACTTTTGCTCTCTTTCTTTAAGGGGAGATAATCACACCAGTATTCTGTAGAATAGTATCAGCACACAAGGTACACTTGCTTCCCTTTTCTTACCTCTGATTTAAGATCATAACTAAAAGGCATTTATTGAATCTATGGACATATGTATTTACTTCTGAATATATACCTCTTCCTCACATGCGTATACCTTACATAAATGATTTCTGTTTTCAGTTACCATAGTGATTTTAAAAATTTTAAAACATTTCTTCATTAAGATTTTATCATACTATAAAATTCACCCATTTAAAGTGTACACAGTTCATTGGTTTTTAGTATATTGACAAAGTTGTGCAACCACCACCATGATCTAAGTTTAGAGTATTTCACCTCAAAAGAAACCCCATGTCAATTAGCAGTCGTTTCCCATTTTCTCCTCCATATGCCTCAGGTTGTAGGCCCTAGTCATGCACTTTCTTTTTCTATATATTTACTTATTCTGGACATACATAAATGGAGTCATACAATATATGGTTTTTTGTGACTGGCTTCTTTCACTTAGCACAGTATTTTCAATGTTCATCCACGTTGTAGCATTTACCAGTACTTCTTTCCTTTTTAAAAAAATAGACTTTATTTTTTAGAGCTGTTGTAGATTCACAGCAAAACTGAGTTGAAAGTACAGAGTGTTCTCATACATACCCTGCCCCCCCTCCATGTAAGACCTCCCCCATTGTCACCATCCCGCACCATTGGTGCAGTTTTTATTATCAGTGGACCTACATTGACACGTCACTCAGTCCATAGTTTACAGTAGGGTTCACTCTAATATAATCCTTCTGCCTCAGCCTCCCGAGTAGCTGGGATTACAGGCATATACCAACATGCCCAGCTAATTTTGTATTTTTAGTAGAGATGGGGTTTTTCCATGTTGGTCAGGCGGATCTCGAACTCCTGACCTTAGGTGATCTGCCCGCCTCAGCCTCCCAAAGTTCTGAGATTACAGGTGTGAGCCACCATGCCTGGCTGGTTAGAATGATCTTTAACTCATCACAGTCTACTTTCAAGTTATATTGTATCACTTTACATAACTTTACAAGAGTAAACATAACTTTACAGGAGTATACCTTTGTTTTCCTCCTCCTAGCTTTTATGCTGTTGTTCTCATATGTTTTACTTACACATTTTTTATAAACCCCAGTCTATTATTTTTGCTTGAACAGCCAGTTTTCTTTTTTCAGATGTTTTATTTTGAAATAATTACAGATAAACAGGATGTTGCAATGAAATATATAGAAAGGTCCTGTGCATTCTTCACCCCTCCTCTCTCAGTGTTGCCATTTTGCATAACTACATACCGTATCAGGACCAAGAAATTGGCCCTGTGGGCACTTTGGGCAGATCACCTGAGGTCAAGAGTTTGAGACCAGTGTGGCCAACATGGTAAAACCCATCTCTACTAAAAATATGAAAATTAGCTGGGCATGGTGGCAGGCACCTGTAATCCCAGCTACTTGGGAGGCTGAGGCGGGAGAATTGCTTGAGCCTGGGAGGCGGAGGTTGCAGTGAGCCAAGATCTCGCCATTGCACTCCAGCCTGGGTGATGAGAGTGAAACTCCATCTCAAAAAAACGTAAAATGAAAACCCAGAAATTGGCATTGGTACAATCCACAGGGGTTAGTCAGATTTCACCAGTTATACATGCACTCATCTGTGTGTGTATGTAGTTCTATGCAGTTTTATAATATGTGTAGCTTTGTGTAATTGCCACCACAATCAAGATACAGTCCCGTTTCATCACCATAAGCCTCCTTGATACCATTATAGTCACATCTACCTTCTTTCTCCCCAATCCCTAACCCCAGCAGCCACTAATCTGTTCTCCATCTTTTAATATTGTTATTCAAGCATACTACATAAATGGAATCACTTATGTTGTGTCATACAGTGTGTAGCTTTTTAAAAAAATCGATCAGGATAATTCCCTTGAGGCCCAGCCAAGACCTATTTTTTTTTTTTTTTTTTTTTTTTTTTTTTGAGCTGGAGTGTTGCCCTGTTGCCCAGGCTGGGATGAAATGCCACAATCTTGGCTCACTGCAACCTCTGCCTCCCGGGTTCAAACTATTCTCCTGCCTCAGCCTCCCAAGTAGCTGGAATTACAGGTGCCTGCCACCATGCCCAGCTAATTTTCATATTTTTAGTAGAGATGGGGTTTCACTGTGTTGGCCAGGCTGGTCTCAAACTCCTGACCTCGTGATCCACCTGCCTCGGCCTCCCAAAGTGCTGGGATTACAGGCATGAGCCACCATGCCTGGCCGGCCTAATTCTATCAATAGTTTTTTCCTGTATGTTTCAGAATAGTGTCTGCAGTGTGGATGTACTACAGTTCAACCATTTACATGTGGAAGGATGTTTGGGTGGTATCTAGTTCTTGGTTATGGCAAACAGAGTTGTTATCAACATTCATGTATGGATTTCAGAGTGCAAATAGGTTTTCATTTGCCTGGGATAAATGCCCAAGGGTCCAATTGCTGAGTTGTATGGTAAGTGCACTTTTAGTTCTAAAAGACAATGCCAAAATATTTTCCAGCGTGGCTATCCCATTTTACATTCCTGTTAGCCATGTATGAGTGATCCAGTTTTACCCATATTCTTGCCAGAATTCGGCGTTTTTTATTTGTCACTCTGATAGGCATGTAGTGATACTGCATTATGGTTTTAATTTAGATTTCCTTAATCATCGAGATTTAACATCTTTTCATTAACTTGTCACCTGTATCTACTTTTCAGTGAAATGTTTTTAGTACACTTTCTAATTGTATTGTTTGCTTTTCTACTGTTGAGTTTTGAGAATTCTTTATATTCTAGATACTAAATCCTTTGTTGGATATTTGGCCTGCAAATATTTTCTCCTAGTCTGTAATTTATCTTGTCATTCTCTTGAGACAGGATCTCACTCTGTTACCAATGCTGGAGTGCAGTGGTGTGATTATGGTTTATTACAGCCTTGACCTCTTGTGTTCAAGTGATCCTTCCACCTCAGACTCTCAAGTGATCCTTCCACCTCAGACTCTCAAGTGGCTGGGACTACAAGCATGTGCCACCATATCCAGCTAATTTTCTGTAGAGACAGGTGGACCAGCAGTTCAAGACCAGCCTGGGCAATGTTTATTGAACTGCTGGAAATGTTGCCTAGGGTGATCCTGAACTGCTAGACTCAAGCCATCTACTCACCTCCACCTCCCAAAGTGCTGTGATTATAGGCGTGAGCCACTATGCCTGGCCCTTTTCATTAAGTTTTTTTTTTTTCCCCCTCTTGTTGCCCAGGCTGGAGTGCAACGGCATGATCTGGGCTCACTGAAACCTCTGCCTCCTGGGTTCAAGGAATTATCCTGCCTCAGCCTCCCAAGTAGCTGAGATTACAGGCGCCTGCCACCATACCCAGCTAATTTTTGTATTTTTAGTAGGGATAGGGTTTCACCATACTGGCCAGGCTGGTCTCGAACTCCTGACCTCAAGTGATCCACCTGCCTCAGCCTCCCATATTGCTGGGATTACAGGCATGAGCCACTGTGCCCAGCTGGGATCGTAGTTTTGACATCAAGTTGAAGTACTGTTCTCTCAGCTGTAGGTCTTCAAGATTTACCCGTTTTGGTTTTTTTCCCCCAAAAGTTTCATAGTTTTACATGTATATTTAAATCAATAATTCATTTTAAGTTAATTTTTATATAAAGTATGAAGCTTAGGTTGAGACTTTTCTTTTTTTTTCTTGGCTTACAGACATCTCCTTCCTTTTTTTTTCCCCCCCCAACAAGTTTTGAAAAGGCTGTCCTTACTCCATTTAATTGCGCTTGTAAATTTTTATTAAAAAAAAAAACAACAACAACAACAGTTTTTGGCCAGTCTCGGTGGCTCACAACTGTAATCCCAGCACTTTGGGAGGCTGAGGTGAGTGGATCCCCTGAGATCAGGAGTTTGAGACCAGCCTGGGCAACATGGTGAAATCCTGTCTCTACTAAAAATACAAAAATCAGCTGGGCATGGTGGCAGGTGCTTGTAATCCCACCTACTCGGGAGGCTGAGGCAGGAGAATTGCTTGAACCTGGGAGGCAGAGGTTGCAGTGAGCCAAGATGGTGTCACTGTACTCCAGCCTGGGCAACAAGAGCAAGACACTGTCTCAAAAAAAAAAAAAAAAAAAAGAATTAGTTGTACATATTTTTGTGGTTCTGTTCTGCTTTCTGTATTCTGTTTCATTGATCTACATATTTATTATTCCACCAGTACCCTACTGTCTTGATTACTGAAGTTATTTTGTAAGGCTTAACATTGGGTAGAATGATTCTTCTTACCATATTCTTCTTTTTCAAAAGTGTTTTAGGTCCTTTACCCTTCCATATACATTTTAGAATTAAGTTATTTATATCTACAGAAAGCCATGCTGGGATTTGGATAGGAATTATGTAAATCAATCTGGGAAGAATTGATGTTTTTAGTGTTGAGTTTTCTAAGTCATAAATAGTATTTCTCTCTATTTGTTTAGGTCTTCTGTGATTTCTTTCATTAGCATTTTGTAATTTTCAGTATACAGATCTTATACATGTTTTGTTAGATTTATACCTGAGTATTTCATTTGCTTTGTAGCAATTGTAAATAGTATTATGTTTTCAGTTTTGTTTTCTACATGTTTGTTGATTTTTGTGTGTTGATTTTGTGTCCAGTGACCTTCCTTATTAATTTTTAAAATCACAGTTAAAATAGATTTATTAGGATTTTCTGTGAGGATACTCGTCACCTGCAAATAGGGACAATTTTCTTTCTTTCCAATCTGTCTGCATTTATTGTTTTTCTTGCTTTATTGCATAGGCTATTGCACAGTACTTTTAGTACTGTGTTGAATAAGAATGATGAGGAGAAGGTGGGAGCATCACTTGAGGCCAAGAGTTAGAGGCTACAGTGAACTATGATCGTGTCACTGCCACTATACTCTAGCCTGGGTGACAGAGTGAGACTCTGTCTCAAAACAAAACAAAAAAAACAAAAAAAAACCAAACCAAAACAAAACATGATGCCATGTTCCTGACATTAGGGGAAAAGCATTCAGTCTTTCAGTCTTTCACCACTAATTATGCTGTTAGCTGTGGTTTTTGGTAGATACTGTTTATGGAGTTGAGTCAGTTTCTCTCTAATCCTAGTTTGTGAAACTTTTTTGTGTGTGTGTGTGTGAATGGGGATTGGATTTTGTAAAATGCTTTTTTAAATATATCAATTAATGTGATCATATGACTTTTCTTCTTTTTTATTTTATTTCTTAGACAGGGTCTTGCTCTGTTGTCCAGGCTGGAGTGCAGTGGTACAATCATGGCACACTGCAGCTTTTACTTTCTGGGCTGAAGTGATCCTCCCACCTCAGCCTCTTGAGAGCTCAAGCTTCAGGTGCATGCCACCATGCCCAGCTAATTTAAAAATTTTTTTTATAGAGACAGGGTTTTGCTATGTTGCCCAGGCTGGTCTTGAACTCCTGGACTCAAATGATCCTTCCACTTTGGCCTCCCAAACTGCTGGGATTATAGGTATGAGCCATTCTGCCCAGCCTGATTTTTCTTCTTTAGCCTGTTGATATGATGGGTTATATTGATTGATTTTCAAATATTGAACTGGTTTTACATACCTGTGGTAAGTCCAACTTGGTTATGATGCATAATTTTTAAGAATTTTAATTATTATTTATTTATTTTATAGCAACAGAGTCTTGTTCTGTCACTCAGGCTGGAGTGCAGTGGTGCAAATCATAGCTAATTGTAACCTCAAACTTTGGGCTCAAGTGATCCCTCTGCCTCAGCCTCCTAAGTAGCTGGGACCACAGGCATGTACCATCATGCCTGGCTAATTCTTTTTTTATATTGCTGAATTTAATTTATTAATATTTTGTTGAGGACCAATTATCTCTTAAAGAGACATAAGTAATAGGAAAAACATCTTCTGTATTTTACCTGTGTGGTAACCATTTCTGACACTCATCATTCCTTTGGTTAGATTAATATTTCTATGTGGTATCATTTTTCTTCTGCTTTCAGGCCTTCCTTTAATATTTCTTAAAGTCTGGTAGTGATGAATTCTGCCAGACTTTTAAAAAATCTGAAAACATCTTTATTTTCATTTTTGAAATATGGTTTTTAAAAAACTGGGTGTATAATTTAAACTTGGTAATTCTTTCTTTCAGTTTTTTTTTTTTTCTAAGAGGTAGTGTCTCACTCTGTCACAAAGAATGGAGTGCAGTGGCACAATCATAGCTCATTGCAGCCTTCTTGGACTCAAGTGATTCTCCTGCCTCAGCCTCTCAAGTACCTAGGACTACAGGTGTGTGCCACCAGGCCCAGATAATTTTGTAAAAATTTTTTTTGCAGAGACAGGGTCTCCTTGTCTGGCCCAGGGTGGTCTTCAACTTCTGGCCTCAAGTGATCCTTCTGCCTTGGCTTTTCAAAATGTTGGGGTAACAGGTGTGAGCCCACACCCAGCCCTCTTTCAGTTGTTGTTGTTTTCTGTTTGTTTGTAAAAACGAGATCTGCCTATGTTGCTCAGGCTGCTGTTGAATTCATGGGCTCAAGCGGTGCTCCCACTTCAGTCTCCAAAAGTGCTGAGATTACAGGCACAAACCACCATGCCTGGCCATCTCTTTCAGTTCTTTAAAGGTGTTGTTCCACTGTTTTCTTGCTTGCATTGTTTCTTTTTGTGGGGTACATAGTAGGTCTGTGTATCTACGGGGTACATGAGCTATTTTGATACAGGCATACAATGTGTAATAATCACATCAGGATAAATGAGATATCCATAACTTCAAGCATTTATCCTTTGTGTTACAAACAATCCAGTTGTATTCTTTTAATTATTAAAAAATGTACAATTAAATTATTTTTTACTATAGTCACCTGTTGTGCTAGCAAATACTAGGTCTTGTGTTTTTTGTTTGTTTGTTTTTTCTTTTGAGATGGAGTCTCATTCTGTTTCCCAGGCTAGAGTGCAGTGGCACAATAATCTCGGCTTACTACAACCTCCACCTCCTGGGTTTAAGTGATTCTCCTGCCTCAGCCTCCCGAGTAGCTGGGACTACAGGCATGCACTAGCATGCCCAGCTCATTTTTTGTATTTTTAGTAGAGACAGTGTTTTACCATGTTGGCCAGGCTGGTCTTGAACTCCTGACCTCAAGTGATCTGTCTATCCTGGCCTCCCAAGGTGCTGGGATTCTAGGTGTGAGCCACTGTGCCTGGTGGAAATACTAGGTCTTATTCATTCATTCTATTTTTTGTACACGTTAACCATCTTGTCTTCCTCCCCCACTCCCCTCCTACCCTTCCCAGCGTCTTGTAACCATCATTCTATGCTCTGTCTCCATGAGTTCAGTTGCTTTTTGGCTCCTACAAATGAGTGTAAATATGTAAAGTTTGTCTTTCTGTGCCTAGCTTATTTCCTTAACATGATGACCTCCAGTTCCATTCATGTTGTTGCAAATGACAGAATCTCCTTCTTTTTATGGCTGGATAGTACTCCATTGTGTATATGCACCACATTTTCTTTATCCATTCATTTGCTCATAGACACTTAGGTTGCTTCCAAATCTTGGCTATTGTGAATAGTGCTACAGTAAACATGGGAGTGTAGATACCTCTTTGATATACTGATTTCCTTTTTTGGGGGTATTTCCCTAGCAATGGGATGTCTGGATTATGTGATAGCTCTATTTTTGTTTGTTTTTTTTTTTTGAGGAACCTCCAAATTGTTCTTCGTAGTGGTTGTACTAATTTATATTCCCACTAGCAGTGTACAAGGGTTCCTTTTTCTCCATGTCCTCACTGTCATTTGTTATTGCCTGTCTTTTGCATAAAAACCATTTTAAATGGAGTGTTATCACATTTTCCATATGATGATAGAAGTCATATTATATGAAAAAAGTCCTTGCACGTGCATGTTTATAGCAGCACAATTTGCAATTGCAAAAATACGGAACCAGTCCAAATGCCCATCAATCAATGAGTGGATAAAGAAAATGTGACATATATACCATGGAATACTACTCAGCCATAAAATGGAGTGAAATAATGGCATCCACAGCAACCTGGATGGAATTGGAGATTATTCTAAGTGAAGTAACTCAGGAATGGAAAACCAAACATCGTATGTTCTTACCAATATGTGGGAGCTAAGCTATGAGGACACAAACGTATAAGAACCATACGTTGGACTTTGGGGACTTGGGGAAAAGGATCGAGAGTGGTGAGGCATAAAAGACTACACATTGGTCACAGTATACACTGCTAGGGTGATGAGTGCACCAAAATCTAAGAAATCACCACCTAAAGAACTTATTCATGTAACCAGACACCGAAAACCTATTGAAATAAAAAAATTAAAAATAAAAAACCACAAAATTCAGAATTCCAGGAGCGTTCCTCTCCCACAACCACCTAAGATTCTGGACATCTATATTTGTAATGGCTATCTCAGATGATTCTCATGAATAAATCATCCTGATAAATTTTAGGGCCAGTTTTTCATGATAATTCAAGGAAACTATCTTTGCTGGGCTATGTGAAATTGCCCGGAGCTGCTAATCTCTCATTGGCAGGAGTGTTCGGCTTCAGTTGCAAGTGTCTTATTTCCTTTTGCTCTTGATGATAGAGATGCTTAAAGAAAAAGCCTTATTTTGTATTTTTCAAATAAAAAAATAATGGGCTTGCAATATATTATTTGATATATTATTTGCAAGCCTCATGGTAACCTCAAATTTAAAAACATGCAGTGGATACACAAAAAATAAAAAAACAGGAAGTTAAAACATACCACAAGAAAATCATCACTTTCACTAAAAGGAAGACAGGAAGGAAGGAAATAAGGAAGAGAAGACCACAAAACAACCAGGAAACAACAAAATGGCAGAAATAAGTTCTTACTTATCAATAATAATAAATAATTGGTAATGGACTAAACTCAACAATCAAAAGACATAGAGTGGCTAAATGGATTAAAAAAAAAAAAACAAGACCCAATTATCTGATGCCTACAAGAAACACACTTCACCACTTCACCTATAAAGACACACATAGACTGAAAATAAAGGGATGAGAAAAGGTATTCTATGCAAATGGGAACCTAAAAAGAACAAGAGTAGCTATACTTATGTGACACAAAATAGGTTTCAATACAAAAACTATAAAAAGAGACAAAGAAGGTCATTATATGATAAAGGAGTCAGTTCGGCAAGAGGATATAACAATTGTAAATATATATGTACCCAACGTGAGAGCACACAGGTATATAAAGGAAATATTAATAGTGTTAAGGAGAGAGACAGACAATAATAGCTGGAGACTTTAACACCCCACTTTCAGCATTGGACACATCTCCTAGACAGAAAATCAACAGTGAAACATTGGATTTGATCTGCACTATAGACCAAATGGACTGAATAGATATTTATAGAACATTTCATCCAATAGCTGCAGAACACACATTTTTTTCCTTAGTACATGGATTGTTCTCAAGGAGAGACCATATGTTAGGGCACAAAACAAGTCTTAAAACACTCAAAAAGTTAAAATATTATCAAGTATCTTCTCTGACCACAATAAAATAAAACTAGAAACCAATAACAGGAGGAATTCTGGAAACTACAAAAACACAGGGAAATTATACAATATGCTCCTGAATGACCAGTGGATCAATGAGAGATTTAAAAAATTGCAAGTTTCCTTGAAACAAATGACAGTGGAAACACAACATATCAAACTCTATGGCATACATCAAAAGCAGTATGACAAGGGAAGTTTGTGGGTATCATCAGTGCCTACATCAAAAAAGAAGAAAAACTTCAAATAAACAATATAATGATGTATCTTAAATAACTAGAAAAGCAAGAGCAAACCAAACCCAAAATAAGTAGAAGAAAAGAAATAATAAAGATCAGGGCAGAAATAAATGAGATTGAAATGAAGAAAACAATACAAAGGATCAATGAAACAAAAAGTTGGTTTTCTGAAAAGGTAAAATTGACAAACTTTTATCCAGACTAAGAAAAAAAGAAAGAAGGCCCAAATAAAGAAAATTAGAGATGACAAGGGAGACATTACAACTGATACTACAAAAATTCAAAGGATCATTAGTGGCTATGGGCAATTATATGCTAATAAATTAGAAAGTCTAGAAGAAACAAATAAATTCCTAGATATATACAGCCTACCAAGATTGAACCATGAAGAAATCCAAAACCTGAACAGGCAAATAACAAGTGATAAGATTGAAGTCATAATAAAAATTTTGTCAGCAAAGAAAAGCCTGGAACCTGATGGGTTCACTGCTGAATTTTAGCAAAAAATTTAAAACTGATAACACCAATCCTACCCAAATGATTCAAAAAAAAAAAAAAAAAAAAATGGAGGAGGAGGGAATACTTGTAAACCTAAAAGTTGTAAACTATGCACTATGAGGCCAATATTACCAATAAACAAGACAAAGCCTCATCAATAAAAGAAAACTACAGGGCAATGTCCCTCATGAACATTGATATAAAAATCCTCAACAAAATACTAGAAACCCAAGTTCAACAATATATTAAAAAAATTATTCATCATTTCCAAGTGGGATTTATCACAGGGATGCAAGGATGTTTCAACATGTGCAAATCAATCAGTGTGATACATCATATCAACAGAATGAAGGACAAAAACTATTTGATAATTCAAGATGATGCTGAAAGAGCATTTGATAAAATTTGACATCCCTTCATGATAAAAATCCTCCAAAAAACTGGGTATTAAAAGAACATACCTCAACACAATAAAAGCCACATAGGACAGATCCACAGCTAATATCATACTGAAGGAGAAAATGGAAAGCCTTTTCTCAAATATCTGGAACAAGACAAGGGTGCCGTCTTTCACCACTGTTATTCAACATAGTACTACAAGTCCTAACTGGAGCAAACAGACAAGAGAAGGAAATAAAGTACATCAGAATTGAAGGAAGAAGTCAAATTATCCTTGTTTGCAGATGATATGATCTTATATTCATAAAAACCTAAAGACTCCGCTAAGAAAACTATCAGAACTGGTGGGGCGCAGTGGCTCACGCCTGTTATCCCAGCACTTTGGGAGGCTGAGGCTGGTGGATCATGAGGTCAGGCATTCAAGACCAGCCTGGCCAACATGGTGAATACAAAAATACATCTCTACTAAAAATACAAAATTAGCTGGGCATAGTGGCGGGTGCCTGTAATCCCAGCTACTTGGGAGACTGAGGTAGGATAATCGCTTGAAACCAGAAGGTAGAGGTTGAAGTGACCCGAGATTGCGCCACTGCGCTCCAGCCTGGGCAACAAGAGCAAAGCTCTGTCTCAGAAAAAAAAAAAAAAAAAAAAAAGAAAAGAAAAAGAAAACTATCAGAACTAGTAAACAAATTCAGTAAAGTTTCAGGATACAAAATCATCACACAAAAATCAGTAGCATTTCTATGTGTCAACAGTGAACAGTCTGAAAAAGAAATCAAGAAAGTAGTACCATTTACAATAGCTACAAATAAATTTAATCCATTTCCCATTTGCCCTGAGAAATGAGCACTGACAGCAAGCTGAATTTTTTTTGTCTAAATAGGAAATGGGTTAAAATACCTAGGATTTAACCAAAATAGTGAAAGATTTATAGATTTCTGAAAACTATAAAACACTGATGCAAGAAACTGAAGAAGTCACCAAAAACTAGTAAGATAGTCCATGTTCATGGATTTGAAGAATCAATATTATTAAAATGTCCATACCACCCAAAGCAATCTACAGAGTCAATGTAATCCCTATCAAAATACCAATGATATTCTTCATAGAAGTAGAAAAAAAATTCCTAAAATTTATATGAAACCACAAAAGACCCAGAATAGCCAAAGCTATCCTAAGCAAAAAGAAGAAACAACTTTTGCTGTATCCCAGAGGTTTTGATAGGTTGCGTCACTATTGTTGTTCAGTTCAAAGAATTTTAAAATTTCCATCTCAATTTTATTGTTGACTTCAACAGTCATTCAGGAGCAGATTATTTAATTTCCATGTATTTGCATGGTTCTGATGGTTCCTTTTGGAATTGATTTCCAATTTTATTCCACTGTGTTCTAAAAGAGTACTTGATATAATTTCAGTTTTCTTAAATTTACTGAGACTTGTTTTGTGGCCACCATATGGTCTATCTTGGAAAATGTTCCATGTGCTGATGAATAGAATGTATATTCTGCATTTGTTGGGGTAGAATGTTCTGTAAATATCTGTTACATCCATTTGTTGTAGAGTATAGTTTAAGTCCATTGTTTCTTTGTTGACTTTCTGTCTTGATGATCTGTTTAGTGCTGTCAGTGGAGTATTAAAGTCTGACACTACTATTGTGTTGCTGTATGTATAATTTCTTAGGTCTAGTAGTAATTGTTTTGTAAATTGGGGAGCTCCAGTGTTAGGTTCATATATATTTATAATTGTAACATTTTCCTATTGGAATAGTTCTTTTATCATTACATAATCATTATATAATGTACCTCTTTGTCTCTTTTAACTGCTGTTGCTTCAAAGTTTGTTTTGTCTAATATAAGAATAGCTACTCCTGCTTGCTTTTGCTGTTCCCTTGCATGGAATATCTTTTTCCACCCCTTTACCTTAAGTTTATGTGAGTCCTTATGTGTTAGGTGAGTCTCCTGAAGATGGCAAAACTTGGTTGGTGAATTCTTATCCATGCTGCCATTCTGTGTCTTTGAAGTGGAGCATTGAGGACATTTACATTCAATGTTGATATTGAGATGTGAGGTACTATTCTATTCATCATGCTATTTGTTGCCTGAATACCTTGTTTTTTTTCCATTGTGTTATTTTTATATAGGTCCTGTGAGCTTTATTCTTTAAGGAGGTTCTATTTTGGTGTATTTCAAGGATTTGTTTTGAAATTTAGAGCTCCTTTTAGCAGTTCTGGTAGTGCTGGCTTGGTAGTGGGGGAATTCTCTCAGCATTTATTTGTCTGGAAAAGACTGTATCTTTCCTTCATTTATGAAGTTTAATTTCACTGGATACAAAATTCTTGGTTGATAATTATTTTGTTTAAGGAGACTAAAAATAGGACCCTAGTCCCTTCTAGCTTGTAGGGTTTCTGCCGGGAAATCTGCTATTAATCTGATGGATTTTGCTTTATATGTTACCTGAGGCTCAAGGGCTGTTCAGTAAGCTTATGTTGAATGCTGGAACTCAGCCTTCAGGGCAGTGGGCTCCCCCTCTGGCCCAGGATAGGTCTAGAGATGCTGTTGAAGAAGTGAAGCTTGGAATCAGGGACCTCAAGAAGCCTGGTTGGTGCTCTTCCCCACCTTGGCCAAACTGGTAACTAAGCTCCAGACAAAGTCCTCTTTAGTCTTTCCTCTGCTTTTCTCAAGCAGAAGGGGTCTCACCTTGTAGCCAGCACAGCTGTGAATGTGCTGGATCACAACTGAAGCCAGCAGGTCTGAGTCTAACCCAAGGCCCACAGTATGTACTATCTGATTACCACTGCTGATTATTTAGAGCTCAAGGGCTCTTTAGTCAGCAGATGATGAATCCTGTCAGGATTGTGTTCTTCCCTTAAGGTAGCAGGTTCCCTTCTGGCCTAGAGTGTGTCTAGAAATGTTGTTTAGGAGCTAGGCCCTTGAATGGGGACCTCATGACTCTCCCCCAGTGCCCTATCTTTCTGTAGCTGTGCTCATATCCAGGTTGCAAAACAAAGTCTTCTTTACACTTTCCTCTCCTTAAGCAGAAGGAAGGGGTCATTTCTGGAGCTGTGAGCTGTACTGCCTGGTGTTGGGGGAGACATGATGTAAGCACTCCCTTAGCCACTTCAGCTGGTGTCTCAGTAGGTCATGTGCTCCTCAAGTCCATTGGCTCCGAGCCCAGCACAGCACTAGAACTCGCCTAGGAGTTGCACTCTGTGGCCTAGACAGTCTTTGAAGTTTTTAGGGCTCAGAGTACATTAGCCTGTGTTGGTGAATTTGTCAAAATTCAAGTTCTGACCAATAGAGTGGGCAATTCCCCCTCCGGCTAGGGTTGATCTAAATCATCCCTCCTTGGGCTCCAGCTGAGTTCTGCCCAGTGTTGGCAGCACTGCATTCCAGTGCAAAATCTCATAGTCAATGGACTCTCCCTTCGTTAAGCACACAGATTCTCTCTCTGTGCCACACAGCTGGCCACTGGCAGGGGGATGGGGAGGGGTGGTGTTGGCTATTCAAAACTGTCTTTCCTACCCTCTCCAGTGCCTCTTTGAGTGATATGAAGCTAAAACCTGGTACTGTGAAATTAGCTGGGTGTAGTGGTGCATGCCTGTAATCCTAGCTACTCAGGAGGCTGAGGCATGAGAATCGCTTGAACTTGGGAGGCAGAGGTTGCAGTGAGTGGAGATCACACCACTGCATTCCAGCCTGGGTGACAGAATGAACAAGACTCTGTCTGAAAAAAACAAAACAAAACAAAACAACAACAACAAAAACAAAAAACCAGGTACTGTGATCGCTCACCTCATTTTTGGTTCTTTTTTTTTTTGAGATAGAGTCTTGCTCTGTTGCCCATGCTAGAATGCAGTGGCTTGATCTTGGCTCAATGCAACCTCTGCCTCCCTGGTTGAAGTGATTCTCATGCCTCAGCCTCCCGAGTAGCTGGAATTACAGGCACATGACACCATACCTGGCTAATTTTTGTGTGTTTTTAGTAGAGACGAGGTCTCACTATGTTGGCCAGGCTGGTCTTGAACTCCTGACCTCAAGTGATCTGCCTGCCTTGGCCTCCCAAAGTTCTGGATTACAGGCATGAGCCAGCACACCTAGCCGATTTTTGGTTCTTCTGAAGGTGCTTTTTTGTATAAATAGTTGTTAAATTTGGTGTTCCTGTGGGGGATGACAATCAGTAAAGGCTTCTATTTGGCAATCTTGCTCTGCCTCCTCCCCTGCTCGCATTGTTTCCAATGAGAAATTTGCATGTATCTAGTTTTTTCTAACTACTTTTAAGATTTTTCTCTTCACTGGGCATGGTGGCTCACACCTATAATCCCAGCACTTTGGGAGGCCAAGACAGGCAGATCACCTGAGGTCAGGGGTTTGAGACCAGCTGACCAACATGGTGAAACCCCATCTCTACTAAAAATACAAAAATTAGCCGGGAGTGGTGGTGTGTGCCTATAATCCCAGCTACTCTGGAGGCTGAGGCAGGAGAATTGCTTGAACCTGGGAGGCTTGAACCTGGGAGATGAGATTGCACCATTGCACTGTAGCCTGGGCAACAAGAGCAAAACTTCGTCTCAGAAAAAAAAAAAGTAAAAATATAGATTTTTCTCTTTATCACCAGTTTTGAGCACATTGACTATGGTGTGTGTTGGTGTCATTTTCCTCATGTTGGGATTTGTGAAGCTTCTTGTATCTGTGACTTTGTAGTTTTATCAAATTTTTAAATTTTATAGAATTTACACAAATTTTAGCCATTATTTATTCAAATATTTTTATGTTGCTGTTTCTCCTACCTTTTGGGGACTCCAGTTGCATGTATGTTAGGCTGCTTACAACTCATGAATGCTCTTCTCTGTGTTTCATTTTGGATAGCTTCTATTGATATGTCTTCAAGTTCACTAATCTTTTCTTCTGTAGTATTTACTTTGCTATTAATCCCAGCCATGTATTTTTATCTCAGATTTTATAGTTTTAGTCTCTAGAAATTTGATAAGTCTTCAAAAAACATATTTCATGTATTTACTTAACTTTTGAACATATATAATATAGTTGTAATGATTATTTTTTATGTCATTGACTGTGAATTCTAACAGATGGATCAGTTCTGGGTCAGTTTATCTTAACTGACCTTTTTCTCATTCTTGTTTCTTTGTATCTATCTTTGATTGGATGCCAGACATTGACAATTTCAGCATATTGAGTGCTGGACATTTTTATATTCCTGCTGATATTTTTAAGCTTCATTCTGGGATGTAGTTGAGTTTATTGGAAACAGTCCTCTGTTACATACCTGCCCTTTGTTCATAAACTTATATAGTCACTCTCTGCTTCTCCATATTGGGCCACTGTGTGCACCTTCCAAGATGGTAGCTTTTCTTGGTTATTCAGAATCCCTTACAGGTAAGAACTGAGGTTTTAACAGGAAGATCTTTCCTTTTCTTTACTGAGCTTTCTCCTCTTAAAACACTGCAACTACTGACAAATAGGAGAAGAGAAGCTCCATTGTAGGTCATTTATTCTTTCAGAATTTTTCTTTGTTTCTAGGCATCAGCCTTCTTCCATCCCAGGTAGACTGCTATGTTTCTTTCTCTTTCTTTTCCCCCACCTTCTTTCCTTCCCCTCGTCCCTCCCCACCTTTTGTTTCAGAGACAGGGTCTCACTCTGTCATCCAGGCTGGAGTGCAGTGGCGTGATCATTATTCACTGCAGCCTTGAACTCCTGGGCTCAAACGTTGCCTCAGCCTCCTGAGTAGCTGGGACCACAGATGGTGCCACAATGCCTGGCTAACTTAAAACAAATTTTGTAGAGATAGAGTCTCACTATGTTGTGCAGGCTTGTCCTGTCTTCAGCTCCCAAAGTGCTCTGGGATTACAGGCATGAGCCACGACGCCCAGCCCTGTTCTTTCTTTTAAAACTTTATGGAAAATTTTAAGCATGCAAAGAAAGATAGACTGGTATAATGAATTCCCATGTACCCATCCACAATCACCAACATGTGAAACTGCAGTTTTCTAATGCTTCTGATTTGGGAACATTGGGAACTTTTTTTCAAGTTACATTAGAAATCATGCAGTAGGGAATGCATGGCTCTTTTTATCTTGCCAGGTGTGTGTAAGGGACTCTTTCCCTTTGAGGTGCTTTATTATATAGGTGAGGATGTATACAATATGAAAACTGTCAGTGTCCAGTGATTTCCATGGGTTACCACAGGCATCTCAAATATTCTCTTACTTTGTATTTTTTGTTTGTTTGTTTTGAGACAGGGTCTGGCTCTGTTGCCCAGGCTGGAATGCAGTGGTGTGATCATGGCTCACTATAGCCTCTAACTCCTGGCTCAAGTGATCCTCCCACCTCAGCCTCCCCAGAAGCTGGGACTACAGGCACATGCCACCATGCCTGGCTAATTTTTGTGTTTTATGTAGAGATGGGTCCTTGCCATGTTGTCCAGGCTGATCTCAAACTCCTGGGCTCAAGCTATCCTCCTGCCTCCGCTTCCCAAAGTGTTGGGATTACAGGCATGAGCTTGTAACACATTGTGTTTTATGTGTAGTCCTTAAGTGCAGCCTGTAGCTTTCACTGTTTCGTTTACACTCTCTAGATGATTTGGGCCATATTTCATCTTTCATGTAGGTCTGTACTTCTTGAATGTAATCACCTAAGTTTCTTTTTCTTCTGTATACACACATACACTCACATGCATATATATGTGTATGTGTGTATATACATATACATACCTAGAATGCTCTTTCTATATTGACTATGCCAAGTGAATAAAAGCAAACTAGCATCATGTAGTAAGAGGCACCTGATAAAATTCTGGCATCACCACTCACTAGTTGGTGTGGCTTTTTAAAGGTTGTTAAAACTCTCTAAGATTCAGTATTGTCATCTGCAAATTGAATAACACCTGCCCTCAAAATGATTGTTAGGATTAAAAATAATGCAAGTAGAGTGCTTATCATAGTGCCTGATGCACAGTACTAACGCAATAAGTGATAGCTATTATGATTATGACAGATGCAGCACTGCTGTGACAAAGACGGCAAAGAGTATTATCCCCAGGTCGGCTGACTCAACAGGCTCCGGAGTGACTAAAGCACTGACGAGAGTCACATAAAGAGCCAGTGACAGATCTGTAACCAAACTCATAAATGCCACTTCCTAGACTCAGAGGCTTCTGTAAACATACCAAAATCTAATTTCTGCTTATATCTTTATGGGTAAATTCTATTTTCTAACAGAAATAAGACATTCTCAGCAGCTCATTTCGAGGGGATTTACTAAATTTATGATTCCAGGCATATAGTTTCAGGCTTTGTGCCTGAAACCATGTCCTTACATTTATAATCATACTTGAGGTGAGCCTATCAGACCAGTAGAACCAAAACATCAGTTGTGGTATATTTACTGAGTTTATTTGTAGACAGGTTGGTTCTCAGAATCATAGACAATTAGTGGACAGTTTGTAAACAGATTCAGGGAAGTGCTTCAGTAATTCACACAGAGAGAGGAATGTTAGGAGCCCTTCCTTCCTTCCTCCTTCTGTCTTTCTGACCCTCTCCCCTCTCTCTCTCACACACATATTCTTTTTTTTTTTTGAGACAGAGTCTCGCTCTGTTGCCCAGGCTGGAGTGCAATGGTGTGATCTCAGCTCACTGCAACCTTCACCTCCTGGGAGCTGGGATTACAGGCGCCTACCACCATGCCCAGCTAATTTTTGTATTTTTAGCAGAGATGGGGTTTCATCATGTTGGTCAGTCTGGTCTCCAACTTCTAACCCTAACCTTGTGGTCCACCCACCTCGGCCTCCCAAAGTGCTGGGATTACAGGTATGAGCCACCACACCCCGGCTCCTTTTGATCTTATACCCTCTAGATTCTGGAGAGCTATGCACACCTCTGTATTTTCTCCCCAAAGTAGAGAAATGGTCTTTCCCAGCTGTTTCCCCCCATATTTTACTGACTGATAAAAATATGTCATAGCTACAGCTATCATCTGCTGCTATTTAAAGAATATAAGTTCTGCCTAAAAGGTAAAGGCAACTCCAAGCAAAAACAGTGAAAACTGTATAGAAGAAGCTTCTCTTGCCGTTCTAATCAGTTATGTGAGAAAAGCACTATTTGAAGGGGTTCTGGAAGGATGTACCTGTAACCATGGCCTGCTGATAGGGCATCCCTTCTCACTCTGGATCACAATGTTACATTCTCCTTTTAGCACGTATCACCGTAAGCAAGTTACAGCAAATGATGATGAACTACCTAGGAAAGAGTAAAAAGCAGAGGCCACTGGAAACCCTTTCCTTCTTTAAAAAGAAACAATAAAAGCTGCTCTCTCTTATCCTTTTTCAAAACCCTATTCCTTCATTAAGCACAGGACATGTTTGTGTCTCTCCGCTATTCCTGGTGCTTTACACACAGCAGGCACTCAATAAATAATTATTTTTGATGCTGAATGTATAAATTGATATTAGTTGGGAATCTAGTATGTGGCCTAACTTTGTTAGATGTGATGTGGGCTACTAAAGAGATATAAGTCAAAAATTTTGGCTTTTATCGAGCTTGTACTCTAAATGGGGCCATAGCACTTTTGAGATGTGTTTGGCTATTATTTCCTTGAATGTTTTGGCTACCCCATTCTATTTCACTCCTTTTGATACGCTGATTGTACTTATGTTAAATCTTTTGATAATGGCCTACAGGTTCCTGAAGCTCTGTAATTTTTTTCCATCTTTTTTCTCTCTGATCTTTGAATTAGATAATTTTTCTGTCTTTTAATCAATATTCAAGTTCATTGACACTTTCTTCTGTATCTTCATTCTGCTGTTAAGCCCATTAGGTAATTTTTTTTGGGAGAGGGCCAGAGTCTTGCTTTTTTATGCAGGCTGGAGTGCAGTGGCACAATCATAGCTCATTATAGCCTCAGGCTCCTGGGCTTAAACAATTCTACTGCCTCAGCCTCCTGAGTAGGACTGCAAGACCACATGTGCCACTATGCCCAGCTAATTTCAAAATTTGTTGTAGAGACTAGGTCTCACTATGTCACCTAGGCTGGTCTCAAACTCCTGGCCTCAAGTGATCCTCCTGCACCAGCCTCTTAAAATGGCAGGATTATAGGCATGAGCCATCATGCCTGGCCCCCTGTCTAGTAATTTTAAAATTTAGACACGTGTTTTTCAGTTCTATAATTTCTATTTAGTTCTTTTTTTTTTAATGGTTTCTAAATTTTCCTATTTTTCCATTTATTAACGAGCATATTGTCCAAGCATATTTTCCTTTCTGTACTTGAGCATAGTGGTAATAATTGTTTTATAACCCTGTCTACTAATTCCAATGTATGAATTATTTCAGGGTTGATTTTTATTGCTTTTATTCTTTTTCTTGATATGAGTAGTGTCTTCCTGTTTATTTGAATATTGAATAATTTTTGAATTGTATCCTGAACATTGTGAATATGTTGTAGAGATTCTGAGTTCTGCTATGTTTCTCTGAAGAGTATTTTTCTTTTTTTTTAATGGTAGGCAGTTAACTTGGCTGAATTCGAAAGCTAATCTTTGTCTTCCCTGCTGTGAATGGCAGCTCACATTTCTGCTCAGATCTTTTAGTCTTGGCTGGGCTGCTTCAAGTCTGACTCATACACATGTGTTTCCAGCATCAACTGGACATTTGGTCAGAATTTATACACACAATTTGGGGCTCCTCCTTTCTGGCTCTCTCCCTTTCAGGATTTCCTCCCCCCACCTGCTTTCCAGCAGCTATATTTCCCTCAAACTCCATCCTTTGGTTGAAGCCAGTAAGACTTTGGTTTTCTTTCTAACTTTTAGCTACCCTGCATAGTGCCATTTGGGGGCTTTCCCTCAGGAAAAAAGCCATAAAAATGGGATGCTCCCTTAGTGCCTTTCCCCTCTTTCAAATTTCCACTCCCTTCCAGCGTCTGCCTGCTTTTGGTTGCTCTTCTGTGGCTTTAGAAAGATGTTTTTATTTTCTGTCCAGAGCTTACTGTTGTGACCTTTGAGAAGACTGGTCTGATAGGAGCTATTAATACATGGCCATGACTGGGAGCAGAACCTAGACAGTTGTCTTAGTCCTTGGGCTGCTGTAACAAAACACCATAGACTGAGTGTCTTGTAAACAACAAACATTGATTTTTTTCAGTTCTGGAGGCTGGGAAGTCCAACGTCAAGATGCTGACATCTTTGGTGTCTGGTGAGGGCCTGATTTCTTATAGATGGTGCTTTCTTGCCGGGTCCTCACATGTTGAAAGGGGGCAAAGCAGTTCTTGGCACTAATCCCATTGATGAGGACCCCGCCTTCCTGACCTAATTGCATAATCATCACACTAGGGATTAGGTTTTCAACATACGTATTTCAGTGGGACATGAACATTCAGATCACAGCAATAGGTATGTAAGACCAAAAAAATAGGGGACAAATAAGAAAGTTACTATCAAAGACTCAGACAAAAGCATTTAGAAGAGAAAGCAACTTTATTTGTAGTGAGTTTTGCAAGAGAATCCAGGCTTTACAAAGGCAGGCTCATCCAATAAAAAATGCAGCAAGTATTTAAAGGAAAAAATTACCAAGTCACTGAGTTTACTGTTTGTGGTGGAAAAACAATATTTTTCTTGTGTCATATTAGTATTTACAAGGGTTCAGACATATGTTCAGGCATTAGCATTGCAAAAGTTAGAGATAGAGATGTTTTTGTGAGGTAGTCATTACAGGAATGGTTCAGGGTTTCATATTTTTGGGACTACAATTATACAGAGTAATCCTGGTTTTTGTATTTTGTTTTGTCTCTGGGTGCAAAGTGGTTTTCTCCCTCCACTCCCCCATGGGATATGGCCCGGCGGGGTATTAGTTGTGTTTTCACAGTTTTTCTTTATGGTCAAGTTCTTTTCTAGCATGCAGATTTGACCTCCTAAATTGTTTTGAGATTTTTCTGATTCCATATAACTTGTTTGAAATTTTGTTTTATTTACATCGTGTATAAGAGATGTTAACACACCAATACATCCTTGTTACATTCTTCAAAAACCAGAGCCTTCTGGTTTGAGACTTAACTTGTAGATCTTCCATATCGGTAATGTACTTTTATCTGTCAGATTATTTTATGGCCTGTTAAAAGAGAAACTTCAGCTGCATTAAATTTAAAGGAGTTTAATTGAGCAATGAACGATTCACGAATCAGACAGCCCACAGAATCACAGCAGATTCAGAGAGACTCGAGGGATGCCTCCTGGTCAGAACAAATTTATAGACCAAAAAAGAAGGGAAGTGACATATAGAAATCAGCAGCGAGGTACAGAAACAGCTGGATTGGCTACAGGTTGGCATTTGCCTTATTTGAACACAGTTTGCATGCTTAGCAGTCTATGAGTGGTTGAAGTATGACCGCTGGGATTGGCAAAGACTTAGCTATTGTTATAGGTGCATACTCTTAGGTTAGGTTTTCAATCTTGTCTATTACACTAGGTTACAATTAGTCCACAAGGACTCAAATATAGAAGTTTGGAGTCCTTCTCAGGCCATATTTAGTTTGCTTTAACAGACCCTTATGAGTGTATTTACTGAGCTGAGGAACAAAAGCCAACCAGTTTGCCTCTATGAGGTTTTGTTTGTGTGAGACCCCCAACATTAGTCATTTTCCTAACCTGCTAGGAAATTCTTTTTTTTTTTTTTTTTTTTTTAGAGATAGGGTTTCACCATATTGGTCAGGCTGGTCTTGAACTCCAAACCTCAGGTGATCTGTCTGCCGCAGCCTCCCAGAGTGCTGGGATTACAGGCGTGAGCCACCGCGCCCGGAAATTCTTTATTATCTGTAAAGCTGATATTCCATAAGCCATAGAATAGGTTCCAGGACAGTTTTCTGGGAATGGTATGCTGGAACTGGTACCTACTGGCTTGCAAGAACTGATTGTTAAATTTGTAGGAATTTTGTAAGCTGCTTGTTAAACATGGCCATTATTAGAAACTAAACTTTATGGTTTACAATTAAATAAATTATGTTTAAAACAATGGCAATAAATACTCAAAACCTATCTCTTACTAATTATTGTGTGGCATTTTCTTTTTATTGATGCTCTTGAGTTTTTCTGCATCTATTAAATAAATTCATTTATTTATTTTTATTTTTTTGAGACAGAGTCTCGCTCTGTCACCCAGGCTGGAGTACAGTGGCATGATCTCAGCTCACTGCAACCTTTGCCTCCCAGGTTCAAGCAATTCTCCTGCCTCAGCCTTCCAAGTAGCTGGGACTACAGGTGCCCACCACCCTGCCCAGCTAATTTTTGTATTTTTTGGTGGAGACAGGGTTTCACCATGTTGCCCAGGCTGGTCTCAAACTCCTGACCTCAAGTGATCTGCCCACCTTGGCCTCCTAGAGTGCTGGGATTACAGGCACTAATTCCTGCACCTGGCCTATTTATTTACTTCATTTTTATTTTTGTAGAGACAAGGTCTCACTGTATTGCCTAGAGACTGGTCTTGAACTCCTGGCTTCAAACAATCCTCCCATCTTGGCCTCTCAAAGTGCTGGGACTAGGGGCATGAGTTACTGTGCCTGGCCTATCTGCCTATCTGCATCTATTGCATCTATTCATTTATTTATTTTATGATTCTTCATCATTCAACTTGAATATTGCATCTTTATGGTAGAAATACTTTATAATGGTATGCTATTTCATGTCTTCTCAACTCCACATTCAGTGATGTCATGTTAAATCTGGCCATGACAGGAATATTTATACCACAGAAATTGGCAAATGCTACAACTCAGTGCTTGTTTTTCCTTTGCAGAGCTGGTCGTTCAACACTTACCAACACATTACTGTGTGTAGTCATTTCCCCCCTGCCGAACTGTAAAGCAGAGTCCTTGTTCCTTAAAAGTGGCTTATCATGTCTAATTAAGTGAGATTTGGGTCTTGGTTATTGTTGAAAATTTGATTTATTCAGTTTAATCTTACAGGAAAGAGGATGGATTTTTATTGAGTCTAAGCAAATAACTACATGATCATAAAGGTAAAGGAACTGAATAAAAGCACTTTGATTAATATTTAACCATTGTTGCCATGGTTTTGGGTAGTTTATAGATAAAATCTATTAATATATTTTACAGAAGTTTTTTTAAGTTTTTTCTTTGAATTTTCCAGTTTAACATATATACAAAAGAAATTTCATAAGAAGATTTTTTTCTCCCTAGATTTTGAGGAGGGATGTTGGAATATTATGCAACTTAAAGAATGTTTCATTTCTGTTTGTACAAGTATGTCCTGTTAAATAGATGGTTAGAGATAAGAAAGAAAAGCGTTTTCCTCAAATACTTACTAAAAATAGAAAACTAACTGCAATTAAATTAGTTTATTTAATCCCAGGAAATTAACTTTCATTTTGCTGATCTTGGGGTAGGCAGTCTGCTTTCTTGAAGTCATCTCTTTCTGTGCTAGGCATCCTGAAAGTCCTGAGTCCCCAGTACAGAGTCACAGGTGTCTGTGGTAGTGACATCGGTTCCTTCTCAAAAGCCTGTGCTCTGAGTCTTTTTGCTGTAATATCTATAACTGAGTACCTGCTACACTTTTTATTGTATCTTTTTTTGATATTGCTTCAAAAAGTTCCCGTTTTATTTCTGAGTTTGTAACAGAGGCCTTTAGGCAAGTTTGAGAGAAAAGCAGGCACCATCTCTTGATGGTAAGACTCAGTGACTTTGGCTATTTTATTATGATCACCAACAATATCAGAATGGAAGACAGTGAGCCATCTAATCCATTTGTAAGGATTTAGTCAACGTTTCCCTGGAGAATGAGGGCAGTGACCCCAGGGCCTTTAATCATCCCTTGAAATCTTGTTTTATTTGTCATCAGTTGACAAAGGTATTTTAAGCCTGGAAACAAAATTTTCCTTCTTTTTATTTTATTTTTTTTAAAGAAATCTAGTTGTTGGAAGTTATTTGGCTAGTCTTTGTATATAAACTTGATATGGTGGGTAATGAAGAGATTGTAGGATTTGTGTAATAGACATGTAGAAATTTTTAATTTGCAGAACATAAAGGAAGTTTGCAAGTCATTTTCTGGCTTTTAGAGTTGTCAGGGAAACCTACCTGGGGCTCTGAACATTTGTGTATGTGTGTGTGTTTATATGTGTGTTTACGTACATATTCTAGGAGTGGGGATAGGGAGAAGTAGTGTGCTTCTTTAAATGTAGTTTCAGTCTAACCCGAGGGCTCAAGGAAGGCGTTTGATTGCTGTTAGCAAAAATAATGAAAAGTAAACACCTGAGAGTGGCAGAGAGGGGATTGGATGGTTTCCAGTACAGAACAAAGCACAAAGTTGAGACATCCCAATGCATTGCAAGGTTTATCAAAGTTTCAGTTATAGTAAAAAATATTGGAATTTGGGGATGATTTGCTTTTACCGTATCTTGTAGATAATTCAGGTCACACTCGTTCAGTGGTACTCCAGTGTGCTTTTAGGAGCCCAGGACAAAGGCAGGAGTCAAGCTGTTTGTGTAGGTCGGAGGTAAGGAGAATGGCAGGGGGGAGAGTGCAATTCCCATCTCCTCTCACGCACCTGGAGGAGACTCAATAATTTCCTCTTCAGTCTGCCAAGGACAGACCAGAGTCCCTTCATTAACACCACTTTGTGCTTATCACTGCCACAGAACCAATCGCGTATGTAAATTTGCTGCAGTACTGCAGCATTTTAACAGACAGTAAACTTGAAGGTATTGATCTGATGAAAAAGGACAATGTAAGATCAGATGTGGTTCTTCAAATTAACTGCAAAATCAGTAATAATGTCTTTCAGTCTTTTCGCCTTAAAAGCCACACAGGGTCGATTTTTAAATAAGTCTTATCACAGATGTCAGGTCAAAAGCTGTCGTAATATAATTTCTGAATATTTTATCAGCAGTGTTGGTATTTCACATTCTTTATTGATAAATTTGACTAAAGGGACCTTGAAACATTAAATCTCATATCATTTTCCTATAGGATTTCAGAAATCACAGAGCCTCTCAACGTGCTATCTAGTCTAAGGGAGTAGAATTAACTAATTCTGCTCTCATCTTTCTCAGCATGCCAGGTCCTCTCAATTTATCCCTGTGTCCTTCTAATGCTTCTCAAGCCAGTATGCCCAGAGAATGTATGTCAGGCCACATACTTGGATTCCCTTTCAGCCTACATCTTGGTAGCAGGAAGAGGAGGATGATAGAGGAGACCGGAAGTAGTAACTGATTTATCAAGCCTGCTGCCCAGCAGTCCTGATTTTTGAATTCACATTCCTGCCAAACCTTTGCTTGTGGCTGAAGCCCTGTGATAACTAGCTTGATGGTACTAAATACTGGTTTCTGTAGTTGAACTCCTTTAGTTCTTTTGGGATTTTTTTTTAGCTTAAAGCCACTTTATCAGCCACTTTACCTTAAAGACCGCTTCAGGATTCTGCCCTAATCAAAACTGAATTCCAGCTTCCACAACTCCAGTAACAGGTGGCCCAGGTCAGGACCTGGTAAAGAGAGTGGTTTTAAGCCCTGAGGTGCCTACCAGATTGATTCTGAACTGAACTCATGTCCAATACCCTCTGGATCTTTGCCTCACAAAATCAGATTATTACACTAAACTCAGATTTGGAGGGATTTTTTTTTTTTTTTTTAAAGGGTTGGAGAGCGCCCGCGGGTCTCGAACCACGCAGAGTGGTTGTTTTCCACCATAGAAAGCATTGTTGAAGTAACTGCTGAGCTAAAGCTGGCCCTGGAGGGGATGTTTTGAAAGTGGCTTGCTTTCTTCTGCCCTCTCTGCCTACCTCCACTTTACCCTATTCAGGCGCTGCACCTGAGCCCCCCAAACTGCTCCTTACCTGCATCTGGAGTACAGAACAAACACACACACACGTACACACACATGCATGCATACATGCACACACACACACACCCTCTACCAGTTCATGCCTTAGAGGCCTGTTAGACTTGCCCCATGGTGAGAGTAGTTCCTGTGGTGGGCAGGGGATACCTTCCTGAAATCCCTACCTGAGACTCATCAATTTTTTGACTGATCAAGGAGCCTCCTCAAGTAAGGACTTGAGACTACCTCACACAATGAGCCCAGTCCTCATCCCAACCCCCTTCTCTCCCATGCCAAGGTATTGTCCTTCCTATGGCAGAAGGAGAGGTCCCAGGACATGCCTTGTACAAGCCTTGAGTGTTGTCAATCCACTCTGATTTTTTACGATGAAGATCAATGTGAAGGTCCTGTATCCTTAACTACTTAAAAATTGGACATGTTTCCTTCTCCTTGAGAAGAAAAGGAATTCATTTGTTCATGACATATTCATTGCCCTGCTAGGTGTCAGACTAGGTGCTGGAGATACAAAGCTGAGCCAAAATAGTCTCTACCTTAATGGAGTGTTAGTGTAGCTGGGTGTCAATAAGAATGAAGTAATCACTCTATAGATGCACTCTTACAGCAGTGGTGTCACAAAGAGGCTGATGCAGATGTGAGGCCTTAAAAGAAGAGGCTTTTACTGCTCCAAGCAGTCCTCACTGAGATCCCAGGAGGAATGTGCATTTGCCAGGGGAAGAGCATTTGCTATTGGAGAGGAGTGGCTGGAGGAGGGGGGTCAGGGGAGCAGTAGTCCATGTGCAAACTCTCTTGGCAAGAGGAGCAGGCTGGGTGTGGGTGCCGTGGCTCACTCCTGTAATCTAGTCCCATCACTTTGGGCACCGAGGCAGGAGGAAACCTTGAGGCCAGGAGTTTGAGACCAGCCTGGGCAATACAGTGCGACCCCATCTCTACAAAACAGCAACAATGAAAAAGACATCTATGAGAAATCCATGGGCAGAGGGAGCATAATAAGCAGTAAGATATGCTCTTTTCATGTGGCGTGGAACATAATGGGAAGTGAAAAATTATTCAGGATCTCATGTAGTGGCAGAGACTCAGCCCCTTGTCCTCCCAGCTGCACAAGTTTGTTGTCTCTGAGCCTCTCTGCCAGCCCAGCAGTTACTGAACAATTACCTATCCTTCTCAGTGCCCCAGAACTCCTGATTACTCAGGGCTGCTGCTTACTGCCTCCTTTCTTGTGTCTATTGGCTTCTACCAACCACCCTCCACTGGAGAAGGAGGGTCTGATTGATCCATTCCTGACTGAGGAGCCTGTGGGGGAGAACTTCCATGCCTGAGCACTTTCTCCACTGCTGGTTGTTCTGTGGGAAGATGCTCAACCCCAGTCATTCAGCTCTGGCCCAGCTGCCTAGTGTTGCTGGTGATACCCCTCCTGCTACCACCATCACTGCTGCTGCTACTGGGGCCTCCATGTTACCCTAATACTAGGAGAGCAAGAAACTGAAGCCATCATCCTGACTTTCTCTTCCAGATGGTGTAGCAGTATGAGCACAGGCCAAGCAAGGCTGGCCTTGAGATGAGGCCAGGTGGGGCCTGAATCAGGGTGGTTTCAGCATGCCCAGGAAGGTGTTGCTGCTTCACAGACAGGTAATGACTTATACTTAAGAAATTGTTTACAGTGAACATGATGGGTCCCTTCTCTCAAAGAGCACTCCATGCAGTTGTGGAAACAGACTCAGTGTGACAGGTGCAGTAATACAGGTGGTATAGGATACAGTGGTGGGAATACAGCAAATCCTTATTGAAAACAGGCATATTATCAATACCTTGTAATAAATGCAATACCATAGCCGATACTCATTTCTTTTAGACTTTCCTGTGTCTCAGATATATAAAAAAACTCTAGAAATTCCCAAGATAATTGAAAACATATGTCCACACAAAAACTTGTACAGTAATATCCATAGCAATGTTATTCACAATAGCTGAGAGGTGAAAGCAACTTAAGTGTTCTTTGATGGATGAATGGATAAACAAAATGTGGTATATTCATACACTGGAATATTATTCAGCCATAAAAAGGAATGAAGCACTATTATATGCTACAACATGGATGACTCTTGAAAACATTCAGTGAAAGAAGCCAGTCACAAAAAAAACCCTACATTTTGTGATTCCATTACTATGAAATGTTCAAATAGGCAAATCTACAGAGACAGAAAGTAGATTAGTGGTTGTTAGGGAGGGGGCATAGGGAGGAATTGGGAGTGATGCTCATAGGCACAAGATTTCTTTCTGGGGTGATGAAAATGTTCTAGAATTAGATAGTGGTGATGTTTGCACAACATAGATATACTAAAAACCACTGAACTGTATACTTTAACAAACGATAGATTTTATGTTTACTTTAAAAAATGATACATTTTATGTTATGTGAGTGATATGTTGATTTTTAAAGTCTTGGAATTAGTTGTACTGTGATGGAATATGATATTTTAAGTCAGAAATTTACTTGTGGTATCATCTTCACTGTTCATCTATAGAATCAGGAGAAGTGATGTTTCCTAGGTTGCTATGAAGACTAAGTAAGATAATGCATATGACAGACTGAGCTGCAAGAAGGCATGGTTGGGAACCCTTTGTTGTTATAGATGCATTTCTAAAGCAAGTTTTTAAATGTGTTGCTGTTTGTTGGAGTCCTCCAAGAGGATCTTGGCACTGGGAGAAATCCCTAGACTAGAGTCATGGCTGAGGAATGCTGAACACTTCCCGCACTGCTGGCTGTCCTGTGGTCAGGTGCCCCTGACCATGACTGTGCAGTGAAGCCTGGATTTGGGCAAAACTGAGAAGTAGTTGACATTTGTGTCTCTTTCCTGCCTCTCTTTTCTGGCCTGGTAGTCTTTTGGATTATAATTTCAGCATCTCTTCCATCTGCTTCCTTCAAGTGGTTAGTATTTTCCAAAGTGAGCTCATCACATTAATCATATGAGGGTATGAGCAGCCCTTTTAAGCTGTATTTGTATCTTACAGGAAGACCAGAAAAGCTCAAAGGGAGGAAGAATCTTCAGGCACTGTGCAAAGGGAGGGTGGGGGAGAGGGGGAAGTTATTCTGCAGCAGCAGTGCCTTCCTGGGCATCCTGAAACCACCCTGATTCTGGGCCCATCTGGCCTCCTCATCTCAAGATCAGTCTTGCTTGGCCTGTGCTCACTGCTGCCACTGCAAGCCATCTAGAAGAGAAAATCAGGACAATGGCTTCAGTTTCTTGCTCTCTTAGGACTAGGCTAACATGGAGGCCCCAGCAGCCCCAGCAGAAGCAGAGTGATGGTGGTGACAACAGGGGTGTCAATAGCAACACTAATGAATCACTGCTGGGCCAGGTTCTGTTCTCTGACTCAGCTTGAAACTTCTTTCGGTTAACAGGAAGCCAGTAACCAGTGAAGTCAAAAGCTTATATACAACTCTCTGGATTGGAAACCACTGGGTGTTTTTTAAGCTTCTATTTCTAAAATAAGAAGGGAACCCAATGGACAGAAGCTTCCCTGTCTTCTTTGATGCAGATAAACTATGTTGGTGGAAGGTGACTGTGAGCTGGGGCCCTTGTTTCTTATGAAACCAAAAAACTATACAGGAGTTAACAAAAACAGGAAGCTGGCAGTGAAAGCTATTGGAATTATGTAAATGAAACAGTCAGTTTGGAATGCAGGTGGGAGTGTGCCCGTGGGAAGACGGGAATGCATCAGAACTGGGGGCAGCCAGGTTACCATGCACTGCTTCAGCACCAGGGAAGATGTGGGGGCCAAGAAACCTTCACTGCCCTGGCGTCATCAGCCCAGTGCTGGAACAGTGCAGCAGTAAGGGCAGCAGAGAAAGGCCACAGGAAGAGGAATCGAGACACTGACATTGCTCCAGGAGAGATCTGCATTTTCTGGTGGATCTGAGGATGGGACCTCTGGGAGCTCTGGAGCCTCTTCCTGTCCACAGGCACTGCAAGGCTTTAGCACACCAGTAGCTCCCCAGGGGGCTGGGAACCCATGCCAGGACTGGCTCCCCCTCCAGGAAGGGGTGCTGGGAGCTCCATGATTTAGATCAGTGATTTACAAAATTGGGTACAGCTTATTGTTTTGGGGTTGTATCCTACTTCCCACCTTTTAAAAATGTTAGTTAAAAATTTAAATTAAAATGGCCTTTGTTTTAAAATTTAAAATTTCCTGTTGTTTGAAGCTTCTAAGACAACTGGGTAGGCTTCTGAGGTATTGTAATACAGTACTAGGATTTGGACTCTCTGCTATATACACAAAGCTCTTAAGGGTGAAGGGAAGGCCCTTGGTACTGATAAGAAGATCAGTTGCCGTGGGTCTCTCTGCTTGCTTGCTCTTCCTACTCCAGGCCATGTGGACATCTGGAAATAGTTGATAAAATGTTCTTTTACCAGCCCAGACTCATGACTAATCAATCGGTGTTGTTGTTTTGCTTCTAATCCCTCTCCCTTCCAGTCTATCATTCATCCTGCCTTCAGAGTTAATTTCCTAAAACAGATTGTATCATGCCACCTCCCTCCTCAACAGTTTTCAGTGGGATTTCCTACTGCTTACGTAAAGTCTAATGACTTAGAATGGGGCAAGGAAAGCCTTTGATGATTTAACTCTCTAATACCTTTCTAGTTTCAATATTTTTTACAACTCTCTATTTCGGATCATTTTTTGAACATCAGGAAACGAAAAGCATAACTCAAACTGGCTTATACAATGCAAGGCCTTATTTGCTTCTGGAACAAAATAAGTGTAGAGTCAGCTGACTGGGCACTGTGGCGCATGCCTGTAATCCCAACACTTCGGGAGGCTGAGGCAGAAGGATTGCTTGAGGCCAGGAGTTCAAGACTAGTCTGGGCAATATAGCAACATCCTATCTCTACAAAAAAAAAAAAAAAGAAGAAGAAGAAGAAATAAATCTAGTGTCAGAGTGGGCTTCTGGTAAGGCTCAACAATTCCCCAAGGATCTAATTATTATTTTTTCTTTTTTCTTTTTGAGACAGCGTCTTACCGTGTCTCCTAGGCTGGAGTGGAGTGGCACAATCATGTCTCACTGTGGCCTTGACATCCTGGGCTCAAGTGATCTTCCCACCTCACCCTCCCGAGTAGCTGGGACTACAGGTTTGCACCATCACACCTGGCTAATCAAATTTTTTTTTTCTTTTTGTAGAGATGGTGTCTTACTATATTGCCCAGCCTGGTCTTAAACTCCTGGGCTTAAGTGATCCTCCCACCTCAGCCTCCCAAAGTGCTGCGATTACAAACTGAGCCACTGCACCTGGCCACAATTTCTTTCTGATTCTAATGGTCCCAAAATGGTTGCCGGCAGCCCTTCGTCTGACATCTGTAAAGAAAGAATGACTTAGCTGGGCATGGTGGCTCATGCCTGCAATCCCAGCACTTTGGGAGGCCAAGGCAGGCAGATCACTTGAGCTCAGGAGTTGGAGATCAGCTTGGCCAACATGGTGAAACACCATCTTTACCAAAAATACAAATCTTAGCCAGGATTGGTGGCATGCATCCATGGTCCCAGCCGCTTGGGAGGCTGAGGAGGGAGGATCGCTTGAGCTCAGGGGGCAGAGGTTGCAGCGAGCCAAGATTGTGCCAGTGCACTCCAACCTGCTGGGTGACAGAGTGAGACCCCCATCTCAAAAAAGAAGAAAAAAAGAATGACTTTTCCCCAGCATTCCTGACTGATCTTCAATCTGAGTATACTGGTTTTGACATACATCTGCCCATGCACCAACCCCAGTTGCCAGTGGGCTGGGATGAGCTGAGTAGCTACCTGCTGCAAGGTTTCCCTTGACCTCAAGACTTTCCCCACAATGGGGTGGATGCCTAAGTGGACAGTGGGGCTGCTGGGATGGAAGAAGGAGGGCTGGAACCCAAGGAGGCAGCCGGCGTCTGTTCATTCCACACACCCCACACTGTCACATCTCCATGCCTCACTTCCTGCCACTTCTTGCCATCTGCTTCCACTCATCAGAGCCTCGCTCATGCTTCGAAGCCTTGCTCATGGGCCACCTCTGCTGTGCCTCTTCTGTTCTGGAAAGATTAATCTTTTCTTCATCTCTCTACTCTCTAAAGCATATCATGTTTCTATCTCATGTGCATTTACTAATTCTGCCTTGCTTTATGTCCACTTGTTTATGTATTTGACTCCTCTGTTGAACAGAAAGACCCTTGAGGTAGGCGGGTTCATACTATGTTCTTCGTAGGGATTGAAGGGTGTTGAATAAATGGTCATGAGCAATAACAATATCATTATTGAGAGCTTACTGGGTGAAGGGCACTTTGTTAAGAACTCTTCTCATAATTTTATTTAATCTCATTTAATCTTGACAACAGCCCTATGAGGCAGATGGTATTACTGGTTTACAGATGAGGGTCCTGCAGTTTAGAGTAATATAAGGAAATTGTTTAAGGTCACATGGTCAGCAGACAGCAGCATAGACTTGAACCTATATATATGTATATATGCATTTTTTTTAAACCCCAAAGTTCATGTTCTTAATCATGATACTGTTTTATATGGAAATTTGTTTGTGACCAGCTGCTTTCCTGGAAGAGGGGTCCCTGTTGGAGGTGATTCTCTGGAGAGGAGGTTGGAGGAAGGTAGGGTGGAGGGGCAGAGGACCTGGAGGCTTCATGAGCAACTGGAGGGATGTGCTGAAGAATGTGGGGGAGGACAGGCGAGCAGAGGAGCCTCTGGGCCTTGTTCAGGATGGTTTGCCAAAAGGGGTCTCCCCTGAGGATACCACTTGTGAGCAGAACCCAGGAGTACTGCAGATATGGCACCCAGAGAGTGAAGCCCTTGTTTCTCGGGGTCTTCAGAAATAGAGGGAATCAAGCCATTTATTGGCCCGAGGGAATGGAAATTAAAGGCCGAAACAAACATCTGCTGGTATAAAATAAGTGGTGTGAGATTGGAGCCAGAAATGATCTCTGCGAACGTAGCTGGTCAGCGGCAAGTATCTCGTGGTAGAGACTCCATTTGGACAGCAGGGAGGAAAGAGAAGGGCAGTCTTTGGGGTAGAAAGCCCAGCTCTCCTGAAAGGCACAGCCGTGGAGCAAGAGCTGAAAGCCTTTTATTTGGAAGCTGGCCTGTTTCTTCATCGTTAAACCCACTTCGCCTGCTTCCAGAGCCTCCTGGCTTGCATGAGCAGAAGGAACAGCCTTCCTCCTGGTCTAGGCACCCTTGCACCAGCCTGACCTGCAGCGTGTGGGGAGGGGGACTGCTATTCCACCTCTAGAATTAGGGAGGGCGGGGCGCGAGCCAGGGGAATGGAGTCCAGCAATTACTGAGCAACCCCCCCTGCTTATAGTCCCTGCATAAACAATCAGCTGAAAAGACTGTCCCCTTTTCATAGTTTTCACCACTGGGTGTTTTCAGAAGCAATTTAAACACTGGCAAACATAAAGGAAAGCTTTATCCTTTCTCTAACCACTGAAAGGAAGCCGCGGATTTAAATACCATATGAATGGTGGGGAACAGAGTCCCGAGACATAAAAGGTGGAGGGAAGGGTGAGATGTTGAAAGCCTCTGAGTTGACAGGGGGTAGAACACAGGCTAAGGTGATGGGATCGGAGCTTTGGAGGGTGAAGGAGGAGGAGGAGGGAAAAGACAGCTGGGTGCCAACCCCAGAAGGGCAGGAGGAAGGCAAACAGCTCCCCCCGGGAGGGAGGGAGGGAGAGAGATGGGGGCAGGGGCAGAGGAGACCTGGGGGACTTCTGCAAGGATGAAGTCACCACCCTTTTGGGAGGAGGATGTGAAAGAAGGTGGCCTTTATTTTGTATTCAAATCCAAGACACTATTTAGAACACAATGTACTAAATGTTGTATAAAATTTAATTTTGCGTAATTAAAATTCGTATCAGTTAAGGAGAGCCTGAGGCATGGGTGCCGCACGGGCTTGAAAGCCAGAACCGCAGACTGTTCCACGTCTCCTTCCCCACATTTGTCTTTAGGCCCTAATTCCTCTCTGTCGTTTCCTCCCTTGCTTCTTTCTTCGTTCCCCTTGTCTATGTTGCCCTCCTCCCTCTTATTCCTTCTTCCTCCTGTTTTGACCCCACAGGCAGCGCGGTCTCCCACGCCGAAACAGCCAGGTGGCTCCCCCGGCAGCAGGAGGGCTGTCGCTGCTGCTGCTGCAACCCCGCTGGGTCTCCCAGAGCCGAGGTGACAGCCTGGGCCTCTGGGAAGCCCGTGTCGCTCGGGCGGTTGTCCAGCTGCTCAGGCCTGCGCAGGGGCGGGTCGCCCTCCTAATCTTATCCTCACACAACCCTGGCAACTGCACAGGGCTGCCTGGTGTTTAGCAAGGGGAGCTGGAGTGCGGGCCTCCCCCAGGAGAGGCGGCAGGCGACTTCCCTATTGAAAACACAGCTGTGGCAGGGGAGATAGACAGGAAACCCGACCCAGCCCTCTGGCAGGGACTACTGTGGGAGTGCCAACTACTGTGGAATAACAGGCCCAGCCCTGCAGGCTCGGGCACGCTGTGCTGTGGGCCACAGCAACCACGGGCTCTGAGACCTCTGGCCGCTCCAGGAGGGCGGGGTGCAGGGAGCCCGGAGACGCCCTCAGGCCTGGAAAGGCAAACTTGGAGGTGGGGGGGAGAGGACTTAAGGACTGGGTGACACGAAATCTGGGTTAGTTGTTAGTGGAGTAAAGTTACTCATTTCCTTGCTCTTTTTAAGGCTCAGTTTCTTCATCTGAAAAATGGAAACAATACTTGCCCTACTTACTTAAATAGGTTGTTTTGAAGACTGTATGGGTGAGTGATGCCTTCCCGAGTTAGATCCAGGTTCAAACCTGAACCCCACTGTTTCCACCTGTTAGCTGACCTTGGCCTCTGTTTTCTCAACTGGGAGGGACAAGACTACAACCTACTTCACAGGACCCTGTTAAGGCTGGAATGAGCTGGTGTAGTGCCTGGTTTGTTATAAATTCTCAATATATGTTACCCATTGTCATCAGCAAATAGGACAGTTTTGTGCAAGCATTTTGTAAACTATGATGTGTTCTTTAAAAATGCAGGACAGTATTCCTATGCAGACTGGCTGAAATTCTGGGCTCAAGCAACATTTCATAAAGGGATTCCTCTTCCAATTTCCTCTCCCCTAAGAAAGTTCCCCTTTCCTCCTGGGGTCCTCTGGAGGCATGACTGCCTCCCCCTCCCCTCCCCTTCCCTTTCCTCCTCTCCCCTTCTCTTTCCTCCTCTCCCCTTCTCCTCCTTTCCTCTCCCCCTCTGCCTTCTATGTTTCCTGTAGAGCCCAGCTCGATTCTTCCAAGGAGTCCTGTGTCGCTAGTCCAACCCCCACCTTAATCTTTCTCTGGGTTCTCCTGTGACTTAGTTGTAACTAGTCCTTGTATGCCGCTGTTTATAGATTCAGACTGCTTGAGTTCAAAGCCCACATATTAGCCCTGTGACCTTGGGGTAATTTAACCTTGCTAGGCCTCAGTTTCCTCATCTGGGAAATGGGAAATTGCAGTAACTATCTCATTAGGCTGTTTAGAGGATCAGATGAGACTCTATTCCTGAGGTGGTCAGCAGGATGCCTGGCACATTGTAAGTGCTCAATGGAGGGCAAGTGTGGCTTTAATGCCACTGAGTGTTTAATATGAACATTTTTATTCCCTGGCTTGACTGTAAGCTCTTTATTATTTTCTTTCTTCCCTCCCTCCCTCCATCCCTCCCTTCTTTCCTTCCTTCCTTCTTTCTCTCTCTCTCTCTCTTCTTCCTTCTTTCTGAGAGAGAGGTCAAGTGTAAGCTTTTAAAAAGTGGATTATAGGCCAGGTGCGGTGGTTCATGCCTGTAAACCCAGCACTTTGGGAGGCTGAGGCAGGTGAATCACGAGGTCAGGAGTTCGAGACCAGCCTGGCCAATATGGTGAAACCCTGTCTCTACTAAAAATACAAAAATTAGCTGGGCATGGTCGCGCCCACCTTTAGTCCCAGCTACTTGAGAGGCCAAGGCAGAAGAATTGCTTAAACACAGGATGCAGAGGTTGCAGTGAGCTGAGTTCACGCCATTGCACTCCAGCCTGGGCAACAGAGTGAGACTCCATCTCAAAAAAAAAAAAAAAGAAAAAACAAAGCAAATTATAAGTCTAGGCAACATGACCAAACTCTGTCTCTACAAAAAAATACAAAAATTAGCCAGGTGTGGTAGTGCACACCTGTAGTCCAGGAGGCTGACGTAGGAGGATTGTTTGACCTGGGGAAGTTGAGGCTTCAGTGAGCTGTGTTCATGCCACAGCACTCCAGTCTGGGTGACAAAGCAAGACCCTGTCACAAAAAGAAAAACAAAAGTAGGTTTGGTCTTCTCTTTTCGCCATATCATGAATTGCGGTATACATGTAGTGGGTACTCAGTAGCTACCCTGAATACATTTTACTTCCCATTTTGGTTAAGTTGTCTGTAAATTTGCAGACTGACATTACTTCATAATGATGGCATATTGCTTTTTAAAAATTTTTACAAGGAAGAGAACAAACAATTATTCAACACTTATTTTTGCGTTGTGCTGGGAACTTTTGCATACTATGTCCTTTAACTTTCTTTTTATTTATTTTTTATTTTTTAAAGATGGGGTTTCACCATGTTGGTCAGGCTGATCTTGAACTCCCGACCTCAGGTGATCCACCTGCCTTGGCCTCCAAAGTGCTTGGATTACAGGCGTGAGCCACCGCGTCCGGCCTGTCCTTTAACTTTCATAGGAAAATCAAACCCCTGGGGTAAGTGTAATTATCCCCATTTTACCCACAAGAAAACTAGGACTCAAAGAGATTGAGTAACTTGACCAGGATTACATAGCTGCCAGAATTGGAATTCCAGCTCAGGTCTGTTTGACTCTAAGATCTTGTTTTTCTAAGATTTTATTTATATTGTTTGTGCCTTTCAGTAACACTGTCTTTGTAGAACAGATTCTAAACTTTAATTTTATTTACTGTTCATTCCAACACCAAATGAACCCATGGTGTTCAATGAAATGGGTAAACTGCCAACTGATTACCAAAAAAATCTGGAGGTGTAAAGTCCTTTGAACAAGCCAAAGCTCTAACCGAAAGTAGTACTTTGATCCCTGGGACCTATTGCACTAAAAGTTTGGTTATTTCTCTTGAAATGATTGACTTAAAGGCTTCATCTTGTTTGCCACTTTGGAAGTATACTCCCTCCCCTGCTCCCATCTGGAAAGATTGCTCCCAAGATCCAAGCCTTCTTATTTTAAGGAATCTTGGTTTATAGAATACTGAACAATAATGATCTTTTGAGAATGAGTCTTTTGAAAATAGTGGATCTCTTAGGAATGAAATTCCTTTGTAACAAAGGCAGCTACATATTAAATAAACCAAAAAATCAGCAGTGAAGTGCTGTTGGTGTGTCACCAAGCCTGGGGGCAATTCCCATTCCTTGCACGCATAGGCATGTGCACGTGTGTGCGTGCACACACACACACACACACACACACACACACACACACAGAGTCACTCCTCTTAGTCCCAGAACCATGGGATGTAATAGACTTGAGGCACAGTGATGAAGCTAGCACATTCTATTTTTACCATCTTCCCCTCCTCTCCTCCTTCAGCCTTGGCTTCTGCTCTGCCAGGCCCCAGGGCCCTGCTCGGTGCCACCCTCCTGGCCCAGTGGCAGAGGATCTGCTGGCAGTCCCCCGCTGCTCAGTGGAGTGTTTCTCTGTAGGGCATGTACAAGCAGGGAAGATGAGTGAGAATGGAGATTGCATCGTCCCTGTTCCAAGGGCTTCCCTGAAGTTAGACCTGAGGTAGCCCTTTTAGGGTAACAATGTGAGATCAGAAGGGGAGCCAGCAAGCCACGTGTCTAGCAGCCACCCTTGAGAAATGGAGTTGCTCGGCTTTTCCATTAGACCCTTCTCCATATTAGAATTTCACATAGTAAGCCATTAGACCATGCCCAGAATTGGACTAGAGAGAAAGTGATCACATTTTAATTATCAACAAGCTCAGTATCTACATGTTGATGAGAAGTATTCATACTCATGAAACAAGGGAAGCATCAATTCTTTTTTTTTCTTTTTTTTGAGACAGGGCCTCAGTCTGTCTCCCAGGTTGGATTGTAGTAGTGTGATCATGGCTCACTGCAGCCTCAACTTCTCGGGGCTCAGGTGATCCTCCTACCTCAGCCTTCTGAGTAGCTGGCGCCACAGGTGTGAGCCACCACACCTGGCTAATTTTTGTGTTTTTTTTGTAGAGACGGGGTTTCACCATGTTGCCCAGGCTGGTCTCAAATTCCTGGGCTTGAGCCATCTGCTGGCCTCAGCCTCCCACAGCGTGGGATTACAGGCATGAGCCACTGTGCCCAGCCACCAATTCTTATAAACATATGAGCATGTATATATCCCCTCCAGATCCAATAAACCAAATAGAGAATTGTTGTAGCCACCGAGAAAAGAGCTGTGCATGAGACCACGTGTTGTTAAGACACAGACTTGGAGCCAGGCAGTTCGGGTTCCAATCTTGACTCTGCCACTTAACAGCAATGTGACCCTGGGCAGTTAAGTGTCCTGTGCCTCAGTTTTCTCATTTGTCAATGAGGATAATAATAGTGCCTATGTTCTGGGGTTTGTTCTGAGAATTACATTAATATTTTTGTAATATTTTGGGTTAATATTTTTAAGGTGATTAAAATAGTGCCTAGCACATCATATATTCTATTTAATGTGTGCCAAATATGTATGCGTATGTGATCTTTCTCTGGTGTGTATGTATATCCCATGATGTTAGATGCTACAGCCTGAGGGCCCATAGTTAAAACCAAAAGACTTTTGAATATAACACAGTCTAAGCCCCAAAACTCACCCTCATCTTCACTCTGTTTTCAAGGGTATCTGCAAGCAAGGGGCACCTGGTGTCTTGTGTAGTTGGATACTTGCTGAACTGCAGAAACCCCTTAGTCTTACCAGTACGGGAGACCAATTTATCTTTATACCTCAAGAGTTGAGCGTTCTTATTAAACTGGTTAGATGTATGCTCACATTTAGAGATATTTACTGTGTGCAATGCACTGTGGTGATAGGAAGATGAATAAGACTTCATTCCTGCTCAGGAATGCTGTTTGTATTACATATACAGGTTTGATGCCTGCGGGCAAGGGCATAAGCATTTCTGCATATGCTGGACAACTCCTCATTGTTTTATAGACTTTTCTCTCTGAAAGCAAAGTCTATTTCCCTGAATATCAGAAGGCCATCTGCAATGCCAGAGTAATGAATGAGAGGTATTTCCATTTTGGACTGCTATTTTCTGGTATACAAATGTTTTGTGAGAATCCAGTCCTGAAATATATTTGGCAATAGATAAATTTATAAAATAGAAGCTAGATGACTTCAGATAAAGCATGCCCTTCTCCTCTTTCCCCCCCAGACACAAAGTTTTCCTTTCTCTCCAGTCCTTCAGATATGTTTCTTTTTAGACAGTGATCATTAAAGCCAGATGTGGGCCTTTTCAAACTCACAACATGGCACAGGCTTAGACCTGGGAGAGTTGTAAATGCTTCTGGCATTTGAAGGGGCAGGCTTTCCCAGTAAAGACAGAAATATTCAAACTAGCACATTTGGATTTTATACTGTATTTGTTTGTGTCTTAATTGGAATTCCTGAGATGTGATTTTTTAACTTAATGGTCAATGACTTAGGTTGCAGTCTGTAGAATGGGGCCATGGACCATTATTTATACTCCATGCAGGAATTCTTTATGATAAAATATTGCTGTAACTTTCTGTTAATCTTACTTCCAGTTCCTTCCTGCTTTATTCCATTAAAGTTATCTTGGCCAGTTTAGTTTCCTAAGCATAGCTCTAATCAAATTACTCTTCTTCTCATAAAACTTCAATGATACTCCATTACTTAGAGTATCAAATATATCTTTAATTCAACATTCTTCAAAATATTTTACAACTCTAACTTTCAGCTTATCCCACTAATCATATATGGTTTGTCATAATCATATAGATGTAAATGTATGTATATATGTATTCCTGTATTCTAGCCAATGAGACCTTGTTTATGAAATACCTGTTATATGTGAGGCACAGTATTAGACCCTGGGGGTTCACAGATGACTACAATTTTTATTGTAAAGTAGCTTAGAGTTTAGTGGTGGAACTAGGCATTTGAATAAAAGCTAGAGGTAAAATGTGTTATTAGATACTAAAAGAGAGAAGTTGCCTATACTGTCTACTCATGGGCAAACCTCATGGTAAAGAAAAGCTGCAGCTGGGCACGGTGGCTCACGCCTGTAATCCCAGCACTTTGGGAGGCCTAGGTAGGTGGATCATGAGGTCAGGAGTCTGAGACCACCCTGGCCAACATGGTAAAACCTGTCTATACTAAAAATACAAAAATCAGCCAAGTGTGGTGGTGCACATCTGTAATCTCAGCTACTCTGGAGGCTGAGGCACAAGAATTGCTTGAACCTGGTAGGCGGAGGTTTGCAGTGAGCTGAGATCATGCCACTGCACTCCAGCCTGGGTGACACACTGAAACCCTGTCGAAAGAAAGAAAGAATGAAAGAAAGAAAAAGAGAGAGAGAAAGAAAGAGAGAAAGGGAGGGTGGAAGGAGGGAGTGAGGAAGCAGAGAAGGAAGGATGGAGGGAGGGACAAGGGAGGGAGGGGGAGGGGGGAGGGGAGGAAGGAAAGAAGGAAGGAAGGAAGGAAGGAAGGAAGGAAGGAAGCCAGCCCAGATTGTGGTTTGTTTATTGGCTGTGAGTCTTCCTCTCAGCTTCTGTCTGTTCTGGCTCCATACTTTCCCCAGCGCAGATATCATCTACCCTCACCAGAGACCCAGTTCCCAATCCATGCAGCCCCCCCTCCTTGGCCCACTCTCCTTGCCACAGGTCAGTCTCTTGCTGTCCTGTCCTCTAGACTCTTGTCATCATCTCCCAAGTACTCTCCCTGGTCCAAACAGTGCCAGAGTGGTTTTTCTGCAAACCTCAGTCTGATGGTATCTCGTGTCTCTCCCCCAGGTGAGATCCTCTATAGCTCCCTCTTGGCTACAAGATTAATCCAAACAAACAGAAGTGTGAGGTGCTAGGCCTGTGACAATGAGACCCATGCTCAGTCTCTGGCATTTCTGTGCCTCCCTCACCCCGAAGTCCAAGTGTATGAGTCATTGAGGTGCCTCAGCCTGGCCTGCTGTGGTGGCATCCAGGCCTGAGGAGCAGTCCTGCAGCCTCCTTCCCTCCTCAGAGCATCAGGGACAGTCTCAGTGTCTCCCAGGGGTGAGCCCCAGCCATGCCTCCTGGGAAAGGGGCTTGAGAAAGTGATGGTGTCTCCTCCTCAGTGCTTTCTGGCCCTTGATGCAGGAATCATAGAGGAAGCTCCTTTGGCTGCTGGTTTCTGGGCGTCAGGCCTTTCTTTTCTTAGTCCGCTTCCCGTGGGCTCCTAGCAGCTTGGAACTCATGGCTTTGCCACTGGACTGCTCGTCTCATCCTGCCTTGTTTAAACTTGCTGACTGAACTCTGGACTCCTCCCTCTTGACTCACTGAGGGAAGTCTATGGATGTTCCCATTGGAACTTCTGCCATGAGAGGCTCTGTTTCTGGGAAGGGGGGAGCAGAGGTAGAAGAGGCTGGAGGGGTTTGTGGGAGCCAGTTTGCCTCATTCCCCATGCAGAGGAGCTTAAACTTCATCCTCGGCTGATGGGCAGGCATGGAGTGTCAGTAGGGGCATCACAAGGTCAGATTTGTGTTTAGAACAATCACTGCCAGCAGTTGGGAGCCATGGAGGCTAGCTGGGAGACTAAGAGTTGAGGTGGGTGACAGCAAGAACCAGAAACAAGACTGGGCACATGGCTTATGCCTTTGGAAAACTGAGGCAGGAGACTTATTTGAGGCCAGGAGTTTGAGGCTGCAGTGAGCCATGATCATGCCACCGTACTCTAGCCTGGGCAACAGAGCAAGACCCTGTCTCAAAAAAAAAAAAAAAAAAGAACTAGAACCGTATTAGTGTCCTGGCCAGTCATTGACCTTGATGCCGTGGGGCTCAGGCAGGCAGGTAAGAGGAACCATACCGGAGCCAGGTTCCAGGATGGCACAGCCAGAGTTTACTGACTGATACTCCAAAGGGGGTTCTGGAGCACATGCTGTCTGTCCTGGCTCAGCACACACAGGGCTCGCCTGGCACTGAGGTCTGACGGTGACAGGTTGCCCCCTTCCTCCCTGGCTTTGTCCTCTGGGAGAAGGGGCAAGGGGGAGAAGGAGGAGAGTTGTTTCATTCCACCACAGGCTAGCACTGAACACAGCCTGGCTGGAGATGCAGAATGAAAGCCAGAGGATGTGGTTTGGGTTGTCCCTGAAAAAGATCTCTGTTTATGCATGGTAGGATATTTTCAGATGAGGCTTAATGTGAGGAAAGGGAGGCTGACCTCTCTGAAAGGCCTGCTTCTTAAAGGCACAGTGCATTATAATATATCACAAAAAGAGTGGGAGCGGCAGATGCTGTAGGTTCCTCCTTCATCAGTGATGCTGGCACAGTTGTGGTTAGGCCAGAGGACTGCTTGTCCTTTCCAAGGTCCTATTCCCAATTCAGTCTGTAACTCATGGTGTGATGTTAGATAAGACATTTCATTTTCCCCCAGACCCTATTTAATAATCTGTAAAATACTCCTCCTTCTTTTAGGAGGTGACAAGAAGTGGAATTAATTTGTGTTTGTGAAGTGCTTTGAGGTCCCCCAGACAAAAACCACTGTGTAAATAGCTGAGTATTCTCCACTCGAATTGAACCTGTGGTTTCATAGTCAGACTGTCATGTGATTACAAAGTGGATAGACTGGTTTTCATGATTTTTTTTTTTCTTTTTTGTTTTTTGAGACGGAGTTTTGCTCTTGTTGCCCAGGCTGGAGTGCAGTGGTGTGATTTCGGCTCACCGCAACCTCCACCTCCCAGGTTCAAGCATTCTCCTGCCTCAGCCTCCCAAGAAGCTGGAATTACAGGCATGTGCCACCACGCCCAGCTAAGTTTGTATTTTTGGTAGAGACAGGGTTTCTCCATGTTGGTCAGGCTGGTCTTGAACTCCTGACCTCAGGTGATCTGCCCTTCTTGGCCTCCCAAAGTGCTGGGATTACAGGCGTGAGCCACCATGCCTGGCTGGTTTTCATGATTTCATATTCAGATACTTGGAGGATATTTATTTCCTTTCAGTTTCTTTCCTTCTTTCCTCCTAAATAAAAATATTATTTAGTAGGCCATGTGTGGTGGCTCATGCCTGTAATCCTAGGGTGTTGGGAGGCTGAGGTGGGAAGATCATTTGAGGCTGGGAGTTTGTGACCGGACTGGGCAACATAGTGAGACTCCTTGTCTACAAAAAATTAAGAAATTATCAGGGTGTGGGGGCATGCACTTGTAGTCCCAGTTATTTGGGAGGCTGAAGTAGGAGGATCCTTTGAGTTCAGGAGGGGAAGGCTACAGTGAGCTATGATCACGCCATTGCACTCCAACCTGGGTGACAGGACAAGACCCTGTCTCGAACAAACAAACAAAACAAATTTAAGAAAAATTTTAACAGTTTGGAGCTAAGGATGGGCATGGTGGCTCATGCCTGTAATCCTTGCACTTTGAGAGGCCAAGGTGGGAGGATCACTTGAGGTCAGGAATTTGAGACTAGCCTGGGCAACACAGTGAGACCCCATCTTTAGAAAAAATTAAAAAATTAGCGAGACATGGAGGTGCACACCTGTAGTTGCAGCTACTTGGGAGGGTGAGGCAGGAAATAGCTTGAGCCCAGGTATTTGAGGTTACAGTGAACTGCGATGGCGCCACTGCGCTTCAGCTGAGGCAACAGAGTGAGACCTTGTTTCAAAAACAAAAAGAAAAAATGGAGCTATACAGAGAATAAAATAATGAATAGCCACGTACCCATCAACCAAAATGAACAAATGTTGACTTTTTTACATTTAACAATTTTTATTCACATTTGAAAGTATTTTTGTCTGTGGGCTTTAAACCTTGTTTATTTTTAAAATAAAAGAAATAACACATTTGTATTTCCTTCATCCCACCCATCCTTCCACCCCCTCCAGCCCATTTACCACCCTCCAGCCCCTGAGGTGGCTACTTTCATGGGTACGTGCCCTCCCTGTTCGTGTGTGTGCCCATGTGTGGGTGAGTATAGTTTATCTTCCCACGTGTATAGGGGAACCAAGCTATAAATGATGCGAGTGAACAGAGAATGGAGTTCAGAGTCAAGCTGACCAGGGTTGGAGACCTGCCTCTCCCGCTTTTGGCCTGTGTCCCTTGGCCTCGTTGAACCTGTTTACCCAAATGCAACATGGCAATGATTAGCTTACAGCATTGTTGTTAGCATTGGAGATAATGGTAAAGTGGCTGACTTCATAAATGGTAACTGACATTACTAACTATTTCTGTTTTTAGCTCTTTTTCTAGATGGAAAGCCCTTTGAGAGCAGAGACCCTGCCCACAGCCTGTATCCCACTGTATAATTTACAATGTGTCCCAGCTTTTCCTTTCTTTCTTTCTTTCTTTTTTTTTTTTAAATACTGAAACTTGCTCTGTCACCCAGGCTGGAGTGCAGTGGTCACAGCTCACTGCAGCCTAAATCTTGTGGGCTCAAGCAATCCTACCACCTCAGCCTGCTGAGTAGCTGGGACTATAGGCACGTGCCACCACGCCTGGCTATTTTTTTTTTAAATTTTTGTAGAGTTGGGGTGGGTCTCTCTATGTTGCTCAGGCTGGTCTTGAACTCCTGGACTCAAGTGATCCTCCCACCTCAGCTTCCCAAAGTACTGGGATTACAGGTGTGAGCCACTGTGCCTGGCCAGCTTGTTTCTTGAGGAAATGATTGCAACCCCTGAGCCCTACTTCCCAGCCTCAGTTCCGGTACATGTAAGGGCTGGTGCAAAAGCTAATTGTGTTCTCAGTGCACCTGGAGAACACTGGGAATCATCTGGCTGAGGACAGAAGCAGTGATGAGAAGAGGCCTTTTGAGTTTTCCCCCTGGGTTCTGCTGTCGTCTATTCAAGTCACACATTAATTCAGTGTAGTGACCTGGAGGAGGAGACACGGAGCTACTTCATGGGATCTATTTCTTAACAATCATGCATTATGCATTGTTGTTGTTTCAGGTGCATTTTGGCAAGACTGCGCCCTCACACGACCGTTGAGAGGCTCATTTTGCCATGGGCTCCCTGGCCCTCTCTGATTGGGTGTCAGTCTCTGTCAGAAAAGGGCCAGCAGGGGGCACCAAACCCGCACATTTCTGCCGGGAAAGGGCGTCTGGGTAAGTGGCAGGGCCTGAGACTCACGTTCACTTCCCCTGTGCTGGTGTTTGGACATTGGACATTTCTTTTACAGTAGTTTTAGACTCCCACATTGACAAGGCAGAGAGCTTTCTTTATTAAAGCAACAAACACCCCTCTCCTTCAGACCTCATCTCCAACAGCAGCAGATGCTGTCACCACAAAAAGCCACTTCATTCATCTTTTGATTTGCATTTGTTTATCTTAAATCAGGGGCCAGAGACCAAGAGGGATAAAATCATCTACCTGAACTGAGCTGGAACATACTTGTCTAAATCCTTTAAGGGCCTTATGATATTTTAGTTTATATGCATACAGGTTAAGAATAATCATAGAGTTTCACACCTGGGTACTCGATAAATATCATCTAGCCAGGGTTTCTGAGTCCACAGTTAAACTCCAGCCCCCAGGTTTTGACATCTAAATCTGCACACTAGCTATGTTATTTGCTTTGTATTTTCATATCTACTCTTTTTAAACTTATAGAAGTTGATTTAAAAAAGGCTACCATCATAAATGGAAAATTACTATTTTTCTTTTTTGACATACAGTCTCACTCTGTCGCCCAGGCTGGAGTGCAGTGGCGTGATATTGGCTCACTGCAACCTCCACCTCCTGGGTTGAGACGATTCTACTGCTTCAGCGTCCTGAGTAGCTGAGATTACAGGCGTGTGCCACCACGCTCAGCTAATTTTTGTATTTTTAGTAGAGACAGGGTTTCACCATGTTGGTCATGCTGGTCTTGAACTCCTGACTTCATGATCCGCCTGCCTCGGCCTCCCAAAGTGCTGGGATTACAGGTGTGAGCCACCGAGCCTGGCTGAAAATTACTATTTTTCAAATACATATTAAGAATTAACATTTAAATAAGCTGGGCACAATGGGTCACGCCTGTAATTCCAGCACTTTGGGATCCACTGAGGTGGGCAGATCACTTGAGCACAGGGGTTCAAGAACAGTCTGGGTAATAAGACAAAATCCGTCTCTGCAAAAAATACAAAAATTAACTGGGTGTGGTGGTGCGAGCCTGTAGTCCTAGCCACTTGGGAGGCTGTGGTGGGAGGATCGCCTGAGCCCAGGGAGGTTGAGGTTGCAGTGAGCCGTGATCATGCCACCGCATTCCAGCCTTGGTGAGGGTGAGACCCTGTCTCAAAAAACATAAAAAAAAAAACAAAAAACCATTAAAATAGAAGCTCCTTCCCCACCTCCCACACTATCTCACACAACTCCTTTATTTTGCATGTGTGGAGGCTAGGCCAGAGATTGACTTGAATTGCCCTCCATCTTGGTGAGTTGCTGAGCTGAGATTTAGCTGGGTATGTGTTCCTCTCTGGCACATGGCCATGGTTAGGAATAAAGTTTGATTAAATCAGCAGGTCTTACTCTTTGGAATGATCTTTGACAAACTTTCAGTAGACAGTGCCCACTTTTAATGTTTTTAGTGTTTTCCCTACTGCTCCTGGAAGGTGAAAGCCAACATTGGGAAGAACAGGAGGGTCTGGGCGGGGGTCTAGGCTATTTACGGTTGCATCGATTTGATTACCACTGTTTAAAGTGAGAAGTGTTGAGTGTACACTCCCAGCAGATGTAGGCTCATTTATTTGTAGTTTCATACATGTATTACTGTACCAATATATTATGCTCATGGTAAAGTGTACACAAATATTAACTCAAAAAACACGGTAAAGAAAATGAAAGCAGTATTTAAAAATGTCTTGTTAACTGCAGTGGTTTCATTAGTGTTATCAGCTAATATCTTGAGCACAATTACACTTCCAGTTAGATTCCTCATTAGCAACAGCGTGTGCCATGCCATATTTCAAACAGTCTTTTGGTAATTTGAAAACTTTTTGGCTAGCTTGTGAGATCTGATTATATTGTCTTGTTTGCCCTTGAAATGTGACTAACAACTTGTCAGATCTGCCTCTTTCTTACTGTTCATCTTGTTTTGCATTATTCAATCCACAGTTTCTTCTTAGAAAAAAATTTAAGCCTCTTTCCCACTTTGGGGTTAGTTAAATGTTGGATCCTCTCTGTAGTTCCACTTACCCAGGCTTGTCTATAATAGCACACATCATGCTGAACGAGAACCAAGAAGTGGGATCACCACTGTCAACCCTTCCACGTTGTGGGATGCCCACTCTTTCCCCAGGATCACTCAAGACCCTTGTAACTTGTGGTCACTGATGAGTGGACCAAGTGAAGGTATGAAGGTCATTCCTTATGATGAATATTAATAAAGCTAATCTTATTATGTATTTAATTGTATAAAAATAAAAATGTAAACATTTTAGTATTTTCTTCTTGTACCCTCTTGATCATGTTTTAGGACCCGCAAACGTAGAGAAAAGAAATCTATGCACTTTAGCTTGGCACATGAAGCCCTTTACAGCCTCAACTTACCTTGCTGACTTCATATTCAACTCCAGGTGCTACTATTTGGCTACGTTTATGGGCTTCCCACAAGACTGTGACCCTCAGAGGGCAGCCATGGCATTTTATTCATCCTTGTGTTTTCAAAGCCTAGCTCAATGCTAGAGATGGGAGGTTCCTAGATCTCAAAGCAAAAGGGCTGCCACAGAGTCGTGGGTTTTCTGCCTTTGGGGTTGGGCCTCTGCAAACCCTCTGCATGTCCCCGACAGTGGTGCTGGTCCTCCAAGTCTCTGCAGGCTTCCCCAGGAAGCCTGGCCCCTGCATGGGTCTGCACAGCAAGAGCCAGTGAGCCATTTGGCGCCTGCCATGGACAGAACAGCGCTGAACAGATGGGGCAGATTGTAAACTTTGCAGCACATTTCCCTACCCTCTGCCATCATCGCATCATCCCCGCCAGAAAATCTGTCTCTAGGCAGTGCTACAGTGACACACTCTTTCCTTGGGCCCCCCCTTTTTTTTAGTAGATATAGGTGTAAAGCCAGATGGCTCCACCCACTTCCCCAACTCTGCTTCTGTTTCAGTGACAGGGATATTAAGAGCTATTTTTAGCAGGTAGAGGAGGGTTTCACCTGGATCCTGGAGATGAGGCATCTTGCATATTGTGATGGCCAGGTATGACCGTTCTGGGATATGTGGTTTTGTGTGTGTGTGTGTGTGTATGTCTGTATGTTTATCTCAGTCTCTTGCATTTTCCCCTATCTCTCCGCTCTCTTGACCTGATGGAGGTTGGCGGCGGTGGTGAGATGACCCCCATGCCCCCATGGGGCAGCGCTGAGCACACTTTGGGGCAGGAGTCTGTTCTGCACACCCCATAGTGTGTACAGAAATGCCAGCTTGGAGTCTATTTAATGGAGCCATTTCATAAACCAGGATGCTGAAACTCAGATTACACACAACATTTTTGTAGGCTGCAGTGGGGCTGATCTCAACCCCAGAGGGTTTACTCACCCCTGTGGAGTGGCGTTTGATGCCTCACCTTCCAGGACATTTCTCTCTGAGGGGAAATATATTCCTTTCTTTAAATAGTTTATTATTATGACTATTTCAGTAGTTTCTGGGGAACAGGTGCTGTTTGGTTACATGGATAAGTTCTTTAGTGGTGATTTCTGAGATTTTTGGTGCACCATCACCTAAACAGTGTACATGGCACCAATGTGTAGTCTTTTATCCCTCACCCCCTCCACCCTTCTCCCTAAGTCCCCGCAGTCTATGCGATCATTCTCATGCCTTTGCATTCTTGTAGCTTCACTCCCACTTATGAGTGAGAACATAACGATGTTTGGTTTTCCACTCCTGAGATACTTCACTTAGAATAACAGTATTGAACCAGGTTGCTGCGTTTGCCATTAGGGAAATACATTCTTGTCTTTTTTATTTCTGAGCCAGTTTTTGCTGAGGAGAAACACTAGGATGTTATTACTCGACAACACAACAGAGGTGTTAATGCTGTGTGCTGGGCCTGGGGAATGATGGGGGCACCTTGAGGAGGGTAAGGAATGCACAATAGACCCTTTCATCATAAAGCTTGATAGACTGAGCCATCCTTTAGAAAGCGGCAGGTCAGCATTCTTATGGTTTGCTACTGAAATTTGTAGACTGGATAATGGAGTGGTGTTCATTTCTAGTGCTTGGAGGTCTGAGGTTTATGCACCTTAGAGACGAATTCTCGAGATAGCCTGGTGAGGCTGCAGCAGAGCCAGCCCTCACCCAGGGTGGCCACAGACTGCAGCGATTCATGAACCTCATACTTGATGATATGATGCTCTGTAGCTTTCAAAGCACTTTCAGATACATTATTACTTCGTAAAACATTGAGTGCAAAATATTGGGGATTCCAGGCAGACTTGGTACCTCACCTCAGACCTTTTCTTATGTTTTATTTTTATTTATTTAGTTTTTTAGAGACAAGGTCTCTGTCACCCAGACTGGAGTGCAGTGGTGTAATCATAGCTCACTGTAGCCTCGGACTCCTGGGTTCAAGGGATCCTCCTGCTTCAGCCTTTCTGGGACTACAGGCACGCACCAACACACCTGGCTAATTTTTGAAACTTTTTTTTTTTTGTAGAGACAGGGTCTTGCTATGCCACCCAGGCTGATCTTGACCTCCTGGCCTCAAGTGATCCTCCCACCTCAGCCTCCCAAAGCACTGGAATTACTGGTGTGAGCCATGGCATCCAGGCTTTTTTGTTTGCTTTTCAGCCCCTCAAGGTCTCTTCTAGACCCCCTCTTATTCATTCATTCACTGTGACAACGTTGTGACATAGGCAGGGCAGAGGACTAGCCTCATTTTATGCTGAGGAAACTGAAATTCAGAGATATGCAACAACCCGTGGAGCTCCAGAGGACAAGAAGAAGAAAGAGAATTAGAAGCCAGCCTTTGGATTCCAAGTGTAGTCCTCCTTTTGCTTCATATGGAGGAACAGTGGTTAGGAACAGGTTTCTCAAGATCCAGGTTTGGCGCAATGGGTTGAATCTCTTAGTGGCACCAATTACGACACATGTGATCTTGGTAAGTTACTTTACCTTTTTAGCCGCAGTTTCATCATCTATAAAAGGAAGTAATAATAATACTTACCCCATTGGGTTGTTGTGAAGATGAAATGAGGTAAAGTTTGTAACTCTGTTAGCATAGCACTTGGCATTTAGAAAAGCACTTAATAAATGGCAGTTACTACTATGGTTCTCATGCTGCTAATAAATACATACCCGAGACTGAGCAATTTATAAAGGAAAGAGATTTAATTGACTCACAGTGCCACATGGCTGGGGAGACCTCATAATCGTGGCAGAAGGTGAATGAGGAGCAAAGGCATGTCCTACGTGGTGGTAGGCAAGAGAGAGGCTGTGCAGGGGAACTCCCCTTTATGAAACCATCAAATCTCGTGAGACTTATTCACTACCACAGCACAGGAAAGACCTGCCCCATGATTCAATTACCTCCCATGACACGTGGGAATTTTGGGAGCTACAATTCAAGATGAGATTTCGATGGGGACACAGCCAAACCATATCCGTTATGATTGTAAGACCTGCCTGACTTCAGATTTGGAGGTGCCAGGGAGAAGCCCAGGAGACTGTGTCTACCATGTGTATCATTTACGATTAAACATTCTGCTATTCATTAAACAACATCCCATTTCATTGAAAACTCTTCAAAACTTGGAGGAGATACCCCTTTGCCAAAACTGATTACTTGCTTTGTTGGCTGTGGCTTATGTAAAGAAAACAAAAAAACCTTGCTATTAATATTAGTATTGCTATTATTATTGATTATGATGAAAACTTCTATTGCTACTACTAAATATTATTATTATTACTATTTAACTCTTTGTAGATATTACCTGTATGTCTCAGGGTAGGAGAATCCTGCTGATATATTTCTTGCAAGTAAGAAGGGCCTGGTGAGGTTTATGTGATTTGTTTTTGGAGACAGAGTCTTGCTCTGTCACCCAGGCTGGAGTGCAGTGGTGTGATCTCAGCTGACTGCAGCCTTTGCCTCCTGGGTTCAAGTGATTGTCCCACCTGAGCTTCCTGAGTAGCTGGGACTACAAGCATGCACCACCATGCCTGGCTAATTTTTTGTATTTTTAGTAGAGATGGGATTTTGCTATGTTAGCCAGGGTGGTCTCAAACTCCCTGGCCTCAAGTGATCTGCCTACCTGGGGCTCCCAAAGTGCTGGGACTACAGGCATGAACCACCGTGCCCGGCCCCTCCCTCCCTCCCACCCTCCCTCCTTCTCTCTCTCTCTCTCTCCCTCCCCCTAGTATATTTAATGTTGTTCTCTTCATTCCTTCTTCACTTTCCCTTCTTTCAAATGCTAGGTGTTTTGTTTGGTTGCTTTTGAGTGTAATTTCTCTCACTGAGGAAAGAAGACATGCCCTCCTCTGGTTTGAGCTCTCCCTGGAGTGTGTTTGGATAAGTCGGGGCTTCTGTTTATTTCCCTGGTTTTGTGCTGTCCTGATTTAAGGCTAAGATAAGGGTTAAGTTTAAAGCACATTTAATCTGGATACATTTCTCCAAATGAAAGAATTCACATTTTTCTGGAGCCATTTAATTTCTGCCATAGTTTTTCTCCATGTAAATGATCCCTTGCTGAACTGTTCTGTGCGTTGGTCTTGCTAATGCATCTTCTGCTATACTCATTTATTGCAATGAATATGGACTATGGTTTTCTTTGTTTTGTTTTAATTCTGTATTGGTGCCATGCTAACCTGAGAATGTCAACAGTCAGGGAGGCGCCACTTGTGTGTCACCCTTGCTGGAAGAATAGTGGATTGCAACCCTGGCTGCACATTAGAGTCACCTGGGAGCCTTCAGCAACCACCCGCACCCCCACCTTCAAAGGTAAAGGGCCTCACTTTCAAAAGTTCTCATTTAATTGGCCTGGAAAGGTCTCAGTAAGCCCATTCCGAGGGGATTCTGAGGCACGGTGAAAGTAGAGAACCATGGCAAACCAGCCGCTTTTAGATCATTCTACAAGACTCAGCTCAGGTTGGTTTTCCCTGAGAAGCTTTCTCTGACCGTCCTCCAACCCCACAGCCCTGGCTCAGGGCCTTTTCTCTATGCTCGCAGAGGGACCCAGGCTCTGTCTTCTTTCTAGTGCTTACTCGTCTGTATTGTAATTTATTTATTCTATCTTCTTTTTAAATTTTAACATTTTTTTATTTCAACAGCTTTTGGGGTACACGTGGTTTTTGTTTACATGGATGAATTGTATAGTGGCAAAGTCTGAGATTTTAGTGCCTCCATCACCTGAGTAGTATATTCTGTCTTCTTTAAAAGCTTCTTGAGGTCAGGTACCATGTATTTTTAAATCTTTGCTCCCTCTGCACTTAGTACATTTCTGGCCACATATGCACCAAGTGAATGAGTGAACCCATGAAACGACATACAAATTGACCAATAAGTCACTGCAGTCAATTTACAAGTCAGCTTGTCCCACACTTGTACCTTTTTACCTACACTGATTGTATCTTTTTATAGGACTCTTTTCTCAGGATGAGCCTGCTGTCTTAAGTATGTCAGAGAGTTGTCTAGTGCTGGAGTGTTTGGAGCAGAGTTCAAAAGTATGAGCGTGTTTAATACTCTAGAGAGAGCAGAGGCCAATGCTGTGGCCTGAACTGCTTCCACCGCAGAGTCTTTGAGAGGTTCGTCCACCTCCCTGGATGTTCTGGTGACTGGCACCTGAGGAGTCAAGCAGTTGCCAGGTCCTTCCTGGGGACTTGTGTTAAGGCAATCATCATCTTTTCAGCCATGATACATGCAGCATAACACATCTCGAGATTTCCCTGAAACTCCAGAATAGAAGCCTGGTCAGATACCCCAGGACTGACTCTGGCATTGAAAAGCTGCAAATGAGTAGGGTATATGCCAGATTCCTTAGGATACCAAGCTCTCTTCTAAAGAAGGCCAATTTTTAATAGGAGGTTACCATGATGCCTTGTTTGAGAATCCATGTTGACTTTGCAGGATCATTCCAGGGATTATTTTCAAAGAGCCTTCTTATGAGCTGCTTGAAAGTAAACTCCTTGCATACAGGAACTTTGTTTTGCTCACCTCTGTATCTCCAGGGCATGCAACAGTGCTTGACACACAGGAGACAGTCAGTATATTAAATTAATAGGTGGATGGCTGAATATAAAGTTCTCTTAGCTTCCTCTTAGAACTCTGCTGCAATAAGCAGAGCTCTATGCTGGGAAGAGGACCACAGATATTCATAGACACTGCCATGTCTGGCAGTGGACGTGCTTTTACCCTAATAGGGGTTGAGAAACTTGTGGACAAATTTTGAATTTGAACCGTCACCACCATTCTTCATTACCCTTAAACATATACCTGAACTTAAGAGATGGTGTTAGTACCTAATTTTCTTTAAAGTCTGTTTTTGGGGAGCCTCTAACTCTTGCTGATTTTCAGACCTCATAAATTACTCTCTGATCAGCTGTGGGTATCAGTCCTGTTGGGTGACCAGGGCAGCAGTGTCACACATGCCTTGGGTTTCTTCATCCAGATTAAGCTAAGGGTTTAGGTTGGTATAGCTTTCTCTGCACTTGGCTATTCAGGTCCTATTTACCATAAGAGTTAGCTTATACTAGAAATGATGGAGCAAGACCAAGGTCAGTTTCTGCAAGTGAAATGAGGTCATGAGAATAGTCATTAAAAGCCTAGAACTGCACTGTCCAGAGTGGTTGCTGTGATGGTTGATTTTATGTGTCAATAATTCTGGATCAGGGATGCCCCTCTGTTTGGCTAAAACTTATTTCTGGGTATGCCTGTGATGGTATTTCCAGATGAGAGTGGCATTTAAACTGGTGCACTCAGTAAAGCAGATTGCCCTCCTGAATGTGAATAGGCACCATCCAGCCTGTCAAAGGGCTGAACAGAACAAAAGGCAGAAGAAGGGATAACTTGCCTCTTTTCTGCCTGACTGCTTGAGCTTAAGCATCGATCTACTCCTGCTCCTGGACTGAGATTTACACTATTGGCTCGCTGGTTCTCAGGCCTTCAGACTAGGACGGAACTACACTACCAGCCTTCCTGGGTCTCCAGCTTGCAGATGGCAGATCATGGGACCTCTTAGCCTCTATGATTGTGTGAGCCAATTCTCAAAATTTCTCTCTGTCTGTATGCATGTATGTGTATGCTTGTGTGTGTGAAATATACATATCACATATTATACATATTTTTGTGTACATATATACATGTTATATATGTAATTATATTAAATAATATATAATATATATCACATATATTTTTTGTGTGTGTACTCTCTTCATGCAGAAATGGCAGGCAATATGTGTATATATACTATCTATGTACACACACATAAAATACGTAATATGTGATATGTCTAGTTTAGATATATTATTTAATACGTATCTCCCGTTGGTTCTGTTTCTTGGGAGAACTTTGACTAACACGGTAGCTACTAGCCACATGTGGCTATTGAAATTGAAATGAATTAAAGTTAAATATAATTAAAATTGATTTTCGCAGTCACAGTAGGCCACCTTTCAAGTGCTTACTAGCCAATGTGGATAGTGACTACTCTATTCTGTGCTGTTGGACAGCGCAGAATAGAATATCTCCATCCTTGTAGAAAGTTCTGTTGACTAGTGCTAGTTTAGAGCACCCAGAGGCCAAGGCTGTGTACCCAGTTGATAAACAGCAAGCCTTTCTCTCAGGGTGACTGAACAACAGCTGCATCTTTGCCATGTATCTCCTAGCACCATTTACTATTATTATTTTGTTCTGTGTTGTTCAAGGATTCACCATGGCTTGGAAATGAAGGAAATAATTTCTCTGCTCTATACTTGTAAAAGTAAATAAAATTTAGGACACCCTAAATTTATTATGCAGCACAACACCTCTCAAGCCTTACATAGCAAGGCTTGAGCACAGCACATTAAGCCTTACACAGAAAGATGTTGAATTCTGTTTAGCTTCCCTAAGCTTTGTCGATGTAAGCGATCCCACACTTCTACACTTTGGAACACTGACTTCCATTCTTTAGAATTTGTGCATCCCAAGCAGGCTCATCCTGAACCTTTGCTCTTGAATAAACTCTCTTTAAAATCGATTTTGAACTGATAAAACTTAAGTTCAGAAGGTGGACAGGATATTAAAAGTTTTATTTTTTTTATCACTGTACTATGGATATATAAGAAAATGTCCTTATTCTTAGGAACATGCATTGAAACAGTTAAGGGTTAGTTTACAATAACTCTTAAATGGTTCAGAGAAAAACAGCTTGTGTACAAAGGAGAAATGAAAACTAATGGTAAAGTCAATGAAGCAAACAGATGAACACTGGTGAATCAGGGTAAAGAGTATACATGGAAGTATTTTATGCTACTCATGGAACCTTCATGTAAGTCTGATATCATTTTGAAATTAAAAGTTACTTTAAAAGTATCAATTTCTTTAAAATATAATCAAAGCAAATAAATATTTTTTTCCAAGCAAAAAAAAAAATCGATTTTGATCTTTTTATTATGTTAGGTGGACAACTAGTTCACATAGAGATATGTAAGCATTAGATTGAACCACATGGAATGGCCTTTTTTGTAGGTCAGAAAAGGCATTGATTGAATATTGTCAGTGTCATAAGGTTGAGGCTACTACAAAGTAAAGTGAGAAGAGTGATAGAGGTTCTGGGACAGGAAGAGCATGTGTAGCTTGTGCTCCTTTTCAGTCGTGGATTTGTGTCCTGTGAGATGGGGATAATCCAGGTGGTTTCACCTTAAGGAAGGATGGTTGGCTGAATGCCTGCTTATTCCTTGCCTGCCACGGCTGCACGAAGAGAGGCTCCTGTGTGTTTATGGAGAATAGTTATGGGAGAGGTAGAATATATACAGCTGTAAGAAACAGAAAACCTGAAAACCAATGGCTTTATACATACTGCATTCTGAACAAGCAGTCTGGTCGTGGTATTTCTGGAGCTGGGTCAGTAATTCCATGTCGTCAGGGCACTAACTTGGCATCTCTGCTGTTCTCTCAGCCTTCCCCTACAGTCCACAAGATGGCTGCTGTGGCTCCAGGCATCACGTCCACATATAACTACGTCTAGAGGCAGGAACTGGGAATAGGCTTGTAGGTGGCTAGGACAGCAAGTGGGCTTTCTATGTAAACCTTCCTTCCTCTTGGGAAGGAAATCACCTCCCAAGTCAATTTTCCCTCCATCTAATTCATCAGAGAGTGTTATAAATCCACCCATTAAATAATCTGGACAAGGGAGTGTGCTTATTGTTCATGGTTTAGACTGATTATGATTCATGCCCCGAAACTGGGCATATTGCCCAGCAAGCGAAATTGAGAGTCCATCAGCTAGGAAGAGGGGTAAGGAAGATGAATATATTAGGTAGGCAAGTGATAGGGCTTGTCACAAGTTTTTAAGATGCTTTCAGTTAGTAAATAACTGTCAAGAATACCTTTTGTTTTCACCTGCCCAGTCTCCATTGTGCCTCTTTCAGAAACGCTCACTGAGTTTTCTTTGGGTGTGAAGGGACTCTGTGTCCATCATTCCAGTGTGAGCACATGATCTGAGCCAGGTCAGTAAGGCATAATTTTAGCATTGTTGTTTGAACGCTTGGGAAAGACAAGTTCTCCCTGTCTTGGGGTGTTTGAAAGCCTGGAACTGCTGGGGGCTATTTCACCTGCCTACCTACCTGAATGAATGAATGGATGGATGAATTAAGCTGATACAAAGGGTTGGTAGAGGGATGAGTAGAGTAGAACAGAAGGATGATGAGAAACTTGGTCCGAATGAAATTGCTTGAGACCTGGATGCAGCTACGACAGATGATTCAGTTACATGACATAATAAATGTTTCCCTCATCCCACACCTTATTATTATTTTATTTTATGTAAGTTAGCTTGAGTTGCAAAAGATTACTGACAGAAATCGGTACCTAGCAGTGGAATGTTAAAAGTAATAGACCCTAAAATGTGGATTGGCAAATTGAAGGTAGAATGGAAGGCAGTAGAGGTCTTCTATCCCTGGCTAAGGAGTTGGCAGTCTTTGTTATGCTCCAATAAAGCACATTAAATTACTGCCTGTTCTCCCTTAGGACTCACAGCATGTGCCATTAGAGACTGGATCATTAAAGCACTTGATAGAACTTTTCAGGCTGTGGAGTGTGTAGGCCACTTCCTGAAGTTCTTAGTGAGTTCCTATGAGGAAAAGACAAGCGTCTGGCATCTGAAAGTTAAAAAAGAAGAAAAATGTGTCTGATAAAGAAGTCCTTTTTCTTTTGGTAGCTGAGTGCCAGACAACACCATACTTTGCGAGGTTGGAAAAGGTGAGTTCTCTGTTACATGATGAAGTTCATTCCAGCAAACACAGAGACACTGGAACAGAACGGAAGAACACTAGAATTGGGAAGGAGCTGGAGCCCGATATTGACTTGTCCAAGACAGATGGCCATGAGGGCCATCAAATGTTGTCACTGCAGAGTGAAAGCCCGAGCCAGAGGTGGGAGAAGGTATTGACGCCTGTTTAACTGGCAAAATGCTCCTATCTGGATTATACAGACAACTCCAGCAAATAAATCAGTAAATAAGAAAAGGACAGTCAGTCCAATAGAACAGTGAGAGGAAGAGACTGACAGAACATTTCACAAAAGAGGAGATCTAGATGACAATCAACAGGAAAAGTGCTCAGTGTCACTTGTCATCAGGGACATGCCTGGAAACAATGGGGAGATCCCACTACACATTCTAGGAGAACAGATAAAATCTAAAACAACAACTGACCATATCAGTGTTAACGAATATGTAGACCTGCTGGAACCCTCATACTCTGCTGGTGGGAGTATAAAGAGGCCCACATACTTTGGAAAACAGTGTGGCGTTATCTATTAAAGGCGAATATGCATATCTTACTACCAAGCCGTTCCACTCCCAGGTCTATGTGTGCATGTATGTATGAAAAAACACAAAAAATACGCTGGCTGGGCACAGTGGCTCAAGCTCTTAATCCCAGTGTTTTGGGGAACCTGAGGCAGGAGTATTGTTTGAGGCCAGGAGTTCAAGACCAGCCTGGGCAACATAGGAACACCCCATCTCTACAAAAATAAAAATAAAACTAAAATTAGCTGGGCATGGTAGCGTGTACTTGTAGTCCTAGCTGCTTGGGAGGCTTGAGTGCAGGAGTTCAAGGTTATAGTGAGCTATGATTGGGTCACTGCACTCCAGCCTGGGTGACAGAGAGGGACCCTGTCTCAAAAAGAAAAATGTTCTTAGCAACCTTGTTTGTGATAGTCCCAAACTGAAAAAACCTAAATGCCCATTAACAGCAGAGTGGATAAATACACTGTGGTGTAGTTTTGCAGTGAACACTATATGTAAATACACAGAACAAACTACTGCTACATGCAACAACATGAAAGAATCCTGCAGATAATAGTTTTGAGTGAAGAAGCTTGATAGAATGGAATAAGTACCGTAGAGTCTTGTTTATGTAAGCTTCAAGACCAGGCAGAATGAATATATGGTCTTAGAAGTCAAGTGAATGGAGACCTTTGAGGACAGGAGAAAGGAGTAGTGATAGGAAGGGGAAAAGGGGGGCTTCTGAGGTCCTTGTTTTGTTCTATTTCTTGACCTGGAGATGGTTACACAGAGGTGCTTACTTTGTGATAATTTGTTTGGGCTGTAAGATGTGTGATTTCTGCACTTCTCTGTATGTGTGTTATATGTCAGTAAAAATGTTAAGTCTTCTAATCATAGACTATGGAGGAAGAGATGGCTGTGAGAGTACAGATCAATGATTCATTAAAATAATAATTATCCCTGAGCTGCAGGGCAAGAGGCAGATGAGCAGGGCCTCCCCATTCCAGGCTGTAGTTTGAATTTCACTGATGCAGAGGATAAAGTGGAGGCCATTAAGCTGAGAAGGAGGGTAGAGCCCTGAGGCTGCTGCTAAGAAACAGAATTCCCAGGCTAGAGTCTAGATGAGGACGCTGTCTCTTGCTTTGCTTAATATCCCATGAAATGACCAGATGCAAATGGGCTGAAAGAGTACTAAGTTCTAAACTTCTTAAGGAATTGCTTTGCCAGAAAAATCCCAGCATGGCTAAAAAGGGCCTCTGACTGGTCAGCCTCAAGGTGAACCCCTGCTCCCAAACCTGCAGCATCTGGAAATGGGTCACTAAAGGATCCTGTCAGGGTCCCACCTCAGAGGTGGAAATGGAGGATGACTGGCAAAGGGGACCCTCTCAGAGAGCGGAACCAGGGTTGTTGAATCAGCTGGTCAAGGACCTCAGTCCCCTGCTAGCGTGCGTCCTTGCTGTTCTTGTCCAACAGACCATGCTGTACGTAAAGGACTGGTGATCACAGTAGGCTGTTTCCCGTTCTCATTTCCAAATGGGGAATTCTATTTTAATATTTTCTGTCTTATATACTGAGTGTTTTGGGGTTGTTTACATTGATCATTTAGCCTATAGGGTGTCAAACTGTGAATTGCTACATCCAGATGACATTGATAGAAATTTATATGACCTTGAGATCTTGGTCTTGGAGCTGGGTGCAAAATGGGGCATAATTTTGGGTGGTCTATGACTTAGGAGGGAATGACTTAATTTTTGGAAGTATGTAGCATAGTTGTATTATGTTAGGTAGAGATATTACTGAAATTGAACAAAAGAAAAGAAGGATGTGTATAGAAAATGAGAGGCCAAGGGATGGGTTGTGGGAATATTTGTTATTTTTGCCTTCAAGTAATAATTTCTTCTTCTGATAATAGCTCCCTGATTTTCTTTTGGAGAAACAGTGTTCCCCCAGCTTTCAGATTGTGTGGTTTATCTCTTTCCCTTGATCACAGTGGTTGATTCAGAGATAGGCCAGTGACTAAGGCCAGGAGCCCAAGCGATGAGATTTGATTCCAGAATGTTTGAGAATCTCCTGGGAGAGAAGAGTTCCCTTTGCACTGGTGCTGTTAGATTATAGGATATAAATCTGGAGCCATTGGGAGTTCTCTTGCCATTATACAGCAAGTATCTGCCTAAATGTAGCCATTTAAAATGAAAACAAGGCAAGATAAAGAGAGAGACCAAGTTTGATGTTCTAATCTAAGCTCTCATGGCAATTACACTCATGTATGTTTTAGTTGCATGGACCCCACGAATCTCATATTTTGCTTGAGATCACATGAGTTGGGTTTCTGAAACTTTCAACTGAGAATCTTGTAATTGCGATCAGCTATGGGAAATGCATAAACTCTTCCATGTGTTTTGCATATATTTGGTGTCATGCAACTTTTAACTAAATGAAAGGAAAGTGGCTTTTACTGAAATGCCTAAGTTACAGGCATTAACCCAGTATGGGTAGATCTAGTTGAGTATATTCTTTGGTTTCCTTGCTTTGGCATCCAAGCCTTGGGAGCACTCCATATCAGGAATTCATTGCTCAGGTCCCCATAGCCCATTTTCCCCTCCTCCCAAGTGAAGAGCATCAGACCTTCCACAGTCAGGGTGTGTCCTTGTGAATTTCCAACTGAGCCAGCTCACTGATGCATAGATGCCACAATGATGGCAGTCTGCTCTACAGACACGTGACAGCAGCATGTTCTACCCAGGAAATGGGGGGTGGAGGCAGTAGCTTTGTGGGCCATCACCCTTGGACCTAGGATGGCATGGAATATAGCAAGACCTGTGGTGTTCAAGGGTCAGGAATGTGTATTAGATTCAGTCTGAGTCACAAGGCGGTGAAACAGTGAGATTAGGGAAGGATGGAATCCTGCGAGTATGAATGGAAGGAGCCCAAAGCTGAGGAGATGGGGATATCAGAATAGGATCCAGAAAATACAGAATAAGTGTTAGAAACTGGCCAGGCAGAGGAGTGAGGAGATGCTCTAAGGAGGTGCTGGGCAGGTCCACCATACCCTGGAGAATGGAGTTTGTGCTGCTCGAGGCTATGTTGAAGGGTTTGCCTGAACTATGTGCCACCACTAAGGTAACACCATGCCTGGAGAGCTCTGCAGGCTTCTCTCTCATCCTCTGCTTCAGCTGAGCACTGTGTCACATGGTGCTGTAGGTCAGAGACCAGAATGGGAGCACAGCAGATTCACTTAACCACAGTTACATTTGCTGTTTCTTTCTATTACAAATGTATGTATTTTATCCTCCTACAAAACTTCAAGTAAAAACTCCTCCTTAGCATCTGAGGAGGCCAAAAGTAGGTGCTTTCTAGGGTCTGAATGTTGGTGTCCCCCCAAATTCATATTTGAAACTGAATCCCCAATGTGATTGTATTACGAAGTAGGGCCATTTGGGAAGTGATTAAGCCATGAGGGCAGACTAGTGATCCATGAATGGGATTAGTGCCCTCGTAAAAGACTGAAGGGAGCCTTTCCCCCGCTTGTGCCATGTGAGGACACAGCAACAAATTCCCATCTGTGAAGCAGAGAGCTCCCCCAGACACCAGAGCTGCTCGTGCCTCGTCTTGGACTTCATGCCTCCAGCACGGTGAGAAATAGATTTCTTTTTTTGGGGTGAGAGAGCAGGTTCACTTTATTTATTTATTTTTTTGTTGCAATGCAGCATTTCTTTGGAAGACTTTAGGTCTCAGTGTTACAAATTATCTCCATTGAGAAATAAATTTCTGTTGTTTGTAAGCTACCTAGTCTAAGGCATTTTGTTGTAACAGTCTGTATTCGGTAGTTCTTGCATTGCTACAAAGAAATACCTGAGACTGAGTAATTTATAAGAGGTTTAACTGGCCCGTGGTTCTGCAGGCTGTACTGGAGGCATAGCAATGGCTTCTGCTTCTGGGGGAGGCTTCTGGAAGCTTCCAATCATGGTGGAAGGCAAAGTGTGAGTCTACATATGACATGGTGAAAGCAGGAGCAAGAGAGAGCTGGGGAGGGGCCATATACTCCTAAACAACCAGGTCTCGTGAAAACTCACTCACTGTCATGAGGAAGCACTAAGCCATTCATGAGGGATACAGCCCCATGAACCAATTGCTTCCCACCAGGCCCCACCTCCAACGCTGGGGATTACATTTCAACGTGAGATTTGGGCAGGTACAAATATCCGACAATATCACAGCCTGAACAGACTAAGACAGGGCTCACAAAAGCTTGATGAGTGTGAGTGCTCACTATGTGTATGTGCAGAGTGTGTGGGGGACAGGTGCTTGGGGGGGACATGAAGATGAACCCTGCACAGGTCTTGCCCACCAGGGTCCTGTACTGCTGAGGGAGGCATCACAGGGGCTCTAGCCTGCTGTCAATCCTGTGCCCTACTGACGTTGTAAATAACCGAATTTATCACCCATCTGCTCAAGGAATTGTGTGAGCCACTAAGATAATTTTTTAATTCCAGAAAGAAGAAAGTACTGTTTCTTACTGCAGGAGAATTTATTTTCTTCACTTCACAAAAGCACCAGTGAAATGGCTGTTGAATAAAATTGTGAACTTTGCCTGATGGGTGTCACTAAGGCAGCAGATCCTAAAATGGGGGGCTGGTGTGTGCTCATATCAGGCTGTTTGATGAACACTTTGTTACCAGTTACTCCACTCTGTATTTATAGCATGACATGATTTACTAAAACCCTATGATGGAATCTTATACAGAATTTTTTGCAAAGTGGTTTCTAAAAAGATTTTTAAAGTCATGGAAAATTGGCCTGGATACAATGTTAGGCAATGAAAACAGGAGTCAATATATAGAGTTTATAAAAAAAAAAAATAAGTGTTTGTGATGATGGATATGCTAATTACCCTGATCTGATCACTATATACATTAGATACATCAAAACAGCACTATGTACCCAATAAATATAAAATTATGTATCAATTACAAATATAAAGATATAAAAATTATGTATGTATATACATACACATATATCTACATAATAATTCTTTTAAAGTATATCTGAATAGCTGGATCTATATCTATATATGTACACACACATAAGACTTAAAGGAAAATCCTGGGCTGGGCATGGTGGCTCATGCCTGTATTTCCAGCGCTTTGGGAGGCTGAGGTAAGAGGATTGCTTGAGGCCAGGAATTCAGTACCAGACTGGGCAACATGGCAGGACCCCCATCTCTATTAAAAATACAAAAAATCAGCCAGGTCTGGTGGCACACACCTATAGTTTCACCTACTTGGGAAGCTGAGGTGTGAAGATTGATTGAGCCTTGGAGGTCAAGGCTGCAGTGTGCTATGATCATGTCACTGCACTCCAGCATGGGTGACAGTGCAAAACTCTGTCTTTAAAACATTAAAATAGAATAAATAAAATGCCTGTTTTTTGAAATTGTATTTACTTATTTATTTATTTATATATTTTTAAGAGACAAGGTCTTATTCTGTTGCCCAGGCTGGAGTGCAGTGGTGTGATCATGGCTCACTGTACCCTCAACCACCTGGGCTTCAGTGATCCTCCTGCTTTAGCCATCTGAGTAGCTGGTACCATGGTGGGCATCACCACACCTGGCTAATTAAAAAACATTTTTTTTTTTAGAGAGTTGGGGGTCTTGCTTTGTTGCCCATGCTGGTCTTGTACTCCTGGCTTCAAGTGGTCCTCCCACCTCGGCCTCCTGAAGTGCTGGGATTAAAGGCATGAACCACGGCACCTGGCCAATGCCTGGTGCTACTTGTAGTTACCTTTAGGTCGTAGAGTTATAGGCAATTTGGGTTTTCTTCCTCTGTATTTTCAAATATTCTATAATGATTATGTGTTGTTTTTCTACATGATTATATTTTATGGTCAGAATATAAAGACAAATTCATTTTTTAAAAGAATTACCTGAAACCTATGAACAATAATAATGTATTTGACAATGTCCCATATGCAGCATATCACAAATATCCTACATTTTAGAGACTACCCAACTTGTTCTTGGCCATTTAGGAAGCTAATGGTGGAATTAAGAATTGAACTTGGAGAATGTTGAAATTCTTTACTGTCTTCCTGAGAGTCCTTGCCCGTGTGCCTATGGTAGGTAGACTGCTGGTGTCACTTATTTCATGGTTTGTGTGCCATTTGGGGGAAGAGGAGATGGAAACTGCAGGGGCAAGTTGACAGGGAAGCCTCCCCCAGGTAGCTCTCCCTGCTCCTACCTGAAATAGGGAAAGCAGGGTGAGTCATAGGTCAGATGGACTCCTGAATCTTGGTTTCCAGCTTGTTTAAGTTTGTAAGTTCAGAGCAACTCTTCAGCTTTGTTCTTACTTTGTTTGTGTTACACTGGGATCCACTCGTCCATTGGCATAGAGAAACAGTGTTTCCACTTCGATACAATCTGTGTCAGCCTGACAGTCTATTTATTTATCAGCATCTTAAATTTTTTTTTCTTTGCATAAAATCCAGCTCCTGCAGGACATTTATCAGCATCTTTGCAAGAGAGGATGAATTCAAAAGAAAGTATAGGAGAAGAAACATTCAGGTATAAGCAGTGGAGGGGAGGCATAATTATATTATTCCATCTTACCAGGCTGGGGGTTTTGATGTGCAGCAAGGATGCTATCAAAGTAGTCAATATTAGCAAAAAGAGAGGGCTGTTTTGGAGATGTGCTGCTCCCAATGCCCAGAAGGACTTACAGCCTCCTCTAGATTCACACAGAACCCTAGCTGCCCCTTCCAGGTGAAACTCAAATGCTAATTGGGGCAGTTGATAGGATAGGACAGACAAAGTTGGGAGATCTAGACGGAAGGTTATTCCAGTGCTCATCTGGGTGGGAACTGATAAGGGACTCCATGGGGGAAAATGAAGAAATGCTTTCATATTCCTCTGAACTCTGTAGTTAGGCTTAACCTGCCGGAAGTCAGACTTTCTTTCTTTTTTCTTTTTTTTTTTTTTTTGAGGCAGAGTCTCACTCTGTCACCAGGCACCAGGCTGGAGTGCAGTGGTGCAACCTCGGCTCACTGCAACCTCCGCCTCCTGGGTTCAAGCAATTCTCCTGCCTCAGCCTCCCGAGTAGCTGGGACCACCACGCCCAGCTAATTTTTTGTATTTTTAGTAGAGACAGGGTTCACCATGTTGGCCAGGATGGTCTCGATCTCTTGACCTCGTGATCTGCCCGCCTCGGCCTCCCAAAGTGCTGGGATTATAGGCGTGAGCCACCGTGCCCGGCAACTTACTTTCTGATAACGGGCTGTACCTTCATGCCTTTGTAGGTGTAATGGATATTATAAGGGGTTAGAGACTTAGTTCTGAATTTTTACATGCTGATGTAGGCATGGGAACCAAGACTGTTTTCGCCAACATGGACCAGAAGATCCATGGAGGGGAGCCAGCTTGGTATTGCTGAGTGCCTGGTATGTACTGGCATTGCTGAGGGCCTGCTGTTTGCTGGCCTTACATAGTGCTGTGGAGGCATGGAAAACAGTCTGCCTTCTGGGGCAGCAGAGGGCTGCACTTCTGGGAAGTCTGGAACCTGGGCAAAGCTTCACCAAACGCATCCTCTGCAGTTCCCCGGATCTCAGGGTAAGGTTGTTTCCAGGGGGAATGCTGGAGGGGTCTAGAGAATATGCTGTAAAATCTTGTTTCTATAAATCATTATGTAGTATCATATTTTGTTTGTGCAGTTTCCATGTGCCTCCATTCAGGAGTTATTTCTCAATTATTTATTATGTATAGAGTAAATTAAGTCCCATTAGTTAAGTCTCAAATTGCATTTGGCTGTTCCTTTGTAATCACTCCTACGTTATCATTATCAATATTAACTAACATTTGTGTGTTCTAGGCTTTAGAGCTTATGAACCATTATCATGTACAGTATTACATTTAATACAGCAAGCCTGTGAAGTGGGGATTAGTATCCACACTTGCAGATGAAAGGAGTGAGGCTGAGACATATCCAAAACTACATAGCTCTCAAGATGCTGAGCTGAAATTTTAAACCCTACATTTCTTCCTGTAAACCCAGCATCCCTTCCATTCCATCATTACATGATGCTGAATCTGACCGGCAGACTCTGTTTGAGTGACGGATCACAGAAGTACACAGATACAGATGTTTTGCCTGCGTGAGTGCGGCCAGGGGACTCCCTGGCTCACAGATCCTGAAGAGGGAGTCCAGACGTGAAGCCCCCATATACTGGAGAGGCTCGTATTTATTTCAGTACAGATTTAATGACAAAAGTCTCGAGTAAACACCATTAGTGGGTAATTAACATTGCTGACCCTCCCAGTAGAGAATAGTTCTGTGTGGATGATCAAAGTTCGATCTTAGGACAACATCAGTAAACAAGCTATTTAGATAAACTCCTCTACATTCCCTTGTTATCTCCTCTTTACTATTAACTAAAAGTAAGAGGATTAGGCTGCCTTCAGCTACAACCCTTTACTGAAACTTTTGCAAAACCTGCCAGCCTTCCAGGAAGATTTGCATCTTTCTTATAATTTTTTTCCCACCACCCTGACCAATTTCCTACACCATGACTCTCCTCTTTTGCCCCCTGGGATAAAGTAAACTTTTCCTGGGCTAACTGAATAGGGAAGACTTCCTAGGCATCGAATTAGGGGTTCAGAGCTTAGGGCCTCTTTCATCTTCCAATTCTCTCTTCCTACCATGTTGATTTGGAGACATCAAGGAGAAAGATGGGGAATGTGGGAGTGGAGAATGAGAGAATAGCGTACTCCAGTTGTAGTCACATCAGTTTCTTCATTTATTTAATAAGCATTTACTAAATACCTACTCTATGCCAAGCACTGATGTAGGCACTGGGGGTACAGTGGGGAAGATGACAGGCATGAACCTTGCCCTCATAAAGCCTGGAACTCCATAGGGAAAACAGGGACTCAGTGAGTCATTAGTCACTCTACTGTATGTTATGAAGAGGTGCACTGTGTACCTTTATACAACATGGGAGTCTAAGACAGGAAGACCCCATCTAGGGTGTCTAGAAAGGCTTTCTAGAGGGAGCAGTGTTAAAGCTGAGTGTGGAATTAGCAAAGTGAAGCTCTAGGTCCTATGGAATGTGGTACTTTTGAAGAATTAAAGGCCAGGCCAACTGAAATGAGTCAAAGGAGGATTGTAGATCAGTGGAGATGTGTTGGACCCAGGTTATGCAGATAATGAAAGAATTTTAGTCTTTATCCTAAGAGTAATGGGAAGCAATAGAAGGATTTTTAGCAGGAGTGTGACATGATTGGATTTGAATTTCAAAGTATGAATTTAACTGCCCTGTGAAAAATATGTGTGTGAGTTCTGGACCCAACTGTGAGACATCCAAGTGACTGAGGTGGGCAGCTGGAGCTCAGGAGAGAGTCTGCAGCACAGAGGCAGATGAGAGACAACTGGCATAAGTGAAACAAACAAAGTGGAGGATGTCTATTTAGGGAGATGGTAGAAGGGGAGGGAAGGCATTCATTCATGCATTCTATAAACATTTATTGCTCTTCATTGCTGGTGTTCTAGGTACTTGGGATGAAGAATAAAAAAGACAAAGATTCCTCCATTGTGGAGCCTGTATTCTAGTAAGGAAAGGTAGAAGGTGGGCTGGGAGGGGGAAGTCAGAAAATAAATAACAGATCTATAGTAATAAACATGTAATTATAAGGTATGGTGCAGAAAGACAAAGTAGAGGAGGGTAAGGGGAGTGGGAACTCAGAGGTGGATTGCAGTTTTAAATAGAGTAATTAGGGTAGGTTTCCTGAAGAAGGTGAAGGAGTGAGCTGCAAACAAGAGCATTTCCCGTGCAGAGGCTCTAGGGAGTGTGAGGAACAGCACAGGGACCCAGCGTCTGGAGCCAGGAGATGAGGTTAGACAGAAAACAGGAGGTCTGAGCACAGAGGGCCTTGTGGGCTTTGGGTTTTACTCTGAGATGGGGGGAGACTGTGGAAGGTTTGAAGAAGAAGGGTGGCATGATGTGACAAGTAAGAGGACCACTCTCATAACTGTGTTAGGAACAGATCTTGTCGAGGTCAAGGTGGAAGCAGCACCAGCAGAGGCTCTTGCAGTCATCCAGATGAGAGATGATGGTGGCTCCCATCTGGGTGGTGGTAAGGGAAGTGGGCAGAAGTGGTTGGATTCTGGGCTTGAGATCTAGCTTGGAACCCATAGGACAACCAAAGGTATTAAGATTTGCTAAATTGAGTGGAATAGAATCTACTGACTTAGTCACAATGTCAGATAATAGAAATATTTTTGTTTTTAAGACCTTTTAAATGATACAGGAGATAAAACTAAAACACATGAGTCAATAATAACAAGAGCAGGAATAACACCATCACCAAATTGTATCTACTAAATGCTGTAATAAAGACTTTAGATATGTCAGGTTGACTGTTTCACAGCTTTATGTGGTTCAACTTAATATTATCTAAGTTAACCATTTCAACTACCTTGTGAGTTTAGATTATTCCTGTTGTACAGATGAGGACATTGAGGCCCAGAAAAATTCAGTAGAGAAGTGATGGCAAAGACAATGAAACAAAGGGTATAAGGAAGGACTAAATGATACCATTTATATAAGGAATATAATGCTAGTCTATTCAGGAGAAATATATGTGGGCTGGCATCATTCTGGAAGCTTCAAGGAACAGAGACACCTGAGTTAGGCTGTGAGAAAAGGTTAGACTTTGTTGGTTTGCAGAGGTAGAGAAGAGAATTTCAAATAGAGGAAAATGCTCTGGCAAAGTCATAGAGTTGGGATACAGATTAAAATATCAGAGGCACCAGCCTAGGCAACACAGCAAGACCATGTCTCTACAAAAAAAATCCAATTAGCTGAGAGTAGTGATGTGTGCCTATATTCCTAGCTATTTGGGAAGCTGAGGTGGGAGGATTGCTTGAGCCTAGGGGTTCAAGTTTGCAGTGAGACCCTATCTCAAAAACAACCAACCAACCAAAAAAACCCAGAGAGAGGACAGTCCCGGCTGAACTTAGGGTCTATTTACTGTATCAGTTTTCTAGAACTTTTGTAACAAATCACCACAAATTGGGTGGCTTAAAACAGCAGAAAAGTATTCTCCCACAGTTCTGGGGCTGGAAGTCAGCCATCAAGGTGTCAGTAGGGCCATGCTCTCTTTGAAGCCTCGAGGGGACACTCTGTTGCGTGCCCTTCCCTTAGCTTCTGGTGCTGCTAGCAATCTGTGGCCTTTCTTGCCTCATCCAGTTGCTGCCTTGTTATCACATGGTGTTCTCCCTGCCTGTCCCTGTGTTCCTTCTCCTCTTCTTAAAATGACACCTGTAATATTGTGTCTGGGTTGTCCCAATTCAGTCTAACTGCATCTCAATTTGATTACATTGGTGAGTTCCTATTTCCAAACAAGGTCACTTTCATAGGTACTGAGGGTTAAAACTTGAACATAGGCTGGGAGCAATGGCTCACGCCTAAAATCCCAGCAGTTTGGGAGGCTGAGGCAGGTGGCTTGCTTGAGCCCAGGAGTTTGAGACTAGCCTGGGCAACATGGTGAAATCTGATTTTACATAAACTACAAAAATTAAGCGGGCATGGTGGCACATGCCTGTGGTCCCAGCTACTCATGAGGCTGAGGTGGGATGATTGCTTGAGCCTGAGAGGTTGAGGCTTCAGTGAACCATGATCATTTCACTGCACTCCAGCCTGGGTGACAGAGCGAGACCCTGTGTCAAATAAAACAACAAAAAATCCTTGAACATATCTTCTTTGGGAACATAATTCAGCCATAACATCGCTAAGCAAATTACTATTTGTTGAACGAATGCATGAAATGGATGACTTGTGATTGGATATGAAGAGTGTACATGGTTGAGACTACTGAGAGTCTTAAATATCTGGTGGAGTTTGGAAAATACTTTACCCAGGGTGGTAAAACTTGTTCATCGAAATGCTAGGAGTTGATTTTATAGGGTGAGGCAGTGGAGGATTATAGTTTATAATTTGAGATTTAAGACTTTTAGATCTTCAATCTGTCTATAGATGTCCCCAGATTTTTATCTCTTGATTCTATAAAAAATGACTGTTAAAAATACCAGTTGCCAGCTTGGAACACCCAAGCAGCAAGTCTGTGGTCTCAGAACAGAGATTATTTTTCTTGAGTTAAAAGTTTTTGGAAGCAGCAGTAATGGACTCAGCAGAGAAAACATGGAAAAAATCAGTGGTGAGACCAGCGTGAACATGGAGTCTTTTTCTATAACAGGGGAGTCTAAATATAGCTGCTATGATCATGTATTACCACAGAGTGTCTTCCACCTGCACCCCCTCAAGGTTTTTACAAATTTGACACATTACTTTCCTCACCTTTTCACAGCCGCATTACAGGGGCTGAGCTGCAATGAACAAGTCCTGGAGGTTGGTCTCTTTTTCCTAAGTACCCCTTGCCAATCCCCCAGTGGCAGTGCAGGTGCCACCCCGGCAGGTACTCATCAGCTCTAGGCAGTGTGCCTTGCAGATTCAGCCTCTTCAGGAACATGAGACACTCATAGACACCTACCAGCCTGTACTTCTATACCTGTCTGTTCAGAGCTAAATTGTTTTTCCCCCCAAAAAGCTATGTTGAAGTCCTAACCCCCAGGAACTCAGAATGGGATGTTATTTGGAATTAGGGACTTTGCAGATGAAGTCAAGTTAAGATGAGGTCATTAGGGTAGGCCTTAATCCGATAGGACTGTGTCCTCATAAGAAGAGGGGGAATCTGGACGTAGATGCAGTGAGGAGAGCAGAGAAGACAGAGGCATGCAAGGAGAACGCCAACCCATGACAGAGGAGGGCTTCTTCTAGCTCCTGGTGTTTGCTGCCATCCTCAGCCAAGGATGCCAGCAAACATCAGGAGCTAGAAGAAGCAAGGAGCGCCTCCCTTACAAGTTTTAGAGGAAGCATGACCCTGCTGACACCTTGACTTCAGACTTTAGACTGCAAGAGAATAAGCTTGTGTTGTTTGAAGCCACCCAATATATAGTACTTTGTTACAGCACTCCTGGGAAACGAATGCACTGTCTCTTTTATCAAGGTTTACCTGTCTGAAGTTTCATTTTCTTGTGTTACTGTACTCTACTGAATTGACTTAGCAAATTAATTATTGTGAAGGCATTTACAGATGCTGATGGCATAACAGGGGTGTGGGGGACTGCATGCTCTATAGCAGGGACCTTATCTGGCAGGTCACCCTCAAATGTAGTAACCGAGGAGAGTGGAATGAAGGGACACTACAAAGATGTGGACAGGGTAAGGGAAGCACCAAGAATGCAAGGGAGGGCTGCTGCCACTGGGGCTGGTAACACGGGGTGCAATTATCACTTCTAGGTGTGAAGTAAGGGCCCATTCCCAGAGCTGGGGACAGCGGCAGTGTGGCTGCAGGAGATGGCTGCCTAGTGGGATCTGTGGCCTTCTGTAGAGGCATGGGACCACTGTCACCTGCAGCAAGGAAGGGAGGGAGCTAGAGGACCTGCTCTTTCTCTCCTCTCACCTTTTGGCTGTTTTGTTAACATCCCTTAAGCAGAAGCTGGAGGGTAAAGGAACCTGTGGATGCAGTCGTAAAAGCCGGGCTCCCTGGGGTACAAAGAAGAGTGGACAAAAGTAGGGTCCCCGGTAGTGGTGGGGATGAGAAATATGTCCTGATAGTGCCAGATGGGGCAGGGATCCATCTGTTAGCAACCTACCCCCTCCCCCACCTTGATTTGACTTTCCAAGGATATGCCTTGTAGAAAAGTCTCCCTTTCAAGCCTATTTGCATTTTGGTGGCACCCATTTTTTTTGATTGTGGGAACTAGTTGTCATAGTTGTTTTAATTGTGGGAAAGGCTAAGTCATAATGTAGATCCCTTTAATGCTCCGAGGTGGCGGGGCAGAGATGGGACAGATGAAACAAAATGGGATAGACAATAGTGGTCTTGCTAGCTCAGAGGTAATGACTGTCAGAAGAAAGACACTGACTAGGGACAAAATTAGAAGGACAGAATTGTATTAAAGGAAAAGAGGTGAGAGGATTCCAGCTAGTAGAAAGAAAGTGCTAGAGAAAGACTTGGAAAGATGACTGGACTCAATCCTGAGAGAAGAGATTAGTGTAAGGAATTTCTGAATGTGAGAATTGGAGTGAGCAAAACAGCATCTTCCTTACAGGATCATGGTGGGGGAGCAAATGAATCAATGCATGGGCAAAGGATTGTCACATCTGTGAAAAGAAATTCAGTCTTGGGACTCCAAAATCCTATGCCAAAGTGAAAAGTCAAGCTGGGAACTACGGTCAGGCAAACCTGCCTCCCATTTTATTGCAAAATAAGATAGCTATAAAGACAAAAACAAACAAACTGCACACCTCCCGTCACAATTTCCTTGTGGAATTTCCTTGTGGGCCTAAGATCTTTATCCTAAAACGGTTCTGTTGAATTTCTCCTTGGCAATGTAATTTGATAGCTGATCACAGCTACGAGACAAAGGACAGAACTCAAAGCCATCCCTCTGCTCACCTGAGACAAATGCGTATCTAATTGCTTTCCCTGCCTTATTGTTTATGCAAAACTGCAGATTCACTAAGGCTAAGTGACTATTTCTCTACCCACCCCTCACATGTAAATTGTGTATTCAGTGAAAGGCTGATGAAAGACTCTAAAGAATGCAACCATTTGTCTCTTATCTACCTATGACCTGGAAGCTCCCCAACCCCAACCCCATGCTTTGAGTTGTCCTGCCTTTCCAGACCAAACCAATGTCCCTCTTACACATATTGATTGATGTCTCACGTCTCTCTAAATGCATAAAATCAAGCTGCGCCCCAACCACCAGGGCACACATTGTCAGGACCTCCTGAGGCTGTGTCACGGGTGCATCCTTAACCTTGGCAAAATAAGCTTTCTAAATTGATCGAGACCTGTCTCAAATACTTTTGGTTCACACCTATAAAGGACTATATGCATATATAATGTAAAACAGCAGCAGCAGCAGCAGCAGCAGCATTTACAAGAACAGTAATAGCCGTCTAGTTTGGGGTACAGGGAGATGCTGGATTAATTTCAGCTTAACTGATAGATAGTGCATGACTATTCATTGTCAGTACCATCCATAATAAACAAAAGGAACTTTATTTCCTCAACTAAAGATAGAGGACCCAGGATATGAAGTGGAGTGGAGTAGAAATCAGACACATTAATTTTTATTTTTTTTTGAAATGAAGTCTCGCTCTGTCACCCAGGCTGGAGTGCCGTGGCATGATCTCAGCTCACTGCAACCTCCACCTCCCAGGTTCAAGCAATTCTCCTGCCTCAGCCTCCCGAGTAGTTGGGATTACAGGCGCTCACCACCATGCCTAGCTAATTTTTATGTATTTTTAATAGAGACGGGATTTCACCATGTTGCCCAGGCTGGTTTTGAACGCCTGACCTCAAGTAATCCATCTGCCTCAGCCTCCCGAAGTGCTAGGATTACAGGCGTGAGCCACCGTGCCTGACCCAGACACATCAATTAAAGGGGGAAAAGTTGTAACTTCAGCTTTACCAAGCTTCTAGATTTATTCTCTGCTTAGTTCATCCCATAAGAATCTCAGGGAGAGTTCAACAGCAAGTTTCCAAGATGCCACCCAAAGGAAAAAGTGGTTCTGGAAAAGTGGGGAAAGGGGGAGCAACCTCTGAGAGTGACAGTCTGACAAGAAGGCTCAAGGTCCCAAAGGTGGTGGCAATGCAGTAAAGGTCAGACACATTCTGTGTGAAAAACATGGCAAAATCACGGAAGCCATGGAAAAGTTAAAGTCTGGGATGAGATTCAATGAAGTGGCCGCACAATAGAGTGAAGATAAAGCCAGGCAAGGGGGCGACTTGGGTTGGATGACCAGAGGGTCCATGGTGGGACCATTTCAAGAAGCAGCATTTGCCTTGCCTGTAAGTGGGATGGATAAGCCTGTGTTCACAGACCCACCAGTTAAGACAAAATTTGGATATCATATTATTATGGTTGAAGGAAGAAAATAAAATCATATGAAAGACTAAAAAAAAAAGAGTCTCAGGAATGTGGTAGTTTTCTGCACCATAACTGATTGACCAAGATGAGATGCTTCTGAGTCTCTTATGAGTATGGAGGACAGCTTAGGGACAGAATTCTCTTCCTAAGGAGAGAGACCCTGTTGAAGTCTTCTGAGGTAGCCATAGCACTGGATTCCTACAGGTAGCAATCTTGAAGAGCTTTTATTTGGAGGAGCTTTCAAACTCCATGCCTCCCTGTACCCCATCCTTTAGCTGCGAAGAACAACTGTCTCTTTACTAAATCTTGGACAATGCCTTCTCTATGATTCTTCCTGTTTCCTTCTCTCTCTCTCTCTTTTTTCTTTTAAGAGACAAGGTCTTGCTGTGTTGCCCAGGCTGGAGTGTAGTGGTGCAATCAAATCTCATTGTAACCTCTAACTCCTGGGCTAATGTGATCCTCCCACCTCAGCCTCCTGAGTAGCTGGGTCTACAGGCATGAGCACCTAGCCTAGCTAATCAAATTTTTTTTTGTAGAGATGGCGTTTCTTATTGGTTCGAGACCCCAGACTAGTCTTGAACTTCTGGTCTCAAGTTATCCTCCTGCTTCAGCCTTCCAAAGTGCTGGGATTACAAGGTGTAAGCCCACCACGCCCAGCCTCTACTTACTGTTTAAATGTACCTTTCTTCAAAGTTTTGTCTTCCCATGTTTTCCTGCTCATGTTCTCTTCTGAGGGGGCTCCCCTGTATTCACCTCTAAATTTCTTGTGGGTAACACAGATTTCCAGTGGTCTCATAGATATCTTCACTTGCATTTCTCTTCAGTAACTAAAACTCAGCACATTTAACATTCCATCCTGCATACTGTTCCTCCTGCTGTGTTTACTTATCATGGCTATTGGGACTTCTACCCTTGCTTTCACTTGGGCCAGAAGCCTCGGTCATCTTCCATCGCTTGTTCTCCATTCTCTCTAAACTCCAGGGTCTTTTGACATCCAAATCATCAATTGCCAAGTTCTGCCCTTTCTTCCTTTGGGCATTCTTGCCAGTCCAATACCTTGATTCTGCTATAATTAAAGTGCTTTTTGACTCTTCTGGATTATTTCAGTAGCTTCATGACATATCAAATTTCCAACTTCAACATTTTCTTCATTGTTGCATGAGTTATCTTTCTATTTGATACAGGTCAGATAGTTTTATCCCCTCAGAATCGTCAGTGACTCCTTATTGCCCAAGATACCTGGTTCAGTTCCTGGCTGGGACCTTACAAGCCTCTAGGATTTAGTCCCAACCTACCTTATGCCTTCCTTATATACCATGCTGGTCACTGCCCCATGCTGGCCACACTGCGCTATTCGCCCTTCACTGAATATGCCATTCATACCTCCATGTTTTTGCTTATGCTGTCCATGGACTCACTTCCATTAGGACCCACCTCTCTACCTTTCTCTGTGCCACCTAGTTAGAACTAATCATTCCCTACTTTGTCTTTCTGTATTTTGAACTTTGCCTTTCTGTGTTTTCTGTATTCTACCTTTCTATATTTTGCTTACTTTTCTATTCTAGTATACTTCTTCTCAGAAGTACTACATGCTTTATATTATAGTTAATTGCCTTCCCTCCAGATTGTAAGCTCCTTGAGGGTGCACTGAATTTTATTCCTTTCTGTATTCCTGTAACGTTGACTACACAGAGCTTTACTTACACATGTAAATTTCCAATAAATGCCAATGAATGAATGGATACTATTCACATCACACAATGTGGGTAATCGGGAGGCTGTCTCCTAGCTTTTTGAAGCATGTCTCATAGCTTCAAAATTTCTGATCTTCTTCACCATAGCTAAAAGTTCAAAAGAAAATCACCTAGTTACTGGGGAAGTATCCTACAGGCCATCTTTGATGGAAATGCGGCCGCACTCTTGTTCCATTTTGCTCCTGTGGTTTTGTCTCATGGCCCTGACTTGAAATTTCAGTTGAAAACTTGAAATGAAACCAAAATAGTTTCTTCTGTGTCACCCAATAATAAGGCTTTCTAAACCCTTCATTTTCACTCAAACATTTCTCTTGAAAATCAACTCTGCTACAAAGTGGGGCTAATTCAACTGCCACCCATGCAGATATAGTTGTGAGGATGAATTTAAATGGGACATTTTAGACTCTCCAATACATCAACAAGAGTTTCATTCATTTAAAAAATGTAGATAAACGCAGCTGCATCTGGCTATATGGACAATGAAAGTGAGATTGTGGTGCTAAACCAAGCGAGAAGATGCTCCAAACCGAGGGAGACACGCAGCTTTGAAGATAATTTAAGAAGCATTAATAAATACATTTAGAAAACTCATGCAGCCAAACCCCTACCTCCAGCTCATCTTTTTTTTACTCCGTAAGCTGGCAGAATTCATAATGACAGATTAAGAACAACAAATAAAGAACTGGCTGCTTGCCAAAAACAAGTAAGTGGTGAGAAAAGGAAGTCACATGCATGAAACTTGCATGTTGGAATCCTCCATTATTGTACTTAAAATAATTATACAATTTCATACTGAAAATGATTATACAATTTCATATTTCTCATTAGAATAGTTTTATTGAATTAAACAGGGTTCAACTTTCAAAAACTAGGCTTCCAGAAATCAGCTTGCAAGTTTGTTTGCTTGAAGACAGAATGCATTTTCTCATAAAAATAGTATCATAAATGCAGGTGGGTACCCAAGCTAGTCCACTAAAGTCATTCATTCTCATTTATATTGATGCCATATCAGGTATTTACAAGAAAAAATGTAGCAAAAATTTCCATTGCCATATTAGTATTTATGTAAGTAATTTAATCTCCCATCTCTGAAATTTATTAAGAAAGGTTTTCATTTTTACTAAATGGTGAATGAAAAGCACAGTGGAAAGCAGATTTAATTAAGGGCTGAAAATGTGTACCGTGGTGGAGATGCCAAAGGGAAATTTGGGCCGTTTCCAGGACCTTCTAATTTGATGCTACTGGCTCTTTATGATGTTAAATCTCACTTTCAAATTTATGGCTTTCCTTTTTCCTCATGTGGATGTGTCACTGGCGCTACTTTAGGCTGATCATTCATGATTGGGGTCATTTTTCTTTGGCTTACAAATGGAAGAAAAAGAGGACAAAACAGTACATTTTCTTCTGAGATAATTGAGCAAAAGTTAGATAAGAGGTAAGAGGGAGAAAAGGCCCTTAAAAAGGATGTGCGTGCATATGAAGAATGAATTTCCCGTAGTGGTTACTCTGAACTGAGTCAGCAAAAATGCATGATTTCCTTAAAGAAGAAAAAAGCTATTCATTAGATTTGAATGCTCTTTGCAGTCCCAGGCCATGCTATTGTTTCTCAATGGGTAGAGGCTACCAGAGGAACAAGCACAGAAAGAGCTCTATATGCAACTGGCTATTCTTTTTAAGAGGAGAATCACAAATTGGGTGTTTATAAGCTTTGCAATTCATGGTACTTTCTCATTAACTAATTTGGTGGGCACAATTATGATTTATTTCTCTTTCATTTTCCATACACAGCAAATGACTGTATCTTATCTTCTTTTAAAAAATCTTAATGTCTCTCTTGCACTCTTTGTACCATCACCTCCAATGTACTCTAAAACTCATGGCCCCTCCAATTCAACTTGCTACTGCTGTTTAGATAAAACCTTTCCGAATGTTCCCCAGCCAAGACAAGTTCAGTGGCTTCCAATTTTCATCACACGTTGAAACTTTTCTGCCAGATGTTCAGGGCCTCCATAGAATGGCTTCACACTTCCCAGTCAAGCCCACACCTCCTCCACTTCCTATCAGATGCCTCTGCTCTGGTTTGGCCAGAATCTTTCCTATTGTTTGAAAATGCCACAACCATTCCAGCTTCTATGCATCATCAACTTATGTTTTCCTTCTTAAAATTCATTCTTTTTCCATCTATTTGTAGGAAGCAACGTTTGGGGTGTCTACTCTTCTGAACGATAATTTTGGGCACATGAAGCCCTAGCAACCATTTTGCACTACGTGACCCTGCTTTCTAAGCCACACTTGATTGGACTAACAGAGTACCTATGACCTAAAATGGAGTGATCAAATTCTCTTCCCTAAGAATTTGGAAATGGAACTGAAAACCCGTGTGGGTGTCTGGAGATGAACGTGTGACTTAGGAACTGTGGGTCAGCCACATTCTATTTTGTGGAAGAGAAACTATGGCAGCTTAATGGTAGAAAGGGAAGAGAGAGAGTATGTAACAGTTAGGGTTTTGGGTAGAAAACAGCAGAAACCACTTCTAGTTAACTTAGCAGAAAATATTCACTCTAAGGATGTTATGTAGTTCATAGGATCAATGAGAAGGCTAGGGAACCAGATTTGGAAAATGGACCGAGAGAGACTAGGCAGTCCAAAGACAGCCAAGGTGTCTTCCTAGGAACAGTGCAGTTAGAATGCCACTGTAAGCACCACTCTTGCCTCTTCTCGTCCACTCCTCCATATAGTAGCTCCAGTGATTCTCCTAAAATTTAACTCAGATTATGATACTCTCCTGCTATGATATAATAATCTGGCTGGTCTTTGTCTCAGTTCCTGGCATGGAGCCTCTAATATCATTGGAATTTCCCAAGTGATAAGAGTGTCTTTGTTATCTATGCTGGGTCCGATCATTTATGCTAATGAGGTGACTCATGCTAAGGCCCCTAGACGGCTTCTGCGAATGAGATGATTCAAGATGGTGGTAGACTGAGCCGGAAGACCAACCATGAGATTAGAGGGTTGGAGCTTTGAGCCGTGTGATATCAGCCAGATCTCCGGAGAAGGGAGGGGAGGCTGGAGATGGAGTTTAATCATGTGGGCCAATAATTCATTGAAACATGCCTGGGTAATGAAATCCTAATAGAAACTGGACACGAAGTTTAGTGGAGCATCCTGGTTGGTGCTGGGAGGATGACATGCCCTGAGTCTATGGGGAAAGAGGGCACAGATGTATGTGTGGGACCCTCCCTCTTTGTTTAATTGGTTCTGATTTGTATCCTTTATCATAAAACTGTAATTATCAGTCTTCTCCTGTGTACTTTAGTTCATGGGAGTTCGTGAGTCATTCTAACAATAACAAACCTGAGGGAGCCATGAAAATCTTAGAATTTGTAGCTAGTTGGTCAGAAGTGTGGGTGGTCTGAAGACCCTCAAACTTGCAGCTGGTGTCTAAACAGGGACAGTGTTGTTGAAGACCGTGCCCTTTGGCTTGTGGAGTCAGTGCTGACTCTGGGTGATTAGTGTCAGAATTGTATTGCATTACACCACCTGCTTAGCACTTCCATATACTTCTTGTTAGACCAGAATAAAACAATTATTCACAATAGCCTGCAGTGACCTTGCTAGACCAGCTTCCTGCCTGTCTCCCTGGCCTTATCTCCCTCTACTGTCCTCCACAGTCACTGCCTTCGGGGGATGACCTTTCTTCTGTCCCTCATACACACCAAGCTGACTCCATTTCAGTGCCTTGCACTTGCTCTTCCCTCTGCTTGGAATACCTTTCTTCCAGATGTTGGTGTGGACTTCCTTGAGGGTAGAAGCACTGTTGGCCTTGTTTACCTTTATACCCAAGACCTACAGCAGTAACTTGATTGGTTGATTGATTATACACTCATAGGTCACATAAGAGATCTGGTGAGTCTGTTAATTATAATTCTGCAACCTGCAGGATCAGATTATAGGTCTGTCTTTTTAGCTGAATTGGCTCTTTGGCGTTTAAGAGATAAGAGGTTCTTTTGGTGCTATCAGAGGTTTTTGGTTCTTGGACCATGGCATTAGCCAGGATATTTAAGCCCCAAGGTTGTAGTTTTCTTTCTGTGAACTCACCAGTGCATTCAGAAACAGCCAGTTCATTCAGAGTCTTTATATTTATTGCTCTCTCCAAAATAGTCAGTTGCAACCACCACTTGGTCTCCATATAGAGAAGGAAGCTTTGCCTTCCATATGCACTTAATCTCGGGCAGCCAGCAGTGATCGTTTAACTAACCATTTGCTACAGCATATCCTGGACTACCAGTATCTTATTTTCCACTGGCATTGAGGTCATCATCTCATGAAAGCCAACTGAGATAACCAATCCCAGATCCTAACTTTGAGTCAGTTTCCTGGAGCTATTTTTGGAATATTTCATTTATTCAGGGAAGCAAAACTACTCTAGGCTTTTAAAATAGGGAGTTCAATTCAGGAAATTGGAACAGAGGTCTTGGAAAGGTGGGAGAACAAAGAGGGAGGCAAAATGACTCAAAGATTGGTAATTTTAGGACGCCACTCCACCTCTAGGGCTGAGTGCCCAGTAGCGAACACGGTGTTACCCAGAGCTCATGACTGCTGTGCTGCTGAGGCTGCTGCTGGAACTTGACTGCCCAAGCAGGAACTCAAGAGCTCTCAGTTCCTCTTGGCACTTCTGCCACCACCACCATTATTGCTTTTGTCAGTGCTATCACTGCTGCTGCTGCTATTGCTGCTGTCACTGCTAGAATCAAGAAAAACACGGCTTTTCCCTGCCTCCTACTTTCCAGTATCCTGCCAGTGCCTCCCATGAGCATAATCAGCTGGCAGGGGAGTCTGGAAAATGTAGTCTTTAGGCTTCTGGCCCTGGTGGTGGGGAGGATGTAGAATGCGGCGAGTGTTAGCTGAGAGACCATGGATTCCATGTGACGCAGACTCAGAGGCCCTCCTCAGGCAAGCCTTCTTTGCCACCCAGACCAGAGCAGATCACACTGAGCTCACTCTCAAAGTTTACTGGCACTTTCTCCTCATAGAAATTCCTACAGTTTGTGATTGCATATTGCAATGTGTATGTACAAGTGTACGTGTGCATCTCCTGTGTGTGCAGAAGCTCCTTGAAGGCAGTGACTCTGTAGGTTTTGTTCTCCACCATATCTGTAGCCCCTGCACATGGTGGGCACTCAAATGTGTGTGGAACCAATGAACAGCTTCAAACAGCTCTGCCTTTCTGCCCATCCTTCACTCTTTTCTCTTCTCTCATCTTAATTCAGTCCCTTTCTATTATAGCAGTCAGATTATGCAATGAACTGTGACACTTAGAGTGGGAAACAAGCTTTCAGATGAGTTCTCATTACCTTTAAAAAATACATATTTCACAACAGTATCAATTAGGCTACCCAAATTCCAGATTATTCCAGCCCTTTTAGACTTCCTGCCCTTCAGGGTGAACATGCAAGTCTGTGTGTCCCTCCTCTTTCCAGGTCACATTAAGCTTAGGTGTCAGGTTGGAAAACTAGGTGGCATAGGAAGGATATGAAGGCAGTGGCTGTAAGAACAAACATCATGAAGATCCTGGCCGGGGGAGGAAGGGGCACGGACGAGGGGATTTATGTGAATGAAGAGGCTGGGTCAGGGCCTTGAGGCTTTGGACAAAGTGTGATGCAGAGGGGGATTTCCCCTGAATCAGCTGGAACATCAGGCCTCTAGTCACTATTTGGCCTTTTCAACATTAAAAATGACTACACTGGGGCTGCTGTAACAAAATACCACAGACTGAGTTTAGTGTCCTAGGGTGAGTACACAGGGAATACACCCCCTGTGAAATTAGGAGTGGTATCTCCCTTGGATACTACAAATAACGTCCCAGGGTATACATACAGGGAATAAAACCCCTGTGAAATTAGGAGAAGTGTCTCCCTTGGATACTACAAATAACGTTCCAGGGTATACATACAGGGAATACACCCCCTGTGAAATTAGGAGAAGTGTCTCCCTTGGATACTACAAATAACGTTCCAGGGTATACATACAGGGTGTACACCCCCTGTGAAATTAGGAGAAGGATCTCCCTTGGATACTACAAATAACGTCCCAGGGTATACATACAGGGAATACACCCCCTGTGATATTAGGAGAAGTATCTCCCTTGGATACTACAAATAACATCCCAGGGTATACATACAGGGAATACACCCCCTATGATATTAGGAGAAGTATCTCCCTTGGATACTACAAATAACATCCCAGGGTATACATACAGGGAATACACCCCCTGTGAAATTAGGAGAAGTATCTCCCTTGGATACTACAAATAACGTCCCCAGGGTATACATACAGGGAATACACCCCCTGTGAAATTAGGAGAAGTATCTCCCTTGGATACTACAAATAACGTCCCAGGGTATACATACAGGGAATACACCCCCTGTGAAATTAGGAGAAGTATCTCCCTTGGATACTACAAATAACGTCCCAGGGTATACATACAGGGAATACACCCCCTGTGAAATTAGGAGAAGTATCTCCCTTGGGTACTACAAATAACGTCCCAGGGTATACATACAGGGGAATACACCCCCTGTGATATTAGGAGAAGTATCTCCCTTGGATACTAGGAATAATGCCAGGGCATACATATGGAGTTTACATGCACTGTGATATTAGGAGTAGTATCTCCCCTGGACACTACAAATAATGTCCCAGGGTGAATACACAGGGTGTACACCCACTGTGATATTAGGTGTACTTTCTCCCTTGGATACTGTGAATAATGTACCATGGTGTACACAAAGGGTGTACACAAAGAATGTACACCTATTGTGTATTAGTTGTAGTATCTCCCTTGAGTACCATGAATAATGTTCCAGGGTATACACACGGGGGGTACACAAATCATGCTATTAGGAGTAATATATTTCCCTTAGATATATCTATAATATCCAGGTTGTTTTCTGCCATCTTTACTTGGTGATGCTACTTAGCTTGAAAGATGCAGATGGGGTTTCTTTCCTGGCAAGAATTCCTCAATGCTTACTGTCACAACCCAGTCTCACTGGGAGACTGCTGGTGCGATGTTGCCATATTGTGAGTTCAGCTCAAGGTTCAGGGACCCGGCTGGTTCACCAAATTTCATTCCCTTTAGTTTGTGGGCATTCCTTCAGGCTGTTAGTGCCCTCTGCTTCCTATTGTGCTTCTGCTATAGCCCGCTGTGGAAAATCTGCTCTGCTCTCCAGTGAGAATTAACACTGCAAACAGTTTGACATGCACTCTTCCAGTCTTCTGTGAGTTTACACATGTAGTATAAACAAGAGTGGAATTTGGGTGTTTCTTTTTTTATACAAGTGAGTTTATACTACAAATTCTTTGGCTTTATTTTTCCCTCCCCCCCTCCCCTCCCCGTCCCTTCCTTCCCCTCCCCTTCCCTTCTCTCCCCTCCCCTTTCCTTCCCTCCCCTCCCCTCCCCTCCTCTCCCCTCCCCTCTCTTCCCCCTCTTCTCCCCCTCCTCCCCTCCTCTCCCTCCCTCCCTCCCTCCTTCCTTCCCTCCCTCCGTCTCTCCTTCCTTCCCTCTGTCTCCCGCTACCCTCAGCCAAACAGACGTTTATAGACAGTTATCTTGATCCTCTGTGGATCTATAAAACAGCAAATTTGCATTCAAATACTTTGTACCTCTGTAGAACAAATCCATTTGCTGCAGATCAACCACTCAGTTTGTTGAAGATTCATTCTTCATTCACTACATAGCTTTGTACAAATTCTATTTTCATCACCATAGGCATAAATAATCCACCACCGGGGTGCTGGAAAATGATTTTTAGAACCAACATGAAGTAAGAGGCACCACTCTAAACATATGCCTGTGCCCCAGATTTCTATTAATAGCTCAACTCCTCAACTCAACTCCTGTCTGGCCCCTGACCCTAAACCTCTGCTTGGCTTCTGCCAAGCATGCCCTGACCTTGTGCAGGAGGAAACTTGAAGAAGCATCTCTACCTTTGCACACATTCACCTTGGAAAGACATAAAAATGATTAAACAGTAAGGCTGTGGGGTGGCATTCTCTTGGCAGATCCAAGTTTCTGTGAACAACTAACATTTATTCAACATTTACTGTGTACTAGAAACAGTTATAAGTGCTTTACATGTACAGTCACCCCTCTGTATCCATGGGTTTCACATCTATGGATTCAACCCACTGAGGATTGAAGATATATGTATTTTTAAATGGATGGTTGCATCTGTACTGAACATATACAGACATTTTTTTTCTTGTCATTATTCCCTAAACAATATAGTATAATAACAACTGTTTTTGTTGTTTTGAGTCAGGGTCTTGTTCTGTCACCCAGACTGAAGTGCAGTGGCATGAGCATGACTTAGTGAGGCCTTGACTTCCAGGTTTAAGTAATCCTCCCACCTCAGCCTCCTGAGTAGGTGGAGACTACAGTTGCATGCCACCATGCCCAGATAATTAATTTTTTTTTTTTTTTTTTTTTTTTTTAGAGATGAGGTCTCACTATATTTCCCAAGCTGGTCTTGAACTCCTGGGCTCAAGTGATCCTCCTACCTCAACCTCCCAAAGTGCTGGGATTACTGGCATGAGTCACTGTGCTTGGTCCAGTGTAACAACTATTTACATAGCATGTACATTGTATTAGGTATTATAAATAATGGGGATATGATTTAAAGTATACGGGAGGATGTGAATAGGTTATAAGCGAATATACAGCACAACTTTATTTGTATCAGGGACTTGAGCATCCATGGGTTTTGGTATTTATGGGGGGTGATAGGGGAGGTGGTAGTGTCCTGGAATCAATCCCCCATGGATACTGTGGGGTGATTGTATTAGCTCAGTTAGTTCTCCCAACCTTTTGAAGTGGGTTCATTAATCTCCATCCTTCACACCTAAGGAAAATGAGGCTCAAAAAGGTCAAGCCACTTGCGCCAGGACACACAGCTAAGTGTGGAGTAAGGATTTGAACTGGGGCAGTCAGACTTCAGCTCCTGTGCTGTCACAGAAAATGTTACCTGTAAATGCAATGAAGATTCAGTGAGGACCATCTACATCTCAGGCATTGTGTGAAAAACTTGGATTCACCGATGGCTGTAATGGCCCTTCTTCCCTTGTTCAGGATGACACTGTTTAAAGATTATAGGAACTCATCCTTTTAGAGGCCCCCACCCTGTACAATTTAAACAAAATGCTGTTATTTTAAATGTAACTTTTTCTTCTATAAGTATTTTGGAAGACTTTTCACAAATAATAATTTTGCCTTTGAAATGATCAGGCTGTGAACACCTTCTTTAATTTTCAGTTCCTGCGATTTCTCACTCACACTTGGAATTCTTGTGAAGTTAGGAAGCCTAACCTACACATTGTTTTCAAATGTAATGAAATACTTGTGAATATTAATTTAACAAATGAGGTTGACATAATGTTACTTTTGGTAGAGATTTAATTAAAAGTTATTGATTATGAATTAGCAGTGTTCCCTTCAGAGTTTTGAGCTAATCCTTTTTTTTTCTCAGTCTCAAACCTTTCCTTTGCCTTTGACTGACTTGTAGGTCCTGCACTGTGGCTGTGGGACCTAATGAATGAGAGGGCCATGCTCCCGGCCATCCTCCATGGTTCCTTATTTCCTAAAGCTGACCCTAAGTAGGCAGAATATTGACTCCCCACCAGGTAGGTGGTTGTAAGGACCTTCCTGCCCAGGCTACTTTACTCACTGGCTGCTGGGGTCTTTTATAGGGGGAGCTGAGTGACGACTTATGAGGAAGGGTCATACATTACAGCTGGCATGGTATATTGATGTCCAAAAGTGCTCTCATTTAGTTGTTTCAATTCATTGTCTGCAGGCATGGGACATCCAATTTGCTTCCTGGGTTAACAGAGAACCTGTCATATCTATAGCTTGGTTTTCCTGTCTTTTTAAAAAATTATCAGTTGGTCTTGCTTGGTGATGGTGTCTGTCTGTTTCACATATGGTCTACCAGGTAATCTGGAATAACATAGTTAAAAATCGGCTCGGATTCTCATCCTGTCTGTGGTACTTACTGTATGACCTTAGGCAAACCACTTAACCTCTCTAAGCCTCCATTTCTAGTTTGTAAAATAATTATAATAATAGTATCCGCTTCATAGATTCTATTCCAAACTGGCTGGCTTTGTGTTCTTTGGAGCTGGCAGCTGTTTAAACCTTACTTTCTTTTATAGATTCCCTCAAACACTTTTGCTGGACCCTCTAGGCCAGCAGTTCCCAACCTTTTTTGTACCAGGGACTGGTTTCATGGAAGACAATGTTTCCACGTATGGGGCAGGGTGTATGGTTTCAGAATGAAACTGTTCCACCTCAGCTCATCAGGCATTAGATTCTCATAAGGAATGTACAACGCAGATCCCTCGCATGTGCAGTTCACGAAAGGGTTTATGCTTCTGTGAGAATCTAATGCTGCCAATGATCTAACAGGAGGCAGAGCTCAAGCGGTAGTGCTTGCTCACTCACTGCTCACCCCCTGCTGTGTGGCCTGGTTCCTAACAGGCCACGAAGAGGTACCAGTCGGTGGCCTGCGGGCTGGGGACCCTTGCTCTGGGCAGCAGCTCCCTGGTATGGAATTGCTCTCTAGGTCTTGTGTCCCAAAGACAGCCCTCCCCTCTGCTGTTTCACTTTCTCAGGAGTGAGCCTGAGGAACCCCTGGACTACAAGGAGCACATCTCAGGCTATCTGAGCAGCCTCGGTGCAGCCTTGAAGAGAGAGGAAAGCACTCTCCAGTCTCCCCTCTTTTTTTATTTTTGAGACAGGGTCTCACTCTGTCACCCAGCCTGGAGTGTAGTGGGTGCGATCACAGCTCACTGCAGCTTCCAACTCTCAGGCTCAAGCGATCCTCCCACCTTAGCCTCTTGAGTAGCCAGGGCCACAGGCATGCATCACCATGCCTGACTAATTATTTTTATTTATTTATTTATTTTCTTAGAGACAGGGTGTTGCTATGTTGTTCATGCTGGTCTCAAACTCCCGGGCTCAAGCAGTCCTCTCACCTCAGCCTCCCAAAGTGCTAGGAATACAGATATGAGCCACTGCACCCAGCCCACTCTCCCTTCTTTGAAGGAGTCTCACAATAGTGCTTTCTTCAAAGAAAACCCCCTCACAAAATCCTCTCTCTGTCTTTACTCTGTTGAAGTGGAATTGAGGGGTTCAAGAGTTCTCAGCCAGTTCTTAACTGTCTACTTTGAGGATTCCTTCAGTGGGATATGTTCATACTCACTTTGGTATCTGGTACCTTTCACATCTTAGCACTTCCACCCTGGCACATACGCATAATCCTTACCACAGTCATCTGTAGAAAGTGCTATATCATTATCCCCATTTTACAGATAAAGAAAAAACTTAGAAAAGTTAAGTGACTTGTTCATGGTCTCACCGCTAAGAGGAAGGGTCAGGATGAGACCCAATTTAGTTACTTCAAGCAACCATCTGAACTGCTCAGAAATATATGGGTCCACCATTTGGGCTGGGCTCAGCTGGACAGTTCTTCTGCCAGTCTTGCCTGGAGTCACTCATGTGGCTGTAGTCATCTGATGGCTAGATTGGGGTCGATGATATAAGATGGCCCCACTCACATGCCTGATAACTGGTGCTGGCTATCGGCTGGAACTCTTTCTTCATGTGTTCTTCTATCTTCGAGGAAGCCAGGCTCAGCTTCCCCACATGATGATCTTAGGGTTCCAAGAGGACTAGAGCAACATTTGCAAATGTCTTGAGGTCTAGGCTTAGAAGTACCAAAGTGTTATTTTCACAACATTCTATTGGTTAAAGCAAGTCCCAGGCCTGCTCAGATTCAAGGGGTGGTGAACAATGGCATACCAAGCAGGGAAATGACTGGCAGTGGGATAACAACTCCTGGGTGCAGTTAGTTAGAGGGTGCATTTTTCTATAGAGAATTGTAAAGCAATAAGAAAACTAACTAAAAGCTGGTTGCTTCTTATTTTAATATCACCTTGTGCTAGCAATTCTAAGCCATGCAATAAAATTCTCTTCCCTACTGGAGCAAACTGCTCCCATCACTCCTCCTCCTTAGTCAGTCCTTAGTGGGGAAAAAGACCCCACCCCTTGATGGGAGTGGTGACAAAGTCACATTGCAAAGGGGCACATGCACTGGGTTGGGAAGAATTATTGCAGCCTACTTTGTAAGCAGCCACAGGGGAGAGATGTGGGGAGAGGGTCTATGAAATGAGGACACTATTTCCTACTTCACATTTTCATTTAGACCCAATGCTGCAGCGTCTGAAAGATGCCAGTATCATTTTCAGCTTTTTAAAGTTAGTCAATTATATTCCTGTGAACTAGTAAAATAATTAATAAATGTTAACATTTGCATGTCATTTTAATTAAGAAATAAATGTATTTGAGTGAAAAAGTGCCTGCCAGCTTACCCATTAATTATCAGAGTACTTAAAAGCACCCTTTGCAAGCTGGAACCTAAAGTACATTGATAAAATTAGTCCTCAATCATCTTTTGCCAACATGAGTCACAGTCTTTCATCTTTCCTTGCAATTCAAACTGCCAGTCAGGTGAAGGTAAGGGAACCTGTACCTGCTAGGAAGAGGCAGAGTCATTTCTACTCTTTCTATACAGTTTGGGTTCTAGGCAGACAGTTTTACTGCAGAGGATGTTTCTATTAATAGTACCTTCTATTTCCTACTTCTTTTGTTTAAAAAAATTAAGAATATGCTTTATCAAGTGATGAAATTAACTTACTTGTGATTAGTGTTCTATGTTTTGCTGGGATTGTCACTTATTCTCTGTTAGACCAAGGTTTTAGGTCTTACTCTGTCACCCAGGCTGGAGTGCAGTGGCCCAATCATAGCTCATTATAACCTTGTACTCATGAGCCCAAGGGATTCTCCTGCCTTAGCCTTCCAAGTAGTTAGAACTACAGGCATGTGCCACCATGGCTGGCTAGTTTTTTTGTTTTAAAAAATTTTGTAGAGATGGGGTCACTCTGTGTTGTCCAGGCTGATCTCAAACTCCTGACCTCAAGCAATACTCCCACCTTGGTCTGCCAATGTGCTGGGATTATAGGTGTGAGCCACTGTATCTGTAATTTTTTTTTTAAAGAATTCCTTTTACAAAACATTGAGAAACATAACACAATTAAGATAAATGCACAAAATATGTAAGGTATTTTGAATTATTATAAAGCAAACACTCGGGTCAAAAATAGTCTATTACCAGGATTCCAGTAGACCCTGCATACCCCTTCCCAATTATAAAATTTCCCTCTCCCTAAAGGTAACCACTATCCTGGCCTTCATGGTTATCATGTCCTTGCATTCTTTCCAATAGTTTTGCCACCTAAGTATGAATCCCTAAATATGATATTTTTAGTTTCACCTATTTTTGAACTTTGTATATTTATAACCTTATATAATCATAAAATATGTGTCACTCAGCATTGTATTTGTGAAATTTATCTACATTGTTGGGTGTAGTTTTGATGCATTAATTTTCACTATGGTATGCCATGGAATAAATATGACCACAGTTTGACTATTGGACATTTGCTTCATATTAATAATAATGAGTAATGCAGCTATGAACGTTCTTGGGCATGGCTTTTCATGTGTATATCCTATATTATGTAAAACCACTTCTGGGCACTTCCAAACCTAGGAGTGGAATTTCTGGGTCACAGGGTGAGCAATATCAAGTGGTAGATTTTGCAAACAGTTTTCCAAAGTGGTGGAAGCATTTTACACACTCTTCAGTAGCACATAGGAATTTCTGTTGCTCCTCATTCTTTTCAGCACTTTGTGTTATCTTTTAATCAGGACTCTCCAACCCCTGGTACCAGTCTGTGGCCTGTTAGGAACCAGGCCCCACAGCAGGAGGCAAGCAGTGGGTAAGCGAGCTTCATCTGCATTTAGAGCTGCTCCCTATTGCTTGCATTAAGGCCTGAGCTCCGCCGCCTTGCAGATCAGCGGTGGCATTGGATTCTTATAGGAGCATGAACCCTATTGTGAACTGTGTATGTGAGGGATCTAGGTTACATGCTCCTTTTAAGAATCTAAGCCAGGCACAGTGGCTCACACCTGTAATCCCAGCACTTTGGGAGGCCCAGGTGGGTGGATCACCTGAAGTCGGGAGTCAAGACCAGCCTGACCAACATGGAGAAACCCCATTTCTACTAAAAATACAAAATTAGCTGGGCATGGTGGTACATGCCTGTAATCTAGCTACTCAGGAGGCTGAGGCAGGAGAATCGCCTGGACCTGGGAGGTTCCAGTGAACTGAGATTGTGCCATTGTACTCCAGCCTGGGCAACAGGAGTGAAACTCTATCTCAGGAAAAAAAAAGAAAGAAAGAATCTAATGCCTGATGATCTGTCACTGTCTCCTATCACTCCTATATGGGACCATCTAGTTGCAGGAAAACAAGCTCAGGGCTCCCACAGATCTACGTTATGGTGAGTTGTATAATTCTTTCATCATATGTTACAATGTAATAATAATAGAAATAAAGTGTACAATACATGTAATGCACTTGGATCACCCTGAAGCCATTCCCTCAAATGCCCGATCCTGGGTCTGTGGAAAATTTGTGTTCATGGAACCAGTCCCCGGTGCCAAAAAGTTTGAAGACTGTTGTTTTCGATGTTAACCATTCCGGTATGTGTTGAGTGTATCTCATTGTGGTTTCAATTTGCATTTCCCTTGTGATTAATGATATTCAGCACCTATGTGTGTTTACTGCCTCTTTTGTAGAACACCAGTTTGAATTTCTTACCCTTTGTTCTACTGGATTCTCTGTTATTTTATTTTTGATTAACTTTCAGCAGTTTTTACTAGAGTCTGGTTATGAGCCTCTTGGTTATATGTATTAAAACTACACTCTCCCACTCTTGTTTGTCTTTTCACTCTTCTGCTTATCAAAACAGAAGCTCTTAATTTTGGCAAATAAAAATTCTTAACTTTAATGCATTCTAGTGCATCTCTCTTTTCCTTTATGGTTTACAGGCTTCCTTTGTCAGTCATGAATTCTCCTATATGTAATTTTCTAAAAGCTTTATCGTTTTATACTTCAATCTACAATCTACCTGGAGCTGATTTTTGTGAATGGTGTGAGAGGGAGTCAAGTCTCAGTTTTTGCCTTTGTCTCTCCATTTCACGTAGTACTTGAGAAGCTATCTTTTTTGCATTACTCTGATCTTTATGCTGTGGCCACACTTTCCCTGAGCTGCCCCTGTCCCTCATTGACATGTTGAAGGTACTAAAGCTGGGCCAATTCTGCTTGATGTGGGCTCTTCTAATGGGAACCTGTGCTTGGATGCTACCCATCAGCCAAACCAGACTTTCTTGGAACTGCAGATTGGTCTGAGGCTCTTTTTACCAGTCTTCTTCCCTCCCGTCACGGGGTGTCAGACAGGTGTGGTCTGAAGGCTCCCCCTGCGTAAGCATGCTCTCTCCCCCTCTATCCTCCCCAAGTATCTCCCCCAACAAATATCTTGCATGTCTTGCTCATCTTGACATCTGCTAATTGGAGGACCTGAATTGACATAGAGTGAGTAGATCCTAGAATAAGAGAGTCATGTTTCAGTGTGAACGGGACAAAGGGCTGGGCTAAGTTCAGGGCAAAAGAGAATGGATATGGAGAATGGATTGAACGACTTTCTCAAAGAAGAGTGCATGGAAACTTGTGCCCGACAATGTAGAAGGCAAGGGAGGGGGTGGAGTTGAAGACAATTCCAACACTGAGACTCAATCACCATGTCACTGAAAAGGAACTCATTTCAGGGAACTATTATGACACTATTTCTATACTAATTAAGAGATTTTTATGGAAACAATTTAATAACAATGTTGTTACTTTTATATTGGGCTTCAACAGTTTACTAGATAAATTTATACATTATCTCATTTACTCTTTAACAGGACTTTGGAATACAAGGGGAAAGGGGGAACACTTAAAGGAGGTCCTATTTGACTCTCCCTTCCTGGGTCTTCACTGCTGACCCTTTCACTCCAGGCCCTTCTTCACTTCTGTTTCCAAGGGATGAAATCACTAAATCGCTCAGGTTAGGCCATCTGCAGTCCAGATGACAGGCCAGGGTGATGTTAGCATGCGATGAGATGGCATGTAGTGAAAGAGATGTTAGGCCGTGTGAAGGCTGAAAAATGAGGGTTTAGGGGAGAAGGGTCTGGGATATACATTGATTTGGCTGGGACAGCTTATTTTATAATACTTAGGGATGGTGACTGATACAGTTTGGATATTTGTCCCTCCAAATCTCATGTTGAAATTTGATCCCCCAGTGTTGGAGATGGGGCCTAATGGGAGGTGTTTGGGTTATGGGGGGCAGATCCCTCGAGAATGGCTTGGTGCCCTCTCCATCATAATGAGTGAGTGCTCACTACTAGTTTACATGAGAGTGGTTGTTCAAAAGAGCATGACATTCCTTCCCTCCCCTCCCTCTCTGTCTCTTGCCCCCTCCCTCACCATGTGACACACTGCTCTCCTTTCTCTTCCACTGCAACTGAAAGCTTCTTGAGGTCCTCACCAGGAGCAGATGCTGGCGCCATGCTTCTTGTATGGACTGCAGAACCATGAGCCAAATAAACCTCTACTGTTTATAAATTACCCAGTCTCAGGTATTCCTTTATAGCAACACAAAGTGAACTAATATAGTCACCCCCACAGGGGGGTGAAGTGTTGATTTTGGGGGGTCATGCATAAATTATATCACTGTCAGAGAAGGCGAGAGAAGGACAATAGAAAGCAGAGCCATGTAGAGAAGGAATGATCATTATGGGTGGTTGGCAGAAGAAGGACAATACTAAATTTGAAATATTTTAGATGGGGGTGTGTGTGTGTGTGTGTGTGTGTGTGTGTGTGTGTGTATCCTAGCCTCAGGGAGAGTAAGAAAAGAGAATTTGGTGGTAGGAAGAGTGAAAGAGATGTTGGAATCAGGAAGATTCTAAAGAACTTTAGGGAACTTAAGATTGGCAGCCATTAATGTGGGCTCCCTCAGCTAGCCAGTATTAAGCATCTCCTGTGGCTGCTGTTCACTACCGATGGGACAGATGTTGTGTCTTAGGGAAGGGAGCCAGACTTGGAAGCTCCTTCTATTCTAGGATTGGACAGACAGGTATTTATTTAAAAGAACCAGATGGTTCAAAGGAGTTTCTAATTTAATACTGTCGGGCATCAGGTTTCAAACTAAATTTGGGCTCTGCCTTCCAGCTTTCCTGTTGGCCCTGGATTGAGAATAGCCTCCTGTTTTACCAGCCATCTGGTCCCTCCAGATCTCTGCTGCTGAGTGACATCTCCAAATGTCTCCTCACAGAGAGGACAGCATCTTAAACAAAATCTATAGGGCAAATATATATTTTTCTAATAGGTGAGATCCTGGAGAGGAATAGGTCCCCATGTTGAAAGGACCCATGTGATGTGAGTCACACTTGTGTTTGATTTGATAAGTGGCTTCTTGAGCAGTCACATGTTGAGGTGTGCTCTATACTGGATAGTCCATGCCTGTGCTTCTAGATCTTTGATTTTCTAGGATTTCCTTTTCTAAATAAGCAGGCTCTTGTGCTAATAATTTATCATTTAGTATCAATAACTGTTCATAAATACCCGCTGTGTGCTAGATATTGCTGGCACATATACCTCTGGTCTTCTAAAATGACAAAAAATAGAGAATGATTTAACTCTAACCATGACATTAATCTTTTGAGGACAATAATCCATTATTATTTTCAACAGGACTGTTTCTGGATAGAAGAGGCTAAGGCCATCCCCAGGACTTGACTTGTCTGCAGTGCAAGACAAGTTGCACTACGAAGTCTCTTTGCTTCCTATTCTCAACTCCTCCCACTGGCAACCCAGCATTTTTATCAGGCCAAAGTGAATGACAAGGGCTAACTTGAAGAGGCTGTGAAGTTACACAATGCATCCATGTGACCAGGAGGGTTGACTAGACTTGGATGGAGGTGTTACCACTTGGTTTGGTGAAGTCTGGGGTTTACAGACTTCGGGCATGTGTGTGAGCCTCAGGCCCTTCCTTCTAAGTGGCAGATGGCAGAGCCACCTCAATGTACTCTGCCAGCTGCCCGTTCCATGTGCCTGGGTGGGATTGTCCTGCTCTGCCTTCCACAAGGATGGCTTTGTCTGCCAGAAAGAATAATCAAAACTGAAACAAATGTGTAACGATACCTGGATAGCTACAGCTCAGTTGGCTCCCGACAGGTCTCTGGCTAGAAGAGCCTGAGCAGCTACAGTGGGAAGGTGGATGCTGTAGGACCAGACAGATGGTGGGCAGCTGTCATCCACTGCATCCTAGTCCCCTTCAGTCTCACGTTACAAATGACCCTAAGGCTATGTGTGAGCAGATTTGAAAATTTAAAAAGTTCAGTTGATTACATTTATCACAGGTTTTCTCAATAACAGGCAGGCAATAAAACTGGTCACCATTCCCCCAAATAGATTTTGCAATGCCTGGGGTCTCCTCTTAATATATAATGGAGGAGTTGCTAGGAGTAGCAGATCTGAGCGTATGTCTCTAATAGGTTTTTTCTTGCAAAAAATCTTATAGTTATGGTTTAAGTTCTCATTGCCCAACTGTATCCTCTGAGTCATTGTCCTGTCACAGCCATATTTCTGGCTGGCATTGTATCTGCAACCAAGAGTGTGATTGCAAGAACACAAGGCACTGTGGAAAAGATAGATGAGATTTGTGAGTCAGGAGTTCTGCTCGTCAGGTCTGAGGCTGTTCATTTCCTGGGTTTGTCCAGTGGACCTTAAGCCATGGAAAGCATAATACTTAGGGATGGTGAACCTGGCACCACCCTGCTTGCATTCTTTGCTCCAGGACTTCTGATCTAGTTGTCCTTCTCTGTCCCCCATGCTTGGTCTCTGAGCCCTGACACCTACTGTTCTCTAGATTGGGGGTTTCTCTCGCTTCATCCTCCCCTCCCTCAGCCCACTATGCCCTCTGTCAGGCTAACTGGTCTTACTCCGCAGTGGAGTCTGAGGTTTGCTGTTGCTTCCTGTGGGGGAGGCTTTTCTGAGCCCCCAAGCCTGGTGCTGTGTGCTCCTGTGACGGATCCTGCTTCTTCTGTACACCAGGTATTGCCATCTTGCTTCTGACTTTTCCCCTACAAGCTACATTCTCCATGAGGTAGGGAATTATGTGTTTATTTTTCCCAGCACAGAGCCTGGTGCACAGTGGGTGCTCAGTGGTTGAGTGGATGAATGGACCTCAGTGATCCTTTGCTTCCCTCACACTGAGAAGGTCTGGTCAGCTCATTTCTCTTTCTCCTCTCCCTTGTTTCTTGCTGACTCTTCTGGAGCACCAGTGAAAACATAGTCCTTGCCTGGCCTTCTGTTTTTTTTTTCCCCTCCCCATTGCTTTAATTAACTTAGAGATTCAGTGGACACTTAGACAAAAGATAGAATTTGATTGTCTCTGTAGTATACCTGGATGCCACTTCTCTGAAGTCTGTTGGAATGAAGTAATAAAACCTTGTAGGTTTTGTTTGTTTTCCAGCTGCCTCCTGGTTATAAAAGCAAAGCAAAACTAGGGAGAAGACCAATGCCAGAGCCTTTGTTACAAAAATGTCAGCATTACTTGCAACTCTCTTTGGTTTGGGGCTCTTTTGTGTCACAGATGTTTTCAAATTGATCTGGAGATTTACAGCATTTTGACCAGAAGATACCCCAAGAGCAGGCAGTGAGCAATCACTATCTTTACTCCTGGTCTGCCTTTTGTATTAGGTTGGTGCAAAAGCAGCTGCATTTTTGCCATTAAAGTTATTTCTGCACCAACCTAAATATAACGTGTGATGATGCAGAGCACCCAAACGAGAGAGTGTGTGACTGTGCAGGCATCCACTGCGCCTCAGTGTTTATTTCTTCCAGCTTAGGGCTGTGGCTCATCTTGTCATAGTTTCACAAAAGGATTATTTCCTAGTCAAAAAGAGAATCACACAGGTAGAAATCAAGGTGGGGGAAAGGATGAAACAACTGTAGAGGTACAAATGAACCCAGCGGGATGTTGTAAGATTGAGAACCAGGAGTAGGGGAGCCTTGTTAGTCTCTGACTTACAGACCTTGAATCTGACCCTGAGGCATTCTTCCATCTAAGAGCAATTATTGGAGTTGAAAGAAAACCACTTAGTTTTACTCAAGTTTGTTTTAAAATATTTATAATGAGGGGTGGGCGTGGTGGCTCATGCCTGTAATCCCAGCACTTTGGGAGGCTGAGGAGGGCACATCACGAGGTCAGGAGATTTAAACCATCCTGGCCAACATGGTGAAACCCTGTCTTTACTAAAAATACAAAAATTAGCTGGGTATGGTGGTATATGCCTGTAAGCCCAGCTACTCGGGAGGCTGAGGCAGGAGAGTCACTTCAACCTGGGAGGCAGAGGTTGCAGTGAGCCGAGATCACGCTGCTGCACTCCAGCCTGGCAACAGAGCAAGACTTTGTCTAAAAAAAAAAAAAAAAAAATACATGTGTGTGTGTGTGTATATATATATATACATATGTGTATATATATGTAATATATATGTATATGTGTGTGTGTATATATATACACACACACACATATATTCATAATGAAACAAGAATTAGAAGAAGAATGGGCACCTAACAGATGCCAGCTACTGAGTCATCCCCTACTGAGGAGGACATTTACTTAGTCATCATCTCATTTAATTGTTTTGATTAGATATTGAGAATATTCATAAAATATATATGATGTGTAAAGAATCACAATATTGGCCAGGCATGGTGGTTTATGCCTGTAATCCTAGAACTTCTGAAGGCCAAGGCAGGAGGATTGCTTTTGGCAAGAAGTTCAATACCAGCCTGTGCAACATAGTGAAACACCATCTCTACAAAAAAATAAATAAATTAGCCAGGTGTGGTGCATGCCTGCAGTCCCAGCTACTCAGAAGACTGAAGTGGGAGGATTGCTTGAAACCAGGGGCTTGAGGCTGCAGTGAACCGTTATCACATCACTGCATTCCAGCCTGGGTGACAGAGCAAGACCCTATCTCTAAAAAAATAAAAAGAAATACAAAAGAGTGAACACCTGTGTCCAGCATTACCTTTGGGTGTGCTGTAGAATCTGTGTTCTTCCCTTGTCGGATGTAGCCGTTCTCCTGAATTTTGTGTTTATTGTTCACTTTCTTTCTAAAATACGTTTTTACTTTTTGCTCCAAAATGACATGTTGTTAGTTTTGAATGTTGTTGGACTTTATACAAATGGAATCATACTGTATGAATTTTCTGCAAGTTGTGTTTTTCACTCAGATATTTGAACTTGAGTTTCATTCGTGTAGTTGTGTGTCACTGCAATTAATTCCTATTACAGGAATTATATAGTGCTAGAGTGTATAAATATACCCCAGTGTGGTTTATTCATTCAGATGTGGATGAATGTTTGGATTGTTTCCATTTTTAAAACACGATATAGACAAGACTTTTTTGATCATTCTTGTATGAGTCCCTTTGTGGACATGTACAGGAGCTCTAGGGTATAATCCTGCATGTGGACCTGCTGGGTCACAGGGCACATGCCTCTTCATTCCTGCTAGATTATTTCTACTTATTTATCAAGTGGTTGTACCAATTTACACTTTCACCAGCAGTGTAATTGTTCTGGTTTTTCCATCATAGCCAACACCTGATTCTGTCAGACTTTTAAACTTTTGCCAGTCTGGTAGTTATGAAATAGCATCTTATGGTGGTTTGTTTCTTTTTTTTTTTTTTTGAGACAGAGTCTTGCTCTGTCACCAGGGTGCCAGGCTGGAGTGCAGTGGCGTGATCTTGGCTCACTGCAACCTCCGCCTCCCTGGTTCAAGTGATTCTCTTGCCTCAGCTTCCTGAGTAGCTGGGATTACAGGCGCCCACCACCATGCCCAGCAAATTTTTGTAGTTTTAGTAGAGACTGGGTTTCACCATGTTGGCTAGCCTGGTCTCAAACTCCCAACCTCAGGTGATCTGCCTACCTCATTCTCCCAAAGTGTTAGGATTACAGGCGTGAGCCACTGTGCCTGGCCAAGCATATTTTCATATGGATATGGATACTTATGTTTCTTCTACTCTAAAGAGATAGTTCAAGCCTTGCCAATCTTAATGATTTTTTAAATAATTTCAATTTCTATTTTAGATTCAAGGGGTACATGTGCAGGTTTATTACGTGGTTATATTATATGATGCTGCGGTTTTGGGTACATTCATTCCTGTCACCCATGTCGTAAGCATAGTACCCAGTAGTTTCTCAATCCTTCCCTCCCTGTCCCACCTCCAATAGTCCCAGTGTCTATTGTTGCCACCTTTGTGTCCACGTGTACCTGACGTTTGGCTCCCACTTAAAGGGGGGACATGTGGCATTTGGTTTTCTGTTCCTGCATTAATTTGCTTAGGATAATGACCTCCAGCTATATCCATGTTGCCACAAAGGACATGATTTGGTTCTTTGTTATGGCTGCATCTATCTTTTTCTATTAAGATGTCTTTTCTTATAGATATATATGACTTCTTTATGTATTTTAGATACTCAGCTGTATGTTGCAACAAATAACTTCTCTATTTGTAATTGTTCTTTAAAATTCTCTAATAGTTTCTTTTGTTGAACGTGTGTTCTAATTTTAGCTTAGCCAAAGTTATCAAACATTTCCTTCATATAAATTATTTATACAACAACTTCGTATGCAATCTTTCTTACTGAATGTTATAATCACATTCCCTATATTATCTCCTACCAGTTTTATCATTTTACCTTTCACACTGAGACCTACAGTCTACGTGGAATTGATGTTTGTGTTCAGTAGGATAGGTCCAATAGAAATAGGATCATATTTCTTTTTTTCTTTCCTGTGTGAACACTCAGTACTCTCAGCACCATGAATTTCCACATCGTGAGCAATGGCAGCTTTGTCATAAATGTACTTATACATATGGGTCTGTTTCTGGAACCTATTCTATTTCATCGTTCAGTATACCTCTGTGCCTCCACTATCTTGATTACTAGAGCTTTTTAATAATTCTCGATACTTGATAGGGCAAGGCCTCTTGTCTTACTCTCCTTTGAGGGTGTCTTGGCTATTCTTGGTCCCTTGCAATTCTCTGTAAACTTTGGGTTAACCCATCAAATTCCCCAGAAACCCCTTGTTGTGTTTTTTTCTCATTGGGTTTTGAGGTCTCTCTTTTGAGAGTGGCCCTAATGCAAGATTGTCACTCTCTAGGAGAGCCCTGTGCAGAGGAGAGCTAGGATCAGGTGTGTCAGCCAGGTGAGACATGGAGGAGGTGGCACAGCAAAACACATGAAATAATAGAAGCAGTTTTTTTAAATTACTTAAAGATTGCAGAGAGAGGAGACATCATAAAACTAGCGGGGGCCAGGCACAGTGGGTCACGCCTGTAATCCCAGCACTTTGGGAGGCTGAGGTGGATAGATCACCTGAGGTCAGGAGTTCAAATCCAGCTTGGCCAACATGGTGAAACCCCATCTCTACTAAAAATACAAAAAAATTAGCCAGGCATGGTGGTGGGTGCCTGTAATCCCAGCTGCTCAGGAGGCTGAGGCATGAGAATCGCTTGAACCCAGGAGGCGGAGGTTGCAGTGAGGCAAGATGGCACCACTGCACTCCAGTCTGGGCAACAGAGTGAGACTCTATCTCAAAAACAAACAAACAAAAAAACCCTAGCAGGTCCAGCAGGAAGAGAGGGGGAGCTGAATGGGACCTGCAGGGGCAACCAGAGGGGTGGAAAGCAAAAAGAGAGAGAGAGTGAGGAAGGGACCTGGGGGCCAAAGCCTTTTTTGGTGTCCAGGGCATTGCCCAAGCAGGTTTTCCACAGGGGAGTTCTTAACTGGTTGGTTTAAAGCAAGCAGGCACGAGTTCCAAGGGGTCATGCTGTGACTGAGAGGTAGTCACTGCAGCATGTCTGCACAGTCACTGCAAGATGTGGGGGGCATTGGGGCAAGTCAAGTAGGTTGCATCTGGTTGTCTTATAGGGAGGTGGTCACCAGGAGGTGGTTGTATAAGGCAAATACCTGGATCAACCACACTGCAGAACTAGGAGTCAGGTGGAGAACTGGAAATTGTGTTAAAGGCAGCTAAACTCTACTTATGGTATGAGGAAGTCCAACTTATATTTAAAATGGATGCCAAGGCAACATGAAGTTATAAGAATTCACAGCCCAGCATGGTGGCTTATGCCTGTAATCTCAGAATTTTGGGAGGCTGAGGCTGGTGGATCACCTGAAATCAGGAGTTTGAGACCAGCCTAGTCAGCATGGTGAAACTCTGTCTCTGTTAAAAATACAAAAATTAGCTGGGCAAGGTGGCACATGCCTGTAGTCCCAGCTACTTGAGAGGTGGAGGGATGAGAATCGCTTAAAGCCTGGGAGACAGAGGTTGCAGTGAGCTGAGATCATGCTACTGCACTTCAGGCTGGGTGACAGAGTCAGACTCCATCTCAAAAAAAGAAAAGAAAGAAAGAAAAAGGAATTCACTACACCCCTGACCTAATGGAATCTTTATAGCAATCCTATTAGAGGATTATTGGAGATTGATCCCTTGATGAATTTTAGGATAGGTTTTTTTTTTGTTTGTTTGTTTTTTACTATTTCTGCCCCCAAAAAGGCTGTTGGAATTTTAATAGCGATTGTATCGAAGCTATAGATTACTTTGGGTAATCTTGTCATCTTAACAATGTTATATCTGCCAACCTATGAACAAAGGACACCTCTTCATTTATTTATATCTTCCAGCAATGTTTTATGGTTTTCAGTGTACAAGTCTTTTGCTTCCTTGTTTAAATTTATTTCTAAGTTGGTTTTGTTGTTGCTATTGTTGAGACAGGGTCTTACTCTGTTGTCTAGACTGGAGTGCAGTGGTGCAATTAGAGCTTACTGCAGCCTCGACCTCCCTGGCTCAAGTGATATTCCCACCTCAGCCTCCCAAGTAGCTGGGACTACAGGTGTGCACCACCATGCCTGACTAATTTTTTAAAATATATTTTTAAATAGAGGCGAGGTTTTGCCATGTTGCCCAGGCTGGCCTTGAACTCCTGGGCTCAAGGAATTTGACTGCCTTGGCCTCTCAAAGTGGTGGGATTACAGGTATTAGCCACTGCACCAAGCTGTTTATTTGTTTATTTATTTTTTAATGTGTCTTCCTGATGCCTTTGTAAATACATTGTTTTCTTAATTTCCTTTTTGGATGGTGGGTTGTATGTGTATAGAATTGCAACTTATTTTTGTGTTTGATGTTGTATCCTAGAACTTTGCTGAATTCATTGATTCTCTTTCTCTCTGTCTGTGTATGTATATATATAAACTTTAGGGTTTTCTACAAATGAGATCAGGTCCTCTGGTTACAGGAATAATTTTACTTCTTCTTTTCAAGTTTGAATGCCTTTTATTTCTTTTTCTTGTCTGATTGTTCTGGCTAGAACTTCTAATACTATGTTGAATAGAAGTGACAGAAGTGGTCTTTAGTCTCTCTTGATTTGGAGGGAAAAGCTTTCAGGTTTTCATTTCTGAGAATGATGTTAACTGTGTTTTTTTCATGTTTGGGATATAGCATATTGAGAAAGTTCCCTTATATTACTATTTTATTGAATATTTTTATCATGATAGGATGTTGAGTTTTTTTCTGCATCAACTGAGATGATCATATTTTTTTTTTCTCCCTCATTCCACTAATGTGTTGTAGTACATTGATTTTTGTATGCTGAACCCTCCTTGCATTCTGTGGAATAAATACCACTTCATCAAAGTATATAATACTTTTAATATGCTTCTGAATTTGGTTTGCTAGTATTTTGTTAAGGTTTTTGTATCACTATTCATAAGAGATATTTGTAGTTTACTTTTCTTGTGGGGTCTTTGGCTTTGGTGTCTGGATAAGGCTAACCTCACAGAATGAGTTAGGAAATGTCCCTTCTTTGAAACTGTTTGCAGAGTTTGAGAAGAATTTGTGTTAATTCTTTTTAAATGTTTGGTACAATTCACTGGGGCTTCTCTTTGTTAGAGGATTTTTGATTATTGATTCAATCGACTCACTAGTTATAGGTCTAGTATGATTTACCATTTCTTTTTAAGTCAGTTATGGTAGATTATGTGTTTCTAGTAATTGTCCCTTTCATCTAGGTTATTCAATGTGTTGACATACAATTGTTCATAATACTGTCTCGTAATCTTCTTTATTTCTGTAGCATCAGTAGTAATGTCCTCAGCATCGTTTTGTATTTTAGTAATTTGAGTCTTCTCTCTTGATTTTTTTAAAGTCAATCTCATCCAAGTTTTCTTAATTTTGTTGATATTTTCAAAGAACCAACTTTTGGTTTTGTTGATTTTCTCTGTTATTTTTCTATTCTCTATTTTTGTTATTTTCACTCAGTCTTCCTTTTTTCTTAGTTACTACTTCTTCAGGAAGAGAGTATGTAGGCAATGGGGACTTAAAACACGAGCTGCAAGGTACAACCTTTTTTTGGAGATGGCTGAAAATGGGTCTGACTGGACATAGAGGAAAAGCCAAGCTCAGCCCCAGCCTTTGCTGTGGAATTCTAAGCTGGAATTTAGGCAATGTGCTACTGGGAGATCTTCGTAAGGCTGGAAGTTGTTAACACTCAGCTTATCAATAAGAGAGAGTCCAAGAAAAGTCCTTTTCTAAGGCAGAAGAAGGAAAACTAGAATGAGATTAAGTGGAACTAGGTAATAACAGGTCAGCAAATTAACCCAAAGTCAGGAATTCAGCAGGGCTTTTTATGTGAAAATATAACACCCCATATCAGAACTCAAGTATGAGAAGCTAATTCTTGGGGGGGCTGTTTGCCTTTTTTCCCATGTTTCCTTTGTGCAGGGAGTAGTGTCCCTACCCTTTCCCAGTGTGTGATAAAAAGGTAGGAAATATGTGATAAAAAGGTAAAGCAGAGGTAGCTGCAAGTGAGGTCTTGTTAACCAGGAAGGTAATTCACTTGTATGTAGATGCTTTGTAATTCCTTACATTTTTTATTTTGTAAATGGTAATTCCCTTTTTCATATGTTATTTTTTTAAAAAAGTATTATATATTTGTAGAGACAGGGTCTCACAGTGTTGCCAAGGCTGGTCTTGAACTCCTGGGCTTAAGGATGCTCTCACCTCAGCCTCCTGAGGTGTTGAGATTACACAAGTCCATTTTTTTGTATGTTCTAATTAGAAAATAGTTTATTTTTGACATTTTAATAGTATGTTTATATATAAAATGCATGTAGACTAGACTATATGCTATTTCAGTCTCTCTACCTATCCATAGTTGGGAAAAACCAGGTAGGTTCCTGTGGCCATAATAAAAGGATCCACTGCTTCAAGTCAGGTACCTACTAGAAAACAAGCAACTTCCCACCTACTGGCTTTGCAAATCCAAATCTATTAAGTGGTTCCACTGTCACAGTAAGTATTTCATTGTTGATTAGATCAGGCATTCTTAAAGAGATAACTATTTTAACATTATTAAGTTACTTAATCACTGAGGCGCACGGTTCTGGGCAGGGGTCTGGAGAGCACAGCAGCCATGCCAGCCGCCTTGTGCTCAACAATGGCGCCAAGATGCCCATCCTGGGGCTGGGCACCTGGAAGTCCCCCTCTGGGCCAGGTAACTGAGGCTGTGAAGGTGGCCATTGACATCAGGTACTGCCATAGCAACTTTACCCACGTGTACCAGAATGAGAATGGCCATACAGGAGAAGCTCAGCGAGCAGTTGGTGAAGCGTAAGGAGCTCTTCATTGTCAGTAAGCTGTGGTGAATATACCGTGAGAAGGGCCTGGTGAAAGAAACCTGCCAGAAGACTCTCAGTGACCTGAAGCTGGACTACCTGGACCTCTGCCTTATTCACTGGTTAACCAGCTTCAATCCTAGGAAGCAATTTTTGCCATTGGATGAGTTGGGCAATGTAGTTCCCAGTAACACTAACATTCTTGACACATAGGCGACCATGGAAGAGCTGGTGAATGAAGGGCTGGTGAAAGCTATTGGCATTTCCAACTTCAACCAGCTCCATGTTGAGATCTTAAACAAACCTGACTTAAAGTATAAGTTGGCGGTTAACCAGATTGAGTGCTACACGTACCTCACTCAGGAGAAGTTAATCCAGTACTGCCAGTCTAACAGCATAATGGTGACCGCCTACAGCCCCCTCAGCTCTCCCGACAGGCCCTGGGCCAAGCCTGAGGAACCTTCTCTCCTGGAGGATCCCAGGATCAGGCAATCACAGCCAAACATGATAAAACTACAGCCTAGGTTCTGATCCGGTTCCCCATGCAGAGGAACTTGTGGTGATCCCCCAAGTCTGACATCAGAACGCATTGCTGAGAACTTTAAGGTCTTCGAGTTTGAACTGAGCAGCTAGGATATGACCACCTTACTCGGCTACAACAGAAACTGGAGGGTCTGTGCCTTGGTGAGCTGTGCCTCCCACAAGGATTACCCCTTCCATGAAGAGTTTTGAAGCTGTTGATGCCTGCTCATCCCCCAAGTGACCTATACCGTGTTTCCTCCCCTCATTTTTTTTTTCCTTGCAAAGGTAGTATGGCCTTTGCCACTCAGCAGTGGGACAGCAACCTGTAGAGTGGCTAGCTTGATGTTGGATCTGAAGAGCCTTGTCAGTAGAGTAGAAGTCTCTTGCAGTTTGCTTTGCCCTTCTTTTTGCCCCGTGGAGGAAAGTACAACCTGAATACCCTTCTTTCGTCTTTCTGACCAAAGAGAAGCAAAATCTTCCAGGTCAAAATAGTGCCACTAACAGTTGAGTTTTGACTGCTTGGAAATGTAATCCTTTCAGCAAGACTTCTCTTTGCCTTAAATAAAAAGTGCTTTTGTGAAAAAAAAAAAAGTCACTGAGGAAAAATTATGAAAATCTATAAATGTAGCAAAGTAGAATAGCCTTTGTACTAGTTTCAAATTGTGTCTCTATCACCAACTGGGCAACTTTGAGTAGCATATACATCTTCACTGTTTTCCTCAGGGCATGTTTGGGTGCAACAATTAGATACCTATTCAAGCTAGTACATATAAAAGGGAACTTCATTTTAAAAATATGTATCTTACAGCATCCAAAGAACGATTAACAACTGTATCCATTCTTGGAAACATTTATGGGAAACTAGGGCTTAGGTAGGTTGAGAGAGGAAATCCATACATGTTCTGAGCACTGCTTAGGAACGAATCAATTATGGTTTTTTACCTACATGATTCTACTATTTTTCTAATGTATATAATGCCACTCTGAGTAAGGAAGTTCAAATATATTGTAAAGTGTGGTTTTTATCATGTTCTTTCTCAGCCAAGAGACAGTCAATATACCTGGGGGTATCCATAAACTTTCTTTTTACTTTAAAAATACTTTCTTTAAAAAACAAAGTTATATATGTACATAGTTTAAAGAGTCAAATAGTAAAAGTGAAGAGCTTGATGGTCATTCCCCTTCCATTCCCAACTTTGCCCTCCATTTCCTGCCCTTCAGAAGTACTTATAATTTTTTTTTGGAATTTACCTCCATATCTCTAAATAATAAGCTTGTCTTGCTCTTTCTTGACTTTTTTGTTAGTAGGAATAATCTACTTATTTCCCATTAAGGAAGAGAGGGATTCAGTTTTCTTTATACACTTCCCTTTCACATGTGGTTAGTTAACATTTGGTGTTTGCATTCTTATGACCCATGTAAATGCTATTCACAACTGAGCCATGTAGTATACTATGATTACTATTTCTTTCTTGTAAAACCTTTTGTTTTTTCTGAAGGTAATATTTGCCTTTTCTACAGCCCACATAGTGAAAACAAGAGTAAGCAAGCAAGCAAACAAACAAACCCCACAAAATCCAAAAACAAATCTAGAGGAATCATATTACCCAACTTCAAACTATTCTTCAAAGCTATTATTACTGAAACAACATGGTACTGTTATAAAAATGGGCATGTAGACCTATGGAACAGAACAGAGAACCCAGAAATAAAGGCAAATACTTACAGCCAACTGATCTTCAACAAAGCAAACAAAAACATAAAGTGGGACAAAGGACACCCTATTCAACAAATGGTGCTGGGATAATTGGTAAGCCACATGTAGAAGAATGAAACTGGGTCTCTCATCTCTTACTTTATACAAAAATCAACTCAAGGTGGATAAAGACTTAAATCTCATACAAATGAGCAAGAAAACAAACAAACAAACAAACAATCCCATCAAAAAGTGGGCAAAGGACATGGATAGACAATTCTCAAAAAAACAAAAAACAAAAACAAAAACAAATGGCCAACATGAGAAAATGCTCAGCATCTCTAATTATCATGGAAATGCAAATCAAACCACAATGCAGCACCACCTTACTCCTGCAAGAATTGCCATGATTAAAAAAATTTAAAAAAAAATTTAACAGATATTGCCATGGATGTGGTGAAAAGGGAGCAGTTTTACATTGCTGGTGGGAGTGTAAACAAGTACAACCACTATGGAAAACACTATGGAGATTTTTTAAAGAACTAAAAGTATTAGAGAACTTTTGTTTGGTCCAGATCCTACTATTGGACATCTACCCAGAGGAAAATAAGTCATTATGTGAAAAAGACACTTGCACATGCAGGTTTGCTGCTGCTGCTTCTTCTTCTTTTTTTTTTTTTTTTAAGACAGAGTCTCACTCTGTCGCCCAGGCTGGAGTGCAGTGGTGCGATCTTGGCTCACTGCAACCTCCACCTCCTGAGTTCAAGCAGTTTTCCCACCTCAGCCTCCTGAGTAGCTGAGACTACAGGTGCATGCCACCACACCCGGCTATTTTTTTGTATTTTAGAAGAGACGGGGTTTCATTGTGTTGCCCAGACTGGTCACGAACTCCTGAGCTCAGGCAGCCCACCTGCCTCGGCCTCCCAAAGTGCTGGGATTACAGGCGTGAGCCACTGCTCCTGGTGCACATGCAGGTTTATAGAAGCATAATTCTCAGTTGTAAAAATATGGAACCAGCCTAGATGCCTATCAACCAACAAATGGATAAAGAAAATGTGGTATATACATATACCATGAAATACTACCTAGCAATAAAAAGGAACGAAATAATGGCATTCAAAGCAACCTGGGTGGAGTTGGAGACCATTGTTCTAAGTGAAGTAACTCAGAAATGGAAAACCAACCTATGTTCTCACTTACAAGCAGGAGCCTGCAGAAAAGGGTAGGAGGGGAAGTGAAGGATAAAAGACTTCATATTGGGTACAGTGTACACTGTTCGGATGATGGGTGCACCAAAATCTCAGAAATCACCACTAAAGAACTTTTCCATGCAACCAAACACCACCTCTTCCCCAAAACTATTGAAATACAAATTTAAAATAAAAACAATGACAACAAAAACCTATTCCAATTGGTCAAATAAAAAATTTGCCTTTTCTGTTTGGTGGTTAGCTTTCTTTGTACTTACTACTAATTCACTCCCCTAACTTGCTTCCAATACATGAATCTGCTCTCAGTACTTTAACACATTAGATATTTCCAACAATTTCATCTTCTTAATGATTCCAGAACCTCCTGACTTGCTCCAGGCTGGGCTAGTTATGCTCTATGCCTACTGCATAGCTGCCATCTTAAGGATTTCCTTTACCATTATCCTAGAAATTCCCTTTGCCTCCCTTGTTTTTGATTCCCATGTTCTGTATCCATTGTCTTTCTCTTCTCGGTTGAGTCTCTCATTTTGGTGACTGGTACTACTATTTGGTGGAGACACTAGTACCTAGTATCTCCCTGATAAAGGTTGCTTGAGAGGTGTTTTGAGATATTGCATATCTAAAATGTCTTTATTCTGCCTACACACTTACAGTTTGTATAAAATTTTGGATTAGAAAACACTTTCTCTGCCTCATTATCTTCTAGTTTACAGTGTTGCTGCTAAGAAATTTAATGTCTTTCTGATTCTTTATACTTTTGTTGAAACTCCCTTCTCCCTCTTTCTTCTGTTTCTGAAAGCTTGTAGGATTTTCTCTTTAGTTGTCTAAAGTTTCACAGAGTGTTTTTGTATTTTCATCTGTTGTGCTGAGAGTTCAGAGAGCCCTTTCAATCTGGAAGCTCATGTCTTCCATCCCAGGATATTTCAATTATTTCTTTGTCGATTTCTTCTTTTCATGTAGAGTGTAGAGAACAACTCTATTGAAATTTTTTGTTCAGATGTTGGACCTCCTGAACTGTTGCTGTTTTTTGTTTTCTTATTTTTTTTTCCCTCTATTTTCCGTCTCTGCCTTTGGCTGTATTTCTGAGTGTTTTCTTCAATTTTAACTTCTGGCACTTGGGATATTAATCTTGTTATCTTTTTTAATTTTTAAGAATGCTATTTTTGAGGTTCCTTTTTTATTCTTTTCATAAGCTCTGTTTCCTCCAAGTTGCTGTTTTTTGCTTATTTATTTTGGCCTCTGTCCTTCATTGTAAAGGTTTTCCTCAAATGCCCCAATGAGTCTAAGCCCTTTGTACTTGAGTGGTGTCTCCAGAAAGCCCATTGGAAATTCTGAGCATGTTGGATGGGACTTGTCAAATATGGGCTTTACTAGGCTGGTCTGGGTGAAGAACTTGGCAATCTCTTTATGTCAGTATCTCTACGTCATTTGTATTGGGATCTGATTCTGCAGGGAAGGCTACTCCAGTGTTCCATATAGTGGGTAAAAGTCTGGCTGACAATGTCTAGGAGCTGAGTGTACTATGGTTTGGATATTTGACCCCTACAAACCTCATGCTGAAATGTGATCTCCAGTGCTGGAGGTGGAGTCTACTGGGAGATATTTGGGTCTGAGGGTGGATCCCTCATGAATGGATTGGTGTTGTCCTCATGGTAATGAGTGAGTACTTGCTCTGTTAGTTCCTGAGAGAGCTGGTTGTTAAAAGAGCCTGGCACCTTTCTCCCCTCTGTCTTCCTTCCTCTCTGGCTCTGCACAGACCACTTTCTGTTTGCCATTTGCCATGACTGGAAGCAGCCTGAGGCTTGCACCAGATGCCCAGTCCTCCAGTCAGCAGAATTGTGAGTCAAATAAACCCTTTTTTTTCTTTACCCAGCCTCAGGTATTCCTTTCTAGCATCACAAATGGACTAAGACAGAGTGAACATAAGCCTGGGGTGGGTGTGCGGGGGGTGGTGCCTCAAAATCAGTCTGTAAATCTTCAACAGAATCCTTGCTCATGTTTTTAATATGCTGTCCCTACACTCAGCTGTGCCTAGAATCCTGACTTTTTACCCCAGTAAGAGAGTAAATATCTAGTCTTCAGCCAAGTGCTGAGGGAATGAGGGGTTAGGGGGTTTCTAACTGTATCTCATATAGACTTTCAATCAGACCCCTTGTATTTGGCCCCCCACTTTTACCCCTACTCCTAAAGGTACCTGGGCTGGTTTAGGATTCAGCCTTCTAAGTCAGTGATCCAGCTACTCGTCCATCTGCTTTCCAGTTTCCATTACCATTGTAAACCAGAAAGTATCTGACACATATGTCCGTGAGTGTAGAGGTTTATTTTGCCAAGGTTGAAGATGTGCCTGGGAAAAAGATACATAAGCCACAGTAGGATCTGTAGCTTGTACTTTTTCCGAAGAGGATTTTGAGGGCTTCAATATTTAAAGAGGAAAAGTGGGCAAAAGGGGAAAGGGCAAAGAAAAAAAAGGAGGTCACATTCTTGTGAATCCACATGTTACACATGAAAATGAGGGGTAGAGGGAACAGTTAATTATATATTCATCTTGCACTTAATGAATCTGCACTTTACTACATAAGGTAAGCACAGAGTAGAGAAAGCAGTCAAATATGCATTCATCTTGGGGTAGATGGGGGACAATTTCTAGTCTCTTCTTGTCCCATACCATGAGGATAAGTTGGTAATTTACACTGTCAGGGTGAGGGAGGCCCCTGGTGGAGACATGAGGCCTTCTATCCGTGGCTATCAGTTTAGGAACAAAGGAAAAGGCAGGTGTTTTGTTTGTTTGTTTTTTGTGACTCGGCTACCAAGCTTAATTTTTCCCTATTGGCATAGTGAATTTGGGGTCCTGAAATTTCATTTTCCTTTCACACCATGTTGCTTTTGTCTTTGTCCTTTTCTCTTTGTTCTGGGGGTTTAGGCTTTACCCAAGTCTTTTTGTGGTTTTGATGGGTTTTTTGGAGAGATTGGAGGCTGAGTGTGTTTAGTCTTTTATCTTTAACCAGAACCCTAACATTTCTTGAAGTAAAAAAGGCATCATTACAGGGAAAAGACTGGAAATTATTGCTTAGTGATTCCTGGTCAGTTTTCTTACTTCCTTCTACCCTTCTGAAAACCTTTTCCTGTCTTGTTCCTCATTCACAGGTTTCTACTATCTCCTGATTAATCTGATTGTATATATTGACTAATTGAGTCATGCAAATAATAATCAGACACATAACAAATTGTTACTTGCTCTTGAGAATACAATATCAAGAGCCCAAAGTGTGCTGGATACCTCCTCATGGGCTCCCTTTAAGAGAAGTAAATTGTGCTTCCTTTGAAAACAGTGCTACTGCGTATAGTTTGCATCATGGGGGAAAAAAAAGAATTGTCATTCTTGTCAGCTCATTATTTTATTATTGACTGGTTGGCTTTTTAAAGGTGATGGGCATCATTTTTCTTTTCTCAGAAGATGATTTGTTGATGTCATATTTAGCTCATCTGCTTTGCTAAGGATCTTTGGGGATAACATTTAAGTCACTTATAAACTTAGACTCTGAGAGACAGACTCTTAATATCTAAATTACAGTGGCATAAGGAGGACTCTGGGAAGCCTGGAGAGCAGGTAACTGCAGCTGCACATCCTCCATGCCTTTTTATATCTCTGGAATCAGACTGGGTGTGTGTGAGGTTGTAACATTAAACATTTATCTGTATAGGTGATGGGGGTGAACATACACAAAATAGGAAAGAATCGTGATAGCAAAAATTGGACAGAGGGTGTGTGGGGGAGGGCTAGGAAAGCTGGTTCTTCTTCCTGACAACCTTTGCAATTTCCTTCATAATGTTTACATACAGTTCAGCTGTTCGGCTTTGATACGCAGAGGGCCTGGGGTTCCCTTCATCCTTTCTTCGTGCCTCTTCCAGCTGTTCCTGGGCTTATTTATTTATTTTAACTGCTATTTATAATCTGTAGGTAGCCACAGATGGCCAGGCCTTAAAGTGTGTTGGTGTATGAAAGAGTTTTTTATAGGTAAACATCTTCTTCTTATGTGCAGAGACAGATGTGGCTGGGCTTTTCTTTTGCAGGTTTCGTCCGGGACAAGCATGTTACATAAAGATAGAAAGAACAGAACATGGTTTTTTTTTCCTTCCTGATGTAGCTACCAGCTAATTTTTAATCTAAAATAATGGTGATGGATTTTTAAGTGCCTGGGATGATAGCCTGTGTGCAATAAGTCTGGATCAATCACTGCAGAATTTCATTCTTATGTGTACATGTAATGAAGTGGAAGACATTTTAGTCACCCAGATTCCTCTTGGAGAGAGGGAGTATGAGTTTGGAAGAAATATTTTGAGAAGTCTGTTGAAATCAGGATGGGGAACTCCAAGTGACATATTCAGGAATCAGAAAGTGTTCCAAATGCCTTCTAAAGAGGCTGAGACCTGCCATCTGGAGGACTTTGTTTTTCTGAATACTGAGATGGTCAAGTCTATAAGTTTGGAGGTTTGGAGCTGCCATGTATCTAAATTGCTCTTAATAACAGAGGGGAAAAAGAATTTGACTTTGTTGATTCACTTATCTATTCATTATTTCAGATATCTTTGTTGAGTCCTTTCTCTCCATGGTCCTAGGTCATATTATGTGAGTGGATGTGTTGCTGTGGCACACAGCATGTGCCGGGGGTTTACAGAAGCTTCAGAATATACACGGACCATCTTCCTGGGGCATTAGTGGACTCCATAAATGGATTATGGAGATTCAAACTTCATCTCTGTTTTTAAAAACATTACATTTTGAAGAAGTTACTCGGCGTCCACTTGAGTCTGTGCTCTTAGATATTTCCTCCTCCTTCATGTTGTGTACTTACTTTCTCTAGGCACATGCCAAGTGCTGTAAGAATTCGGAGGATGGCGAGAACATCTGTGGCAGTGGACAGAGTCATGAGTGGCCACGAAGGCTTTCTGGAGGCAGGACTTGAGGTGAGTCTCAAAGGATTGGGAGTGAGTATTAGGGAGCAACTGGTGAATGTGTGTTTGGGAGGGGGCCATGCTGGGTGAGGGGATGTCGTGAGTCGCAGCTCAACGATGGAAAGGTCAACCAGAGTGGACCAGTTTGGCCAAGCTATGTGAGAGTGAGGAGTAAAATCTGAATTGCATATGGGGATCAGTGGGTGAGAGACACCTATCAACTCTCCTGTTCATTATTAGAAATTTCTGATGATTTTGGATATCATCAAATAGATAGTTTAGGGAAGATAAAAAGAGGATGGTAAACTATGGTGGAGGGTGAGTTTAGATACCAGGTTGTTTGGTTTAGTGATTCCTAATCAGAGATGCACTTCAGAATTACCTGCAGAACATTTTATACTAACCATGCTGGGGCCCCTACCACTGGAGACTCCAATTCAGTAGGTCTGTTGTAAAGCCTATGGAGTCTGTATGTGGGAGAGCTCTTCAGCCAATTTTGTTATAGTCCCTGGCTAAAAATCCGTGAAATAGCAGGTGATTGCAAAGGCCTACTTTTAATGTAATGGAACTTAGATTTCAGGTGGTGGCAATGGAAATGGAAAAGAAGGGTTGAATTTGAAAGACTTTGTAATACAAGAACAAGCAAGACATAAATTGATATTAGGCCACTCCCTGCTCCAATATATGTGATGTTCTGGACCATGCCCCACTTCCTGTGTATCTTCCAGGTTAGCATAGTTAAGTTCCGCAACTCACTCTCAACTGCATTAGCCTCACTCATAGCCCTTTCTTTGGAAATAATTCCACTGGCGGCATAGTTCTTTGAGGACTTTGTGGACAACTTTTAAAAAGGATATTTTTGCACATTACTATTGCTGACGCTATTATTATTCATGTTTTAAAAGCTATTTTATTATAATTCTCAGCTTGATTTTTGTTCAATTCTGCCCTTTAAAAGAAAGTTACCATACGCAGAACAAAGGCATTAGAAAACAGAAATTCTCAAGTTTCTGTTGCATAGAGAAGTACACAGTCCCCCTCAACGTTTCAGCTCGAATCTGTCCTTGAACATCCCTAGAATAATGGGAGACTCAGAGACAATATTATGCCTGGCAGTATCTAAGATAGCAAGGCGTGTCTTGATTTTGAACAAACTGGATTTAAGTTTTGTTTGGGGACTAGAAAAATAAATAAACAGTTGTATCACAAACGCTTTATGCCAGAGCAGACAATATTTCATTAAAAGACAGAGAAAAAGTGCTGATAGAAATCCTTCCTTTTTGGGAAGCGGATTCTTTTTGTCATGGAACAAAGACTGGTAAAAATACTCACATTTGCAGTCAGCAGGATGGCAAGACTTGAATTTGATGCAGAAATGCATTTATCATTTGATATGTTTTTTCTGGCTGCATGATTCAGCATTTTGATTTGCATTGATCATTTTGGAAAAATGAAGCATTTCTTGGTTGTGAAATAATTTGTTTCTTTGGAATATTCCAGTTCGTGGCCTAGTTGACTATGTAGTGTTTTCCCAAGACTTAGTGTAAGATAAGAAAATGAGAATCTCAGAAATGACATAGTGGGTTGGCCCAGCATTAAGTCTATGTGGGTAGGATCAAGGGACATATTTAGGAATAGGACGACATAGCTACATCTGCTAACATCAGCTTCTAAAGAATCCCTCAGACTGCTGACTTCCCCCAATAATCTGTTAGAGACCAATGAAGCATGAATTCATGTGAAAAACTCTTGAAGATTATTCCATTTTCAGCCTGCATCACCTCTCTCCATCTCCCTCCCATTGAAACCCCAGCTCTGCCCACATCATTCAAGTCTTTCAGGGTTTACTGCAACTTACTTTTCCTTACCATTCCTGAGATGTCATTCATATTCATGCCTCCATGCCTTTGCACTTTTGCCGTTCGCTCATAATGCCTTCTTTGCCTGTTTCCCTAGATCAAAATCCTGCTAACTTAGTTTTCAAGCCCTGTCTTAATGTCACCTCTACTGCAAAGCCCTCCAGATTCCCCAGTCACTCAACACACATAATGAGCATCTGCCATATGCCAGGCACTGTGCTGGTATTGTGACTAAAGATGCATAGGGCGTAGTCCCTTCAAGGGACCATGTGTGTGCTTCCATAGCCACATCCTACACATGCCCAGTAATACACTGGTGATATTAAACCAAAGCACAGTCCTTTTATTCTTTTTTTTTTTTTTAAGACAGTGCTCTGCTCTGTTGCCCAGGCTGGATTGCAATGGTGCAATCATGGGTCACTGCAGTCTTGAAATCCTGGACTCAAGCGGTCCTCCTGCCTCAGCCTCCCAGATAGCTAGGACTACAGGCACATCATCACACCTGGATAATTTAAAAACAGTTTTTTTGTAAGGACGGGGGTCTCACTATGCTGCCCAGGCTAATTTTGAACTCCTGGGCTCAAGTGATCCTCCCACTTTGGCCTTTCAAAGTGCTGAGATTAAAGGAATGAGCCACTGCACCCAGCCATTCATTCTTAAAAGTCTCCAGTTCCTGCACACACACATGAATCAATGGCTTAAAGGAAGATGTAGATAGCACAGGGATCATGGTTTAACTTTTAATTCCAAACTAGATTAGATTTTAAAAAATTCATGACCAGCATTAGTCTTGAAAGCCAGACTTCACTGAAAGAGAAAAGGGCTTTCTAGAGACACACATTTTCCCCTACAAGACAAGAGCCATGAGTGAAGAGAGACTCAGGACATCATGGAGGAAAAATGAAAGACTTTCTTCTCCCAGTACTACAGAAACAAATGGGGCAGAGAGGAAGTTTTCATGTGAATGGTCTGGTCCTCCCCCATGGGATCTGAACCTGGAAAAGGGATCTGATAACAACCAGATGACCTGAGGACTTTGGGAACTTTAGGGTGATGTATTAGCCTGTTTTCACGCTGCTGATAAAGACATACCTGAGACTGGGAAATTTACAAAAGAAAGAGTTTTAATGGACTTATAGTTCTACGTGGCTGGGGGAGGCCTGACAGTCATGGCGGAAGGTGGAAGGCATGTCTCACATGGCGGCAGACAAGAGAAGAAAGCTTGTCAAGGGGAAGCTCCCATGTTTAAAAGATCAGATCACATGAGACTTATTCACTATAGTGAGAACAGCATGGGAAAGACCCACCCCCATGATTAAATTACCTCTCACTGGGTCCCTCCTACAACATGTGGGAATTCAAGATGAGATTTGGGTGGCAACACAGCCCAACCATATCAGGCCAGTAGTCTGCTTCCCTGGGAGACTTCAAGCCTCTTAGAGAAAGTCTGGATTTGGTAGGACCATTGTCTCAGCATGGTGTGTATAGTGGGTTGACCAGCATCCCCAAGTTTGTGTTCATCCAGAACCCCAAATGTAACCTTATTTGGAGACAGGGTCTTTGCAGTTATAATTAGTTAAGAATCTTGAGACAAAATTGTCCTAGATTCAGGGTAGGCCCTAAATCCAATGACTGGTGTCCTTATAAGAAGAGAAGAGGACACCCAGAGACACAGAAAAGAAGGCCATGGGCAGATGGAGGCAGAGATTGGAGTGAGGCTTCCACAAGCTGAGGAACCCAGAGAGCTGCTAGACATTGGAAGAGGCAAGGAAAGATTCTCTTCTAGAGACTGGCAGGGGAGCATGGTCCTGCTGACCCCTTGATTTTAGACTTCCATCCCCAGAACGGTGACAGGGAGAATAAAGGTCTGTTGTTTGGAGCTACCTAGTTAGTGGTAGTTTGTTGCAACAGTCCTAGCAAGTGAGTACCCTGTGGGAGCAGCAGGGCAGTGTTGGAGCTCTGGGTCGTGCAGCTGGTTGCCTGTACTCACGCATGCTGCCTATGGGATTCAGAATTTACACAGGCTTGAGTGAGGATGCAGGTGTGCTAAAGGAGCAGGTAACAGAGAAGAGTCAGGGTTCAGGAGGGGGACCACAGACCCTGAACTTCAGAATGGCAGCTCTCGGGGTCAACACAGCATCCCAGAACATCAAAACACCAAGACAGATCAGCTAGGTCCCTGCAGTAGGATATCAGTGTCCAGATGAGACCAGAAGCAATCCAGCAGAAGCCAGGGTACAGTGTGTGAACCACAGAATTCACGCATGATGCCATCAGGGAAGGAAGTTGCTGCCTGCACCCAGGTACCCTTTTGGGAAGGAAGTGGGTGTCTGGCCAGAGCTCCTTTGGGAAGGAAAAGCACACCTGATAGAGAATTTGACTTGGAAAATAAGTGCATGTTTACCTGAAAGAAGTATTTCTAACCTAGAAGAGCCTGAACTATTTTTTATTGAAAAATTTAAGATTTTTGTGGTGTGTGTATATGTGTACGTTGTCATTAAGAATTGATCACAGGCTGGGCGTGGTGGCTTACACCTGTAATCCCAGCACTTTGGGAGGCCAAAGTGGAGGATCCCTTGAGCCCAGGAGTTTAAGACCAGTCTGGGTAACATAGGGAGATCCCATCTCTACAAAAAATTTTTTAAAAATTAGTGGGGCATGGTGATGTGCACCTGTAGTTCCTGTTACTCAGGAGGCCAAGGTGGGAGGATTGCTTGAACCAGGAGGTCAAGGCCATAGTGAGCTGTGATCGCACCACTGTACTCCAGCCTGGGTGACAGAACGAGACCCTGTCTTAATTAAAGAAAAAAAAAAAGAAAGAAGCCTAAAAACTAACAAATAATTAATTACAAGATGAGACCAGTTATGGAAATAGGTTTCTAGTTTTTGCCTATTTGATTTACAGTATCTCAATGTCAGCTCCCATCTCCCCCCATTCCTAGACATTTGCCATATTCTGTTGTGTTTCCCACTACCCCCATGTTTGTTCTTTCCCTTGAACTGCCAGCCTCTTGTGGGTAGAGGTGACATCAAACATCTTATCTTTGGATATCTATCTGTGCCTGCAAGACCTACCAGGACAATCCTAACACATGGTGTCATCTCATTGAATATTTGTTGAATCAATGAAAAGGTCAGAATGTATACATAATTTTTAAAAATTGTTCCTCAATATCTTATACATTTTAAAGGCTGTGTGGATTTTCTTAGGGCCTTTGCCTCAGACATGCATGAAGCAGGAGTGCGAGGTCTGTGGAGTGAGCAAGGAGGATGGTAGAGGCTCTGACGATGATGTCTGGGGAAGAATTCCCATTTAGGATCTTTCCTCACAGGAGTCATGGCCTTATGGCAGAGTGTCCTATGCACATGAATAAATCAAGGACGAAGAGGAAGTTTTTGGAAACAGCATAGTTTCTGGTAGGATCTTTCCCGCTACTTAAAAAAAAAAACAAGTATTTAAACTCCCACAGTGTAAATTAATTCAGATGTAAATAACCATTCAGACAACCAGGAATCTGACAAGCAGAGGTGTCTGCCAACATGTCCTGAGTAATTAGCTAGATTTTTGCACTTTTTTCATGTTGCTGGCAGCACTAGGCAACACTTACTTATTTCTTAGCTTCGACTTGATGGTGCTGATTCTAGGAGTTAAAAAAAGACTTTGGATAATCAGGGGGCAGCTTTTCAGGCTTTGGAACCTGCTGTGGGGAGTAAAGGCTGGCCTTCGAGGTTTCTGTTCTTAAGTGTGGAGGTGATTAGCATTGAGCCGGGGGTCCAGCCACTGTCTTCTTCCTGACCCTTTTTTGTTTTGGAGCCATTTTACTGAGAATCACGACATCTATTAATTTCCCACATCTCTGCAAGAATGGATTGAGGAGTCCGAGCTCCGGAGATCAAAGTGGCTAAGCAAGCACCTTTATTGCTGTTAAGAAAACCTGCAAGGCATGAGTAGAAACTTTCTAAGTTTGTATCTACTTTTACCTGGCCTCTGCCTGGATGGTAGGGCAGCTGAGTGATTCACAGGCACAGAAATGCACCACGTTGCTATTCCCAGACCCTGCCACAAAAGACTGTTGAATTCCCAACGTCTCCACGCTCACTTCGTGTCCTCACCATGAATATGAGACACTTTGAAGATACAACACATTATAGAAACACACAGCATCATTTTTATAATAAGTCTACATTTTGAATCAAAATAATGGTTTAGTCTTCTCAGATGAGAGGGAGTATCTGGGGCTAAATGAAGGTATGTACAGGCAAAACTGATTGTGTTCTGGGGGAGCTGCAGCCTGCAGCCTCTTTTCGAAGTTGACTCCTAGGGGGTTTGGCCAGGGCTGCTTTTTGCATGAATTGTTGACATTTGGACACCTTTATCTCTGATAGCTGCTCTACAGCTTAATGTGATATTTCTGCCCAAACTCAGGTGTTGATGAGAAGAAAAGATTTTTAATCCAAAATATGCACACAACTGCCCAGGCCCAGGGAAAGGACTTCTTTGACCTAGAGAGCTCCCACCCCTGAAGTTACATATATAGAAACACCACGTGGGAGGCAGTTGGAAAAGGTAGATCTAAGCTTCCCTTGAACTTGTTTTTATTTAATCCAGGTTAGTATTCAAGGCTACCTGATCTACCTTTCTAATTATATTTCCTGTTTCACTTATTATTCACTCTAGCTAAGCAGGTCTGTTCAGTGACCAATGAAAATAACATGTACATTGACATCCTGTACCGCTTCACACATCTAACTCCTACCTGTTCTAGCTGTGGTTGAATGGTTAAGTCCTCTGTAAAGTTTCTCCTTTATTCCAGCCCCTGTTCTCTCAGTACTGGGAAGTCATTTGTGTTCTGCACTGGCTCCTTTGTGAAGTGCCAAGTTTGAGAACCAGCTCTTTAGTGGGACTCCCCTGGGTTTGAATCCTAACCCCACTGTTTACTAGCTGTGTGTCCTTGACAAAGTTACTCAACCTCTCTGTGTACCTCTGGGTCTTACAACGGGTAGCTGAGAAGAGCTTGGTCTCACTGAAGAGATGAGTTTCTTGGAGGCCCATTTACATGATAAGGAGAGACCACAAGACTGATCAGGCCCAGCTGTCTTGGCAATGGCTCCTTTCCTGAACACCAAGACACAAAAGTTGGAGAATGGTTCCAACTGGAGAACTTATGGTTTTATAGATTTCAGATACTATATTGTAAAACAGCACATTTTTTATTGTCAGAGGCTTAAGCTGTCTGGTTCCTTTTCCCTCTCTTCAGGAATCTAGCATCCTTAGGCCTTCACCTCTGAGGTACGGGGGGGAGGTTTAGAACTCAGGCTTTAGAGTCAGATAGATTTGGGCATGACTGCTAGCTGACCCTGCCATTTACTATGTGACCTTGGTGCCTAATCTGTCTATCATTTTCTCATTGGTAAAATGGGGGTGATAGTACCCGTGTTGCAGAGTGTGAGAATTAAAAAAGAGTGCAAGGCAAGTGCTTGCCCAAGATCTGATACCAGGAAGCAATCAACATAGATTATTAATAGCCGCTATTTATAAACTGCTTTTGTGGAACACAAAAAGAGTGCCTGTTGTTAATGATAAGGTCGTGATGACATCCGATGCTCATTCGGATGACACATCCAGGACTCTTTTTTGTCTCAATGTGAAAGCTTCTTCATTCCGTGTGTGTGTGTATGTATGTGTATGTGTGTATTTGTGTATGTGTGTGTTATACATATATGTGCGCAGACAGATCTTTATAACTGTTTCAGGCATCCTTTACATGAACTGCAAAAAATGGAATAATTAAGCACCTCACAGCTTTTAAAAGCTGAGATTCTGGTCGAGTTTAGAGGAGTAAAAGACAAGAGAGCAGAACTCAATGAGCAGACAGGGCACTTTCATGACATACTGAAGTCAGTGCCTAAGAGGGGGTAGAAAAAGGAAAGGAAATCACAACAGTAATATTCAGGCTATAAAATTAGATTTGACATGAATCTTGTGAGTTATAGACTCATTAGCTGTAGGGTTAAACTTAGTAGCCTCGGATTTTCTGCAGGATGCCTGAAACAGTAATGAAAAATGGCACAGCCGTTCATGGCTGATGGAAGAGCAGGAATATATTTCACATCTGACAGGAAAGCTCAGGGCTTCAGCTTTCCTATTGGAATTAGCAAATCAGGAAAAAAAAATTGGCATCACAGAATTATCATGCCCAGCCCTGTCTATCGACTACCTATGCTTTAGAAAGGCAGAGGGCTGAACTGGGGATCTAGCTTTGACAGCTGAAGTTGGGAGGATGTGAGCATTCGGCATGCACCAGGAAGCTCCCCTGCTCAAGTTCCACAGGTTCTGAGTGGGACGATTCCCCTGACAAACATCTGCTTCTTAAGCAGAACTGTGAAAATACATGATACGTCTCCAGGTGTGGAAGGAGCCAGGCCCAGAACTAAATGAGGAGTTTCTAACAAAGGCTCGTTGTGATTTGTTTACAGTGCCTGTTTAGTAGGAAATGCAAGCAGGAAGCCGTATACCATTACTGTCTCCCTGGGCCAAGGACTCTCTGAAATGGTCAGTTCTGTGGCTGAGGTTCTCCCCAATTCCCGTCTCCAGCTCTGCTATGTTACTACGACTACTTCTTTTTTTTTTAACTTTTTTTTTTTTTGAGACAGGGTCTCCCTCTGTTGCCCGGGCTGGAGTGCAGTGGCATGATTTCAGCTCATTGCAACCTTCACCTCCCAGGCTCAAGCTATCCTCCTGCAGCCTGCCAAGTAGCTGGGACCACAGGCATTGCCCCCATGTCCAGCTATCCACTCTGTTACTTCTTAGGCAAAAACATGGCTTGCTGATTTGCTGCATCCAGTCCACACAGGCCAAGCTGGCCTATACCTGGTTTTCAGGTCATAACTGCTACACATCTGCAGGGCAAAGAGAAATTAAGTGGCTTGCCTAAAGTCATATAGCTTGAAAGTGGGAAGCTCAAAACTTCCCAACTAGCTTGTCCTCTGATTCAGTTCAGTTAAAAATACCTCTGTTGATATTGAATGTTCCTAACACAAAGAAATGATAAATATTTGAGATGATGTTTATGCTAATTACCTGATCTGATCACTATACATTATATGTATTAAAACATATGTACCCCACAGATAGGTACAATTATTGTCAATTTAAAAAAATTTTAAAAACAAAACAATGTCATTACAGGAAGTGAGCCAATTTAGGAAAAAAGTACCTCTATTGAACACACATTCTGTCCAGAGCCTTGCGCCGGGTGCATCCATAGACATTTGCTGCCCTCTGTCGCTGTTCTTATCAAGGTCATAGACGGCTTCTGTGCATCTCTGTTCGATTTCAGCTCCTTATAGGCAGGGATTGTGCTCTGTTTATTGTGCCTGCCCAGTAGTAAGTGCTCTAAAGTAAATAAACGAAAGGTTGGCACTATTCCTGTCTACACGTTGCTTATCCTCTGGGGGAGACTTGTTTAAAGTCATCTACAAAACCAGTTAGACCATGATAATTGCATTTACTCATTCATGGAATAGTTACTGGACACCTATTTTATGCCAGACACCAGGAGGGGTATTGGGAATTCCAAAGATGAAGAAAAAAGTCTCCAATGTCAAGAACCTGCCAGCGTAGAGAGGGAGATAGACAGGTAGAGTTGAATTATAGAGTGCTGTTCCTATAATGGTATCCTACCCATTGTAGTCAAATTCATAGAGACAGAAAGTGAAAGGTTATCAACAGCTGGGAGAAGTGGGGAATGAAGAATTATTGTTTAATGGGTACAGAGCTTTAGTTTGAGGAGTTGAAAAAGCTCTGGCGATGGATGGTGGTGATGATCGCACAGCAATGTGAGTGTAATTAACGCCACAGAACTGAACACTTAGAATGGTAAATTTTATATTATATTTATTTTGCCACAATAAAACAAAACAGAAAAGTGCTCTGCAGCCTGAGGACAAGTGACCCTTAGAGCCCAAGCCTGGCTCAGGTGGCCTGGACACTGCACCCTGACCCAGTCTCCGCAGCCTTTGCACCCCGGCTTGTCTGGAAGGGACTAGAGCAGGTGTGGGAATTAGAGCAAACAGAGGTTTAGGATCTGGAACAGATCTTATCTAAGCTATGAGAGCTTCCTTGTACACCTCACCTTTCCAGAAGCCGCGAGTTCTGTCTATAGTGGGTACTGTTCTATGTTGTTTCACGTGATGGTTGGTCAGGTGCAGCCACAAGAGGCAGGCTCGGGAAAAGGAAGTTTATTACGCTCACAGGTCCTAGAAGCAGGAGGTGTGGCACACAGGGCCACAAGGGAACGCACCAGTGTAGGTCAGGAGGCCGACAGGGCCAGAGTGAGGGAAGATCTAGGCCACAACCCTTATTGGGGTTTCTGCAGGAAAGGTGAGGTACGGCAGCAGCGTAAACAGTTTTGGATTGGCCAATTTGCATTAGAAACGGCAGGCTTTGAGCTCTGTAGGGATGGTCTCTAGTTGATTGGTACCTGGCTCTGGGATGACTAAGGCAGAGGAATATTGCTTCTTATAGTGTACAGGTCCCATAGAGGAGATGTGGCAAGATAGGCTAGCCCCTGCAGGGACAGTCTCCTCATCCAGAAAGAGTTTTAAGATAAACATTAAAATATACAGAAAATAAAAATGTAAGCACACATTGTTTTACTGCACTTTGCTTTATGGTGTCTCGCAGATAATTGTGTTTTTTTTTTTTTTTTTTTTACAAATTGAAGGTTTGTGACAGCCTCGAGTTGAGCAAATCTGCCAGTGCCATTTCTCCAGCAGCATGTGCTTGCCTCATGCCTCTGTGTCACATTTTGGTAATTCTCACAATATTTCTAGCTTTTTCATTATTATTATATCTGTTATGGTGATCTGTGATCAGTGATTTTTTTTTTTTTTTTTTTGAGACAGAATCTGGCCCTGTTGTCAGGCTGGAGTGCAGGGGTGTGATCACAGCTCACTGCAGCCTTGAACTCCTGGGCTGAAGTGATCCTCCCACCTCAGCCTTGGAACTAGCCAGGACTACAGGTGTGCTACACCTGGATAATTTTAAATTAGCCACACCTGGTTAATTTTAAATTTTTTTGGTGGAGATAGGGTCTCACTATGTCACCCAGGCTGGTCTCAAACTCATGGGCTCAAGTGATCCACCCACCTTGGCCTCCCATGGTGCTGGGATTCCAGGTGTGACCCACTGTGCCCAGCCTGTGATCAGTGATCTTTGATGTCAGTATTGTAATCATTTGGGGGACCACAGCTGTGCCCTTCTAAGATGGCAAATTTGATCAATAAATGTTGTGTGTGTTCTCATTGCCCCACCAACTAGCTATTCCCCTATCTCTCTCCTTCTCTTTGGCCCTTTCTTTTCCCTGAACTGTTTTCTATTGCCTAAATGATAATATTCAGTTTAGGCAAATTAATAACCCTACAATAGCCTCTAAGTGTTCAAGTGAAAGGAAGAATCACATGTCCCTCATTTTAAATCGAAGCCTGGAAAAATAAAATAAAATAAAAAATAAATCAAAGCTGGAAATGATTTAGCTTAGTGAGGAAGGCATGTCGAAAGCCGAGACGGGTCAAAGCTAGGTGTCTTGTCAGTTAGCGAGGTTGTGAATGCAAAGGCAGAGTTCTTGAAGGAAAGTAAAAGCACTACTCCAGTGAACACACAAATGACAAGAAAGCAAAACAACCTTATTGCTGATGTGGAGAACATTACATGGAAGATCAAACTGGCCACCACATACTCTTAAGCCAAAGCCTCACCCAGAGCAAGGCCCTAACTCTCTTCAATTCTATGAGGGCTGAGAGAGGCGAGGAAGCTGCAAAGAAAAGTCTGAACCTAGCTGCGGCTGGTTTCAAAGGTTTAAGGAAAGCAGCCATCTCCGTAACATCCACGTGCAAGATGAAGCAGCAAGTACTGATGGAGAAGCTGCAGCAAGTTATCCGGAAGGTCTAGCTAAGATAATTGATGAAGGTGGCTACACTAAACAACAGATTTTTCAATGTAGATGAAACATCTTCTCTTGGAAGATGCCATCTCGGCATCTTCCATAGCTAGAGAGGAGAAGTCAATGACTGGCTTCAAAGTCCCAAGCTCACTCTCTTATTAGGGGCTAATGCAGTTGTTGACTTTTAAGTTGAAGACAATGCTCATTTACCATTCCAAAAAATCATAGAGCCCTTTAATATACTCTGCCTGTGCTTTCTAAGTGGAACAACAAAGCCTGTGTGACAGACATTTTTTTACAGCATGGTTTACTGAGTACGTTAAGACCACTGTTGAGACTTAGTGCTTAGGAAAAAAGATTCCTTTCAAAATATTACTGCTCATTGACAATGTACCTAGTTATCCAAGAGTTCTGATGGAGATGTCCAAGGATATGAATATTGTTGTCATGCCTGCTTGCACAACTCCATTCTGTAGTCCATGAATTGAGGAGTATTCTCAGCTTTACAGTCTTATTATTTAAGAAATACATTTTATAAAGTAATGGCTGACATAGACAGGGATTCCTGTGATGGATCTGGTTTCAAAGTAAATTGAAAACTGTTTTGTATATGTTTTTGTCTGTGGTTCTTGGCTCATAACTCCCAGAACCCTTGTTATTTCCCAAATGACTAAAACAAGAAGAGTATCTTTTATTAAAGTATTTGGGCTTTTGTCCATGGGTGGCAAAGCAGCTTTGGAACAGCTCAGAGTGAGAAAGGCGAGAGACGGTCTTTTGTTATAATGTTGGGGCACTTTAGGCCACACAAACAGGCATCAAAAAATAGAATCTCGGCTGGGTGCAGTGGCTCATGCCTGTAATCCCAGCACTTTGGGAGACTGAGGTGGGTGGATCACCTGAGGTCAGGAGTTCAAGACCAGCCTGGCCAACATGGTGAAACCCCATTTCTACTAAAAGTACAAAATTAGCTGGGCGTGGTGGTGTGTGCCTGTAATCCCAGCTGTTTGGGAGGCTGAGGTGGGAGATTTGCTTGAACCTGGGAGGCAGAGGTTGCAGTGAGCTGATATCGCACCATTGCACTCCAGCCTGGGCAAAAAGAGCAAAGCTCCATCTCAAAACAAAAACAAAAACAAAACAGAATCTCTATGTGACCTTCTCCTGCTCTCCTTTCACCTGCTCCGTTTTTTCTCCAAGGCAGGGATCTCTCCCAATCTTTCTGTCTTGGAGCTGGCCATAAAGAAATTCTCTGACCTACCTTGTCTGATTGGAGGAAGGAATGTTGCACAGAGAGACCAAGAAGAATCTGAACAGACAGGCCTTGCTAGGTTTCCTTGCTCAGTTTATTAATATAAAATTGTACTCTTTTGGTCCAATCACATTTCTACACAGTTGTCCATGCTTCAGTCATGCCTACCCAGTGAAGTCTTCATAAAGGGCTCAAGAGGATGGGGGTGGAGGGTACAGAAAGCTTCCAGACAGCTCAACTTGTGGAGGGTCCTGGAGGGTGATGTACCTATGGAGGGCATGGAAGCGCCCCATCCCTTCCCCCATACCTTTCCCCATGCATCTCTTTATCTGTATCCTTTGTCATATTCTTTATAATCTAGTAAACACAAATAAGTGTTTCCCTGAGTTCTGTGAGCTGCTCTAGCAAATTAATCTACCCGAAGGAACGGAGTCTTAGGAGCCCTGATTTTTAGCTGGTGGGTCAGAAACACAGCTAAAACGACCTGGGGCTTGTGATTGGCATCAGAAGTGAGGAGTGGGGACTGAGTCCTCAACCTCTGGGATCTGATGCTATCTCCAGGTAGATAGTGTCAGAATTGAATTGAAGGACACAAAGCCAGAGTCCACTGCAGAACTGATTGCTTGCTTGTTGTTTGGGGAATCCCCCCCAACATTGTGATGTGAGAGCAGAAGGAAAAATAGTTTGTTCTTGCCACACAGAAACCTCATGGAAAGGATTCACCATTCTAAGATGCCATTAAGAACATGTGTAATTCATGTGAGGAGGCCGAAATATCCACATTAACAGAAGTTTGGGAGAAGTTGATTGCAACCCTCATGGATGACTTTGAGGGGTTCAAGACTTCAGTGGAGGAAGTGACTGCAGATGTGGTGGAAATAGCATGAGAACTAGAATCAGAAGTGGAGCCTGAAGGTGGGAGAGAATTGCTGCAATCTCAAGATTAAATTTGAATGTTTGAGGAGTTGCTTCTTGTGAGCAACTAAAGTGGTTTGTAAAGTGGATGAGCAAAGAAAGTGGTTTCTTGAGATGAAATGTACTCTTGGTGAAGATGCTGTGAACATTGTTGAACTGACAACGAAAGATTTAGAATATTACATAAACTTAGTTAATAGAGTAGTGGCAGGGTATGAAAGAATTGGCTTTAATTTTGAAAGAAGTTCTACTATGGGCAAAATGGTATCAAACAGCATTGCATGCTACAGAGAACTTTCATGAAAGGAAGAGTCAATTGAAGTGGCAAACTTCATTGTTATCTTATTTTAGGAAATTGACAGAGCCACCCCAACCTTCAGCAACCACCACGTTGATCAGTCAGCAGCCATCAACATGGAGGCAAGACCCTCCACCAGCAAAAAGATTAAGACTTGCTAGAGGCTTAGATGACTGTTAGCATTTTTTAGCAATAAAGTATTTTCAAATTAAGATTTGTACATTATTGTTTTAGACCAAATGCTTTTGCACATTGAATGGACCACACTCTAGTATAAACATAACTTATATGCCCTGGGAAACCAAAAAATTCATGTGACTCCACTTCATTGCGGTGGTCTGAAACTGATCCCACAGTATCTCCTAGTTGTACAGGTATAAACAATACAGGTATCAGATAAAAGGTCACTTGGTGAATAAAGAACTTTGGCAGTTACATATTGCTGCAATAGGTAATTACATAATTGCTGCATAATAATATCTATTATTAACAAGTGGGACCATAAATCTGGAATGTAATGTATGTGTATATAGATATTATTATTATTATTTTAATGGCTACCATGCAGCAATAGATAACTGCAAAAGTTATTTTAGTTGTTCCAATTTTAATTGTTTAAAACAACAGCCACCCTTTATTTGCTCATAACTCTGCACTATGAAATGGGCTCAGCTGGGCACTTGTCTCTGCTCCAAGTGGTGTTGGCGGCACTTACCTATGGGTTTGTAATCAGTTGTCAGGCTTACTGACCCAAGATGGCCCTCCTCAAATGTATGGCATTTTGGAAGCAAGACTGGGACAGCTAGGGGCTGGATGGGCCTCTTGTTTCTTATGGAATATCATATTTAATGAATTAGTTTTTATTAATTTTTGATTACCTTCAATCCATGGAGGTTTGCAAACAGCTTTTGGCAAAGTTGAAGTGTTTAATAAATAGAAACAACTTAAAAACTCATTATGCCTTTTACATAATTTATTAGACAATTTAATAATTTGTCATTTAAATTATATAATTATATTTATATAGATTTATATAAATAAGTTCATGATTAATTTGCTCATTAATCATTTTACATAATTTATTAGATATTCCAATAACTTTCTTAGAATTTATAATTTGCTTTGTTTCATGTGGCATATTACATTTCTTTGCTTCTATAGTTTTAAAATTTATCCTTATGTGCTTAATAACTTTTATTGATTGTTGAATTAAATTATTGATTTAACAGAAACGTTTCTTGTAAAGACATGAGGAAGTATAGATATCAGTATTGGAATATTGTTTATTAAGGCTAATTCTCTAAATTATGTTTTAATTTTCCAAATGTCTACTCCTATTTCAGATGTTATGTGAAAATGAATATAAAATTTCTAACTCTCTTTGCATTACAGCATTACATCTTTTCTGTTGGGGCTTCATAGAAAATTAATGAATGACATTTTACTGTGTTGATTCATAACTTCTCAAATAAGTTACTTTCTCATTTCAGTATGTTTTCCAACAAGTGAGTCCATAAATCTAGAATGCAGTGTAAGCTTATATAGATAGATTTCTTAATGCCTATTGAATATTTCATGTTTGAAAATGTTCTCTCAATTTTTAATTTCAATTCCAAGATCATCAGATATATTACTTAATTCTCTGTTTGTTTTTGTTTTCATCTGTGGTATTTTTTAAAAGAGGTGCTCTGTCATCCAGGCTGGAGTGCAGTCGAGTGGCTAGTTGCAGGCACAATCAGAGTGTACTGCAGCCTGGAACTCCTGGCCTCAAGCGATCCTTCCACCTCAGCTTCCTGAGTAGCTGGGGACTACAGGCACCTGCCCCTCTGTGCCCAGCCCCATCTGTGGTAGTTTTTATGGACTGCATTGTGTTCTCCCAAAATTCATATGTTGAATACTCAACCACCAATGTAAACTGTATTTGGAGAAAGTCCCTATAACGAGGTAATAAAGGTTAAATAGGGCCATAAGGGTGCAGTCAATCTGTTAGAACTCTTGTCCGTATAAGAAAAGATACCAGAGATCTCTCTTCTCCCCATGTGTGCACAGAAGCAAGGTTATGTGAGGACACAGAGGGAAGGTGGCTGTCCACATGCTAGTGTTTCAGGCAGCGAGTCCAGGCGGGTCTGCAGCAACCTCAATTCTTGCCTCCTCAGAAGAGAGAATTTGACTGAGAGGCATAAAAGCAGAGTGAGAGATGGAGGCAAGTTTTAGAGCAGGAGTGAAAGTGTATTAAAGTTTTAGGACAGGAACGAAAGTAAAGTACACTTGGAAGAGGGCCAAGCGGATGACTTGAGAGATTCAAATGCACAGTTTGACCTGTGACTTGGGGTTTTGTTTGCTGGCATGCTTCCGGGGGTTGCGTCTCTTCTCCCCTGAGGCTTCCCTTGGGTTGGGCTGTCCACATGCTCAGTGGCCTGACAGCACTTGAAAGGAGCTGCATGCGGAGTGTGTTCACTGGAGTTGTGCACATGCTCACTTGAGGTGTTTTTCCCTTGCCACTCCAGTGTTCTAGATGAAGGAACACTGTATGCCAGTCAACTCCGCCGTTTTGCCTCTTAGTGCGCATGCCTGAGCCCATTCGCCCAACTCCTGAGATCTTATCGGGAAGCTGCAGATTCCATCAGTTCTGAAACTCTTTTCCATCTATTGGGAGACTGCCTTTCCCTGGTGCTGGCTGTGACCAATCATTATTTTAGAGAGACAGTGTGACAACTGCCTGGCCGTCACCTGATGGTCGGCTGACATTCCTGGTGTTGGGGGGGTCTCTCTTGCACTGCTCATGTCTGCCTGACTACCTACTGTAAGACTAGGACGACAGCCCACACGAGAGACTTAATTTTACCAGTACCCAGATAGTGGATTTCCAGCCTGTAGAACCATGAGAAAATAAATTTCTGTTGTTTAAGCCACCCAGTGTGTTGAGTTTTGTTATAGCAGAGTGAGCAAAATAATATAGTAGTAAATATAATGCTTATGAAGAAAATATTAATTTATTGAATTAATATCTTTCATTGTATCATCCAGTGGTGATTGAATACAGTGACTTACTGCCAAATTAAAAATATGCAGAAATGTTTCTAAAACTTTGGCTGAAATGCCAAACTTTCTCTGTAGCATACAAGCACTGGCACCATCTGAACAATATGCTTCCATGAAAATATTTCTTACTGGTACTGTTTTTCTCCAATATTGACAGTATAGTTTGTATATTATTTCAAACATTATTCCTTCCAACTCCACAAGATCAACAAAGTTTTAAATGTCTCATTTAAAATACATTATTAAATGCTTTTATGTGAAACCATTGCATAGAAAATAAATGACATTGACATTTTACTGTCTTGATTTATAAAATCTCAAGTAAGTTGCTTTCTCATTTCAATAATGTTTCCCAACAAGTGGGACCATAAATCTAAAATGCAATGGATGCTTACATGGATATTATTTTTTAATGGCTATTGAATATTTCATGTTTGAAAATGCTTATGTTTAAGTACCTGCTGTATAGCAACATTTCAAAGGTTACTTCTGTAATATTTTAAATTGTTTTATCAACATTTTGTCAAATTTACAATACTTTTCTTTCAAATGCATTGTTTTCTGAAATTGATCTTTTGATTGTTTTTCTCATAGATATTTACAGTTTAAAAAATTAAACTGTGTGTTGGGAAAAAACAGCAAAGGAGAAAGGACTTACAGAGTACCTACATAAATTGGTTATGAAAATTAAACTGTGTGTTGGCAAAAACAGCAAAGGAGAAAGGACTTACAGAGGGCCTACATAAATTGGTTATGAGTAACATATAAACAAGGAACAACAAACTGCGGAAGGCCGCAGGAGGCCTCTGAGGAGGAAGGCCTCTCCATGCCTCATGTTCCGGTGCGGGGTGACCTAGGCTTTGTTACCGTAAACACTGTGCTCGAGGACGTAAAACCCCTTCGTAGCAGTATGATGTAGCCAGACTTGTAGCCTTCTTTAAGGCCAGCATTCCATCAGCTGTACATAGATAATAAACTAAAGATAACCGCATGTTCTTGTTTTGTGAAACTCCCAAACTGCCACTGTTACCAATCCTTAGGATGACACACCAGTTCCGGCTCACTGATTCATCCCACCATCACTCCACCCCTACCCTGTAGATCAAAGTCATTATAATCAATAGATAGTGTGGATGATCAGAGCTTGGGGCCTTCACTGTCGCGATGGCCCCCTGGTCCCACTTTTTCTCTTCATCTGTCTTTCTCTCATTCCTTTGTTGCCACTGAACTCGGGATACCCATGGGTGATGTGGGGCTCATGGATTCCCTACAACTGTGAGCTTTGATAGAACATGATTGCCATTCTGAAGAATATGTAAGTTGTCTGGGAAGAATAATAATTTTTCCTTCAACCCTCATAAGTTCTTACTTGGAAGGGACCCCTGTAACAAAAGACAGATTTATAAGAGAAAACCAAACAGAAGCTTATTAACATGTATATTTCATATGTACATGGGAGACACTGGGGGAATGAGTAGTTCTCAAAGAGGTGGCTTTGAATTCCAGCTTATATAGAGTGTTCAACCAAACAACAGTAAATTTTTAGAGAAGTAACAAGAAAAAGGAAAAGGACTTTGAATCTCTAGAGGTGGCAACTTTGGAAAAGGCAAATTAATGGCAGATAAAGGTTGGTTAGTAAAGCTTGTTAGTGTAGCTTCCTTGGGTACCATCTTGGGCCAGTAAGGGTCTGCAAACCAAAAAGTATCTGAGACAAGTCTCAGTCAATTTAAAGTTTATTTAGCCAAGGTTAAGGACATGCCTGGAGGGAAAAAAGCAACACAAAACCACAGAAACAATCTGTGATCCATGCTTTTTTCCAAAGATGATTTTGAGGGCTTCAGTATTTAAAGGAGAAAAGCAGGCTGGAGGGGAAGAGGGAGGGTGTGGTCACATTACTGAATCCACATGTTGTGAGAGGAAGAAGGAGACAGGCAGAGAAATAGTCCATTATGTATTTGTCTTGCACTCAGTAAATCCACACTTTACATGAGATGAACATAGAGTAGCTCCTGTGGAGCTACCTGGCCTTTTATCTGCAGCTATTTGCTTAGGAACAAGGAAAGGCAGTTTCTTGCATAACTCAGTCAGCTTCTGCTTAATTTTTCCCTTTGGCATAGTGAATTGGGGTCCCAAGATTTCATTTTTCTTTCACAGGTTCAATGCTGTCTTCAGTGATTAACCTTTGTTCTTCCTGGTAGAGGATGGGCCAGGATACCTTTTGTCTTTGTAGACCTGTGTCCTGCTTTTAGGCAAATAGAGGGAGGGCAGAGAACTTTTCCTGCAGCTGCTTCTTCTTGATCACCTTCAGCTCGGCGATCCATATTTTGGGGTAGCATATGCTGGTCTCCCACAAAGTCTTTTAACAACGAACTTTGAGTGCCATTTGCATCTAATATTTACGTCAGTAGCACTGGTGAGACACACGTCTTTGTCAGTGTGCAAGAGACACTTGTATTTTTCTTAAAATAAATTTTTTTGTACTGAAGAAATAAAAAGCATTGTGTTATTTTGTGCTGATGCTTGCACAGTGTAAAGATGTCTGAGGTGGTTTGGATGATATTCCAGGCTGTGGCTCTTTACTACTGTCACTGCTTGTACTCTGCACAATCAGAAGATTGAGGCGTGTGATCTTTAATGGAAAATTAATAAATGTATCCACATTTGGTAGTCTCTTTATTCTGAGAGTTCATTTTTAATATTTTATTTGTAAATTCTTAAATGTATAAATATTGAAATGCTGCATTTACAACTTACACAAGAATTACAATGCACAGACAATACAACTAAAGTGACACCTGTGTAGAACCATGTTCTGTGTAGAATCGTGTGGTATCCACGATTTCCTGATAAAAATGTGATGTACATACACTGTGCTTTGTGATTAATAAGCACATGGGAGGCCCATTTATCAGTGGTCCTTGTGACATCCTATGACAATTAACCTGAATGAATGAGTTTAATTTTGAATTTAATTATTAATAAATTCTACTGTTTACTGCAAGAGCCATTATACTATTTGCCAATCAGAACAGAAATCTTTCAATAGTATAGGAATCGTTGCATTTACATTTATGAATGTTGGCTGAACAAATTATAAGGTGGAAAGTAGAGCTTTGAAGATAAAGATTCTTTCTGGTTTGGCAAAGGGTTTAGCTTTTTGAAGAGATTCTGTCCCTGATGGGGAGGGGTGGGAGAGGAGAGAGAATGCCTTTGCCAACAGTCAGAGGGAAGCGAGAGGCAGCTTCCTGTGGACTGGACAGAGGCTGAGGTGGAGGCTCTGGAGAAGAGGGGGACCCTACTCTGCTTTGTGCCAGTGACTTGTGGAAGAGGCAAGTCCTCAGAGATGTGGCTGTGTGGTGCCAGGAAGGCTGGAGCCAGGGATGGGACTCCCAGACTAGCTAGAGGAGAGCAGAAGGCCAGGGGTGAAAGGAACAAGGACCAGTCCAGCTGGTGAAACTGATGTAGGAATTTTCTTCTCGGTCACTTTGCAAGCCGGGGACCCTTGGCCGGTGACACCTGGCCCAGTCTTCACTCGGCCATGCTGGCATGCCCCAGTTCGCCTGTATTTTAGCTTGTACTCACATTCAGTGGTTTCTGAGTTCTTGTACTGTGCCCAGGAAGAATGAGGATACACTGGACATTGAAGGGTGAGGAGGGAGGAAAAGAGTTTTATTGAGTGATAAAAATGGCTTTCAGAGGAGAGGTGATGTGGGGTTGGTCCTCCTACCCAAAGGCAGGAAAGTTCCCTGTGTGGTTAGGTCCAGGGCTTTTTATGGATTTGGAATGGGGAGTGTGTGCTGATTGGCTTGTGAGTGTGCAAAAAAGGTAAAGCAAAGAGACCACTCAAACATGGGCACGACAGTGTAGAAAGCCAATTAGGAAAAAGTAGGTATGAGTGAAATAGGTGAAGGGTGGGGATCAATCAGAGCAAAGTGCGCCAGATAGGAAGACAAGTTCTCAATCTTGTCTGAGAATTTAACTTGTAGCTTGGCTTTCAGGCTTTAAATTGTGACATGGAGGTGGGATTTCACCAGGGACACACCCCTATCTGCCTCAGCATTTGGCTGCCTCCTGTTGCGATCAAAACTGCCTTTGCAAAAGTATGACAGTAAGAGAAATCTGACATGTCTGACTCCATCTTGCTTCTAGCCCCACAGGCTGGCTGTCTTTGCTCATTCCTAGGGTGGGCCACGCTAACTTTGGGAGAAATTTAGTTTATAGTTTAATTAATAGCCCTTCCCCAAAACTAAATTGTCCTTGTAAAACTAATGAAAGGGCACTAAGGAGGATGAAAAAGGCCTGAATTCTACATAATTCCAGAGGTCATTAGATTTACAACTTCCCCAATTATTCTTGCAGATAACAGCACTACGGAACCTAAGATGGCCTTTTGAGATTTCTTTTCAGGTTTTTGCATTTCTGACAACTGGATGGCCCTACTGGGACCCCTGACTCAACCAGTCCTGTGGCCCCCCACCCAGAGGACTCAGTGCATGAGGACCGTTTTCCACACCCCTATGATCGCATACCCTACCAATCAACATTTTCACTACCCTAGCCCCCTGCCCATTAAACTATCTTTGAAAAACCCCTAACCTCCAAGCCTTTAGGGAGATTGATTTGAGTAATAACTCTGTCTCTTCTGTGGCTGACTGGCCTGCATCAATTAAACACCTTCTTTACTGCAATGCCAATGAGACCAGATAGTTCCCCTTGACCATTTTGTGGGACTCACAGAGGGGGTGGCTTGTTTACTCAGCCTGCAGCTCTCAACCCCTCACAGGAAGGGGAGCATGAAGGTGAGTGCCTGCAGGGGCCAGGATGAGTGCTCCTGGGAGCTGGCAGGAGTAGAACAGTGTGTGGGCCTGTGGCAATGTCTGGGGGTGGGTCCCTGCAATCCCCAGGCCCCCAGAGCATGTGTTACAGTGTGCTCTTTTAGTTTTGGTATCCATGAATGGCTTAAGTGTTTACCAGCTCAGTGGAGGGTCAGGGTGACAGCCTTTGTACCCGCCCCTCTTGGTATGCGAGTTCTTGTCTGGCATCCAGGAAGAATCAGGTTGTGCGAATAAACTGAAGGGTCGTGAATGTGGAGGATTTTATTGAGCAGTGGAAGTGGGTCTCAGTGGGACGGGAAGCTGGAACGGTGATGGAATGAGAAGATTGTCTTTTCCTGGAGTCCAGCTGTTCCCAGTCGAACTCCTCTCCAACCATAATCTCTGATGTCCGGCTGCTTCTTCTCGTCTCGAAGTTCAGACACTTCTCCTTTTATCTCCTTCTCTGCTGCACCTCTGCCAGTGAAGCCTGGAGTTTCTATGGTTACAGGATGGGGGCAGGGTGGGCAAGGGTGGTTTTGGAAAAGGCAACATTCAGGTTGGAAAACAGAAATGCATGTTCTCACCTTGGGCTACTGTCCGGCTTGAGGATGTGGTTCTTGCAGGGAACCACCCTCTTTACCCAGTATTTCCCTTCCTCCTGTCCATATCACCATGGTCTCAGTGAGTTGATTTTGTTTGTGCAGTGGGCAGGAGGAACCTGTTGGGCAGTTACAGTGGGACATTTCAGGAGGAACCAGTGTGGACCCAGGACCAATGGCGCAGTGAGGCGCTGCAGAGTGAGAAGTTTTGGTGCTATGAAAGCTTCTCAGAAGCTTTTCCCAACTTTGTGGGGAGCCCCAGTGAAGGCTGATACTGAATTTCCTGCCAGTGAAGCAGGAAAGGGGCTCAAATTTAGATTTAAGTTATTTTAAAGAGGTGATTTCGCCAGCACACGTAAATCTGCAATTCATAGCTTCCCACACATATGGGTGTGTGCCAAGCAAGTTAAGTAAACGTAGTCCTAAGTGCCAACTTATATATACAGGGGCATGCAGAGCAACAGACATTGGCTGGCAGTGAATTAAGTCCCTGTGCTTCCACACAGCTGGACTGGTCCTTGATCCTTTCCAGTGGTAGGCACTGTAAATCAATGGTGGGAGGCAAGTCTCAATCATTTTTAGAAACTGATTTTGCCAAGGTTAAGGACACACCCAGGAAAAAGGGACACATAACCACTGGAAACGTCTGTGGTCCTTGCTTTTCCCAGAGGGCCTGAGATCTTCAATATTTAAAGGGAAAAGAGCAGGCAGCAGGGGAGAGAAGAAGAAAAAAGGGAGGGTGGATAAAAGAGGCAAGTGGTTGCATTCCTTTGAGTCTTTTGATTAGCTTTACTGAATCCACATTTTTCATTTGAAAGGAGCAGTGGAGAAATAGTCAATTATGCATTCCTCTGGTGCTCAGTAGGAATCTGCATTTTAACATAAGATAAAATAATCGCAGAGTATAGGAAGCAATCAGATATGCATTTGTCTCAGGTGAGTGAAGGGATGACTTTTAGGTCTGTTCATGGTCCCTTACCTGTAAAAGTAAGCTGTTAATTTGCATTGTCAGGGTGAAATTCAACAGAACTGCTTTGGGGGAAAGGTCTTGGGGCCCACAAGAAATTTCCTCATGAGCAAAAGGTGAGGGAGGTATGTAGGAATAAAATGGGAGGTGGGTGTGTGTGACCCAGTTCCCAGCTTGCCCTTTAGCCCTTTGTGTGACCCAGTTCCCACTAAGCCCTTTAGCTTAGTGAGTTTCTGGTCCTGAGATTTTATTTTCCTTTCACAGCACTCAAAATTAAAAAAAAAGTTATTGCTCAATAAATTACATGTGAGAAAAAGGTTAACATGTCCTGGTGTTAGCACTTAGGGAATGTATCCAAGTCACCCTGGCACCAAAGTATGGGTCTGCAGCAACCTCAATTCTTCCCTCTTCAGAAGAAAGAATTCAACCAAGGGGCATAAGGCAGAAGGAGATACTGAGGCAGGTTTCAGAGCAGGAGTGAACATTTATTAAAAAGCTTTAGAGCTGAAACAAAAGGAAGTAAAGTACAATTGAAAGAGGGCCAAGCTGATGACTTGAGAGATTCAAGGGCATAGTCTGACCTTTGACTTGGGGTTTTATATGCTAGCATGCTCCTTGGGGGTTGCATCCCTTCTCCCCTGATGCTTCCCTTGGGGTGGGCTATCTGCATGCACCGTGGCCTGCCAGCACTTGGGAGGGGCTACATGCACAGTGTGTTTACTGAAGTTGTACGCATGCTCACTTGAGGAATTCTTCCTTTACCAGCCGAGTGTTCATAATACCATTTAAACTCCACCATTTTGCCTCTTAGTGTGCATGTTTGAGCCCCACTCACCCAGCTCCTGAAATCTTAATGGGAAGCTGCTGATTACCAGTTTCAGGTGTTTCTATCTATTGGGAGACTGCCTTTCTCTGGCGCCAGCTGCAACCAATTATTATTTTAGAGAGACAGTTAACAACCATCTGACCATCACCTGATGGTTGCCTGGCATGCCTGTTTTTGGGGGAGGCCCTCTCCTGCCCTGCTCAGCTCTGCTTGCCTACCTACTGTAACACTGGGGGGGTGAGAAAATCTTTAGATCCTTGTTTGAACAAACCAGCTGTAAAATACAATGTAGAAACAACCCAAAGCACAAAAATGCTAACAATTGCTGAATCCAGATAGGTAGACGAATGTTCACTAAACTCTCTATCCTTTACATCTTTTAAAATTTTATAATAAACACTCAAAGAACCCCAATTCTCAGGACATTCCAAACATCCAAATTTCCCCAAGAGAGAAACAGTATTAGGGGAGGTTGCTTAGCCAGGGCAGAGTATCTCTGTGGTGGGGACTGGAGGGAGTGTTTGGATATGGGGGGTTGAGACGTGGGAGTGAGAATTTGGTGAGCTGGATTTCTGCTGGAGGATGGGGAAAGTTTTCTGGAATTTTGACAGGGCTTGGTTGGGAAGCAAGAGAGTAACTGGATATATCATACCAGTTATATATGGCACTGAAAAGTTTACAGAGTTCATTTATGGGGGAAAATACTGGTTAGGAGATACTCTCAAATTTTGTGCTAAATGAAGCATCTGGTCAGATTTTCCTGTGGGCAGAATGGTGTTAGTGATGGAGCAGGAGGAGGCTCACAGACCACTTAACTGAGCTTCCCACGAATCCAAAGGCATGCCCCTTTATGCTTTCACCATTTCTCTGATGGATGCTTGAGGGTGGGGTGAAGACAGGAATGCAAGGGGAGGGCAGATAGGAGATAGGGTTGGAAAAAGCTTCATGATAAACCAAGTCTTTAGTTGTGTGCGTATACTTTACAGATGGTCCCCCAGCTTACGATTGTTTGACTTAAGATTTTTCAACTTCACAATGGTGCCAAAGCAATACACCTTCAATAGATATATTTCAAGTACCCATACAACCATTCTATTTTTCACTTTTGGTACTGCATTTAATAAATGACATGAGATATTCAATTATTATAAAATAGGCTTTATGTGAGATGATTTTGCCCAACTGTAGGCTAATGTAAGTGTTCCAAGCACATTTAAGGTAGGTTAGGCTAAGCTGTAATGTGTGATAGGTTAGATGTATTAAATGCATTTTGATGTACACTATTTTCAATTTACAGTGGGTTTATTGGGATGTAACCCTACCGTAAGGAGCGTCTATGATATGGTTTGGCTCTGTGTCCCCACCCAGATCTCATCTTCAATTGTAATTTCCACATGTCGAGGGAGGAACCTGGTGGGGAGATGACTGAATCATGGGGGTGGTTCTCCCCATGCTATTCTCCGGATAGTGAGTTCCCACAAGATCTGATTGTTTAAAAGTGTTTGGCAATTCCCCCTCACTCGCTCTTTCTTTCGCCTGCTGCCACGTAAGATGTGCCTTGCTTCCCCTTTGCCTTCTGCCGTGATTGTAAGTTTCCTGAGGTCTCCCCAGCCATGCAGAACTGTGAATCATGAAACTTCTTTCCTTTATAAATTACCCAGTCTCAGGTAGTATCAGTGTGAAAACAGACTATTACAAACTGTATTTGCCTTCACCTTCAATAAACAGATGTATTGCTATATATTAGGAAAAGATAGAAAATCAAAACTAATTTATGTATAACAACTTAGGGGGAGCAGGAGTAGGTTAAGAATAGGTCAGGAAAACATGGAACATTTAGACTTATTTACAAGCGAGAGAGGGGGTGTGATGTAATTTGCCTTAGGTTGCCACTTAGTCTACGAACTTCCCCCATTACACTAACCCCAAAGCACTGTCTCTCTTATACACCAAGTTGTCAGCACAACTTGGGGCACCTGGAAATTGTATTAGGCTGCTAGTAACAGAAAACCTGACTATAGCAGTATAGCAAAAATGTGAACTGGCTGTTTAAAAGCTGCTCAAAATTCTCCTTCCTTTGCTTTTCTATTTAATAAAGACTGAAATGAGAAAACACTCACCTTCTCAGATTCACTTGCAACTAGGCAGTGGTGGCCAAATGTCAGAGTTCTGGCCAATGAGACGTAGGAGATCTCTGGAGAGGGTTTCCTTTACTCTTCCCCAAAAGTTATGCCTTCAGACTGGGAGAATAAAATCTACATACTGAAGCTAGCAAGTCAGAAGGCAAAAGAGCTTGGGACATTAATAGCGTCTTGGAGCTGCTATACTAGCCATAAACTGATTATCCCAATTTCCTGTCATACCAGGACCCCTACTCCCATTAAACTGTGGTATCAGTTAAGAGTTGTGTTCACTCATAAATAACAGAATGCCTTACTTCTATGGGTTAAAAAAGTGAGGATTTTTATTGTCTCAGTCAACAGAAGTCAGGGAATTGGAAGTTAAGGCCTGGTAGAGTGGCTTTATTATGTTGTCATATTATGGTCCTTGCTCTCTGTATCTTCTTAGCTTTTCCCTTCTTAATGCGTTGGTTTCCTCCTTATGGTCACGAGACGACTGCTGTATCTCTAGACATCAGGTCTGCATTTCAGGCAAAAAGAAATATCTCAAGAGTTCACACTGTGTCATATGGCCTCTCCTGGCTGCATGGTGGGTGGGGAAGAAATCAAGTAATTGGTTTTTCAATGTCTACGGTAGAAAAAAAAATGTAGGTTGGTCCCTCTACTCAACATCCATTCCCAATCACCTTCTCCCTTGCTTTCCTCTACTGTGACTTTTGTTTTTTAACACTGCCTCGTGAAGTAATTACTGCCTCACCAATTAGACTAGAAACCATGTGGATCCCTGACAGTGCCTGGAACTATGGACACTAAAATATTTTGAAATAATGAGCAGTAACTGCCTGGGGTTCTTATTTTCTGAAGTTTTGCAGTCATCTTTGCTAAGATATCATTCTGTAACTGATAAAGCAAAGCAGGACCGGGTAAATGGCAAGAAAAACAGTGGCTGGATGGAGACTTGAAAGTCACAGTAGTAGGATGATGGATTCCATTTTTTAATTTGAAATTTTATTTTGATCTACAGACTCTCGGTTCTGGTGATGCGGTGCTAGTTTAGTCAGACCAGTTCTCCCACTGAACGCAGCTTATAAAGCTGAATGAAATATGAAAGCATCTTCCTGAAAGCATCAAAGACCTAATAAGAGAGTAAGGAACTGCTGGGGCCAAAATCTGAGAGTGATTCAGAATTTAGAGGGGTTGGTTTAGCTCCTGGGGCCAATTTTTTTTCTAGGGGCATTTGTTAATCTTGAGGAGGTGGCTGAGAGAGTGAGCTATGCTTTTAGTACTTGGTGGGGCTAGGGGCAAAAGTCAGAGTCCAAAGACCATCAAGTGTTGGGACTTGATAAGCCCTGTGTTTTGACTTGGGATCCAGAAGGACTGCTCCATGTGAGTAAGGGTGAACCAGAAATAAACCAGCCCTCACAGAGACCACAGTTATCTTGGTCATCCCCAAAAATCTCAAACGCTGAATTTGGATTTTAAGGTAATCCTGGAGCTTTAGGTTCCCCTAGACACCTGGCAAAAGAAGTTGAAAATCCTCCTTGGAGAAAGATAACATCATTTTAGGCCTCAAATGCCTGTAAGAAAACTTTTCAAAACAATGTTGGCACTGTAAAAATCTATTAGATGGATGAGAAGCTAGGACTCCATAAGCAAGAATCAGCAGAAACAAAAGATCAGATTGGTTCCAAAGCGACTCAAAATTCTTGAATTCTTGAATTTTCCTTTGATATGATCTCATTGTTTTGGTGTCATGAAATTTTATACAGAATATTACAATGAAAAAAAAGATCTAGATAAAATAAAAAGCAAAAAAACAGCTAGAAAGAAACATACCAGGATTGTGTTGCTGGTATCTGATAGCAGCCAACTATGGTGTTTATCTTTTTCACTTTTATATTTTCCAAATTATTTTATATTTTTGAGACAGAATCTTGCTTTGTCACCCAAGCTGGGATGCAGTGGCATGATCACAGCTCACTGTTCCTTGACCTCTTGGGCTCAAGCAATCCTCCTGCCTCAGCCTCCTGAGTAGCTGAGACTGCAGGTGCACACCACCATGCCTGGCTAATTTTAATTTTTGTAGAGACAGGGTCTTGATATGTTGCCCAGGCTGGTCACGAACTCCTTACCTCAAGTGATCCATGTGCCTCAGCCTCCCAAACTGCTGAGATTACAGGTTTGAGCCATTGTGCCTGGCCTCCAAATTTTCTTTAATGACAATTTATACTGGAAGAAATACTTATGTAAAAGAGAAAGTAACATAGGGTATAACCCAGAGCAGGGTGGAATTTGTAGGCATGCAACTTCTACAGTTAAGGGTCTTGTGCTCAGAAGGCCCTCCTGTTTGGCTTAATGCTCTGCTGTTGCTGTCTTGAAATTATAAATTTTTAAACAAGAAGCTTGATATAGTTTGGATATTTGTCCCTGCCCAAATTTCATGTTGAAATGTAATCCCCAGTGTTGGAGGTGGGACCTGGTGGGAGGTGTTTGGGTCATGGGGGTGGATCTTCATGGCCTGGTGCTCTCCTCACAGTAAAGAGAATGTTCTTGCAAGATCTGGTTGTTTAGATGGCACTCCCTTGCCTTGTTCTTGCTTTTATCATGTGACATGCCTGCTCCTGCTTCACCTTCTACCATGAATAAAAGCACCCCTGAGGCCTCCCCAGAAGCTGAGCAGATGCTGGTGTCATGCTTGTACAACCCGAAGAAATGTGAGCCAATTCAACCTCTTTTCTTTATAAATTACCCAGCCTCAGGACTTTTTTTTTTTTTTTTTTTTGAGACAGGCTCTGACTCTGTTGCCCAGGCTGGAGTGGCATAAACACAGCTCACTGTGCCCTTGACCTCCTGGGCTCAAGCAATCTTCTCACCTCAGCCCTGCAAGAAGCTGGGACTACCGATATGTGCCACCCCACCTGGCTAATTTTTGTATTTTTTGTAGAGATGGGGTTTCTGCCATGTTGCCCACGCTGGTCTCAAACACCTAAGCTCAAGTGATCTGCCCATCCTGGCCTCCCTGCTGAGATTACAGGTGTGAGCCATCATGCCTAGCCAGGTATTTATAGCAATGCAAGAATGGCCTAATACAAAGTCCCACATTTTCATTTTGCACTTGGCCCTCCAAAGTATGTAGCCAGTCCTGACCCACAGGCAATAAAATGTTGATCGGTTGATTGCTCTGGTCAACAGCCTCTAGACTTGCTCTAGTTTCTCCACTTCCCACTGAAAGGCATCTAGTTTCTGAACTGGAGATGTGAGGCCAGACACTGTAGTGTACACCTGTAATTCCAGTGCTTTGGGAGACCGGGGCTGGAGGACTGCTTGAGGCCAGGAGTTCAAGACCAGCCTGGCCACATATTGAGACTAACAAAACAAAAATTATCTGGCTGTGGTGGTGCATGCCTGTAATCCTAGCTAGGAGTTTCAGGCTGCAGTGAGCTATGACAGCACCACTGCACTCCAGCCTGGGCAACAGAGCAAATCTCTATCTTAAAATAAATAAATAAATAAATTGAAGAGCTGGGCATGGTGGCTCACACTTGCAATCCCAGCACTTTGGGAGGCCGAGGCAGGTGGATCACGAGGTCAAGAGATGGAGACTATCCTGGCCAACATGGGGAAACCCCATCTCTACTAAAAATACAAAAATTAGCTGGGCAGGGTAGTGCACACCTGTAGTCCCAGCTATGGGGAGGCTGAGGCAGGAGAATCGCTTGAACCCTGGAGGTAGAGGTTGCAGTGAGCTGAGATCGTGCCACTGCACTCCAGCCTGGCGACAGAGTGAGACTCCATCTCAAATAAATAAATAAATAAATAAAATTAAAAAAAAAAATTGAAGATGTGGCCAAACAGCTGCAGGAATGTTTAGGCATAGCAAAGAGCCCAGGATTAGGAGTCTGAGGACAGGATTCCAGTTCTGTCACTAGAAAGCTGTATTTCTAGCCTGCTGGAATTCCTTCTTTTCAGCTCTCAAGCCATTGGAATCACATCTGTGAACAGGAACGCTAGCACGCCAGAGTCAGAACCAAACAACAGTTATTTATCTAGTTCCCAACCTGTGCAAGGTACCGGGTACTCTAAGATTCACTCCAATCCATGAGGTGAGTCTATTCTTTCACACAGATTTGCCAGTCGTCTTTCAGGGTATTTCTCCTTGCTTTATGGACTTATCTGAAACTGAAGTTCTATCTGGAATGACTGGACCTCTTTCACTGCAGTGTCAGAAATCTCTTGCAAAAGCAAGCATGATGAACTTCCAAGATGCTGGGCCACTGGGACAAAGTGTGCAGTTAATAGCCCTGTACTTACTGAATGTATACCAAGTGCCAGGTTGTGTGCTAGGTTTTTAACTTATGTTCCCTTTTAATCTTTTGAAATGGCTTGACTCTATTCTTATTTGTTTCTGATAAGGAAACTAAGGTTTAAAGAGGTTAGGTAACTTGCAGCTAGAAAACGGTCTACCTCCAAAGCATCTTCTTGACAGTACCACTAGACTAACACCAATACCACTGAGCCCCTGTAACTGCCTCTTCAGCCGAGAATAGTCCACCAAGTCCATGTTTCCCTAATCCCAAGGTCGGATGCCTGGGGAGGGTGGAGGATGCGACGGAAGAACGCTAATGGAGAATTTTGCGGGGTCTGGGAGCAGAGCAGTAAACGCAGCCCTAAGCACCGAGTATGCTACAGTTTGGTAAAATCCACCCAAGCAGCTTCGGGATCCAGGGCTTGTACTGTATCCCCAATCAACACTAGGCAACGCCCCAAGTCCCCACACTTCCCACTCCGATAGGCGAAACTGCAAGAACCGGGAGGGGCAGCTGCCGCGTTTAGGTGCGAGGCATACACCATACCCTTCCGCAGCTTCCCACCTCCTCCAGACGCACGTGTTTAAAGAGTCCCTGCTCCAACCGGTCCCGACCCACCTCCGCTCGGCCTCCAGCCCTGCCAGTACTGCTGGCTTCAAGTTTCCTCAGAGAGGCGGGCGCGCACAGCTGCAGTGGCAGCGGCAGCGGCCCCCAAGCGCCTGGCGGCGCTTCGCCACCCACCTTTCTCCGGCACCCAGCCCTGCAGTCTCCGCCCGCCAGGGAGGGCGCTCTCAGCGGAGCAGGAGTCGAGGGCGGGGTGCTGAGAGGAGGGAATCCCGGGTCGCGCCGATACAGTTCTCGCAGTGGCAGAGGCGGCGGCGGCGGCATCAGCAGCAGCAGCAACAGCCGGTGGAGCGAGCTCCAGCGCGTGGCCTGAAACCCGCCGCTGCAGCCACACGGGCGGGAGCGGGCCGGCTAGGTGGAGCCAGTGCTCGCCCCCGTCCGACCCCCCAGTTTCCGGGACACTTGGGTTGCGGAAGCCGGCTGGCTGGGGTCGCGGTTGAGGCCGAGCGCGCGTCGGAGCGCACGGTTGCGCTGGAAGCCGCGTCTGGGGCGCAGCACCAACTGGACCTACCTCTTCCTGGTTACCTAAAGACCCTTTCTCTCGGAAAAGAGCGCTGCCGGCTTTGGGATTTGGGAGGAGGTCGGAGCCCGCCCGGGTACCTCGCTGGACACTATACGTTTGCGCCCCGGTGGCGCGGGAGGGTCCTGAGCGGAGCGCTCGTCTCTCCTCTGCGGTTTAGTGGCGGAAAGCAGAGAGCTTTTCCCGGGGCGGACGGGACCTCCTCCTCCCTCGGTCCTCCGTGGAGCCCTCGCATTGCTCGCCGTGTTGGTCTCGAGGGGCTCACGGCTTGGCCCTAACTTGCAGGTGTTCTCTGCTGATTTGGTTCTTCTTCGATTAGGGGACATTTCCCGCCAACGACGCTCGACACACATTTCCCTGTCTTCGCAGGAGAGCCGGGTCCGGAATCGCCGGAGACTGCGGAAATCCAGCGCCTATTCTCTGACCCTCGAGTCGCTCCGCTAGCCGTGCGCCCTCCTGGGCACTAGCCTGGGGGAGGAGCGTGCAGACGCGGCTCCTTTGAGGGAGTGCGGTCCTCGAGGGAGGTATTGGGCTTCTAGGGGCTTCTTGGCGTGTGTGGTGGGACTGGGGTCCGCCGGCCATGGCCTTCACTTTCGCTGCGTTCTGCTACATGCTGTCTCTGGTGCTGTGCGCTGCGCTCATCTTCTTCGCCATCTGGCACGTGAGTAACCCATTCTGGTCTTTTCTTTCGTCTTAATGTCTCCAAATTTCCCCGATTTCACTCTACTTTCTCCACCTTGCGGGCGTGCGCTGATCGGAAGGTTGGACCTTCTGCCGCTCCTTTGTCCCGGAGCAAGAGGCAGTTCGCTGCATCCCGAGGCCGCGTGCCGCTGGGCGCGCCTTCGCTGTCCTGGCTAGAGGCGGGGGATCGCTGGTGCCCGGGTAGGACACCCTCTTCAGGGCCCGACCGGGAGTCCCGGGCCCCCGGGAGCAGCGGCTGCAATCACATCTAACCCCTTCCTCTTCCGCCCCCTCCTCTCCTGCCGGCGGGAGGCGAAGGAGAAGCGCCGTCGTCGGTCCCGGCGATTAGTCAAGTAGCTATAACAACTAAACATTTAAAATGTCAGCATCTGTGGTGGGTTGCATTTAGACATAATTGGAGACAAAGTGGAAACACGACGGGAGCGCCTTGTAAGAAGTAGGGAGAGGCCGAGCCCGTGGAGAGGAGGGAGACCAGGTGATGCGAGTTGGAGTGGAAGGAGGCGGGGGAAAGGCGAGGAAGAGAAGAGCAAGGAGGTGAGGGAGGCTGGGGAGGAAAGTCACGAAGAGAGACCGTGGAGGCGACGACGGTGTCCTCTGCCCCCGTGGCGTCCCAACGTCGACTCCTGAAGACTCCCTGCGGGTGGCGAACCTCCGCTGGGCCTCCAGCGTCCCCGGCCCGCGCAAGCTTCCTGTCACCCTTCCCGGGAGTACGCCAGGTGGAGAACAGCCGTGGATCCCAGCTCTTCAGGTGTGAGAATAGAGGAGCGAAAGCTTCTGAATAGGGGAAGAGAAGTATAGAGAGAGCGAGCGCAGGACTGAGTACCCTGGTCCTCTCAAAGACTGCAACATTTAGCGAGTGCACGCACCTCTCAAGGCTTCCTTCTCTGAGGTTGTTTAGGCGCCCTATCCTCACCCTCAGAGGGCTGGTGGGGAAGAATGGCCAAGGCCAAATGTTTTAGAAGGAGCACCCCAGTGCATAATTTCCCACCTTTATCAGCCTTGTCCGGCCCAGCGTCTAGGAGACAGGGAACGACCTGGAGACGAATTCCTGGAGGCATGGTTCTGGGGAGCATCAGAGACTCTCGTACAGTGGGGGATGACCCAAAATGAAGACTTGAAGAAAATTGCAGGGTGGGTGAGATGCCGGTGTTTTGTATAAGTGGTTTGCAGAGTGAGAGTTTGTCTTAAAATAAAACTAAGCAGCTAGAGCAGCTCCTGCTACAGGGCTCTGACAGGGAGGAGAGGTGAAGCTCTGGGAGGAAGGCGGCTTCCGACCATGTAACCTTAGAAAGACCCTTGCTGGTTTCCTTCCACACCTCTAAAGTGAGAAAATTGACCTGGATGATCGATAAGCTTTCCCCCAATTTCTCAGATCGTGTAAATCCGTCAATCAGTAGACTTAGGAATCCGGGGCTAACAGGGAATTCAAACATAGATATTTGGGGTATGATAAAACAAATCCTGCTATTTAGAAGTAATGGGATTTTAAACCCTCCCTTCTCTGCTCTGCAAGGCTGGATCTAATCTATGGTAGCAAACTGAGACTTGAAGTTATTGACAGTTCTAAAGGGAAAAGGAAAACTTACTAATTTAGAATAGAAAGGAGTACAAATCAGATCATGCCTGAGCAGTGCAGCAAACCTCTGCTAATGCGCTTTAAAGGTACTTTCTCAGCGTCTTTGGATTTGGGGAGTTACTTGCATTCTAGAAGGTAACTACTCTCTTTTTTTCTGCAATACTTCATTTGCTGTTTTTCTGTTTTTGCCTTGGCCAGCGGGTGTCAGGTACTGGACAGCTCCCTCAAACTCCATCAGGCCTGGAGTTCTCTGAACTGGTCCCTGAAGCAGAGCAAGTAACCACAAAGAATAATTTTCTCTCATTCAGGGGAAGATGATTAATAATTCAAGAACAGCTTAATTGAGTGGTTTGTGCAGCTGGTTGACATTTGAATGAAAATCAGGTGTTTCCTGATCCAGCATTGGCCTCTGCCCTCCAACTTCTCAATGCTCACCCCCTTATCTAGGGGTAGCTGAAATGCAGTCAAATCCCAACTCACGTTCTATCCAGATTCCTCGTAGAAGTGGCAAGATTCTCATATCTAATAATGAAAAGAATTGGTGCGTATTGAATTTAAATTACAGTAACAATTTCATAGTCTCAGTCCCTCCTTTCCTAGTCTTTTCCTTCTCTGTCCCTTTCCCTCCAAATCAAACAACCCAAACCCAATCACACTGATTTGGTTCCTGAACACTGAACCAGGAAATCAGAGATACACTGATTTCAGGGCACAGTTTGTATGTCTGGGTGTTAGTTGCATGGTACTAATTATTTTGACCAAAACTGGGGAGACTTGGATTTATGTTAGACTGTTTGCCTTCTTTTCAGCTTCTTATACTTCTTATGTACTTCTTGATTGGACAAGGCATATTGATTGTGTTATATATCAATACCCCAAATAACGAATCGGGCACTTAACATATAGCAGTTAAAATGCCTGCCTCGCTGCCATGCCTATGCTGTAAGATATGAAGATGGCATGCTTTTCTTATGAAATTGTATGTACCTACTTAGGGGTAATGATGGTAGCTACTCTGTATTGGGTGTCTGCTGTAGGATAAGTTTTAAGTACTTTACAGAGACTCTCTCAGTCCAGTCGTTTTCCTCCCCCCCACCCTTCCCACCGGATGTCTGGGAGCAAGGATGGATGTGGCCAGCCTTTCTTTCAAGTCTTGTTTTTTACTTTGAAAATTTATCTGCATTTGTTTTCAGATGAAAATATTTCAAGTTACCAATTTATTTTATATCAGCTACTGTCTCTGAGTATGTTTATCACATTTGGAGGAAGCAGAAGAAAACTGAGTTTTTTTTCCTGTGGCTTTGCATACCCTCAGTATGTGGCCTCTTACTGCCCAGGCAGCTCTTTAGTCCTCACAACTGACAATTTCCCAGATTAAAAAACTGGATCAGAGAGGTTACAAGGTTGCCTAAATTTGCACAGCTTGTATGTATTGGAGCTGGTATGCATGGACTTGAGCTAGGTTTGTGAGACTCTTAAGCCTAAGCCCTTTCTCTAAATGTAGTCACTATTTTTGGATTCATAACTTAGATAATTTCTATACAGAAGATTACCTTTCTCTATATAAATGAAATTTTAGAGTTGGAATTTCTGACTGGAGTTATAACAGCAACAGCAACCAGACTCAAGACATGCTATATATCATTTTCTAAAAGAAGAAAATTCTATATTTAAAAATTAGACTTTCATAAAATGATAGTTTCCTTGTCCAAAATTTTGAAAATACAATGATTTGTAATTAAATAAAGTCATCACTAATCTTGTCCATAAAAGATTATTTCTTGTGTATTTTTAAAAACTGCATGTGGCTGGGCTCAGTGGCTAATGCCTGTAATCCCAGCACTTTGGGAGGTCGACGCAGGAGGATCACTTGAGGCCAGGAGTTTGAGACCAGCCTGGGAAACACAGTGAGACCCCATTTCTAAGAAAAAAATTGCATATGAATGTTTAGAAGGAAAAAAGTGTTCTAAAGGGTTTTTGATGTGAAGTGATGTATATTCCCAGCCAGTATAAAATAACGGCGTTTATTCACAGGAACCTTCTCAGCTCTGGCTTGATTAAGCCTGTTTGCAGCGTGTCTCATTTATATAAACACAGATGAAGCCATTCTTTGAAAAGATCAAAGATTCATTGCCAGATTTCAGGTTTTTAGCTTTTGAAGTGTTTACATTTGGAGTCACTGTGAGTTTTGACAATTTACAGACAAAATTAATTCCCAATAAAATTCCCTAGAAAGAGCTGATGCACCGTCACACCTTGAAATTTCTTTGGATTCACAGCAACATTTGCTGTTTGAGGGTTTAAAATGGCCCCAGACGGGGATGACATACATAATGTGGTGAGAGGCAGTTTTGCTAGGGAAGATGTCTTCATGGTAGAGCCTTTTAGCCAGTTCTACCCTGTCACAGACTCAGCCTCTGGAAGTCTAGTAATATCTCAGTTTCTCAGAGTACCCATCCCGAAACAAAAAATGGGTTTATGTGTAATGGTAGGATGCTTGGGGTTGACAATAAATAGCCTGCTTTTTATGACCTACTTTGGCCACTCAGATGAGGGCACTTCACTCGTTGCCAGATCTTACCTGGTCTCCACTTTTTGTTCTGCTTGTGATGCCCTGTCCATTCTGGCATATCATTTTCAGATGGGATGTCGCAGCTCCAGCCTGTCCTGTCCCCCCTCTTATCTCCTCCTTCTATCACTGTCCATTGCCCCACAGCTGGAGTGGAAGGAAGCTCCATGAGAGCAGGGACGTTTTCTACTTTACCATCATTTCTCCAGAGCCCAGAACAGTGCCTGACATGTTTGGTGTAAATACTCCTAGGGCAAATTCTCATTTTCTTCTGGGTTGATGAGTTTCCAGTTGACATAGCAATATGGTTTGGCTGAGTCCACACCCAAATCTCGTCTTGAATTGTAGCTCCTATAATCTCCTTGTGTTGTGGGAAGGATCTGGTGGGAGGTAATTGAATCATGGGGGGTGGGTTTTTTCTGTGCTGTTCTCATGATAGTGAATAAGTCTCATGAGATCTGATGGTTTTATAAAGGGCAGTTCCCCCTGCACACACTCTCTTGCCTGCCACCATGTAAGACATGCCTTTGCTCCTCCTTCACCTTATGCCATAATTGTGAGGCCTCCTCACAGCCATGCTAAACTGTGAATCCATTAGATCTCTTTTCTTTGTAAATTACCCAGCCTCTGATGTGTCTTTATTAGCAGTGTGAGAACAGACTAATATACCTGGTAACTCATTTCTGATTTGGCTTCTGGCTGCTTCTTAAGAACTGTTAGGCAGTTTGAACAATGTGCATTTCCCCCCATGCCCCAGCACTTTGAAACTTTGGAAACTAATTATTGCAAAGAAAACTGGGCATTGCCATGGAGTACGGGGCCCTTATTGATGATAGTGGAGGTAGTTTTCTTGCAGAGGAGCAGATTGGGGGAGAAGCACTGGCTATTCCTGGAGAGAACACCTTCTGGAAAGTATGATGTCTGTGTTGATGCATGCCGCCTTATCCTTGTTTGCATGGCAATGTAGGCTGGCCATTATCTATAACTACCCCTGAAAAGAAAGCCTACATTGTCATTCTATTTCCACTACAGTCACGTTAGAGAGGAGAGGAGAGAGCTGTACAGAGTTCACAGGTCACTTAAAACAATCAGGCACCAGCCCGAATCCCAACTGTTTGGTGAGGTTTCAAGGCTTCACTGGGGTTGGATGTTAGAGACACTAAAGTAACTTGTCTTTGACTTCAGAGTTACTGAACAAACATTAAAGGCAGTGAGTGTTGTGAGGCCCTTGCCAGGCAATTGGAGCTCCCACCTATACTGGCTCAGAAGCCGTGCTGGGCCCTTGCCTCACTCTTGCCCTTCTGGCTACCTGGTGCCTTTCCCTTCCGTATATCCACGTGGCTCTGCGCTTTGCTCTCTGGACTTGTTTTCTGCTGTGGGTCTCTTTTCCAGTAAGTCTTCAAACAGGTTCCTCTGGGGCCTCATTCTTCTGTAGATGTGCTATCTGGATCGTGTCCTTGCCACCCTTCCTTGTCACCATCATCTGACTCACTCCCATGGGCCCCTCCTCTGGGCACCACGGAGGACTTGGCTCCTGGTCACTGTCCTGTCCTTCCTGTCCTGCAAGGCGCTGGGTGCTGTTGGTTATCTGACCTCCCCCTCTAGTGACCACTTCCGTCTTTGTGGTCCCTGGGCACCCTGACCTGTCGTGGACCTGCCTCTGCAGTGTGAGCTCCCCTGTTCTTTACCCCCCACACTCTGCTGCCCCAGAAACTCTTGGCCCCACTTTGGCTGTGGCTCTTCCTTCTCTCAGTGCATCGCCCCTCTAGGATTTAATTCCTCCTCTGTGTCATCACCCCTCATCATCCATCACTCAGCTCCTGCTGCTGCTCCCCCACTGCTGCGTCCCCTGTTTCTTGCCACTCCTGTAGTGGATGCCTCAGTCTTCCAGGAATCCACTCTCTTCCCTCTCTTCTCTCACGCCAGATACCTGGGAGCTGCTGGGGCCCAGGCAGATGCACGGTTTGATCTCAGCTGGTCTCAGTATTGCCTCCTAACTCATCAGTGGGATGTGAGTCCGTTCCTTCAGCTTCCACAACACTGTACTAGATTGTGGTCATTTTCTCAGAGCCCCCTGAAGCTCCCCAAACCGCCCCCAACCCGACTGTCTCGGAGCAGATGACTTTACTTCCAGCTCCCAGAGAAGAGAGAGATGATCAGACAGGGATGCCTCAGGATCCTGCCCCTCCCCCAGACTTCTGATTAATGATTTCTCTTTCCTTTCCAGACTCAGAAGCAGAGTCTCTCCCTCATCTGAGGCCACTTCCTCCATACCTAGTTCTCTGAGGACATTACTCTATCACTTTTCCCCACGTGTCTGTGTCTTCAGCCACTGCCCTTCAAAGATCCACCCACCCTCACCCCCTGGCAGATTCAAAGGGTGTGAAGCCCCTGAGTTGCAGACAAGCCTTTGGTCCCCAGGCCCTCTAGATGCTGCTCAGCCTCTCTTCCCTTGCAGACTGGTTTTCTCTCACCACATCCTGCCTGCCATTGCCTCTTTGGGTTCTCACATTAGACACTCAGAAACCACGGAGACTAATGAAACAAAGCCCTCTGCATCCACCACTCAGAACTGGCAAGTGTCAGCATTTTGCTGTTTGTATATCTTATCTCTTTTCCAAAGACACTAGTTTCTTTTCCAGCCACGTGGCTTCTGCGTCCACCCCTTCTCGGCCCAGCACCTGATGAGGACACCCCTGGTCTCCTGTGTCAAGTCTCTGATCGTGCTGATCTTGGCCCCTCTGTGGCTTTGAGACTGCTGTCTGCATCTTCCTTAGAGCTGTTTCAAATGTTTTTCCGGGACCCTGTTTCTCCTCCATCTCCCCTGTGAGGGGTTCTTTTTACACCTTCCTTTCCATGTTGGTAGTTTCTGGCCTCCCAGACCTGTCCTCTGACACTGACCCATGCATCTGGTGGCCCCACACCCCGCAGTTGGGTCCCAGATGAACTTATCTTCATGCCTTTCTCACTCCTCACAGCCCTGGTGGGTTCAGTCTCCACCCCAGGGACCCTTTCTACCCCATCTGCTCCTTCCGTAGTCACCAGTCACGTAGGTCCCCTCCCCTCCATGCCTCCCATCCCAGCCTTGGTTCAGGCCTTCATTGGCTGTTTCCGAGAGCACTGTGGTCCCTTCCAAGCTGGCCTCCTTGGTTACGAGCTCCCCTTGGTTATCATCCTCCCCCACACATGGTTACCAAGAGTGATCTAATACCCGAAAGAAGCCTTCCATGTTATTCCTAGACTAAAGGTTTTTCTGGTTTCTCTCACTGTCAAAGTTTAGAGGGCTGGCAGGACCAGGTCCCAGTTAACTGTTTCAACACATTTTACGTTTTCTGTGTTCCAGATATCCTCACCTTCTTGCGATTTCCAAATGGGTTGTTCTGTCTCCCTGGAATGCTGTTCCCCCGCTTCATTCTTCACCTGACTGGCTCTGCTCCAACCTCTGTCCTCTAGCAAGCCCCATTCTCCCTGGCGATCTGAGCCCACTTGTCCTTTGCCCTGTCCCCCAGGTCTGAGTCCCACTGCTGTATTTGTCTCTGTGCTTTGACTAAGCTTCTGGAGGGCAGAACGGTTGCCCTCACTTGTGGCCTCAGTGTCCAGCATGGGGCAGTGTGGTGGGAACTCAGTGATTGCTGATAAATAAATTCAGTATCTGGATAATTTATTACAGCCAACTTAAACTTGACAGACTCCTCCTCGATGAATACTTTGCCAGACTTTACTGGTTATGGCAATCATCTGGATGCTTATTAAAGATGGACATTTTTGGCTCTGCCGGAGGCCCATGGAATCCTAGGCTTGGTGGCACTCTCTGTGTGAGGGGAGGCTAACTGAGCTTCATTCCAGAATTAGGTGGAGGGGGAGATGCTAGATGGGATAGATCAGGGTGGTTGAAGGTGTGGAGGACACTGCTGGGGACAGGCTGTGAATAACAGACACCAAAGAAGAAGAGCTGTGAACGGAAAGGGCTGTCAGATGGTGACTGCAGCCCACAGTCCATGTGTATGCCCCAAAGCAGAGCCTGATGTCGAGGCTGATGCAGGGGGCTGCATGCTTGTCTCTCCAACGTCGCATATGTTGATTTTATGCTTCAAGATAGCCGTCCCATGGTATCATGTGGTACCCATTTTTTAAATCACAGATTGCGAAATACACCTTTCTTCCATCCTTTGACAACTAGGTGTAGATAGTCCCCCTTGTGGGTTAGATAAGGCAGGTATTAAATTCCAGGCTGAAATCCTTGCCATTTACATTGCTTCTGAGTTGCTTCCCTTCTAGAACCTGGAGGGTCTTCAGAAAAATAAACTAAATTGTTTTAATCTAGAGAAGAAGCATTAAATCGGTCCTGCTACAAATAGTGAGGTCATGTGCATGAGTGACCAACTCAGATCTACAGGGTTGGAAGTGTTGCTGTTGGGGCTCATTCATAGCCAGGGTGTCTGTGTCTTAACAGGGTAGCTGAGGCTTGCCTGCATGTCTTAGTGGTACTTGGAATCTGCTTAACTCCCAGAAAGGTCACTGAAAACTTTAACTGCACCACTAGATCCTTAATTGTTTCTGAATACAAATCCAGGGCTTAATAATCACACTCGCAAATATCTTTAATTTGGCAAACTCGAGACATTCTTACATATGCTAAAATAAAGCCCAAATAAAAAAACTAAAAAAATAGAGCTAAAGATTAGGCTGATAGACTGTAATGGGGCCACCACTATTTCTGTGTACACAGTGTGTCCTAGGCATTAAAAGACTTGAGAATCTTGGTTAAGATGATCCCTGCCAATCCCAGCACTTTGGGAGGCCGAGGTGGGTGGATCACGAGGTCAGGAATTCGAGACTAGTATGGCTAACATAGTGAAACCCCGTCTCTGCTAAAAATACAAAAAATTAGCCGGTTTGTTGGCAGACACCTATAATCCCAGATACTTTGGAGGCTGAGGCAGGAGAATCGCTTGAACCTTGGAGGTGGAGGTTGCAGTGAGCCGAGATCGCGCCATTGCACTCCAGCCTGGTGAGGGAGCAAGACTCCATCAAAACAAAACAAAACAAAAACCATGATCCCTGCTCTAGGGCATGGGGATTGAAGACTAATCTTGGAATCTGATGAGATCAATGTAAACTACCTGTAGGATAACATCCACACCCCCTCAGTTTGGGGTTGGAAGCCTATTACGACATAGCATTTACCTACCTGCCTCTCCAGCCAGTCTCCCTCAACTCCCCATCTCACATCCCCAACCCACAGTTAGACTTTATTGCACCTAAGATATGTCTATTTATTCATCTTTCTGTAAGCAGAGACTTCTTCCCTCTTGGATCTAAGTTTTCCATGTGCTGTCACTGACAAGACTGGGTCTCAGCATCAGCAACTCTGCTCACTCTAACCTACCACAGGCTCCTGCAACCTGGCAGACGTATGCGTTTCGTTTATTCTTCTCCAGGTACAAACCTGAGTTCTTACACACTTCTGTGTGCCTGTGCCTAGGCTTTCTAAGTGACGCAGGGGCGGATGGAAAACAGGGCCCTTAGTGTCCAATTTATGTGTTCACGGGACTTAGGAGGACGTGGTTGATGCATATTGAGCACATGACTGATGGTGGCTCTCAGATCGTCCATGGAAGCAGAAAAAAGTCACCTCTTTGGTAGCCTCATTCTTGCTTATGAACCCAGAAACTTGTGAGTCTTGTTCTTTTGAAGAAAAGAGGGAGCCTGTGACTTTGAAGACAATGGTGGCTGGCTGCAGGAGCCATGTCTGGCTAGGATGGTCTGTCTGGCAGTGTGCAGTGGGTCCTGTGTGCACTGCTAACCCGTGGGGGACTGAGGACTGCTCCTGCAATCTGCTGTGTGACTCTGGAAGGGGAGTCAATGCAGTGCCGTCTCTGGGACCCATGAGTCAGTCTGTTAATGATGCTCAGAGGCCTGGGGTGCCATTGTCAGAGGCAATGGCTTCTCTCTCCAGGGGCTGCCTGCTTTCTGCCATTGCCACCATGGGCCTTGGCACTCGTGCCTGGGACAGGGGCTCTGAGAACAGAACCTTTTGTTAACCATGTGAGTCTCGGATGCCGTTGTCTTGAAAGAACAATTAGATGACTCCAGCCTAAGGACTGATACAGGTCCTGTGGCTGGTCAGTAAATGGAGGGCAGCGGCTGTCTCTTTTACCTCTGCCTCTGGAACCTGTATAGACACTAACTGTATATTGAATCAGACTGGGTATTTCTGCCCAGACTCGTATCATTTAATACTCTAGCCCAGGTCTAGACTTAGCCCATCTCATCAAGTTATCCATTTTCTCTAGTTCTATCCTGCTTCTACGCTTCGCTTAGCTGTCTCTGTATTCCCCCGGGTACCTGAGAGCAAAAGGGACCTCACCCTACCCTGCAGTTTCTACTTGGGGCTCAATCTGGCTCCCTTAACTTAAAAACATTTTTTTTAAATTGTAAAATATATATGACATTTGCTTTTTTCAAACTGTTTAAGTGTACAGCTTAATAGCATTAAGTACATTCATGTCATTGTATAACCATCATCGCCATCCATCTCCAGAAATTTTTCCCTTCCCAAACAGAAACTCTGTGCCCATTAAATAATAACTCCTCATTCTCGCCTCCCCAAGCCCTTGACCACTACCATTCTACTTTGTCGTTTTTAATTGATCTACTCTAGATACTCCATAGAGTGGAATCATACAGTATTTGTCCTCCTGTGACTGGCTTATTTCACTCAGCATAATGTCTTCCAGGTTCATCATATTGTAGCATGTGTCAGAATTTCTCTCCTTTTTAAGGTTAAACCAAAAATAAAACTCGAAGTCCGCCACCCCAAACATCTGAATGGGCTCCCTCCTTGGCCAGGGCACTTGAAAGTTAACCTGAAAGACTGGTTTAGGCTATGAGGGGAAGGGAGGGTTGGTCATGTGTCATGCCCTCTTCCCTTTTGGAATTCAGGGAGCACCAACTAGCATTTACCATCAACACAGACCTTAAATCTGACAAGCAATATTTACCATCTCTTCTCTCTGAAGCCTGCTACCTGGAGGCTCCATCTGCATGATCAGATTTTGGTCCCTGCAACCTCTCATCCTAACCCAGACATTCATTCCTTTCTATTCATAATAACTCTTTCTGCCAATTGTCAACCAGCAAAAAATTAAATCTACCAACCTGGAACATCCCCCAACCACCTGCCACCCCCCACTTTGAATTGTCCCACCTTTCTGGACTGAAGCAATGTATATCTTTTTTTTTTTTCCCTCCCTGAGACAGTCTTGCCTTGTTGCCCAGGCTGGAGTGCAGTGACCCAATCTCGGCTCACTGCAACCTCTGCCTCCCAGATTCAAGAGATTCTCCTGCCTCAGCTTTCTGAGTAGCTGGAATTATAGGCATGCACCACCATGCCCGGCAATTTTTTTTTTTTCTTAGATGGAGTCTTGCTCTGTCACCAGGCTGGAGTGCAGGGCTGTGATCTTGGCTCACTGCAATCTCTGCCTCCTGGGTTCAGGCAATTCTCCTGCCTCGGTCTCCTGAGTAGCTGGGACTACAGGCATGTGCCACCATGCCCAGCTAATTTTTGTATTTTTAGTAGAGATGGGGTTTTACCATGTTGGCCAGGATGGTCTTGATCTCTTGACTTAATGGTCCGCCTGCCTCAGCCTTTCAAAGTGCTGACACCTGGCTAATTTTTTTTGTGTGTGTGTGTGTGTTTTAGTAGAAACAAGGTCTCACTATGTTGGCCAGGCTGGTCTTGAACTCTGACTTTGCGATCTGCTCACATTGGCCTCCCAAAGTGCTGGGATTATAGGCGTGAGCCACTGCCCCTGGCTACAATGTATATCTTAAATATATTTGATTGATATCTCATGTCTCCCTAAAATGTATAAAACCAAATTGCACCCTGACCCACCTTGGGCTCGTGTTCTCAGGATCTCCTGGGTGCTGTGTCATGGGCCACGGTCACTCATATTTGCCTCAGAATAAATCTCTTCAAATATTTTACTGAGTTTGACTCTTTCTGTTGACAGTCCTGTTGTATGGATAGACCACATTTTGTTCACCCCTTTGTGGATGAAAACTGGGTTGTTTCCACCTTTTGGCTATAGTGGATAATGCTGCTATGAATGTGGGTGTATGAATATCAGGGGGCTTGAATCCCTGCCTATAGTTCTCTTGTGTGTATATTCAGACGTGGAGTTGCTGGATCAAATATTTAATGTTCAATTTTTTGTGGCTCCTGTGATCTTACAGGCAGAAGCTCTTGGTCCTCAGTCTTTGCTGCACAGATTCTCTGCTCTTCCTTGACCCTCTGGCCCCTGATGGTTGCTGTCTCTCTTCTGTCCTCTCTAGGCAGGAGCAACAGCAGGACCCAGGTTCATGCATTTGCTTAAGTATCTGGTCTGTTTTACTACATTTCTTGGAAACTTCACGTCTTATAAATGAACAAAATAGTTATAAAATCTTTATTCAAGTCTTTGCATTAAGCTCTAGTTGTGAGAAGTTATAAATGGTCCTTAAACAGAGATTTTATTGAAGACAACTCTTGGGCTTTGTCAGAGAGTTTGCCTCTTGATCACAGTTGTTTCTTCCAGAGGATTTCACCAGGAAGAGAGGAGCAGTGTTTCCCGTGATTTTAGGGGTGCAAATGTTTTTGGGTGTGTGAGAACTGAGAAATGCACCTGCCATTAAGCACAAAGGGCATCTTGCCAAGAATTTTGTTGTTGTTCATTAAAACCTTATTTGCATTTCTGCTCTCAAATCAGTGCAAAGGGTTAGCAGTTCCTTGGTTGAGGAGGAGAGAGTGTGGACCAGGTGGGCTTACTGAAGTCTTATGCTTCCGTTTTTGCCCCTAAGCTGGGGGCTGTTGGGGACATGGAAATGAAGTAGGTTGTCAGTGACTGGGAGACAATTTGGGGGATACTTTTATTTTTTAATGTCTTTAGGCTGCCTTGAGTCACAAAAGTGATTTAAAAAACAACCAGATTTGTAAAAAGGTAGTTTCTCTCCCACATGTACAAAATTACTACCACAACAAAAAATTCCATAGCAATGCACATCCCACACCTGCCATATATTTTGTTGGGATAGAATTTTCCTTTCTTCTTTCTCCTGGGGTAAGGGTGGGGAGGTGGAGAATGCTTATGTGCCCATTTGCAGTCAGCACTCTTTGGGCCGAATGCCTTAGTGGGAACAATTAATCACACACATTTATTCAACCATCGTTTGCTTCTCATCATCCAGAGGCTTCTGGCCAAAGGCTCCCAACTCTGTTTTTGTGGTTGCTTGTGAGTGTAATTCACGCCTGAAACTGCCTTCAGGTGAGGGAGGTGGGTGGTTTGTGCCCTTGGGTATGCCGTCTGGCCAGAATGGAGCTGTAATTTCTGATCCTTTGCAATGTCTGTAAAAACCGAAGGTTCGTGCTCAGGACGGGGGGATGACAGAATGACCCAATGATTCCCTTTTCACTGGACCCCTTTCATTCTGGTAAGGGAGGAATGGCAGGCCATGCCACAATGAATCCACCTGCACGTTCCTCTCTGTTCATCAGCTTTCCCATTCATATTCTTTCAAGGTTTTGGTTTCCCATTTGAACTCAGCTCCCACCACTGCTCAGCAGCTTCTCTGGGCTGTCTGGCTGGTTCAGAAGTCTGTGGTTGTTGTTGAGTCCCTGGTATTAGGGATTTCCCAGGCCTTGGGTATCTTTCTTTCTCTCTCTTCTTCCCCTTCCCTTCTTTCTCCCTCTTTCTCTTTTGCCCTCCTTTTATTCCTTCTGTGCATGTATCTTGGATCTGTGGAGGCTACACAATATTACATAGCCTAGCTGGTGGGCCCTAGGGCGAGGAGGTAAGCTGACACCACCTCCTGCCTCCACAGCGTCTAGAGCCGTGGGCTGACGCTTCCAGAGCATCAGTCTTAGGTATCTTTTCTGGTTTGTGTTCACATGGTCCATTTTGACTTGGGGATACAGCTCTTCTGCTGGGGGAGAAATGCAGGGGGAGGAAAGCAGAGTCTTGGCACTAACTACTTCTTTTTTTTCTTATTGGCAACTGATTCATGAACTCTAAAAAAAGAGTTGATAGCAACACAGCCAGCTTAGCTGTAGCAGCCCAGATGGTCCCCTATATAATAGAGACATTTGTATCTTGGATTAAAAAAAATTTTCACTGTGTTCTGTGAACCTTTTTAAGAAAAAGGAATTAGTAACTGCATTCCAGAGTTGTGGCTGTGGAAATAGTCAAATGATTAGGTAGTTCCCCCGGCATGCAAAGAGTAGGAAATAGGACTTGGGAGGTCCAGGGCCAGGAAACAAGGGGAGACATATTGCGAGGGCACTGCCCTGCCTTGTCCATAGGTCTGAGATAACCTGCTCTTGAGTGGGGGACAGGCAGAGAGGTCCTGTTTGAACACATGTGCATGTAGATGAGGAGCTGCATAGCCGAGCTTCTGTGTCTCCCCATGGCCACTGCAAACTGGGAGACTTTAGAGCAGGTATAGGCAGACCGGGTGGAAGAGAACACATGGTGTCAATAGTTTCTAAATTCTGCACTGAACAGATGCATAGATTATCCTGCTTCCTTTCTCTGTGGTCACTGGGAAATGATGCAGGCCACATTCTGCTGCAGTGAATCCCAAGGGCCTGCCTGAAATCCAGCAGGATCTCGTCGTCGTTGTCTTATGTCATCAGCAGGCCTTTGGGTGGAGCTCAGAAATCCTTGTCTGATGGGGTTCTAATTGCAGCGCTCGTTTCACAAGAGGATGGGGTAGGTCTGGGAAGAGATTTGCAAGAGCCGCTGGGATGCAGTGTGTGAGGGCAGGATGGGGTGGTGAGGAGAGGTGGTATCCCACATCAGGTGGAATCATCTGGAGCTGGGGAATTGGCCCAGATGCTGTGGGACTTCAAGCCGCTCAGTCATTACGAGACCGTAACTTACCCTGGGATAGTTTGTCTTGCAGGCTCTAGAGAGTGATAGGGAGTTGAGCCGAGGCCAGCCAAGCATATGTGCTGACTGGAGGAAAATGTGTTCAGTTTTGACATCCTTTTCTCTCATTGGTTGGCAGTTTTAGTACCAAAAGTCGTGCCCTAGAAAGGGGCTGGCAGCGAATGGGGCTGGTGGTGCTGCTGAGGGCGCTCCTTAGCAAACCTCTCTGTCTTAGCAAAGCTCCCTGCATCCCCCTGGACCTTTTGTTTCCTTGCGTGTGAAATGAAGGAGATGGACGAAGTGACCTCTAAGATCCTACCCAGTCCCCCAAATGCTGTGGTTCTCCACTGCTTGCTCCCTGCCCCTTATATTTTTTATCTTTCTCCCGCCATGGTTTGTCTCTTGATGGGCTTCCTGGGTATGAGGTGTCACGTTTCTCAGTAAAGAATTTATCAGTTAAGATTTTTTTTTTTTTGAGACAGGGTCTTGCTCTATTGCCCAGGCTGGAATGCGGTGGTGTGATCTCTGTTCACTGCAACTTCTGCCTCCCGGGTTCAAGTGATTCTCCCATCTCAGCCTGCCAAATAGCTGGGACCACAGGCGTCCACCACATCCAGTTGATTTTTGTATTTTTTGTAGAGATGGGGTTTTTCCATGTTGCCCAGACTGATCTTGACCTCCTGGGCTCAAGCTTATCCACCCGCCTCAACCTCCCAAAGTGGTGGGCTTACAGGCGTGAGCCACCAGGCCTGTCAGTTAAGATTCTTAGAAATCAGTCCTGGTCATCATAACCAAAAAAGGGATTTATGGGAAGGGAATTGGAGTACTTATAAAATGGATGGAAAGTCCAGAAAACAAGGCTTGAAACAATAGAATAGCCAGATTTAGATCTCCGTCCTTGAATCACTCTGAACTTCAAAGGCTGAGCTGGGGTGAGTGCTGTCTGTTGGTCGTACCCAGTGGGAACCAGAAGTGTGGCAGGGTCTCCAGGCATGCTTTTAATCTCTTCAGTGGATGGGCGGGCCCCTGGATTATGCCCCCACCAGGATTGTACTCAAATTGAACGAATTCTCCAGAGGAAATCAGACTGGCCTAGAAGTGTGGCATGAATGTAGGTGACCAAAAAAAAAAGCCAGATAATCACTGCATGGGCTCTTTGGTTTAATTTTTTAGCTTGTCACCTCACCTGTATTCAGGGAAAGCAAGATTTTCTCTAAAGTCAAGATTATTTTCTTGGTGCCACAGACTCTTTGATGTGTTATCCATGTGACCCACAGAAAAACATCTTCTTTCTCTTCCTTCTCAGCTTGATGAGGAGCAGCTGTGGTCTGGCTTGGAGGATGGATTTACAAGACCTGTGGCCCTGACCACGTTTCCCTGCAAGGGGATGAGTGCCCACCGCCCCTTAGTAAAATCTGCACTTCTCACGCCAACATCCCATGGCTGTGGAGGCAGTGCAGCATGCTCCCACAGCACGTGTTTGTCCTTCTGAGCCTGCAGCTTTCACAGAGTCCACTTGGAAAGGGCTTTGCAGGACTTTAGCAGAGCACGTGCTCACTTGGAAGGAACAGCAGTTGTGTGAATTAAGAATAAGGAGAAAGGTTCTTTGCCAGTTTGGTGTTCCCCAGTCAGTGCAGACCCAAATTCTAGAGGATAAATGGTAAAGCGAAACCTAGCTCTTCCTTTCCTTTTCTTCTTACTGTCCCTGTGGAGCATAAGTCTCTGCCTCCCAACTGCCTCCTCTTCCTGAGAGATCCCCTGACCCCCGCCCAGTTACCCTGCATCTAGCCTGTGCTGAGCTGAGGTGCTCAATTTCACGTCCCTGCTTGACACTGAGCCAGGGGTGGAGGCCCCCTCCTCAGCCCTACCTGCACCACTTAATATGCCCTGCTGCATCCCCCGCCAGGAGCTGCTTGCTCATAATTAGCAAAGTTGGCAGCTCCCAGCACTGTTCAGAGTAAGTTGTTTTGCTCCGTAAATGGGAGGCAGCATCCATTGTCTCACAAGGGATGTGTTAGTCCTTTTTCACACTGCTATGAAGAACTACCTGAGACTGGGTAATTTATAAAGAGCAGGTTTAATTGACTCACAGTTCTGCATGGCTGTAGAGGCCTCAGGAAACTTAGAATCATGGCAGAAGATGAAAGGGAAGCAAGGCACGTCTTACACGGTGGTAGGACAGAAAATTAGTGAGAGGAGAACTGCTCTAAACACTTTGAAACCATCAGCTCTTGTGAGAACTCACTCACTGTCATGAGCACAGCATGGGGAAATCTGCGCCAATGATCCAGTCACTCCCATGAGGCCCCTCCCACAACACGTGGGGTTACTATTCAGATGAGATTTGGATGAGGACATAGAGCCAGGCCCTAACACGAGGAGAGCTGATATTACGGCTCAGAGCTATACTGTGTGCTGCCTCTGTTAAAACGAATTCCTTAAAGGAGCTAAATAAAGTTTGGTGTGGCAAGATTATTAAAATAACAGAAAAATGACTGTAGGAACAGCAAGCATTTTCAAGAAGTGAGTCCTGCTGAGCAACAGGGAGGAAAATAAAGTGCCAGAGGCTGGGCTGGGACAGGGATGCTGACTCAGACCTCACAGCACAGCCGAGCTGGCCTTGGCCTTGGACATGAGCAGTCAGCCCACAGCATGCAAAGTTTGGTTGTTGAACTCCACTTGGTATTTTAATATAAAGAAGAGGGTTCACATCCATAATCCCAGTGCTTTGGGAGGCCAAGGCAGGAGGATCGCTTGAAGCCAGGAGTTCAAGACCAGCCTGGGCAACAGAGTGAGACCCCCCATCTCCAGAAAAAAAAAAAAAAAAATGAGCCAGGTGTGGTGGCACACACCTGTAACCCCCGCTACTCTGGAGGCTGAGGCAGGAGAAATGCTTGAGCCCAGTTGAGCCCAGGAGTTCAAGGTGACAGTGAACTATGATTGCATCACTGCTCTCCAGCCCAGGCAACAAAGCAAGACCCTGTCTCTAAACAAAGGAAGGAAGGAAGGAAAAATTGAAGGAACATATGGGCTAAGCTAAGAAGTAGGTCTCAAAAACAACCACCTGACAGGTGGATTCTCTTGTGGTTCATTCTTCCCCATGCCACGTCAGCCCTGAGCTTCTGAAGGTGGGCTCTAGAACTCTGCTCTGGTTTGCTTGTCCCGACTTACCAGCAGTGCCCTAACGTTCTGGGTTTCGGTTTCCTGCTCTGTAAAAGGAGGGCTGGCAGGGTTAATGGTTCCCATAGCTGGCACATCCCTAGATATTATCTCTTAGAAAGTCTAATGTGGGTTCAGGACTCTGAATTTTTTAGCTTCCAAGTGATTAAGACATTCAGGTAGCATTAGGAAGCTTTAGGAAACACTGGCCATGGAATCTCTCCAGCATTCTGTGATATTCTGTCTTATCCTCTCATGATCTCCCTCTAGGACCTCACATTAAATCAAATTCATCACCTTATCGATACACTTGGTCTCTCATCTGTACTCCTAGCATGTCATTATTTTATTTGCAGTTCTGCTTTCTACAATCCATATTTCCAATTTCCTTTTCTCCTCCAGGAAGTTTCTCATGATTTGCTTCTTACCTGCCCATTTCCTCCCCGCCCCTTTTTTTTTTTGAGACGGAGTCTTGCTCTGTTGCCCAAGCTGGAGTGCAGTGGCACGATCTTGGCTCACTACAGCCTCTGCCTCCCAGGTTCAAGTGATTCTTCTGCCTCAGCCTCCTGAGTAGCTGGGACTACAGGTGTCTGCTACCACATCTGACTAATATTTGTATTTTTAGTAGAGATGGGATTTCACCATATTGGCCAGGCTGGTCTCGAACTCCTGACCTCATGATCTGCCTGCGTAGGCCTCCCAAAGTGCTGGGATTGCAGGTGTGAGCCACTGCGCCTGGCGTGGTTTCCCTTTTGACTGGGGTCTCCTGTACATCCTCAAGGTGATATGCATCTCTCACTATGATATGTATTTCCCTCAGGAAATGTATCCTTTTTTGTGTGTGTGGCTGCAGAAAGTGATTTATTTAGATAGAGAAGGAGAAAAAGGAGAAGGAGAGGAAGAAACAGCTAGCTCTCACACTGAGTGAGAGAAAGAAAAGCCGCTCTCACTGAATGAGAAGGGTTCCCAGAGTGGGGAAACCAGAGAAGGAAAGCTCCTCTCACACTGAGTGAGAGAATCCAGAAAGAAAGATGGAATCCAGGAGAGGAACGACAACTTCCACACTGAGTGGAAAGGAATTGAGAGAGAGAGAGATGGAGTTTAGGAGATGAAAAGCAGCTTCCACACTGAGTGGAAGGGGACCCCAGAGGGGGAGAATCGAGGAGGGGAAGAGAGCTCCCACTGTGTGGGAGGGGATTCCAGAGAGCTAGAAATCCCAGGAAATGTGTTCTTATGGTTGTTTGGTCTGCAAATTCTCTTTCCCCAATAGGAAGGTAAATTCCCGGGTAGCCTTCTCCACTCCCAGCAAGGAACTCAGGGTCATGGGAGGCTCAGTGCATACTATTGACCTTTGAGCTCTCTCTTTTCTTCCATGGGAAATTGGCAGACATTGCTTAGCATTCTCTTCAAGTGGATTTTCAAAGACAAGAAGCCCTATTAACTGACGATGATGTGATTCATACCTGGATGGGGTCCTCATCGCCCCCTCCTCCTTCATGCCCTGAAGAAGATATGGCTGAAAAGGAGCAAGACCTGGTATCTGTCTTGTGAGCCCTCTTAGGGGCCTGCTGGTCCCACTCCCCAAACATGGAAATAATGGAAAATCTTGAGTTCCTTCAAGGAAAATTCCAAGTACCTAGCTAGCCTTGAAAAGTAAAGGAACAGCCTGATAAGCAAGATGATAATAGCTTAAAACAATAGCCAAGGAAATCAGTAGGGGTTTGGTTCCCTATAGAAACTAAAGATAGCATCTTAGCATATGTCCCTGAGTTGTTTTTCAGAAACCTGGACCCCTACCAGATAGAAGATGCCATCCGCTGGCAGGTAGATCTCAGATAAGGGGGAACGGAGGACTGAACTCTGTCAGTCTTTGTTCTAAATTTCTTCCTGAGGGCCTGGAGGAAGTCATGCCCACAGGCCAGAGCTAACACTCCTTTCTGCTGACCCCAAGATTACAGACAAACCCTTGCTTCCTTAACCCAGCTGCAGATTAGAGAATTTTTAAATCTACTTGTGACCCATAACACTCCACTTCAAGATATCCTGCCTTTTTAGGCCAAAATGATGTATAACCTCCATGTATTGATTTATGATTTTGCCTGTAACTTCTGTTTTCCTGACATGTACCCCTGCCTTTAAAAACCCTTGCCTGTAAACTATAGAGGAGGCCAGGTCTTAGGCAGGAGCTGCCCAGTTTTCCTTGCTTGGTGCCTTGCAAATAAATGCCCTCCTTTCTCCCACTGCAAAACCTTGGCGTGGATGCGTGGTTTTACAGTGCTGGACAAGTGGACCCGAGTTCAGTTTGGTAACAGCTTTCTGTTTCCTCTCGCCATTTATGTGTGTGCGTGTGTGTGTGTGTGCGCGTGTGCGTGTGTGTGTGCGCGTGTGCATGTGTGTGTGCGTGCGCGTGCGCAAACGTTGCTGCACACCCTCTGCTCTGCGACGGTGAAAGTGTGCTCCTTCACCAGCCTCGCCCACCTCTCTGAGCGGCACTTTTCTCATCTGGGTGGCTGGGCAGCAGCCCCTTTCAGCTCTTGTGCTTTAGAGACGCCCTGACTCCCTCGTCATTCCTCACTGCTCCCAGCCCTTCAAGAACAATTGCCCCAAGAGGCCATTTGAAGCATGGTGCTTAGAAAAGCCCTTTCTTTGCAAAGGATGTTGGTGTCAAGTTTGGAGAAGGCACATGTGATCTTGGGTGATTCAGAGCTTAACAGACTCTCAGAACCCTTTGTGTCTCTCCAGTTTCTGTGATCTTCTGAATAATTTACTGACCCCTCAGCATCCCCAGTTCCTCTTCTAGCTATTCTCTGCTCATTAGTGTCTGTGCCCAGAACGGGTAGGGGCGGGGAGGAGCAGGTGAAGTGAAAAGCCCTTCACTGGCTCCCTGGCTGCTGTGTTGCGAATTGGTGGGGGGTCGTGGCAGAGCCAAACCCAGAGATAAGATGTTTGGGAGGTAACAGGGGATCTCTGCCACCATCTACCAAGATTCCCTTTGTGTGTGTCACCTTTGAGACATGGCTGAATGGTCATTAAGGGGCAGGGGGCTGTTTAGGGCAGGCTGCAAGCCAGCTGCTTGTTGTGTTCTAAGCAGCAGATCTAAAGGCGAGGGAGAAGGAGCACTTGGTTGTGAGCAAGTGTGGAAATGATATGTTTCCAGGAAAGAGTTGACGTTCAGCAAAGATTACACCATATTCTTTTACTTTGCATGTGCTATATTTGCTTCCCTGATCAGGCAAGTGCAATTCCTTAGGGGCTCTGAGGTTCATTTTCAGTATAATTGGGATATGAAGATGCTGTGATTGGAGTCTTCGGCATGGTAGCAGAGGGACCCAAGGGGAGATGCCTGGGCTAAACCTCCCCAGCATACATCAGCACCACCCTGCTGCTGCCCTGAGCTGCTGCACCTGCTGTACAGCAAGAGGTTTAGCCCCCACCTGCAGAGGAGGGGAAGAGAAGTTTCCCTTCTGAGGGAATGCTTCTCCTTGCCCCCAGTCAATTCCCAGGGAACAGTGCCCAAGCTTGACATGTATGACTGGGCTGGGAATCCTCCCCTCCATCCTTCCCCACCTGGCCTCTTTGGATTCCCCCACTTTTTTTCATTGATGCTCTCCTTATCCCAGGCACCCAGGTGCAATGGTCTGGGGTCATCTCCAGAGAACTCTTCTGAGAGAGGATCAGGGTCTCGTCTGTACTTTCTGGCCATTGCTTCCCATTCCAGTCACCAGCCCAGCCCAGGCCCTGAAGGAAGCCAGGAACCGCCAGCCCTGGGACAAATCAACATCCTGATGTCTGAGTGGAAGACGTTGCTAAGAGCGCAGATGCTGCAGGTGTGGCCTCTGCTTAGGCAGCTCTAGCTGGATTCCAGGGTCTATTCTGGGCACTGGTGCACTTCTCAAAGGAAGATGGACCAGCACTCAGAGGATGTGGCCTCTACCCACAACACACTTCCTTTTTTTCTTTGTCATGTTCTAATTCCTTAGCGTGTGTCATAGAATCTAGGATTGGGATAATGGCTTGTGACCATGTCTAAAGTTTTCCTGATGCTCCCAGGCCCCCACCTTGGAAACTTGAGTTGTATTTGTAAAACTAGTGAAAACCACTGGTTTGTTCCTCCTGCATTCAGAGTATTCCTTGACCAGAAGTTTGCACACTACAGCATGCATATGAATTACTAAAAGACATCTCCAGAATGCAGATTGGTGTTTCTGCCCTTGGGATTCCGGTTTGGGAGGGCTGGTTATGCTCGGGTTGGACATAACAAGATTTGTTACATGGCATTTTACCTATATTGCTATTTTGTTCAAGGATGTGAAGGATAGGCACCACCATAGTAATAGCTGATATTGATTGAATATTTGCTGTATCAGGCGCTGTTCTAACTGTAACAACTCATTTAATTTTCCCAGTGTTCTGTTATGCAGATACTATTTTTTTTTCCCCTTGAGATAGGGTATTGCTCTGGCTCCCAGGCTGGAGTGCAGTGGTGTGATTATGGCTCACTGCAGTCTCAAAGCCCTGGACTCAAGTGATTCTTCTGCCTCAGCCTCCTAAATAGCTGGGACTACAAGCATATGTCACCACATCCGGCCAATTTTTTAGTTTTTGTAAAGACAGGATCTCCCTATGATATCCAGGCTGTTCTTGAGCTCCTGGGCTCAAACACTGCACCTGCTTTGGCCTCTCAAAGTACTGGAATTATGGGCGTGAGCCACTCTACCTGGCTGTAACTACTGTGATGGTGTCTGTTTTTTCGGATTAGAAAGTGGAGGCACAGGTAGTAAATGGCTGAGTCCGGACTGATTCCAGGCAGTCTGACCCCAGAGCATGGCTCCTTACCACCGTGCCCTTCCACCTTGCTGTTGTATCTTCTGGGTGACTCTTTCAAACTCTCTGTGCAGTGCAGGTAGAGATGAGATTTTATTTTATAGAATGCTTTGTGTTTCTGATTTCTCATTGGCTTAGAACTGCACATATATCAGAGAGGCTGTTATGAAAGAAAACCCGAAGATGTCTGGGTCTTGCATCTCTGCATAGAAAGCCTGGCCTTGTGAAGTCAGATGCTAGAGAGCTCGGCAGGAGAATACTTGGGACATTGTGAACTGTTGGTGCTCTGAGCTGTAAACTCTCCGGAATAAGGGAAAGTGGATTGTATCTGAACATACAGGCCAAGGTATGGCTCTCCTCTGAGCTTCCTAAAGCCTCCTCCATTTCTGCCTGTGTCAGCCAGCTAAGGTCTGACAGTGTGGACATGTCTGCAGCCCTTCTGTGGCCTTGCTGATGGTCAAGGCGTGTGTTTGGAGTGTACACACTTTGGCATTCACTTTGTCTTCCTGTCGTCAGATGGACCTGCTTGTTTCACGGCTGTCAAATACCTGCCAAGGATCCTGGGCCCTGGGAATAGAGAGAGAAACAAAACAAGGCCGGCCCTGAGAAAGATGGAAGGCGGCTAGAGAAAACAAATGTAGTGAGAAATCACACTCCAGTATGGTGGTTGCTGTGTCTACGGTGAATTTCATTTGCAGCATCTTTGGATATCCGTTCCAGTCACATCTACATGAGGCTCATCTAGATTTAAGGACACGGGGGAGAATGCCGCGACGTGTTCAGTGTGACCACACTGGCCCTGCTTTCGGCCCTGCAGGCCAGTTGGCTTGGCTGGAGAGACCTGGGGGGGGGCAGTGAGTCAGTCATGAAGGCAAGGCCTGATGATAGGTCTGGTGTGTGAGGGGAGAGCCTGCCTTCAAGGGGGCTGGGCAGCCTCCCTCCCATTGCGGGACTTTTCCTTAGTTCAGCTAAAGATGGGGTCCTTGTCACACGGCCATGAAAGATTACACTCACAGACAATTTGAAGGGTGAGGGATAATGGGATTTATTGGGCAAAAAGAAAAAAAATGGGGAATGAGGGGGACTCAGCAGAGTCCTTCTAGGACAGGCTTTCTGCCTCACAGATTAAATCCCAGGTTCTACCCTGGAAGAGCAGGGACCGGCTCCTTCCTGCTGCAAATGGAGGGAGACTTCTGAGGCTCTACCCCCGGGTGCATTCCTCTCAGTGCGCAGGTCAGCTGGAGTTCTCTGGGGACCCCTTCCCATCTGGCTGTCTCACTGCTGTGGCTGAGACCAGTGGAGGCCATCCTGGTGTCTCTGAAACTGGAAGTTGGGGGTTGGCAGCAACCCTGGTGGATCTAGTGGGGTATTAGAATTGCAGTAGAGGCCAAGTGGCCTTGGGGACCTCTTAGACTGAAAGCTTCATGAAGGCGGGGCATGAGTGGGGCTTGTTTGTGGCCATTGCCCCAGCACCTCAGCAGGGCCTGCACGTTCAGTGCATACTTGGGGGACCGAATGTGTGGAAGGGGCTGTAAAGATCTCTAATGGATCATTCCCCGTGCAAGGTGGCGGCTATGGAGCTAGACTACAGGATATTGGGGAGGGTGGGGTTGGCCTAGGTGGTGTCCAGCTCTGACATTCTGCCTGGCATACAGCAAGATATATTTGTTGAATTAAAATTCTACAATTCAAGGGGAGGAAAAGCATCCCTATGACCCTTATACTTTTAGCTTTGTTTTCATCCATTCTTAGTTAGATTTCTCCTGGCTGCCACAAGCAGATGACTGTCATTTATCCTGCAGATACCTACCTGACTGTTGCATTCCAATTTTTTTTTCTTTCACCAAGCTGTAATGCTCAACCATCGCCACTAGAGGGCTGAGGTTTTGCACAGCGATGGCGCTGAGGACTCCTCCAAGTTCAAAGGTCTTCTGAGATACCCAGAAGGGCCCATGCAAATGCCAGTGCCGGAAACTTGCTAAAGTGTAAGCAGCCAAGTGCATGCACCTCTGAGCTTGGGGCGCTGGAGAGGACAGTGGCTTCTGTACAGCCAGCAGACCCCGTGCAGCTAGTGGCTGAGATCTCTGTGTGGCCAACTAGGGAGGGTGGAAGCATTTCAGACCCGGGGCGAGGATTATGGAAGGTCATAGAGGCTGCCTCACCACCTGGAGTGCTGAACAATGTGAAACTCTGCTCACTTTCTGTTTGAGTGCTGGGCATCTTTTATTTCGGTTTTAAGGATGCAGAAATACACAGGAAGTAGTGAGGTCTCTACCAAGGAAAAACTGCATGCTTACTTTCTGCCTCCCCCCCATCATGCTTGATCTGTTCTCTCTCTCTCTCCTTCCACCACCTCCCCACTGCCCTGCCCTGCCCCTTCTCTCCTTTGTTACTTTCTTGGGTCTTGCCCTGTTTGGTATCTGGGTTTCATGCTACAGCGGAGACTCAGCCCCCAAGAGGCAGTACACTCAGCTCTTGAAGGGCAATCCTCAAAAAAGTGGCAGAGAGACCCAGCTTGGCCTCCTTTCCCCCTGCGCCTCTGTTCAGTGCTGTACTGGACTGCTCGCCGTGGAAGATGGTGAGCCAGGGGTGCCGAGTGTTTCCCGCACTCTGAAGGCAGGGCTGTGCAGCTCCCCATGACGTGGCAACGCACCTTCTGTGCTCATGATGTGCTTATTTCCAAAATATGGTGGGTGGTGAGGTTTAGAATAACACGTGGAGCAGTCTCAGCCTGGAAGGCTGTGCTGTGGCAGCAGGTGCAGCACCCATTGTGGCTAGCAGATGTTCACATCTGCTGGAGCCTAGAAACCTAAAGAAAAGCACATCCAAGCTCCAGCTGTTTCCACCACTCCTCACTGCCACTCCACACCCCACAACACGCAAGACTTTTTGTTTAGTATGTTCTCTTTCTCTGGCCATCTTTCTCCAAGGGAATTAATAAGGAGCAAAACGGCCAAGGGCAGGAAGCAGTGGGGAGATGCAGTAGAGAACGTGGGCCCTGTTTAATTTACACATCAGATAATCTCTTCTCCTTGGCAGTGTGCAGGCTATTTTGGGCATTGTGCTGGGTAGCCCTTTAGGGAATCCAGTTGTGTTTAATTATGTTCATATTTATTGAGCATCTATTTATCGGCCACAGCGAGCACATAATTATATGGGATATAAAGAGTTAGATAAAGGCCGGTCCTCAGGGATCTTATGGTCTAAGACAGTAACTCTAACATAAGAAAGAAGAGGTTTGTGGTGGCGGTTCAGTTCGGGGTCATGTTTGATTGGGGACATCACAGGGAGTAACACTTATGTGGGCCTAAGAACATTTTGACAGACGGAAAGAAAGAGAGATTAGTGCTGTCAACCTAAAGGAAGAACTGAGGCCATGTTAATACAGACAGTTTATCTGAGCCAAGGTTGAGGACAGCTGTCCAGGACACACTTCCAGCTTGCGTTGGGGAGTGCTCCCTTCAGCCTTTGTTACAAGCATATTGTTTGTGTGTCTGTTTTTGTTTTTGTTTTGAGACACTGTCTCACTCTGTTTTCCAGGCTGCAGGGCAGTGGCACAGTCATGGCTCACTGCAGCCTGGACGTCCTGGGCTTTAGCAGTCCTTCTACCTTAATCTCCTGAGTAGCTGGGACTACAGGCATGTACCTCCACGCCAGCTAATTTTCGTATTTTTTGTAGAGACAGGGTCTTGCTGTGTTACCCAGGGTGGACTCCAGCAGCCCTCCTGCCTCGGCCTCCTAAAGTACTGGGATTACAGGCATGAGCCACTGTATCCAGCCTATTATAAGCAGGTTTTTAAAGGCAAAGGGGACAAGGACTGGGCCAATACAAAGTTATTTGACAGGAGTCTCACCAGTTTACAGAAATAACATTTGTTAGTGATTGGCTCTACACTGGTGCACTATAGAGTATAAGTGATGGTGTCCACTGTGTGACATTCTATGACGATCTGGTGTCAGTTAGCCTAGAGCCCACATAGCAAGTGGCCACAAGAGGAAATGATTTAGCTCAAGGGGGGGAATGAGACGTGACTACTGTCACACATGGCATGGTCACTTTTTTTTTTTTTTTTTTTTTTTTTACAGAGTATCGCTCTGTCATGCAGGCCGAGATGCAGTGGTGTGATCTTGGCTCACTGCAACCTCCGCCTCCTGTGTTCAAGTGATTCTCCTGCCTCAGCCTCCTGAGTGGCTGGGATTACAGGCATGCACCACCACACCCAGCTAATTTTTGTACTTTTAGTAGAGACAGGGTTTCACCATGTTGGCCAGGGTGGTCCTGAACTCCTGGCCTCAAGTGATCCGCTTGCCTCAACCTCCCAAAGTGCTGGGATTACAGGCATGAGCCACTGTGCCCATCCTATGGTCACATTTCAATGTCTCTTTGGGCTTCATAATTAAAGGGGGCTTGAATTCTTCAGATAAAAAATTTCTTCCTCAGACCAAATAGTGAGGGTGTCTTGTGGAAAACCCTTAAGTAGTCTGGCTTGCTTGTCCATGGAGGTGGAACAGGAGTGTCTGATGACTCCTCTGCCTGGGCCTGTGTATCGGGGTGGCGACCGGGAGATGGGCAGAAGCTGGGACGGCAGTCACCGCCAGGGACTGGGTTCTGTGTGGCCAAGGCTGTGGCAGGAAATTCTTACCCGAGACTAAATGTTCATGATGAGAAGCAAAGCAGTGAACTGGGTTAGAGCTCTGTGGAGAAAGTGAAGCCTGGAAACTTGGGAGAATGGGTGCTAACCCCACTTCTGGAGAGGACAGAGGCTGGGACAGAGCTGAGGATGTGATGGCTGGGTGGCATGGAGGAGAAGAGAAAACGGGCTGGGAGCAAGCAGGGCAGAGGGGAGGGAAGTACAGCAGCTATGGCTCCCAGATGGGCAGAAGGAGCCTGCAGACACAGGGGCTGGGTGGGCCAGGTGGCTGGACAGATAGTGGCAGGTTGGTGAGAACAGAGTTAAAAATCAGCCAGGCTTTGGAACTGTTCTACCTTACAGTACTGGTTACAGGAACGGGCAGGAATTTTTGGAGGCGTATACTAATGAATTCCGTTTGGGGCATGTTGAGGTTCTAGAGGAACCTGGGATGGAAATTGGATCTGGAGCTGGGGAGAGAGTGAAGAACCAGTCACGTCCATGCAGGAGTGAAACAGGCTAGAAATGATAGTGCACTTTGGGTTTCTTACCAAGACCCCGAGGAAGGGGGCTCACCTGAGGTCAGGAGTTTGAGACCAGCCTGGCCAACGTGGTGAAACCCTGTCTGTACTAAAGTACAAAAATTAGCTGGGTGGGGTGGTGGGTGGCTGTAATTCCAGCTACTCAGGAGGCTGAGACAGGAGAATCGCTTGAACCCGGGAGGTGGAGGTTGCAGTGAGCCGAGATCATGCCACTGCACTCCAGCCTGGACGACACAGCCAGACTCCGTCTCAAAAAAAAAAAAAAAAAAAGAGAAAAAGAAAAAAGAAATGGTAGTGGGAACTGTGGGAAGGGATGAGTATGCCAAAGAAAAGAGCACAAAGGGAGAATATTTTCCACTCATTTACTCATACATTAAATGTCTGTTTCATACCAGGTACTGTGATAGGCAGTCTTCATTCTTCAGGGTCATTCAGGAGCAAAGCGCAGTGTTTGGGCCTGGGGAGTCTGCATATTGAGACGATGTTAGAGAAGGATGTGAGAATACCAATTTTGCCTTGGCCAAATAACTTACCCCCCACGGTGCTTCTGAAGATGGTGAAGCACAAGCTCCTGCTACCATGACAAAACCCCTTCGCAGAGTGGGAAATAGAAGACCCAGAAGTTATGATTTATCCTGAGTTGTGAAGAATCCACCAGCCTTTGTTCCTAGAATTTCTTCCTTTTTTGAATCCCTGGCTTCTGCAGCCAGCCCATCCGTGGTGGATCTTTCCCTATGTATGGAGCTCACCAGTTGTGCTAGGCAGACCGAGGGACCCCCAAAGATGTTTGTGTCCTAATCCCTGGAACCTGTGACTGTTACTTTATGTGGCAGAAAAGACTTTGCAGACATGATTAAGTCAAGAGTCTCGAGATGGGAAAATTGTCCTAGATTATCTGGGTGTAGCCAGTGTACTCACAAAGGTCTTCATAGGTGACAGAGGGAGGCAGGAGAGACAGAGGAGGAGATGTGACATCAGAAGCAGAGGTCAGGAAACGCCGGTGGTTTCCAAGAGCCAGAAAATGCAAGGAAATGACTTCTCCCCTAGGGCCTCCGGAAGGAATGAAGCCCTGCTGAAACCTTGATTTTAGCCTGCAAGACCCATTTTGGACTTTGGACCTCTAGAACTATAGGATAATAAAATTGTGTTGCTTTAAATTACTAAATTTGTGGTAATTTATTATAGCAGCAGTAGGGACTAATGCTATAATGTATACCTAATTTCCAGCACAGAGCCTGTTATGCAATAGGTGCTCAATTGAATTTATTGGATGAATTATGAATCCCATATTTAACTCCCAAGTAGGGCTCTCTACAGTGGTTTTTGAAATCTACTTGGCTTCATTTGGGTAGCTAGAAACTTGGGGAAAACTTTGCCCAAGCAAAGAAACCCCAGTGGTTGCTCTTCTGTAAAGCGCAGAATGATCCATCCTCCAGCCCAGCCCACCAAATGCGATGTCTGCCTGGGCAGCATTTAGACTTGTGAGGACTGACTTCATTGCTTTGCATCTCCCCTTCATTGCTTGAAATAATCTCTCTATTGTAAATCCAAATGGAGGAGAATGTGTGCCAGCTTAAGCGGCCAGGCGGAAAGACAGCTGCACTTAATTGTTGTCCTTAACGGAATCTTAGAGGTCTCTGAAAGAGCAGAATCTTAGAGGTCTTTGATATAGCAGGAACTTTGAAGTAGCAGGCTGTGGTTTCCGCTTTCAAGGGTGGTGGGTGTAATGCACAATTATCTACGAAAGTGCTCTTCCTCAGGCACAAAATGTTGTGTGTCAAGTGTCAGAGCTGCGTTGTAGTTGGGTTCTGCATTGTACCCAACGGAAGAGTCCTAAAAGTGACTAATTCTCCAATAGCAGCCCTATGGCCACACCGGCCACACCCTTAATTAGCTTTTGAGGCTGAGGAACATCTTCAGGGGTGACTTGAGAGAGTGGATAAGCTATTCCAGGCTAAGGATGGAACCTCCACTGTGAACACTCACGAGGATGGGGCCAGGGCACTCTCTGCCTAAGTAGCATTTTTCCACGGGATAGAAGTTTCTCTGGACTCAACCATGCAGGGAGGTTGAGTATATACTTTCTGGAGGTTGCACAAACTAACCAATTTGATTTTAAATATTAATACTTGGAGTAAGGCTTCTGGAGGCCAACATGCAAATTTATGTAAAAGAATGTGCAAAGGAACACCAAAGCCAAATGCCTGGCTCTGTTCCTTCACACAGGATGGCAGCCCCTGACCTGGCTGACTGTGTGTGTAGTTTTGTTTTTGGCTCTGGGACTTAGGGGATGTGTTGGCAAAGCTTGGTGGGGGCAGAGGGGTGGGCAGTGGAGGGAAGGACCGCTCCAGTTTAAACACCTGCAACAACAAAAGTTGTTTTAGCAAATTGGCATGCTGTTCATAAATGGCTTTCTATGCACATGAGGATTCAGAGACTTTATAAGCTCTCTTTTTGGGAGTAAAAGTCAGGGAAGATTCATCAGAACCCAGCTCCTGAGGGGGATGATCAGAGAGAAGACTCCTCGGCTCTCTGGTGGGGCCCCTGTTGTTGCTGCTGGAATTCAGGCAAAGCTCCTCACAAGCCTGGCTAAGATCTGGACTCCTTGGGCAAGGGAAAACGAGGTGAGTACAGACATCAGGTGCTCAGTATAGACACTGGATTGTGGGGTCTTCTGGAGCAAGTCCTCAGTTTTCTGTGTGGTTGTTCTGATGGGGAGGCTCAGTTTTCCAGAAGATGGTGGGCTGGAGTGAAAGTGAGAGATAGAGAGACACGGACACACGGACACACGCACACACACACACCACCCCAGTGAACATCGAGCCCAGTGCATGGGCAGCTGCTTATATGATGTGGTTAATTTAGTGGGAAGTAGTGTGTCTGTAGTGACCATAGAGGTAGAAAAGCAGGGAAATAAAAAAGAAAATGATGGTCAAATTGTGTGGGGGGTATTTTCCTGATTATAGGAAAAAGAAAAAATCACACTTGTGAAAATGCAAACAATGCAGGAATAAGGAGGAAGGAAAGTACCCAGTGGTAACCTCTGTTAGGCGTTCTGGTGACTGTACTTTCACGTGTCTTTTTACAGCACACATGCATAATTTTACGTAAATGATATGGGATTACATCACACATTCTGGTTGTCTTCACCATCACTTTTAAAAAGCTGTAGTTTTTGTTGCTGCCGTTGCTGAACTCTTCCCTCCAGCCACTGTCCCCTCCATCCTCAGGGTCGCTGGTGCTAGCAGCCTGGTGTATCTCCTTCATTTATTTCTTCATGTTCATGGAATCGTACATAAACACTAATGATTTTTAGGATGTGTCTTTGTTTTGGTTTTACATCTCTGCACTCTTGCTTTTCTCCCTGAATAATGGCTCAGGGAGTCCCTCTGAGTTAATTGGTAAAGGTCTAACTCAGAGCTGTGTAATATTCCAGATTTAGATGTGTCCCTGTTTATTCAATCACACTTTTATTGATTGGACTTTATGTGTTTCTAGTTTTTTACAATCTCAGACAGTAGCTGGGCGTATATTCTTACCTAGTGGCATCTATTTCAATGAGATAAATCCTCAGGGGATGGCTGAGTGAAGGATATATGTATTTTCATTAATAATAGATATTATTAGATTGCTTTCCAAAGGCTTTATCAGTTCACATTTTCACCAGCAATGGGTGGGGGCTCCTCTTTCCCTGCTTCTCAACAGTAACTTATCACAAATTTATTTTCAGTCTGTTAGATGTAAAATGATATTTCCTTGTCACCCTCGTCGTACTCCCTAGCCAACCAGCGAGGATGAGAAACTTTCATAATATTATTGACCTGTTGGATATTCTTGCAAAGCAGGAATATTGGCTTGGGATTTCAACCTGGGATTTGTGGGTTTTGAGGGATGGCAGGTAATGGGCCTTGTGACCTCACTCAGACCCCTTTCCTGTGTACTGCCTTTGGCCAGAGGCATGACCAGATGGGAGCAAGCAGATCTATCTGGGGGTTGGGGTAACTGTAACATTCCCTGGACTGGGACTGGACATAAGGTGGGGGAGTATGATCTGGCTACATTCCAAAGGGGCTGCAGGGTGGTCTGTGCACAAGAGCTAACAGCTTCGATGAGTTTGGCAGGCAGGACTGAAACCCAGCGGTAGGGAAGTGTGATATTCAAAGTTTGGTTGGCAGAGAGTCCGTTCCAGGCAGTCAGTCAACTTGCAGTTAGCTGGACTCTAGCCAGTTGTTTAGTGTAGGAAGAAAGGGAGTGGGGTAAAGAGAAGGGACTTAAGGCCCCTAGGAGAGGGTTAAGCAGGAGCTAAGTGGAGTGTCGGGTCCCCAACAAGTGTTCCAGGTATGGCGAGCCAGTCATCTACTGGGCAGTGGCTGGGGATGGAGCCTGGCTGCACAGACCACATCAACGTAGAAGGAGCTAGAAGGACAGCAAGGGGGCTCCACAGATGCCCAGGGCTCATTTCTGGACTTCCAGAAACCAAGCCCATGGAAGCAAAACTAAATCCAGATTGTACATATTGGTGGGGGCTCAGGCTGCTAATGTGTTTTCTGTCCCTGGCGAGGGTTGACACAGCACACATGGGCTCTTGTCTCTGCCTAAGCCCACGTGTGAGGGTCTCAGCAGCTCCAGCTGCCCAGGTGTTCAGAGGGCAAAGGTGGTGGGAATGCGGCAGAGCACAACTCACTGGAAATTCCATGTTCCCGTAATGGTGAAGGCCAGCTGGAGGAAGGGAGCACATTTGTGCCCGCCCAGGTGAGTCACCAGCTGCAGTTTGATAACTAAAATAAATTACTGATTAGGCTGCACGTTCCTTGTCAACCATTTTTTGGCTCTCATTTTTTAAACTGGGAGGACCTCATCATTAAAAGCAACTGTAGTGGCTCATGTCTGTAATCCCAGCACTTTGGGAGGCTAAGGTGGGCAGATCATTTGAGGTCAGGAGTTCGAGACCAGCCTGACCAACATGGTGAAACCTCGTTTCTACTAAAAATACAAAATTAGCCTGATGTGGTGGCACACGCCTGTAATACCAGCTACATGGGAGGCTGAGGCAGAAGAATCACTTGAACCTGGGAGGTGGAGGTTGCAGTGAGCTGAGATAGCACCACTGCACTCCAGCCTGGGCAACAAGAGCAAAACTCTGCCTCAAAAAAAAAAAAAAGTGACTGTAGTTTATTAGGCGTTTCATCTGAATTTCATGTTTTTCTTTCTTGAATTGGAGAATCTGTGTTTCTCAGACCAGTGTTTTAGACGAGGAGCAATGGGGTTTTGGGTATTTTTATTGATTGTTTTTTACATACTTCTGGGAAGAAATCTGTTAAGGAAAATATAAGACTTTGCAGTCTTTCTTTAGTATTCACTCTGTGAACTGGTGAAGCTGCATAAAGTCAATATAAACTCTCAGTTACTGTTGCTTTTTAATACTACCTCAAGAGTCAGTATGGTCTCCTATATCTGTTTTGAACAAAGGAAGGCAGCTGCTTCTTAGCCTCCTTTCCTTTAAAGAGTTTAAGGCCAGGCATGGTGGTGCACACGTATAATCCAAGCATTTGGAAGGCTGAGGCAGGCTGAGTGCTTGAGCCAGGAGCTTGAGACCTGCCTGGCAATATGGTGAAACCCTGTCTTTACTAAAAAATGAAAAAATTAGCTGGGAGTACAGGCGTGCACTGCCATGCCCAGCTAGTTGGGAGGCTGAGGCGAGAGGATCACATGAGCCTGAGAGGTCGAGGTTGCAGTGAGCTGTGATTGTGCCACTGTGCTCCAGCCTGGGGAACAGAGTGAGACCCTGTCTCAAAAAAAAAAAAAAAAAAAAAAAAAAAGATTTGACTGGGCGCAGTGGCTCATCCCAATATTTTGGGAAGCTGAGGTGGGTGGATTACCTGAGGTCAGGAGTTCAAGACCAGCCTTGCCAACATGGTGAAACTCTGTCTCTACTAAAAATGCCAAAGTTAGCCAGTATGGTGATGTGCACCTGTAATCCCAGCTACTTGGAAGGCTGAGGCAGGAAAATCACTTGAATCCAGGGGGGTGGAGGTTGCAGATTGTGCCACTGAATTACAGCCTGGGTAACAGAGCAAGACTCCATCTCAACAACTAAAAAAGATTTTAAGTTGCTTTTGAATAGCCCAGATACATGCCTCCTTGCTGTAGAGTTGGGTTTTGTTTGTTTGATAAAGAAGATATTCTGTATGCCAATACACAGCTTTTTCTTCCTTTCTTTGGTTATAAACTAGGTGTGACCACAGTGGACACTGATTTTAGCCACTGTTGATGCCTAGTTCTAAAACTTAATCAGTAAATGCCTTGCAGAATTTAATTGGTTACACACAGTAACTCCATACAGCAGGTCACTTCCTTTAGTTACTTAGGGACACACTTTGCAAATAAATTACTCTGGAGAATTCATTAAGAAACTGTATTGCTCAAAGCCAGATATTCTACAGGAGCATTACTGAGATTTTTAATAAAAAATATCTCTGCTGAATAACTAGTAACATGTAGTACCTGCTTTGAAACTTTTCTAGGCCAAACTAATTCCAATCCCTATGGTATGGAATGTTGAGAACTTTGATTGACCATCCCTCTATATGCTGGAATATATCTAGAGTATTTAGGAAATGCAACTTGACCTAACCTTCAGGTCTCTGGTTGGTTCATGTATCCGTTAGGGTCCCATTAGAAAACAGATCGCACATGCAAAGGGGGTAATTGAGGAAAGTTTAATGAAGGGGGGGGTACAGGGTTAAGAAACCAACAGGGATGAAGTGGCACCAGGATCTAGCAACCCAGTGAAGCTGTTACCACCCTTAGATGTGAAGGGGTGAGGGGAGGAGGCTGTTAATAGAACTTCATGGGAGCTATAGTGGGTGGAGTTGTCTCCTGAAGGAGCTAGGGCTTCATGTGGAGGGGTAGAGACACTGTGAAGCCACAGTCCAGCAGGAAGGGAACTGGGGGAATAAGTGCCCTGATAAAATCCTCGTGTCTTCAGCTGATGCCTCCTGTTGGCCTAATGTAATGGGAAGCAAGAGGGCAAGAAAGGCCAGGTGATGCATTCTTCAGAACCTACCAGGGTTGTGAGCAGGGTGGAGAAGGGAGAAGAGGGATCTGGAAAGGTAAATGGAGGCTTTTCAGCACAGTTAACCTTTGGGCTGAAGGAAAATGGACATGTAAGCAGGAGGGAGAATCTTAGGGAGCCACTCCTAATGAGCAACACAGAACACTGCAGAATAGGCTTTTTCTGGAAAACCTCACCTCCACTTGTTCGTTTTCCAACTTTCTAGACACCAGTGTCTGGGAACATCCAGGGTTTGGTCTGGGTCCTGTTGCTCCCTGCATGGAAAGCCAATCACTGAGACAACAAGTATTGCCAGGGAAGAAGCCTTTTTATTAGGGTGATATCAACCAGAAAGATGAGAGATCAGTCCCAAACCCATCTCTTTCAACTGACTAAAATTGGAGGTTTATATAGTGGGGGAAGGAGTGTAGCTTTGCATGGGGAAGCAGGAATTAGGGAGGGGTAGTATGGAAGCAAACATGAAGGATGTGGGGGACTGGCATCTCATTGGATGTGGTGATCTTGTGAGTTTCAACTTCTTGTCTGATGGTCAGTTTTCTGAGGAAGGAACTCAAATGAGACAAATGTAAAATTCACATTTTAAGACTGGGAATGCTAATTTCCATGTTTAGTCAAAAAACCAGAAGCATCAGTTCAAGCAGAACCCCACCTGTTCTGCTTGATATTGGGCCAGAAATCCTCATGAACACATCAGTTCTCCAGTGAGCATCCTAGAAGTTTTCTCTCTACTCCAGTGGCACAATCTCCAAAGTTATCAGAACAGTTGGGGCAGTTTCAGTCCTTCCCCTTTCTATTGATCAATTCCTCAGTCAGGAGGAATCTGACCATCAATCCTGGCTGCTTTATGCCGAGGAAGATCGTTGTGGGATAATGAGAAGGAATGAAAGCATTGCACTTATAATGGGAAATATGCCAAGTACCTTGTTGGCATCTGGTGCATTGGAAAGCCATGATCTGTGTGCTTTTATTTTGCTTTTTGAACAACATTTAGGCCACATTGAACTACAGTGATTAATAGCACAGATAAGCCAAATTTTAAAATACAGAGAATATGGAGTGGATCTACTGGGGAATCCAAGAGAACAATCCTAAGCCTACCAAAACATCTTCCTGATTTGTTATATCCCACATGTGAAAAACTAGGGTCTGGGGAAGAACAATGACCTGAAAAGTGCATGTTCCCTTTATGATTTCTTATCTAGGATCTTTGGCTGAGTGAAAGGGTGGGGGGGGGCATGTTCATAAGAGCATGACTACTCCAGAGGGATCCCAGAGGGACTGGTTTTACCCAGTCTACACTGGCTAACTTGACAGATGAGTGGGATGGTCAGCAGCATTTCAAAAGGGCTGACTTGTTGTGGTTGTGGCTGGTCCTCAACCTGGTGGGTTTTCCAGGTCTTCAACCAGACTTGATCCTCCAGTTTCAAAGAGTGAGGAGGCACATCTATAGGGAACTGGAGCCTGTTGGAAGCAAGCTCAGAGAGAGTAGTTATATATTTCTTAATTATTTTATATATGATCTAGATTCTAGGAGACTTCTATGGTCTTCCATACATTTTGAAGGGGCTAAGAGCCTACCCACTTCTGGGAGCTACTTGTATCTTCAGCAGGGCAAGAGGCAAGACCTTTTCCTAGACAAGAGTTGTCTATTGGCGACTGGAATTCCCTTGGCCACAAGTGGGTCCATTCAGTTTATGGGGGGCTTAGGACTTTGTTTTTACTTTGGTCCCTTTTGGTCTCGATATGCCAGAGGCAACATTGATGGCCAGGCTTTTATTTTGTCCCATGTCATTGCCAGGGTGGTATGGCTACCTGCCCTGAGTTCATCCTGTCTTTCAGTAGGACACCCATGTCCAAGGCCATTTAAGTGTTCTAGGCCAGACAGGAATGGAGGTGAGCACACACTCCTTAACCCTTAAATCAACATAAGGGTCACAACTCAAAAGTTAAAAACTAAGGTTAATATACCTGTCATCATAAAGCCAGCCCCCTATGGTTTGCATACAAAGCATATATTAAGCCATAAATTAAGAACACCACAAATAGTTTTCAAATTCCAGAGAAATCAGGGAAAGAGAGAGAAATATGCTTCAAATTTTAGTGATAAGGGTTTATTTTACTCAACTGTTAAAGGCTATAAATAGCTCAAAAGAAAAAGTGTTCTTGACTCTGAAAAGCAAAACAAAAACCATCAGCAGTAATTCAAATAAAAGCCATAATAAAAAATTATTTCAGTCCTCTACTAGTTCAGTCCATGCAGTTAGTCCTGTTCTGCTTGATACTGGCTCAGCAATCTTCATGAACACATCAGCTCTCCAGTGAGCATCCTGGAAGTTTTCTCTCTAATCCAGTGGCACAGTCTCCAAAGTTATCAGAAATTTGCATTGAAGAGTCCTTTTCATAAACTCCACTAAAGAAGCAAGTTTTCTACTGTAGCTGATTATAAACTGCTTTTTGAGAAGAATCAAAAGTAAAACAATTGTGGATGACAAAAGTCTTAGGACAGTCATGGTTGAAGACACAATTGACAAGGAAGACTGATTATTTCTGTGGCATACAACAGTTTAACATGATTATAATACTGATAACATATACAAGATCAGAAATTTAGGAATCTCACATGATTTTGGAATATACATTAATAACACATTTATATAAATATAACCCAAAGAAAGTTAAACATTTAATATTTGACAATGCTTTCTATATAATTTTAACATCCCAAGTAAGCCTAATATGTCTCTCTTGGACTTCAAGGGACCTTGATATCTAAAAAATTAGTTTGAGGTCAAAAAGACTGAATTTATTTATGTATTTATGTTTTAGATCAGGTCTTGCCCTATTGCCCAGGCTGGAGTGCAGCGGTGCAATCACGGCTCCTCAGCCTCCCTGGCTCGAGCAATCCTCCAACTTTAGCCTCTCAGGTAGCTGGGACTATAGGTGTGTGTCACTGTGCTCAGCTAATTTTTGTATTTTTTTTTTTTTGTAGTGGTGAGGTTTTGCCATGTTGCCCAGCTGGTCTTGAACTGGGCTCAAGTGATCAGCCTGCCTCTGCCTCCCAAAGTGCTGGAATTACAGGCATGAGCTCCTGTGCCTGGCCAAAGAGACTGAACTTAAAACTCGAAATTTTGCTTTTGGAAAATTTGTCATATATCAAAGGTTTAAAACACCTGATTTCACAAAATAGGGTCACAGTCACTATAGAATAGTCATTCATTTAGCCAGGATAATTCAAATATTTCAAAAAAGAAAAAAACCTCGACCTTTACTTTTCGATAGGAAATCCGCTTTCCCAAATAATAAGACAATAAAGACAGCATGGGGCCAACTAAACCTGTCTCACTCTCTGTCTTTTTTTTTTCCTGCAGTTAACTGAAAAGGTAAACAGAAATCTTCTATTATTAATGTTACACATTTTGTTCAAAAGAGAAAATCGAATTTTACCTCTGTATAGTGCATTATTAATGTTAAAGCTAAGTTCAATAAAACCGTATAAACAATTTAATTTTAACCAATTTGACATTTACATAAACCTTTTATATCCTTTTATAATTTTCTTTTAGAGCAGACCAGTGCTTCAAGAAAACCCTGTTATTCTGACACAGAGGCCCAGATGCTGGCCTTGCATCAGTATGCTTTTGGTACTAATGTTTAGTTTTTAGAAAGACTGAACTAATTGTACTCCTCAAAATTGGCCTTGCAATCTCATGTGCCCACCTCTTCTGCTCTAGTCCCTGGGCCTAGAGGGATTGAATAGGTTTAATTTTTGGCCCTGTGTCTCATGAAAGCAGTTTGTTTTGTCACCTTCTCCTGAGTCTGAAGACGAGGCTTTGACTGGTGTCAATGTTTAGGATGTAGCAGGAGTCGGTGCCTTTTTCAGAACCAGGAGTCAATGCTCTGTAACTTAATAGCACAAAGACTTTAAAAGCAATACAGAAAGCTACAAGGATGTAAAAACTTTAAATTGGTTTTCCTAATTAATCAAAAACTTAATAATAATGGGATAGAAATAATCTTGCTAAAATGTAAAATCTGCTTCTTAATCCAGTTACCATAAGACAAAGAAAGACCTTCTGCAGTGTGATTGCTTCTCCTCGTGGGAAGCTCATTGAGATAACCTGAAAGTCACACCTGATGAGAAAGGAGTACTTGAATTAATCAGACAGGAAGAGTGTGTCCAGGGTCATGGGTGAACCTTATAGAGGAAACAAGAAACCAGGAAACTAGTACCCTGAGCAGGGTAACAGCATAAGTTTTCCAGTTACGTGGAACAATTTAGACATAATCAAGAAATGCCAAGAATACAGAATCGAGTTATACTGGAAGAAAACATCGCTTTTCTAGACCTTAGAGATAAACATTTCAGCATCAGGCCACTGTAGTAGTTAGAACTGGAGGGAAAAAAGGTTAAAGGAGGCAGGAAAAAGTTGAAGGAGAGAGTTAGCATCTCAGGAGAGAGTTAGCATCTCAGGCCTTTTCATGGGGAGAAAAAAGCTGAAAGCAGCAAGATGCATTCTGAGATATGAATGTGAGAAGTTTTCAAAAAGAAACAGTATAGAATCAAAGTCAAAACCTGTTGTGATTTGATTAAGAGCAAATTGGTATTTTATGGAAAATTTTTTCTAATATGGGTGACCAGTCTTAACTTTTTCACATTTCTCTCCCCCCACCTATTGGTTCCTTTCTACCTTGTTTCATAAATAATCTTTCCAAGTCTATAATTTAAATTAAGCTTTGGGTAATGTATTAGTCCATTTTCATGCTGCTGATAAAGACATACCTGAGACTGGGCAATTTACAAAAGAAAGAGATTTAATTGGACTTACAGTTCCACATGGTTGGGGAAGCCTCACAATTGTGGCTGAAGGCTAGGACGAGCAAGTCACGTCTTACATAGATGACAGTGGGCAAAGAGAATGAGGAAGATGCAAAATTGGAAACTACCCCCATAATTCAACAATCTCCCACTGGGTCCCTCCCACAACACATGGGAGTTATGGGAGTACAATTCAAGATGAGGTTTGGGTGGGGACACAGCCAAACCATATCAGATAACTTCTGAATTAAACAAAATTATTCTTTTTCTCAATAAGAACACATCTTCTTTGGTATCTCTTATATACAATTTTTTTTTTTTTCAGGAAAGAGTGCACTGAACACATTTGCATTTCTTTTTTTAAAAGCAAATGACAAAGACCCAGCTTACCGCTTTACTTTTTTAAACCCAAGCTTAACATTGCATGTTTAAACAATTGTCAAGACCTACTAAATTGCCAGCATTTATGCACAAGTAGAAAACATCCTTAATTTTACGTTAAATCAGAAATGCATTACTGTTAATGCATTAATATCTTTCACTACTAAACAGTGAAAAAAAAATTATTTCTATAGAAGACTTGTCCTTGGTAATGTTAACATCATAGCAGGCTGACACTGCTGGCTCACATTTCAGATGTGATGGAAAAGCAGATCTGTGCTGGTTTTAGTGTACAATCTTGTCTACCACTAAAGAGTCAAGGCTCACCTTGGAGTATGTTTAACAAAAAAGCAAAGTGCATACAGAGATTTAAAATAACTTTTAAAACAAAAAGCGTCCTATTTTGTGGCCCCAACAATAAACTCACAAGTCTATGACAAATAGGAGCTCTGAAGAGCTGTTGATAAATACTTTAGGTACAATCATACTGAAAGTCAAGTTCATTGGATATCTTCAAAAAACTGTTTTTGTTAATCCTCAAATGGTGCTTGTTATAGTTTGACATTTATGTTAAATGTGTGCATTGAATTACTTGTTAACCAAGCGCAGCTACTGCTCCTCACCATGTATTGTTAAGGACTTTAACTGGCCCTCTTTTTCAACTTCTGCTTGTTCTTGACCAGTCATGACAATCTTTTTTTTAGTAATTTTTCTGCCATTAACCATTTCAGTAGAAGTTGATACACATTTGAAGTTGCCCATCCCACTACCACCAAATGATGTGGAAGAGAATGAAATGAGTCTCCCATGACCTAATGACCTGAATGAAGTAAATCCTATATCAAAGAAAAAAATTCAATTCCAAAATATGGAAATCTACTGAATGCTGAGAAAAACAAAAACCCATCCGTCAGCTTCTACTCCCTTGGGGATTCCTTTGATTTCCTAAAAAGCCCTCAAATGGGTCTTCAAAGTAGTTGAATGAAAACGGGTCCCTTCCATCAAAAAATTCTCTGAAGACATCATCTAGGTTACGAAATGTGATGCCAAACCCAAACGGACTGTCAAAATGACTTCCGCCGCCGCCTCCACCATTTAATCCTCCTTCGCCCTATTTGTCATAGCTGTCTTATTTTCTAGCATCTGGCACCACCTCATATGTCTTGGCTACTTGTTTGAATTTTCTTTCTGCTGCTTCTTTATTCTCAGGATTTTTATCTTGATGCCACTTCAGTGCCAGTTTCTGATAATATCATTTAATATCCTCTGGTGAGGCATGTTTCTGCACACCTATTATATAAACCTCCAATTTTAGTTAGCTGAGAGGAATGGATTTGAGGCAATCTCCCATCACTCTGGCTGACATCACCCAAATAAAGCTTTCTTCCCTGGCAATACTAGTTGTCTCAGTAATTGGCTTTCTGTGCAGCAAGCAACAGGACTAGACCAAATCCCTGGCATTTCAGTAACAGATTTTGGTTCCTTGACCAGAAGGCCTTGTTCATGGCTCTGCAACTGTGGGCCAGTAGAGTCTCAGAAGCCTTCCTAAGTAGCTACTTGGCCCTTTCTCTGGCTGGAGATGGGTTTATATAGTAGGGAAGGAATGCAACCACGTCCAGGAAAATGGGAATTAGGGGAGGGGTATGGAAGCAATCATGGTGGATGAGGGATCTGGTATCTCACTGTGATCTAGTGAGTTTCAGTTCTTGCTTGAGGGTCGGTTTTCTGAGGAAGGAACTCACATAAAACAAACGTAAGTTTCAGAGTTTTAAGACCAGGGGTGGTCTTAAATTTCCACATGTATTCAAAAAACCGTAAGTATTAGTTCTGTGGGGCAGTTGGACTAGTTTCACTAGTTGTGAAGTAGATTGATGGAAGATGACTGAAGCATGTTAAAAATTTGGACCACGTTGCCTTTTCTTACCTCCTCCATCAAATATTTTTGCTGGGTTGCATTTTGTATTCAAGTCTTAGTCATTATCGAGGGATGCTACAGCTAACAGTTTAATGCCTATTGGTGTGTGTGCTATGGGGGTGCAGTATTCTCCAGTGTAGTTAAAATATGTACAGAAAATAACTTTTAGATATGAGTTTTGGGAATAGTTTCTCCTGAGGAACTGGTAGCCTTTTCGTTTATGGACATGGACAGCTATGTAACTGATTTCTCTTTCCACTTCAGCTTCTGGGAAACTTATTTTTAATTTTTTAGAGACAGAGTTCTCACTCTTCGCCCAAGCAGGAGTGCAGTGGTGTAATAATAGATCACTGCAGCATTGAAATCCTGGGCTTAAGTGATTCTCCTGCCTCAGCCTCTTGAGTACCTAGGACTACAGGTGTGCACCACCACACCTGGCTATTCTGGGAAACTTACATCCAAATTTTCAAGCCAATGAATTTGGCTTTTTGGGGGCCCTGCAGTCTTGGTCTCTCTCTCTCTCTCTTCCCCACTTCTGTATTTTTTTCTGGCTCTAATTTTTATTTTATTTATTTATTTATTTTGAGATGGAGTTTCGCCCTTGTTGCCCAGGCTAGAGAGCAATGGCACGATCTCGGCTCACCGCCAGCTCTGCCTCCCATATTCAAGCGATTCTCCTGCCTCAGCCTCCCAGTAGCTGGGATTATAAGCATGCACCACCACACCCAGCTAATTTTGTATTTTTAGTGGAGATGGGGTTTCTTCATATTGGTCAGGCTGGTCTTAAGCTCCCGACCTCAGGTGATCTGCCAACTTTGGCCTCCCAAAGTGTTGGAATTACAGGCGTGAGCCACTGTGCCTGGCCCTAATTTTTATTTTCAATTATTTTTCTTTATGTATTTCTGATAAGCCACTTGAAATAATTTTTTTATAAGGTAGAGTATTACACACTCTTGAATATATGCACATGCAGTTAGTTGATTAGTAGGTCGGGACCACATGGGCTGGATAGAGGTTCTGAATCCTGGGACCTGCTGTGTGGTGGATAGACATGTGATTGGGCCTCAGAACTGCCCTACTGTACACTGAATACTCCCAGACTCCATCTTTAGTGAAGATAATTTCTCCTTAAGCACACTAGGAAGACAGTCTGGGATAGAGAAGGAGCTAACTTACTTTATCTAAATGAAGAACTGGGTGGGTTGCTATGATCAACTAATGAAGGATTTATGAAAGTATTTTTAAAAGTTTAAAATATTTTATATTTGCTCATTTAACATTTATTGCAAGCACTGGGCCAGGGATATGAAGATGGGTAAACTCATTCATTCATTCTTTCAGTAGATACTTATTGAGGAACCACTGTGTGCCTCGCCCTGATCTACGTGCTTGGAATGCAGCCATGAGCAAAACAGTGTCTCCTTACCTGGAGCAGTACCTCCTGCAATCCCCAAGGCACCCATAACACATAACCCTGAGGATTCTTTGTATGTGTTTTTTGCGTTCTTTGCATCTACTCATATGTGGTAGGACTCACTTATGAGATCAAAGCTGTGTTTTAGATTCAGAGTTTATGGACCTAAGTTAGGACATGGAAGATGTTTGTATTTGCAAAGAGATTTACAGTTCCTCCCTCCCCAATCCTGTTTCCCCAGCACCCTGGAATGATATCTACAGGTAAGAGTCAGTAGGTTTAGTGATAAGCCCAAGGATTCTGTCTGTAGGTTCTTAAGAAGCCTAGCTTGCTAGGCTTCTTTTGCCTGAGGGATGCTTCAGGTGATGTGCAAACAGTCCCCAAGCCACGTGTAACTAGTCAGGTGGCTCTCAACTGGCCTGGCCAAGCCACCCTCTGGTTTTGATTTGCCAGGTACAGGGCAGGGTCTGTGCCCCTTTGTATTTTGGCAACTTTCCTAAGGAATTCTGAAATGTTTCCCAACCCTGTTCCATATTCAGAAATACTGACGCAATCCAATGCGCTAATTTTGCACATGAGGACACTGAGGCATAGGGGGTAAAGGGATTGTTCAAAATCACACAGTCAAAAGCCAAGTTAGAACCCAAACTCAGGTTCCTGACTTCCACACCATACCCCTTCCACGAGCCCAGGTGACAGACCTTTCTCTGAGCATGCAGGCAGCTGGTACTGGGAGGTGTTGATGTGCTGTGAAATAATCCATCCTGCTTTCTGACTGGCCTTGGCCCAGGTCTGGTAAGGGTTCCAGCAGGGTCATGTCCTCTATGCTCTGGTTGTATTCTGAGTTGATACTGTGGTTGCTATGTTTCCACTGAAGTATTTTAATTAATAAATGTATAATGCCTGGCTTTTAAAATTTCCCAAAGTGGATGGTGCTATTTAGAAGAATCTTAATAAAGTGCATAGGTATCCTCCTGGTTGGGGCGAGCTTTTCTGCAGGCGATCATTAGAGTGGGCACTTGTCTTAGGAGCCCATGGAGGTTTTTACAAAGAGCCATGGCTCAGCCTTCAGTCACCAGTTCATGGATTTTTGCAGGTTTGGAGGAAATGGCTGCTGAAAAATGCCTTTACACAGAAGGAGTCCATCCATTGGGTACACCATGGAGGCCAAGCCAGTGCATTTTAGAAGTTTTTTGCTAGTAGTTGATTCCGCATTTGGTTTTGAGAACTTTAGACTTTATCATTCAAGTCCTAGTATAAATTCTTCCAGACTAGGAGAGGAATTCTAGATCCCCCAGTGATAGTCTTCACTATTCTTGGGCTACCCCAAATGTCTGCATGGTTGTCACATTACTTGCGTATAGTTGACATGTGCCTGCTGAGATTGTGATCTCTTCCTCCTGGGCAGTTTGCAAATTGAAATTTCATTCCTTCTACTTAGGGTTGCTCTTTCTCATCTCTTGCCACATGGAGTCCTTAGTCCACTTCTGTCATCTTGTCCAGGGACTATGCCTTGTCTTCTGTCTGCAGCTCCCAGCACAGTGTCTCATACATAGTAAGTGCTCATTAAATGTTCGGTGAATGAAGTAACTCTGACTCGTGAATTGACCTGGCACAGTTCCAGATACATCAGATGACAGGAAAGACTAATTAGAATCCTCGAATTTCACAAATAAAATATAATGTAAGAGTCTATCTTTGTGTCTTAGGGACAAGGAAGAACTTCTTAAACTTCAGAAAGTATAAAATATGAGGCAAAAAAGAGTGGAATTGATTTTCATTCAGTGAAGGACACAATAGCCACGGAATTAATCAACAGGTGACTGATGAGAGAAGGTATTCAAAATGCCTAAAATTGAAAGAGATTCAGATCTACAGCAGACCAGCAACCAGTACAAATCAAAAGAGAAAAAGACAGCGATCTTATTGAAAAATGCGCAAAGCATCTAAGCAGACAATGAACAGAAAAAGAAACCCCAAAGTCTAACCCTTTATACAAAGAATTGCTCCAGATCATCTCTGGAGAGATGCACATTAAAACAACAGAGAGATTGCACTTTACCTATTAGACTGCAAATGCTGGAAAGCTGGATTCTGCCCCGTGTCTGAGGGGATGTGAGACAGAGAATCCACAGCTCTACTGGGGGAATGTAACCACTTTGAAGGGAAGTCAAGGAAGGCACTCAGTCCAGTTAAACTCCATGACCCAACAGTTCCACTCCTAGGTATAAATCCCAAAGAAATTGGCATACCAATCCCTAAGGTGACATGCATTAGGATTTTGTGATATTATTTGAGGTGACATGGTCAAGTCTGTTTCTCGCTGGTAGCATGGTTAGACAAAGTATAGTGGCCACTCCCGTGGAGCCCTGGAGCTACACTCCTGAGGGCAAAAGGTAAGAAGAATGGGATATGAGTTAGGTAAATTTAAAATCTATGCACACATAAAGAATACACATTTTGTAAGAACACAAGGAACAGAAAGATACACATGAAACATAAAACAATAATTGCCAAGGATGGAGCAAAAGGGCTAATGGGCTAGAAGGAAACGAATGAATGAATAAATGAACAAGTATATATGTAAGAGAGGGCCTTGCTTTGATCAATGATGATGTCTCAAACTCCAAGCAACTGGTCACCAACAACTTTTAAAAACTTAAGTTCTGGCCTGGAGCTGGCGTTAACTGTGCTCCTTTATCCATGTTCTGTCTTCAGTTTGATTAAAAGAATCCATATTCAGGTGAGCAATTGATGCCTTGTCAATCGGCTACCATGCCCAGAAGCCATTGTGTTTTCAGAGTCAACACAGAATGGGTGGAGGCTGGTAGAGGCCAGCTCCTGTCTGCCTTGCTTTTTGTTGTATCTCTAGCTCCTAAGACAGTGCCTGGCAGATGGTAGATGCTTAGTAAGTATTTTTAGGAATGAGTAATGATGGCTCTTCATGGAAGATTCTTTGGGGAACCATTCTGGTACACATCTACACTCACTCTTGGGTGCATGCTCCCCCAGAGCTGAGCAGGGCTGGGCTGGCCATGGGCCCTTGAGGCCTAGGTGTTGAAGAAGCGCCCAAGGAGTAGAGGACATTGGACCAGAAGGAGGGAGGCTGAAAGCAGGGACTCCAAAAGGGTGTCTGGAAGATCGCCAAATATTTGAGCCAGAAATTGGTCCTGCATTCTTTTGTTTGAGAACCAAGGATGCCAGAGCATGCATACATTTGGTGAGAGGAGGGGGAACCTGGCGTTGCGGGCGGTTACCTGGGGCAGGCTCTGTGGTCCCAATGTGCTTCGTGTGCAGGCCCAGATGTAGTGCTGGTGGGCTGGCTGAGTTAGGGGGCTGGTGGAGCAGGGGATTCTGACCCGACTGCCCGGGGGAGGTCCCAGCACACTGCAGACTGCCACTACTTCTTACCAACCCCTCCCTCACTGCTTGAGCTGTTCAGAGTGACTGCCTGGCCTATGCCTGTGACAAGTCAGCAGGAAAGGGCCTTCTCATTCTCTTCTCTCTGGATTTCACCCTGACCCAGATGGCTGCTGGCTGGAGTTGAGGACTGCTGTGCTGTCAGCTGAAGCAAGTCAGCTGGGGCTAGGTCTGCCTGGTCTCCTGCTCACTTGGCTTTAGTCCCAGAATTGCACAGCTCTGGGGTGTCTTTGTTTCCTGTTAACTAGATGGGGACCAGGGGAAGCTATGTCAGAACCAGCTGTGTCTGCAGATTCTGGCACACGAGGCAAATAAGCTAACCTATCCTGTGTTTCCCAATTTGTACTCATGATTCAAGTCTAGGGACTCTTCCAGGGGCAGCCGATGCCTCCGTTCTCAGCTCTTCTGCTGATCTCCAGCCTCTGTCCTGGCAATCCCGAGCTCAGGTTTCCACCTGTAACAGGATGGACCATGCCGGCTTCATCACCCACCTGAGTCCTCAGAGTGGCTCTGCCATGACGCTTACCTACATCCCTCACCCCGGCTTTCCCCGACAGTGACTGGATTCTCCTGATGCAGATGGTGTGTTGCTAATGATCGTGCTCAAGGCCAGAAAGGGGAGGAGAGCCCTGAGACCAGAGGGCTGGGCCCAAACATCTGCATGGTGATAATTACGGAAATAAAAGTAATGATATTAATGTTTTAACTTTACATGCTGGGCATTGTGCCCGGTGCTTGTTGTACATTATTTCATTTAATCCTCAAAGTAACAATATGAAGTAGGAACCAAGAAACCACTACTGTCTCCTCTTTATACTTGAGGACACTGAGGCTTGGAGGGCTTCACCACTTTGCCCAGAGTCACACGGATAAATGAGGTAGAATTTGGATTTGAACTGAGACATGCTGACTCGCATGGTCTGTACAACAGTGACACTGTTGTGCCTTTTACACAATGACATTCCCCCCACCCCCACATCCAACAATCTTTATTTCTGTCTATCATGGCCCTATAGTCTGTATCACCCCATTTTGCACTCATAGCAACTAGTTGAGGTAGGGATTATTCTCATTTTATGGATAAGGAAGCCACGACCTGGAGGAGTGAAATGACAGGTTCCAGGTCACACAGCTGGGAACTGGCAGGGTCAGGATGCAAGTGAGACCTCCTTCAGATCCAGGACTCTTCACTCTAAAGAGGCAGCACCTGTTCGGGAGAGAGAGGAACGGAGTCAGTGGCGGTTCATGTACTTGTGGTGTGAGAAGGGAGTGGCAAGGGCAGATCTGGGCACTCAGGGCTGCTGTTCAGGCATGGAGGGTGTGGCAGCAGAAGGGCTGGGTCTCATTTTTCTGAGCAGCAGCCCTCCTCCTATGGAGTCCAAGGTGCTCGTGGTCCTTAAGTCTCAGCTTTGGAATTGGCCCAGCCCCATCCTTTTGTAGAGCCTGTTCTACAAAAGGTACCCCACAGCACAGACGGTCCCCACTTGTGATGAGAGTGGACACCGCTCCTGAGACAATGACAAGTGACCCTGTGCAGGCTCTGAGGGTGAGAGTGCCAGGACAGGTCCCTTTCTTCTGTGGTCCTGAGGCTCCTCATCCTTAAGTGGAGGAGGCTGGGTCACACACTTTTCCCACCTTACTGTAAGGCAGCTTCCTTCCTAAGATGAGCATGTGCCAAGATGCTGGATGCCGTGATTTCTGATGGTTTCTCACATGTGAAAAGGACCCATTGGTCATCACTCTGCCATCTTCCAACCAAGCCCCACTGGCCAGGGCCCAGCACACTGCCTAGAGCCTGTGACAGTCCCTAGTATTGGGGGCTTGTGATGGTTAACTTTGCATGTCAATTTGACTTGGCTATAGTGTCTAGATATGTGGCCAAACATTATTCTGGATGTTTCTGTGAGGGTGTTTTTGGATGAGTTTAATATTTAAATTGGTAAAGCAGATTGCCCTTCCTAACGTAGGTGGGCCTCATTAGAAAACTGCACAGATTTTGCCAGTGCCCAAATGCTAATATGGGTTAACCTAAATATATCCTCTGACTCCCTGGGTATGACTTGCTTAGGATTCGTGATCTCTTTAAATATTGCCCGTGAATACTGACTTTTCATTTGGGTGAATCTGCTACTTCTTGGAATGGACTTGAAAGCTGTCAGCCCAACTCCCGTTCCACAGTCTGCACAAGTGACACTGGTTTCACACTGATCAACTTGTATCAGCAGTGGCCCCCTCAGTCATGTCCATGTAACTCCTTTTGTTAGAGTGAGAGACCACAATTAGCAAACACACTCAGTCCTGCGAGTCGCATGAGGGCCACATCACCAGTAGAGCAGATGGGCCAAATGGCTCCTTGTCACACCGTCTACTTTGGGGAGCTGCAGTTGGATGAACCCTGCACAAGTGGGATCCTGGCCAGCCCTGAGCCTTGACCTCCTCTCCCCCTGCTGTCCGTCTCACTCTCTGGCTTCCCCTGTGCAGGCCTTTCCATGCCTCACACCTGCCAAGCTTATTTCCTGCTTCTGGCATCTGCAGCATGATTTCCATCTCTGGAAATTTCTTCCCAGACTTGTCCTCATCTGGCTCCTGGTCATTCAGTTCTCTCAGCTTAAAAGATACCTCCTCAGAGAGCCTTTCTTGACCACCTCCCTCTCTACTCCCAATTCTATTTCTTCCTCTTAGCTGTTTTATTTTCTTCACACAGTGTGACATTTTCTGATGCTTTTATTATCTATTTGTTAATTATCTCTTCCACTCTTACCCTTGATTATAATTTCTGTGAAGGCAAGGACCTTCTCTTCTTCCGACTACTGTTCTAGAGAGCCAAAAATGGTACCAGGTGCATCGTGGGTCTCTAGTCAACATTTTCTGCGCCTCTTCAGTAACCCAACACTTTCTTTTACCCGTTCAAGTCACAGAGGGGGCAGCACAGTGTGCTGGATGGAGCACTAACTGGTGAAAGACTCAGAGACCTGGGTCCAGTGTGGGTTGTCCCTCACTCATCACGTAAGGTGGAGTACGTCATTCAAACACTCTGACTGGGTCTTGGTCTCCTGAATTTGTGTGCTAGGGGGACATCCCTATTCAGTTCACAGAGTTCTTGTGCAGGTCAAGTTATGTCAGTAAAATAATACAATACACATGCAAGGTAGTGAGGTCTCAACCATTTAAGAGCTTGCAGAAATAAGAGGAGCAAATGCAGGGGAAGAGAAAGTCCCAGAGAAAACCAGCCTCTTCTAATGCTAAGCTCTGATGGGGCAGCCCTGGGGGACTCATTAGGTAATGCACGTTGACATTTTGATCATTTCTTCATCTTGCAGAAAGGTTTTTTATTTTTATTTTTTGCCATAGTGCAGCGTGGTTATTTTTAGCAAAATAATGATTTCAAACAAGTGAGATAACTTTTAATCTCCTGATTATAAATTCTGTGAACCCAAAGAAGGAAGCATGAGATGCTTTATAGTTTCCCAACTTTTGAGGCCGGATGGGATCCAGGCGATCTAGGCTTAGGGCAGACCCAAGCAGCTACTGACCTTGTGGCAGTCCTTGGTGAGGCTCTGCACAGTAAGCTTTCATGGATCACTGCTTCATGGTCCTGTGGTTGGGGGAAGATGGAGAGGCCATAGGCTGGAGGGTTGGGGCAGGGCCTTTTGGGCTGAACTTGCCTAAGCCTAGTGGTGGTAGGAACAGGGTTCAGTGTTCCTAGAAACAGCTTCAAATCTAGAGGGCCTCTGTTTGTAGCTGCCCTCCTTTCTGGACTTCTCAGTGGCTTCCCCTGGCTCTGCTTCTTAAGCCTCCAGTACTCCGCTAAGTCCTGCTGTCTGCCCATATATATTGCATTATGTTACTGTTATAACTTGATCCTTCTCTCTCCTCTGGTGCTGCATCTCCTCAGGACCTCCAGTTTTCTACCCCAGAGCCTCATCCTTGCCCCACTTTTTCAGGCAGGGCCCAGCCCCAGGTGGCGCAGAGGCAACCTAGCTTTCAAGGACTTCAGTTACGCGACTTGGGGAAAGAACGATCACTCTTCCTTTGTTTCCACTGCTTTGCTGCCAACTTGTCTTACATTTTCTGTAATCACTTAAGCCTCCATCTCAAAAGTCTGGTGAGAGAAAAGCAGGGGGAGATGTCCGATGAGGGGAGGGCGCAATATAAAAATAGGCATGGCTCCCAATATAAATCTGCAAATTTGACAACTTTGATGAAATGGGCCAATTCCTTGAAATCACAAACTATCAAAGCTCATGTCATAGGAAATAGATAACTGGAATAGTCCTAAATCTATTAAATAAATTGAATTTGTAGTTTAAGCTTTCCCCCAGAGAAAACCCTTAAGCTTTAGAAAAAAAAATATGTGAAAACCTTTGTGATCTTAGAAGTTCTTAGATCCAAAAGAGTTCGTAGGTTGAATACCAAAATATGAAAAGAAAATGGATAAATTGGATAAACCAGTGTTAAAGTGAAAACCTTTTGCTCTGAGAAGCATACTGTCAAAAATGAAATGACAAGCCACAGCACAGAAAACAGGATTTGCAAATTACATATTTGACAAGACACTTGTATCCAAAATATATAAAGAACTCTCAAAGATCATCAGTAACAAAACAATCAGCTAATTTTGTTTTAAAAGAGAAAATTATTTGGACACCATTTCATCAAAAAAGATGTACAGATGGCAGCTAAGCCCATGAAAAGATACTCAGCATCCTTAGTCAGTGGAGGAATGCAAATTACAACTATAATGATACCTCAACACACCTACTGAAATGACTAAAAAACCCAAAACTAGACAAAACAACCAAAAATCAAACTGACAGTACTTAGTTTTGTCTAGGACATGGAGTAATTGGAAGGCTCATATTGCTTGTGGGAATGCAAAATAGTGCAGCCACTTTGGAAAACAGTTTGTCAGTTTCTTATAAATTAAACCTACACTTACCACATGGACCCTCCTATTTGTCCAAGGAAATTGAAAACTTGTGTTTAGATAAAAGCCCTTATGCGCATGTTTATAGCAGCTTTATTCATAATTGTCAAAATCTGGAAACAACCCAAATGTCCTTTAACAGGCAGATAAATAAACCATAGTTCATCTATACAATGGAATACTACTCAGCAATAAAAAGGAACAAACCATTGATACAGGCAACAGTGTGGGTTAAACTTAAACACGTAGTGTATTTACACATGCTTACAAAAGAAATCAGGCTCAGAAGCCTACGTATTCCATGATTCCATTTATGTGACTTTCTGGAGAAGGCAAAACTAGAGGGATGGAGAACAGATTAGTGGTTGCTGGGCAGGGGCAGGGGTGAGACATGGCGGGGGGGGCATTGCAGAAGGGGATTTTGGGGGTGATAGAACTGTTTGTCTTGATTGTGGAGGTGATCACATGACTGCATTTGTCAAAATTCATAGAACTTTTCACCAAAAAGAGTGAATTTTACTGCATTAAATGTAAAAATGTTTTTAAAGACAGGAGTGAGAAATGAAGTGATCTTATTGTTGGTTTAGCAGTTAAAGTTCAGGTAAAGTTCAGCAGTTAAACCTGTATTGTCAGTGGCTGGGCCTCAGGGTGCAATGGAGCCTTATAGGACACACACACAGGCCGGTCTGTGCTTTCAGCTGAATTAAACTGTGCAGGCTGCTCATCTGCCTGTCCTTACGTCACTGTGCTTATCACACTCCCTCCATTGCTGATGCTAAGGCTTGGCACTAGATAGAAGTCTGCCACACTCAGAAGATGAGACTACACTGTGGGGCCCATGGTTTCTATCCTCAGACAGGTCAGGAGGCTGGCACTAGGGATCTATTAGTGCTAGGTGGCGGGGAGCCGAAACCCTGCCTCCTCAGGGAAGCTTTGCTTTGGTTCCATGGGGACAGCTGCTCATTCTTCTGTATGTCTTCTGACTCCTTATTTACTTTTCTCTGCATGTACTTGGAGGCAGAAGAATGTAATGGTATTGCTCAGGTTTTAGTGTTAGGCAGCCCTTGGTTTGGATCTTGGCACCAAAGAGTGATCTTGGGCAAGTAACTTAACTACTTTGGGCCTCAGTTTCTTCATCTCTGAAATGGGACCAATAATAATGAGGTAGGTACTATTATTGGTCTCGTTTAATCCTTTGGGTGGTCCAAGGATTAAATGATAAAAAGCATGTGCAGCATGTAGCCCAGCACCTGACATGGTCAGCAGGCAATACCTGGTAGCTGTTATTACAATCGTCTTGGTAGCCCTCATCACACTGTAGCACAGTGGCCAGTCTGCATGGCGGTCTCCCCCCTCTAGACTAGGAACTTGGTGACCATAGGCACCAATCTTGTTGATTTTGTGTCTGCAGTAGTTAGCCCAGTGCCTGTGTATAAAGGATGCTGGCTGAATGTTAGGTGAATGGATACATACATTGGTGAGTAGATACTGGGGACAGGGAGGCTGAAAGCCTTCGTCCTGATGGATGCACTGCCATCACATAGTCAGAAAACACTCATGAAGGATCTCTTATCTCATGGAGCTCAAAGGCATAAGCCACTCTTCAGGCCTCCTTCCTCTGCGCCAGGTGAGGCGCTGAGGTGGGCCGAGGCAGGGTTGCCAGCTCTCAGCCTGGCTGAACAGCTCCAGCTCCCTATTGGCTCCTCTCTCCTACTTCAAGCTCCAGCTACCTTTGCTCTATTCAGTCCAGACCCACCTCCCTGCACTCAGAAGGGGACACGGGCCCTGGGGCAGGACTGCGGATGGGGGTTGTCCACCGTGTGGGGGCTTGGCTCCCTTTCCTCCATGGGCACCCAGCCTCTTTGCCAGGGTCCTATATGTGGTGCACTAACAGTTGTGGAATTCTGCAGCTGTCCAGATACTTGCTATCAGTGACTGGATCAAAATGTAGTGAACTGTCTTTATAACTGGATAGATAATAGGTGCCAGGAAAACCAACATCAGCCTCACAGGAGCTAGGAATGGTGAGCTCAGAGCTCTGCCCTTGGTCCTGCTTGGTTTACATTTATATCAGAGTGAATGTGGATGTGGATATTGAGGATATTGTGTTTATTAGGATTTACATAATAGTTGGGAGACAGGTCAATGTCTCAAAAGATTGGACCAATAGACCAGATTGAATAGGGAGGAATTAATCAGGATAAAGACTAGTTCCTGCTCTTAGGCCTCCAAACCCAGCAATGCTTGTGCAGAATGAGGTGGTCTGAGTTTAACTGAAGCACATGAAAAAAGGCCTAGGGTTTTTAGGGAATGCAAATTCAGTATAAAGCCAGTAATGTGATATGGCCACAAAAAAGCTAATGCAATCAGGCTGGATTAAAAGAAGCATAGACTATAGAACAGAGGAGGTGAGTGACATTCTTACTGTCTGTGCCAGCCACCCTTACCTTAAATCTAGTGTTTAATACTGACAGTCACATTTGAGAATGGACATTTACAACCTGCAACATCAGTGGTGGACAATCAGGATGATAAGGCAGCTTAGTGCCAGTTTGTGTAAACAATGGTTGGAGAGATTTAACTTGAAGAAGAAAGATTTGCTGAGGTCACTGTAGCTGACAGTACTTAAAGGGATTCTTTGTGGAAGAGTGATTTGACCTATCCTATGTGCTTCTAAAGTAATGCTGTCTGGTAGAACTTTCTGTGGTGATGGGGATGTTTTATATCTGTGCTGTATAATAGCTACTAGATAGAGAGGGTTGTTGAACAACTAAAATGTGTCTATGAACTGAATTTTTAATTTAATTAATTAAAAGTTTAAACTTTAATAGCTACATGTGGCTAGTGGCTATCATATTGGAGAGGATAGCTGTAGAGGGCAAATGAAAGAATAGGCTGGGGTCAGCAGATTTTTTCTACAAAAGGCAAAATAGTAAATATTTTGGGTTTTGTGAGCCTTACAGCCTGTAACTACTATTCAACCCTGCCATTGTGCAAAGCAATATAGATAAAAGAATGAATGCCACTATATTCCAATAAACCTTTATGGATACTGAAACTTGAATTTTAATATAATTTTCACATGCCACAAAATATTCTCCTTTTGGTTTATTTAAATTATTTTTTAAAAATGTTAAAAACATGAAACCCCATCTCTACTAAAAATACAAAAATTAGCCAGCCACGGTGACACACGCCTGTAATCCCAGCTACTTGGGAGGCTGAGGCAGGAGAATTGCTTGAGCCCAGGAGACAGAGGTTGCAGTGAGCCGATATCGTGCCACTGCATTCTAGCCTGGCCGACAGAGTGAGACTCTGTCTCCAAAACACCAACAGCACCAACAACAAACTATTCTTAGCTCACAGGTTGAACAAAAATGGGTAGCAGGCTGGATTCGGCCTTCAGGCTGTAGTTTGCCGACCCTGGCTTAGGCCGTGGGTGGAAGCTTCAGGGAGTCATATATTAATTTAATAAGGAAAGCAATGATTAATTAGAGGTAGCCAGAAATGGAGTGAGCATCCTCAGTAAGTGGTGAGTTTCTTGTTACTAAAGAGTTTAAGTACAGGCTGGATAATTAACTGTCTGGCAAGGGATGATATAAAAATGTGTTGGTTTAATACAACTTATACTGAAATTTTCTTCAAATTCTGTAGGAGGATTGAAATCAGGATGACATATGACTGCTCTAAACTTCTGCTTGCTTTGTAGAGGGAAGTTGTTTTCTCTCACTTGGTGCTTACTCTCAGCCCCATGTTGCTGGATCGGGGACATTCGGGGGTGGGAAGCTCGCTTCCCTGCTTCAGCAATTCTGCCAAGTGTTCAGGGACCCCTGGGATGTGCCTTCCTGGGAAGTTGGTTATGTCTGTTTATTTTCTTTCTCTTTTTCTTTCTCTCTCTCTTTCTTTCTTTCTTTTTCCTCCCCTTGCCCTTCCCCTTCCTCCTTCTCTCCCCTCCCCTCCCTTTCTCTCTTTCTCTCTTTTCTCTCTTTCTCTCTCTCTTGTCTGTCTGTCTTCTCAGAATCTCACTCTGTCACCCAGGCTGGAGTGCAGTGGCACGATCTCAGTTCACTGCAACCTCCACCTCCTGGGTTCAGGCGATTCTCCTGCCTCAGCCTCTCCAGTAGCAGGGATTACAAGTGTATGCCACTAAACCTAGCTAATTTTTGTGTTTTTAGTAGAGACGGGGTTTCACCATGTTGGCCAGGCTGGTCTCAAATTCCTGACTTCAGGTGATCCATTAGCCTTGGCCTCTGAAAGTGCTGAGATTACAGGTGTGAACCACCGTGCCTGGCCATGTCTGTTTTCAATAGGAGAGACTTCACTGCGAGCACCCAAGGTTTCCACACCCTAAGAAAGGACACTCCCCTGGTCAAATCCCACCTTGTTCTATTATTTATTCTTCCTGCAGTGGACCAGGTAGCTACAGTTAGGATGTGGGCTTGTGAACCTTCACTGTCAGTTAGGTCTTTATGTGGATGAGCCATGCCTCATTCTGTGACCAGAGTAGTCCTCTCCAACATTCTTTCCTCCAGGCTTATGGGGAAACTGTTGCTCTCTGGGGGAGTTCTGAGTCTTCATCCAAAATGAACTTAGGACTGAAGTTCAGAGGACTGTGCTGTGAAGCACTGACTGCCCAGAGCTGCCTGTCCAGGCTTGTGGACATCTAGAAATTGGTTATTTCTATAACTGTCAAGTCTACTGCCCTGTTTTTCTCTTTCCCTCTCACCTGACTTCTGTCTATTTTGCTTCCAATCACCCTTTCTGCCCACATACACACAAATAAAAAATAAATAGCCCTTCCTGGAAGGAAAGGAGCTAAAAGTAGTGGTTTGAAGTTTTAAATTTTTTGTGCTTTTATCTAAATCCCAACATGCCCTCAGCACAGTAGACTTTCTCTACATCGTTGTAAAGCACAGAATACTTAAAAAACCTTACTGAGGACAATGTTAAGCATACACAGTAGACAGAAGAATATAATCAACCCCGTGTGCTTATTGCCAGCTTCAACAGTCAGCAGCTGCTGGCCCATCTTGTGCCATCTACAGCCTCTTCCTTTCTCTTGTATTATTTGGAAGCAAATCCACAGAGGCTTTTTTGACTCATATGTGCACTAACACCTCAAATCTCTGTATTCTGTTTCAGATAATTGCCTTTGATGAGTTAAGGACGGATTTTAAGAGCCCCGTAGACCAGTGCAACCCTGTTCATGCAGTAAGTAGTGGGTACCAGTTATGGGAAGGTGCTGTCACCCCAAGCTACCCAGGGCCTGGGAAGGACGGCGAGAATATGAATGATTTGAGTGCATAAAGAATATTCTTGCTCCACTGTGCCTCCCTACCTGGCTCAAGGTTCTGAAGGAGCCTTCTCACACTTGAAGTGTGCTGAGGTCTCTTGCAAATCAGGTGTGACTGTCCCAGTAACCCAGGGGAATAGTCTACTGTGCGGTGACTCTTGAGTCCTCAAAGCCTGGTGCTCGTGTGTTTTGATTAATCATCCTTAAACAAGGAAAGAGGTTCCGTGTTGGCCAGCGTGCTTGCAGCCACATGAGCACCATGAATGGATGTCCCGTGCTGCACTCTCCACTTGGGCACCAGGTTTCTCAGATGGAGATGTGGAGGCTGGGTTGATGCACAAAGCCCCTGGCCCCATATCTATCGCCCAGCAAGCATTCATCTCAGGTGGTTGTGTGGGCCTGAGGTCAGCTCACCTCTGCCTGGAGAATTTGGTGCAGTCTGATTGCTCTGGTCTGGGTTCAGGATGTGAAAGGCCACCTGCCCCAGCATGCGTGGCTCCTGGCGTCTTCCTGCTTGTCTGGCTTGGCAGGCCCTACATGCCACCCTTCCCCTGTGCCCTGGCTGTGCCTCTGACTGGGAGCTTCTGAACGGATGCTGGGTGGGGGTGGGTGTTTTGGGTGTTTGTTTCTCTGGTCAGTGCAGTCCATGTCCCAGAGCTAGGGACCACCCTGTAAGTGGACAGAGCCTTTTCTAAACTTACTCCAGTCCAGCACTTCTCAGTTCAAAGGGTGGTGCACACACAGTTCATTCAAGTGTGTTTCTCAGCCTAAATCCACTGGTTCTATGTGTAGCTGAAGTTCCTTCCAGGCCATGGTTTCCAGCGCGAAGGCAACTTTTTGCCTCTTTGAGTAGCTTTGTTGACCTTTTCAGCCAGAAGTTGTAGAGAGAACAACAGGCTCTGCTATCATGGTACCATCTTAGCCTGGAATGTTTACGGCGCGGTTCTTGAGTAGCAGGGACAAAGAGGTCTCTTCTCCTTCGCTGCAGGCCCCATGAAGAAGGATATGCTTTTAGGGAGGTACCAAAAGGCCATATGGAGGAACCAGGCTTCAGGGTCCCCTTCTAGAAAGTCGAGGGCTGTTACTGGAGTTGTAATTTTTTTGAGTTTTTACTATGTGCTGGGAACTTCATATACATAATCTGTAATCCTCACAATAATGCTGTGAGTGAGACAGGCATCATTAACCCAATTTATAAACCACAAAATGAATTCTTTTGTACAGGGCTTCAGAGCTCATGAGTGGTGGAGCCAGGATTGAATCCAGGTTTCCCAGTCTCAAGCCTGCCATCCTACCCCCTCCTCTATGTTGTCTCTTTAAGAGACCTGATTTTATAATATCTGAGGTCAGCTTTGGTGTATTTTTTGATCCATGAAATAGAGCCAGACTTTTTCAAAGCACGTTTTGATGCAAGTTTAAAGAGCCTGCAAGTTCTACTTGAAAACTTTCTGTATTTCATGAACTTATAAATATTAAAATCTATTTTGCTTCCACCTACCAGCCTCACCTGCACCTGGGATGATTTGGATCTGTCGGGCCTGAAAGGTTTCACTCTGGGTCTCATGTCTTTCTGGATGTTTTTGTGTTTGGCACCAACATTACACACCTGGCCTGTCAATATCTACCAGGTGCGGTGAGCGGCTCTAGTCTGAGAGAGAGATACTTTCAGGTAGGAATTCCAGGGAAGACAAGAGCTTACTTTCCTTCCTTCTAATTGTAATTGTCTGGGCTCAAATTAATAGGCAGCTCACTTAGAACATCCAAAGCTTTCTTGTAGGATTCCAGGGCAAATGCGAGGGAAGGAATTTGTCCTGCTGCTAAATTATATCACGCAGATTCCATGCTGGGTTGCAGGTGGTTGGTGAAACCATGAAATATTTTTTGTGGAACCTTTCCAGCTCACCTTGGTGAAGAATAAGGAAAATTAGACAGAATAAAGAAAATCAGGACTAGTATATGCTCTCTAGGGGAGCTTCTGTGAAACACCAGTTCAGGAATAGCATTTGCACATAGTAGGTGCCCCATAGATATTTGTTGATTAAACATTGGATGAATGTTGAAGTGGTGGCGTAGAAATTAAATCTCAATTCTCTTTTTTTACTCCTATTGTTAAAGGCACAGTTCTAATTAGTTAACGATTAATTAAGGAGCCTGGACCCTATGAAGCTCATGGACAGAGTAAAGACTCTAGGTGCCCCTGGGGAAAAGACTCTCGTCTCAGATTTAAAACAAAAACAAAAATAAGAACCCTAAATGGAAAAGTGCTAGACACATTTTCCCTGTTTTTATGATGTTACTCCCTGGCAGGAAGTTAAATGCTTCGGATGCCTCATTTAACTCTTCTGCAAGCTCTTAGACCTCTGTAGAGCCCCCAAAGCAGCACTTCAGACTCAGGTGGCTTAAGAAAGCCACTGATTGGTGACTCCAGCCCTGTAAGGACTTGTGTGTCACAAATAATTGCTGACCCGTATGATACATCTCTCAATGAGGGCATGAGGCCCATTTGGATTTAAGATGCCCTGAAGCTCCTAATATTGTTGGACTCTCTGGGATGGAGAGGAGGAGGAATGCTCTGTTTTTCTCCTCATTTCTCATGTTTTCCCTTCCTTTTACCAGCTGGGCATTCAGTATTACTTTAAAGTAATGGTAGATGTTGTCCTTCAGGGGCTCTGGCCTCTTGGAGAAGGAACTAGTGTGTGTCTTGTAGCATCTCCTTTCATGCGTGTTTGCACGTAAGTGTGTGTGCTTGTGTGTGCCCACGTGTGAGGAGGATGCAATGTGTCTTGCTAGCCATGTGGACACTAATTTGTCCTGATGTGGGCTCCTTCCTCTGGGATTACAGGAGGCACAGGAATCACTACATTTATGATTTAATTAGGGAAATGAAGTGTCCAAGCCACCTGTCCTTTCCAGATTCACAAGGAATCTCATTACCATTCCATCTACGGCAACCAAATTGCCTCAGTAATGAAGCACCGGGTGACGCCACAGCTGTGTTCAGTGTGGCTTTGCAAATCATTAAAGTCACCAAAGGAAAAGGGAGGCAATGGCATTTAGTGCATGTTGTGGGCATCATCACCTGCCCGGCCATGGGCCATCATCTTCTCATCCCTTGGCAGTGAGCCAGGCCTTGATGGACTTGAACTTCTGAAAAAGCCTTAGCCTGGGGCATCACTGGTGTCTAATTTAGTGGGAGATTGCTTCCTCCAAATAGACTCACTTTAGAAAAACAAAACCAGCAGGCAGAGAACTTGTCTACATTAGATACTAATGAGGGTACATATGCTCTTTGAGACCCAAGTGGGAAGTCCTCCTGGGAGGGCCGGCTGCAGGCTTTAGGATATTCCATGAACATCAGGTACTATTCTGCAGTTTGACCACCTTATGTATACATGGAAGCTGAGAGAGACTTGACTGTAGATAAAAGAATGTAAATCTATGCTGGACTGAGAGGGAAGATGGGGCCATACTGTTTGCTGGGAGAGTTCTGTTAAGAGCAAATGACCATGACAAGGTAGAGGGAAGAAAGTCAGAAACTCTGTTAGAAAAAGTCATTGGGTGGGGAACATGCTGGCCATGTGCCTAGCAGCGGTCTTTGATGGGTTCTGTCCACTACTGGGGCTGATTGTGGGACCTTGTCATGCTGTTTTAGCAGAACCCCTAACCTGCCCTCTCGTTTCTTTCTTGTGCATCCTGATAGAGGGAGCGGCTGAGGAACATCGAGCGCATCTGCTTCCTTCTGCGAAAGGTCAGTTGTGGTAGCTTCATGCCGGAGGATGGAGAGTCACGTGGTGGTGGGTGGGCACACAGTGAAAGAGGCTGGTGAGGCTCAGTGCCTGCTCCAGTCCTGTTCACCCAGGAAGGCAAATGGTGGCAGGGAAAGGGGAGGTGGGGAGCAAGCAATCGGTTCTTTGGAAACCTCCAGAGACAGGAGCAGCTGATTAAAGGAGGTGGCCATCTATCAAAGTGTCAGGACAGCCCTGGATATTTGCAAGTGCCCTCTGGTTGGAGTTAGACACTCTTTATCTTTGCATGATGATGGATGGCATTTCCAGCTGCTGTTGCCACAGAGCCTTTGTTCCTGTCTGGTGCTGGGCTCAGGAACGCTCCCTGTTGACCTTGCGAAGTTTTTAACTGGATGCTGGGCTCCCTTTGAGGTTTCAGCCTGTCACTCAGCTTTGCAATTTGATTGTCAGCATCATTGGGAGTGCTGGATGGGTGGGATAAGGAGGTGTTATTAAAGGCAGAGTCATGTCATTCAGAGAGTTGCTCCGAATGGATGGGTAGTATGTTACAGCTTCCCTAGACTCATTCAGGAAGCACATGTAGGCACACACAGTTCAAGCTTGGTGTTTAGCACAGCTCTGTGCCATAGCTGGGGGCCCCTGTGTCTCTTTCCAGTCAAGAAAGTGTGTGCTTTTTGCAGCAAAATATGGAGAATGGCAACTTGCTAGTAAATAACCAAAGGACATCCCTAACCTCTGTACAGAGTGGATGAACACAGGCCATAAGAAAGCCACCTGTCAGCCCAAAAGGAGTTTTTGAGCCTTATGTGAACAGGACAGAAATAATATGTCATGCCAACATTGATGGAGGGGGAAACTATTTTGCAAGCTTTTAATGTTTTTTCTGGTATTTCAGTAGTGATACCTTTCATTGATAGAGAACTTAATCAAGAAGCCAGTTATTTTTCTGGCTAATTACTTTTCCTTTAATATATTCTAAGAAAGTCAGTGTGTTAGAATCCCATATCTTGTATGATACAGCAGGGAAATATGCTCAGATAAAACCTATATATGAAAATATTTATAATCCAAGGAATAAAGACTTATTAGGAAAATAACATAGTATGAATTCATAAATTTATACATTATTTTTCCAGGTAATAGCTTAGATACTCATAACCTGCTCCAGCCATGTTTTATAGTCTCTGGTTTGTTCTTTAAGACTTGACACCTAAGTGGCATAGAATGGATCAAAACAAAATCAAAGTTTTGCCTTTCAGACTCTAAGTTACCCCTTTTTCTGCCTCCCTGAATACACCATCCTGTGTTCTCAGGCAGAACAATGTTCCATATCCATCACCTTTTAGCCCTGCTTATCCTTTTATACTTCTTGACCACTGACTCTGGTCAGGTAGCAGGCAAAGACCAAGGTCCTGTGGTCCACAGCCTTGCAGCCCTGGACCTTTTAAAGGTCAGAGCCAAGGGTATGAAACTAAGCACACTATGCAAGGATTAGCGTCACTTTTTGCAAATTTGCATATCATTTGCATAAGTTTAAACAATGAACTGAGACATTTTACTCCAAGAAACATTGTACTCTAAGTACATTTTCCTGCCTTATAACCCTTTCATTTGTACATGCTCCTTTCTCCCATGCCACTTCCTCTACTGCAGCTTCTGGGAAATCAGATGTAGTTGCTGCTCTTGGTTATGGAAAATGCCAGGGAGAAAAGATAGACATCAGAGGACATGAAATAGTGACTTCAAGAAGGTGTTGTGACTGCGCGATCACACCTTCTGCAGCCTGACGGTTTTCTGGCTCCCACGGGGAGTGGCACTGGAGTAGCCAGCACCTCTTCACTAGTTCAAGGCAGAAATGAGCCATGTACCTACAACTTTATTTATTTGAGACAGGGTCTTGCTCTGCCACCTAGGCTGGAGTGCAGGAGTGCAATCATAACTCACTGCAGCCTTGAGTTCCTAGGCTCAAGTGATTTTCCTGCCTCAGCCTCCTGAGTAGCTGGAACTACAGGCATGCACCACCATGCCTGGCTGACTTTTTTATTTTTTGTAGAGATGGGTTCTTGCTTTGTTGTCCAGGCTGGTCTCAAACTCCTGGCTTCAAGTGATCCTCCCACCTTGGCCTCTCAAAATGCTGGAATTACAGGCATGAGCCACTATGCCCAGCCAAGCCTTCTTTCTTTCTTTGTGGAATCTTTTTCCTTCTCCAGTCCTCTTGCCCTAAGCACATCTACTGTTAACAATTGGTTGTTAGTTCTTCTGTGTGCCCTGGATTACTGAGATCCAGGGCACACATGTTTTCAGTGATGTCATCATTGTTACAGGACCGTCAGCTTCGTACCAGGAGCACCAGTTTTGCACCCTTGCATGGTAACAGACCAATACACTGAGACAGCAGGAGTTGCAGCAAAGAAAGAGCTTAATAATTGTATGGCAGCCAAACAAGGAGGCACCAGGGAATCTCAAATCTGCCTCCTTGAGAAGTTTTGGGCTGGAATTTTAAAGGGAATTTTGGTTGGTGATGGGCTGAAGAACTGGGGGGTTGCTGATTGGTTAGGGCATGGGAGATGAAATCATAAGGATGTAGAAACTGCATTCTTTTTTCTGAGTCAGTTCCTTGGAGAGGGTTTGCAGACTGGCTGGTGTCAGTGGGCCTGGTGGAATCAGGATCTAGAAAATATCCCAAATGGGAAACTTGAGTTTTTTTTTTTTTTTTTAATGTTAAAGATGTTATCTATAGAAGTTAGGACCTTGTGACAGAGACGTTGGGACTTTTAAGCAGTAAGCGGCTATAAGGAGGTGGGCTATAGGGGAAGCTGGTTAATGCTTAGTTATACTTCTGTTTAAAGCTTATGCTTTTATTAAAAACTGAGCAATTTTGTTTTATTAATTTTATGAGGATGATTTCAACATCATTTATTTCTGAATGTAATTTCAAACTATGGATGCTTTTGTCTAGCCCTTGAGGTCTTGTTGTAGCTCACGTGTTGTGTAGCTTAAGTTGGTAACACTATTCTTGCAAAGGCGTTTAGGTCCTGGGCATGCAGGTCTGTCTCCTCTCACTAGAATGCCAGTTCTGGAAGGTCAGCAGCTGTGTTTTATGCACCATCATGGCATATGGCATAGAATGTAGAGCAACACATAGCACATTGAAGGTGCTGAGTATTTACTAAGTGAATGAATGAGTGCCAACTTTCTGGCACTTCTGTCATCTAAATCCTCCTTCTTGGGAACACTGGCTTAGTCAATCATCTTTCCATTTCTTCATTTCAGTAGTGTCTATGACATAGTACAAAATTGATATATTTTATTACATTTACTCCTTATATAAAATTTGTATTTAAAAATTGAGTTTAACTTAATATTTGTATTCATTATTGACACAGAAGATCTCTAACCTACAGTTTCTTCTGTCTGATTTTCTTCTGTAATGCTTATACCTTCTGTCCCCTTGTAGTCTGTATTTCAATGGTCCTAATATCTGCTCTCAGCCAATTCTGGGATTTTTATATTTGGAACCTTCCAAATATAAAAGTGAGTATGCAAACTTCTACTACTTCCAAATCCTGCCTCTGCCCTTATTATTTATGTAACCCACAATGTGTGCCTCAGTGTGACTAAACTGGGGTAAAATTAACAGTACCATGCTCATAGAGGTGTGTGAGAATTAAGTGAGATAATATATCTGGCTTATAAGTGTGCAATGCATATTAAATACTATTATTATCATCCTAACCCTTAGCTCCTACCTAAAACCCTTTATAACATCCCTATGCACACACTTGGTGCTGAGGCTGGTCAAGATAATCCTTGACTGGCTTGTACCCCCTCTTAGCATCCCCTCTCATTTTCTTAGGTAAATGCTATTTAATGTTTGAACAGCATCGCAGGGAGGGCCGGCCTGGGCTTCCTCCCTCCTGTCTCTCTCATTTTGCATGGGCTTCTGAGTTCCGATTCCCAAGCTGTGAGCACATGTTGGAGATGGCGGGGCGGGTTAATGGGTCTAGTTAGCAGCCCCACCTTCTGGGAACTGCACCTTCCAAGAATTTCTTGGAACTGGCCTCCTAAACACCCTAGAATGTGATGCATCTCAGCAGCTGATTGTTGTTAAACCACCTCCTCAGCTTTCTTGGGAGAAAGGAAGGGATTTTAAAAGTGCATCCAATTTTAGCTCTGTAATTATCAGAAAATGTGTTCTTTGGGTAATTGTCTGAACTGCAGGATTGTTGTGTCAACTTGTGCTCATGATTCATTTTTTTATGGCAAGAGCCACTTGACTCTTGAGCAGCTCTTCCCACTAGAGCATGTCATGAGCTCTGTGGGGCCCCTACAAAGTGCAGGTTTGGGAGCGGGAGCGTCCCCGGAAGGCAGAGGTTGGTGTGACTGCTGCTTACAGGCACGTAAAGGGTTCTCGTGGGGGAGGAGGTTGACTCCGGTTGCATCTGCAAGTTTAGCAAATGGTTCGAGGAAATTAACTTAAATGTGAGCCCAAATGATTGGTATGAGACTAAGGAGAAATGTGCGTGATCAGTGGTAATCATCCGACTTTGGGACTGGTTGTGAAATGTTCACATTTCTCAGACAAAGTTAGGATTTTTTATTTTTGTTTTTTAAGACAGAGTCTCTCTTTGTTGTCCAGGCTAGAGTGCAGTGGCACGATCTTGGCTCACTGCAACCTCTGCCTCCCAGGTCCAAGTGATTCTCTTGCCTCAGCCTCCTGAGTACCTGCGACTACAGGCATGTGCTACCATGCCTGGCTAATTTTTGTGTTTTTAGTAGAGATGAGGTTTTGCCATGTTGGCCAGGCTGGTCTTGAACTCCTGACCTCAGGTGATCCACCCGCCTCAGCCTCCCAAAGTGAGCCACCGCACCTGGCCCCTTAGATGAAGTTAGACAAGTTCATGTCTGAGATGATTTTGAGTTAGACTGAGCCTGCCCAATGTTGGGGGCATTTAGTTGCATAGTTTGGGATGTCCCTTCTAGCTTGACAATTCTGTGATTCTCCAGTTCACGTCCTAATTTTCCCAAGAATTTGTTCAGTCCCACTGCAGGTTTTTCCTGACATTTGTGGATGTAAAAAGCTGTAGTGGATGGATTATTTTCATTTTCTCATTGGGCCTTCCCATCACGACATGGAGGAGAAGGATGTGTGGGTAGGGTTTGGGGGTGAGTGGGCTGTTGAGTTCATGGGGAGCCTGGTGGGAAGGGACAGGTGCTCCAGGTTTAGTACCGGAAATGCGGTGGTGATAGGACCAGAGGTGTTCCCGCTAATGGGCACTTGTGTCTCTTCCTTGTTCAAGCTTCCCAGAGCCACGGCTCTGTCTTACAGAGGAGTTAAGATGTGAAGTGAGGCTGCCAGTAGTAGCCTGAACCCACTGCAGAGATTCCATGATATGGTTCTGAAAGCAGGGGTTGGAGGAGATGGGGAGTGGATATGACACTTTCACAGTGAAAAGTCAGTTTTGTTAAATGAGATTGCATTATTATTAATGCTTCCTTACCCTCCCCCTCTCCCCAGGACCGTCTACATAATTGGCAGGGCCTTGTGAAAATGGCAATGTGAGGCTCCATGTCAGAAGATGATGCCAAACATTTAAACAGAGGTGGGGCCCTTCCCAGCATAGAGCCTTGTTCAGCTGCACAGATCACATGCCCCTGAAGCAGCTTAGCCCGGTCTCTGTGACCTTTGCCATATGATTTTGCCATATGATTTATAAGCAGAGTATATTTCCTCTCCCCCACTGATACGTGGCTCTGCCAGGTGACAGGATTTGTCCACTGCAAAGTGGGCAGGCGTGGGAGTGTGTGTCGAGTCTGTAAGAGTCATTGGCTATTTCTGTTCTCCCTTCTGAAATTCTGTCATTGGCAAGACCAATCCACTGGTTCAAGGAGCATGAGAGGCGTGAGGAACCTACCTGAGCCCACCTGTAGCTCAGAGCCAAGCCTGCTAGAGCCAGTGACTGCCAAACATCCTTTAGATGTGTGAGCATGTATAAATGGCTATTGTTTTAGGGCACTGGATTTTGGAATGATTTGTTATATAACATTCTTATGGCAACAGCTAACTAATACCATAGCATGTGGCTCTTGTATAAGGGGAAAACTTTTTTCTTAAAGTGATGTTATTCTTTGCCAGAGTTCAGCCATTTGTTGACTCTATAATTTACAAATAGATGATTTCAACTTTGTCTAAATTTCTTTGACCTAAATGCGGGCTACTAAGTACATTTATAAACCAGAACCTAGAGAAAGATCCATGTTGCTTTGGTCCACAGTATTTGTCAGGTACTAACAACCGGGAAGGGCTGGGTGCAGTGGCTTGTGCCTGTAATCCCAGCACTTTGGGAGGAGGAGGATTGCTTGAGCCCAGGAGTTTGAGATCAGCGTGGGTAACATAGTGAGATCCCCATCTCTACAAAAAATAAATAAATAAAAATAAAATAAAATTAGCCAGGCACAGTGGTGTACCCCTGTAGTCCCAGCTGCTGGGAGGGAGGCTGAGGTGGGAGGACCACTTGAGTCCAGGAGGTTCAGACTGCAGTGGGCCAAGGTCATGCCACTGCACTCCAGCCTGGGGCAGTGTGAGACCCTGTCTCTAGAAATGCCACCACAACTGGGAGGAATGGTGAAGATGGTACCTTTTTTTTTGTTTTCTAATTACTGGCACTCCTTGCCACCAGGGATTAACTTGATTTCAACTCTTTTTAGCTGTTAATACGGTTCTTTCTACAGGGCTCTGGAGGGAATGGCATATTTTAATTGAGGGACGTGATACAGCAAAAAGGGACATATAAATTCAGAGGCAGTTGTGTGGAGTGCCTTAGAGAGACCATCCTTGATGCAGAAATTTTCCAGATCAGAATTTTCTGTTTCTTGGGGGGGATTTCTAAAGCCCAGAAATAGTTATGCTGACTACTCTGTGCCTTTAAAAGTATTAAATCCTTTAATCTCACAACAACCCTATGAGGTAGTCACTATTAAATGCCACATTTAACAGATGAGGAAATGGAGGCCTAGAGAGGTTAAGTATATATCCTAGAGTCTCCTATTTCTTAAGTGTTAGAGCTGGGATTTGAAGGCAAGCCTATGTGACCAGAGTCCACATTTCTGATCACCACATTATAGGGGAGATTGCTGGTTCTTTTGAAAACACGCTCCTTAAGGACCACTGCTACAGTAACATGGCTCAGCTATTTTAAAGGGAAGATACAGATATTGAAACCACATAGGGCCTCAGGAACCTTATAAGATGCTTGGCTCACTGTTGATGGGTCTGAGTGGATTCTTTTAAGGCTCTTTTCTAATTCCATTTAACTTCTTGATAGGGTAGTTCACCCCTGGAGGGAATATTTGAAGAAAAGTAAAAATATCCTGGAACAAAACTTGTAACTAGTTCAGAAACCGTGTCTCATGTATAATTTATTTTCAGACACTTTCTGTGGCAAACTCCTTGTTAGTTAGAGGGAAAGATAGAACATTTTCCTTGATGCATAAACAGTGGTGCTGTCATGAGGTTGCTGAACCAGAAGTTGGAGGGGACGTGTCCTCACCTCACTCCTACCCTTGGGCTGCAGCAGGCGAACTGAAGGACTTTACAAACAAATCCCTAACTAATGGGCACTGGCTTTTCACTGGGGATCTGGGTAGCTGGTTGGTCCTATCCTTATTAGTTCTCTATTGCCCTGATAATAAGGTATCAAAGCAGCTTACAACAACCACCATTTATTTCTCATGAGTCCATGGGTCATGTGGTCAGTTCTGTTGCTCTTGGCTGGGCTTGGGCAGGGGAATGTTCTTCTGGTCTTGTCTGGAGCTCATTCATGTATCTGCTGGGCAGCAGGCCATTAGCCCATCTCATTTAGCCTCAGCCACATCTCATTCTTCGTCAGCTATCTGAGGCTTGTTCTCAGGGTGTCATAGAGAAGCAGGAGGAGAAGTGGAAATGCACAAGCACTTTTTCGAGATTTTGTCAGTGTGCGGGGGGGACTACAGAGTTAAGGGCAAAGGGCGTGGATATTCTCAGTGAGACCTTGCTGCCTTGATTTGAAAATTCCTGTGCTAGCATCATATCTGAAAGTAGCACATGTTAGAGTCTGCTGGTCTCCAGTATTTGTCATTAGTGGAACTGGTGGTTTCTAATTTTGGGGCATATCAAGATCATCCCTGGATACGTTTCAACATGTATCTGCTTAAGAATCACTTCCAGAAGTTCTGCTCTGGGAGTTCTTGGGAGGGTCCGGTTATCTGTATTTTGAAAATGCCCCATGGGTGGCCAGGGTAGAGAAACACTCTGGGAAATATTTGGTGACTTGAGTATTTGGTGGATGTTCTGGTGACTCCTAAGCAGTTCCAGCCTGGCTCCCCCAGGGTCTGGAGGACTGGATCTGTGGAGGAGGAGAGGAGAGGTAGGAGAGCTTCCACCCAGAGAAGCTGACAGCAGACAGATGCTGCCAGCTCCTTTGCAGACAGCCCAGGATGAGTTGAGCCCTGGACTTGAGGAGTATTTCCACAACTTTTGCTATGTCCTGGCTGTGTGTGGAGAGAACCTTCCTGGCCTGAGCCACAATAGAAGGTTGGTTTTAAGAGGAATGTGTGGCTGTCACAACCAGTTCTAAAAAGTAAAGAAGTCCAGCAGCCCTCATAGCAGCAGGAGGAGAAACCCTAAAATGATAAGTGACCTTAGGATGCGTCATTGAGAGGGTACCTAAACCTGGCTGTGCCTCACATTGAATCTGGATAGATGATTAAACATACAGACTCTGAAAGGTAGATTCCTATCCACCCAGGATGTTAATTTTATCTGTCAACTTGGCTAGGTCATGGTGCTCAGATATGTGCTCAAACATTGTTCTGGTTGTTTCCGTGAGGGTGTATTTTTTGGATGAGATTAACATTTAAATCGGACTTTCATTATATGAAAAAGACACATGCACACCTGTTTATAGCAGCATAATTTGTAATTGCAAAATTATGGAACCAACTTAAATGCTCATCAGCCAACAAGTGGAAAGAAAATGTGATATATACACACCATAGAATACTACTCACCCATAAAATGGAATGAAATAATGAAAAATGGTCTTTGTGGCAACTTGGACGGAACTGGAGGCCATTATTCTAAGTGAAGAAACTCAGGAATGGAAAACCAAATATCATATATTCCCACTTATAAATGGAAGCTAAACTTTGAGGCTGCAAAGGCATAAAAATGATATAATGGACTTTGGGGATTTGGCGGGGGGAAGGGTGGGAGGGGGTGAGGAATAAAAGACTATACATTGGGTTCAGTGTACACTGTTCAGGTGATGGAGACACCAGAATCTCAGAAATCACCACTGAAGAACTTAGCCATGTAACCAAACACCACCTGTACCCTAAAAACTAGTGAAATAAAAATAAAAAATAAATTGGACATTCAGTAAAGCACATTACCCTCCCTTCTGTGGGTGGGTCTCACTCAATCAGTTGAAGGCCTTACTAGAACAGAAAGACTGAGCTCTCCTGAGCAAGAGGGGATTTAGCCAGCAGTCAGTCTTCAGACTTCAGCCCCATTGACTCTTCCCTGGGTCTCTGGCCTGCCAGCCCACTCTGTGGATTTTGGACTTACCAAATCTCTACAGTTTCATGGTCCCAGAGTCCATGTTCATAGTCCTCATACCTTGCTGCTCCCAATGCCTTACATTCATAGGAGACTTTACAGAGCTTCTTACCACTACCCTAGGGGCCAATCTCTGCAGGCCAGTGAAAGGAAGAATAATTTGCTCAGCCTCCCTATAGTCTCCACAGACCACATGGACCAGATGAAAGTAGGCTGGTCCCCTTACTGCATTCATGGGCAGAGGCAGAGCAGATTCTCACAGCCTGACCTTCTCGACAATAAAGATTTATGGACTCTTGGCAGTTTTGCTATGAGAAGTCACCAAATCATTGACTGTTGTGACAGAAACAATTTGGGTTTTTGTAATATCTTTCTCCTCTCACTAATGTAACAAGGAACTCTGGGATTGTAGAATGTGTGGGAGGCAGGAAAGCATATTGGGATATGGGTTTGTGGCTGTGAGTAACAGAGACCCAATATAACTGTGACTGAAACACGATGGGGCTCACTCTGCCTTGGGAGGCCTACCCAGGCTGGCACGGGGTGAGTGGGACTCAGCCTCACAAAGCTGTCTAGAGACCCAGGCTCCTCCCATCTTTGGAGCTCTGTCATTTTTAGGGCATTTCCTTGTACATGTGGACCATGAGGACGTCACATCATGGCCTCCTTTCAAGTAGCAGGTTGGAGGGGGCAAGAGGAAAGGGCCATTTCCTTGAAGGGAGTGACCCACAAGCCAGACACATCACTTGCAAATGGCAGAATCTAGTTTTTATTCTTTGGGGCCGTGTGCTCAGCTAAACATCAGGGATTTTATTCCAGAGAAATGGGAATGAGGACATCGGAGGACAGCTGCAGATCTGTCTCACAGGGGAGGGTGGTCAGCAGAGCAGCCTGTGCGGGACACACAGCCCCTCATGTGCCCCTCTCTAAAGGTAAAACCGTGCCAGCCTGTACCTAGGTGGGAACAACAGATAATTCCTCTGAGCTCCTGGCTTGCGCTGAATTAATTCGCATGCTCCAGACATATCTTCTCCCCCACGGAAAAGCTGCATTACTGAGTTACCATGCTGTCTCCATTTGTAACTTCTATGGAAAACTAAGGGCAGGAATGTGGGTGAGAGAGGAGCAAGATGAGGTGTCACAGGCTGGATGGTATTAAACGGGACCTGGAGGAGGCTGAGCATGGTGTGGATTGTGGGGAGCTGAGAAGTGCTGGGTGTTGACTTTGAGGGAATCCAATAGGTACCAATCTGAATGTATTCCTTCATTGAGCTGGAATTCATTCAGCATCTACCATGTACATAGTTATTATATGCTGAAGGGGACAAATTTGTGTGTGTGTGTGTGTGTGTGTGTGTGTGTGTGTGTGTGTGTGTGTAATGTGTCAGTTGTGAAGACATGCTCAGTACAGCTAAAAGAAATCTTGCTTTTTCTCTGCATTCCTGCCTGAGAGTCCTCAAAGCCCCAGTCACCTAAAACCTTATATGACAGTTGCCTGTACACATATCTTACAGTTGTATTGTTGAAGACAAGGATCCTGTCCTTCTGGTTTCTGCACCTGCTACCTTGCCTGGCACGGTGTCAGATTCATATTAGCTAGCTATGAAGATTAGCCAACATGAGGCTGGCAACCACAGAATGCCATGGGCTGGTTTTCTTAATGCGTGAGCTGGAATTCTCACTGCTGAGCATGGGGTAACAGTATGTGGAGAAGACCAGAGAAAGCCCATGACAGGTGTGACGTGCTTGTCACGTTAGAGTACCCTCAGTGCCCGGTGGGTGAGCCTTGCAGTGGACATAGAGCGCTGGTTTCCAACCTTGGCTGTGCACTGGAGTTGCTTGTGGAGGTTAAAAAATACTGTTGCCTGGGCCCCACCTCCCAGGATTTCTGAAGTGCAGCTTGGGCATTTATTTTTTTAACAGCTCTGCAGATGATTCTAATGTGTAGCCAAGCTGAGGATGACTGAGTGGGAGAATCGTGCAGGTGGGGAGGTGTTTTCACTTTCTCTGTTCTCTAGGGTATGATTTAGAGAGCCACAATTTTCAAAATGGTAGCAGAGTAAAAGCAATAATTGGTCAACAGGTGCCCAAGTGGACTGAAGGAGTTACTTCCCAAATTCCAGGGAGATGGTCAGCCCTGCAGGATGACTCATTGCAAGTAATCCACGAGCCACGTGTTTTTCATGGTGGGAACTCTGCTTCCAGATGCTTCCTTTTCCAGAATGTGATGAGAAGTAAAGATTCTGTTTTTCAGCCCCCAGAATGCTCACCCTTCCAGGCACTCATTCTTGCCCTCCTCTTGGCAACTCTTCAAGTTGCCAAAGAAGCGAAACATTTCTGGGTCCTGTTTCTAGGCTGCAAAATGGGCCAATCTTCCAAAATCCTGATAGCCTCTTACTCTTGGTAACGTCATCCAGTCTCTGCCTCTCACTCCCTCCAGCTCCTACTGCCCCTCTCTAAAGGTGAAACCGTGCCAGCCTGTACCCAGGCGGGAACAACGAGAGAGAATTCCTCTGAGTTCCTGGCTTGTGCTGAATTAATTCGCATGCTCCAGACATATCTTCTCCCCACGGAAAAGCTGCATTACCAAGTTATCATGCTGGCTCCATTTGTAACTTCTATGGGACTTGTTATTCCTTAAGCAATTTGGGGCATTGGTCCTCCTCCAGAACTGAGTTTCACTGGCTCTGATTTCTAAGCCGTCTCTGTGGCACAGACAATTACACAACACATGGAGTTTTGTTTCAATAGGATAAGACCCGGCAGTAGACAAGAAAATGCACTGAATAAGTTAAATGTGCTATACAAATGCAAAGTGCCATTATTATAAAGGGACAGAAAAGCCATCCTGTTTCCTTTCCGTATCAGCCAAATGGTCAAAGCAGTGATGAGATTCTGGAGAACAATGATCACCGGTTATAGCACAAGGAGGTAGGCGGGGAACACGAGCAAGAACAGCACTGCTATTGTGGCCTTTTAGTGGTGACATCACTGCTGTTATCACTCAGCGCACCAGCATAAGGTAGCACCAGTGCCACTCGTGTCCTGATGGGAACCAAATAAAGGAGTCACTTAGGCAGGATGTACTGATAAATGACAAACTATATGTCTTCTTGAGAGGAACTGTAGAATTCTCTGCATGAGCTAGACTAATACAGGCCATTCGGTACTTCACATGTTTTTTGATAGTGGTGATGCCAATTGCCAATATTGGGTTGCTCTGAGTTACTTGATAACATATTTCAAGCACACATATTCTGGGTTTTAAAAGGAAGGTGTGTGTAGGTGGGATTCAGAAGGTGTAATAATTTGTAAAAAGCATGCTTTCCGGCTGGGCGCGGTGGCTCACGCCTATAATCCTAGCACTTTGGGAGGCCGAGGCGGGTGGATTACTAGGTCAAGAGATCGAGACCATTGTGGTCAACATGGTGAAACCCCGTCTCTACTAAAAATACAAAAAATTAGCTGGGCATGGTGGCGCATACCTGTAGTCCCAGCTACTCGGGAGGCTGAGGCAGGAGAATTGCTTGAACCCAGGAGGCGGAGGTTGTGGTGAGCCGAGATCGCGCCATTGCACTCCAGCCTGGGTAACAAGAGTGAAACTCCGTCTCAAAAAAAAAAAAAAAAGCATGCTTTCCTTAGCAGACTAGAAGATGAGTAAGGGCATTAACTGTGTATCTTGTTCACTGTGCGGGGGCTCTGCCTACAGCCAGCTCAGCACATAGCCAGTAATGCTTTGCTGATGGAACGAACGCATGAGTGAGTAGAACAAACTCCATGGTTACTGTTACCTGTTTTACATGTGCTCTGTGCTTTACAAGTGTTTCACTTGTTCTCACCACACGGCTGTGATGCGGAGATGGGGAGCTGAGACTCGGAGGGCTATGAGGTCACTTAGTAACTGCAGGGTCTGAATTCAAATCTACCTCTCATCCCCCAAACCCCTGCCTTTTCTAGGAGTCCTTGTATTTCCATGCTCTAGGGGTAAAAGACATGGTTCCCTACTTCTCCAGAATACTTCTATGTCTTTGAGTTTTTCAGACCAAGCTTGGCACCATCCCCTGACATTCCCGGGCGTAGCCATTCCCATGATCCACTGTTAGCCTCATGAATATGGGCCCCATTCTCTTCTCTGGTCTGACTACCATCTCTTCTCCACTGATTCCCATCCTCCAAGTCAAAAATGGGATAAGAGGTTTTGACCAAAGGCATTGTTTAAACTTCAAAAGACTGTTGAAACTGCTGTCTTGGGGAGAAGAAATCTTCAGAGGACACTATACCCCCTTCTTCTGGCCCTTTCGAAGCTGAATGTCATCCGGGGCTGCCATATCACGGCACCTGGGTGGCTTTAGCCACAGGCGTCCATCTTCTCACAGGCCTGGAGGCTGGAAATACTGGAGCAAGGTGTCGGCAGGGTTGGTTCCTTCTGAGGGTTCTCTGCTTGGCTTGTGGATGGCCACCTCCTCACTGTGTCTCCACGGGATTATTCCTCTGTGTGTCAGTGTTCTACTTTCCTCTTCTTAAGGACACTAGTCGTACCACATTAGGGTCTGTAGGCAAATTATTGACAGAAGGAATTTAAGCATACCTTTAGAATAGCCCTGCATGGAGATGCATCTGAATGTGTGTTCTAAGCTGGGGGAATCTGTGTGTGGCCAACCCAGAGGTTCATACCTTATCTATGATAAAAATCTGAGCCCCCAACCTGGCCTGTCCCATGGAACGTGCACTGTACAGGGGATTGAGGCCCCGAGCTTTGGGTTGAATGAAGGTTGCCATGTGGGGGTCATTAGGGGAGAGTGTTACGTGAAAATGTCATGAAAGCTGCACGATGTTTGCAGGAGCTTGTGGTTTTCTCGCCCACCCTGCTGCCCCTGGGCCCTGTGGTTATCTTGTCTGACCCACCACCTGCTGGACCTTAGGAAGGTGGATGTGTTGTCTAGCCCACTGCCACTGCACTGTAGGAAGGCAGATGTCTTGTCTAGCCTGTCACCGCCAGACCATTTCTGTATATGAGGGCAGTTCTCCTGTCCAGCCGGCTGTTACTGGACTCCCCCTGTATGTAGGCCCCTAATAAAACCCCGGGTCTCATTTGCTAGCTCTCATCTCTTCTTCAGCTTCTTGAATCTGGTACCCTCCCTACTGAGGTTAATAGGGTTTTGGCATAATAGGGCTGACCCTAATGACCACATTTAACCTAATTGCCTCTTTTAAAGACTGTCTCCAAATACTTAGTGTTCCATTTGGAGGTACTGGGGGTTAGGGATTCAACATATGAATTTTGGGAGGACGTTTTTCAGTCTGCAACAGTATCCCTGCACCAGAGAAGAGTTTTTGTGGAAACAGCATCCCCTTGGTTAGGAGAAATGATTTATTTGCCCTTGAGTTCTGTTGTTTGGTGAATGGCGAATGGAGTGAATAGTGTGTTTCTGGGTTTTGATTTTCCTAGCATTTTCTCATTATCCCAGATGTGCTTCAGAGAAAGAAAGGGCAAGACTTGGATCCTCTTTCAGTTGGGTTTTATTGTGTGCATCAAGATCAAAAGCAACGTGATCCTCAGTAAAGCCTGTGAAGACTTTCCCCATCATTCTCCTGGAGAGAGGGCCCAAACAGAAGGGACCAGGTCCTGCCTCTCCATAATATCACACCCTTGCAGGGAGCAGCATGCAGAGCGGGTCCCCTGGACCTAGTCAGCTGGCTCAGCACATGTTAGACAGGGAATGGGTCATTCATCATTCTAATTAGCTCCAGTGCCTGTCTCCCCAGCAGGCACAGAGTCAGGACAAATCCACGTCTGCCATGTGAGCTTCTGCAGAGGTGCCAATTGCTGAGTAGGGCTGAAGTCATGTAATTATTGTAACTATTTTTGTTTGTGGGACATCCCTTCCCAGGAGATCCCAGGCACTTCATTGCCCAGAATTTGTCACTTGCGAGCAGGACAGCATTGACCCATGCTGGGGCTGAAGGAAGTAATGAAGAGCACTGACCACCCGTCGTGCTGTGCTGGCTGCTCAAAAGAAATGGCACGCACAAGCTTTAGGAGAGGCCACTGGGGGCGCATCTCACTGCTATGCAGAGACTGGAAGGGCGGCTCAGGTTCTTTTTCTTGGCTGGAGGAGGCGAGGTTAGCTAGATGTGGAAGATTGGTTTTCAGTGGCTGTTTTTTTGCTGCTATAACAAAATACCATAGACTCAATGGCTTAAACAACACAAATGTATTTCCCACAGCTCTGGAGGCTGGGAAGTCCAAGATTAATGTGCCAGACAATTCAGCATCTGTAGAGGCCCACTTCCTAGTTCATCGACAGCTGTCTTCTTGCTGCAGCCTCACAAGGAAGGGCAAGCTCTCTCTGCACCCTTTATCAGGACACGAATCCCATGCATGCGGGCTCCACCCTCATGTTGTCATCTAATCCTAGTCACCTCCCAGAGACCCCACTTCCTAACACCATCACATTAGAGGGTAGGGTTTCAACGTGTGAATTTTGGGGGGGAAATGAACATTCAGCTCATAACAGAGGCTTAAGTAAAGTTTTTTTCCCCATAACGACAACATTTAATAAGGTATTATATGTGGGGTACCATGCCAGACAGTGTGCAAAGTGCTTGGTTGGGTGATCTCACTCACAGCAGCCCTGGGATGTGAACATAATTCTGGTCCCCTTTTCACTGAGGCAGAAATCGAGGGACAGAGAAGTTAAGTAACGTAAGCTAGTGCCTGAAAACCCGGGGTTTGAATCCAGGCGGTCTTTCCTTGAAGCATGCTCTTTGTTTTTTCTTTATTATTTTAGTTATAAAAGTAATATGTTCATATTTTCACTAGTAAAATGATGCAAAGTTGATGTGAAGAAAATATCAATAAGCTGCCCACCCTTTTCTTCCTAACTCTGACATCAACGCTAGGTCTGTATCCTTTTCTTATGCTGTATCTCCATGCACGTTTAGATAGACAAATACATGTACGCACAGATATACACTTCAGCTTATTTTTTTTGTTGTTGTTTCTTTTCCCTAATATTGTAAAAGTTGTTTTCCTATAACTAGTTTTTTCTCCTAATGCTGTAACATATCATTACATCACAGATAACCCTGTAGGTCAATAGCTATAGATTTCTCTTAAAAGTAATTACACAAGCTTTCATAATATTCCACAGTACACACAACTGATTCAGTCAGTTTCATATTTATAGACCTTATGTATGTTTTCAGTTCTGATTGGCCCCTAACCCTGCAATAAACACCTTTGTGGGCTTGTATCCCAGGAGTGAGATTGTCAGGCAAAGGGGTATATGAATTTGTGTTTTTCTAAAAATTGCCAGATGACTTTCTCAAAAAAGTCAGAGCAAGAGTATTCCCACTAGCAGTATAAGAGGGTGTCTGTTTCCCCCACACCAGCAGCACTAGCCGGAGTGGCCCACGGTTGGCCTGTTGCGGAGGTGGCCTTCTGTCCTCAGCCCCAGGCGCAGCCCCAGGTAGGTGCAGAATTGAGCAGTCAGGAACTTCTTCTCAGAGACGAGCTTTCTGTCTCAGCAGCACATTTCAGTCCACGAGGGGACTTTTAAAACCCAAGAATCCAGATGCAGGACCCCACCCTCAGAGTCTCACCTGATTGGTCAAAAGGGCACAGATGGTGTTGTTTTCAAAAGCTCTCAGAGGCTTCTGATGGCCTGCCAACGTGGAGACTTCTGCTAGAGGCCTTGCAGACACCAAGATCCTAACTTCTCTTTCCCCTTTCTTCCCTTCCCCCTCATTCCTTCCCCATTCCTTGAGTCCTCTCCCTGCTGGTCAGGGGGAGACTTCGCTGAGATAGCATTCTCTCCCTCTACTGTCCTGGGCCTGCAAAAACACATTGCTTGTAAGGGGCTGGCTTTTAATTTCCATGTCTGAACCTCATCATTGAATTGGAAACTCAGGAGGTGAGGTCAGGGCCTCGGCATTTTATGAATGCTGCCAAGATAGCTCCAGTGTGCAGGCAGAGGCAGACCATTGCCCTGTTTCTTTCCAGAGCAGGAAACACTTCTGACCTCTTAAGATCCATCTGTCCTGGCTGGTCAAAGCCTTTTTTTCTACCTGTTGTAGAGGCCAGGAGATTTTGAGGAGCCAGTGGCCCAGTGTCTGTGTATCCCACAGGGGCCTGCAATTAGGAAGGGAGAGGGCCGGCCAAGGTAGACGTGACCACCAGACCAGCTGAGCTTAAATGTGTTAATGAACATGAAGTCTGCTTAGTGGAAGTGCTCAAACTTTGCTGCACATTATAATTACCTGGGGGAACTTTTAAAAATCCAGATTCCCAGAATCCATCCCAAACCAATTAAGTCATAATCTCTGGGGATGAGACGCAGCATCAGTATTTTACAAAACTCCCCAGGTGACTCCAGTGTGCAGCTAAGTTTGAAAAAACAGTGCCCTAGAGAGCATTTTGCAATGTTAGTTACATTGGTTAGGGCACTGAGTTTCGTTGGCCTGGCCGTGCTGATGGGCAGCTACTGCTTTCCTATTCACATCTTTGCCGTTACCTGCCTGATTGCCTCTTTCAAGCCTCCTTCATGGTTCTTGAGCTAAGAATAGAGTTCCCAAAGCAATTTGTTTCCTAAAAGATAGAAGTTCATCTTTTTTTCATAAGGCAAAAATATTCCTAGTATTTTTATACATGTGAACATCTCCTGGTTCTGCAGGATTCTGTTGACTCTCTTAGCCCCGTCACCAACTGCCAGCCCGTTCCGCATGCAGCAGGTATTTAGGCAGAACAAGGTGAACACCTGCCTATTCTCCCTGCAGCACACCTGAGCCGCTGCTGCTCTGCAGGCCTCCCACCTCAGCCTGCGGTGTGTTCCAACTCAAAGTGAGCAAGGTGTGCCAATCATGCCATGAACGAGTCCAGAGTTTCGGTGGATTGCACCCTGCATGTGGTTTGTATACCTCTCAGAGGTACGCCTTTGGTGGAGTGAGAACCTGAACTGCTGTTGAGGAGGCAGGTGCGTGGGTCACACCAGTGCACACTGCAGGTAGTAAGGGTGGCAGGTGGAAGAACGGCGTGTGTCCTGCCTGCTGTGAGCAGGCTGCATCACCTACAGAGCAGGACCTCCATGAGTCTGTGGTCATCAAAGAAGCGTAGAGACAGCCCCTTCTCTCCTGGAAGCAGCGGCATGGGGACCGTGGGAAGGTGCTATCCAGGGCAGTGTGACTCTACAGGGTCCTGCAAGCCAGCAGGGGCTTTCTGCAAAAGCTAAAGTCAGCAGCAGATAATGTGATGCAGGATTATGCACATTCAAATCCCCTGGGGGAGCTTTTAAAACCCAGGGATCCAGATGCAGGGCGCCATCTCTTGAGTCTCATTTAACATTTTATTTTGAAAAACGTCAAATGTAAGGGGATGTTGGAAGAGCAGCATAATAAACACCTACGTAGCCTTCGCCAAGATTCGCCGCTTGTTCACAGTTTGCTGCATTTGCTGTCTCGGCTCTTCCCCATTCCCCATGTAGGTAACGGCACATACTTTTTTTTTTTTTTGCTAGACCCTTTAGTTGTACACATCATGGGTCTTCATCCCCAAATACATCCTCTGACGTAATCACAATACCATCGTCACACTAAAGAGCATGGTTGTAATATTGTCGCCTAATCATAGTTCATAGTCACATTTCTTCTATGTTCCCCCCATAATCTTCATAGTTGTTGTTTTTTTAAATCCAGGGTGCAGTTAAAAATCACACATTGTGCCAGGTGTGGTGGCTCATGCCTGTAATCCCAGCACTTTGGGAGACTGAGGCGGGTGGATCACCTGAGGTCAGGAGTTCGAGAGTAGCCTGACCAATATGATGAAACCCCATCTCTACTAAAAATACAAAAATTAGCTGGGCATGGTGGTGGACCACAATAGCCTATAGCTACTTGGGAGGCCAGACAGGAGAATTGCTTGAACTCGGGAGGTGGAGGCCACAGTGAGCCAAGATCGTGCTGCTGCGCTCCAGCCTGGGTGACAGAGCGAGACTCTGTCTCACACACACACACACAAAAATCACACATTGCATCTAGTTGTTGTGTTTCCAATAGTTTCCTTTAATCTAGAACAGTTTTTCCACTTTTGTAATGACACTGACATCTTCTGAAGAGTCCCTGAATGCAGGTGGTTTTTCAAAGTTCCCCATGTATTTCTAATGAGCAGCAGGATTAAGAAGCACAGCAATAAAAGTCTGCATGTTTGGTTTTCCCATATTAATACGTGGGGAAATGAACAAGGAAGCAGGACACTGGCCTGGGGCCGCCCTCAATTCTTGGGAAGAGCTGCGTGTGCCTTCCACGCACAGTCCTGGCTCCTTTTCACGGTGGTGTTTATTTTTAGTTATATAGTCACAAGCCACTCTGATCAATACCTTTTCTGGTGTCTCAGCATCTTCGCCTCTTCTTTACCCTCCCTCCTGGGATCTCCTGCTCCCATTCTGTGTTTTTTGGGGCTGGATATTCAAGGTATTGAGCCGTCATAGGAATCGCCTGAGCAACCTCACAGAGGAGGGTGAAGGGAGGGGGCGTGGTGGTGTCTGCTGTCTGTGGCAGCAGCAGCGAGGGGTTGTTGCGAATGTTCTGCCCAGAGGGATGTCTCTCCCAGGCTGCCACGGTACACTGCTCCAGCCACACTGAATTAAGTTCCATTCACTTGCCCTTCATCTTCCTCCTTCCTCCACTTTTTTTTTCTTGAGCTGGACCTACCCATTCTTTAAGACTCAGCTCACATCATCACTTCTGGGAAGCCTTTTGCTGCCTTCCTCAGTTGCAGTCTGTGTGCTTCTGGGGGCTCCCGTAGCACCCCAGGCTGATGACTGTCCTAGCACTTACTAGGCAGCTCTCTCCCCCCTCCCCTCCCTTCCCCTCCCCTCTTTCTTTGCTTTTTTTTTTTTTTTTTTTGAGAGACAGAATCTCACTCTGTCGCCCAGTCTGGAGTGCAGTGGCATGATCTTGGCTCACTGCAAGCTCCACCTCATGAGTTCAAGCAATCTTCCCACCTTAGCCTCTTGAGTAGCTGGCACCACAGGTGTGTGCCACCACACCTGGCTAATTTTTGTATTTTTAGTAGAGATGGGGTTTTACCATGTTGTCCACGCTGGTCTCAAACTCCTGACCTCAAGTGATCCGTACACCTCAGCCTTGCAAAGTACTGGGATTACAGGTGTGAGCCACCAGCTGCCTTTCCTTTCTGACCACAGGAAAGAAAAGTCCATTTTAATCAAATTTTAAGCACAATGTAATCAGGAGAGCAAATCTATTGGATAAAAAGCAACAAGCTCAAAACACACTTCAGCCACCCCTAAATTCAAGTAAGGAATTCTGTGCTGCTTTGAAACATCATGGAGAGACCGCCCCCCTCCCCGTCCCCACATTGGTGTGGATGATTGAGTTAACCACAAAGTTCACAGAATCTTCTTTCTCTACCCATTGCGGGTGTGGCCAATGAGCAGTGTGAGTCTTGGGAGGGCCTGAGAATATTGCTATTCAAGTGGCCCATGAACCAGCAGCTTTGGCATCACCTGGGAGCTTGTTATAAACACATATCTCAAGCCTCACCCAGACCTGTGGGATCATAATCTGCATTTTAACAAGATCCTTGTATGCACATTATTTTGAGGGGCATGGCCGAGAACTCCAGCTGTCAAATTCAGAGCTGGCAGGCTGTACCTGCTCTTCAGCACTTACTGGGTATCCACCGTGTGTGGCCTTTTTGGACAGCACCAAAGAAATGAACGTCCTGCCCTCATTGTTATCTTGTCCTTATTGACATACCTTTCCCACCTCATCAGTTTCACTCCTTTGGGTGAACCCCTGGTGGGCTGCTGGGACCCTCTCTGTCCACTAGAATTCCTCCCATCTCACTGTTGCAGGGTCCTCCTGCCATGCAGCTAGCCTCTGACTCACCCCTATCCTGCTCCCTGTCTCTGGTCACACTGCCTCTATGGGCAGCTCCTGGCTCTCTCTACCTTCCTTAAGTTCCCCAGCGATCCTGCCATCCCTCAACCCCTTCTCTCTCAGCCATGCAGGCTCTTGAGTAAGTGAGGGCTGTTGATGCTGAGTTCCCTATTTCCCCCTCCCACATTCCATCTTCACCTCTCCTATCCTCCTTTCCCATCTCAGGGCCCTTCTCACCTAAGGGCCCCGTTTTAATGCTGCCTCATGATTCAGCCCCCCTCTGACTCAGGAGCATATCCAGACCAGCGCCCTCTTTCAAATACCTTCTCTCTCTCATTGTTATCCAGCTCCCTTTTCCCCCCCATCTTCAAACACATCTTGTCTTCCTTGTTCTAAAAAATTGCATTGGCCTTGGTAACCCTTCACGCTACCAACCCACACATTTCTTTTTCATATGTTGCCCAATTCTGGAAAGAGTCATTTGCACTCCCTGCCTGCGCTTCCTGACTCCTACGCATCTCAGAATCCCTTGCAGGCCGGCAGATGTGCCTCCCCTTCTATTGAAACTGGTGATTGAAGGTCACCAATGACGTCCCAATTGCCAAATCCAATAGACTGACTTCTTTGTTCTGTTCGCCTTTGAGCTCTCTGTAGTATGACGTGACTAGTCTCCTCCTCCTCTTTGGCTTCCTGGCAGGAGACCATCTCAGTTTTCCTCCTGTCAGTGCACACTCATCTCTCTCCTTTTTCTCCCCTGCCCCTTTCTCACACCCCAAATACAGGTGTTCATGCACCTTCTGCCCTTGTTTTCCTCTTACTCTGTACTAAGAGTTGCTATTGGCAGCCTGTGGATCAGAGATGTCCTGCAGATTTATTTCATTTGACCCATCTAATATCTTAGGAACCTGAAAATTCCACACAAAAATCTGGGTTTCAAGCTGCTGTTGAAAAAGCAAAATGAAACAGAACATAGAACCTGGCAATAGTGGATTCATATTCTTCAGGACAACAATCAGCTGGAGTGGGTAGCAGGTGACCCCTTTAGATGGGGTGTCTGCCCTCAGCTCACTTCCACGGCCACCACATGCCTTTGAGTGTGAGCCAATTATGCTCACACTGAGTAAGTGGGGGACCCTCTCCAGGGCTCATCTTCTCCAGGACTGAAGCATCTATCCTTGTTCATCTTCTAGCAGCCCCAAATCTATGCCTCTTTTCATGCTTTCTCTCTCTCTTGAATTCCAGGAATGTGCTTCTAACCATCCACTGGACATCTTTACCTGATTTTACTCGTTGTACCTCAAACTCAGTCTTGGGGTTAGGAGTGCTTATGAATCAGACTCCTCCACCTCTTTGAGTTTTGGACCGATTGAGAACAGACACAAGAGTCCAGATGAGGGCTAAAGAACCATGGTACTCAGCCACCTGCAGGTAGGGCATGGCAGGACTCTAGCACCTTTAAGTGTAGGAAAGAGAAAGAGTGAGTGTTGAATAGGGGTGGGCTCCAGGCTTGTGTTGCCAAGGAGGCTGTCTCTGGACCTGACCACGTGAACCTCCCCACCTGCTTGCAGGAGTAGAGAAAGAGGGAGGCCTGCAATTTAAGGGCAGGCAGGCCCCAGAGCAAGAGAGCCAGGCCACAGGCTTCCTCCTAATACTTCCCCAGGATGGGGGAAAAGTTGGTAGAAATTCCTGTTTTATGGGTTGCAGTAGGAATGCAGAAAGAGGAAGAGAAGAGTTCAGGGTTCTCTCTTCCTTCAACCTGCCATATACTCATGACAGTAGTACCTTATCCATGGGGGATATATTTTGAGATCCCTGGTGGGGATTCCTGAAACTACGGATAGTACCATACCCTGTATAGCCTATGTTTTCCCTATACATACGTATCTATGATAAAGTTTTACGTACAAATTAGACATAGTAAGAGATTAACTTTATTATTAATTACCTTTATTAACTAATAGAACAATTATAACAATATACTGTGATAAAAGTTATATGAATATGGTCTCTCTCTCTCAAGATATCTTATTGTACTGTACTGACCTATTTTCAGATGTGGTCGATCGCAGGTAATTTAAATGGTAGAAGGTGAAAGGGGGACTGCTGAATTGCTTTACAGTCATGCTCGTTCATGCATTTTAACTGAGACACTGTCTTCCGTGTTACTCAGGGTTTACACCGCATCTCTTGTCTTTCTGTGGATTCTGTTTCTCGAGTGCTTCATGAATTATAGCCCTCCTCCCCCAGGCCACTGCTCGAAGAGCTCAGATTCTGATTTCTTTGCATGGACTATCAGAGAGGCTGCCTAGTTTGTTTCCTTTTTGTTTTTCTTGTCTTCGGTCGAGTCCCTAGGCCTCCTCCCCCATTCACCCTTCGCATTGTTGAAATGGTCTAAGCAAACCTTGATCATATGTAATTTCCATACACAGAAATCTTCGGATCCCAGTTTTGGAGAATAAGTGGCCACTAGAGGACTCAGCATGGCTCCTAAGTTACTCTGTGACTTCCCCTAATGCATCTTTTAACCTTATTGCAGTCTGCTTTCTTTCAAACACCCATTTTCTCAGCCAGCATTGATCAAGTATTTGCTATGTGCCAAGTGCTGGGAGGAGAGATGCATAGGGCACAGTCTCTGCTCCGTGTTTGAGATCCTCATGCCATTACTGACACCATTTCATCACCTGGAATGTTCTTCTCTGTTGGCTAAAATGTTATCTTTACATTTCATCTCAAATGTTGTTTCTTCTAAGAAGCCTTTTCTATTCCATTAAAGAAATAATCTCTGCCTTCTCTATTTTACTGAATGTTTTAAAGCATCTTCCTGCATAATGATATCTTGTCTACATGTTTCATCTCCCTTACCTCGCTGTAATCTTCCTGAGGGCCAAGGATATATCTTTTCAACCTTGAGTTCCGCACGTAGCCTGTGCAGTTCTAGCACATTTGAGGCACTCCATAGATCAGTGTCTTTAAAATTGCATCTCCTCTGAAACAGAAAATGAAACAAATCCAGAGAAAAATGTTTTAATACATGAATAAATTAAACATGATCCTAGGTATTACTAAATATAGCTGTACAGAGACAAATATGTCATAATTAATTAATATCACATTTGAGTCATCTATTTCTTTGGAAACAAAGTATTTAACATATTTAAATAATATTTCTTCATCTCTTCCTTTTCATTCCTACTGCAACCAATTTAGGTTTTTAACTCTCTCTCTCTCTCTCTCTCTCTCTCGTTTTTTTGGCTCTGCTGCCCAAGCTGGAGAGTAGTCATGCAATTGTAGCTCACTGCAGTCTTGAGCTACTGGGCACAAGTGATCCTCCCACTTCAACCTCCTGAGTAGTTGGGATTAAAGACATGAGCCGCCATGCCTAGATTTAATCTTTCTACTTTTAAGAACCAGAGTGTGGGCACGGTGGCTCACATCTGTAATCTCAACACTTTGGGAGGCCGAAGTGGGTGGATTTCTTGAGTCCCAAAGTTTGAGACCAGCCTGGGTAACATGGCAAAATCCTGCCTCTACAAAAAATACAAAAATTAGCCAGGCGTGGTGGTACCCATCTGTAGTCTTACCTACTCAGGGGGCTGAGGTGGGAGGATTGCTTGAGCATGGGAGATCAAGGCTGCAGTGAGCCTTGGTCATGCCACTGTACTCCAGCTTGGGTGACAGAGCTAGAACTTGTCTCAAAAACAAAAGAGAACCAGAAATTTTCTTGTTGGCTTCTCTAAAGCCTGTTGCCAACTTTTGCTGATCTATTCATCACAACTCCACTAATTATTTCTGCTAACTCTGCTGTGCATGTCACTCTCATGCTTAGGGGCCTTTGATGGCTCCTCACCACCTATTGCATCAGGTCTCAGCTCCTTAGCCTGACCTTCATGGCCTTGCATGAAGCAAACCTTCATCATATATAATTTCTGTACACAGAAATCTCCGGATCCCAGTTGTGGAGAATAAGTGGCCACTAGAGGACTCAGCATGGCTCCTAAGTTACTCTGTGACTTCCCCTAATACATCTTTTAACCTTATTGTAGTCTGCTTTCTTTCAAACACCCATTTTCTCAGCCAGCATTGATCAAGTATTTGCTATGTGCCAAGGAGGGTGCCTTCAGAGGCCCTTTCGCCAGGCTGTTGTCCTGGTTCTCCACAGCTTCAAGCTCTTGCCAGCTAGGCAGCATCCCTTCCATTCGGGTGCCATATCTTCCCTAGATGATAAAGGCTTACATAAAGCCCACTCACTTTCACAAAACTGTTAATGACCGATTTCACTGGGAATAAGTTCTTCTTCTCACCTTTAGCAGTTGTTTCCAAACCTGGGTGCATATGCACAGCATTTAAAATACAGATTCCTGGGCCCTAGCCTCTGGAAATTCTGAAGTAGAACTTGGGAATCTGCATTTGTATTAATATCTACGAAGAGATTCTGATGTGCAACAGTTTTGGGAGCCAGCGACTCTTGGTACTCTATAAGCTGAAGGTCCCGTTCTGCTGTGTGTTGTGGGCGTTGACATACCTTTCTGATCTCTCCTTCTGGATTATACTCTTCGTAAAGGCAGAATTGCATTTGGATCACCTGGCAGGATATCTCGTTCACAGTAATAGGATAAATTATTCAACAAGCATTTGTTGAATGAATGAATGAATGAATAAGTGCATGGGAGACTCCTTTGAAGGATAGCAGAAAGTTCTAATGTAGCCAGGAGTTGAGAGGAGGAAATTCAAGCAGAAAGGAAAGCGTCTAATACCAATATTTTGTGCAAGATGCAGGTGATAATCAGACCTCTGGGGACTCACTTTAAAATCGCTCTGCTTCCAGGGTTTAGAATATTCCTTGTAGATTAAATGATTTCGGTTTGGGGGAGATGCTCATCCTTACAAGAATTTTCAATATCTGCCTTATTATTTTGTTGTTTCATTCTGGCTCTCTGATGATCAACTGGGTGTTTTTAAAATAGAATGTTTCGGCTCTTCCAGGATCTGGTCCCTGAGGTTGCTCTGGCAACCACCTTGGAAACTCCGGAGAGCATTATCCTAAGTTGCCAAACTTCTCAGATTTTCTGGCTGCCACACCAGTTTTCAGTAGTGCCCTGACAAAAAGGTTACGATTAAATAATCTCAATTAATTAGCTCAATCTCCTAAAATCCTTTCAAACCCCCAGCATGCATACCATCCTTGTTACATGTTCCCTTCTCGACTGTACCGTTATTGAGCTCTGGCTCTTCAGCAGCTGGTCAACCAGGTATCAAACACACACTGCCCAGGAGACCTACTGCACTCTGATAGTTTAATGAAATCATAATCAATGGACCTGTAGCTTCCAGAAAGTGTCTTTGGTTTTATTGAAAAGCCAACCAGAGAAAAAAACATTTATCTGCTGAGAAGTGTATGCGATTTTGATGGTCATGGCTAAGTCTTTGCACAGTTCCAGGTTTTGTTATTGACACCTCAGCTCTCACCTTGCTTTGATTATTCAGTGCACATGCTGTGTGCAGGTTCAGGGGTTTATTTCTGTAAGTCCACATGTGCTGTTGGTACGAGAGGTCAGGGCTGCCTTTGAGTCACTAAAAGGCAATATGAATTTAGGAAAGTTACTTTGAGTTCTCTGAGCTTCAGTTTCCTACTCTGTAAAGTAGGGATTATAAAAGCACCTACTTCAATATATGTGATAATGTAATAAAACACCACAGTGGTTGACGCTGAATAAACATTAGCCGCTATTATTATCAAGCAGCTTATATACACATAGCCCAGTTTGTTGGAAGAAAAGAGAAAAGCATGAGCTATTTTCTACCCAGATGAAATCTGTCTATTTTAGTATTAATACTTTAGCCTCACTAAGTTTTGCTCCTCTGGTTTCAATGCAACTTTTTAAAAATTAACATTTTTATTTTTTGAGACAAGGTCTCATTCTGCCACCTGGGCTAGAGTACAGTGGCACAATCACAGCTCACTGCAGCCTCAACCTTTTGGGCTCAAGCGATCCTCCCACCTCAGCCTGCCAAGTAGCTGGGACTACAGGCATATGCCACCATACCCGACTCATTTTTGTATTTTTTGTAGAGATGGGGTTTCACCACGTTGTCCAGGCTAAACTTGAACTCCTGGGCTCAAATGATCTACACCACTTGGCTTCCCAAAATTCTGGGATTACAGGTGTGAGCCACCGTGCCCAGCCTCAATGCAACTTTTAATTGGTGCATAACATAGAGCATTAATGTTGTCTATCTTCTAAGCAGCCTCTACAAGGCCCACACTCCCTGAAATTAAAGCAGCCTTCAGTTGGAAAGTCCCAGACAAGATGACACTGTTAGCTCCTATTTTTCAGAGTTTTGTATCAGAACAGTGTCACAAAAACATGTCTTTAAGACCCCACTCCCACTATTCCTTAAACTCATTGAGAATCAGCTTGTTGGGACCAACTTCTCGGGTGGCACCAAGGGAAAATATGAAAGATAATGGGGTGTCACCAGTGGTGGGAGCAGAGAGGAGATGTGTGGTGGCTCTTACCTTTGCTCTCTTCAAGGGAGCAAATACACATATGGAGCCTCACTTTTCATGGATTGTGGGGGAGTAGCTTCCTTTCCACTTCATGGTGTATATGGAGGACACTTCCTGGTGTGTGCCTTGCACACATTCCCTGTGCTTTGGTTTGAGGTGATATAAATTCTGCCAGGCCCAGGGCTCTGGTACCTGTTAGGCCCTGAATAATGTCTGTTGAGTGTGGATGAATGGAATGAGCTGGCCATGATTGAAACTCCAGGGAGATGTGATTAATTGGACCTTGGGGTCACTCCATTCATCCACCAGTTGATTAAGTTAATATTGAACACCTACACTAGGACACATGGCAGCCACATCCCAGAGAGCTGTGGGGGGCTCCAGGACAAGCACAGACTGTCCCCAGCTTATAAGTGGTTGTTTGCATTCCAAAAATTTGCCTGTAGGTTGATCATTTCAAATGAAAACCTCATGTTCAGTCTTCAGACTAATCCAGATTTCACCTTATGTGAAGGAACAGGATCAGTATTTCTGCAGCCGTCCTATCTCCACATAAAGTTGTACTCATCTAATATGGCTTCTTGAAAACAATCAACCAACCAACAAAAAACCCTTGTTCCCATGTGTCTCCCTAGTTCCTGCCCTCTCCCTGCCTGCTTTCCACGGCCATACTTTCCTGAATGGTGTGTGAAGTGTCAGTGACTCAGTGTCACCAAATCCAGGGGACATTTTTCATTCTGCACGATATTTATCTTCCTCAGCAGTGTCTGGCAGCCATGTCTCCATCCTTAAACGTTCAGTCCTCCTGGCTTCCTGACCCTACACCCTCTGGTTTTCCTCTGTCCTGTCTCTTTGCTGATCCTCAGCCTCCTTTTTCTGTGCTGTTTTCTCTACTCATTCCTTGAAGTTTGGTGAGCCCAAGGACTGTGCCCTCCATCTTGTCTCACTCTCCACTCTCCCACCAGCCCAGGGTTTCATTCACCGTTGATGTTTCCAGAACCTTTAAATTTCTCTTCTGAGAACCAGTCCTCAACATCCAACTGCCTTGGCTGTCCTACAGAAACTTTGTCTTATTCTGTTTTGTGTTGCTATCAAGGAATACCTGAAGTTGGGTAATTTATAAAGAAAAAAGGTTTGTTTGGCTCGTGGTTCTGCTGGCTGAAAGGTCGGGCATCTGGTGAAAAAGCCTCAGGCTGCTTCCACTCATGGCAGAAGGCAACTGGAAGCAGGTGTGTGTGGAGATCACACAGCGGGGAGAGGAAATGAGAGGTTTGGGGAGGTGCCAGGCTCTTTATAACAACCTGCTCTCACGGGAACTAATAAAGTGAGAATTCACTCATTCCTGCAAGGACAGCATCAAGCCATTCATCAAGGATCCGCTCCCATGACCCAAATACCACCCATTCGGTCCCACTTCCCAGTACCACCACATTGAGGATCAAATTTTGACATGAGATTTGGAGGGGTCAAACCCCCACACGGTGGCCCATGCTGAGTTCTTGTCTTCCACCCCCTCAAAATGTTTCTTTTCCCAGTGCTGCTGCTCCTTCCAGTAAATCATGCACACTGATGTTCAGGGTTTCGGAGAGTAAAGCTCATACTCACCCTCCCATCCAGTCGATTACTAACTTCTGTAGATGGAACCTCCTAAGTAGTTTTCAAATCCATCAATATGACTCCATCATATTCTGCCCCTAACTACCTGTCCTCACCACCACCATCTCTTGCCTGGAACACTACAAAGAAAGGCACGGCCAAAGGATGACTCTTTTACTTCAGCTTTGATTCTTCTTCTTCAGGGCAGTCTTCCTAGAATCCCAGACCCCAAACTCTGACCATCTGTTTTTCATGCATAACATCAGCGTTCTCCTTCATAACAACGTGCGTTTTCTACACTAGCATGTAAGCTTCACGCAGACAAGGATGGTATCTAACTTCTGTGTACCCCACCACCACTGCCACATAGGACCCAGCATATAATAAATGTTGAATGAGTGAGTGAATAAACACGTGTCTTGAATTTTGCTTGGGAATCACAGAAACCGTCTGTCACCACGGTAGCCTTGGCTTCTCCAGGAACAAGTCTGTGTCACTTGCTCCAAGAATGGGGGTTGTGGGGGCTGGGGGAGATGCATGGAGGACAAGATTCTTGGGATTAGCAACAGGAATGGAGATTTGGGGAAGGAATGGGGTACAGTATGGGGACCTTGGGGGTTTGGAAAGCAGGCTGATAACTTAGGGAGGGGATTTTGAGGCATCCAGGAGGGGAACTGGGAGGCACTGTCATGGAGGAGAGGGAGCTGTAGGGTGAGGAGGAAGTCCCCCAGTAGGGTCTGCGTTCCCCTCCTCTCCTGCCCTTCTCTGCTGTTGCTGTGGTCACCCAGGGGGTGGGGGTAATGAGAAATGGAAATAAGAAAGGAGGGGAAGTGCTGTCTTCTGGCAGCCATGCAGTAAAGCTCCTCATCAGGCCCCTTCAGAGCACCCAGTTCTGCCACTGGAGAGAGGGGGAGCCCTGCTAGGTTTCTGGGAGGGGGGAACGTAGGAGGTGACCTTTCCTTCCCTTCTCATAACACTGTCCAGCTTTTTCTTGCAGCTTCACCCCTTGCACCCTGACAGTGGGGGAGCAGTAGGAGGAAGCTCCGGTGAGGCCTTTTGTGTGTGCGTGTGTGTTTGTATGTGTGTGTGTGCATGCGTGCTTGGGCTGCTGTAACAAAAAGACCATAGACTGGTGGCTTAAACAACAGAAATTTATTCTCACAGTTCAGGAGCCTTAAAGTCCAAGATCAGGGTGCCAGCATGACTGGGTCCTGGTGAGGGCCCTCTTTCTGATCTGCAGATGGCCATCTTCTCACTGTATCCTCACACGGCAGAGAGAGGGGGAAACAAGCTCCTTAGTGTCGTTCCTTATGAGGGCACTAATCTCATTCTTGAGGGCTCCACTCCATTTACCTCCCAAAGGTGCCACCTCCTCATACCATCACAATGGGGGTTAGGATTTCAATATATTAATTTAGGGAGGGCACAAGCATTCAGTCCATAGCAGTGTGTATCCCAGCAAGGGCCAGTGCTGGCCAATCTACCTCCTTTCTCCTTTGACACTACTACGCTTATACTTCTATTTTGCTTCTCCCTGTGTTCATTCACCCTTGGGTTATATAGTCACTTAGATGTTCAGTTTATCTCTCCTGATCTATTGTAAGGTTTTTGCTGGGCCTCCTGCCATATTTAACTCAGGGCATTGGGTGCTCAAAGCTTGGAGAGTTGAGCTGAGTTTGAATTTGCACGGATTCTTCTTGTCCACGCCCTTTGTGACCAACTGTACTCACCTGTAAGGGACCAGCCAGAGCTAGAGCTTCATTCTGTGCATGTGCAACAGACAGACACTAAACTGGGGCCGGACCTACTGAACCTGCGCCCTGCTAAATTAGTGTTGCGTGAACACCATTTCTTAGTTACTGGGATGGCTGTTACGGTTTTTCATATTCAGGAATCAGCTCAGCGGTGGTGGTAGCTATGCTTGTGTGGGGAATGACCAAAGGACCAGTTTGTTTCTCTCTCAACAACAACAAAATTGCACGGTGTGCCAGCCACTGTTCTGGGACTTGCGGGTAAAATCATGAACAAGACAACCTGCCCTATGGAACAGTCAAGTGTGAGAAATAGATAGTAAGCAAGTAAACAGACGCACAATGGGTACGTTTTCAGATAATGATGCTAAGAGCCATGGAAAAATTAAGGCAAATAAGGAGAGAGACAATACTGGATTGGCAGGGAGGGCTCATCTGAGGAGGTGACCTTGAGTAGACTCTTGAATGACGAAGGCACTGCCATAGGAATGTCTCAGGAGGAGCTCTCCAGCCAGAGGCTACATACAGCACGTGCTCAGGCTCTGAGGTGGGAACAAACATGCTGGGTTTGAGGAACAACAAAGGGCCCAGTGTGGCTGGAGTGGAGTGAGAGGGGTGGGTTGTGGGGCCTAAGGCACAGAGGCCAGATCGTATGGGGCCTTAGAGACCGTCGTAAGGAGTTTGGGTTTTGCTCTAGGAGAATGAGTAGATATTGGATCATTCTAGGAGAATGAGAAGATATTGGAGAGTTAAGCCAAAAAGTGGCATGATCTAATTTATGTTTCAAAAATATACTTTGTGGCGAAAAATAGCTTTGGGTAGAGTGAAAGTGGGGGGGACCAGTTAGGAGGAGATGGGTGACTCTGGTGAGAGGAGGCAGGGACAGGGGGATGAGAGGAGGAGGAAGAGGTGACAATTCAGGAGAGAGGGGCGGTTTCTTCCTCCTGTGTGAAGCCTGTTCTTTGATTTTGGGGCAGAGAGGTTTCCTGGGACTCATGGCAGTTTGTCATAGTGATTTCCAAGACTCAGAGACGGCCCTAGGTGTTTCCACCGTTCTGCAGCGGGGATCCCTTTCTCCATGTGTGCCTGCCAGCTGGCGTGTCTACCTCTGCTTTCCCCACTACTTGTAGTTTATAGGCTGTGGCTTTTCACCCCTTTGCCTACTCACCAGTGTGAGACTGCTGGCTGCAGCACGGTCCGTCGTTCTGCTGTCGGAATCTCCCATCAGCCTGGGGGTGCCTGGAACATTGTCACCAGGCTCATTGAATTCATCCTGGCACTTCCAGTGCCTGCCATAGTAGGCTCTCGATGCATATCTGTTAAGTGAATAAATGGAGAGTTTGCTGAGCACCTGCTATGTGCCAGTCCCTGTGCTGATGGAACAATTGTATGGAGAGAGATCCACAAAGACACACAGACACTTACACTTGTATAGTACTAACTCGAGAAGTGAGAAAAATCCTACAGGAGCCTGCGGAGCTTTTATTACTTAGGAGTGGTAATTGCTGACACACAAAATGGTCAGATTCCCCAGAACACATGGTGTTTCTGGGGGATAAAAATTACTGGAGGAAGAGGATTTAAAAAATGCACAAGCACTGGAGAGTAAAGGGAAGATCTATTGGTTTAATTTTCAAGGGAGTTTAGTTGCTGCTTTTTAAAACTATATGGAGTATTTGAGCTGAAAAGGACTGTAGCAATTGTACAGGTCAAATGCCTCCTCTTACAAATAATAGTTACTATTTATAAAGTGTTACTCTGTGCCAGAAACTATTTTAAGAACTTCACGTATATTAACTCATTTAATACTCATAACAGTCCTATGATTTAGATACTATTTAGAGCTGCTAGCAGTGAAGGGCCCTGAACCACATCCACAGTTCCTGGTGTACATAAAATTAGCAGGTGTCATATTAATTTTATGGTGACTTTTAGAATTACTCTAGGACCAGTCACGGTGGCTCACACCTGTAATCCCCACACTTTGGGAGGCTGAGGTGGGAGGATTGCTTGAGCCCAGGAGTTGACTAGCCTGGGAAACATAGTGAGACCCCATCTCTTAAAAAAAAATTTAAAAATAAGATTATAATTCTAGACTAGCTGATTCTGTGCTAAGTTGCTTATGTAGCAGAGCCTTTGTTTTACAGCTTAAAAATATTTAATAAACTTTGGTGCAAATTCCAGGAGGTCAAAACATTTAATATGCCAGCACTGACGCATAGGGAACTCAAGTCGCCCCAACCCCAGGTCCCAGCTGGCGGAGCGTTCCTACTGTATTGTGCCATTAGATACTATTATTATTTTCATTTTGTAGATGAACAAACTGAGCCTATTGAGATTAAATGGTTTACCCAAGTTTCTGTCATTTCTTACTAGCCAGGGCTGCAGCCCAAGTTGCTGGGAGCAAGTTACAATATTATTTTGTCTTTTCTTCAAAATATTAATTTGCAAAATCAGACTTGTGGTAAAGCTTGGCACAGTCCAGCTAATAGGAATTACTGCCAGACTTTGAGCAAACACATATGCATGTGCTCAAATTCAGACAACCCCCTCTGCCTGAGCCTCGGGGAGAGAGGGGCTGTGTCCATTCATCTCGTCCTTGTGCTTAGGGCCCTGGGTCAGGATGTTCAGTAAATTGCCCATTTCCCTGTAACTGCATGCAATAAATATTAATTGATGATGCTGATGACAGTTTGTGTTTCTTTTGCAAATACCAGTACTCGCCATTCTCATTCAATTCACCCTCTTTTGTCTGTAAGAGCAAAATTTTTCCAACCTGCTGAGTGTAACAGGTAATTAACCGCTTAATAGCTGTTAAATAGGATAATCATCTGGTTTTGTTCCTGGAAAAGGTTCTTTAGAAGTTAATGGTGCTGCTGAAGACGCAGGCTCTTAGTAGGTTTGCTCTATTAAGGAGCATAGTGGTGCATGAGATAACTCTCTCCCCTGGAAACATCAGGTTCTGGTTACATAAGATACCTGGCAGCACAGCCTCACATGGGACACCCGGCCTTAGCGGGGCAGTGGAAGTAGGGAGGCGTGGCCCTGGGGATTTGGAACCCTCTTCTCCAAGCGGAGTAGGGCTTCCTTCCCTGGGTGGGACAGGTTGGAGAGGAGCGCAGGGCTCTCAGCTGTGCTAAATTCCCGGGGGAGCTCTAGGCAGGTGGGGGCTGGTGTCAAGGCTCATTGTTACCTGCCCTGTGCTGAGTAACTACAGGCAGAAGATGACTTCTTTCTGCCCTTGTTCCCCTTCCTGTCACCATGCTCTTCCCTGTCAGGTGAAATCATCGTGACTATTCCCTGGAAGTCTCCCAGGTTTACAAAGAAACTGACAGGAAGGATTTCCAGTCGCCATGGTGTTTCCCTGGAAGATTTATAAGGGATGGCCCATGTGAAGGAATGGAGATTTTCTTCCTAAGACATAAAGGAAAAAGTGACTGTCTCAAACCCCTGAATGAAAGGATGGCTCTGAGTGTCCCTTGGGAGAAACTTTGGCCTCCACATTCTACCTTCCATAGTCTAACTCATCTTATCCTTTAAATCTCCACTTGAGAGGCCGTCACCTCCAAGGGGCACCCTCCTTCATTTCCTCGCTCAGAACACCGGTTTCTTGTCTCCTTTTCTCCTGCATCGAGTGCTTGTGTGCTGCCTCAGTTTGTCCTCTGGCTGCCGTGTTTGTTATTCATAGAGCCTGTGGTGCACCTGCTCATTTACGTTGAATCTTCCCAGCCAGATGCCTTTGCATCTTACCTAGTAAGTGCTTCTAATCAATATTTGCTGAATGAGTGTGAAAGTGGGGGCTCTCCAGCACTGGAACAAGGCTTGTTAGACCCTTATCCCCACTGCCCTCCTCATTCTGGAACATTCCTTTTGGTGAGTGTCTCTTTTCAGACAATCTGAGTCTCTGCCTGATCACATCTGGGCATGATTTCTACTCCTGTCATCTCTGGCTCCAAGTAAAGAAGAAAAGGAGTGGGAAGCTACAAGGGTTAAGAAGCTCTGAATCACCATAAGTTGCAGGAGAATTTTCTCCCTTAAAAAATGTGGTATTATCGGAGAGAGCACTTTTATTCTCATCTCCTCCCTGAGTGAAATCTTAGGTAGTTCAGTCATTTAGCAAGTGTGTGAGGAAACTGGCAGAGGCTTTTGAAATTCAAGTGTGTCTTGATGCTGTATGAAAACAATTATAAAAGGAAGGCTGGGGAGGAGTGGGCACAGCAAGGCTAGAATCCAAAGGTTTGGTCCTAAAAGGAAGCTGCCCCCTTCCAGATCTATAAAGTGTCCATTGAGACACCAGGAGGGCCAGAGAAAGGTGGAAGGAGCTTGTGAGGCTAAAGGAAGAGGTGGCCTGCGGAGGGTGGAAAGCATCCGGCCAGAACTGGATGGGATTCTGGAGGTGGAAGGTTGCTGGAGAGCTCACCTCCATCCCAGGAAGATGCCAAAGCCAACCCTCCAAGACTAGAGACCACCGGCCGTGGGGCTGCAGGTCTCAGGGAACCTCAGGGGTGCTCTCCCACAGGGTGGGTGTGTGCGAGAGCCAGGAGCCAGGTACAACTGCTCTTGACTGCAAATGCCGGTTGCCCAGATTTGAGCCCCTGAAGTGATAGTGAGGAGGAGGCTCTGTGTGCACAGGACCCTCATGATGTGGGGAGGAGACCCACAACCTCTAGGAGGGTTGGGTGGGAGAAGGCCTGGCACCAGGCGCTTTAAAGGAAGTATCTGCCTTGTGTGGTCTTCAGATGGGATTAGGCACGTTCCAGGTGTTATGGCCTGGTGACCCTTGTATGCTCTTCCTACCTTTGGTCTATGAACCTCACCTCAAGTGTTTAACAAAATCACTTTGGAATGCTCTGAAAAATGCAGATTCTTGACCCAGAGAGTCTATCTCAGGAGTCTAGAGTAGAACCTGGAAATCCGCATTTATAACAAGTGCCCCAGGCAATTGGGATGCTGGTGGCTGGGGGACTCTGTTTTGGAAATCAGTGCTGAGCAGCCACTTGTCAAACTTTAATGTGCATGTAAATCACCAGGGATTTTGTTACACTGCAGGCTCTCATTCAGTAGGCCTGGGATGGGGCCAAAATTCTGCATTTCTAACAAGCTCCCAGGAGAAACTGGATGCCGGCACAGGGACTACACTTTGAGGAGCAGGGTTCTCAGTGGCTTACATGAGACCTTGTTAGAAAGGGGACTCTTAGGCCCTACTGAGGCCTACTGCATCCGAAACTTGCAGGGAGTGGAGTCAGCAATCTGGGTTTTAGCAAAAACTCCAGGGGATTCTAAAGGACCATGAAGCTTGAGAACCACTGCTGAAAGATGGGGAAGCTTCAAGAAATGGGTGGGGAGGCAGGGTGGGAGCGGCCGCGCTGTAGAGCAGGGCACTAGGCCCAGTCAGTCACCTCCTTCCTTGGTTTCCTTCTCCTCCAGAAACAAAGCTGAGACCCATGAATTCCAATGAAAGAAACCCTTCTTCATCATGGTGTTGTACATACATGCTTTTCCTCTTGGATCAAAGCAGGAGAATTTCCCCAGTTGACTGGCTGGGATCTGTAATTTATGCAGGATGGTTGGCCTGCGTCCCCAGAACAGGGTATAGCTGGTGAGGGCCCCAAGGGAAATGACAGTGGGGCTAGAGGTGCCTCAGCCAGTTAGTGTCAGTCAGGCTGGAAACTGGTCCCCAACAAGCAGTGAGGACAGAAAGGTCAGGCAGCTCCCAGGGTGCTGGACAGGGCAAGAATGGAGCCCAGAGCAGTTCACGAGGGTGGTCCATGAGTCTGGAGTGTGTGTGGCCGGGTGCAGATGTGTCAGGCACAGCTAAATCCCAACAGGGGCCTCTGGGCCATTCACACCCTGGGTACTCAGGAGCAGTGGGCAGCAGGGGTCCTGGTTTTGACCCCCCTTCTCTGTGCTTTTTCCTTCCTGTGCTGCCTTCTCCCAATGCAGAGGTGGAAATGAGTCCAACCGGGTACCATGAAGCAACAGAAACATACACAATGTGGATTAAATGTGCTCAGGGAGGGTAAACGAAGAAAATGTGGGGGGAGAAACCAGAGGCCTCATGGGATGAAAAAGTGGGAGGCCTGGAGAGAAAGCCCTCTGGGACTGGAAGCAGCCCGCCACTCCTCTGCCCTGCTTACCCTCACTGACCACTGGGCCTCCCCAGGCCAGGAGGAAAATTCTTCTGTCTTCAGGTCCTGGGTCACTCAGGGAGGCAACCATTTCTTGCTTTCTCTGACTTATTTTCCTTCGTGTTCTGATGCAGGCCCATGGGGAAAATGATCTGCTACTGGTTTCCCTTGAATTGTGGCCCAGTCCCCAGGGGTGAGCCAAGAGGGTCCAATTCTGGCCGTGGATGGCCGAGATCAAAGCAATACTTGGTCTAGGCATTTAGGAGAGCTGCTAGCAGTGAAGGGCGCTGAGTCACATCCACAGTTCCTGGTGTATGTAAAATCAGCAGGTGCCGTATTAATTTTATGGTGACTTTTAGAATTACTCTAGGACCAGTCATGGTGGCTCACATCTGTAATCCCCACACTTTGGGAGGCTGAGGTGGGAGGACTGCTTAAGCCCAGGAGTTGAAGACTAGCCTGGGAAACATAGTGAGACCCCATCTCTTAAAAAAAAAATTTAAAAATAAGATTATAATTCTAGACTAGCTGATTCTGTGCTAAGTTCCTTATGTAGAAGAGCCTTTGTTTTACAGCTTAAAAATATTTAATAAACTTTGATGCAAATTCCAGGAGGCCAAAACATTTGATATGCCAGCACTGACGCATAGGGAACTCAAGTCGCCCCAACCCCAGGTCCCAGCTGGCGGAGCGTTCCTACTGTATTGTGCCATTTGAGGTTGGGTGCTGGTCCCTGACATGGCAGGGCCTATGGGGCTGGGCAGCCCTCCTGGATGCCCAGACTGGTGCAGGCTCTCCCAAGATGACTTTCATCCAGAGTGATTAAACAGCATGTGGCTTCCTGAGAGGCAAGGGGCCCGGAATGTGGTTTCCTGGGAGTGCTTAGAGATGCTTTTCTCTTCGTCTTGTGGTTTAGCAAAATCCTAGTTTTCCAAGCATGCCGTCCATGTCGCCTCCTTCCTGCTGTCCCCTCACCCAGATATAAATTGAACAGGGACTGACTGCACACTCATGTGCATGATTATTCATTTGGGAATAAATGGAGAATGGATATTTCCATGCTGGGGAAATTGACTTCGTCCTGTGTGTCCCCGAGAGATCCTCTGTTTTAGGGCCAGTTTAGTATGGGCTGAGGAATCAAATAGAAGAGATAGTATCCTTTTCTCTTTCTCTACACTATTGGCTCCTGGGACAAATAAACCTTAGGGCAGACACAGAGCTGGATTATTGCTGTTGAAAACAGGCAAAGACTGAGGTTTTTTATGATTTGAGAGGCAGGCTGTTGAACCAGCCCTTGGTTTCTTTTCCCACTGAGGAAGCTGGAGCTTGGTTCAGTCAGAGGAGTCAGGAGACTGAATCGAAAATCAGGAAACCAACTTTGGTTATGGGTCATTTCATTGACCTTCATGGTAAGAGCAAGAAGTTATCCACCTGGGAATGATCATCAGCTAGTGTATGATTATTAAAAATAATAATGATCGGCTGGGCGCCGTGGCTCACGCCTGTAATCCCAGTACTTTGGGAGGCCAAGGTGGGCAGATCATGAGATCAGGAGTTCAAGACCAGCCTGGCCAACATAGTGAAACTCTGTCTCTACTAAAAATACAAAAATTAGCTGGGCATGGTGGTACGCGCCTGTACGGCCTCCAGCTATTCAGGAGGCTGAGGCAGGAGAATCACTTGAACCTGGTAGGTGGAGAGTGCAATGAACTGAGATCGTGCCCTTACACTCCAACCTGGGTGACAGAGCAAGACTCCATCTTGGGAAAAAATCATCATCATCATGATCACAACACAAGAGTGGCATCTTTTGTCGGAGGCTTCTTTACTTTGAGAACACTGTCGTTCATAGTACGTCCTGTGTCCCTGGCTGGTAGGTGTGGCATTTTACACACTCAGCATGGGAAGCTGCTTTTCTAAATATCAGACAATTGATTATTATGTTGCTGTAGGAATTTATATAATGCTTTGAGACACTGGGCTAACATATTGCGACTTACGGGATTACAGCTGTAAAGCTTGTTGTCTGAGTTGACAGGGGGGATTCAGAGATGGGTGGAGACTCCGAGTCTCACAGCTCCCACTCTCTTCAAGATATACTCAGCCGCAGGAGCTTCCCCATGGCTTCCGTGGCTGTGAGTTTTAATGCGTCTTGGTCCCAGGCATGCCGACGCCAGCCCCTCAGAAATCCTATGCCCTTGGGATGCATGGTGAGAGCCAGGAGCAGGTAGATCTCCAATACCATAGGCGCTTGCTACCTCTCCATCTCCCTTATCTTCTCCCTTCCCCTGGTCTTAGGGAATTCCCTTTCTCCACCAGGGAGCATTATTCCCTTGCTTCAACTCCAAGCATCCCCTTTCTACTTCTTTTCCTTCGGGGATAAGAAGAATCTCTCCCACAACCCCTGATGCCACTGTCTACCACAGCAGTAAAAATAAGACAGTACGGGCCGGGCGCGGTGGCTCACGCCTGTAATCCCAGCACTTTGGGAGGCCGAGGCGGGCGGATCACGAGGTCAAGAGATCGAGACCGTCCTGATCAACAAGGTGAAACCCCGTCTCTACTAAAAATACAAAAAAATTAGCTGGGCGTGGTGGCGCGCGCCTGTAGTCCCAGCTACTCGGGAGGCTGAGGCAGGAGAATGCTTGAACCAGGGCAGCGGAGGTTGCAGTGAGCCAAGGTCGCGCCACTGCACTCCAGCCTGGCGCCTGGTGACTGAGTGAGACTCTGTCTCAAAAAAAAAAAAAAAAAAAAAAAAAAAATAAGACAGGACTTGGCACATGATTCCATTATTCTCAGAATCCATAAAGGGTACCAATCAGCTGCAGGTCATTGGTGGGATAAAGCAGCAAACAAATGGGTACATGAATGAATGAGAGGATGCATAACTAAAAATAAAATATTTAGAATGCAGACAAGTAAGTAAAATTCCTGGAAAAACAAGATCGTGGATGATGGCTTAATGCTGAGCTGAGCTGAGCTGAGCTGAGCATGGCATATACTGCTCTGTTGGATGGAGGGCACATGTGAACAGGGATGGAAACCTGCTACAAGGTTCTCACACCAGCCTGGGGAGGAGGTCCAGGGCCCAATAGGGGCAGGACAAATAAAAAGGGAGGAACAAATGCAAGTGGCAGTGGAAAGGCAGGATTTGGCAACATACTTATGTGGAGAGTGATGAGGAGTCAGAGATGGTATGGTTAGTAGAAGTCATAAATTTAGGAGATAAAGTTTGCAGGTACTGGGAAGAATGTGAATTTCGGCACAAAGTGGTTGTGGAATATCCAGATGGAAATGTTTGCCAGCAAAGGAAAATTAACTGTTAGCACCTGGGCAGGAAGTCAGGACAGGTGGAATAAAGGTAGCATTTACGCAGTCCTTGCCTGATATTGTTAATGTCCTTGAATAGGGGCCCTTTGAGGTGGCCTTGTTAAGGAGCCACCCCAGGCCAGTGACTTCCATCTCTCTCTGCTTTTGCTTTCACTGTTCCACTTCTAGAATGCTGACCTCCACTTCCCACACGTGGTTAGGTTTTACTCACCCTTTCCAACTTCCCTTTGATCACAAACCTTCCATGATCCCCCCCCCCCTGGTGGAATGAATTGCAGTCTTTCAGTAATCCCACAATACTCAAATTGAGATTTAGGATTTATAACTCTAGAAAGCAGGGTATAATAATATATGGCAATTCAATAGGCTGTGGCTTGCATGAAACAGTTTCTCCCTTTGTTAGTGAAAGAATGAGATTGGCACCATTCAACAGCTTCTCTTATTTAAAAAACAGTGTTTTCCAAAGCTAAGACATGACTCAGGGTCATGGGGCTGTGATGAGTGCTTGCATCAGCATTTCTGTATTTTGCCTGGAAGCTTCAGGGGTGGTCTTTATGTAACAGATATTCTCCGAATTGGGAGGGAACACTTGGTCTGGCTGCCCACACAAATGAAAAAGCATTATGCTTGCCTGGTGGTTATTCAGCCCTGCCTGAGCATGTCCAGTGACAGGGGAGCTGTGTCCTGCCAGCCTCGATGTCTTGTTAAGGAAGGGCTGGATGGACAGTTGCGGGAGGATAAAGAGCGAAGAACAAAACTTTGCTTTTTCCATTGATTACTCATTCTGGGGGGTTGCTGACTGTATCATATGAGATAGTTTAAATCATGCTATGGTAAAAAAACAACACTCAACTCTTGGCAGCTTAAAACAACACAAGTTTCTTTATTGCTCACACTCTAGTCCATCATGAATTGCCTGGGGTCCTCTTTCCTTCCTTGTGGCTTACCCACCATTGTAAATGCTTTTTGCTTCATCAGAGGAAAAGGAAAAGAGACTGAAGCATCTTGTATCAGCCGTTAAATGGTCCGGCCTTCTCTCCACATCACTTCTGCCTACAGCCCATCGGCACCCCCAAGCCCTGAGAGCTGGAAAATGAGACTTTACCACCTTCCAGAAGGCTGAGTGCTGGGTGTGAGTGAGGGCAGCCGTAATGGCGATGGCACAGGCCTCATGCAAATGGCCTGGCTGATTTCCGTTTGGCTTAGAAGGAAGAGGTTCCCTATCTCTTCCACATCATTGTGACAAGGAGCAGCTGGGGAAGTAGGCAAGGACCACTGTGTGCATCAAAAGGTCACTATTCCTCCTAAAAGTTCCTGGATTAATAATTGGAGGAGCCTCTTCTATTTGTAAGGATCCTGTTCAGTGTGGTAGATAGTAAGAAGTCATCTTGAGAAGCCACCTGAAACGGCAGAATGAATTCTTCAGCTTTTTCCCCCACTCTCCAAAAGGCTGGAGACCTCCGGGACTGCCTGGCCTCCACGAAGCAGTTTTCCTTTACATGGAGACAGTGATGAATCCTCCCTGCTCGAAAGGTTGCAGCCTCCACAATAAATCAAACCCCAAAGAGAGAAGAAGCAGTGGTGATTAAGAGTGGGACCTGAAATCCAAAGTGTAGTGAGTCAGAGATTTATCATTGGAATTGGAATTGGAGATGGAGATGGAGCAATAATGGATGATTAGGCCCAGGGTGGGCCTGAATCATCTCTAAACATGTTAATTACCTCACCTTAAATGGCTGAAACTGATGAGTAGCAAATGTAGAGACGTGCACAGTGGAACTCACAGCCACTGCCTCCCGGGGGCTGGTGCACCCAGCCCTGAGAAAGTGGGCTTTCTCTTTGAATGGGAGGGGGGAGGGGTGGTGCCTTGGCTGGGGGGCAGATGGGGTTGGTAAGCACAGCTCTGAGCTCCTATAAGGAGATACAATAGGGACATGCGTGCCCCCTCCTGCCAGGTGGTTGAGATTCACAGGGGCTGGCCGTGCCTGGTTTACCCACCAAGGGTCACCACTTCTGGAATGATGGCTCCTTTGCTCTGATTCCTCCGGTGACTGCCTGAGAAATCTATGGTGTGGGTTAATGCAATTTATCTGCACTGGACTTTAAGAATAAAGAAGGTGCCCCATAGTTACAAAATGTCTTACACGTGTGCTGTGCATGTCTTTATTTTTAATGTATGCGTATGTGTTTCTCCCTCTGTGTCTGCCATCTGGGGTAGTTAGCTCATCTAACTAAATTGAGAGACCAAAATGATGGTCCATACCCAAATGGGATGGTTTGAGGGAGTTTGCTCTCCACCCAAAGAAATCTTACTTTGTAACCACAGGCTGGATATCCAATGCCAGCCAGCCATGTTACAAACATATACGCTTGGTCAGGTCAATGTACTTTACCAAGTATTTGTTAAGTCTCTACGAACTGCCATGCATTATACAAAGGCCCTTTGCAAATGGAAATGAGAAAAAGAATAGATGTTGGCTAAGATGGCTTGCAGAATGCTGGACAGAGGAGTCTACCTGCCCTGGGAGGTGGGAAGAGGATGATGATTCCACAGTGAATAAATTATGGAAAGTACTCCTGGGGAGAGGGTCAGAAAACGTGCTGTGAGGCCCAGAGGTACAGCGGAAGGCGAAGGAACAAGGGAGCAAGGGAGGGTGGGGGAGAGCTCCCATTAGAAAGTGGCATTTGAGGCCGGGTGTGGTGTCTCGTGCCTGTAATCCCAGCACTTTGGGAGGCCGAGGTGGGTGGATCACCTGAGGTCAGGAGTTCAAGATGAACCTGGTCAACATGGTGAAACCCTGTTTCTACTAAAAAATACAAAAATTAGCCAGGCATGGTGGTGGGTGCCTGTAATCCCAGTTACTGGGGAGGGTGAGACAGGAGAATTGCCTGAACCTGAGAGGCAGAGGTTAGAGTGAGTCGAGATCACACCACTGCAGTCCAGCCTGGGCGATAGAGTAAGACTCCGTCACAAAAAAAAAAAAAAAAAAAAAAACAAAGTGGCATTTGAGATGGGCCTTGAAGCACGTTTGAAAAGATTTTGATGGGAAGACCAAAGCATCCATGGTAGCCTAAGCCATACAAAGTACATTTATATGTTACATGAATAAATATATTTAGTAATATATGTCTCTATCTTCCTCAATATAAATGGGTAAAATGATACATTTATATCTGTAGCTTTCCCTACTGCTGGCCTAGGGGCCAAATTTCTTCCTTACAGTTACCCTTTAGCTTACAACTTTGATTTTTGATAAAATGTAAGTACCCTTGGGAGGGGCTTTTCAATGATTTTAAGCTCCTTTTACCTGTTTATACCTGTGTGGCTGGATTGGAGGCGGGAGAGCTTAGTCTTCCCGCTGCTCACTTCGCAGCATCAGGCCTTTCTTGGTCAGGGTCAGTTTCTTCCCCTCTTCCAGAGGCTCCAGTGTCCTTCATCATTGCTAATTGTTCTTTCTCTTATGTTCCTCTTTCTCCATCCACCATCAGGCAAAATGCCACTACCTCCTGGGGCGGGCCATTTTTCTTCATCCTCCTGTATTTGTGATAATCGTACATACTCACTTTGGGTTTGTGATACACAGGAGCCAGAAAAACAAGAGTGGGCCAGTTATGGATTCATTAGAAACTGTAGCAATATTTCTCCTAGTGGTCCTGCCTTGGGTCAGATGGCACATGGGCTGGACCAGCTCTTCCAGTCTTCCCAGTGGCCATGTATGGGTGACGCCTAGGAACAAGTACGATGTTCTGTTAATAGTAAGTGAACTGAGGGCTTGTGTCATTTGGGTTTGGATATAACAGAAGAGTGCCATAAAAAGAGTGCTATAAAAAGAAGAGCACCATAAAAAGAAGAATATATCAGAAACGGATCTGTCCTGGGCCAGTGACTCTATGTTGCTGCAGGGAGGGCCTTCATGTCACCAGCCTGTGAGAGGCAGTGTCCAGGCAGAAGTCAGCTGCCGTAGAAGCAGGAGCGGCTTTCCCTCCTCTAACCCAGGGCTGTGTTTCTGCTCCCTCTTCAGCTGGTGCTGCCAGAATACTCCATCCATAGCCTATTCTGCATCATGTTCCTGTGTGCGCAAGAGTGGCTCACGCTGGGGCTGAATGTCCCTCTACTTTTCTATCACTTCTGGAGGTAAGTCGGACTGGGACTGGCCTATCCTTTCTGTTTTCTGCCAGGGCAGCCTGCTGTCCAGTGATGATGCCCCCCAGATAGACAGCTTCTAGTGCCTTCCAATCATCCCCTCCTTTTGCGTCTCTGTCTTTAAAGCCCCTTCCCTTGCTCCTCCAGTAAGGGAAGGCCCTCTTGCTGGTTTCATTAGCCACAACCCCATGACTTGTGGGTCAGTGTTAAAAGCAGCTACAGTACAACAGCCAAAGAGTGGAACCAACCCAAATACCCATCAGCTGATAAATGGAGAAACAAAATGTGGTATATCCATGCAATGGAATATTATTTGTCAATAAAAAGAAATGTAGTACTGATACATTCTACAACATGGAACCCTAAAGAAAATATCAGTGAATGAAGCCAGACACAAACGGCCACATATTTCATGATTCTATTTATATGAAACATCCAGGATAGGCAAATCTATAGAGACAGAAAGTAAATTCATGGCTGCCGGGGGCTGGTAGGGAATGAGAATAGGGAATGGCTGCTAATGGGTCTAAGATTTTCTTTTAGGGTGATGAAAATGTTCTGAAATTAGATAGTGATGATGGTTGCACAACTCTATGAATATGCTAAAAACCACTGAACTGTACAGTTGTACACTTTAAAAGGGTGACTTTTATGGTATGTAAGTTATGTCTTAATAAAATAAAAAGCACCTACCAGATGGGCTGGATTTTCTGGGACAGTTATAATTTCATATCTTCTATTCCCTGCTAAGACCATGCGTCAGATCATGTGATTTTTGGATTTTTGTAAAATAGAGTCACCATATGGACACAGGAGGCAGAGGTGGAGGAATACCAAAGTCGTAGAGAAGGTATTTGTGCAGATAAGTTTGCCTGCCCTTGACCCTTTGCTGTGAGAGCATTGGACCCCAAAGTGTTTTATTATTGTACCATAAAATCTGCCTTGAATTTAGCCACACCTAAAACATGTACTCCTTCATTTAGAAAACATATGGAATACATACTACATGCTGGGCATTGTGAGGGATTTCAAGTTAAGTGCAAAGCAAAACCTTTAACCTTAAGGAACGTACATCCTAGTGGCAGAGGGAAATACATTCTTAACAGACATATGAGGAATACAGATAGGAGCATAGAGAAAGAAACACTTGAATTAGACTCAAGAGTGACATTGGAAAAGCATGTTCCAGGGCAAGGGACCAGTTTGCAAAGACCCAGAGGTCAGAGAGCACTTGGTGTGTTTGAGAAATGGTAGTTGTTCAGTGCGGCTGGATGTAGGGTTCTCGAGGGGGAAATAAGGAGAGGGTTGGCAGATAGCCGTGAGTATGGTGTGGAGGGCCTGAAATGACTTGATAGGGAAGGTGGAATTAATTTATTCTGTACTTAATGGAAAACTATCAGAAACTTTGGAAGAAGACAATGGCATTACCTGATCTGATTTTTAGGAAGGTGGTCTGAGAAGCAGTATAAAGGATGGGTTAGACAGTGAAATATTGAGGATAAACTGGGAGGTTATGTGAGAACTCCAAGTAGAGAGATGAGACAGCTTGACCCAGGTAGTGGGAGTCAGAATGGTAAGCGAACAAGAGAACCCGTGGAGGTGAACTGGACAGGGCCTTGGCCCATAATTGGGTGCAGGTGAGGGAGGGGGAAGCCTCTAGGCTGGGTGACTGGGAGGTTGATGGTGCCATTGACCAGGACCAGCAGGGTAGAAGAAATCTCACATTTAGGGAGGAAGGAAAAATATTTGGTTACATAGAGAAGCCTCACTTTAAGTAAAGGCAATCTGCTATCATCTGAATTAGAGAGACATCAAATAGAAGTTATGGGGTGGAAATGTATCGAGTCCCCACTCGGGATCCAGGATTCACAACAACCAAGTGAGCTGGATTTCGTTTCTGTGTTTGACACATGGGGACACAGAGACTCACAGAGTTATGTCAGCTGTCCAGCGTTGCTCATCTTGGACGTGGCTGGGTTGAGGTTCTGCCCCACCTCTGTATGAATCCCAGTCCAAGTCCCTGCTGCCTGACACACTGCCCCAGGGGCTGGCTCTTCTCCCCAGGAAAGGAGTTTGTCCCAAGGTCCTTCAAGTAGGGGGCTGTCAAGCCAGGGTATTGGAAATATGGTTAATTGGCCACACATGGATCAGGGCACTGCTTCGTAGGGCGAGCGCTTGTCCAAGAGGGAGGAGAAGGAAAGGCAGCCAGTGTCCTTAGACTTTGAAAGTTTATCTCTATGGGAAAAGGGAGGGGCTGTAGTGTCCTTGCCAATAGGGACTTTGTCTCACCTTTTTTGAATCCCTGACAGGATCTAGTCTAGTTCCTGGCAATTAGTAAGTTCTCAGAACATGAAAGAAAAAAAGAATGAGGATGGGGAGGAGTCCTTTAAAAATCAGAGCCCTTGTATACCCCTTTCGCCCTTTCCACTCCCCCTCCCTTCCAGCAGGTCCAGTCCAGTGACATGTCTCGAACAGAGAAAGTCCCCTCCTACTCTGGCTCTTAGTTTGCTTAAAGGAAATAGAAATGTCTGCTGTTGACTCAGTACCTGTTCTTCCCAGATTGTTTCTCTTCACCGCTTCACATAATGGTCACAATAGTGCTTTGAGGTGGGCAATTCCATCCCCATTTCACAGATGCGAAACTTGAGGCTCAGATAGGCTCAGACCCAAGGACAGGTCACTGTGGTGACTGGTGACTGGCAGGGAGCCGCTTGGCCACCCTGCCCCTCTGCCTCCACTTAATGAAGTCACCTGGGGAACAAAACCACAGTGAGAGCAAATAGCTTTTGAGATAGGCTCCCAGGAAGAGGAGAGGTGAGTGGTCTGGAGGACTGTGAGCTGGCAGTTGTCATCGAATCTGGCTTGTGATTTCTTTTCAACACAGTGTCAGTGACAGATAACGTCAGTGCAATTCTCTGAAGGGGAAGGAGGAAGGAACTGCGATGCCACATCTGCGAGTTGCTACATTGCAGGGATGTTCTTCAAAGCCAGTGGGATTCATCTCCCGGTTGGAGCCCTCTCCCTGGGCCCATGCTCACCATTGAGAACCACTGTCTGTCCCAGAGTCTAGGGAAGCCATTTATTTGCACTCCTGGCCTCTGGTGCCTTTACCAGAATGACTGAAAAAGGAACTGGCTGAGAGATTCCAGCTGCACCTTGTTCTTGGGCTCGGCAGGAGGCTGTGGCCAGGGTCCTGGGGGCAGTGTCCTGAGGGCAGCGACCACTTCCCAAGGGGCTCAGGAGGCTCAGACTCCTGCCTCAGGTCTCACCAAGCCTGAAGGCTCCCCCTCCTCGGGGGCTGTGGCCAGGTGAGCCTTGGGAACTTGGTATTTTGAAGTAGACACGGTCATGCTATCTGCCTCCTCCTCTCCCCCCCACCCACGTTCTTTCGCTCACCCAGCTGCCGTCTGAGGCCTTACAGATGGCTGATGTTCTTTTTGAGTTCTAGGTCCCACTATCAAGAAGTAAAGCACCTGTAATCTGCTCTGCACTCAAGAGGAAATAGGATGTCCTGAAGTATTCAGGATTTTCAATGAGGGTCTGTGTAAAGTAGTTTGTAGGGTAGAATGGAGGCATGGTGGTGTCCCAGCAGCGGCGGCATAGCCCCGTACCTCTGCCTACACCTGTCCTGAGACGAGGCTCTTCCTAGACTTCCAGGCAACGCCAGGTGAAACATTTTCCCTTCCGTTGGAGCAGCTTTGTATATGGGTGAAATTGCCCTGATGCCAGTGATCGGAGTATTTGGGAACTTACTACCTGCTGGAAGATAGTGGCTGAGCCACTTTTCAGCAGCACCGGAACTGTGATTTGGGCAGAAGGCACGCAATTGCTTGGCAGGGATTGCTTGGCAGAAGTCCTGCTTCAGAAGGGCTTGCCCAGGTGATGCCACAAGTACCAGGACCTCAGAGACAATGCTATCCTTTCTCCCTGCAGGTATTTCCACTGTCCGGCAGATAGCTCAGAACTAGCTTACGACCCACCGGTGGTCATGAATGCTGACACTCTGAGTTACTGTCAGAAGGAGGCCTGGTGTAAGCTGGCCTTCTATCTCCTCTCCTTCTTCTACTACCTTTACTGGTGAGTGTCTGCCCCTCCTGGTGGTTCTGACTCCTGCAGCACATGGAAGGGAATTTCAGGCTGGCCTCGGGGAGGTGGCCTTTGGGAGAGGGGCTGTGAGGGTGGGAGTCATGGCCATTCGGGTGTGGTCCCAGCTGTCTAACTCTGGCTCAGGAGGAAGGGCTCCTTATTTAAATAAATAGGGGGCCAGAGATCCCGCAGGAGGCCTTGCCTGCTGCTGGCACATCCTCAGGGCCACACAGTGAAAACACTCTCTCAACATCCCTTGGAGATAACTGGAGAAGTGCAGTTGGCTGCTCCTTCTCCTCTGTAGGGCTTCTGCCTCTCACAACTCTTCAGCTCAGCCCACCAGGCTGCCTGTGGCCCCGGGGACTCATCCTTACTGCCCCTTTCCCCCTAGCCTGTTTGCAAGGATTCTTGGGAGCCATAACAGAGGCCCCAAACTCCCTGTCCCAGCCCCACAGTGGCTGTCATGCTTCATAAAGTGACATTTTGGGTCGCTAAATGCTTCATTTACAATTTTCCCAATATTACATAATACCATTCCAATTAAGAGAAACCTGCTGACTTTGCAGTCCTGTTGAGGAATCTCCTCTCTTTTCACCTCTCCGCTCAGAACATCCTAACTAAGCAGATAGCTATAAACAGACTGTCTTGTGGTTTGACACACCAGAGAACGCCTTTCCGAAAATGCCTCCTTCTCCTTCCTGCTCCTCTTTGACTCATCTCTGGGGACTCTCACCTGTCACTTGCGATTCCATTGTTACCTGTGGCAGGGCCATGGTGACCTCCAAACCTTCCAGTGATGTCTCCAAAAGGGCATGGTTGACAGCAGCCAGGGGAATAAGAGGAGGGGTTGGGATGCTGGACTCTACCCCACCCATATGTTTGGATTGGGGTGTGGCCGGTCAGAATGTGGCTGCATTTGTCTGGCATTTTTAATTTTTAATTTTTTAAAAATTTTTGTTTAAAGATGGGGTCTCACCATTTGGCTCAGGCTGGAGTGCAGTGGTGCGATCACTGCTCACTGCAGCCTTGAACTCCTGGGCTCAAGCGATTCTCCCACCTTAGCCTTCTGAGTAGCTGAGACTACCAGTGGGTATCACCATGCTTGGCTAATTTTTTTTATTTTTTTTAATTTTAAAATTTTTTGTAGAGACGAGATTTCACCATGTTGCCCAGGCTGGTCTCGAACTCTTGGGCTCAAGTGACCCTTCTGCCTTAGCCTCCCAAAGTTCTGACATTTAAAAATGAGCCAGACTTTGCACTCAGAGCTTTACATGTATTGCTCAATTTATGAGATACATACTATCCTCATTCGCATATGAAAAGTGAACTGAATCTGAGAAGTTAGATAATTTTCCTGAAGTCACAGCCAATAGTATCTGTAAGTAGTCCATCTTGAGTCCCGATTTCAAAGACTGGACTCCTTTTTCCTTTCTTTCTTTTTTTTTTTTTTTGAGTGTATCACTCTGTCTCCCAGGCTGGAGTAAAGTGGCAGGATCATAGCTCGCTGCAACCTCGAACTCCAGGCTCAAGGGATCCTCCTGCCTTAGCCTCCTGAGTAGCTGAAATGATAGGCATGTGCCACCATGCCGGCTAATTTTTGTATTTTTCTGCAGAGACAGGCTTTTGCCATGTTGCCCAGGCTCATCTTGAACTCCTGGGCTCAAGTGATCCACCTGTCTTGGCCTCCCAAAGTGCTAGGATTACAGGCGTGAGTCACCGTGCCCAGTAGCTCTTAACTGCTGACTGTTGTAGAAAACCTCTAGAAAAGTGTTTATCGAAGTGAGTGGTAAGGAAGGGAGGAAGGTGTGCTTTTTAAAAATGCAGATTCCTGGGCTTGTAGCTACCTATTCAGACTTTCTAGGTCTGGGCCTCTGCATTTTAAACAAGCTCTCTGGACAATCCTGATGCTCACCTTGGTGGCTCTGGAGCATTCTGCTTGGTTCTGCCTTCCCTCCCCTTTATATCCCTAGTGTCTGCAGACTCTGTGGGGTGCTCCGGGGATGTTACTGCTCCAGCTTGCAGGGGAGCCTGATTGTCTTTGAAGCCTTGGCAGATTTCCCCGGTGCCCAGTGGGTTCACCTAAGTCTTTCTAACTCCAAGTCTGAACTATTTAACATCCAAAGGCTTGTCAGATGGGTTCCTGTCTTGGGAAACTACAGAGCATGGACAAAGCCATCATGGGCTTAGCGACTTGACACCTTGGAGGTTAGGTGTCTCCCCCTGCAGTGTGCTCAACCCTGCTTTCTTTGTCGAGCCACAGACTTCCCCTTCTGTAGGGTCATGGGCTGAGTGGCCTGTCCCCAGAGACAGCACTGTCTCCCCCTCTAAGCCAGCAGAACACCACCAGTGTTTTCATTAGCTCCTGCCCTTTAGCCTGGGATCCACCTCAGTGTGGATGAAGACAGAGCAAGACATTTCCCTCATTTCAGTTTTGTGCAGAAACAGCCGGAGCCGAGGCGTCACCGGGGAAGAAGGCCTATGAATTCACAGGGAGGGAAGTGACTGTGGGTGCTCAGCTGTGGGGGAGTGGGGGGTGTGAGGGGGGTGTTGGCAGCTTCTCTCGGTTAGATGGGCACGATCGTTCTGAACCGAGTATGTTCCAGACATTCTGTTTGACTGTCCTCTAGTTCATTACTTCAATTTGGCCCTGCCTTCGTGTTACATGTGCTAGTTACTTTGTTTCTGAAACACAATTGGAAACAGTCAGTTCCTGCAGCCTCACTGGGACCCTGGGTGGTGGCCACGGACACCTACATTCTTTGTCGAATCTGGCACCTTGCTGCTCTTCGGGGCTCCTTAAAAGACTCTGTTTCTCCCACCTCAGGAGCTGCCGGCCCCTCAGATCCAGAGCTGGTGGAGAGCACAGGAGCGTCAGCACAGGCCACTGTGGCAGAGAGGGAAGGGGACCCATGTGGATGCAGAGCCACGTCTGAACTGAGCTCAGGCTAGAGACCCACATAACAGCAGTGGGGGAAGACGAGCTTGATGGTTACAGTTTGAGCCTCCTGGGGGGCTCCTGAGGACCTTGGAGAGGTTAAGAAATGTGTCTTAAGTCCTGGCTAATAATTGGCGCCATCTGGCTTCAGAGCCTGTGCTCTTTCGTCTATCCTGCTTGAACCACATGGCACCCATCAGCCCACTTCTCAGTTTGCCTTGTGGATCAGGTGATATTTGCAGGTTGTATTAGAAGGGGGCGAGCTGATGCAGATACTAGCTAGCCAGCCCAGTGTGCACAGTGTCTGCTCTGTGAAAAGATTTTTTTTCAAACCTAAGGTAGTAGGACTACCCTCCTGCACAGTTATTCTGGATCATGCCTGTCCCCCCTCAGGTTTATTTCTCTCCATCTGCAATTATGTTATTTATGGTTTACTTGTTCCTTGATGCCAGAGACAGTGTTGGTTTCATTCACCTCTGCATCTGCGGTGTCCTGGCCAGTGCCTGGCGCTCACTGAGCCCTCGTGGTTTGCTGCTACAGCTTTGCTGTATGCTTCCTCACGGCAGGAATTGGGGCTGCACACTCAGCATTTTTCCCAGCAGGGGAGAGTAGCGTCTGGCATGCAGCAGGTGCTCAATAAACATTAAATGAAAGAATGAATGAAAGTGAGTAAACAAAAGTATCCACGTGAGGCTTAGTACTATCATGTAAAAGCACTGACTTTGCAGTTAGGATGTGGCTTCTCCCCCTGCTGTGACTAGCTGTGTGACCTTGAGCGAGCCACTCCTCATCTGGCCCTCAACTTTCCAAGTAGAGCAAGTTCCTCTTGCTCCAGGTCTGACCACTGGTTCTCTGTGCACATGAGGTGTGTCGGCTTCCCGAAGCTGGAGTTTCAGCCACTCAGAAGAGCTCCCTGGGCCTCCACAGCGCCACAGGGTTAGGAGTAAAACCTTTTCATTCCTTTCCTTTGGTTTTACTTCTTAGATGAGTCTTTTTTCTCACTATAATGTGAAAAGGTGGTTGGGCTTTTTTCTGCCAGATAGACAGAGGTATATTTTGGTGCAGATCATTCCTCAGCTTTGCAAAATTAACCTGAAGTTTTCACCAAGAGCACAGGGATACATGTCCCCTTCATCACCACTCTTAGTAGTATTGGGGCAATACTTAAGGTCACATGCTTTTAAGGTCTGTTTAATTCCTGGAGTCCATTGAAAATAGGAGAGCCAGGGAATTACCCAATCAAGAATTCATTTAGTTCTCATGCCCAGAGGGCTTATGTTCCCACACTGGCCTTTGCAATAGTGCTGATGATCTTTTCTCCAGCACTGACATATTATCCACCTTCATCTGGGAGGCCCTGGACACAGCCGTCAAACAAGCGTGTGGTGGCTAATGGCATAAAGCATCCACTGCACCCCCACCCCCAGACCTGCCCTGCAATTGCACGAAAGAAAAACAACCCTAATCATCATCCCAATGAGAATAATAATAGGCACTTAGAGCAATTACGTCTTTTATCCAAGGGACACAATATGCTATCCCCAAAAATGTTTATTCCGGCGTTGTGGGAAGTAGAAGGGGCACAGTAGTGGAGTGGGCAAGATGCTGTAGTGACAGGAATGAGGGAGAAGCCAAGGGGTCTGGCCGCTGGAAGGTCCCTCTCCTGAGGGGCAGCCTGAGTCCTCTGTGGGCTTCCACTAATCCCTTCTTTTCCTTTTATTTTTGCATTCAGCATGATCTACACTTTAGTGAGCTCTTAACACAAAGGCCATGCACGTCATCAGAGACTGAGATGGGAGAGGCCTGAGACCGAGAGGTGCATTTTTGCTGGTGACTGGAGGAGGGACCAGAATGGGAAAATGTGAGAAAGAGACCCGGCAGGCAGTCTGACTGAACAGGAGCTGGGATCACGGAGCAGCCGGGAGCCGAGTTAACCCTGCGTGTCTGTTGTCGCCCTGTGTGTCAATCTTTGGTGTTCGAATCCCACACATGGGGTCACAGAGCCCTTCTGAGCATCAGTGGTGTGGGGGAGTACGTGATGAAACACTAGACCTCTCTTGAGAGAGAATTGCTGCTTCCTGAATCCACTTCATTGAACAGCACTTTGCAAGTTCACACTGGGTTCCTGGGCCATGGGAGCAGAGGCTGGAAGGCTGGAAGGTGCTTGCTAAGGAACAGAATGACCCAGAGTCAAGGCCAAGTCTGCAGGGACCTGTTGAAAACTGAGGACGGGTGAATATTGGAAAGATGGATTTTTGAAATGTTTGCAACATGTTCAAAGTGTTAGTTCTCCACCACACAAGTGTATTCTTCTTTTGCCACCTCAAACCATCACAGAGTCATTTAATGCAAATCAATTGGTCAACGCTAGTCAAAGCTATGTTCTTATAAAAACCCCAGACAGCTCAGAGCTCAGAAAATCCTGTGGAGTGGCTGCTCTGTACCGTGGGCATCCGGCAGCCAGGAAGGGCGACAATATAATTATAACTTCGTTTTATGATGCTGCATCATTTGTACTGTTTAGGTCGACATGAGGACATCATCTTATTTAGAATTTTCCATTTGGCATTCTCTTTCGGGTGGGAGTTGTGCTGGGGGTTGTAAATAATGACAAGGCTGAGATTTTTATGATGTTTAAATTGGGCGTAATGATTTTGACCTTATTCCCCAAACTTCTTTTCTTTTCTGCTGTTTAGCATACACAGGCTATTTATACACGTCCCCAGCTCCCATTTGAAACCTGTGACTCAGGTTTATGAATGGTGTTTGTGTAGCAACACATTGTGTGCTATGTTTATTAAAATGCAGCGACAACTTGAGTGTCTCACTTAACTGGCTCTCTCATTTCAACCTATTTACAGGCTGGATTTGTCTACATATGGTTGGAAAACTGATAGGAAGAAAAGGCAAATTTTCAAAAAGGCATCGTGCTGCTAAAAATTCTGTGGAAATCAAAAGGCAGACTTTTACTCTGAGGTTTCTGGTCTAAAACTGGAGAATTTGAGGTGATGATTTTTGGAAGAAGGCTTCCCCCTTGGCCAATACCTTTTTTACTGACCAGGTACCTGTTGTTAGGGGTAGAGTTACCTTTGGGGCTGCTTGGGCCTGGCTTTGGCTTAATTCCTGACAAGACTAAGGGCCCTCATCCGGAGAGGCAAGCCTTGGATTGCAGGCTTTAGATGCTAATCTAACTGCACAGCCGTCCTGCAAATGCAACTGGATGTAGAAGGTGAATGGTCCGTGTTACTTCTCACCATGGAGCTGTTTGCTTTTATACTCTGCCTCCTTTCAAAACGATTTGAAGTGGTTCAAAACAGGAGACACAAGTGCACAAAGACCATTAAAATGAAACTAGAAATTTCGTTTTTTTTTTTTTTTTCTTTGAGACCGGGTCTCACTCTGTCCCCCAGGCTGGAGTGCAAGTGGTGCAATCATGGCTCACTGCAGCCTTGATCTTTCTGGGCTCAGGTGATCCTCCCACCTCAGCCTCCCAAGTAGACTACAGGTGCACACCACCACACCTGGCTAATTTTTATATTTTTTGTAGAGATGGGGTTTTGCCACGTTGCCTAGGCTTGTCTCAAACTCTTGGGCTCAAGCGAACTGCTCACCTTCCCCTCCCAAAGTGCTGGGATTACAGGCATGAACCACCGCCCCTGGCCTGACAGCTCTTAGGCTTATGAAAGAGAAACATCCAGATATTTCCCTCCCACAAGTTGTGATTGGGAAATAATTCTAGTGATCCGTTGGGCGTTTTGGTGAATTTTCAGTTCCTGGGAGAAGCTAATCATGATGATAGAGAAGAGTAATGAGCACAGTTGATGGGGCCCGTGCCGTGTGCCAGACACTGTGTAAAGTGCTCACATGGTGACCTCACCCGCTCCTCACAGGGATCCTGCACAGCAGGTTAGATGGTCTCATCCCCCGCTTCACCCACGAGGGGAACTCAGGAGCCTCAGGGAAGGTGAGTCCTCCCTAGATGACGTAGCCCAGAACAAGAGCTTGATGCTGTGAATACGTGGCCAAGTAACAACAGTTATAAACCAAGGCATCTGGCAGTGATCTAGATGCTTCATATGCTTTTCCCTGATCCTCATGACAATACCACGAGGCAGATACGATCTCTGCTTTATAGATGACGAAACTGAGAAGGGGAGTCACTTGCAGAGATCCACAGCTACCAACAGGTATGTCTAGCTATAGCTGGGGTTTAAACCCAAGTCTGCCTCTTCTCACATAATTTTGTTCTTATTATCCAGTCTCTTATTATTTATCCCACAGAAGTGACCAAAGGGAAGAAGATGGAAAAAGCAGGAGAAACTCCTCTGTTTTCCAAAGCACAAAGTGAGTATTTTCCTTGAGACACAAAGAGGTCACTTTTCCAAGCATGGGTCAAGGAGAGAGCTTCTTGGGGGCAGAGTCATCTCCTGAAGGTGGTGTTGGTGAACTGGCTCCCATTCCCTGAGGAAGGTAGACCTGGCGCGGCTGTGCCCAAACAAAGGGTCAGAGGGTAACCTGGAAGAGTGGCTTAAAGCTTACTTTTCACTTTGCTAAGGTGGAAGAATAATGGCACCTACCACACTGGCTTTCTTAAAGATTAGATGAATTCATACCTGCAAATAACAGCACCTTGCATGTGGTCAGCACACCTAACTGTAGAGGGCGAGTTTTCCCCGCCATCTGGGCCAGCCCACTGTTGTGTTGCTATAAAGGAATACCCAAACCTGGGTAATTTATGAAGAAAAGAGGTATAATTGGCTCACAGTTCTGCAGGCTGTATGAGCATGGCTCCTGCCTCCAGTGAGGGCCTCGGGAAGCTTCTAATCGTGGTGGAGGACAAAGGGAGAGCAGGCTTGTCACATGGCAAAGAGCAACAGCGAGAAGGGAGAGGTTTCAGACTCTTAAACAACCAGCTCTCATGTGAAGTGAGCGAGAAGTCACTCGTCCCCAAGGGAATGGCATGAAGCCATTCATGAAAGATCCACCCCCACGATCCAGTCCCCTCCCACCAGGCCCCACCTCTAACATTGGGAATCACATTTCAATATGAGATTTGGAGGGGGCAGACATTCAAAGTGTATCACCATCTTTACCCTGCCCTGTGCCTGTTCCAGGGCGAGGTCCCTCTGGGAGGACCATGAAGTCAACTGGCCATGTGGGAAAGGAGTGAAGATTCCTGGATGCTGCCGCCCTCCCGAGGCCCCGTTCCTGTCTACAGCATCCTCAATAGAGGTCAGGCTGGGACCTACCCCTCTTTTCAGTGCCATGTTCTCTGCCAATAATCATGGCCACTGCCATCACGTATTTCCTATGTGCTGGATGCTCTGCAAAGCACTTGGCATATGTGGTCTCGTTTAATCCCCACAACAATGCTGTGGAGTGGGAACGATTGTTGTCTTCGATGTATAATTGAAAATACTAAAGCTTATAGAGGTCTAGCAATTGAGCCAAGGTCACAATTGCTAATAAGTCGTGGAGCCTAGACTGCAACCCAAGGCCTTTTGACTCCAAGGCTTTGACCATTTTCTCATTCTTGAAAGGGTGACAGAGTCCAGGGAGGACAATGAGATGTGAGATGGAAAAGGGGATGAAGACGGGAGAGCAGTGCGGCTTTGCTGAGCTCACATGTTTCACAGCAAGCAACTCTATGTGAATGACTGTCTGATTAGAAGGATTTTGGCTACAGGATCTTGTGCAAACTTCTTAACCTTTAGAGAATCAATTTTCTTATCTGTAAAATGGGGCTTATAATACCTCCCTTTGAGTATTGTCGTGATAATTGAAGGAAATTATGTACAGAATGCTTGTTGACCCTGTCTCACAATTGGTGCTCAACAGATCTTGGTCCTCAGTGCTCTCCATCCGACTGCCCCTCCCTCCAAAGAGTGGAAGGAAGGATTATGTAGATAAAAACAGGTAAAATGCACCTCCTAGTAGCACATGATGACAGTCAATGAATCTTAGCTTTCTCCTTTCCTCTCTCCATCTTGGGGGTGGACTGTCCCAGGCATGCAACATGGGGGAGCAGAGCTCAGCCCTCTCAAGAAAATCTCCCCTTTGTGTCCTATTTTTAGACTTGGTAATTGCACCAATGTTGAATAAAGTTGTCATCGTTATGACAATTTTGTTCTCCTACAGAAGAGATGAATGCAGCCGGCGAAATGCTTTGACAACAATTAATTGCACTCACGCTGTGTCTTTACACAGATCCATTTCCATAACCCTTTCTCTTCCTGGACTTGGGCTGTTTTCAACTGTGCTCTGGCAAATGACTGGGCAGAACCTTCTGCAGGCCTCAGAGCTGCTGGTCCAAGCTGGACATCTTTGGGCTGCCTCTGAGGCTCAGGCATAAGGCACTACTCACTGTGGGTGTTTGAGGGGCATCCTGGGACCTGCCCTGTGACTTGGCTCAGGGCATGAGGAGCTGACCAAGGGAGTGAGCCTTCAGGGTACAACCACATAGTCGAGAAAAAGGTGGGGGGCAACTTTTAGCTTTTTTTTTTTTTTTTTGAGACTGAGTCTCACTCTGTTGCCCAGGTTGGAGCACAGTGGCATGATCTCAACTCACTGCAACCGCCGCCTCCTGGGTTCAAGCGATTCTCCTCCTCAGCCTCCCGAATAACTGAGATTACAGGTGCCCACCACCATGCCCAGCTAATTTTTGTATTTTTAGTAGAGATGTGGTTTCACCATGTTGGTCAGGCTGGTCTTGAACTCCTGACTTCAGGTGATCCACCCACCTCAGCCTCCCAAAATGCTGGGATTACAGGCATGAGCCACCATGCCCGACCAAGTTTTAGCTCTGTCCAGTTTATCAGGGAATAGGCTTTCCTTGTGGGGGAGTGGCACATGATGGACGTATTTCACACAGTTGCATTTGCAGAGGGGAGACCTCAGTGGCCACACATCGGATTGGGTTTCAGTTGCTGCCCATGATCCAGAAATAGAAACAGGGTCAAAACAGACACAACAAAATAGCATTTTCCAGGCTTTGCTCCCACCCCCCCACTCTCTGGTCATTCCTGCCCCGTTAAATTCTGCGCAGATAGTTTTGGATACCCCAGGAGTGCTATGAACTTGACCTTAGCTGCCACGTGATGCCCACGTTTCTTCCCAGCCAGTGGTGTACTAAAGCTCACTCATACAGGTTTATGAGAGCCAACTGTTTAGTTTTTTAGGGATTTTACTAAATAGTTGTTAAACAGAGCCATTATTAAAACTGAAGTTACCTGAACTTACAATTAAATAAATAATTTTATAAACAAAGGTAACACATAGTCAAACTCGTCACTTCCCAATTATTTTACTACATTTTTTACCTGAGGCTAAGTCTATTGTATCTGTGGCAGAAATGCATGTGATGGTATGCTACTGCGCATCTCTTCCCATCTTTGCATTCAGCGATGTCCCATTGATCACTGGAAATTGGCCATAGCTGTAAGACTAGCCAGTCTTACAGCAATTCCTCTACCTGCACAGTCTCCTCTAGGCAGGCCAGTCTCCTCGCTGGACCCCAGAGGACCTCAAGGAGCAGACACATACCTTTTGGCTTAAAGAAACAACAGTCTGAAAAGGTGGTTTTATGGCCTGGAGTTGACTGCCTGACAGCCAGCAGAGAGAGACTTAAATGCCACCACAGTGTTTCCGTTCAAACATCAAACAGGAGTCTTAGCAGTAAACCTTGTCCTTTTCAAAAATGCTTGACACGTCAGAAAAACAATATCACCTTTCTGGCAGTTTTATATTTCTGACCTTCTAGAGCAGAAGAGGTAGAGAAAATGAGAGCCCAGCTAAATATCTGTCCCCACATCAAATTATAATGAAACCCATCTGCCAGGCCCCCATGCCTGGGACAGTCTGTTTTGATTGCTGCAATGAAAACAGCAGGGCAGCACTGGAGGCTTTGGCGGAGTTTTGTGAGTGGCTTCCTAGGACAGATCTTGCGATGCTGTTCTTATTTTTCCAGAGCTAAGTAGAAAATAAGTGTGATGTCGAGGTCACTTTCTGGACTCTACAAGGTAGAAAGAGCCCCCTCAGTGAAATGGAGATGCCCAGCAGATGAGCCAGATCCTCAAAGGATGTTTAGGAGCCCTGTACCCTAGCGGACCAGTCTTTAAAATCGGCAGTTCTATGTTCTTCAGTAATATTTTATGCTTGCATTAAAACACCTGTGCCCCAAGATCTAATGCATACTTAACTGTGTTATAGGTACAGCAGAAAAATTAATCGTAAGGACCCAACGGCAGCTGTAGCATGACCGCTTCTAGGTGAAAATAAGAAAATGAGGCCAGATCCTATTTTTCATTTGAGACACATACCTCCTCAGGTCTGCGTTACTGGAAAACTCCTACATAGGTTTCAGCCTCACAGTTTGAGGAAGCCCAGCCCATGCCCTGTGCAGATGTTCAGCCCCAGTTGGATAATGATACTTTCTAGGAACTAACCAGCCGTAACCCAGGAGTGCTGGTTCGTGGGAGGTGGAAGGCTGCCTGAATAAGTGCCATGGAGCTTTACACTTGACCCTGTCCTCTTCACTGCTTATTATTAGTGACTTTTAGATGAAGGCAATTGATCAATTCTGGGATAACACAAAACTGAAAAGAATTAAATCAGGACAGGAAGAGATTTTTTTAAAAAATATCATAAGCTCAGACTCACTAGAGGAAATACAATAGGCATACATGAAAGTTCTTAAGATTGGGCTCGAAAAGTCAGCAGCACAATATAGAAGGGTTGAGGACAACCATGTGATTTAGGAGGGACATGGAGAAATATGAGCCTGCCGGGCATCCAGAGTCGATTTCATAGGACTGGGTAGAGAAGTCTAGAAGACCGTCTTCAAAGATATGAAGACTCTAAGAGGGCGGATAACAGGACTTGGGTGAAAGCAGCACCCCCCAACCATCCCGCCCCTTGCTCTTCAGATGATGTTGGTTGAAGCAGTTGCTTCCCAGTGAGGGTTCTGGAGAGGTGTTAGGGAAAGGGACCATTCTGTGGTCAACTGTGTGTGGAACTGCTGGGCTAAACACAAGCAGCCCTTTTCAAATCTGTCTCAGTGGGAACCTTTAGTCAGAAGCACCAAGGGGGTACTGTTTGCAAAGCACTTTTCTGTGAAAGGCAGCAGTGGAGACTCGGCAGAGAGAGGCATGGGGCAGAGCTTTCTGGGGTTGATGGAAGACTGAGGGATGAGTGTGTACCATGTGATGGAAGAGTTCCAAGTATGGAACCAACTGTCAGAAGTACTGTGAAGAAATAGGACTTGCCCCAAATGGAGCAACAGCACAAATGGCAAACCACGTAATTCAAATGCAGAAAAAATAGAAAGGGATGAATTCAGGATACCATCCATTATAAGCCCTTTGAGGACAGGTATTTATTTAGATAGCTCCAGAGCTGGCTTTGTCATTATTAGGCCCACAGTAATTATATGTTGAATTAAATGGAATTTTCGATGATTAGAACCAGCAGAAGGCAGAGATAACCTCGTAGTAAATAGGAATCAGTATCTCAGGGAGGAATGTTAAGGCAACATGGCAGCCCCAAGCAGGCTGTGTCCTGGCAACCTCCTGTCGCGTTCAGTAGCAGTAAAATAGGCAAGGGCACGCACAGGGCATCAGCAGATTGCCCTTCACCACTGCAGAAACTGCTCCAGACTGAAGTGGAGTGGTTTATTCCTCTGAATTCTTCTCTGAATCACTAAAACATAGAACTCCTAGGCCTAAAGGAACAAAGACAGCTGGCTCTCCAGAGTCGCAAAGTGACTGTTGTTGAACTCCGTCACTTTTGTACTTTTAACAATTTAGAAAACATTGCCCAAAAAAACTCCAAACAAACGAAAAGGCCAGGGCTTTGCATGTTGTTTACTGGCTTGAGAGAGTCTGGCTGATGGCCAGGGGAGCAGCTGTTGGGGGAGTAACACACAGGAAACCCACCCACGGGGCCCCAGGTGTCTGAGACGTGATCTGAAGTCCTTCACTGGCTCAGCCCTTGTCTGATGTTCTGGCGGAAATGGTTCAGTGGCTCCTACTCTGCCCAAAAACCCTTGGAAGTTCTCCAAGCTAGGGCTGTGAAAGGGAAGGGAGGCGGTGAGAGCAGAGCAAGTGGACAGCAAGAATGACTTTAAACCAATCACCTCTACAATGTTTCCCTTTTTTTAATATCCAGCATTTTTGAGGGTCAGTCGGTCTGGTCCCAAGGGGGAGCAGGGGAGAAGGCAGGCTTGAGCTAGGTGGGTGGTGTCATCTGACCTGGGCTCAGTCAAGGTATTACATGCTCCCCTCGACCTGCACCTGCAAGAAGCCAGAGGCCTGGGAATGGGAGTGGTGGGGCTGAATGATGGGTGATCTGAGGGGTATAGAGTTGACTTCAGGGTCCAAGGCTATTCAGGAACCATTGGGAATTCTGGGGTTCATAATCTGCTGCCTTCCTGACACTGGATTTCCACCTGGGGCTGTAATGTTAATCAGGTGATCAGTGAACTCTTACCTCATCGAATGAGCTCTGGTCTTTGAACGAGGACCTAAACTGGAATTCTGACTATACTTCTTGTCAGTTGGGTGATGTTGGTCAAATTTCTCAACTGTTCTGAGTCTCTGTTTACTCAACTACAATATGGGAGCACTAACGCATACTGTTGTGAGGATGATGTGATCACTAAATAAGCTTATTTACGTGAAATCAATTTACAGTATAGAAAATGCAATATAGATATGAGGGGTTGTTACTATTATAGTCACAGAAGGAGTTGACTTTTCTTCTGCTCTAAGAGTATGCTTAAAATACGGCGGTATCTAAGAATATTGGATGAAAGTGCCTTAGGAATCGGCCTTAGGACAAGAGGGAAAGACATTGCTGCCCAGCTCTTGTTTTTTGTTTTTCTTTTGTTTTGTTTTGTTTTTGAGGCCATCCTTGGCTTGTTAGAGGGTCCTAGGCCTCCGAAAAGGTTGTCCTCTAGTGGGAGTGCAGGACATCTTTGACACTACAGTTTTGAACCTCCCAGGTCAATTTTTAACTCTGTGTCTAAAAATACAAATTTTAAAATGAGAACCTTAACAATCTTGATAGCTTTTCACTGAGAAAGATATTCGTAGAGTGGGCTTTATTAGGTCAGTGTAATTCCTTGGATAATTTTCCATATAGAATCGATAAACTATTTCCACATGTTTCCATTTTCATTTTTCCAAAATTATTTTCCCTGAGGTCAATTATTTTCTATGTAAACTTTATGACAAAGATTAAACTTATTAGTCAATTTTTAAAAGTTATAGCTTCTGCCATTGTGAGTTTTCTATGAAACCACCAATCTACCAAGTTCAAATCCCCCAAGTCAAATGTTGCAACACTAAATTCTTTTATCAATGTCTAGTCATTAACACATTTTATTGTGGGATATTTTAGCCACTGGAAATCTTATTTGAATATTTTGCTAATTCTGTTCTCTCCCCCATATCAAATTGTGCAGTTTCCATTGTTATGAATCAGGAGTCGTTCTTCAGTAGATTCATCTGTCACACTTTTTATCATGGGCTACTTTAAACATTGTCAAATTTACTTTATTTTGATTGTTTCTACCAGAAATATTATTGGATTCAGGAATGCTATTTTATTTGCACTTCTTAACTAGTGTGTGTTACTATTATTAGCAGTTGTCTTTGGACACTTCTCGTGGCTGGACTGGCTGTGTCTTGGCCAATAATCCAGTTCTGTTGTGCCCTTTCCAGTAGAGAAAGGGAAGAGGTCAGGGTCAGTGTAAAGGAGGGTTGGAATGTCCAAATTTGATTGGAGCTTTAAAATAAGATGAGAACATGCTCAGATTTGGGTTTAGAAAGTCCATTCTGGCTTTTGAGTGGAGACTGAATTGGAGAAAACAAAAATGGTTGGGAGGTGGTTAGAAACTATTGCAGAAACCCAGGTGAGAGACACATTGCAAACATTTATATAGCACTTACTGTGTGACAAGCATTGTTTTAAGTATTTTGTAAATTTCAACTCATTCTATCTTGATGACAACTCTGAGGAGGTATTATAACTATTCCCATTTTACAAAGGAAGAAGCTGAAGTACAGAAAGATTCAATACATGTCCAAGATTACAAACTAGCAAGGGGTTAGGTGTGAATCTAGAATTCACGCCTGGGTAAAGGACTTCAGGCACTGAGCCCATGACCCTTCCAGTGGTTTCCTCATCCAAGATAGAGAAGGGTGGCAGGAAGGAGGTTTTTGAGAAGTGCTATGAGAAAATGGAAATTATGGGGCTTGGGGAAAAGAGTATGTTTCTGGCTTTGTGTGTGGTAGGTGGTAGGGCTATTCTTTAAGAAAGAGAAGCTATTTAGGGAAAGATAATATATTCAGTTTTGAAGTTAAATAAGATCTAGCTGTGGTGTATTAAAGAGTCTTACTTGTTTTTGATGTTTGACTACTGACACCTCCCAAGCCCCATAACTCCCCCTCTCCCTTCTGTCCCGCATGTGAGCAAACCAATAAGAAAGTTTGCATGCTCCCTCCCTTGACACCAGCTGGAAGTTCAAAACCTGGCCTGCATTGGGAACCCTCGCCTTGGACCCAACCCCTAGCAACACCAAAGGCCAGAGCCAGTCACCTCTCCTTGCTCTCTCAAGCCATTTTTGGACATGCTTGGGGGCCTGCTCTGCTCTCCCTGAAAGCCTCGTTATGTGAGGGATAAGTCTGTTCATACCCTCTTGGTGCAAGTGTGGCATCATCTGTTCTCAATGTCCAAACCAAATATTGGGTCAGAAGTTGGTACAACCCTCATCCCACACAGCAGATTGGGAAATGTAGTCTAGGTGGGTTTTGGTGAGCATGTAGTTGTCCCGAAATATGTTGAGTTCAAATGTCAGCTGGTCATTAAGAAAAGAAGTTTAGAAGATAGTAGAATAGAAGGAGGAGAGAGTTTTCAGCTGGAGCTGTACATTTATAAATCACCTTCTAGGTGATGAAAGGAGAAAAGGAAAGAAAAGGAAAAAGAATAATTCTGTTCCTAACGTCCTTTTTGTTTAATTTTCATGTTCAAAGATGAATTTCCAGAACGTCACTAGCAGTAGCTGGTGCTGGGGGGTGGGCGGTGGGGATTGAGTAGGAAGATGTTGAAACCATTTCAGAATGAGCAGCATTACACACACACACACACTCTCACACACACGCGCACACACATGCACACACGCATGTGCGTGCACATACACTCTCTCTCTCTCTCTCATGCACACATTTTAAAAAATGATTTGGCCCTTCCAGTTTCCTGCTCTTTTTAAGCCTCCAGTGAGAAGAAAAAGGAAGTAGCAGGCCAATTGGAGAGAACCGTGAGGGGAAAGACAGAGTTGGTAAAGGAGCAAGGAAATCAGTTTGCCATTTTAAGGATATGAAAGTCTTCCCATAAGCCATTATGGTCTCCTTGCCAGTTAATGTCATTTCGAATGAAGTTGAAAGGTAATCTGCAAATAATTCATAAATTCACATGAACTCAGAACTCTGGCATAGAATGTAGGAGGATTTCAAAGTCTGACAAGGTGATAATTACCAGGACTGCACTGGAACTGACCGCTGGTATTGGAATGATCTCCTTTTTGTTGAAATTCGCTGTGTGATTATGAAAAAAGACAGTTAAATTCAGTTAATCTGAAGTAGCCAGCAGACCTAAATTGCTCCAGTGCAGACCAGCAAAGCTGTGTGTGGAGATGGCAGAGTCTTTGTGGCTGATTTAGAACTTCATACACGGAAGACTCTCATATTTCACTAATGACAAGAGCAGTTCAAATATGCAGAGAAGAATGGCATGTTCAGTTCCAGAATCCTGGAGCAGCCTTAGAAAGGGAATTGGAATACATTTATTGCACAAACAAGCTCATTTGTAGTAGCACCTGCTTTGCTCAGGCTGGAAACATATGGATGCATTAGTTGGTTACATTCATTCTGCAATCTCTTCCCTCCCCATCGCTCACCTACGGATAGCAGAAAGTGGAGACAACATAAATATTTGTCTGATGGCCCAGAGGAAAGATGGGCTTTTGCAAGCAATAAAACATTGCTTTATGGTGAGGATACTTAAGCAGACAGAATATCTTCTACAACCTGAAATGTGTGTAACCTGATGAAAAATACACGGTTTATGTAAGTTTAAGTTTCAAGATGACCATACAGGTATTGGACAGATGGCATATGTTAGATAATTAGTACCTACAAGTTATTCATCTATTTATTCATTCATGTATTAGTTATCTACTCATTCATTAATTTAATCCATAAAAGTTTATAAAACCTCTGCCATGTACAACATAAAATGCATGAAGATGAATAAGATGAGGCTTCTGTTCTCAGTCATCTAGGAGTTTACACCTGTCCATTTCTCTATTTCTGTCTCCATCCATCCATTCATCCATCCAGTATGCCCGCTGGGACCTCAGTGGCCTTTAGAGGTTTAATCAAACATCAGATGCTCACTATCATAGCTCTGTGAAACTCCGAAGTCCTCCTTATGGTTTCTCTGTGGCCCTGAGGTTTACTCCTTTTCCTGCTCTCTGCCTCTGTGCTTTAGGGCTCTCTGGGTGGTCTTTATTCCAGTACACCAGTATGGACACAAAGGCTTTCCCCTTCGCTGATTTTCACTTCTCCAATTGTTGTGTCTCAGCTATTTTGTGAGTTTAATAATTTAACTCAAGATGATAGGAAAGGGCAAAGGGAAGAGTTGTATCATGGAGCCTTTGGTTTTCACCCCTTTCTTTTCTGTTTCTCTCATTCTTGTATTTCTTTTCCAGATGCACAAATAAATGTGACTTCCAAACCTCCTCCCTCCATATATCCTACAGTCTTATACAAAAGTAAATCATGCACTGGAGGCTCAACTTTTACCCCAAGTCAGTTGGTCAAAAAACCATTTTCTGAAAAACTTTCCCCCAAAGGGAGTTCTAGAAAAGAAAATTTCTTGTCCCTAGTACTGTATATTATTTATCCATGTACTTCTATCTTAAAACCTTAGTCTTAAGCCACGGCATGGATAGATGAGTGAGTGTGAAGGAAAATAGGTGACTGACAGGTGAATAAGTAGTAAGCTTTGAAACTAGAGTCAGCTTCTATATATCTCAGAAAAAGAAAATGAAAAACTTTAACAATTATAGTTCTGTTTGCATTTCTTATTAAACTAATGTTTTTAAAGTAAGTATCTTGGCCTGAGATCATGGACAGCAAGGTACAGAAATGCATTCAATTCTGTTTAAACAAAGGAGCATGTATTAGTTATCTATTTCTATGTAATAAATTACTGCAAAACTTTGTTTCATAAAACAACAAGCATTCATTATCTTATAGTTTCTGAGGACCAGAAAACTGGGAGATGCTTTACTGGTGGTTCTGGCTCAGGACCCCTCTTCAGATTGGAGTCTAGATGTTGGCCAGGACAGCAGCCATCGGAAGGCTTGATTGGGGTGGAGGATTTGCTTCGGAAGTGGCTCCCTCATAGGGCTGTTAGCAGGAGGCCTCAGTTCCTCATAATGTTGGTCCCTTTTCACAACATGGTACGTGGCTTCTACCAGAATGATCGGAGAGAAAGGGAGAAGTCAATGTGTTTTATGACCTAGCTTGGGAGGATACTGCACATGGGCATGGTGGCGAGGAGGTGAGGCTCATCGAGGGCCATCTTGGATGCTGGCTACCATAGGACATTTACTTGTGGGCATCCGAGTCAATTTTATGAACATCTGAGAGCATAAAACCAGTTGTGTAGGTGGACTGGGAAGATAAGAACCTGTGGTCTTCCCTTCCATCCCTGCTTCTTTTTAGTTCCTTTTCTTCTCCTAGTGTTCATAGCTTAATATGACCACTTCAGGATCCAACTTCACATACTTTCAGTTCAGCATTAACAACAACCATAATAACAATGTATTTTGCTATAATATTTTTTTGAGACAGGTTCTCGCTCTGTCACCCGGTGCAGTGTTGCAATCTTGACTCACTGTAGCCTCAACCTCCTGGGCTCAAGTTATCCTCCCACCTCAGGCATGGTGGCAAATGTCTGTCGTCCCAGCTATTCAGGAGGTATGAGCCATTGTTCCCGGCCTCACTAATGTATTGTACAATTTTTATTTTTGCAATGGCTAACATTTCTTGAGCAGTTGTCTGTCTATGCAGTATGTTAACTACATTGCGAAAGTGATTACATTTAATTCCAAAAGCATATGCCTATTTTACAAATGAGGAAACTGAGAATAAGTGATGAGTCAAAGGTTATAATGCTAGAGTTCTTGTGCCATTCATTTCAAGTTTCTTTACATAGAATCTCACTGGTCATTGCCAATCAAGTTACCACATGTGGCCAAAAAGATGCATGTCATAGCAGAGAGGCTTCCCAGTTCTGAGGCTGTGGGCACAACATACTAAGCAAGATGACAAAATTAAGCATGGCAGGAAAGTTGGTTAGCATGTCTGCTCCAGTAAAAAAAAACCACTTCGTTAAGCCTAAGACTTTGCCTTAACTGCCACCATTAGTAAATAGAAATCTGCTTGTGGAGTGTGTAGATAGCTAAAAGCATTAAAAGTACGCTGAAAGATTTTCTCTCGGAATATCAGCGGTTTCAATGTATGCTACTGTTTTTTATGTTAATTTTTTGCCATCCTGTGGCTTGCTTTACAGCTACTGAAAAAGCAGGGGGCTTTTGAAATGAGACACAAGCAAAAATTCTACAGGATGGGCCTATGGTGATATTTTTCAAATATACCTCTGGTTTCCCCACCAATAGAGCAGATAAGAAGCCAGGATATCCCCATAGGAAGTAAAGAAAGAACTTAAATACCAAGCACGTCGTCCAACTCTGTTATATTTTTGTCTCATTTCATTTTAAAAAGATATTTTTATTTTGTTTTTCAGAAAACCAGGTGGCAAATATGAGGCATATGGATAAGTAGGAGACCGGAGTGTTCATTCATTCGTTCATTCATTCACTCAACAAACACGTGTTGAGCTTTAAGTGTGCAAGATGTCCTGCTGGGGGATGGTGTATTCAGAATTCATTTACCATCTTCTAATAGTATTTATTGAGTACTTTTTAGCTCTCTGACACCCTGATAGGTGCTGTGAAGGTTTAGGAAAAAAAAAAAAGTGAGTAAGTTAAGTGAGACAAGCTTCTTGTTCCAAAAATATCTTGAAATATCATTAGGAAAAGAGAATTAACATGAACCAATTGAGAATGAAACAAAATAGTCATTAAGTGCAAATTTTTCTGGTACAATCTCTGGGAGCACCAGGAATTTTTAGAGGAGGCTGATGAGGAAGGTGAGAGGAGCTGGGGGAGACTTCTTGATGGAGGTGTCACTGGAGTGGGGCTCTGATAATATTCAGACCATGCTGCTGTTCTCATAGGGGGCTACTTCAAAGAGCCAGGAGAGAGAGGTGGGGTCGTAAGAAAAGGGACACTCTGGAGAAAGTCCCACTACTCTAACTTGGTTTCACCCTGAGTCAGACATTTTCCTATATACGTCTCCCCTTCCCATTCCCCTCCAAAAGTCCAGTGCTAAACTGGGTGCTTGTGATGAACACTCAAGTTTAGACTAGGCCACGTTAGAACCTTGTGGGCCCTGACCCTGTAACCCACACTCCCCACTGGACTCCAAAGATGAGAATTCCACCCAGAAGAGGGGACATACCCCTGGAGCCTTTGGTCCTTTTCTGATTCTAACTGAAGGACCAGGGGCTATGATGGGGTGGGGTGAGAGGAGCGTGACCAGGGATTATGGCATGACAGCACAGCTGGAAGGGACTGGTATTATTCAATCCGGAGAACACAGGAAGATGAAATAGAAATGACTCTTAAGTACATCAAAGCTCTTATACAGTAAGAGGCTGGTGAATCATGCTGCTTTCTCTGAAGACATTTGAATAAATCAAAAGGGCCACTGCAAAACAGTCAGAAAGTTTGGGGTTAGCACTGTGGGGCTTCCCTCCTACCTTTGACATGACACGACTCCTTGGCACAAGCCACCTACAAGGGGACCTTTAGGATTTTCCTAGGGTGGCCAACCATCCCAGTTTGCCCAGGACTTTCAGTGTGAAAACTGGGATGGTCCTGGGCAAACCAGGGACCAGGAACACCTCTCTTGTACTTACTAGCTTGGTTCTGCTGCTCCTCCTGCCCTGCCTCAGGTGTGGTCCCCTCTAGCACTGCCCAAATGAAGGAATTGTGACCCCATCCAGATGGAAGAGGGTAGTCCCAGGAGTAAATTGAGCTGTGAGGGAGTTTGCCCAAGAGCACATGATCTGATGGATCAGGACAGATTCCTGGCCGTCGCTGGAACCCACTGTGCCTTGCATCAGATCTGGGAGGCATCAAGGGAATAAAACTGGAATAGCGAGCAAGGTCTGACGCCAGAGGTGTTGGGCCCAAAGAAGATGACACTGCAGAAAATGAATCTATTCTTCTGCCCAGTTACCTCAGAGCAGAAAAACAGCACCTGACAGAACAGGCAGATCCGCAGACTCCATCTTTCCCATCCTCACACGAGTGAATTTAGTCACAAATCTCGTGGCTTCTGCAAGACTTGTCAGGCACAGTTTCTGACAACAAGACTGACTTTCTGCTGAGTGAGCTTACTTTTCAAGGGACCAAATTTCTTTGGAATAGTTTTAATTTTATCTTAAACAGAAATTATTTTTTTAAATTTAAATTTTATTTATTTACTTATTTATTTTTACATAGAGTCTCACTCTGTTGCCCAGGTTGGAGTGAGTGGTACAATCTTGGCTCACTGCAACCTCCACCTCCTGGGGTTCAAGTGATTCTCCTGCCTCAGCCTCTAGGGTAGCTGAGATTATAGGCATCTGCCACCACATCCAGCTAATTTTCGTATTTTGTTGTTATGGGTTTTGCCATGTTGGCCAGGCTGGTCTCAAACTCCTGACCTCAGGTGATCCACCCGCCTTGGCCTCCCAAAGTGCTGGGATTACAGGCATGAGCCACTGCACCCATCCTTATTTTTTTAAAATTAATTTTAATTACACTTAAGTATTTCTAAATGTTTGACAATATACTAAGTACCTCATTTGAATTATTTTACTAAGCCCTCACAATAATACTATAGGTAAAGTACCAACATATTCCCTATATTTGCAGATGAGGAAACTGAGTTTAGGGAAGAGATCACAAGGCCGGTAAGCTAGGGATCAGCCAGTGAGTCTGGCTCCAGAGCCCATGTTTTGAACTGTGCAGTGGGCCTGGGTTAGCCTGCTGTCTGAAATGAGTTTTAAAGATTCTGGATTTTACTTTTCTGTCCAAGAGATACCCTCTATTTCTAGTTGGCTTTGGTAATCAAGTTAATAATTAATAACAATTTTATTTAGCTAATTTTATTAGAAACTATCAACAATCCTAAAAATAGTCTCTGTTGGTGATCGTGTTGATTCTTTTTTTTTCCCTGAGGCAGAGTCTCACTCTGTTACCCAGGCTGGAGTGCAGTGGTGCGATCTCAGGTCACTGCAACCTCTGCCTTCTGGGTTCAGGCAATTCTCCTGCCTTAGCCTCGTGAGTAGCTAGGATTACAGGTGTGTGCCACCATGCCTGGCCAATTTTTTGTATTTTTTTTTTTAGTAGAAATGAGGTTCCACCATGTTGTCAGGCTGGTCTTGGACTCCTGACTTCAAGTGATCCACCTGCCTTGGCCTCCAAAGTGCTGGGATTACAGGTGTGAGCCACCACGCCCAGCCGTTGATTCTCATTTTTAAAGGCAAGGACATGGTGGCAAAGAGAGGCAAAGCTATGATTCTATTTAAAGGATCATTACTGTGATTTTGAATAAGACTACACTGTGGATGAGAGTTTACTAGTGTAAATGCTATTTTTCATGCGTATAATTGAAAGGAACCATCCTTAGGCTGTCAGAGGTGATGAGAGAGTGATTTGGGACCTGAGTGCTCACTACAGGAAACTCACAGCCACATCCTCCATGCTTAGACTTCACGTTCTCAGACAGGATACAGGAGAAGGAATCTGGCCTGTGCACGCCTTTAGTTTGAAATATTTTAAGTGGTTTGAGCCAAACCAGGCACTCCAGGTTACATCCTAGTGAAAAAATTAACTGGATTGTCTAAAATAGTCTAGTCTCTGGGAAAGCCTAAGATTTTAAAATTTGGAATGACTATATGCCAGGTCCTACACAAGGGACAAGGATATAAAACCAAATAAGACATAGTCCCTGCTTCCAAGAACCATACAAGAACCTCTCTCCTCTGCAGGGAGCGTACACATAAACAAATGAAACAATGCAACTCTGACCAAGACTTGTTCTGGGCCTAGGGGGAACAGATGGGAGGGCCTCCTAAACCAGCTCAGGGGTGAGAAGGCTTGGGATTAGGGAGAGTATTTTGGGGGAAGGGATGCCTGAGCTGAAATATGCACTTGGCCCATCTTGTAGCATCTGTAGTTACCCAGAGTTAAGAATAGTGAAGAGCTTGGGCCCTGAAGTCAGCTGGAACTGAGGCTGTATCTTAGCTCTGCCCGTCATTAGCTATGTGACTTAGGTGAGCTACTTGTCCTCTCCAAGTCTCAGTTTTCTGATCTATAACATAGGAAGATGATAATACCGACTTTCATGGGGGTATCATGATGATTAAAATAATGTATGTGAAGCTCTTAGCTTCCCAGTGCTTAACTGATGTCATTGTTATTGTTGTTATAGGTTTGTCTAATAGTCCCATTGTTATAGGACCAACAGGTTCATGTGCTCCCTGTGCACTAATAGACTACCAATACACTGAGACAGCAGGGTTTGCAGCAGAGAAAGAGTTCAACCAATTTCAAGGCAGCAAAGAAAGGAGATGGGATTAGACTATCAAATTCATCTTCTGGAAGAGTTTTGGGCTGGGGTTTACAAGGGAATTGTGAAAGGCAAGGGGCTGGAAAACTGGGGTTGTGGATTGGTTGGGGGTAAGGAGGATGAAATTATCAGGATGTGGAAACTGCATTCTTTGCAAAATCAGTTTCTCATGGGGTCCTTCAGACCAGCTGATGTCAGTAGTGTCACTGGTGTGCAGGACCTGAAAGAATATCTCAAATAGAAAAATTAACATTTCATAATGTTCAAGTTGTTATCTATAGAGCAGTTAGGGGGAACTCTAATCTAGGGTCCATGTGATTCTGAGGCAATAGGCATCAAACAGCTCTGAGGAAGTGGATTAGAGAGCAGGCTGGCCTCACAATGAATGCTGAGTGTGTTACAAGCTGCATTTATTTTCATTTCTCTCCCCCTCTTCTTCCCTGATTAACTTTATAAAGTTTATAGGGATGGTTTCACCATGTGATGGCTGCTGGACAGGAGCTCAGTCTCCTGTGTGGGCAGCCAGGGCTGTGATTTCAGGAGAGTCAGGGTCACCAGATTCCTCTGGAGCCCCTGAGCCCCTTCTTTATCCTCTCTTGCTATTAGAATTCTATTGACATAAGACCAAGGCTTCCATTTTGTGATCCCATGAGCATTAACCATGAAGCCATCCAGAAGAAGTCAGTTTCAGAGGATAAATCTGCTCCAGGCTTTTTTTCCTCAAAGTAGTTTCTGCACAAACAGGTAGTGTTACTACCATGTGGGTCATGGTAGAAGGTGGAAAGACAGATAAAGAATGAGGAGAAAGAAAGTTGGGGACACAGAATCAAAATTCTCCTGGATTTGTCCAGGTATATGCTTGGTGGTGGTGCACTTGGGAGGAAAACAGATGGGGAAACTGGCAGGGTCACCCCTTGGATGGCTTGGGTGCACTTGTGCTCCTGGCTACCAGTCAGGTCTCATCCTAGGACCCTGCCACCTGAGCAAGCAGCCAGCTCAGTGGGGAGCTGGGAGTCTGGGCTCCTTGGGATGTTTTCTTGCTTATCTTGCTCCATCCCTTGGCTGGGCCCATTTCCTAGTTTTTCCAAAGCTGGATTCCAGCGATATGGGGGACAGACTGGTCAGACAGTGGCTCCTTCAGCCAAAGATTCTGTTGCCCACAGAAGCCTGAAAGATATAGATACCACAGGGCTGGGCAGCGGTGTGGATTTTCCCTGATGGCAGCCTTGGGCACTGATTTATCTAATTTCTTTGACATTTTCTTCCAGCATTTCCCCCTTTTCTGGTAAAACATTTCCCTGAATCACTGGCATTGCTTTCCTGCAATGGACTCTAGGGTATTGGCCAGTGACTCAAGAGTTGCAACTGAACCAAGAAGACCTCGTTTCTGGGGTGGCACTGTCCCAGTGGAGATCCTGGTCCTAGCCATGTCACCATCTTTGTCAATTCCCAGCCATGACCTTCTGGTCTTTCATTCTCACACAACCTTAAGTTGTGCCGAAACACCTCTCTCCACTTGGAGTAGATTGCTTTTCTGTCCTTTAAGGCCAAGTGTAGTTACATAAATCACCCATTGCAGGTGAGCAGGAACAATATTTTACCTGGAGGGCTGACCTGTATCCAAATAGCCATGTCTGAAATGCAAAAGTGATGAATAAAAATAAGCCATGCTCATTAGATGGCTCCCTGCCCTATATAGCTGCCCAAAAACCTACATCTTGTTCTGCCCAAGTGTAAATAGTCTCCCTATTTAGAAATGGCACAGTGGGAGGTAAATGAATTGGCTAGGAAAAACCAGTCATAACTCATCACGTTGAGAAGCCTAAAAACTCTTTATATGAAAAAATACTAATGCTATGAGTTGCTGAAAGCTAGGCTGTGTGTTAGGAGCTTTACATACATTATCTTATTTAATCCTCCCACCAACTCTGCAAGGTTCTTCTTATTCTATTTTACAGATGAGGAAAATAGAATAAGGCTCAGCAAAATTAAGTTAAGGTTGCTCAGGGTCGTGCAGATAGTGATGGTGAATTTGGCAATCAAACATTGGTCACTCTTGTTGGGACAAAGCCCAAAGTTCTTCTCACTGGACCTCACTGCTAGGGACTGGCCAGGATGAGGTTATCAGGTACATTTAGAGACCTGGTCTCTTATTATCATCAAATGACCCTTGGTCTGATCCTTGGCTGAACGGTGTTCTGCTTATATGAAGAATATAAAGCTTGAAATTAAATTCCCTCTTACCACGGTCACTTCCATCCCTGGCTTCCCTGGATCTCAGCCCCTTGGCGGGGCTCCTGTACCCTAAATGATGAACCACGTGGTAGTGACACTGTTGTACTCTGCCTGCCTCTATGCACTGGCCTTTCCTGGATTTCCTAATTAGAATGTCCATTGGGATTTTGAACAGTCTGATAAATAGTGCCTGTATTCCCTGTCCAGATTCTGAATCAGAAATAAGGCAAAGAGTAAGGAAGCTGTAGGCCAAGTCTCATCTTAGTTCTAAATAAAGGCTACATTGGAGAATGTAGTTTACTGCAGGAACAAACTGAATTTCTGTTGCAGGGGATTGGGAAACAAAATCCAAGATCAAAATTGGCTTGCAGAAGTTTATTAGGAGTTCTTTTGGGATCTATATCCACGGGAAGGAAGAAATGGACGCAGGATTGGTAGAGGGAAAATTCAGCAGTGCTGGTCTTACCAAAGGTCTCAACCGACTCCATGGAGCATGTTGGGTCTTTATACTTTATTTTTGTTTTAATCTAACTTCATTTTTACTGAAGTTATACATGATAATAAACTTCCAATTGTTATCCTGGGGTTACTACAAAGAACACGTCCTGGCTGTGACCACTGTAACAATTGCCAGCTACTATGAGACAATGACTTATAACCCTTCTGGCTTTAAACAAATTATTAACTAAAAAAATGCTAATACTTGTATCTATGAATATTTTAGTGTGAAATAGTATCTGTTCATATTTTACTTTGGAAGATGAGTCTCTGACACCCTCCTAAATTAATTATATCCTCTTCTTTATTTGCAGCACTCACAGTTTTATGTATTACTTTTTTCATGGACAAATAAAAATTTTATATATTTCTTATGTACAACATATTTTGAAATATGTGTACTTTGTGGAATGGCTAAATCAAGCTATTTAACTTGTGAATTACCTCACGTACTTACTATTTTTTTTGTGTGTGTGGTAAGAACACTTAAAATCTCTCTTAGCAATTTTCAAGCCTCCGATAGATTGTTATTAATGATAGTCACCATGTCATACAATGGTTCTCTTGAATCTTTATACCTCTATATGGGCAGGTCACTGGGTTCAGGCTGCTTCTGAAAAGGGCGTGTGACCTGGGGGAGGCAGCAATCTTTGGTCAAAGGCAATTCTCAGAGAGGGCTATTTGCCGAGGGCTGTCAGCCAGCAGCACGCTCCATACAAGGAGAAAAGAGCTTCAGTCCCCAGGATGGAACCTGGAGGCTCATGAGAGCATTCACTGCATGGACCTATATTCATACATTTCTGGAAACAGCATCTCCAGCATTCTCACAGCCTTGTTCCCTGGCAGGGGATTATAAAACAAAGGTCAGTGGGACAAACTACAGCTTCCATTGCAACTGATATTCATTGTCTCTTTCGTCCTCAGAAAACACCTCTGCTGGTTGAGTCACACCTCTTGCCAGTTGCTGTGACTTAGACCCTCATCTCTAATGACTCCAGTCCCAGGACACTAGGCCTTCCTCAGGCTCTGGTTGATGAACTTGGCAACTGATCATTAAAATTGGTCAGAGGAAGTGTCAAGAGGTGTACAGTGGATCACCTGTGCCAGATTTCTTCGTGTCCCTACTGAGCACAGCAGCTCTCTCTCCTCCTTCTGATCAGGGTCAATTTCCTCTGCCAAGATGGTGACTCCACTTCTTGTGAGATTCCTTGGCACAGGACCCAAGTGTCCTGGCACCATGTGTTACATCCTTTGGTGGGAATGTTCCCCCTATAGAACCTGGACCTGTAAACCTGAAAAGCCCAGCAGAGAAGGAATGGGAAGGGCAAAGTCCCCAGTGGGTTACAAGCAGTGACAGTAAATGGGGTCAGGCCACTCTAGTTTGCTACTCCTGAACCCTGGAATTAGGTTCGGTAACTCATCCAGTCACAACCAGTTGTGCCTGGGAAAGGTGAAGCAGGGTGGATCAGAGTTGCATCAGCTTCCTCCTCCTCCCTTACCCATTACCCCTGACCCCTGACCCTATTCCCGTAGAAGGAGAGAGTTGGCTCCTGGAGGATGTGTATTCTTTGGGGACAGTTCCAATTTTTTTTTTTTTTTTGAGACAGAGTTTTGATCTTGTTGACCAGGCTGGAGTGCAGTGGCATGATCTTGGCTCACTGCAACCTCTGCCTCCTGGGTTCAAGCAATTCTGCCTCAGCCTCCCGAGTAGCTGGGATTACAGGCATGCGCCACTACGCCTGGCTAATTTTAGTATTTTTAGTAGAGACAGGGTTTCTCCATGTTGGTCAGGCTGGTCTTGAACTCCCGATCTCAGGTGATTCGACTGCCTCAGCCTCCCAAAGTGCTGGCATTATAGGTGTGAGCCACCACACCTGGCTGACAGTTCTATTCTTAAGAGGAAAAGTGAGCAACTGAGCCAAGCATGTCCAATTTGCTCTTTCCAGGTTAATGGATGAGGTATCATGCCGCTTTCCCTGTGGCAGAGTGAGTGAGGTGGTGGAGAGATGCTGACAGTGTGGTGCTACGGGGCTCCCTCCACTTGGAAGGAAACAGCAAGGATTGTGAAGAATTTTCCTTCTTCAAAAACTTCAAAAGTGCTGTTTATTGAGCACTTACTCTTTGCCAGGCTCCCTGCTCAGTACTTTTCTTCAGTTATCTTCACAACAATCCTTTGAGGTGGAGACTATTTTTGCCTCCAGTTTATTGATGATAAAGCAAAGTACAGGGAAGTAAAGAAATTGGCTGAGAGTTGAACCCAGCCAGGCCCCACGGCCCAGGCTCCAAACCACTAATTTAGTAGCTCTTTGGCCAGTTTGCTTACAGCTCACCTGGGGTAGTATGTGACAACTCAGATCCTGGACCCACCCTCAAAGATTCTGATGGGCTTGAGACAAGGCCCAGGAATCTGAATTTTTTAAAAAATTTAATTTAATGTTAAGTTCTGGGATACATGTGCAGGATGTGAAGGTTTGTTACATAGGTAAACATGTGCTGCACCTGTCAACCCACCATCTAGGTATTAAGTCCCGCATGCATTAGCTATTTATCCTGATGTTCTCCCCTCTCCCTGCACTCCCCACGACAGGCCCCAGTGTGTGTTGTTTCCCTTCCTGTGTCCATGTGTTCTCATCGTTCAGCTCCCACTTACAAGTGAGAACATGCGGTGATTGGTTTTCTGTTCCTGTGTTGGTTTGCTGAGGATAATGGCTTCCAGCTCCATTTATGTCCCTGCAAAGGATATGATCTCGTTCCTTTTTATGGCTGCATAGTATTCCATGGTGTATATGTACCACATTTTCATTATCCAGTCTATCACTGATGGGCATTTGCGTTGATTCCATGTCTTTGCTATCATGAACAGTGCTGCAGTGAACATATGAATGCATGCCTCTTTATAATAGAATGATTTATATTCATTTGGGTATGCCCAGTAATGGGATTGCTGGATCAAATGGTAGTTCTGGTTCTAGGTCTTTGAGGAATCACCACCCTGTCTTCCACAATGGTTGAACTAATTTACATTCCCACCAACAGTGTAAAAGCATTCGTATTTCTTCAGGAATCTGAATTTTTAACAGGTTCTTATTTACCCGCCTGCCAGAATATGATTTCAGTGACTTGACTTTGAGAAATAAGTGACTTAATCTTTGAGAAATACCTCATGTTGCTATACTTTCTTCTCATGTGTAAGCCCAGGGCATGAAAATGAGTCAATGCTACCTAATAATTGGGCATCTTTTCTGTTCCCACTGCTGGAGGGGGAGGGGCAGATGGGTTGGAGGAGCACAATGTGAGGATAGGCAGGCTCACCGAGCTTTTATGGAGCACAGATCACCAACGATAATGCAGCACACCGCCGGTGAAGGGGCTAAACCATGCGGCTCAGACTGGAAACACACTAAGAATTTAGAAACGGAGCCGCCACTTTAGTGGGACCTGAGTGGTCAGGGAAGGGGTTAGTAGACAAGCTGGGCTGGTGGAGGGGATACAGCATGTGGGGAGTAGGACAGGGAGGAGCTACCTGGAGAAAACGTTGAAAGGGAGGAGGTTAGACGTGGAGGAGCTGTAAGAACAGACATGATATGGGAAGAAGTAGAAGCAGAGACACATGAGATGATGCTGGCAGTAAGCAGGTGCACAGTAGCACGGGGGTGTCGGCCTCCTCATTGTGGAAAGCACGAACCTCAGCCCCAGAAGAACAGGAAACATCTACAGAGAGCCTGAGAAATTGTGAAGACCAAACAAGGGACAATGGAGCAGCAACATCAAGTGGATGTTCGGCAAGCACGTAACGCGCGTCAGGCATCCAGCCAGTACTTTAGATGCAGAGAGGACTAAAACTCTGTTCCCACTCTTTGTGCGATGCTACCAAAGTGTAGAGTTAGGGAAGACAGTTTTAATGTGTTCATTTCTTTCATATATTTAACGATATTTTTTTTTCTTTTATTTTCTAAGCACATAAGGCAGACTTTGTTAGCTTTGAGGGGAATCTGTGCTGGCTAGGGAGGTGGTAAGAAAAAGGATGAAAAGAGAAACATTCTTTTCTCCAAGCAAGTTAATGCTTGAATTGGGGGGGGAATAAGACATAATAGGATGTAGAAGCTAAGACTGGATTCCGATCTTCTGAGATTCCAGGTTCTTCTGTGTGAGCTTAATGACAATGAGATTGCTTGTGACTTCACTCCTCTCAAGGTTTTGGCTGTGTTAGGTCAATGCATGGGGAAGGTATCAGCTTCCCCACTGTGCAGTCAGTGTTGGGCAGAACCAGAGGCAGGACCTGAGGGCAGGACAAGCTGGGTGGGTGGGGGGTGGGTGCTCCTGCTTGATTCTCTCACCTGACCCTCTTTGGGAGCGGGTTATGTCCCTGGCCTTTCAGACCTAAGCAGAGAGGGAATTTCAAGTCAGGTGGCACCTGTACAGTCTACGGAATAGGCGCTGTCCTGAAGCTAATGAGGTCTGGAGTTGATGCTGCCTGCCTCACCTTTCTCTGGTCACTTTCATGTCACTCACCCATCCCAGATGCCACGGGGCTTCCTGCCCCACTCCACCTTTTCCTTCCTGTTCCTCAAGAAAATGGACTTCTTTTCCTAGGCCCCCCATCTCTACTTTGTCAGGGGCATTCTGAGCATGGAGGCTAATCAAGATATTCTCAGTGTCCAGAGGAGGCCTAACATGCCACCTCTTCCAAGGGCAGTGTATTTTAACTCAGACCCAATGCCCCAACCAAATGAAAGATCTCTAATCTGGAATTTTCAACATTGGGGCTGGTGGGTCGGGGTGCACCAGATCTCAGGGGTTTTTTTCCAGAAGCCTTTCAAGTACCCCAGAAGGCTGACTGGTCCACCAAGTGCCTGCGTGTGTGCAGTCAGGAAGCTTGAGCCTGGGTTCTGCCTGGGGCAAGTCGCTACAACTCTCAGTGCCTCAGTTCTGCTATTTGTAAAATGGAGAAGGCACCTCCTATGACGTCAAGTCACCGAATCGTTCCCAGGTAAAAATGAGATGGAAAGCTTCCTTGTTAACCAAAATGCATGCTTTTCTTACTGTGTGGGGGATGCTGGCTGGCAACAGCTGTGAAGCGCAAGGCCGGGGGGAGGCAAGAGGGTGCTAGTAGGAGGAGAGCTGAGGAAGCAGAGTAATCTGCAGAGCGAAAGCAGGCTGTGCAAAGAAGGGGCAGGTGGCCTTTCCAGAAATTTATACACGGCTGTCTAATTGCACACAGCACAGGATTTAATGCAGCCTGCATGACAGTTCCCTGCCTCCAGCCCCTCCTCCATCACCCCCTGCAGCTGATTGAGAAGTTGAGTTTAGGCATTAAAAGGGTGTTTTTGCAGGAGCAGAAGTTATTTCTGCTTCCATGTCTCTTATTGTTGAAAAAAGAACAGAGAAACTTCCAGAAACATTACTTTGAGGAGAGGGACTTGGTACACCTGCTGACAATGAGGCAGTGAGAGGAAGACACTAGAGAAATCAGCTCTACTTGGAGGGATCCCAGGTGGGTGCCCATAGCCCCCAGGGACCCCACAAGACTGCTCACTTGGGCTGACCTTAGCAAAGACTGGACCAGCTTGGTAATTATTCAGAGACTATTAAGTGCATGTTGCTTGTGGATTAATTAGTTTAGAAGGAGGAAGGAATTAAGTGGCATCTTAACATGATGGGAGGCTTTAAGATATTATGAACCACACTTAATCCAGCCTCTCTGGTAAATTTGTAAGCACACTTAGCAAATAATTGCATCCAATTATAATTGTAATTATGGCTGGAGGTAGCCGCAAGTGGTTTTAACACAAGCAAGTCACAGTCTCAAGGATGTATAATTCACATCAAATATACAGGGCATTTCAGACCCAGGGGGTTGGGAGAAGGAGGAGGGGGAAGAGCAGGAGAAATTAAACAAGGGTGCAAGAGAAAAAAATGAAGTAACAGGGCATAACAGCATCCTTTCCTCTGCTGATTGAAATTCAGTAGAGAAGCAAAGAAACCGTGAAAACAGATTGAAAGTCAGAGTAGACAATAAAGATTTAATCCCCAAATGAAATTAGTGAGTGGATCTTCCATCACAATGAATACAATGAACCTGTACTGACTTCTGAATTAATTTTCATCTCAGTTGAAAAAGCACTTGGTCTTTACCAGCTATCTGGAGATGACGCACACAGTTGCCTTCATTTGGGTTGTGTTGATCCCAGGTTTCTGGAACGCTTGTCCTTACTTCAAAGGATTATAGTTTCCACTCTGACACTCGAAGAATAATCTGTTCAGCAGGGCGAAGAGAAAGCCTCGCTGACTACAATCAGATAATGTTGTTAAAAGTCCTTCCAATAAGCTGTCTCATTTAAGGCTACATGGAACCTGAAGAAAAGGGCTGATAAAATTGGAACATACGGTCTTTCCACTGTTTCCAGCATAGGTAACAATGATGACCTAGTAATACCTGAAATTATAAAGGGATTTCTCCTTAGGAAGGTGTTTAGAGCTAGTGGTTTCCACGATTAGAATCGTCCAAGGAGTTTAAAAAAAAATGCCAAATGCCCTCACAGCTCCACTCCTCAAAGATTTTGATTTAATTGATGTAGAGTGGGTCGTAAGCATGGGTATTTGTTAATTTGCCGAGGTGTTTTTTTATTATACAGCTAAAGTAGGGAAGTGCTGATTTATAGAGTTTACCTGACTGCAGTTCCTTATTGCAGAGGCTGGGCCACCCTAAGATGTTGATATTCAGCAGATTTGGGGCGGGCCTGAGAATCTGCATTTCAAACAAGTTCCCAGGTTGTGGTGATGCTGCTGGACCTAAGGACTCTCTTTGAGAACCACTGTCCTATAGTACTGTGTATGGGCCCTGGCCCTTCAGCTTTCTGATGGTTAAAAGTGGCCATGCCCAGTGGCCTGCAAAGGTGAACTGTGGCTGTGGTTCCAGCACCATTTTGGATCCTCCTTGAGTTGCTCCAAATTGGCTTCTTTTCTCCTCTGGGTTCTATCTGGCTCCTGGCTCGTGGCTTCCTTTCCTGCTCACCAACAGCATTTGGCTTTTGGCCCTGGCTTCCCTGGCTCAGACTCTCTCGGCACTTCTTCAGGTCTCGGCTTGGTCTTCCCCCTCTGACTCTGCTCCTGGATCACTAAGAATGGATTCCTATCCCAGGCTGCTGTCCCTGGAGCCGGCCTCCAGCACTGGCTCACTTGCCATGCCTCCTTTGCCCCTACAAAAGCTAAAAGGAAGATGGATAGTGACCGTGCAAACAGTGAAAATACTGGTGTGTTTCTCAACATTGCTCTCATGCTTCTGACAGTAATCTTACATTCTCAGTAACAATCGTAATAATACTGGTAGCTAAAGCTCTTCAAATCCACACCATGTACCAGGCAAATACTATGCTAAATACTTACATGGATAATTTCCCGTTTCATTTTCTTGTTTGCCCAACTTTACCGTAAGTCATCTGAGGCCGAGGGTTATGTAATATACAGGTTGCCACTGTAATATAATGGAACTGATGGTCTTGTGTGGCATTTAGTTAGCCCCTTCACTTTATAATATGTAGTACTTCTCTGATTGACTTGAGAAGTTAAAAGACGAAAATATGAAGCTATGTAACAGGCCAATCATTTGCCACTGGACATTCCTGTGAATGTCCATGCTACTCCCACCAGCTGGGAGCATGCTGTTGACTTCCTGTCTTCTTGTGTAGTGGATACACCACTGAGGCTGCTGTGTGGAACACAGGGTTAGTTGTGAGGTAGACTGGAATACTTCCCTTCACACTGTGTTAGGGATCCACTACTCTCTGCAGTAAATACTGATGGCATGCATAGAAGTGACATCTATAACTACGACAGTCTTCGTCTTGGGACATCTGAAACACAAAGAAAGCCTGCTATTGATAGCAGTTGTGTGGTTTAGCTGATAGGCAAAGACCCTCAGATTATTTGGTAGCCAAAGGTTCCAGAATCGCTTCCGTCAACTCTCAGGGCAGCAAATACTTGTTCTAAGACACAGAGTGAATGTCCAGTTTCCACTCTAAGGTTGTGTTGACATATTTGACATGCGACTCACTCTTGTAATGGATTGGGGCTGTTTCTGAGAGTGATATCTGAAGCACTTTCAAGTAGAGTTAGTGTATAAAATCGGCTAAGGTAACATTAAGGAGAATAACTGTATGTAAGTTTCAAATTAGTAGGTTTTAATTAAAATTTTAAAAACAGGGTTGAGGGGGACAACATTTGATTCCTCTGTTAGACTCAAGTAGAAGTGACTTTCTTCTGGCTAGGGAGTACCAGTGTTAACATGTGTGGAAGCAATTGTAGCTGATTTCATTTTCATTTTTATTCTAGCACATCAGAGGGTATATGTAGGGAAATCCAGGGATAGATTCCCTACCATGGGTCTCCTAATTAATCCAGAGTCCTAGAAAAAGACCACAGACCTTTTCTTCAGCTCATTCATTCAGTCTAACCAGCACAACAGGCCACCTGTGCACCGGGCCAGCCCTCTGGTTAATAGGGCCAGACATCTGGACAGTAAGCTAATTTGAAACCCCAGTAGTGTGAGCACCTCAGGAGTTAGATTCTAAGGTAGGACTGGGAATAGGTTAGAAAGGAGTACCTTGTCAACATTTTTGTATTCAATTCAGGTTAGAGTAAGTGGATTAATAGACGGAAAGGATTCTGGAGAATGGCAACTAATAACATAAAACATATTTTTAAAAATCTTGTGAGACTTCTTCACCTGTTACCTATTGTTTGTTATCGTAGTCAATTTAAGGCTCAGTACAGTTTTTAAAAATGTTTTAAGGCATGGAATTTCTCAAACTTTTAAGGAACAAATGACTTCCATGCTAATTTAAATTTATAGAAGACGCAGAATCCCCAGTCTGTTCTACAAAGCAAAACAAAAGATAACACAGAAAGCAAACGACCAGCTTCACTTCTGAGTATAGACGAAGACATTCTAATTAAGACATAAGCAAATAGAATGCAATCTTATTTCCCATAATGCAGTGGGGTGGATGCTGGAATGACCGGAGTATTCAAATTCAGCAAATAAATTCATAGAGCTTATAAGAACGAACTTAGTGGTGTTGAGGGGTGTCGGGACTACAAAGTGGGAGCCCTAAGGTCTTGAGCACAGTGAGGCGATGTGATACATGGTTTAAGGGGACCACTTTGGCTGCTGTGTGAAGAAGTGATTTAAGGGAGGCAAAAAGCTGGGAGTAAGTTAGGAGGTGTGGGGAGCAGAGTGACAGCCCACAAAGATGTCCATATCCGAATCCTCGGAAGCTGTGATGATGTTATTTTACATGGCAAGGGGAATTAAAGTTACAGATGGAACTATGGTTGCTAATCTGCTGACTGTAAGGTGCAAAGACCATCTTTGATTATCCAGGTGCATAATGAAATCACAAGGGTCCTCATAAGCGAGAGGAAGGCAGGAGAGAGGCAGGCAGGGTGATGCAGTGTGAGAAACACTCGCTCAGGCATTGTCGGCATTCAGATGGAAAGGGCCATGAGCCATGCAATGCGAGTCATCTGTAGAAGCTCAATAAAGCAAGAAAGTGACTTCTGCCTGGAGCCTCTGGATGGAAAGCAGCCCTGCTGACAACTTGATTGCAGCCCAGTGAGATCCACTTCAGATTTCTGATCTCCAGAACTGTGAGATCATAAATTTACGTTGCTTTAAGCCACTCAGTTTGAGGAGTTTGTTGCAGTGGCAACAGGCTACTAACAGGTTGGCTACTGCAATAACCCAAGTGGGAGTTGGCAGCAGCTTGGACTGGAGTGGTGGCAGTGAAAGTGCCAAGAAGTGGTTGGATTCTGGACCTGATCTGAAGTGAAGTCAGTGAGATTTACCAACTAACAAGGTATTCGATTGGGTTCGAGAGGACGAGAAGTCAGTGTGAGTCTCAGTGGAGAGGAAACTTAGAATTTCTGTAAAGAGGCAGTAGAATTTGAAAAAGTGCTGCTAGAGATCAAGCACTTTCTTCTTCCCCCTTCCAGGCCTACCCCTCATTATACCCAAAGACCCATGTACTCAAACCATGCCAAATGGGTTTTGTGGGCCATTTTTCTAGACCAACCCTAAAGATTGAACTTTAAGATATTGTCACCTTGAAACAAATTATTGAATTATGAGATTTACAGTATCTTTCCCATCCTCCTGACTCTAAAAGAAAGAGAATCCTTGAACCTACCTCCTCCCTTTTTTTCCAAGGGAACTTTGAATTTGTTAGCTCAGTGCCTGAGCTGGAACATCTGCTGGGAGATGCTGGAACATTTCCATCAGAGAGGAGGCAAATATCTAGTGTGAGAAAAAAGTAGTTCCAAGAGTGGAGGCTGTGGGGACCAAAGGAGTTGAAAGTCACCTGGATGGGTTACTGGAGAAATGTTGGCAGCGAGCTGGAAATGAAATGGAGAGAGACTCTTTGATCCACAAGGTCTATGAGCAAGATTGAAAGGAAAGAAAGGGAAAGAGGGTTTTAAAGCACGTTTTCATGGATGGGAACTGTATCTTCTGTGACATTCTTTGAGAACATCAGTAAACATTGGAATTGCTTTTAAGTAAATAGATGAAAAACATCTCATGCCCTATAACTCATGTGTTAATCCTCTTCTGCTACCTTTCTCTTTTCCAAATTGTAAGTCCTCAAATTTTCAGTCTGTTCTGTTTTCCTAGGTGCTAAAAAATGAAATTACATTGCTTAGTGTTGAAACTGTGCAACCTTTCAACTGCTGATGAAAACCACCTCAGCAAGATGAAAACTTCCCCATTTTCTTGAAACTATACTGAATCATAAAATTCACTGTGGGTGGTACCTCTAAAAATGAAAGACTTGTAAAAAAAATTTTTTTGCAATTCTTTTTTTTTTCTTTTGAGACGGAGTCTCGCTCTGTCACCCAGGCTAAAGTACAGTGGCGGGATCTCAGCTCACAGCAACCACTGCCTTCTGGGTTCAAGCGATTCTCCTGCCTCAGCCTCCTGAGTAGCTGGGATTATAGGCATGTGCCACCATGCCTGACTAATTTTTGTATTTTTAGCAGAGATGGGATTTCGCCGTGTTAGCCAAGATGGCCTCAATCTCTTGACCTTGTGATCTACCTGCCTCGGCCTCCCAAAGTGCTGAGATTACAGGCATGAGCTACTGTGCCCAACCTGCAATTATTAATGGTTGTCTTACTTAATAATTAGTTGTCCTGGGAATGAAAAAATGTTTAGTTTAAGTAGATATCTCTGTTTTCTGAAGTGTGTCAGTGTTGTAATTTTCACTGATATTTTCTTCTTACACACGAATGGACATAAAGATAGATAAAACCTAAGATTTTGTTAGGTTTCTCATTTTGAAGAAAATGTTTCGGTATCTGGGTTTATCCTTTGTTAGCAGACACTTGTGTTCGCTGAACCATGTTTCCTGGAATATAATGCTGGGCAGAGACTGGCCTATGTGATCAACTGATGGACTCACAGAAAGAACAATTTTCTTAACCTGGGAAAGAATGGGACTGAGCTGACCTCTCCATACATCCTGGGGAGGTAAGAAGTCATCCTGTGCAGGAGATTTCCACCACCATTCCCACCCTAAGCTGCATAGGAAAGAAGGGCTGAAGGGTCCCAAAGCCACCTGAAGAGGGGCCAGTTGTCAAAAGAATGCCTGTCCCATCCAGCCCTGTTCACCTGCTCCCACTAGAGGCTCCTCCTCAGCCACAGCCCCCCAGCTCTGTACCGGAAACCGTTTCTGGTTTTGACCCATTTCAGGGAAGAGTAAAATCAGGGTAGCAAAAGCCTCACTTCTCTTGAGGTTAGTCAACTTTTCTTTCTATATGTTTTTCTTCTACTGACTCAAGGACTTCTTAATAGCCTGGACTGTTGCTGCCCCGGTTAAGAGATATCGACGGAATGTCAGGAAATTTTCCCCAGTATTTTCATGAAACTCTTTCTCTGACCCTTTTCATGGCTTGCAGTATCACTCTTTCTCATTGAAAGCTCTATGTATTAATCATGCATTTTAGTCTTCTGTGTTTTCTGATGTTTTGACATTGGTGGCTTTGCTGATCTCAAGGAGACATTTACTTCCAGGGCTAACTAATTCCTAGAGATAGAAAAGGATGTGTCTGCAGCTATACTCCTCATCTGGCCACTAACCAACCCCAATCCCCTATTCCCCAACCACTGCCTTTATCAGATGCTCACAGGGCTCTCACATTGTGGGCCGGTATTTACCTGTTCTAACCATCCTAGGACCAGGTCCTAGGCAACTCCAGACAGCTCCTAAACCCCACAGCCTGCCGGACTTATTCACACTAACCAACCCTAAGTCCACTTATCCTGCCTTCCTGTTCCTTTCAACAGACACCACAGTAAAGACCCTTCCACACTTCCTCCCTCTCTCTGCCTGCTGACTGACCCTGGTGCTTCCCCATGTGGCCCTGTGTGATGTGGTATGCACCCTCCTCTGGGGAACTGTGGGCAACATACTATCTTTCCAGTGGCAGTCAACTCCTGATCCCAAATCATAATAAACTCACCATGCTCAAATAATAAGAAAGCTTGCATTTTGAAACACCTTAGCACAGTGCTGGATACATAAGTGTTGCTCAATACATGTTCATTGAGTCAATGGCCAATGAAATGAGCAACTCAGCAAATCAAGGCTCTTGGATATAGCTGTTAGAAGACTGAAAGTGATCAGGAAATTATTTCAAATAAGCTCTACTCCAAGCTGACTAAATACCAGACACAAAAGTTATGGCCAAAGTTTATTTCACATCTCAAATTATGTTTGGCCATGTCCTTCAACCAAGCTTACCAGATCAAACTATATGGACACCCACAGCATGCCAGGAGTAAGACATGTCCAAAATCTTCTGCTCAACAACACTGAAATATTCCTACCATTATCAAATCAATTCATTATTCTCTTAGAGAAATAGAGATCCCCCCCAAATTACAGAACATTTTTCCCTGTGGAGGCTTGGAGCTTTTCTTCTGCTTGAGTCTTGGGCATCTTCTACTTGAATTCACAGGGCTGTTTCTCCACTTCTAGGTGGGCTGACTCCAGGCCAAGCCTCTTTTGAGACTCCGGGGTGCTACCATGGTACTCAAGAATTTTGCCACATTATTTAGAAAGAAAATCACCAAATATCTCTACCAAATGTGACTGATGTACTGGCTATAATCTGAAGAAATAATTATCTTACATAAGAGATCATTAAGAAAATACATCAAAATGGGTTGCAAAAATGATAAAATTGAACATCTGTTACTAATAAAACCTCTTCTAAAATTAAGAATAGATGAATATTTTCTTCAACTAATTAAAAAGTGTAATATTTAATCATCAGCAAGCATCATATGAAACAGAAATAATGAAGAACTAGGTACAAAGTAAGGATGTTCATAATCACCGTTTTTTTTTTTGGGTGTTCTGGCCAATTTGATAAGAATAGAATAAAAAAGAAAGAAGCCTAAATACTGTCAAGGAGGAGAAAAGGGCTATTATTAATTGAAGGTAGAAATGCATCTATTGAAAATTGAAAGGAGTAGAACTGAAAAAAAGTATGAGAATTAATGAGCTCAATAAAGTGACTGAATGCATAATAAATACCTAAAATCAATAACTTGCTTCTACAGTATTAAAAACAAGTTTAAAAATGTAATAAAAACTGGAATCCTGATTATAATAGAAAAAGACACAAAATGCCTGCAAGCAACCTTAATGATAAAATTGAAGCATTTGGAGAAAACTATAAAATTACAAAATGTTAACAATTATAAAAGAAAACTTGGGTAGAATTTTGGAATATGTTAAATATGTCAATTCTTTACAATTTAATTGCTGTATTTAATACATATTTAATTCAGTAGTGCAATATAGTATTTTCATAAGTTGAAAAAAATCATTCCTACATTCACCTGACAGAATAAGCAGGCAAGAATAGCAATGAGTTAGGAAGGGAATATTAAATTATTGGATATTAAAATTCAGAAAACTTCAGAAATTACAAGTGTGATATTTGTGCTAGAATAAATCAGGTACTCTTACTGTGATCCACCACGGCATTCTCCATATATTTTCTTCAAAGCTATCAGAAATACTATTAAATTTCAGACCAATATCCCTGATGAACATCGATGTGAAAATCCTCAATAAAATGCTGGCAAACCGAATCCAGCAGCATATCAAAAAGTTTATCCCACGATCAAGTTGGCTTCATCCCTGGGATGCAGGGCTGGTTCAACATATGCAAATCTATAAACATAATCCATCACATATACAGAACCAATGACAAAAACCACAATTGTCTTAATAGATGCAGAGAAGGCCTTCAACAAAATTCAGCAGCCCTTTATGCTAAAAACTCTCAATAAACTAGGTATTGACAGACTGTATCTCAAATTAATAAGAGCTGTTTATGACAAACCCACAGCCAATATCATACTGAAGGGGCAAAAACTGGAAGCATTCCCTTTGAAAACCAGCACAAGACAAGGATACCCTCTCTTACCATTTCTATTCAACATAGTATTGGAAGTTGGCCAGGGCAATCAGGCAAGAGAAAGAAATAAAGGATATTCAGCTAGGAAGAGAGGAAGTCAAATTGTCTCTGTTTGCAGATGACATGATTATATATTTAGAAACCCCATTGTCTCAGCCCCAAATCTCCTTAAGCTGATAAGCAACTGCAGCAAAGTCTCAGGATACAAAATCACTGTGCAAAAATCACAAGCATTCCTATACATCAATAACAGACAAACAGCCAAATCACGAGTCAATTCCCATTCACAATTGCTACAAAGAGAATAAAATACCTAGGAATACAACTTACAAGGGATGTGAAGGACCTCTTTAAGGATAACTACAAACCACTGCTCAAGGAAATAAGAGAGGACACAAACAAATGGAAAAATATCCCATGCTCATGGATAGGAAGAATCAATATCATGGAAATGGCCATACTGCCCAAAGTAATTTATAGATTCAATGCTATCCCCATCAAGCTACCATTGACTTTCTTCACAGAATTGGAAAAAATTACTTTAAATTTCATATGGAACCAAAAAAAGAGTCCACATAGCCAAGACAATCCTAAGCAAAAAGATCAAAGCTGGAGGCATCATACTACCTGACTTCAAAATACACTACAAGGCTACAGTAACCAAAACAGCATGGTACTGGTACCGAAACAGAGATATAGACCAATGGACCAGAACAGAGACCTCAGAAATAACACCATACATCTACAACCATCTGATCTTTGACAAACCTGACAAAAACAAGCAATGGAGAAAGGATGCCCTACTTAATAAATGGTGTTGGGAAAACTGGCTAGCCATATGCAGAAAGCTGAAACTGAATCCCTTCCTCACACCTTATACAAAAATTAACTCAAGATGGATTAAAGACTTATATGTAAGACCTAAAACCATAAAAGCCCCAGGAGGAAACCTAGGCAATATCATTCAGGATAAGTGCATGGACAAAGACTTCATGACTAAAACACCAAAAGCAATGGCAACAAAAGCCAAAATAGACAAATGGGATCTAAATAAACTAAAGAGCTTCTGCATAGCAAAGGCAGCTATCATCAGAGTGAACAGAAAACCTACAGAAGGGGGAGAAAATTTTTTTCATATATCCATATGACAAAGGTCTAATATCCAGAATCTACAAAGAACTTAAACAAATTTACAAGAAAAAACACCACCATCAAAAAGTGGGTGAAAGATGTGAACAGACACTTCTCAAAAGAAGACATTTATACAGCCAAGAAACATATGAAAAAAGAAAAGAGCCGCTGGGAGAGAGAGTTTAATCCCTCTCCCCCCAGCGGAGTTTTTTTTTTTTTTTTTCTCATCATCACTGGTCATTAGAGAAATGCAAATCAAAACCGCATTGAGATACCATCTCATGCCAGTTAGAATGATGATCATTAAAAGATCAGGAAACAACAGATGCTAGAAAGGATGTGGAGAAATAGGAATGCTTTTACACTGTTGGTGGGAGTGTAAATTAGTTCAACCATTGTGGAAGACAGTGTGGCGATTCCTCAAGAATCTAGAACTAGAAATACCGTATGACCCAGAAATCCCATTACAGAAATCATATTTGGGTATATACCCAAAGGATTATAAATTATTCTACTATAAAGACACATGCACATGTATGTTTATTGCAGCACTGTTCACAGTAATAAAGACTTGGAATCAAGGCAAATGCCCATCACTGATAGACTGGATAAAGAAAATATGGCACATATACACCATGAAATACTATGCAGCCATAAAAAAGGATGAGTTCATGCTCTTTGCAGGGACATGGATGAAAGTGGAAACCAACATTCTCAGCAAACTAACACAAGAACAGAAAACCAAACACCACATGTTCTCACTCATTAGTGGGAGTTGAACAATGAGAACATACGGACACAGGGAGGGGAACAGCATACACTGGAGCCTCTCGGGGGCTGGGGAGTTAGGGGAGGGCTAGCATTAGGAGAAATACCTAATGTAGATGATGGATTGATGGGTACAGCAAACCATCATGGCACATGTATACCTATGTAACAAACCTGCACATTCTGCACATTTACCCCAGAACTTGAAGTATAATACAAAAGAAAGAAATATTATAATTAAATATTGATTTGATTTTTTTTGTTTACTAAGTCTGCCATCATCCTCCACTCTATCCAGACACTTAAACCAGTATCTGGCATGTGTAGGCACTGAATAAATATTTGCTGAGTGAGTAGATAAATAGAAGAAAGCAAAGGAACATATTCTACTACATATAAGAATCTAATATTTGTCAATCGGAAAGAGAATATTTGTAATAAATGGATTTAGGTTCTGTGGTTAGGAACTTGAGAGAGAAATTAGTTTATTTGCATTCCACATACTAAATTCTATACCTTCCACATGGTAGACCGAATTCCTGACAGAATAAAAGTTAAATGTTAACAAATTCAAATAGAAAAAAAGTAGTGGATATTCACCAACCCTCCAAGCTTAAAATAGAGGGAAAAGACTGACATTTGACAATATAAACTTTAAAAACTTTTCTAGGTCCAACAATTGTGCACACAAACATAAACAAATGCCCCAAATTAAAAATCTCCAAATTGAGGAAAAGATGACAAAAATACTAGAACACAATGTATGTCAGAATCCTAAAGCAGGATCTTTGAATTTGGGAGGCAGAGGTTGCAGTGAGCCAAGATCGCGCCATTGCACTCCATCCTGGGTAATAAGGCGAGACTCTGTCTCAAAAAAAAAAAAAAAAAAAAAACAATTTACATCCTCTGATACAGTAAAGTACCAGTATTGTCTGGACCAAAGAGAAGGGATCTTGGAATAATAAGGATCTGGGTTTAATTTTTGCTTAGCTTTGCGTCTGAAGCAAATTAATGTCTGAGTCTCAGTTTCCTCATGTACAAGATGGGGATATTATTATTTACCCTGAAAGTCTGTGAATAGGGTTAATGCAAGTAAAATTCCTAGAGTAAATGCTCAAAAAGTGATCATTATCATTAGCTATATTACTATTTTGTATCTAAAACTCTATTTTAGAACAAAGCTAACTATAAAATTAGCTTTATGCAAAAAGAGTTGACATGAATTATTTATAGTAGGGAATATCCTAAATGTTCTCCTAAGGGGAACAGCTACATAAATTAAGATTCATTTTCTCACTGGAATATCATCCAGCCGTAAAAATGAATGTTTATGAAGGTTATGTAATATCATGGGAAAATGCTTATGGCAGTGTTTATTGGGAAAAAGCTGAGTAAGAAACTGCATTTGTAGCATGTTTACAATGTTGTAAAAAATATATATATATACACACATAAATAAAAGCCTGGAAGGAAACACAGCAAAATGTTAACAATGACTGTGTTTGTGAAGACTATGGATGGTTTATTTCTAATAACATTTTCTGCATTTCCAGTTTAAAGACTGAGTATAGCATTTTTTTGAAATAAAAATATATTTAGAGAAGGAAAGACAAAGACACTGAAAAAATTGCTTTTGTAATCTGGATATTATTTAAAAAGTCAGACTTGAGCAGTATGACTGAGGCTCAATATGACACCTCTCACTATCTGAGATGTTCTGAAAAGGGAGAAAGAAACCTCTTAAGTTCTAAAACTGAAGGCTTTAAGTGATTTCAAGGACCTAGAACTAGAAATACCATTTGACCCAGAAATCCCATTACTGGGTATATACCCAAAGTATTATAAATCATTCTATTATAAAGACACGTGCACATGTATGTTCATTGTGGCACTGTTTACAATAGCAAAGACTTGCAACCAACCCAAATGCCTATCAAGGATAGACTGGATAAAGAAAATGTGGCACATACACACCATGGAATACTGTGCAGCCATAAAAAAGGATGAGTTTATGTTCTTTGCAGGGACATGGATGAATCTGGAAGCCATGATTCTCAGCAAACTGACACAAGAACAGAAAATCAAACACCACATGTTCTCACTCATAAGTGGGTGTTGAACAATGAGAACACATGGACGGAGGGAGGGGAACATCACACGCTGGGGTCTGTTGGGAGGTGGGGGGCTAGGGGAGCGATAGGAAGGGGTGGGGAGACTGGGGAGGCATAACATTAGGAGAAATACCTAATGTAGGTGATTGGGGGATGGAGGCAGCAAACCACCACGGCATGTGTATACCTATGTAACAATCCTGCATGACCTGCACATGTACCCCAGAACTTAAATATAATAATAATAATAAAAGAAAATGTTTAAATCTATCAATGACCTGAAAGCCCCCCTCCTTGAGTCATGTCACCCTTCCAGATGGAACCAATATAAATCTTTCATGTATTGGTTGATGTCTCATGTCTCCCTAAAATGTATAAAAGCAATCTGTACCCCAACTACCTTGGGCACGTCGTCAGGACCTCCTGAGGCTATGTCATGGGTGTGTCCTTAACCTTGGCAAAATACACTCTAAATTGATTGAGACCTGTCTCAGATACTTTTGGATTCACAGTCTAAATAGAGGCTCCTTTAATAGTTAAGTGACTCCCTCCCTGAGGAGATTTTGTGAATTGTTAAATTCTCCATTCCAGGTTTTAGAGGATGCACAGAAACACATGATTGTCTGGAGTTAGCCCCATTGCAGGCCGCTGAGAAAGACAGCTACAGACTATCCTGAGCTAAAATCACAATGTTAGCTCCACCAAGGTAAGGACTGCGTTTGCCTAACTTACGGCTTTATGCCCAGCAACCAGTATGTCTACCTGCACACATAGGGGTCACTTAACAATATGGGAATTGAGTGAATAAAGTAGCAGATATTTGTTTAAGAAAGGAAGAAAAAACAAAAAAAGGGTGGTATATTAATATCCCATTACTTTTTTGGAATGGGAGCCAATTCTCTATGAATCGCTCACATTTCTTCACATCTAGGCATTAACTGCCACTTTCCACAGATTTAATTACTTTCCAGAATAGTGAAGATAAGGAGAATGTCTCCCTCCCTGGAGATGGTCTAGGGTAATAAAGATAAAGACCTTTCTCCTCTTCTTAAGAAAGATTTGTTTACATTGCAGGGAAGTAAAGATAACATCTTTCCATGGAGGGGAGGATGGGCAGTTTTCCAGAAGCCCCATTGTAACATGAGGTGTGGGGGGCAGGTCCTAATCTCAGGGTTCCTTGGCTGTGTCGCACTCACTCTGTGCATAGTATTCACCTGTGCCAACCTTTGCATCACGCTTGTGAGATCTGGGGGGTAAAGAGAATGATAGAAACAGGAAGTTTCTACCATTGCTGTGCTGTGAGTAATAAAGTATCTAAATCCATCCACATTGGCCCATTATGTCCTTCCTGGCAGTGTCTATGTGGCTGTGACCAGGCAGCCTATCAGTTCTCACTGCTCAGTGCCTCCCTGACCATTGGACATCCCTAACATGTTTTTGCTTGGCATCATGATCCAAGTCAGCCACGGATGTAGCTTTTATGTGGGCCTCATATTTAGACGAACTTCTACTATGTGATGTTGGGGAAATGACTTAGCATTTCTCAGCCTCAGTTTCTACACCTGTAAAATGACTTTCTTATGAATTTGTTGTAAAGTGCCCAGCACAATGGCAGGCACACATTAGTACAGCACCTGACAAAAGCTAATTTACCCTCTTCCCTATAAGCCCAGAAATCATAGATTACAATTTACTTAATTTGCTACTGTAGAATACTCTTCGGTAACTTTTAATCCATAATTTCCATTTAAAATCAAATAATTTTATATTTTTTCTTAAAATTTTTATTAAAAGTAATTAGATTTTTTTGCAGCAATATTAAAAATACTTTCATAAAGGACTTGTAAATATGTAAAAGTATACGGAAATATACAAACTAGCTTATTGTACAAATAGGAATCTTGTTCATCTTATTTTCCCAGAGGGAAGAAGAAGGGGAATATTTATGAAGCAGCAATTTTCCAGCCATTTTACATGCATTATATTACTTAAAACTTTCAGCAATATTCTTTGTTATTATTTTGCAAATGAAGACGCAGAGGCTCAGATATATCAAGTGAAACTTATACAAGATCACATAGAAGTAAAACCAAACCTTGAACCCTGAGTCTATCTGACTTTAAAGCATGAACTCTCTCCTTTACAAGTACTTGGAACCCAACTGCAGAAAGTGTGTACTCTGATTCCTTGTCCTCTGCCCCTAATTCCCTGCTCCCTTCCTTACCTCTTGCTGCAATCATTAATGAATTAGCACTGACTTCCCTGTGTCCTCAGTGGGGGCAGGGTTTCCTGGTATAACCAAAACTGGAACTTTGAGCCCTTTAGTATGGTGAGTTCTACCTCCCTTCAAGTAGTAAATGGCGCAACTTCATATGCAAAAAGAAGCTTAATATTTATTTGTTTGCTTGTTTTTGCTAAAAGAGAAGAGAGGATCCAGCACAAGAGCTGAGGGGAAGAGTGACAATGGATGGGCCACATGGCATCCTGGTGGACATTTCCCATTGTTTTTTTTAGACCACCCAACTCCTGAATCTTCTTTGTGTATTTGGGACTTCCACTGTGTGGGTGGGACTTCCACAATTGCTCTCCCAGCCCTCCTGCAGCCTGGGTGTGGCAAGTGGCCAGGGCCTGGGCAATCAGGCAACCCCTGCAAAAGTTCTGAATTGGGAAGAAGTGAGCAGGAGGAGGTTAGGGCCAGCAGCTGAAAGGTAAGTGTCGCAACAGACTTTGTCAGTGTCTGGGAACCATCTGCATCAATCTGAGGCTAAGAAACATAGTATCACCCACAGCTGGAGAGGGGCTGTCCCTCTACTCTGCTCCCAGAGCCCACTTGGCTATGGCGTGGTACCTCTGGTACCCTGAGGACTCTGGGTTCAGCAGGGAAAGAGGCCTGAGTTTTGGAGGGAGGGTGTCTTCATATTCTCCTGGAGGCAACCAGCAGTGGAGGGGCCAGGAGCTTTGACGAGGTAACTGGAGGAGGGAGACATGCGCAGACTTGTTTCTGATTGCATGCAAGGCACTCTCCCAGGAAGGTCCAGAGAGAACCAAGGGAGACCTCAAAGGGCTTGTTTCTGTGTAGGCAGGTGGGCTAAGGGCCACGGTGCACTAGGACAGATGAGGTCTGGGATATTCAGGTGACCTATATGATGAATAGTCTCTTCTAGCAATCCCATCAGAGTGTGGGCTTGAAAATGTAAATACTGATTTTACAGCCCACCTCCAACACAACTAAGGTGTGTTGGTGACATCACAGAGTGAACTCACAGTGTCTGCATCTGTGAAATGGACACAATAATGAATGTTTATCCAGTTGTTATTGAATGCCCGGGGTTCAGTCTAAGTCCTGTCACTTGCTGCATAGAAAGCTAATCACTGAGACAATGATTATTGCCAGGGAGGCTTTATTCGGGTGATGTCAACTGAAGAGATGGGAGACACACCTCAAGTCTATCTCTCCTCCCATCTAAAATTATAGGTTGATATAGCTGGGAAGGAAAACAAGGCAAGGAAGAGGAGGTGGTTAGCAGGCAGCAGGTGGTCAAATGAGGGTTCTAGCGTCTCATTGTAATCACCTGTGGGAAAACGGGAATTAGGGAGGGGTGAGGAAGAAGTGCTGAGCAGGCAGCAGGTGCGCTTCTTGGTACAAAAGTAAGTTTCTCAAGCTTCAGTTCTATGGCTGTCTGGCTGGTTGGAAAATTGGGCTAGTTTCACAGTTCTCAGAGCAATCATAAATAAATGAGAGTCTGTAAGTTAAAGAGCAAGACTTTGCGGGAGGAGGGGGCCAGGTACCAGCTATATCTGTACCTTAGAAAACATTTACTGCCTTAGCCAGTACTAGGAAAGTGAGAGGCATCACATGGTAAACGTTTAATCTCCTTACATTTGCCTCTAAACATGTTTAGAGCATTTAAACCAGTAATCCTGTCCTTTTTCACAGAGAAGCCTTTGACTGGAAACAGTAGAGTGGACGTCTGTTTTTGGTTTTTGTTTGTTCTTCATTGTTGTTATTTCTTTTTGAGGAGGCACAGCATCCTTTATTTAGGGAAACTGCCTCCCCAGATCCATATGGTTCTGATGAGGCTGACAATGTCAGTGTTCCAGGGTCCTGACTGCAGCAGTTGGCATATAGCCTAAGCAGAGAATGTCACTTTCTCTGGAATCCAATCTGGAACAGAGACACACAGGGCTAAAGGCCATTGGTGCCACATAGAATGGCAATACCTTAGAGAAACAGAGACCACAAACTCCTGACCGCTGCTGTCTGTGCTGGTGCCATCGTTTCTGCATTTCTGATACCATTTGTTAGCTTTTCCTTTTTATATAATACTTTGGATAACTCCCCCTTCCTGTTTATGTTAGAGTTTACTTGTGCTGCTCAAACCCAAAAATATCTTAACAGATAGATCGATTTTTAATTTACGTCATGGAGAAAGAGATGCTATTTAAAACTAAAACTATAAAGCAGCTTTTGAGTTTAAAGGGGAGGTTGGTTTCAAGATGATGGTAACATATTTCTAAGCTGTCCCATTCCTCTTGCAGAGGCTGGTGGGAGGGTGAGAAAGGGAAGATGGTGTGTCTCAGAGCAGAGCTGTGCAAAGGGAGGTGTGGGGGATGGGTTGAGATAAGGGCTCAACTGCTCTGCCTAACAAAGTGGGAAAAGTTGCTGGAAGACAGTAGGCCAAGCCATATGGCAGGAGACTAGAACTTAAGGAGAAAGTGGCCAAAGGAATTTTTAGAAGGAGGATAACATATTTAAGGTTAACTAGTTTGAATTGTTCAGTGTCAATCCAACATTCATTTCCTTCTGGGGAAAGTCTGTTGCACACAACTTTGCGTATGATAAACTCTGTGTGTGTGCATGTGTTGTGTATGTTTTGTGTGCATGCATTGAGGACAAGGGGGCTAAGGTCTATGTCTGGCATGCTTTGGTGTGGAAGAGGGATGGAAAACAGAGGAAGGCAAGATTGCAGAATGGGTGACTTCATTCCCCCCTGGAGAGACTGAGAAGCACACAGGCTTGCCTCTACATGTGGTTTCATTTTAACCTCAGGGGGCACAGTACTTTAGCTAACATCTGACTCTTCTCCATATCATCAAAGTGTACATGTATTGTGTACATGTATTCACAATCATGCATTCACAATCAGTACATGTACACTTTGATGATATGGAGAAGAACTTGGAAAACAAGTAGGAAAGAATCTTACTCCCCTGGAGAAGGGGTTGGCAAACTATGGCAGTTGATGTAAATCAAGTTTTTCTGCAACGTAGCCTGCTCATTCCTTTGCATCGATTTGCCACAGAGACCTTATGGACCACAACATCTAAAATATTTACTCTTCACCCCTTTAAGGAAATGTTTGCCTGCTTCTGCTTTAGAGGCCAAATGAGGCCTTACAGGAAGGAATAGGTTAGCCTTGTTCTACAAGTTGGACCACTTAAGCAACGTACCCCTGGCTCAAGGTTTCAAGGTCCTACACATTTGACCTATAAACCTGAGGTGAGGTTCCACTGTTTATTTCAAAAGCAGTCAGATAAAATCTACATCGATTACAGAAATGCTTTTTACAAATTTTATTTTAACTTTTGTCTATGGATTTCTTAACTCTCTTCTTCCCTTTTCTACTGTTACAAGCAGCACGGTAGAGAGTCAGGGTCACGGGTTTGGGATTAAATAGTTACACGTATACAGCCTAGCTTCTCCATGTATTGCTTGTGTGACCTTGAGCAACTTTCCTAATTGAGAGATATATACCTGTTTTCTCATCTGTAAAATGGGCAGCATAATGCTCATTTCACAGGGCAGTTGTAAAGATTGTAAAAACAATCTTCATCTGGGGTCTAGAATTTTGAAGATTCTCAACTTACATTACTCACACCCCTTCACACCCTACTCCTGGTTCTTTGTTGTACTTTTTGTCTGCCATGGAGGGCTTCGTACTCAGCTGGTGTCCTCATGGTCATCTTTTTGCTACTAAACACTCATACTGTCAGCTGTTTGGATCCATGCCAGCAAGAATATTGGGAAAGGCTGAGGGAATAACGTTTACATCCATTTGGGATCTTCATGTTATTCTAAGGAGGAATGAGAAATCAGGCCTGCCTGGCTCTCTATGAGTTCTTTAACCTACTAAGCCTGAACTTCCAACTCAGGGCCTCAGTGTGAACCTGGGAGAGGAGGAGGTCACGGTCAAGAAGGGTTTGGGGCTAGGTCTGTAGAAGCACTAGTGTCCTTGGATCAGAAAGGCCCAGACACAGCATTTCAGATGATTTAGGACAAACAACCTCCCTCTCAATTTGTGGACCAGGTTCAAGATCCCAGAGACCTAAAATAAATATAGGATTTCTGCTTGAGCAAGGCCACACCCCAGATTATCCCCTACAGAGAAATTGCCAGCCTAGTGCTTGGAAAGCACTTCACAGATGAAAGTGAGCAAATACCTTAGATACTAATGTGGCTAAAAAGTCTGGCCTCTTGGACTTGACTATGTCATGGAACTTCCGTGCCCTCCACCCTGTCTCTGTGAGATAGGAAAGGCCTCTGCCATCTCAGGGCTCTTTTTGCCAAGCCAGCTCCCAATAGTGCTGAAGTTAAAGGAAATGCAGTATCTTGTGTGAAATCCAAGTCTCTTCATTCTTGAACACAAATTAAGACCTCTTTGGCCTCATAGGCATCATTGTCATGATTATAATATTGATAACTACCATTGGCTGAGCTCATGGTAGGTTTGCACCAGGAATTTTACACAGCTATTATATTCAGACTTCACCCAGCCTGAAAGTTTGCATTTGTTATCACCATTTTAGAGGGGAAGAAACGGAGGGTCTATGACATTAAATTACTCAGCTGAGTCAACAGGTAGTCAGATCTGTTTAACCCCAAAGCCATTCTCCCAAGTTTCCTTGCCTAAGCTGTTTTAGCTTTGCTCACAGATGGCAACTGCTCTGACCATTGTGGCAGGCACAGCTGTCCAGGTTCCTCCATGGGAGATTCTGATTCAGGGAATTTGGGGTGTAATAGGTAGTTCTTGTCATCAGGGAGTTTGAAAAATGCTGGTAGTCACCACTCCCCCTCCTCCTGCAGCTCCAAACCATGACTCATCCTGAGACCAAAGTGTAGACCTGTGTTTGAGACATGAAGCAAACAGGCTTCTCAAGTCATCATCTGATACGGTTTGGCTATCCCCATCCAAATCTCATCTTGAATTGTAATCCCCATAATCCCCCACTTGTCAAGGGGGGAAGCTGGTAAGAGGTGATTAGATCATGGGGGTGGTTTCTCCCATGCTGTTCTCATGATAATGAGTGAGTTCTCTCAAGATCTGATGGTTTTATAAGTTTTTGACAATTCCTCCTTCACACACTCACACTTTCTCTCTCACCTGCCACCATGTAAGATGTGTCTGCTTCCCCTTCCGCCCTGATTGTATGTTTCATGAGGCCTCCTCAGCCATGCGCAACTGTGAGTCAATTAAACCTCTTTTCCTTATAAATTGTCGAGTCTCGGGCAGCTCTTTATAGCAGTGTGAGAACAGACTGACACACCATTCCTATAAACTTTGAACATAAGGAGATAAAGAAGCCTAAGTTTGGTAACAGTTTCCTTTCCTATGGGCCTGCCTTGATTTCTTGGGAATTTAAGATGTAAGACATGGACTAATAACACAGGTGGGATAACTGTGCTAAATTAGCTGCTGTGGACTGGCTTTAGCAGATGCCAGCTGTGAAAACCAACCAAAATAAACGGAGCAAAGCCTTTGGATGACTAAGACAAGCAGACTTCTCGGCTGTATGAACATCGTGCACTCTGTGACTGGTTGTAGACTGCTGAGATGATGAAGGTGTGGGGAAGTTGACATTCTACAGGATGTTATTCCATCAATGGAGAGGACTGAGAGAAAAGATTAAGAAACACCTTTAAATCCAACCTTATGAGAAGTCTTTCATGTGGAGGCAATTACAAGGATTAAAACAAAATCACAATGTTTATCTTCAGGCAGATACTGGCCTTTGAAAAATAAAATAGAAAAAAAAGGGGTGTGGAACCAGGGGAAATTTTATCTAATGTTCTGAAGGGGTATGCAAAAACACAGATTTTTTTCCCCCAATGATACAGAATGAAAATGTTTGGTCCTACAACCATCCAGTTAGTCTTCTCTATTGGTGTTTGATGGCTGTCACAATTCTGAGTTAGGAGATGTATCTGTTAGGATTAGATTCAAATGTGTATGATAAAAATAAATAGATAAGCAAAACTGGCTTAAAGAAGATAGTTTAGTTTTCTCTCATGAAAAAAGTCTAGAGGAATAGTCCAGGGCTACTGTGGCCATTCATGGCTTCAAAACTCAGGCTCCCAGGCTCCTTCTATTCAACTATTCTTCCATTAGAATGTGGTTTCTACCCTAAGAAGGCTGCCTAAGATACAGCCATCATGTCCACATTCTAGTTCACAATATTAGAGAGAGAGAAAGTGGCAAAGGGCATGTGTTAGCTATATTTATTTTTATTTTATTTTATTGAGACAGGGTCTTGCTCTGTTACCTGGTGGTATTGCTAGGCTTTGTGTTCTCACCCAAATCTCATCTGGCATTATAATCCACATAATTCCTGTTTTCCCCACAGGTCAGGGGAGAGACCAGGTGGAGGTAATTGATTCATGGGGGAAGATCCCCATGCTTTTCTCGTGGTAGTGAGTGAGTTCTCACGAGATGTGATGGTTTTTTGAAGGGCTTTTTCCCCTTCCCTCAGTACTTCTCCTTCCGTCTGTCTCGTGAGGAAGGTGTCTTGCTTCCCCTTTGCCTGCTGCCGTGATTGAAAGTTTCCTGAGGCCTCCCCAGCCATACTGAACTGTGAGTCAACTAAACCTCTTTCTTTTATAAATTATCCAGTCTTGGGCAGTTCTTTATAGCAGTATGAAAACAGACTAATACACCCAGGCCAGAGTGCAGTGGTGAGTGGTGTGATTATGGCTTACTGCAAATGCGACCTGTTTGGCTAAAGAGATCCTCCTATCTCAGACTCCCAAGTAGCTGGGACTGCAGTCCTGGCTAATTTTTGAAAAATCTTTTTTTTTTTTTTTTTTTTTTTTTGTGGACATGGGGAGTGGGAGTGGTCTTGCTTTGTTGCCAGGCTGATCTGGAACTTCTGGTCTCAAGTGATCCTTGCACCTCAGCCTCCCGGAGTGCTGAGAGTGAACCACTGCCCCCAGCTGTAAATAATTTTCCTGGAACTTGCCACCCGGCACTTTTGATTCCCTCTAATTGGCCAGCAATGAGCCACAAGGCAAGGGAAAAGGGGAAATTGGTCTTTGGGCACTCGTGCATAGCTGAAAATTAGGGATGCTAACACTAAGGCAGAAGGGATAATGGATAGTAGAGTAGGCAAATTGTAGTTTTTGCAGCAAAATGTAATGTCCAAGCTTCAAGGAAACAGGTTTGAGGTGATCATGTTTGAGGTGATCATGTTACAGTAAGACTATGGGAGGTATGGGCCAGGCAACTACAGGGACCTGAGTATAAGCCTATCGCTACCTCTTGGTTTCACCTGTATCATATGAGCAAATTACTGATTCAGAAAGTCTTACCCGTGCACTGCCAGGTGCGTTCAGACAGCACGTGCTACTCTGGTGCACTGACCAGCAACCCTGTTGGTAATTATACCACTGGGTTCTTCTCACAGAGACACTTGCTGCCAACCCAGCTGGCCTGAGATCTGTAATTCACATTGCCTCTGTGGCAGACATTGGCCCACCTGTTTTCTCTGGCCCAGAGTGCAAGGATTCATCACTTAGCTGCCCTCAATGGGACTAAGAAGGTAATACGAAGTGGTTGGAGGAAGAGAGTTGCACAGCTCAAAGGGTTGAGTTTGTAGGTTAATAAAAATATCCAATGAGCCTTTACTCTCTATGCAAAGCACCACTCAGCATTTTCTATTTCTCGTAAAAATCTTGGAGAGAATATGGACTCAGCACATCCATTTTACAGATGAAAAAACGAAGGCTTAGCAAAGCTACTTGCTCAAAGCGAATAAGTGATATTGTCAGATTTTAAGCCTCGGGTGCTTCTGACTCCAAAGAGAGCCCTTTATCCCTACATTATGCCCTCTAGCCCCTTAAGGGGCATCTCAGAAACTCATGAGGCAGGCAACAAACTTCCTGATGCTGTTCACAATTGGATGTAGCCAGGGCGGAAGAACTGCATGGCTCAGAGTACCGTGGTAGTGGCAGGCTTCATTCTGCATTGCCGTATAGGAGTCCAGTGGGTAGGGGGATTTTTGAGCAAAACTGATGCTGGTTATTTGCTCTAAATAAGAATCTGCCCAATATAAGCTTGAAAGTGGCAACTTTTCTTTCCACTTTAGATTTCCACCTCTCTTGCTCTGCTTCTTTTGAGCAGTTGTCAGTGATACTAACAAGCTAGGAGGGGGATGTCAAGAAAGGGGTAATTTATTCCCCTTCTGCAGCAGTTGAGGACATCACCTCCCTCATGACAGGCACTCTTTTTCTACAGGGAGAAAGAGCAAAATCTGGTGTTCTAATGAGTGGCCAGCCAGGGTCGCCCTGATGAATACTCATTGTGTTGAGAAGGGAAGGGAAGGTTTTATTTCCAGATACATTTCCATGCTGTCTGAAAGATGCTGGCTCCTGGGACTACCAGGAGCACAGACCCAACTGCCCAGCCAGACAGCCGAAGAGGTCTCTAGCCCAGCCAGCCCTGAATTCTCTGAAACCATCAAAAAAGAATTGGCTTGGAAAACAAGAGGGTTTTTGTTTGCTTGCTTTTTGAAGTTTGATAATAGAATTTGTCTGTTTGGTTTATGTAGACATTTTCCTCATTGCCTATAGCCAGTTCAGTCAAATTTGTGGTGACTCTATCAGATTCAAATCAATGGGTAGACTTCATCAGAGTAAGAACTTTCTGATAAAAATTCTCCTGTCCAGCTCAATTCCGCTACATGGTTCCTAGTGTTCATAAGGGGGAAAAAAAGTGCGTTAGTTTGTTGGGAGTAGTGGCTCACATCTGTAATACTAGCACTTTGGGAGGCCGAGGCGGGCGGATCACTTGAGGTCAGGTGTCTGAGAACAGCCTGGCAAACACAGTGAAACCCTGTCTCTACTAAAAACACAAAAATTAGCCAGGCATGGTGGCACGTGCCTGCAATCCCAGCTCCTTAGGAGGCTGAGGCAGGAGAATAGCTTGAACCCTGGAGGCAGAGGTTGCGGGGGAGCCGAGAGCATGCCTCTGCACTCCAGCCTGTGTGACAGAGTGAGACCCCATCTCAAAAAAAAAAAAAAAAAAAAAGGTGATGGCCAGGCACGGTGGCTCATATCTGTAATCCCAGCACTTTGGGAGGCCGAGGCAGGTGAATCACAGTGTTGGGAGTTTGAGACCAGCCTGACCAACATGGTGAAACCCCATCTCTACTAAAAATAAAAATAATTAGCCAGGGGTGATGGTGTGTGCCTATAATCCCAGCTACTCAAGAGGCTGAGGCAGGAGAATTGCTTGAACCCGGGAGGCAGAGGTTGCAGTGAATCAAGATCATGCCACTGCACTCCAGCCTGGGCGATAGAGTGAGAACCCGTCTCCAGAAAAAAAGTGTGTTAGCTGCTTAAGAGATAACATCACTCCCTCTAGATCTGAGACTAAAGAATTGTATTCTACGGTTTTTTACAAAGTGGCCTTTGTAGTACAGTGAACAAGATATTTAGTGATACAGTATTTTCATGATTAGGTTTGCCAGATTTAGCAAGTAAAGATATAGGACAACAGTTAAATTTGAATTTCAGATAGGCAATAAATGACATCTTATTATAAGTATATCCGAAGTAATACTTAGGACATAATTGATACTAAAAATTATTTGATGTTTATCTGAAATTCAATTTTAACTGGGATATCTGTATTTTATCTAGCAACCTGACTTATGATTTAAAAAAAACACAGAGACTCATGAGGCTGCTTTTAATTTTGTTTGTTTAGCATTTTATTATTATCCATGTGATATATATGCAACGTTCAGAAAGACATATAGTTCCATATGGCTTTCTGTAAAACCCTGCTTCTTCCATTATTCCCTTCCTTCATTCCCCACAGTCCAAAAACAACCTTTTCGGCTCCCCCTAATTTTTTTTTTTTTTTTTCTGGCAAGGGAGGTTTAGCTCCATTTCTCTAAATGTCATGCTTGTATTGCGACATCTTGATTTCAGTTTTAGATCCAATCACTTCCTTCTAGGGGGAGATGAGAATTTAAACTTCTGCCACCCCCCTCCTCAAGCTTACTTCCCTTTGCCACAATGTCCCAACATAGTTAGATGGTAATTTTGATGTGCTCGATATGCAGGGTTTATATTATTATGACCACGTATATCCTATTCATAGCTGAGACATTTACATTTCCTTTATGGCATAACTTTTTGGATTTTTTTTAGAGTCAACAATTACCTTGCTTTGCTTAGTTTTGAAGGTACTCATCACTAACTTGGCCCTAAACTCTCTCCTAGTTGTATAAATCTCTTAATATATTCAAAGCACATTAGGTATCCTATCAATTTTATCTTCTTGAAGAAGTCCCGCCCCTTTCTTACCTTCTCCAATTTGAATTGGTTGATTTCTTGTCCAGCTGTGCAGCCTCATCCTAGAATTCTTCATTACCAGTTGGAATATTTCCTTTGCCTCTTATACTGGATTCACCTGTCTTCTGGAGGCAATCAACGTCTCCTATTTCTTGGGTCATTTCGCTATCTTGATATAGCACATCTTCCAATAAATCCTCAATAACTACTTGAAGAAAGAGTGCATGAGTTAATGAAAACCATCAATGTGTGATGAGGACTGAAGTCCCTTAAGGGTTGCTAAAGGGCCCTTCATCTTTCTTTCAACATGTTGCAGTGCCTAAGCCATGCTCTAGATCCTATCTTTCTGCTCTCATCACCAGCCCCCTCATTCTTCTTGTCTCCCCAGAAGCAAATGTCAAGTTAGGATGTCGTCATTTTCCATATGAAATGTCAGAGCAAACAGTACTAATGAGTTAATTGATAAGAGGATTCTAAGTTGCAGGCAGGGTACCAGAGTGCTGTGCTGGGTTGGGCACTGCTGAGGGATGCCCAGCCTCTCAATCTTCCTGAGCCTGAGTAGAATCTCACCTCATTACTGCCCAAATCTTGATGACTCCCACAGTTTCAAACAAAACAGTCTGAGTGAAGTCATTAAAATGTGATTAGAACCAGTGGACACTAGGTGTTGAAATTGATGAAATTACACTGAGAGTGATGAGTAATGGAGGTAAGAGGACACTTTGTTTTGTTTTTTTTCTTCACTAGTAATTGATTAAATAAAGGCCTGGCAATTTAATGGTTTGTCTCTCCTGAGTGTGGATTGTTGTAAAGGGAATAGATTAGTTTATCTTCAAATTGTAGCGTGACAATGTTTGTTTTCTGATTGAAATTCTCAATTTTCTTTCACTTTTCCTCCCCCAATAAACATGGTGCAGAATGAGAATCTGAATACTTCTCTCTTTCAATATCCCAGAGATGTGACCCCAACATCACCTGGTCTAACCAGCACTGTTGGCTGCAGTTGTCTAGCTAATAAAAATAATATGGCTTGGTTCCATGACTGCGGTAAAGATGTTTTATGGTCCATGCAATCCACATAGATCAAAATTGGACCTCTCTTTTTTCTTTAAGAGTAGAAGGGAATATATATATATATATATATATATATGATTTTTTTTTATTGCACTTTAGGTTCTGGGGTACATGTGAAGAACAGGCAGGGTTGTTGTATAGGTACATGGCAGTGTGGTTTGCTGCCTCCATCCCCATCACCTGTATCTGGCATTTGTCCCCATGTTATCCCTCCCCAGCTCCCTACCGAGCACTGTCCCTCCCCTATTCCCCCACAACAGACCTCAGTGTGTGATGCTCCCCTCCCTGTGTCCATGTGTTCTTATTGTTCAACACCTGCCTATGAGTGAGAACATGTGGTGGTTGATTTTCTGTTCTTGTGTCAGTTTGCTGAGAATGATGGTTTCCAGGTTCATCCATGTCCCTACAAAGGACACAAGCTCATCATTTTTTGTGGCTGCATAGTATTCCATGGTGTATATGTGCCACATTTTCCCTGTCCAGTCTATCATTGATGGGCATTTGGGTTGGTTCCAAGTCTTTGCTATTGTAAACAGTGCTGCAATGAACATATGTGTGCATGTGGCTTGTAATAGAACGACTTATAATCCTTTGGATGTATACCCAGTAATGGGATTGCTGGGTCAAATGGAATTTCTATTTCAAGGTCCCTGAGGAATTGCCACACTGTCTTCCACAATGGTTGAACTAATTTACACTCCCACCAACAGTGAAAAAGTGTTCCTATTTCTCCACATCCTCTCCAGCATCTGTTGTCTCCAGATTTTTTAATGATCACCATTCTAACTGGCATGAGATGGTATCTCAATGTGGTTTTGATTTGCATTTCTCTAATGACCAGTGATGATGAGCATTTTTTCATATGTTTTTTGGCCTCATATATGTCTTCTTTTGAAAAGTGTTCATATCCTTTGCCCACTTTTGTATGGGTTTGTTTGTTTTTCCTTGTAAATCTGTTTTAGTTCTTTGTAAATTCTGGATATAAGTCCTTTGTCAGATGTGTAGATTGCAAAAACTTTTTCCCATTCTGTTGGTTGCCAGTTCACTCTAATGATTGTTTCTTTTGCTGTGAAGAAGCTCTGGAGTTAATTAGATCCCATTTGTCTATTTTGGCTTTTGTTGTCAATGCTTTTGGTGTTTTAGTCATGAAGTCCTTGCCTATGCCTATGTCCTGAATGGTTTTGCCTAGGTTTTCTTCTAGAGTTTTTATGGTGTTAGGTCTTATGTTTAAGTCTTTAATCCATCTGGAGTTAATTTTAGTGTAAAGTGTCAGGAAGGGGTCCAGTTTTTGCTTTCGGCACTTGGCTAGCCAGTTTTCCCAACAGCATTTATTAAACAGGGGAATCCTTTCCCCATTGCTTGTTTTCGTAAGGTTTTTCAAAGATGAGTTGGCTGTAGATGTGTGGCATTACCTCCAAGGCCTCTGTTCTGTTCCATTGGTCTATATCTCTGTTTTGGTACCAGTACTATGCTGTTTTGATTACTGTAGCCTTGTAGTATAGTTTGAAGTCAGGTAGTACAATGCCTCCAGCTTTGTTCTTTTTGCTTAGAATTGACTTGGCTATGCAGACTCTCTTTGGTTCTATATGAAGTTTAAGGTGGTTTTTCCAGTTCTGTGAAGAGGGTCATAGTTAGCTTGATGGGGATAGCATTGAATCTATAAATTACTTTGGGCAGTATGGCCATTTTCACAATATTTATTCTTCCTAACTATGAGCATGGAATCTTTTTACATCTGTTTGTGTCCTCTCTTATTTCCTTGAGCAGTGGTTTGTAGTTCTACTTGAAGAGGTCCTTTACATCCTTTGTTAGTTGTATTCCTAGGGATTTTATTCTCTTTGTAGCAATTGTGAATGGCAGTTCGTTCTTGATTTGACTCTCTTTTAAGTCTATTATTGGTGTGTAGGAATGCTTGTGATTTTTGCACATTGATTTTGTATCCTGAGACTTTGCTAAAGTTGCTTATCAGTTTCAGGAGATTTTGGGCTGAGATGATGGGGTCTTCTAAATATACAGTCATGTTGTCTGCAAATAGAAACAATTTGACTTCCTCCTTTCCTAATTGAATACGCTTTATTTCTTTTTCTTGCCTGACTGCTCTGGCTAGAACTTCCAATACTATAGTGAATAGGAGTGGTGAGAGAGGGCATCCTTGTCTAGTGCCAGATTTCAAAGGGAATGCTTCCAGTTTTTGCCCATTCAGTATGATATTGGCTGTGGGTTTGTCCTAAATAGCTTTTATTATTTTGAGATATGTTCTTCGATACCTAGTTTATTGAGAGTTTTCAGCATAAAGGCCTGTTGAATTTTGTCAAAGGCCTTCTCTGCATCTATTGAGATAATCATGGTTTTTGTCTTTGGTTCTGTTTATGTGGTGAATTATATTTATAGACTTGTGTATGTTGAAACAGACTTGCATCCCTGGAATGAAGCCTACTTGATCGTGATGAATAAGCTTTTTGATGTGCTGTTGCAGTTGGTTTGCCGGTATTTTATTGAAGATTTTTGCATCTATGTTCATCGTGGATATTGGCCTGAAGCTCTCTTTTTTGGTTAAGTCTCTGCCGGGTTTTGGTATCAGGATGATGTTGGTCTCATAAAATGATTTGGGAAGGATTCCCTCTTTTGGATTGTTTGGAATAGTTTAGGAAGGAGTGGTACCAGCTCCTCTTTGTATGTCTGGCAGAATTCGGCTGTGTACCCGTCTGAACCTGGGCTTTTTTTGGTTGGTAGGCTATTAATTGCTGCCTCAACTTAAGACCTTGTTATTGGTCTATTCAGGGTTTCGACTTCTTTCTGGTTTAGGCTTGGGAGGATGTAAGTGTCTAGGAATTTATCCATTTCTTCCAGGTTTACTGGTTTATGTACATAGAGTTGTTTGTAGTAATCTCTGATGGTGGTTTGTATTTCTGTGGAATGTGTGGTGATATCCCCTTTATCGTTTTTTATTGCATCTATTTGAGACTTCTCTCTTTTCTTTTTATTAATCTGGCTAGTGGTCTATTTTGCTGATCTTTTCAAATAACCAGCTCCTGGATCTATTGATTTTTTTTGAAGGGTTTTCTTGTGTCTCTATCTCCTTCAGTTCTGCTCTGATCTTAGTTATTTCTTGTCTTCTGCTAGCTTTTGAGTGTTTTTGATCTTGCTCCTCTAGCTCTTTCAATTTTGATGATAGGGTGTCAATTTTAGATATTCCCTTGCTTCTCATGTGGGCATTTATTGCTCTAAATTTTCCTCAAGACACTGCTTTAAATGTGTCCAGAGATTCTTGTACATTGTGTCTTCATTCTTGTTGGTTTCAAAGAACATCTTTATTTCTGCCTTAATTTCATTGTTTATCCAGTCAACATGCAAGAGCCAGTTGTTCAGTTTCCATGAAGTTGTGCGGTTCTGAGTGAGTTTCTTAATCCTGAGTTCTAATTTGATTGCATTGTGGTCTGAGAGACTGTTTGTTATGATTTCCATTCTTTTGCATTTGCTGAGGAGTGATTTACTTCCAATTATGTGGTCAATTTTAGAGTAGGTGTGATGTGGTGCTGAGAATAATGTCTATTCTGTGGATTTGGGGTGGAGAGTTCTGTAAGTGTCTATTAGGTTTGTTTGGTCCAGATCTGAGTTCAAGTCCTGGATAGCCTTGTTAATTTTCTGTGTGGTTGATCTGTCCAATATTGACAGTGGAGTGTTAAAGTCTCCCACTATTATTGTGTGGGGGTCTAAGTTTCTTTATAGGTTATTAAGAACTTTCTTTATGTATCTGGGTGCTCCTGTATTGGATGCGTATATATTTAGGATCATTAGCTCTTCTCATTGCATTGATCCTTTTACCATTATGTAATGCCCTTCTTTGTCTCCTTTGATCTTTGTTGGTTTAAAGTCTATTTTACCAGAGACTAGGATTGAAACTCCTACTTTTTTTGCTCTCCATTTGCTTGATAAACCTTCCTCCATCCCTTTATTTTGAGCCTATGTGTATCCTTGCATGCGAGATGGGTTTCCTGGATACAGCACACCAATAGGTTTTGACTTTTTATTCAATTTGCCAGTCTGTGTCTTTTGATTGGGGCATTTAGCCCATTTACATTTAAGGTTAATATTGTTTTGTGTGAATTTGATCCTGCCATTTTGATGCTAGCTGGTTGTTTTGCCCTTAGTTGATGCAGTTTCTTCCTTGTGTCAGTGCTCTTTACCATTTGGTACGCTTTTGGAGTGACTGGTACTGATTGTTCCTTTCTATGTTTAGTGCTTCTTTTAGGAGCTCTTATAAGGCAGGCCTGGTGGTGATGAAATCTCTGAGCAATTGCTTGTTTGTAAATGATTTTACTTCTCCTTCGCTTATGAAGCTTAGTTTGGCTGGATATGAAATTCTAGGTTGAAAGTTCTTTTCATTAAGGATATTGAATATTGGCCCCCACTCTCTTCTGGCTTGTAGGATTTCTGCTGAGAGATCTGCTGTGAGTCTGATGGGCTTCCCTTTGTGGGTAACCTGACCTTTCTCTCTGGCTGCCCTTAGCATCTCTTCCTTCATTTCAACCCTGGTGAATCTGATGATTATGTGCCTTGGGGTGGCTCTTCTCGAGCCACATCTTTGTGGTGTTCTCTGTGCCTGGACTTGAATACTGTCTTGCTAGGTTGGGGGAAGTTCTCCTGGATAATATCCTGAAGAGTGTTTTCCAACTTGGATTCATTCTCTTCGTTACATTCAGGTACACCTATCAAACGTAGATTAGGTCTTTTCACATAATCCCATATTTCTTGCAGGCTTTGTTCATTTCTTCTTACTCCTTTTTCCCTAATCTTGCCTTCTCATTTTATTTCATTGAGTTGATCTTCGAGTCTCTGATATCCTTTCTTCTGATTGGTCAATTTGGCTATTGAAACTTGTGTATGCTTCACAAATTTCTTGTATTGTGTTTTTCAGCTCCATCAATTCATTTATATTCCTCTCTGTTTATTCTTGTTAGCATTTCATCAAGCCTTTTTTCAAGGTTCTTAGTTTCTTTGCATTCGGTTAGAACATGTTCTTTAGCTCAGAGAAGTTTGTTATTACCCACCTTCTGAACCCCATTTCTTTCAATTCATCACACTCATTCTTCATTCAGCTTTGTTCCCTTGCTGGTGAGGAGTTGTGATCCCTTGGAGGAAAAGAGGCATTCTGGTTTAGGGTGTTTTCATCCTTTTTGTGCTGGTTTCTTCCCATCTTTGTGGATTTATCTACCTGTGGTCTTTGTAGTTGGTGACTTTCAGATGGGGTCTCTGAGTGGACGTCCTTTTTAGTTGATGGTGAAGTTATTTCTTTCTGTTGCTTAGTTTTCCTTCTAACATTCAGGCACCTCTGCTATAGGACTGCTGGAGGTCCAGTTAAGACCCTGCTTGCCTGGGGATGGCCTACAGCAGCTGCAGAGCAGCAAGGGTTGTTGCCAGTTTCTTCTTCTGTTATCTTTGTCCCAGAAGGATACCTTCCAGATGTCAGCCTGAGCTCTCCTTTATGAGGTGTCTCTTTGAATATATGGGGGCCAGGGGAGCTGCTTGAGGAGACAGTCTGTCCCTTATAGGAGCTCAAGTGCTGATCTGTGCGCTCTGTTGTTCTGTTCAGAACTGCTGGACAGGTTCGTTTAAGTATGCTGCAGTGGAACTCATAAACTCCTTTTTTCCCAGGTGCTCTGTCCCAGGAAGGTGGGGCTTTATTTATAAGTTCCTGATGAGCTGCTGCATTTTTTCAGGGATGCCCTGCCCAGTGAGGAGGCAGCCTAGTCAGTCTGCCAGCAGAGGCATTGCTGAGCTGCCATGGGCTCTGCCCAGCTGTTATGTGAACTTCCTTGCAGTTTTGTTTATAGAGGTTTAGTTAGAACTGCCGCGGTAGTGGCGGTCTGCCGCAGTAATGTTGGAGACCCTTCCCCCCCACAGAGCTGGACCGTCCCAGGTCCAGCTGTGCCATCCTGGGTCCAGCTGTGCTTGCTGTGAAACTCTCAGTCCAGAGTGTTTTATATTGCTGGTCTTTGTAGGGGTGGGACCGGCTGAGCCAGATCACCTCGCTCCCTGTTTCAGCCCCCTTTTTTTTCAGTTGAACGGGTGATTCTGTCTCCCAGGTGTTCCAGGCGCCAGTTGAAATGGTGCCCAGATTTGTGTGAGATTTTGTGTGGAGACCTGCTGTGCCAGCTGAAACAGCTGTGCTGGAGACTTGTGGCACTTTTCCGCCTGGGAATCTCCTGGTCTGTGGGCAGTAAAAACTTGTTTGGAAATGCGGAGATCACTCACCCTCTGCGTTTTTGCTGGGAACTGCAATCCAGAGCTATTCCTATCTGGCCATCTTGGATCCTCCTCCGACTTTTTTTTTTTTTTTTTAACCTGGAATTGACACATTGGTCATAAAAGACAATGGGAATCCAAACAAATTTTTATTCTGGACTCTATAGTGGAGCAAGGGCTAGGCCAGCCAGTTTTGTGGATTGAACAGATATAGGCAGATAATTCACATCTGCATTGAGAAGAAGCACAGAGAATTTCCTCTGGAACAACATAGTTAGAATGAAACATGGAGCCCTGATGATGGCTGAGATTGTGCAACTTAGAAACCATGTTCAATGAACTTAGGCTGAGCCGTCATGATGCACATCGTGAATTTCCATCTATTTAGGGGAAAATAACCAATATACCTGCTTGTGTGGAATATTGTTTTTACTTGGAGGAAAGTGTCTGCATGAAATTAATTTCTTTTATTAAAAAAGCACACTCAGGAAAGTTCTAGTTGCCTTTGGTTGTTAATAATAAAGTCCCAAACGCAAAGACAATAGTTTTTGGAGAAAGGACTTATTAGTTCTGTAGCCAGTTAGAAATGCTGGGTCTTTCCCTAAGGCCAACTAGACAAAATGTCATAGATACTATCTGAGGAAAGAGGAAAGTAAGTTTTTAAAAGCAAAAGAAGGAAAAAGATAAAGAATGAAACATGGATGACAGCAAATATTGGATGACAGAGAATATTTAGCCACAGTATTATTTAAGATGACAGCAAAACCCTTAAAGACCAGGAAATTGAGACTGATGGATATAAGTAGAGATAGATAAGCCATCAAACCTCCAGCAAGTCTGAGTCTAATCTGTCTGGAGGGGCTTTTCCACTCTCTCAGTCTTTGCTCCCATTGTGTCTTTGGTCAGGTGCCCCTTTCTTGCCTTGCTCCAGCTGGCAGGATGACACTCATTCTTAGAGGCCTATTTCACTCAACGCTAGAATTTCTGCTTGATTCTTTGTACATCAATTTCTTTGTTAAATTTATCTGATAGGATTCTGAATTCCCTCTCTCTGTTATCTTAATTTTCTTTGAGTTTCCTCAACACAATGATTTTGAATTTTCTGTCTGAAAAGTCACATATCTCTGCCTCTCTGGGAAGGGTCCCTGCTGCCTCATTTAGTTTGTTTGGTAAAGTCTTGTTTTTGTGGATGGTCTTGATGCTTGTGGATGTTTGTTGGTGTCTGGGCATTGAAGACTGAGGTGTTTATTATAGTCTGCAAAGACTATAATAAAATGTCAGTGCATTTAGTATGCACTTTGCAGACTATAATAAATGGGGCTTGTTTGTGCCTGTCCTACTTGGGAAGACTTTTCAAGTATTCAGAGGGACTTTGGGTGTTGTGATCTAAGTTTTTGGTCACTGCAGCCATATGTGCATTAAGGGAAACTCCAAGCCCAGTTACACTGTGGTTCTTGCAGACTCACAGAGGCACTGCCTTTGGTGGTCTTGGATAAGATCAGGAAGAATTCTCTGGATTGTCAGGCAGAGAATTGTTTTCTTCTCTTAAATTTTCCCATATAAATGGAATCTCTCTCTCTCTTTTTGTGCTGAGCTTCCTGGAGTTAAGAGAGAAGAGTGACACAAGCATCCCTGTGGCCACCAATCACCGGGGACTGCACTGGATGACTTGACATCAGCAAAGCGCTGGGTCTTGCCTAAGGCCTGCTGTAACTACTATCTGTCTACTGCCTATGTTTGCTGAAGGCCCTTGGGCTCTTTAATCAGCAGGTGATAAAGCCAGACAAGTTTGTGTCCTTCTCTTAAGGGCTGAAAGTTCCTCCAGGCCCTGGGCAGGTCCAGAGATGCTGCCTTGGAGCCAGGGCCTGTCATTGGAAAACTTAGAAATCTACCCGGTCCTCTATTCCACTGTAGCTGAGCTGGCACCAAACCCACAAGACAAGTTCTTCCCACTCTACTCTTCTCTTCCCTTAGAGGGGTCTCTCCCCATGTCCACCACCACCGCAGGCCCATGGGGAATACTGCAAGGGTACCATCCATGTTCACTTAAGGCGCAAGGGCTCTTTGTCAGCTTATGGTAAATGCTGCCAGCCCTGGGACTCATTCTTCATAGCAGTGGACTCCCCCTCTGGCCCATGTTAGGTCCAGAGATGCCATTGGCTAAGGGCTGGAATCAGGGACCCCAAGAACCTGCTTGGTGCTCTTCCCCATTGTGGCCAAGCTGGTACCTAAGCTGCACGATGAAGTCCCCTTTACTCTTCCCTCTGCTTTTCTCAGGCAGAAGGAGTTTCTCCTCATAGCCACCACAGCTGTGAATATGTTGGGTCACACCTGAAGCCAGCGTGTCTCACCCATAGGCCCATGGCATGTACTACCTGGGAACCACTGCTGATTATTCAGGGCCAAGTGCGATTTAATCAAGAGGTAATAAATTCTGTCAGAATAGGTTCCTTCCTTTCAAAGCAGTAGATTCCCTTCTGGCCCAGCTTGTGTCAAGAAATGATGTCTGGGAGCTAGGGCCTGGAATGGGGGGCCTCATGACTCTGCTGGTGCCCTGTCCTACTGTGGCTGAGTTGGTATCTAAGTTGCAAGACAAAGTCCTCTTTATTCTTCCCTCTCCTCTCCTTGAGTGAAAGGAGTCGTCTCCTTCAGAGCTGCAATCTGCACTGCCTGGGGTTAGGGGAAGTTGGTACAAGCATTCCCTTAGCCACTCCAGCTGTGTCTCACTAGGTTGTATGCCCCCACGTCTACTGCTTCAAGCCCAGTACAGTACTAGGATTTCCCTAAGAGTTGCAGTCCTTGTCACCTAGACTGCCTTTCATGTTTGTTTTAGAACCTCAGAGCACTTTAGCTTGTGGTAGTGATGCTTGCCAAACTCAAATTCTGATTGCTGGGATGGGTGACTCCCCTCTGGCTAAGGCGGATTCTAAATGCTCCCTCCGTGTGCATCAGCTGAGCTCTGTCCAGTGTTGGCAGCACTGAGTTCCAATGCAAAGTCCCACAATTGCCATGCTCTCCCTTCCCCAACTGCACAAATTCTCTCTCCATGTCTCATGGCCACTGCCTGGCGGGTAGGGGAGGAATTGTGCTAGCAATTCCAGACTCTTTCCTACCCTCTTCAGTGCATCTTTCAGTGATGGGAAGTTAAAACCAGGTACTGTGATCACTCACCTGATTTTGGGGTCTTATGGAGGTACTATTTTTGTGTAGACAGTCATCAAATTTGGTGTTTCTGTGGACAGGACGATTGATGGAGGGTTCTATTCGGACCTCTTGCCCCACTTCTCAAATGCTCTCTCTTCTGGAGAATCCACGTAAGGTGACTTGGGAGCTGCTGCAATACCTGCACCCACCTCTCATCTCACTGTGCTGTAACTGTTCACATGTCTGCTTTCTGCTAGAAATATGCTACCTCTGAGACCATCTTACTCATTTTTATAGCCCTAGCAAATGCTGTTAATACTTGAAAAATGGTAACTACTTAGTAAATAATTATTGAATGATTTAATACATGACTGTTTACTTGTTTAATAATAGCTTGCTTTTTAATTGCACTTTATAATTTTCAAAGTACATTCACATGCATGATCTCATTTGCTTTTTGGAGCCTACTGTGAAGTAGGCAAGGCAAGTGTTAGTATTAAATAGGGCTTAGAAAGCAAAGTCAATCACTCCCTCTTAAGTTTTTAAAGAAGAAATGTGATATAACCCAACTTACATTGGTTATTGTACAATGAAAAAAACTGGGAACACTAAATGCTTGATCAGAATCCCTTTTGTGGGATTTTTGAAAAAAATTCTAGGTCACATCTGTATTCCTTCTAATTATCTTTAATTATGAGCATATGGCCCTGCTTCTTGAGTCACGATCTGTAAAGCCTCGGCACACACACATAGTGATGATAAAACCAGTAGTAATGGTCCAAGATAGAAAAAACTGTGTTCTTATCCAGGGTGTGAGCTATGGAGAACTCTAGGTTATACTCCCATTTCTTCATTCATCCCTCTGGGTACACGAGAGTTGTGGAGACCACATGTTATGTCCTATTTGACTCCGAAGAAAGCTACTATTGCAGTGGAGGATACTTGGGATAGGTGCTGAACTTTGTTTTATTTATTTTTTGAGATGAAGTCTCACTGTGTCGCCCAGGCAGGATGGAGTGCAATGACGCAATCGGCTCACTGAAACCTCTGCCTCCCAGGTTCAAGCAATTCTCCTGCCTCAGCCTCCTGAGTAGCTAGAATTACAGGCGCATGCCACCATGCCCGGCTAATTTTTGTGTTGTTAGTAGAGACAGGGTTTCACCATGTTGGCCAGGCTGGTCTTAAACTCCTGGCCTCAAATTATCTGCCCTCCTTGGCCTCCCAAAGTCCTGGGATTACAGGTGTGAGCCACCACACTCAGCCCAGTGCTGAACTTTAATATAGCTGTCTTTGCTCTGCAGTGTGAGAAGACGCTATAAAATCAAGATTCCAGGGAGAGAATTGAGAAAGATAATGGCAAATAAATAACGTAACGGACCTTTGTGCTTTTTTTGTACCTATTTTTCATTCCTCCTTCTGACAATAACTTTGATTTTTCTTTAAAGAAACACTGTTCACTCCATATGGTTTTTGTGGGGTAGATCCCCTGGTAACCAGGTAGTTGGGGTGGACTAGTTCCAGGGGCAACCACGTGACCTCAGCCTGGCCAATAAGCATCTTCCACCTCCCTAGCCACATTGGCTCAGGGCTGTGCGCATAATTCAAGTTTCTCTACTGAGATTCAGTTTTGAGGCTTTGTTGGAACTATTAGAACAGAGAGGCTCTCCTTCTACTGGAAATGTTAACTCAAAGGAGATTATAAACCCAGAGCTAGCTAGGGGGTCACTCTGGATAGGTCCTAAGATGAAGCCAACTGAGAGAGGAATATGGATGTGGTCTGAATGACTATTTTGAGTCCCTGGATGCAGTTATACCTAACTTTGAACTTTTCAGTTATATAAGCTGATACTTTATAACTGATTTTTTTTTTTTTTTTTTTTGACAGTCTCGCTCTGTCGCCAGGCTGGAATGCAGTGGCCGACCTTGGCTCACTGCAACCTCCGCCTCCTGGGTTCAAGAGATTCTCTTGCCTAAGCCTCCCGCGTAGCTGGGACTACAGGCACATGCTACCACGCCCAGCTAAATTTTGTATTTTTAGTAGGGAGGGGGTTTCACCATATTGGCCACGATGGTCTCAATCTCCTGACCTTGTGATCCGCCTGCCTCGGCCTCCCAAAGTGCTGGGATTACAGGCGTGAGTCATCACACCCAACCTACTTTATAACTGATTTTTATATTTGTTTTGTTTGTGCATTTTGCTATTCGGAATCCTGACCAAAGCATGCAACGTGTGGTGTGGTGAGAGGGTCACATGAAACAGGAAGTTGGCTAGGAAGTTGTTCATCCAAGTTTCCTATCTCACAGCATCTAGGTACAAAATAGGAAAGGGAGGGGAATTAGAATTGTTACGCATCTTAAGAGGATAGTGTGGGTGTGTATAAATGCAGAGGCAGTAGCGAGTGATACAGCGAAATAATCACATGGCAGTGTTATTGGCTGGCGCTGCAGGTGGGCACAGTGCTAAAGTGGTGTATAGGAATGGTTGGTAAAGACACGTGGTTGCCATCGTCAATTAGAAATTAGAGGCAATATATAATTGCTGTTGCTGTGTCTGTATCCAAGGAGCCTTCTTTTCTGATCGGGTTAGAAGTACCTCCACAATTTGAATGTTTGCCTTGTGCAAATCATATTCATGACTCACTTTCCTGCATGTGTCACATACGGGAGAGGTAAAGAGGAGGTGCGTTATAATAATAAAACTCTCTTGACCAGGGATTCTTCATCTGGGGTTCATGGCTTATGTTTATGCTTTAGAGGATCTACGAACCCCTTAAAAGTAGGTGTGAAAATTACACGTGCATTTTTCTGAGAGGGCCCAATTTTCTAAAAGGTAGAACAAAAGACAGTTCACTGGACCTGGAGTGAACACCTGACCACATTGGCCAATTAGCCGCCTTTCTTGTGTGTTAAGACTTGAGAGTGAGCAACTTCCTGCCAGTTTCTGAGAGAGGGTGGGACTGAGGGGGAGTAGACGCCGGCTGGTGAGCTGCTGTGATGGGGGAAAGCAGACACGACACTGCCCATCTTGAGGGGGGGAGAAGGCAGAACGGATGTCACAGAGAGTGAAGACATAAGGACATGTGGCCCCGGAGACAGATGGTAAGAGCTGCTCGGAGTTGAGACAGCTTGCCAGCTCTTGGTTCAGGCGCCACGTGATGCCCTGAAGTCTGATTCTGCCCCTGTCTTGCCATCTGTGAGTTGTTCCTGTGTCTTTCCAGTACCATTCAATTCTTTTTTTTGAAGGGTTAGGGGTGGATTTGGTTATGCCATTTGCAAGTAAAAGAGTCCCCCAATAAAACGAGGAGTTACAGTAAAAAGGTATGACAAGATACTTTGCTGGAAGAGAAAGGGGAGCAAGTGGGGACTTTCATGCACCCTTTCTCATTAAGTCTTCACCAAATTCCTGCCATTTCACAAGTGAGGAAGTGGAGTCTTAGAATGATTAAAAACCTTCTCAAGTTACATAGTTAAGAAGAACCCTATAGTGATGTTAGGTAAAATTTGATGAATATCATTTTTGTTATAATAACTTTCCAGTGACTCACATATTCATATTGCCTTCTTTTGGGTGATGTGAGTGCAAATTGACAAGTGGCAACTTCATGTATCTTTTTTCCTGGCATCCCTGGCTCCTCCCAAGAACTTTTCAACTCTTTTCTGTCCAAAATCATCTATCTTCTTTCCTTATTTTAGAATTAATGTTGTCTTTTATCTACTAACTTTAATTACTACTTATTTTGCATGAAAATATACATTTGTCACACAAAATTTTGTTCCCATTTTGAGAAGAAGAAACTGGTGCTTACAGAAACTAAATGACTTGCTCAAGTCCATGTGTACTGAGAGAGAGCTGGGACTAGACCCAGCCTGCTCACTGGGAGTGTTGTGCTGTTTCCACAGGACCACTCACTGCTTCTCTCTGTCCCATCCTCTCCTACAGCCATGGGAGGAGCTGCTGAATGCTTAGTGCTCCTCAGATGGATCACAGATACAAAATGAGGAGTGTAGTTTCACATGTAAGGGCCACCTAGAGCCTTGGACACTTGATGGAGTTTGGATTTTTATCCTCTCCAAATCTCGTGTTGAAATGTGATCCCCAGTGTTGGAGGTGGGTCCTCGTGGAATGTGCTTGAGTCATGGGGTCAAACCCTCATGAATGCCTTGGTGCCCTTCCTGTGATAATATGTTCATGCAAGATCTCTTTAAAGAGCCTGGGGTCTTCCCCTGCAAGGGACTTGCTCCCTCCCTTGCCATGTGACATACCTGCTGTCCCTTCACCTTCCACCATGAGTAAAAGGTCCTGACCAGAAGCAGATAAGCAGATGCTGGTCTCGTATCTTCAGTCTCCTGTCTTAGTGGCTCCCTGCTAAAAAGCTTGAGGGCAACATAGTATATCACCATGGTTCTGGCCCTCAAGAGATTAAGTGATATTATCTGTCCTTTTTCTTGTGCCATTTGCTGTCCTCTTATTATTAAGTGTTATCAAAAATTAAGTGATCTCCAGCCTATCTTGGTTGCCATGGAGCTCGACTGTGCAGCTCTTTAGGCTGGTAAAACCAACTGAGACAGTAGTTGGGTGAGGGGGAGCTGCCTGTGATTGCCAGCGTGGGAAAGAGCTCTTCAGCAAGCCGACTGAATGACGCTTTCCAGTGGGAGGGAGGATGGGCATAGCCACGCCGCCTGAGCCTGGCAGCATATTCTAAATCAGAATCAGGGCCAAACATGTTCAAGGAAGTTTCCAAAGAATCTTGAAATAATTTGGGAAATTAATTTTTTTGAAGAGACGGTATAGAAAATAGAAGAACATATTGGGATTTGAACAAACCAGTGGCTTGCATATGTTTTCTGACATGACTCAGAGTAAGAAATATATTGCGACTCTGTAGATGTGTGTGCATCTGTAAACGAAACAAACGTTTCAGCAAATACTTTTATTACATGCTATGTACTCTGATCATTCCATTCCAAACCAATCCATTAAGATGTTAGTTATGACCCACTAAATACATTTTATCACCCATTAATCCAACCAGTGGGAGTGACCCACAAGTCAAAACATATCAAGATAAACCTTAGTTCAAGTTCTGCTCATCTACAACTTTTCCATCAGTAAAAGGGAGAAGATGGTCTCCTCTAGGTGGTTGTGTTAATGAAATGCCACCTCTGCATTGCATTAATATAATAGCTGAGCTCTGCGCTTTGTTTTCTTCGCAATAGTATCCCAGCTTTGAGGATAGAGCTGAGTTAACCAGTATGTGCTCAATACGTGGTAGCTATTTTCATTATAGTCTGGGCTGCTGGAAGCATGTAGGCCACATTAGGTGTCTCCAGTGGGATACAGGGCAGGAGACTTGAGACTTATTCTGTGGGCCATTATGAGGAGGAATGTTACAGACGTTGTTGCAATCAACCAGTTAGCTAAATCTGTATCAAGTGTAAGACCTTCGAGTAGGACCAGGTAGGACTCAAAAGAAACCCTATTTTCTGTAGTTCCACTTACTGGGAGTTGACCTGGTTGAAGAAGCAGCACATAAACCGTTAGGAGATGAGTAATGGCACCAGACAAGCTAATCAGTACTGTACACATAGAACCGGAGGACTGAGAGTGCCAGCATTCTTGAGTTGATGCAATTTTAGTACACAGTTGACTGAGAATATAAGAAAGCTCCAAGGAATGTATTATTGATGTTTAGATAAATCTATATGTTAATCTACATAGAATGTGTATATATTTCTTACTCAGTCCGCAGACAATGGATTTGAGGACTCCTAACAATGCCAGGGAGACATTGTGGTCTTACTGCGAAGAGAAAGGGCTTTCGAATCATTCAAATGTGGATTTGTCCCAGTTCTGACACATTCTAGGTCTGTGGCCTTTGGTAGGTGACAACCTCTGAGTCTCCCAACCTGCTAAATGGGGCTGGTAACTATATCTCCCAACAGTGTCTTTGGGATGATGAAATAGATGAAGGTGTATAGAGCTCTTAGTAGGCCTTCTGACAGACTGAATTTTCAAGGAAGTTAGCTGGCGTTCTTGTTGCTGCCCTTTGGGGGCCAAGGCCCTTAGCAGTCGGAGATGAGAGAAGGGGGAACACACAGTGAGGTGGCTGGCTTCCTCTGGCCCCGAAAGCATGTGGTTCTTTCAGAAGTCCTGCAGCTCCGCACAGACATCAGTCATCCTGTAGCAGAGAAGGTAGGAGGCCACAGAGATTGTTTTCAAGATGGAGGGAATCTGCCACAAAGAGGTTGCACTGAAGTGTCACCTCTTAAAGTGGAAAAATTGAGCCACACTGAAAAAAGAACAAAACAATGGGTTCCGGCTCTGATCCTTCCACTTTGTGAGCTCTGTGATCCTTGGCAAGTCACAGAAACCTCTTTGAGGTCCAATTTTCTCATCAATAAAGGGAGGATAAAAACCCCTTCCAGGAACTCTTGGAGGGTGACAGAGGTAAGGGAGATGCAAAGAGCGTACAGAGAACAATTTTATTTTTGGTGACACGAAGTGGGTATAGTCAGCCTGTGCTTTGTCTTGGGATAATGCTCTATGTGTAATGCCCCTCTGGATATAGCGCTTTCAGTGTCCTTTCTGTCCTCCTGCCCTGCACTACTCTGCTTGCCTCACTCTCTCCTAATGAACCAAACTCCCATCTCTACACTGGTACCTGTCCCATCCTCAGGAATTGCTTCTTCCTGCCTAGGTGCTTCTCCAGCCCTGCCTGTGAGCCTGGAAAACGGACTTCATCCTTGCCTTTCTTAATTAAATCCCACCCAACCTCACACGTGTAGGAGCTCTACATATTTAAAGCTCTTTTCTAAGGAATGAACTTACTGAGGGGCCCAAAGGGGGCTCTACTGTTTTGTGGGAGGACACATGTGAAGAAGAGGGACCTGCAGAAGGAGAGCCACACACACCCCAAACAAACTACTGCCATTCATGGTAGGTGAGGTGGGGTTAGGGAGTCTAGTCTCAGGTGGCAGCACTAAGATGCTGGTCTGGAGGCACTCATGGGATTCTTCACCTCCAGCTACTCACTGCTAGGAAGATGGTTTGGGTGGTTTTTGTAGGTGAGAGGCCTGCCCTAGGGAGACAGCTGCTAAGCACCATCAGGAGTGAGCTCTCTGAATGAGATGGGAATCTAATGTATGACTTCTACTTCATTAGCACCTCTAGTGACAACCTACAAAGCTAATTAGATTAAATACGGCCACACATTCTTGGCAAAAATTCCCAACCAAAGTGGAAGTCTGTTTCTCTATTCTTTTGATTCTGGTCTAACCTTGTAACTTGTTTTGACCAATAGAGTGTGTCAGATGTGGCACAGTATAACATACAAGCCTTGGCCTTGAGCGGCTTTGCACTTTCTGCTCTTATTCACTTGTAATGTTGACACCCTGAAATTGTCAAACTGTGAAGAGGACTGGGATTAAAGACCACATGGTCCAGACACCCAACTCAGCCCAGCCCCACGCCATCACATTGGCTATATGCAGCAACCCGAGTGAGTCCAGGCAAGACCGGCAGAAGAACTGCCCAGTCAATTCACAGAATTGTGAAAAATGATAAGTCACTTAAGCCACTAAATCTGGGGCTAGTTTGTTATGTAGCAATAGCTAACTGATATTGGCACACCTGTAAATTAGCAGAGAAACGTGACATGTGGGCCTAGCTGGCAGCTAGTCCAAGAGATTTAGGGGTAGGACAGGCTCAGAACCAAGATTTAGTGGCTTAAGTGGCTAATTTTATATCACTGTAGTAAAGCATAGGTCATTCCACAGGCCCCAGGGCAGAGATCTCAGCAGCTGAGATGGTTTTCCATCCTCATTTAGGGGATCCAGTTATCAGATGGGTTCTAGTGTTGTGCTCTAGCATGCTTTTCTTCTGCGTGGGCTTGGGTCAACATCTATAGGTCTGCTGCTTTCACTGTTAAATTAGGATGCTGACGGTGATCTTTCAGTTCTGTTATGATCTTGGGCAAAGGACTTTCCTTTGAGCTACTTCCTTATTAAAATGAGAAGTTGGACAAATTGTTTAACTGCATCCCTTTCAGCAATGAGTTTGTTTCTTTGATTTCTTGACAGACACATTTTATGGTTTTTTTTATTAACAAACTTAAAAATATATAAAATGGTAAGTGTTGGGGAGGAACTATATTACACCGCAGCTTTAAAACCATTTTATGTGTTGTTGTCAGTTGAAAAGTTACATCTCATCCATTTGAATTGTAATACTTTAAAAAGATGTATTTTTTTGGTAATGTGAGCAACTAACATCTGTTATATTTTTTAACTTTATTTTGATATAATTTCAGGCTTAAAAAAACACAGCGCAAAGAATCCCATATACCGTTCATTCAGATTTCTCCCAAATTAACATTTTACCACAATTGCTCAACTATTTGTTCTCTGTCCACAGAACACACACACACACACACACACACACACACACACACACATTATTTTTCTGAGACATTTGAGAGTACGCATTGACCTCTATATTCTTGAGTGTATAGAGGTCAGTACTTTCCTAAAAACATGGACATTTTCTTGCCTAACCACAGTGCAATTATCAAAATCACAGAATTAACATTGTCACAGTTCTAATGGAAGACCCTTGAAGGTTTGCCAGTTGTCCTGCTAACATCCTTTCCCTGGTCCCTGATCAAATGCTGCATTGGCTTGTCTTGTCTTCGTAGTCTTTTTTAATATAGAGCGTTCCTTGGTCTTTGTCCTTCCTGACCTTGAAACTTTGAAATAGTACTGGCCAGTAATTATCCACAGCATAGCCCTCAATTTGGATTTGTCTGATGTTTCTTTAGGCTTAGATTCCAGTCGCATTTTTGGCAAGAATACCAAAGAAGTGATGCTTTGTTCTTCTCAGCACATGTCAGGACTCATAGCTGTCAATTACTTCTATTACAGGTGATGCCGACTTTGATCATGTAGTTAAGGTACTGTCGGCCAGATTTCTAAATTGTAAAGTTAATGTTTTTCCCTTTCTAATTAATAAGTAGTTTGTGGGTAAATACTTTGAAATTACTGAAAATCCTGTTTCTCCTGCTTTCTCCCACTACACTTATTTATGGATGAGTCTAGCCTGAAACAATTATTACTGTGGTAGCTTCCATTGGTGATTTTCTAATTCTGTCATTTCTGCTACATGTATTAGAAGAGCTCTTCCTTGTCTCCATCTGTTTACACATTTATATCAATATAGATTCATGAATTCTTTTGTTTTATTGGATATAATCCGTTGGTGGTGGTGGTGGTGGTCAAATTGCCCCATATTTGGCCAGTGGGAGCCCCTTCAAGTTGTCTCCTCTGTTCTTTTGACAAGCCCTCATCCTGTTTTAAACTTTCCTTACCTTCTGACATCACAGGATGTTCCAGGCTTATCTTATATGTTCAATGCCCCACCCCTGGAATTAGCCATTTCTCAAAAGAGCTCTGGTTCTTATAATTGGAAAATGGTCTTAGAAATCAGGTTCTAGGCTGGGCACAGTGACTCTGCCTATAATCCCAGCACTTTGGAAGGCTGAGGCAGGCAGATCACTTGAGGCCAAGAGTTTGAGACCAGCCTGGCCAACACAGTGAAACCCTGTCTCTACTAAAAATGCAAAAATTAGTCAGGCATTGTGGCACACACCTGTAATCTCAGCTACTTGGGAGGCTGAGGCACGAGAATTGCTTGAACCCAGGAGGCAGAGGTTGCAGTGAGCTAAGATCACACCACCAACAGAGCAAGACTCTGTCTCAAAAAAAAAAAAGAAAAATCAAGTTCTAAGCACTAGATATGCTCATTGGTTTTCCCTTTCCTTGGTGTCATTGTTTCTAGGTCCCCTCAGCAATCACAGCTAGAAAAATATTTCTTATGTGTATATGTATTTATCAGTCTACACACATATTCTTTTCTGCATTTGTGCATGTGTGTCTGTGTGTGGGTGAGAGAGAGAATGAGCACTAAGAGTCTAAGTTCACGCTGACGTTTCCCTAATTCCCCCTCCACAACCATAGTGTTCATTCTAGCTTCCTCACTTTATTTTTGCCAACAGTGAGAAAGCTGGTTCTCTCATTATCTGCACTATACTTAATTATTTGCTCAGTCTTACACGCTTAGGGAAGTTTTGGAATTAGTAACCTATACCACTCTGAGAACAAATCTGCTAACTCGAGTACATTGCAATGCTTCGAAATGTGTTCTGCAACCCCAGGTCCCCCTTCCAAGTGTAGTTATTTTACTTATTTGGATTATAGTTAGGGTCATTTGTTTCTGTTTGTATTCCATTTTGAATTCCCCCCACCTTGCCCCAGTCCTTGATGATTTTGCTAATTTTTTTGAGTATGCAAAACATTCTAAAAGTCAGAACTAGGCCAGATGTGGTGGCTCACACCTGTGAGGCCAAGGCAGGTGGCCAGGCACTTCAGATCAGGAGTTTGAGACCAGCCTGGCCAACATGGAAAAACCTCATTTCTACTAAAAATATAAAAATTAGCCAGGTGTGATGGCATGTTCCTGTCATCCCAGCTACTCAGGAGGTTGAGGCATGAGAATCGCTTGAACCCTGGAAGACAGGTTGCAGTGAGCTGAGATCGTGCCACTGTACTCCAGCCTGAACAACAGAGGGAGTTTATTTTGGAGACCCTGTCTCCAAAATAAATAAATAAATAAATAAATTAGTTAAATTAAAGTCAGAACTATACAAATACTGAGAAAAGTGTCTGCCCCTACCTTCCCCCCACCATCTTTACCCCATTCCCATCCTCCCACCCTTTCCCCTCTGTTCCTGCTCACCCTTGCAGGTAACCAACCTCTTTTTTTTTTCTGGTTATCCTCCCTGTGATTCTCTTTTGCCAAATTAGCAGATACACGTATAGTTTGCAGTTCCCTCTTTCTTACACAAAAGACAGCATACTATGGATACTCTTCTGTGCTTTGCTTTTCCTACTTAGCACTGTGTCCTGGGAAGTGCCCCACTTTAGTTTGTACAGCTGCAGGCTACTCCATTGCACTTCTGCTCAGTCAACAATTCTCCAACATACGGGCATTTAGGTGGTGGCTGCTCTGCCACCTAGAACCCGCTGCTCACTGCCAGAGCTCCTGGCCTGCCCGCTGTCTACCCTTGAGCGTCACCTTCCCTGGGTTCCTCACTGGTCCAGTTCTCCAAGGCCTCAGTAAAGGCCAGCAGTGAGGCCTGGCTCCACCAGAGCTGCCTATGGGCACCATTTGACTTTGAGTCCAGGAGTGGCAGTGGCAGGGTTCACTGGCCTGACAAAGTGCCTGGCCAAGAGTGTGAAGTGCAAGTCATAAACAGGACTTAAAGGAGGAGGGTTGAGAGTTGGGAGAGGTGGAAAAGCAGGTGACCAAACTGGAAGGTGAAAAGGATGAGAAACCAGAGAAACAAGTACTAATTGAAATGAGTCGGGGGAGAAATGAGCCTGGGTGTTGAAGTTTTATTCAAGAACTATATTATGAGATTCTCTGGACCGGAAGCATCTGAACTATACCAGATACCCACAGCTGTGCTCAGTGTAACTGTAGGGACCCTGCAGTCCACTAGCTCCTGGTAACTGTGACTTGCTGTGTCCAGTGTCTGTGTACATCAGCTTGGCCAGGCTGAGCCCCTTCCGGAACAAGAAGTGCCCTGCTGGCTTCCGTCCCACCCCAGAGAGCTGGCCCATTTCTACTTGCTGTCTCCCAGGTCAGGCCGGAAGCACTAGGCTCTGCTTGGCTGAATTCTGAGCAGTGTAGTTCCCTTCCATGATCAGTACCACTCTCTGTGGAACAGGCAAGCCAACTTTGCAGATAAGGAGATGGGAACTGGTAAAGGTCATCTGACTTGCTCAAGGTCACCCAGCTACTTTGTGATACAGGATCAACTTCTCCATTAGGTATGGTAGGCATGGTAACTAAGACCAGTGACACTTTCAGAGGTCTGCAAAAACATTTTTATTTGCATTCTTTTAAAATCAAAAGAAAGCAAAGGATGTCATTCTAATCATAATGAATATGTAATGAATTCAGCCTGGATTATATTCATCTCTATACCAACACGGTTGTAAAATATAATCATCAATATTTTTGAATGGAGGAAGAGAATTACAAAGGCACAGAAGAGCCTAGGGCCCCTGAAAGTCATAGTGTGGCCCTGTAGTGGTGAAGTGGGGACTGGAAAGTTCCCCCATTCTGTGTGCAGTGTTCTTTGACCTTAACCAGTGAGGGCTACCTCTTGGGTCTTTAAAAGCAGGAATCTGAGGGCAGTGTCCATCAGAGCCACACAGGGACCAGGAGAGGAAACTTCCCCTCCCTGGTGGAGCTCTTCATTCCCATCCCCTACGGTATTGCCAGGAGCCTCAGGCCCCAGGTCAAGAGTGCATGTGGGAGGGGAGGATGGGTTACTCCAGTGGCAGTGTGGCCCCAGCACGTGTTTTGAGTATATATTGGCCATATATTGAAATGTACATCTAGTTACTCTTGCTATTAGCCTTTGGAAGATTAATCTGTAAAACAGAGATAATAATATGGTTTGGCTATGTCCTCACCCAAATCTCATTTTGAACTGTAGCTCCCCCAGTTCCCAAGTGTCATGGGAGGGACCCAGTGGGAAGTAATTGAATCATGGGGGTGGATCTTTCCTGTGCTGTTCTCGTGATAAGGAGTTAAGTCTCACGAGATCTGATGGTTTTATAAAGAGGAGTTTCCCCTGCACACGTTCTCTCTCTTTGCCTGCTGCCATCTATGTAAGACACAACTTGTCCTCCTTGCCTTCTGCCATGATTGTGAGACCTCCCCAGCCATGTGGAACTATGTGTTTATTAAACCTCTTTTTCTTTATAAATTACCCAGTCTCGGGTATGTCTTTATCAGCAGTGTGGAAATGGACTAATACAATTTCCTTCACATAATAGTTCAGAAGATGAAATGAAGTAAAGTGAGTCAAGTCCTGAGCACTCTTCTACACAGCAGGTGAAGTTTAGCTCTTTTCCTCCCTCCTGTGTGCTTGCCACAGCCTGGGCACGGGGGTTCATCTCTCTCTCCCTTTCTCTCCCCATTCTTCCCTCTCCCTACCCCATCTCTTTGGCTGCCTGAAGCTCTCTCTCTGTGCTGCAGTTCTTAGTTCCTGTTGTACCTGTGATAAGTGGAATTTAAGAACACTCCACCGCATTCATTTTAGATTATAAATAGAAGAATTATTGAATTTTTTTCAAGTCACTTGCATTTACCCCAGCAGTTTGTTACTGAAACATGCAGTCCTGAACACAACAGGACTCAATAATAGAAAATGTAGCTTGAAGAATATGTAATTATTTGCCTCCAAGAACCAAAATAACCACATCAGGTAGATACTGAGGGACATTTGTCGGGTGTCAGTCAGTGCTGCTAGGCGGTAGAGAGGGAGAGGTGGTTATAAATGTGACTTCACGTGGCTTGATGCCATTGCCCTCCATGTCCTTTGGTTGACTGCTGCCTCTTTGATTTCAGTGTGTTTGTGTGACAAAGTCAACCTGAGATGAGACACAAGCCTGGAGGGGCCCATCTACTTGCCCTCACACCCTCATGCCTGAGGGTAGCTGGCTTGTCTGGCCTACACAGGGACTCTGGCAATCCATCTTGCGCGTTCCTCCTGGGTCAACCTGAATGACAGGATGGAGAGGTTTCAGACTCGTGGTAGGCAGAAGAAAAACTTTCTGTGACTTCACATGGAGGTAAGAGGGAGAAACCATTGTCACATGTGCTTCTTGAAAGAAGTGTGATGTCTTCCCAGTCAGGAACTACAAAACCCAACCTTGCATGAAGCAGGCGGGCCAGTTCTGATGCCTCACTCAGCTCCTCTCACCCAGGGAAACTCAGCCCTGATGAAAGAGGAACAGAAAGCAGGCAGGGGGAGCCCCAGGCTCGGTCCATGGCTCCTTTGCACCACAGTAGTTGGCTCATCTTCCACCTGGGCTGTTCATCCCAGGAGAGTGCTAGGAACACATCAGGAGGATTTGAATGTCTTTGTTCTCTGAAAATTTAGCTTCTACATTATGAGGTGGCCTGACTTTCTACCTGTAAAATGGGGGTTTATTCAGGTTAACTGAGAAACAGAAAATAACCCAGCCAGGCACGGTGACTCATTCCTGTAATCCCAGCACTTTGAGAGGTTGAGACAGGCGGATCACTTGAGGTCAGGTGTTCAAGACCAGCCTGGCCAACATGGTGAAACCTTGTCTTTACTAAAAAATACAAAAATTAGCTGGGCATAGTGGCGTACGCCCATAGTCCCAGCTACTCAGGAGGCTGAGGCAGGAGAATCGCTTGAACTTGGGTGGCGGAGGTGGGCAGTGAGCTAATATCAGGCCACTGCACTCCAGCCTGGGTGACAGAGCAAGACTATCTCCAAAAAAAGAAAGGAAGAAAGAAAGAAAAACAAAATAACCCACAGGTTGCAGCAGCATCCCTGTCCCCCAGTCCTGACTCTGATCTGGCATTCTGTTCCAGGCCAGTTTTGCCCTTCAGCAAAACAGATGTAAACCTGGCTCCTTTACTTAAAAAAAAAAAAAAGCCATTCACTTCAAGCACTGGGTGAGTATATTTTCTTTCATAAAGATTCCAGGCCCCAGGGTGAGGTGCCCCAGAGCACACACATCCTTCCTTCACGGCCTCCCATGGAGGAGGGAAGATCTATACTCCATCCTGTAGCGTAGATTCCCCCATCTTCTCAGCATCTGGGCATCACCACCATCAATGCTGTTCAGGGCCTCTGCTGCTGCTCAGAGCTTATTTGTCAATATTTTCCTTCCTAAGTACGTGAGGCTCTCTTTCTTTTTAGAGATATCAACTGCTTTGAGCTTTATTGTAGCTCCTCTGTTTGGCGTTATTCAATGTGAGGGCCCATTTTACTTTGAGGTCAAATCAAATATCACACAGCAGAAACAAAACCTAATTGAGGGAGCTATTCACTATGCATTTCAAGTTCAAATACAGAGGGTTTGTAGCAGTCCTGTGTCAAGATGGTTCACTGATTTTTATTACAATGAGTTGAGAAGAAACTAGAAATCATTTATTTCTATGTTTCTTTGTTTGTTTTTTCAGTTTGTGGCTTGCAAAAGCAACTAGTGGGTCAAGGACAGCATTTTAAAAAATGAAATAGGCCAGGGGTGGTGGCTTATGCCTGTAATCCCAGCACTTTGGGAGGCCAAGGCAGGTGGATCATGAGGTCAGGAGTTTGTGACCAGCCTGGCCAACATGGTGAAACTCCATCTCTACTAAAAATACAAAAATAGCTGGGTGTGGTGGCATATGCCTGTAGTCCCAGCTACTCGGGAGGCTGAAGTGGGAGAATCACTTGAACCCAGGAGGCGGAGGTTGCAGTGATCTGAGACTGTGCCATTGCACTCCAGCCTGGGCGACAGAATGAGACTCTGTCTCAAAAACAAAAAAAGTGAAATAAAATGAAATAAAAACAATACAAAAACAGTGTGCTCCGAATAACACTGTACTGTGTTCTGAATGTTTGTTCCCTGGCCACCCCCAAATTCATATGTCAAAATCTAATCATTGATGTGATCATATTAGGAGATGGGACCTTTGGGGAGGTGATTAGGTCATTGTGGTAGAGCCCTCAGAAATGGGGTCTGTGTCCTTGTAAAAGAGGCCTGAGGGGAGCTTGTTTTTCCCTCCTCCATGTGAGGACACAACAAATGAGAAAGCTGCCCTTTCCCCAGATACTGTATCTACTGGCACCTTGATCTTGGGCTTCCTGGCCTCCAGAACTATGAGAAATAAGTTTCTGTTATTTAAAAGCTACCCAGTTTATGGAGTTTTGTTATAGAATCCCAAAGAGACTAAGACACACTGAAAACTATAAAACATTGCTAGAAGAAATCAAAAATGATACAACTAAATGGAAAGCTGTGCCATGCTAATGGATTGGAAGACTTAAAGTTAAAATGTCCATACTACGCAAAAGCAATCTACAAAATGCAACCCCTGTAAAATTCTAATGGCATCACAAAATTATTTTGTTGACCAGGCGTGTTGGCTCACACCTGTAATCCCAGCACTTTGGGAGGCCGAGGTGGGCAGATCATGAGGTCAGGAGTTTGAGACCAGCCTGGGCAACATGATGAAATCCTGTCTCTACTGAAAATGCAAAAAATTAGCCGGGCATGATGGCGGATACCTGTAATCCCAGTTACTTGGGAGGCTATGGGCAGGAGAGTCGCTTGAACCTGGGAGGCAGAGGTTGCAGTGAGCTGAGATCGAGCCATTGCACTCCAACCTGGGCCGCAAGAGCAAGACTCTGTCTCAAAAAAAAAAAAAAAAAAAAAAAATTAAGTTCTGGTATACACGTGCAGGATGGGCAGGTTTGTTACATAGGTAAACGTGTGCCATGGTGGTTTGCTGCACCTATCAACCTGTCACCTAAGTATTAAGCCCTGTATACATTAGCTATTTATCCTGATGCTCTCCGTCCTCTAGCTCCCACAGGTCCCAGTGTGTGTGTTTCCCCTCCCTGTGTCCATGTGTTCTTGTTATTCAGCTCCCACTTGTAAGTGAGAACATGCAGTGTTTGGTTTTCTTCTCCTGAGTTAGTTTGCTGAGAATATGGCTTCCACCTTCATCTATGTCCCTGCAAAGGACATAATCTCATTCCTTTTTATGGCTGCACAGTACTCCATGGTGTACATGTACCACATTTTTGTTATCCAGTCTATCATTGACAGGCATTTGGGTTGATTTCATGTCTTTGCTATTGTGAATAGTGCTGCAGTGAACACACATGTACATATATCTTTATAATAGAATAATTTATATTTCTTTGGGTATATACCAAGTAATGGGATTGCTAGGTCAAATGGTACTTCTGGTTCTAGGTCTCTGAGAAATCACCACATAGTCTTCCACAACGGTGGAACTAATTTACATTCCCACCAACAGTGTAAAAGCATTCCTGTTTTTCCACAGCCTCACCAGCATCTGATGTTTGACTTTTTAATAATTGCTCTAATGACATTTTTTTTACAGAATAAAAAAATCCCCTAATTTGTATGAAACCTCAAGGGACCCTGAATAGTCAAAACAATTTTGAAAAAGAACAAAGTTTGAGGCTTTGCATTCCCTGGCTTTAAAACACACTACAAAGTGAAAATAATTAAGATGATGTGGTAGTGGCATTAGGATAGATACAGACCAATGAACCAGAATAGAGAATCCAGAAATAAACCCTTGCATATATGGCCAAATGATTTTTCACAAGAGTAGCAAAACTACACAATTGGAAAAAGACAGTCTCTTCAACAAATGGTACTGGGAAAACTGAATAGCCACATACAAAAGAATGAAGTTGGATCCTTACCTTATATACACAACTTACCTCAAAATGGATTAATGACCTAAATCTAAGACCCAAAACTATTAAAATCCTAGGAGAAGACATAGGAGAAGTCTTCAGGGCATTGGATTTGGCAGTTTCTTGGATATGACACCAAAAGCGCAACAAACTAAAAAATACACAAATAGGACTATATTAAGCTTAAAAACTTCTGCACATCAAAAGAAACAACAGTGACAAGGCAACCTATGGGATGGGAGAAAATAATTGCACATCATGTATCCAATAAGGGGCTAATATCCAGAATATACAGGGAATTTCAATTCAGCAAAAACCGAACAAGCTGATTAAGAAATGGGCAAAGGATTTGAATAGACAGTTCTCTAAAGAAAGTATCTGAATGGCCAATAAATACATGCAAAAATGTTCAGCATCATGAATTATTATCAGGAAAATGCAAATGAAAACCACAACAAGATACTACTTATTACTCGTAAGGATGGCCACTACCGAAAGAACAGAAAATAACAAGTGTTAAAAGAACATAGGGAAATTAGAGCCCTTATGCACTCCTGGGAATGTGAAATGGTGCAACCATTTTAGAAAACAATATGGGTTTTTCCAGAAAACTAAAACTAGAACTACTAACTGATAGCAGTTCCACTTCTGGGCATATATCTGAAGGAACTCACAGGAGGATACCAAGAGATTTTTGCATGGCTATGTTCATCATGGCATTATTTACAATAACCAACAGGCAGAGCAACCCAAATGCCCATCAACAGATGAATGGATAAACAAAATGTGGTACATAAATACATACAATGAAATATCATGCAGCCTTAAAGAAGAAAGCCCTGTCACATGTTACAACATGGATGAACCTTGAGGACATTATGCTAAATGAAATAAGCCAGTCTCAAAAAGATGAATACTATATGATTTCACTCATGGATTATCTAAAGTAGTCAAACTCATAGAAGCAAAGTAGAATAATTCAGGCTGCTATAACAGAATACCATAGACTGGTGGTTTAAACAGAAATTTATTACTCACAGTTCTGGAGGCTGGGAAGTCTAAGATCAAGACACTGGCAGGTTTGGTGTTTTGTGGGGGCTGTTTCCTGCTTCCAGGATGGTGCCTTGCTGCTGTGTCCTCCAGAGGTGAAGGATGCTGTGTGTTCACATGGTGCAAGGCAGAAAGGCAAGATGCCTGAATGCTGCAAGAAGCTCCTTTATAGGGGCCTTAATCTCACTCGTGAGAGAGGAGCCCCTATGGTCTACTCACCTTTTAAAGGCCCCACCTCTTAATACTATCACATTAGCCATTAAGTTTCAGCATCTGAATTTTGGGAGGGAACACATTCAAACAAGAGCAGGTGGTTTCCAAGGGCTGCGGGGGAGAGGAGAAGTTAATGTTTAACGGGTATAGAGTTTGTTTTGCAAGATGAAAATGTTCTGGAGATCTGTTACACGACAATGTGGATGTATTCACAGTACTGAACTATACACTTAAAATGGTTAGAACGGCACGTTTAGTATTATATGTTTTTTACCATAATAAAGTACAAAATAAATTGAATGCTTCACACAAGATGAGCTTTATATATTGCCTTTAATATATCTGTTTTGATTGTGTATGTGTGAATATCCTTGTATATTGGATCATTGGATCATGATATAAAATGGGTTTCTTATTGAGATCATCCTGAGAAAAGTTTGAAAATCACTGATTCTATTTCATTATTTCTCAAACTGTTCTCTGGATTATTTACTTCAAAATTGCATTAAGGAAAGCTTGTTAAAAATGCAGATTCCAGGGCCTGCCTGCTTGGAATCTATGAGGTGAGCCTGGGAATAGAATATGCACATTTAATATGTTTCCCCCTAGTTGAGTTTTATGTTTATGCACTTAAAATTTATTGGGCCCCTTACTTTTCCTTTCATTTAAAAAATCATGGAGCAGAGATCCAGAGAACCCCATTGTAGCAATTGCCCAGAGTAACGTAATAGTTAATAGAAGAGCCAAAACCAGGACTCAGGCTCCAACTACAGGCCCACCCCTCTGCTCCTGAGGGGCTGTCTTCCCCCCACGACTCTCTGGCTCCCTGCCTGGGAGACTGTCATCCTTGACATCTCAAGGGATGTTGAGATGGACTTCCTAAGTAGCCTCTCCCCAGTGGCATTTCCCCTTCCCTGTCATTCCAACCTCAGCTGCTCTCTTGGATGACACATTCGATTTCTACTAGAGAAAAGCACTTCCCCAAGATCCTCCTACAGAATGGTCTCATTACCAGAGTCACCTCAGTAGCCATTTGTAGTTCCTGGAAACTGGCAAGTGTCTGAACTCAAAGCAGGACAAAATGTATTTCCTTCCAACCCTTGAAATTGGGGTTAGGGATGGTCACCTTTGTTTTCATATCCATGATTTTTATTTAGATATGACTCCCTGGAAGGATGGACTGAGTCATGGTAATTTATTCAAAAATTGAAACCAAATGCTCTTCCACTCAGTACTTGTGATTTGCATTGCTTTGAAGCAGCATGAATATGCAGAACCAACAATGTGTCTTTAAATTTCCCCAATATTGAATCCCTACATTGCATGTAAAGTTCGTCCTTGAATTCCATTAGCCCAGGGCCCTCATCCAAGTTCCTTCCCTTGCATTCTCCTGCCCATCAGACACTGTATATAGGCGCTATCAGGTAAGTCTTCATCAGCTGAACCTCTTGGGGTGATGGGTAACTTGGGCTTCTTGAGAAGAGAGATGTGATGATTATGTGTCAATTTGGCTGGGCCAAATAAAACATTATTTTGATCAAACATTTTTTAAGTTTCTGTGAGGGTGTTTTTGGATGAGATTAACATTAAAATCAGCAGACTTTGAGTAAAGCGGATTGCATTCCCTAATGTGGGTGGGCCTCATTAATCAGTTGAAGGCTTAAATAGAGCAAAATACTGACTTCCTTCAAGCAAGAGGAAACTCTCTAGCAGACAGCCTTCGGGTTTCATCTGCGACATTAGCTCTTCCTGGTTCTACAACAGACTGCCTTTGGACTCAAACTGCAACTCCTTCCTGAGTCTCCAGTCTGCCAGACTCCTCCATCAGACTTTGGACTTGCGAACCTCCACAATTGTGTGAGCCAATTCCTTATAATAAGTCTCTCTCTCTCTTTCTGTATATGTGCACACACAACCTATTGGTTCTGTTTCTCTGGAGAATTCTGCCTGAAACAAAAGACAAGTGTGTTCCCACTGCTGTAGTCTTCTCCCTCATTAGGGGACCCGAGAGGTCCTTGTGTTTTTTGTCTTTCGTACACGTAGTCAGAAAAATATTGTTAAGCTCTTAGCTGTTCCCTACGTAGCCCAATTTTCCCCATACCTCACCCCCATGAAAGAAATGAACAGGAATAATATTCCCCTGATTTGGGTCCGAAGCAGCACAAGGAAGGGTCCTCAGCTCTAACTTAAAATCTTGCCAGTGATTCTTGGAGATGTCTAAGGGGTTCTCTCATGAGAACTCTCAAAAGTCACATCATGCCCCCTTGTTAGCCCATGAGGCTCACAGCTACCACTCCAGGGAGGACCCACCCACAGGGGGGACACACTGCCCATGAAGAGCAGCATCTCTGCTTCCCTACAGCCTTCCCTGGGCTGAAGTTACCCAAGTCCCAGTCAGAAGAGAGGACGTGCCCTTTCCATGTTCTGGTCAGTGTGTGTGCTCCTGTATCACACAGAAGCCTCCCTGAAACTGAGCCCTCAGCTTCTCCATGCAGCAACTCTCCATGACTGTGGAGTCCATGAGACCCGGCCTCTTTCCATCCCTTTCTCTTCCCCAAGCCCTCTCCACAGTCATGGGCTATGCAGGCTTCTTCCTGCCTCGCTAGATCACTCAGGGAAATAGATGCCTACAGATTCCCCCACTCTGTACTCCACAGTTATGTCCAGAAAGCTCTGGATCCCAGGTGCAGCCACAGCACAGACTGGGCCAGGATCCTCATTTAGCTGGGCATTGCATACATGTCCCAGTTGTCCCTCTGAGGAGTTTACGAGCTCAGTGAGGCACCTACCTTACCTAAGTACTAAACAGAGTCCTAGTGCAGGCCCTCAGTTGTCCATCATTGAGTGCAGAAAGCTCTACCTGTGCCTAGAGAAGACAGAAAGTCATTGGCATGACTTTAACTGATTTTTATGTGCCAGACACTGTTTAATTGTGTTGTATTTTCCACCCACTTAAATCTCACAACAACTCTTAAGTTAGGCACTATTATACAAATCTTTCAGAAGAGGAAACAGGAAACTTTAACTTGTCCCCTGTTACATAGTTGCTTAGTATTGGAGTTGGGACTTGAACACAACCAATCTGGCCCAGAATTGTTCCCAGAACAGACAACTGAGCTCATGGTCTTCAGATGAGGTATTGTCTCATAAGGGAATAAGGGCAATGTGAGAAGAACCTCCCAGGAGGAGAGAACAATACCAAAAGGTGGAGGGGGAGGGAAAGCAACCATGTGCCCCACAAGGTTGGCCACAAGGAGGGCCCAGGGTTGATGGGAGAGAAATGGGATGAGGCCAGAAAGGCAGGTGTGAGTGTTGGGTAGATATGAAGGGGCCTTGAATGCTATGTGAGGAACTTGGGCTGAACCCTGCAGAGGAGAGGTCTGAAGCAGGGGAGTTTTATAAAGATCTCTCTGTCTACAGAATGGAAGACAGATCTGAGGGGGTGGCTCTAAGAAATTCTGTTTGCCTGGATTACAATGCCTAAATGTGAGTGATAGATACATCATAGTACCAGAGGAGGCCAGAAACGGAAACCACTCAGTCTGAAATGGAAACTCATTATGGTTGTCGGCAGGGAGGAGGTGAGAGAGGTCACCAACTTTCTATTAAGCCAGAACTCTGAATATGATACCCTCACAGAAACCTCATGGGAAGTGCATTAGCTTTCTCGTAAGGTAGCTGTTAGCTCTGTTACATGGTGTCCTAGTTTGGGTTCCCTCAGAAGTAGATCCAGAGACAAGGACTCCAAGGCAAGTGGTTTATTTAGAGGGGCAAAAGGACCAGGAGGAAAGAGTGGGTGATGGCACAGGGAAGAGAAGGCAGCCCATAGATAGTACACTATCAAGCCAGCTACCTTTGTGAGTGCCTGGAACTTACTCCCAAGGGAACATTAGATAATTATATAAGACATATTCCTCAGATTTATCCCACTTAAGGGGTGTATGTACACACCAGCTCCTGTTGGTTGTTGGTTGAGAGCTACTCCAGGGGAATGGACCGATGAACTGCTCCTGTCCCAGGTCCCTTAGGCTACGAGAAAGCCCTCAGGCAGAGAGGTGCATGTATCTGCCCTTGGAAGTTGGCAGGAGTTCACCAAATGGTAGATCCACAGAAATGTTCAGGATCTGCTAGCCACAGGATGGCTAATCTAGCACATGTGCTGCGTTGAGTGAAATAAGATTTATGAATGTGAATCTAACAAATATTTAGAAATTGCATATTAAAATGACCTATTTTAATAACTCTATTTGTAAAAGTTTAACTTGTTAGTCACAGAAGGTGTAAAGGACTGGCTTGCAGGGTAATCCCTACAAAAACTTTTATAAGTTTTTGTATAAGACTTGAACAAAGGAGAAGACAGGCTCTGAGAGATGTAATGTGGTAAGAATCACCAGAATGGGGCAAACTGGTATATCCAGAGAGAACTTTTGGATGAGAGAATCTGAGAAGGTCTCATGAAGGACATGGAGTTTGGCTTACGATCTAGGACAGTTAGGATTCTAAGAGGCAAGGGTGGAATCCAGACTGCAACACAGCTCAACTGATGGGAGTGAGGCCAAGTAGGGAGGGAGTCTTCGGTTTATTAGAGGAAAGGGTCTGGTGTAGGAAAACTGGGACACGAAGCTAGAAAGGTCAGAGTGAGACCAGGGAAGGCTCTCAAATGCCAGATTAAGGCATTGGGACTTGTGTGGCAGGCAATCGGGAATCTCCTAAAGCTGAGAAGGAGAGGTACTCATGTGGAACAGTACTGTTGGAACACTAAGCCGGTGGCTTTTATCAGATAAATTTGAGGATGGAGATGAGGCCAGAACCTTATTAGATTATTAAAAACACTCAGGTCATAAGAAAGTAGAGTATGAAAGTAGCAGTCAGGGGACATGCAATGAAAAAACATAGATGCGGGCGGGGGATGGGGGGCGGTGGTATTATCAGTGGGGAACACAGACGGCATCATTAGCAGAAGAGAAGTCAGAAGAAGGTACAGATTTGAAGGGGAAGCAGATGAGTTTGGAGTGATAAACGTTGAACTGGAGCCTCGTGTGTCAAATGCTGTGCTAGATGCTTTGGAAATTTCAAAGCTGAAACATAGACATATACTCTATCAGGAAGAAACTCCTAGTCTAACAAGAAAATTAATACCTGTTCTTATATTACTATAATACAAGATAGAAAAGGTAACTGTGAGTAACTAGAGAGGTACAAATGATAGAGTCCACAGGAGGGAGGGAGGGATCCCTTTCAGCTGCAGAGATTCGGGAAGGCTGCCTGGAAGCATTTTATAGGTAGGATTTGGACAGGTCAAGAGAATAGTACTCTAGGCTGAGGGAACATCAGGACCCGAGGTGTAATGATTTTTTTTAGGTGGACTCTGTTATGAGATCTCAGTGGTTCATTTTAGAGGAGAGAGTGCATGAAAATAAACAACAGGAGATGAAGTTGGAACACAGTCTGGGGCCAGATATCAAGGGCATCTACCACTGGATGAATGAATGTAAGTTTTAATTTATAGCCACTGAAAGCTCTTGAACTGGGGACCATCCCTGTCAGGGCATGGACTGGAGAGGGGAGAAAGAAAGCCCAGTCAGGCGATTGCATGGAGGCATGAGATAATGAGGCCTCTAGCAGGATGGAGACCGTAGAAATTGGGAACAGGAGCTATTTCAGGAAGATTAATGAGCAGGAGTGTTCAATAAGATGAGTTAGCAAGCCAGAATATATCTGCATGAGATAAACAGCCCACTTCCAATTTCATGGTGTGCCTTTGAAGCACAGAGCAGAGCTTTAGCTTTTCTTTTGAGGCAAATTCACTGGTGACCAATCTTGAATATGTCTCGTAGGTTAATTAGTTTAGGTTTCCTTGCTTTCCAAAGTGTTCATTTTTACAAACGTAGCTATGGACCATGCTGAATCACTGCCTCATTCTCGGTAGGAAGCTGTACACAGATCCAAGAGTGTCGTTGGGTGAAGTGCACTGACGTGTGTTCTTCTGGGAATTCTGCAAGTAGTTTTATCAAGTGTTTACTGTGATGTAATAAAAGTTTGCTACAAATGACCTTGAAGAGAATTGGAGCACTGCCCATGTCAGCCGTGAACAGATGGAAATTTGTGTGCAGACAGCAAGAGAAAAATTTGTTTTGAAAGCTCTTGAAAAACCATGTCACCTACCAGCATCAGAACAAGCATCAATGTAAGATCATGCTCTGTGCTGGCATAAAAAATAAGAATCTTATTTTATTCCTGACAAACTTTTTTAAAGAAAGCACATATAGCCAGGCATGATGGCTCATGCCTGTAATCCCAGCACTTTGGGAGGCTGAGGCAGGCAGATCACTTGAGGTGAAGAGTTCAGGACCAGCCTGGCCAACATGGAGAAACCCCATCTCTACCAAAACTACAAAATTAGTTGGGTGTTGTGGCGCATGCCTGAAATCCCAGCTACTTGGGAGGCTGAGGCAGGAGAATTGCTTGAACCCGGGAGGTGGAGGTTGCAGTCAGCTGAGATTGCGCTATTGCACTCCAGCCTGGGCAACAAGAGCAAAACTCTGTCTCCAAAAAAAAAAAAAAAAAAAAAAAGAATATAAATGTGTGTTGGTTTTCCTATAAATTATTGATAGTTTTTGTTTTAATTTTGAACATTTAAGTCAAAGAGCAGAACATTTGAAGTTTGCAATTTGAGGTTGACCTAAGTGCCCTTATGATAATTAAAAATGTAAAGAAATAAAATATCTTGATCAGGAGAGCCTACAATGTCACCATCACAAGAATCCCTATGGCTAACTATATTTTCCTAAATGGCACAGCAATATTTCTGCTTCCACATGTGCTTCCTAGAAATTGCCACTCCCCCATGAAGAGATGAAATCTATTTTTCCTCTCCTTGAAATTGGGGCTAGGGGAACATTAAAATTGCCTTGATCAGTAGAATGTAGTGGAAGTGACACTGGGACTTCTAAACCTAGGTCATAAAAGGTAGTATGACTTCCATTTGGCTCTCTCTCTCATGACACTCACCTTTGAGACCCAGCCACCATGTCATGAAGAAGCCCAGGCTGCATGGGAAAGCCATGGGTAACTGTTTTAGCCAACAGCATTAGACAAATTGACAGCCAGTCTCTACCACCAGACACATGAGTAAGTTAGCCTGCAGCTCATTCCAGTTCCCAGCCTCAAATCATCCCAGCTGAAGCCAAGTGGAACAGAGGCAAGCCTTCTCCACCTAGCCCTGCCAAAATTGCAGATTCATGAGCAAAATAAATGTTGAGTATTTTAAGAAGCGGAGTTTTGGGGTAATTTGTTATATAGAAATAGGAGCTGGAAAAGTCTTTTAATGCCTAAGAGGGAGAGCATGCTAAAAGGGTGCCAGTAATTGCTATGTGTTGGGCTGAAATTCTGATCATAAAGAGGCCAGGCAGCAGGTGAGAAATTTAGAATAGTTACAGAGAAGATACATAGCAGTCCAGGCCACAAGAAACCTATAGTCTGTCAAGAAAGGGGTATTTGTGGGCTTCAGGTGAAATCTCCTAATGGAAGCATATGCATGAGGACAAGAGAATGCAGGAGAGCAAGGCTCACAAATGCCTGAGTGGATAGAGGCACCTGGTGACAAACTTTCATTTTCCAAGAGACCTTAGTCATAGATCCTGAAAAGAACATTGCCTAAAGGCTCCAGGAGGATAAACAAAGTAGGAAAAGCAAAAGAAGTTTTTTTGTGTTCTCCTAAATTGCAAAGGATAGAGGCTTGATGGGAAAGATTAATCAGTAATCAATGAAAAAATGACATCCACAAAGGCCCCTCTGGTGTGAAATATGAATGTAATCGACAACAAATGGTGGCACAAGACCATCGCTTCATGTTCACCTCCATTTCACCGCCAGGACAGCTCAGGCAAGCTGTTTAGATAGTTCACCCATCAGTAAAAAGATTTCAAACACATGCCACCAATATATGTATTTTATTTGTAAAATATATTCATATACAACTGTATTGGTATGGTATGTACATTTAAAAATATACACGAAATAAAAATATATTAATAGAATTGTTTTAGTTAATTATGTCCCACTTTGGAGACTAATGGATTAAGAGTTTAGATTTTAGACTTAGACCTTCGTAATAATCACGATCAGGACACCACATTTCTATATGGTCTTGTGTATGTTACGTAACCATTCTAGGTTACATCTCACTGTAATAAGATAAGCACTGTACAAATAGACCTCATTACATAATGACTGAAATACTATAGAAGCTTATATTGTACTCAGTTAACACAGCTGTTTGGTTAGGCTGGAGACTTTCTTCCATGCAGTGACTCAGGGAACTGGTTTCTTTTCTCTTGGGTCTCTACTCTCCCTAAGGGTCTTTACATTACATGCATCTAGTCAGTGGAAGAAGAGACAGAGGGTTGAGGATGCACCCTCACTCTCTTAAAAGCTCTGCCCAGGAAGTGGCATCCATCACCTCTGTTCTGCAGAAGAAAATTTAGTTATATGCCTAGCTGCAAAAGATGTTAGAAAATGTAGTCTAGCTTTCTATGCCTGGCCACAGTTCTATAATTATGGAAGGAGGGAAGGATAAATTTGATCTCTTCCTTATACATTCTTATCTCCTTATAAATTACTTGTAATTTTACGAGGGGGTAAGTAAATTGAATGTGATCTCCTCACACTGAATGTGAGGAGATTATAAAATTGTAAGTAATAATACCTTACCCATGAGATATATTTGAAGGATTGAAAGCAGAATATTTGTGTAGATACTTGACCCAGTCCTGGGACATTCAAGGTGCTAAATAAGCCTCAGCCTCCTGGGGAGAGGGGGAAAAGCAGGAATGCTGGGAAGGAGGTTGATGAAAGGAGGAATTGTCTCTGAGGTGGGGAGGTCTAGATCTTTGGTGTGACTATGTCACCAGCCTGGGACCTTGGACAGGTCACTTACTTTCCCTCTGGGCCTCAATTTCTCACCTATGAAATGAGAATATTGAGCTTGTGATTTATGGGTTTCCATATCTTTCCACTTTCACCTTTCCATTATCTGCTATGTTTTGGGACCATCACTAGACTGACTCCCATGAGGACAAAGACTGGATCTTTTATCCCTAGAACCCAGAACTGGTTTTCTGAAAGCCTGGCACCCTTTCTGTTCTTTCTGTTTGCCCCATCCCCATCTCGATCCTCAGGCCTGTTATGCTATCCAAGGCCATCCACGATGTTGGAAAAATCATGTGATGTCTACCTACCTATCTTACCTGCATGTTACAAGTCGTCATCCCATTGGGTTCCATTTGATCAAAAAGGCCTGAGGTTGGAACTTTGGGTACTTAATGACTGCAGGATCTTTCAGAGCTGGTGGCAGGGGGTGGGTGGGGTCTTTCTTCAAATTCTACTGCAGTGGCCTTCCCCACTGAGACAGCATGGAAGGTGTGCCCCACAGAGGATCGTACTCTGCTATGAGAAAAGACATTAACTTCACTTTTCTTTCTCTTCCAATTTGTCTTTATAGTCAAACACTGTTTATTGATAATTTGGAAGCTCAGGCCTCCCACCTTCCTCCTCCTGTGCCCCTGGCCAACACGCCCACGTACACACACTAGTTATAGAGCAACAAAACCATGACCATGGCGGAGACAAACCCAACACTGCTTATGGTGTCCAGATGGCTCACCTGGCCCTTCCACATGGGTTTCAAATCCACAGGAAGAATAGAAAAATTAACAGAAGGATAGAGTGCAAACATTTCTATTATTAGCTGGCCCATGATTTCTGTCAGACTCATTTTCACAAGGGAAATGTCTTGTCTCAAGTTTCTCTCAGCAGGGAGCAGGGCTATAACAAGCAATAATAATTGCAACATTCTACCATTTACAGAGAGTACGTTCACACTAATTATCTTATTTGAGACTCATCAGTGAAGACATGAAGGCCCAGAGAGGTTGCGATTTGCCCAGGGTTGCATAGCTCATATATGGCAAACAGGACTGGCACCATGTCTTTGGGCTCTTAATCTAGTGTTCTTTCCTGGGCTCAAAGCTACTGTAAAATACAAAACTATTCAAATCAAACATTTTCCTTTCCAAAGGAAGAACCAATCAATGATGTAGAAAAGTTGTTTAGGCTTGTTGGCAGAACTTTCCTTCCAAATTCTCATCCTAAACACAATATTTATAGAGAGTCAATTGCCAGGCTGACAGTATTTCCTGCAAACTAGCAATGTTTCCACCTGCTTCCTAAGTGCACCTGTGAAATCTACAAGACACCACTGTCATGATTCAGTTACTGACCGATGTGATGCCTACTCCTGTCTGGGCTTTTCTCTCCTTGTTTCCCCACCCCTCCTCTCTCCTTTTGTTTCACATAGGAAACAGGAAATATTCTTATTGGGTAAAACCATGAGATGGGAATGCAACATTTGCTACTACATGTTTCATTAGCCTCCAGAGTTAAAATAATTCATGCAGATGGCAAGGTCATCAGGGCTCTGCCAGTGTATTTTAGAAGAGTCATTTTCTACAATTTAGATGACAGACTAAATGTCAACTCCAATAAGGTAGAAAATTCTTGCAGTGGAAAACTCTGTGCGTGTTTCTGACTACAAACTCTGAGGGCCCACTGTGCATTGCCTTATTTAGAGATCATTTTTATTTTGTTCTTGCATAATGAAGAGGCTCGATTCCAATCTCAAAGGCAAATGCATATGGAGATATAAAGAATAAAAGGGGTGAGAGGGAGAAGCAATTTAAAACCCAACAGTATCTCTCTCAGCAAAATGAATAATTAAATTTCAGATTTGTCTTCTAACAAAAATGGTAATATGGGCAGACATTGAGGGAAGTGTGACCATGGCATGTTAATGATGTATTAAATTAAACATTATATTGTTCTATTATTACTGTGTGAAGCTAGGTGTGAGAGAAGATGACCTGTTTATGGAAGCAGAGTGTCCCAGCAGATTAAGGTGCACTATAGTTTTGTGATCTTACCTTGCCCTTGAGTTCCATTTGGCCTAAGGCAAAATTTTATCCAGTTTTATTACTGTTGTTCCTTTCTCTCCCACTCCTGGCCAAGGAGACCCAGAGAAATCTGAAACACTAAATTCCGGGTCATTGACAAAAGGGAAGTTGGACATGCCTCTCCCTTTTGGAGTTTGGGCACAACTGACCAGCATTAACATTAAAATAGATACGTAAGACTGACAAAACAGGCTCTTTGTGGCAATAAGATACCAAATTCCAACCTGACTCTGAGGATCTCTGAGGGCTGCCAGCTAAGAGACTTCATCTACATAATAAGGGCCTTGGCTTCCACCACCCTCTTATCTTAGCTCAAACATTCCTTATTACTGACTTCTTAAGTCTTTAGACAAAGCTTAACTCTTTCAAACAATTACCAGTCGGAAAATCTTTGAATCCACCAATGACCTATCTACTTCCTCCCCCTCAACCTCCTGCCTACCCACCACCTTCGAGATATCCTGCCTTTCTGGTGAACCAGTGTATCCCTTACATGTATTGATTTATGTCTTTGCCTGTAACTTTTGTCTCCATAAAATGTATAAAACCAAACTGTAACCTGATTGTCTCAGGCACATTTTCTCAGGACCTCTTGAGACTAACACAGGCTGTGGTCACTCATATTGGCTCACAATAAGCCTCTTTAAATATCTTGCAGAGTGAGACTTTTTTGTTAATAATACGTTGGATAAAACATGTGCTGCTGTTGAGTTCCCAAGGCTGTGCACCTTTAAAGGCTGTGAAGCCAAGTCAGACTATTCTGATTTATAGAGGCTCTGTTTGCTAATATCTTAAGACTTTTTATCTATAGCATTCAGTTGCTAATTGATCATTGATTATTGGTATTTGGATAACTACTTACATAATTTTACAAACAGAGTTTGTTATTACAAAACTTAACTTTTTATGTGACTCCCATTGAGGGACAGTGTTAACCTTCTCTTCCCGGGTCTGCTAGGGGAGGGGTTTCAAATGCAGGAATTTCCCGGCTCCACGCCTCTGTTGGAGGCCAGAGGGCTTCAGATGAAAAGTGTTTGTCTGGTTTTCCCCGTGCATGGGCCAGGTAGGGAAAGCCAGGTGGGGTTCTTCTGTCCCAAATTCCCGCTGAGGGGGCTCTGTAACTCAGGGTTGTAGACCTAGTAGCCAATCCGGTATCAGAGTCAAACATCAGTCACTCCAGAGGAAGTTTGAAAGCACTCCTTTCATTGGATGAGAACATGAATGGGGAGGGAATAACTCAAGGGTTAAACCTTAAGCAGCTCCTACCTTCCCTCCCACAACAGCGTGGGAGCTGTGTTCTCGTTCTGTCTGTCTGTCTGTCTCTCTGTCTGTGTCTCTCTGTCACACCCACCCACCCCCGCCTTCTGTGAACTCTTTGGGTCCACCAACGGTACCTTCCGGACCCCTTTCCCTATTCTTCAGTGTTAGAGCAGCCAAGAGCCTACGTGGTCTAGTGGTTAGGATTCAATACTCTCACCACTGTGGCCTGGGTTCATCTCCCGATGTGGGAACCAGGAAATCTGGTTGAAGTTTTACTACCCCAGTTACACCATGATGGTGCCGGATTTTTAAAGATCATGTGATTGTAGTTGCATCTTTCTCTGTATAGTATTCCTCAGTGTCTTTCGGCACACCTTGTAGTCGGTTTTCTCCTTGAGTGCTCACCTGGGATGATGTTGATGGGCCTCCTCTTTGCACAGGGTGGACAGCTAGGGGTCTGGGGGCCAAGATACTGGAGAAAGCATTGATCCCCATTCATACTTCAGTGTGGCTCAAGTTTTCAAAATATGAATTGGTCATTTCTTCATATCTGAATTGAGTGTTACGTGAGACCCCTAAACCGTGTCCAATGACTGGTTAGATGGAATAATTAATTTTACATGAGGGTGGAATTTCCTTTAGGCTTCACACAGATGTCATATTATGATAATGTTTCTTAATGCCATGATTCTAGTTCTAAAGACGGTTTCAGAGGGAAAATTATCACAACCAGAGACTTTTACCTTAGGTGAGACATTTGCATATGTAGGCTTTTGTCAGAATCTGCTTAATTGCCTTGTGAATGGGGTTTCAAAAAGAAGAGTGTGTGTACATTAGTACAGCTGTTATGGAAAATGGTATGGAGTTTCCCCCAAAAACTAAAAATAGAAGTACCCTATGATCCAGCAATCCTGTTGCTGTGTATATATATTCAAAGAAAATGAAGTCAGTATGTCAAAGAGACATTTGTGTGCTCATGTTTATTGCATCTCTATTCACGATAGCCAAGATATGGGATCTGCCTAAGTGTCCATCAACAGATGAATGGATAAAGAAAATTTAGTCATAAAAAAGAAGGAAATCTTGTCATTTGTGACAGCATAGATGAACCTGAAGGACATCATGCTAAGTAAAATAAACCAGGCACAGAAAAACAAATACTACATCATCTCACTTTTATGTGGAATCTAAAAAAGTTGAACTCATAGAAGAAAGGGTAGAATGTTGATTACTAGGGGATGGGGCAGGAATTGGCAGGGATAGATAAAGGGGAGATAATGGATCAAAAGGTACAAAGTTTCAGTTAGGAGGAATAAATTCAAAAGATCAATCATACATCATGGTGACCATAGTTAATACATTGGGTTAGAAGTGATGGTTAATGCCTGTAATCCCAGCACTTTGGGAGGCTGAGGCAGGAGGATTGCTTGAGCCTAGGAGAAGCCCATGAAGAAGGCTTTCTGGAGTGTCCTGGTTGCCTAGCATGGTACAGACAGAGGGCCTAGTGAACAGTAACACACCTTGGTCTCCATCGGGTCTGGGTTTGAATCCCTGTGCGTTCACTTGCCGACTCTGTGCCTATTAACATTTCTGAGCCTCTGTTTTCTCATCTAAAAATAGAAATGATGGTAATACTTTTGCTGAGGACTACTTGAATTTAGCTATGTAATGTGTTACCTAAAATGATGCTTAACACATAGTAGGGGCTCAAACTGGTTGCCATGGCTGGCGATATTGGTATTCCTAGGAATGTTGTAGAGATGTGGAAAATTCGAATGAATCCAAAAATTTTAATTTCAGCCTACTGTTACCTACAGTTACCTGCAATACACCATAGATACCATGAAATGGAATAGAACAATTTCAAAGTAACATTACTATTTTAGTTTTTACCCTTTGATAAATCGCTTCACATCTTTGGGACTTGATTTCTGCATGAGAAAAATGATGTAGTATATGATTCAATAATCATACGCTACCTATAGTAATCATGCGAGATCCTGCACGAGATCATATAATACAAACCTAATCTAGGCAGCCCCAGCTTCTTGCAAAGTTGCATTTCACCTACTCAGTTATTCAGTTCTGAATGTATATGTGTATGACGTATATGACGTATACGTATATGTTACTGCCTGCTGCCTTACTTGACTGGTTTAGAAATCAGACTTCAGCCTGATTTATGTTTCCTAATTTCTCTTGGGCAACTGAATCAGCATTTCATCTTAAGGTCCCCATCTAGTGGTAGTAAAAGAAAATTGCAAGGCCATAAGTCCCCTTTTCCCATCTGCATTCTTGGTCCTTAGGAAAAGTGGGACAGGTATGAATGAACGAATGAATGCTGAGGATGGGACGAATCAGGTAAAACCAACTCAAGATGTGAGTTCTGAGTTGGATTTTGAAATAAAACAATGAACATAGATTGCCAAAGCATTGGATGAACGTTCCTGGTTGGAGGTAAAAGCACTAAAAGTCTGCGTTGAGAGAAGCCGAGTTTGGCATTCTTGGCCAAGAAAGCAATTGTTTGGGTGACAGTGGAGGGCCCACGTTGGTCAGTGGGGAATGGCGAGAATGGTGTAACCGGGCGGAAGAGTTTAGACTTTATGTGACAGTTTTCTAAGATGCCAAATTGGTCTGTTACAGAATCAGCAACATATCAGTGGGGTTCCAAATCACACTCTCAAAAGCAGCGGGGGACCCATGCCCTTCTCTATGGGTCTAAAGCTCTCTTATTAATGGCTTTTATAGAGTTGTTATCCTCCCTCTCGGCTTCAGTTAAAGCGCGTGGGTTTTGGACTCAAAGTCACCTTGTGTTCTTGAGAAAAGTATTAACTTCATTTTTCTCATCTGTAAAACTGCAGGATGCAGGTTGAAGTGAGGATTAAATGATGTGGTCTGAGCAGAGAACCTAGTGTACAGCCTGGCACAAAGTAACAGCCCAAAAACAGCATTATTAATGCCTTTCTCTCCCCTCAAGGATTACTTCATTCTCCCCTTCCTTTGAGTCGCTTATATAAAAGGTCTCTTTTGTGTCGTTCTTGTGTGACAGGATGTTAAACACAACTTTTTCTATCCTCTTAATGCTTTAGCAAAAGCACTGGGGGCCAAGAACAACAGGTGCTGCACTATAAATGCAATAATTATGAAACCGGCTTTGACCCCTATCCCATCCGCCACCTGGCAGATACGTAAAAAAAAGGCAAAGGTTTCATCAAGGGTTCAAGAGGCCAGGAGACAGCTGCCAGTGTGCAGTGTACCACTCCCTGCCCCACCCCTGGGGGCTGAGGAGAGAGGGCTTTTTCCTTTTATGTAAGCCCGACAGAAAGAAACCACAAAGAGAAAACTCACCTGGAGACACAGACATGGGTTCTCTGGCATTTGAGGGATCAACCTGAAAAGAACTCTGCCCCAAAAGCCTTTCTGCCCTGGTCAGGTGCCTACAGCAGAGAGAAGCTGGGGGACACTGTTGGCAGCAGTGGCTGGGTTGGGGTGGGGGTTGAAAAGCTTGTATACAGTCAGCTGGAGGACCAACTACACCAGGGGAGGGGGTCCCCCAGGAAGAAGGTTCTCCAAAACTCATCAAAGCTCTCAGCCATACCCAGAAGGCTTTTTCTGTCCCTTGCCTCCCCTTCAAACCCCTGAACCACCCTGGAAAGGCCTCAGGGAGGTAGAGAGTGAGAAAAGAGGAGTGTAACCCCTGAGGGAGGTCCACACTGGAGGAGGAGGGGAAACTTTAGATTGAATGTAAGTCTGGGGTTTTGATAATAGCTGGTTAGATTAAGTTTTATTAACTGAAAATAGTCAGAGGACCTGTTATTACAAAGCTATGATACAAATCCAAGGTTGTATCCAAGGGTGGAGTGGTAGGGATAATAAATTCTTCAGGAGGGGGTGGGTTTAAAGGGTAATTGTACCCTAAGAGTTCAACTTATTTAACAAACTGGTAACAGGTGTATTTATCCCATCATTGTTAGCTTTGCTGTAAGTTTAGGAGCTGACTTTTATCCTGGGAGGACTATGTTGACACGACTCTATTATAATAACGTAAATCTTCATTTCTCAGGAATTGTTATGTATAATCCTGCCTGGAAACACAAAGATGAAGTAGATTTGATTATTCATTAATATTTATGAACCTGTACTGTAAGCAGACAATTAATACAACAGAAGAAGGGCTTTGGGGCACATAGAGCTCAGCTCAAATCCAGCTCTATTACTTTCTGTCTGTGGACTTATGACACCTCGGTTTCATCACTTGCACGATGGGTATTATCCATGGCTATGAAGAGCTGCAAGGATTTGATGAAATGATGCATGTCAGAGACCTCGAATGATGGCCGACATGAGTACAGTGCCTAACCTAGTCGGTGAACAGGTGTGGCTGCTGTTACTGTATAAGGCAGAGGGTTAAGCCCTGTGGGTTACAGAATAATGCACAGTCTCTCTGTTCAAAGAGTTAACATTCTGGGGAGGGGTAGATGAAATGTGTGCATGTATAACTCATGCTGTCAGTTTTTGATGCAGGCTATTTATTTACCAAGGCTTTACTGATTGCAGACAGAGTGGATAATTAGGGTTGGGTGTCAGTTTTCTCAGGCAAATTTGTAGCTGAATAAAAGACTAAACCCCAATAATCTTTAATTAATGGGTGCGACACGAGACAGAATTGAGCAAAAATGATCCTGGGAACGTCCCCTAAGTTGTCTGAACAGCAAGCCAGCTGGAATTTGGGGGATCCCTTTCTCCAGTAAGGTGTCCCCATGGCATCCTCCCTGGAGCAGTTGGGACCGCAGTATCCCATGGGCCTTAGGGCCTCCAGGCACTGGCAGCTTGCTTTCCCTGGGAAGCTCCTGAGAACAGCTGGCACCCAAATCCAGACTGCCCAGTGCCCAGTAAGTTTGTTCTCAGACTTGCCCTGAAAGAAGAGAAAGCAGCTGGGGGCCTGGTCCCTCCCCCTGGAACAACCTCCATGGTGAGGTCAGCTGTAATGCCCTGGCCCTGCCCACCTCTCATGAGGACAGTGGGAGAGAGGGAGCCCTGCCTTCCCTTTTCTTGCTGACTCTCATTTTGTAAGTTTCCTTATTTTCAAATAAAGTCCATTTCTTCCCCAGTCTATATTATGTTGTTAAATTCAACCAAACCTTAGTACACAACTGTGAAGGAACCTGCCTCAGATGACAATGGATTAATTTTAACTAGAGAGGTAGTTTCTTACGGTCTACCAAGGGCTTTGTCCATCACAGTGCTCTGTTAAGTGATTTGGCTTGGATACAGATTTGGAAGGCAAACTGCTCAGATCTGTAGGGGATATGAAGCTAGGACAGTGTGAATAGAGAAAACCCTGGAGGACTGAGTCAAAATTCTAAAAGAGCTCAATAACATCTTTTTAAAATGCTGGGCCCATACATTAAAGAGAAAATGCCACAAGATCAAATATAAATTAATTTGGGTTACAAACATTTATTAAGCAAAAAATGGGTGATATGATTTGGCTCTGTGTGCCCACCCAAATCTCACCTTGAATTGTAAAAATCCCAACGGGTCAAGAGAGGGACCAGGGGGAGATAATCGAATCATGGGGGCAATTCCCCCATACTGTTCTCATGTTAGTGAGTTCTCACAAGATCTGATGGTTTTATAAGGGGCTTCCCCCCCTTCACTTGGCCCTCACTTCTCTTGTCTGCTACCATGAGGGATGTGCCTGTTTTGTCTTCTGCCACGACTGTAAGCTTCCTGAGGCCTTCCTAGCCAAGCACAACTGTGAGTCAGTTAAACCTTTTTTTTTTTTTAATAAATTACCCAGCCTCAGTTATGTCTTCAAAGCAGCATGAAAATGGACTAATATAAGAACTTATCTTAATAGCAATTCTTATGAACGATATCTGAAAGTTTAGTAGACCCAAGTTCCATATGAACCAATTAATATTATGTGATCGACAAAGAAGCTAACCCAGCCTCTGGTGAGGAAAAGACGGGAAACAGAGTTAGTTCTCCCAAGTTCTCCACTGGCTGGAGATCTGGAACCAGTGACAACCTGATCAACATTCAGGGGAGTGCAGGAAGAATGTTGTAGGGTTTTATGGAGAAAGATTTAAAGAGCTGGAGAAATTTAGCTTGAAAAAGGCAAGACTTCGCTATCACCAAACAGCTTTCTTAAAGTATTTGAAGGGCTGTTATTCAATTGCTCAATAAAAAAAATCCACTGCCACACTGAAGGAAAAATATTGATTTTTTTTTCAGTATGATTTCATGGAACAAAACAAGTACCAGTTGGTAAAAGCCATATTAAAACAATCACCAGAGCCCAAAACAAAACAAAAGCTTTTAGACATTTATTGCTCCAAAAATGTGACAAGCTGATTCACAGAGAAGTGCCCTCCTCAGCGCTGAGCTTGGGGGATGGCCATCACAAGAGAGAGTCTGGAGAGGTCTCTGAGCTGTACCAAAAGGGAGACTGTAAGTCACTGACCCAATGTACATTCTGCCCTTCTTCAATACCGAATCCTCATTTTATATGGGGCATCAATGTGCCTGGCCAAAAACCAGTGACTTATGGCTAGGTGTGGACACGTAACTAAGTTCAGGACAAACAGCTATAAATGGAAGGGTTTTGTGGGAGGGCTCATTAAAGACAGATTAGCAGGGAAGTACACTTTTTTGCCCTTCCTCTTTTATCACATGCTTAGATTATAGATGTAATGGCTGGAGCACCAGCAGCCATCTTGGACTGTGATGTAACTGTGAGGATAGAAACCATGCTCAGGATGGTGGAGCAGAAAGATGAAAAGAAGCTGAGTATCTAATGATGACAGAGCTGCTATTCTGTACATAGTTTGGGGGGGTGTTTGCTGTTTTCCAAGCAGTGCTCTAGGCACTTGGTGAACAAAACAGTGTCTGCTTTCACAGGTCTTACACTTGTGAGGAAGTCAGGGCTCTTGCCGCATTATTCAAACTCTGGGGATAGAGAGCATTATCCTAGAATGCAATAAGGGTCTCTGAAGTTATGCAAAGAGTGATCCTGAGGGGGAGCTTTCCTCATAGTAGTACTTATAATCTTGATTAGACAGACGAGAACATTGAGATTTACAGATATTATTTTCCCAGGTTACTCAAAGAGTAATGAGACAGATTCAAACCCACGTGGGCTGGTTCCACTCCCACTTTTGTAATCACTTGTCTCCACTTGTTCAAAGGCAGCGAGATAGGAGAAAGACAGGAGTACACTCAGAGAAATAGAGAAATAGGAAGGAGGAGAACCAGGAGTGTACGCATTTTAGAAGAAAAGGAGGAGAAGAATTACGAGGAAGAGGGGTGGAGAGACGTTAACGAAGGTGAGGACCAGTAACAGGTGACCGGATTTGGAGAGCGGACATTAGTGACCTTCAGGAAAACAATTTAGGTGGAGGCTCTTCCTAGCTTACTTTAATTCTTTAAACCTGAGTCTTTCTCTCTCTGTAACAGGTTTACAAAATCTTTCATTTTTATCTATCATTGAGATTTTTGTTAAAAATAGATTTCAGCAACCGTTTGGAAGCATAATTATTCCTACGACATCAGTAGTACATCCAGTACCAATTTTTTTTTAAGCTACCAAATGCCACCAAGAATTGCACATTGTACAGTGGCAGCAGCTGTTTTGCAGGCATTTAAGTATAAAACTGAGATATTTTTCAAAAAACCTTCTTGCATCCATATCTATGGACCTGAAAGGTGTTTGCACACCATATGCTTCATTTTCTTCAACTGTAGGATAATAAATAACGTTGTCAAAATCGCTGCTGAAAAGTGTGCACTCTCATTTCATTGGAGATGGAGGGAAGTGGAGTTCATATTTCTAAAACTATTTCCTCATTTGAATTTATCTTCGTCACTTGAGAGAAAACTGCCCTTCTGATTGTGAAGGAACTGTGGGAGGTTGTAAACATCCCTGGAAATTCCAGTTTTGAAAGATACTTCCTATAATGTCTTGAGTTTGAAGGATGAAATGTAAGGAGAGGCAAGGTAAGCTGCCAACTACCCACAACTCTCTTCTAACCCCATCGTGTCACCTCATTTACCCTTGCTACTGACTTCCTCCCCGCTACATGCCCACCCTAACCAATTAAAACAGCAAGTTTGTTTTCATATTTACCATTGAGAATGAAGTCTCTTTAACATAACAGGTGTTAGTGCCACCAAATATTTCTTGGAAGACAAAGACCACACTTGTTCAGGATTTGATGAGTAAGATGTAGGGCATGTTAATAACACGCCTTGTGCCCAGGCAATAGCACATGAGTAGCTATAGAAGGAGATACTTGCTTTCCTCCAAAGAGCTCGTGATAGGGCTACGTAAATGCGCAGTGAGCGTGTGTGGTGGATGTGGGTGGTAAGATAAACTCTATCCTGAGGAAGGGACCCATGCCAGTCTCCTGCTCAGGCTGTGGTCACCTGCCATGATGATGATTGATTTGGTGGAGTATGCATGGTGACAAATCAGTTAAACCCAGAGTTGAAAGTACTATTGAATTTAGGATGAGGAAGCATCTAGCATGGGAGAAAGATAGAGGCCAGAAGACTTAAACCAATCTAGTCTTTCCACATTCTTTTGCCTGCTTTTATTCTGGCCAGGCTGGCAGCTGATTAGATGGTGCCCACCCAGCTTGAGGGCGGGTCTGCCTCTCCCAGCCCACTGACTCAAATGTTAATCTCCTTTGGCAGCACCCCTCACAGACACACCCAGGATCAGTACTTTGCATCCTTCAATCCAATCAAGTTGACACTCAATATTAACCCTCACACTTATACTAGCAAAGAGGAATTACATTAGTAAAGTCCCTGTTGGTTAGCTGGCTGACTGCTGCACTGGGGGTGGGGGGTGGTTCCCCTTGCTGTGAGGACAGGTGCAGTGAGCGGAAGAGGGAGGAATAACTTTGTACCTTCTTTAAGCTGGACACTTGATACTTTGATGTATTACCTCATTTAATCCTCATGGCTTTTAGGTAGACATTATCTTCTCCATTTTTAGATTAATGAACTGGAATATTAAAAAGGTGAATAACGTTCTTATGGTCACACTGTGAATAGATGTGAGCCAGAACTTAAATTTAGCATTTTTTCTCCTTGCTTTTAAACATATTCTTCTGCTGGGCTACAACATCACCAAGAAAGAAAAGAGTTTTAACAATGGGGAGGGTCTTCTAGGCAACACTCACAGCAGATTATATTCAACATCTCACTTTGTGTGGCAGAAAACTTCAAACCCTTTTCTATCGCTGCAGTAGCTCAGAGGATATGAGAATTTAATTCACAACTCCTGCGGTGCTAGCATGACACTTTTTCAATAGCAATTTGGGACAGAAATAAAAATAGCAAGGACAATGGCAGTGCAGTTGCTGAACGTTGAGTAGTTGAAGTAGAATATCTGTTTAAGGAGAGGACATGGAAAAGTCACAGACAAGTTAGTGCAGCGGATCAGCATGGGAGCCAAATGGAGATCCAGACAGAGGACCCTGATTGTAGAGCTCGGTTAACAAACTAGGAAACTCCAGATGATGACAGAAACACCACTCCAGCCTCTTTTTAAGGACTTCATAAGTCCATTTACCAAATATATTGTGCTAACTCTTAGAACTGCGTATGGCTCATTTCCAAAGAGTAATTTTGATTTCTTCACAATTCATACTTTCGTTGCCTTTGAGAACAATGTCTAGATAGTCTTAGGAGATAAGTGAATTAGGTGGGCCCTAGTGACATTTATAACTACAATATTATCCCTTATAGAACAGTGCCAGAGCAGTTACTATCACTCCCATTTAAGCAAATCAACCCTTACTTGGACACGACTGTTAATGCAATTTGACTTAAGGGTTAAGTGACTCATTAGGCACATCTCAGACAGTTCCCTTTCATGTGTAATTCCATAATTAAGGGTTTTTTTGTTTTTTGTTTTTTTTTTGCCTTTTAAAATCTGAGTCATCTTTTAAGACCCAGCCAATGACTTACTCCTAGTTCCATTCATATAGATCTTATTTTCCTTGAGCTTGCTATTCTTTCTACACAATAAATGCTTAATCATGTAGTGCAGGAGACCTCAGCTATCAAAGCGTATCTGCAGAAATGGCCCTTCAGCTTCCCTGGAAAGAAAAGCAGAGATACGCAGTGCAAGGATGCTTGCTGATTGGCTCTGCATGTCCCTGCATGTGGATATGGCTACGTGGATGCTGAGTTTGCTTCAGGAACCAGAGGAGTCCAGAATTTCCTTCAGGGGAAATGCATTAACAAGTTCTTCTTAACCAGTAATGTGACCCCAGTAAAAAAAAAAAAAAGACATAGCTGGAAATCATCTTCTCTGACCTAGCAAGGCCTTCCTTGCATGGGCTGCGGCACAAACAGCTAGACACCTGTTACGGACTTTGCGCACTCAGGAAGCGTTATCAAGACAGGCTTCCTTTGCTCCTGTTGTGTGGGACCTCTGCATATCAGCCGCGTTGTTGTGTCCGTTTAAAAATACACTGAGAACTCGATCTAATCTTTCTCTCCCTCTCTCTCTCCACTCCCTATCCATTTATAGGTCACTGAAATGTTGCAGTTACCAGCCAGATTAGCAACTTAATTTCTTTACCCAACATTATGTTTTTGAGATCTATCCATGACATCGAATGACAGATATACATACATTTAATTCATTTTTAACTACTCTGTAACAGATCATTGAATGACTGTACCAGATTTTATTTATTCATTTCCCTATGATGGATATTTAGATTGTTTCTAGTTGTTTTTTTCTAATGAAAGCAATGAAGCAGTCCATATCTCCATACACATTTCCTGAGAATGGTTGTATGTATTCACAATTACTTACTTTCTCAGTCCTTGTCACTGAGCAACAGGTTTACTGTCCAATGCAGAGAGAAGCTAATATGATGGTACCAGCTTTTAGAGAAAAAAAGAAAACTTTATTGCAGGGTTGACTGGCAAGGAGACAAGAGGCAATGTTCAAATATGTCTCCCCCAAGAAGGGGTCTTGTAGAAGCTTTTATAGGGAGGGAGTAACTATGGGAAGAAAGGAAAATGCAAAAAGTCATGATTTGTTTGGGCTTTGCAGAGAGGTGACACCTGGCCCTTGGCTCGTAAGTTCAGACTGCAACAAAGCAGTGCTCCCCTTGCTTCTTAATTTGGTCTGTGCTCTGGAGTCCAGGTACTTAGGTTCTCTGCGTGGTTAACTTTCTTGTTCCAGCCACCTCCAGGGCCACTAATCAGTCATGCCTGGTTCATGTGCACATGCTCAGGTTATGTGACTTGCAGCCCAGGAGTCAATTGCAACTGAAAAACAACTTATTCTGTTATGGACAAAGTTGAATCAGTTGCAACTTGGTTCTGCAGTTACACCCTTGCTAAACTTCCCAGTGGGTGGAATAACCTTCCCTTCTGCATTGACTTTGGGCTTGGCTGTATGACTTGTTTGGCCAATGGAGCTTATGCCATGCCCAAGCTAAGTATTTCCATATGTTTAGCACAGTATTTAGTGTTAGTGTGGAATCTCTGCTTCCATTGAGGTTCTGTTCTCTGTTATAAGAACGTCATGTCCCAAATACTGGCTGTCCTTTAGCCCCTGAGAGGCAGTATGAGAGGATACATGGATCCATTTGTATAAGTTCTTCTTAACTAGTGATGTGGGTGCCCAAAATTAATTATTTTACCAGTGCTTCTCAGGTCAGAAGTGTGAACTGGGGTGACACTGTGAAAGGAACGACCCTAAGGCAAGACGCTTTAAGCCCTCTGTCATGCCCCTGTAAGGGCTGCTGGAGGGAGCCTCGGCTATTTAGCAGCACCAGCACTGGGAAAGTGCCCACTGTTTAGCCAGCTAGGGAAGGAGATGTCCAAGATGGCCAAGATGTCTCCTTCCTCGGGGCAGTTAGGAGAAACTCCGCTCCTCCAAGCTCTTGCGGTAGGCCTGATTGCTGTCAGGAAGACACGCAGACACCCGGGGGCTTAATTGTCTCTCTGTGACGCTGTGCTTCAGTGGTCACGTTCCATGTCCACTCTCATGTTCCGCTTCTGCACCTGGTTCCTTTTTTCTTAGAAGAGATAATCAGTAAAAGTAATATAAATCGTAATGTCTTTGTTATTTTCTAACAAGTATGGCAAAGTGCTGATGCATTATGCTCCTTACCTCATCTCGGCTACTAGAAAGTCTTGGGCCCCTTGCCTATGTGACACATGATGTACTTGACCCCATCACGGACCACCAATGCCACTCCCTACTACCCTGCCCCAGCTTTGCACCACACCCTACCGACTCTGTCCCCAGCTTGGTACTCAATGAAAGTCAGAGCGTCCAGGCAGTCAGAGCCACTGCCGGACTCTGCGCTTTGGTTGGCAGTGGACCTCTGGGCCCAAACTCTCTTTTTCTCTATCTCTGTGTTTTGTGTCTTTTATTTCTGCAGTTTCTCATCTCCACACCAGCAGAGAGGGGTTCAAAGGACCCTCTAGGGCTGGACCCTACAGCCAAAAAAGGTTCTCAGCTGCCAAGCTGGGCATATTCTGCAGTGGTCTCTTCAAACATAGCCAAAGAGGACAATAGAAAATAAAGGACCTCTCAGAGGGCAGAGCCAACAGTTATGGAGAAAAGTGGTTAGATAACCACTTCCAGGAGTCAGAATCCCAGCCCACTGTAAGGCCATGTTTTTATCCCATTTAAAGATTTTTTTGAAAGGTAAAATAATGCCTCTCACACAGATATAACATGAACATATGTTAAAAGATTTTTAAACTATTATTAATGAGAGAACCCGGTAGATGTTGCAAAAAAAAATTCTCAAAGAAGAATCTAAAAAGCAGACGCATTTGACACATTTGTATCAGGAACGTGCAAGTGGAGGCAAAATGGCGTCTTCCCAGTGGGAGTGGGAAGTCAGTTAAAATTCTTTTGGACAGAATTTTTTGCATGTCTATAGATAAGAATTATTTTGCGTTACTATTATTTATCTACAATTTACAGAGTTATAAAACAATGTAAAGGGAATGAAAGACACGGAGCACTCATAGCCTCAGAGTCAGACAAAGAAGAGTATATGCTCAACGATGGATCATTGTCCAATGAGGTATACATTTTTCGCTATAACCCCAAGATTTGTCCAGCAGGATTTCAGAATTGCTGTGGACTAGTGACTGGGCTATTGTGCCTCCTCCTGCTCTCCTTTTCAACTGGGAGTATTTATTGCAGTTATCTGGTTCTACCATTGTATGATGGACACATGTTAAATATCCCTTATCTGAAATGCTTAGGACCAGAAGTGTTCTGAATTTTGTATTTCTTCAGATTTTTAAATATTTGCATACACACAATGAGATATCTTGGGGATGGGATCCAAGTCTAAACATGTGTGGAAGTTATATCACAGCAGAAGGGGTTGGAAGAGTCTTCTTCCCTCGGAAATACTGAGTAAACTATGCATTGTGCACTTGCATTTTGACTGTGACCCATCACATGTGAGAGGTCACAAGTGGAATTTTCCACTTGTGGCTTCATGTTGGCACTCAAAAAGTTTCAAATTTTGAAGCATCTCAGATTTAAGATTGTTGGATTAGGGATGTTCACCCTCTACACAGGTCTTTTATGGCGGGAGGGGAACTACCACTACAACTGGAGCCTGATGTTGACTTGGATGAGGCTCCTGAGGTATCTTGGAGAGAAGATGAGTAAATTTTGTTTGTGGAGAGAAGTGAGTATTTGTGTTTAAGAAGGTAGACTGAGTAAACTATATCATTTTAATAATTATTCATTAGAACACGTTGGGACAGATTTTTTAAAGGCATTTTCATGGTTTGACTCTGCTGCCATTGATACTCTGTTCTCTATCATAAGAATGACACGTCCCAGATAGTGACTAACACTCCAACCTAGGTCCCTGAATGGAAAGAGACAGGAAAGCTGGCTAAATTCAGTAGATCTCAGTCAAGCCCGGGGGAGTCCAGCTGAGCCTAATAGAGCTTTAGATAACCTGCAGTCCTCAGGTTATCCAAAAAGAACAAAAAAGAAATATTTGTTGTTGCAAGCTACTTGTGGTAGTAAAAGCTAATATATTTCTTACTTGCATCCTTTTAAGATATTTTCAAGGCATTTATTTTAAAATTTTATCAGATATGAAAGAATTACTCTATGAAGTACTTATAGAAATTTACATGCCCAGCAGTAGTACATGGATTTCCAGACTCATCAACCCTTAGTATTTTCATGTATTTTTATTTTTGCTCATGTAATGGGTTGAATGTAACACTTTTATAATCTGAAAAAAGCAACATTGAAATGTTCACTTTAAAATTAAAGTGATGAGGTTCAAATGAAGGGAAGCCCACTCTGATGCCAGATCTAAGGGATGAAGACGAGGCTGACCCCGTTCTGGGAAATAGAAGACAGAAGGGGAAAATCTGGGATCCTACAGATGGGGGAGCACGTGGAGGCAGTAGGGATGGGGAAAGCTCAGAAAAGTGGAAGCTGATGAGAACAGGGTCCAGGACTTGTATCATGAACAGAACCAGCTTATTCAGTGCTTTCAGACCTGGGATGCCAGTGATGGATTATGGGCTTGCCCTCAGATATAAAAGATGCACGGGCTTAGGTACACATTGTTTTCATCTAAACTTGTTTCTTCCTTTTCATACCACAAGGTTATTGTGGATGAATGGTAGTGTGAAGACAACCAGACTGGAAGTTAGAAAATCTGGGTGTAGGTCCCCACTGATAAGCTGTGTCTCTCAGCAAGTCAGTAATCTCTATGAAAATGAGAGGGTTGAACCATTTGACTTCTAAGTTTCTTCCAAGCCATAAACAATGATTTTACTATTTAGTGAATCAGTTTTTCTAGTTCACAATTTTGCTCTGCTACAGCAGTAACCTGCAAATCTTCAGGTTCTAAAACACCCCAACCTTATTTCCTTTCACTTGTTTACCTTGCTGGATCACCCCTGATTAAAAGGACAAGAAGGCATATCTTTTTAAAAGTTAGAGGTATTTTTATCCAAGTAAAAGAATATGTTCACAAAAAGACTGATACAAAAATGTTTATAGCTGCTTTATTTATAATAATTGGAAATGGACCAGGTGTCCCTCAACAGGAGAATGAATAAACAAAGTGTGCTGTAATTTTACAATGGAATACCACTTAGCAATAATAAGAAATGAGCTATTGATACATACAACATAGATGAATTTTAAAACATTGTGCTTAGTGAAAGAAGACTTACAAAAAATAGTACATATATGATCCCATTGTGATTATAGAGCAGTCCAAACAAACCTGTGGTGGATATAACACTTTTATAATCTGAAACAACATTGAAATACTTGCTTTGGAAAATAAAGTGATGAGGTTCAAATGAAGGGAAGCCCACTCTGATGCCAGGTTGGTGACTGTATCTGAGCAGTGGGGGCAGGGATTGACTGGGAAGGGGCATGAGGGAACTTTCTGGGGTTGATGGTAATGTTCTGTATCTCAACAGAGGTTTGGGTTACAAAGGTACAAAAGTTTATGCATTGTTTCAAATGCAGTGAATGTACCTTTCAATGTATATACACTTTATGTCTATAAAATTTGCATGAAATACTGTAAAAAAGCTTAATTTTATTATGTAATATATTAATAATAACATATGCACATTAAAGTATTTCAGAGGAAGTGTATGATGTCATCACTTCACTTTGAAATACATCAAGCAATAAGATGGAGTCATGCCTGAATAAAAGGATGGTTAGACATCTAATCAAGCAAGCAGAGTAAATATTAATAATAGTGTTTAAGTGGTGAGTATACCAACATTAATGCAACATTCTTTTAACTTTGTTATTTGCTTATAATTTTTCATGATAAAATATTGAAATAAATCAAGGTAGTTTTGTGTTTGTGATTTTAATAATTGCGTTAGATGATGATAAAAAGACATATGTATGAGTATCATGAAATCTGATTAAGAATCACTGTAGTCTTCAAAGGTCCGTTAAAGTCTGTTGTTAAAATTAACAGATGCTGACGAGAACGTGGAGAAAAGATATCTCTTACACACTGTCAGTGGAATGTAAATTAGTATAGCCACTATGGAAAACAGTATGGAGATTTCATACTGGAGATATGGAGATTTCCCACTACTGGGTATTTATCCAAAGGAAGAGAAATCAACATTTTAAAGATGTATCTGTATTCCTGTATTTATTGCAGCACTCTTCACAATTGTAAAGATATGCGATCAACCTAAGTGTCATCAATTGATGAATGGAAAAAGAAAATGTGGCATATATACACAATGTAAACTATTCATCCACAAAAAAAAGAGTGAATAATCATGTTATTTGCAGCAACATGGATGGAACTGGAGGTTATTATGTTAAGTGAAATAAGCCAGACACAGACAGATACTGCATGTTCTCACTCATATGTGAGAGCTCAAAAGTTGATCTCATGGAGGTGGAGAGTAGAATGATAGATACTGAAGGCTGGGAAAGATGTCTGGATGGCATGGGGGAATAAAGAGAGATTGGCTAATGGGTACAAACAGATGGTGAGATAGAAGGAATCAGTTCTAATATTTGATAACAGAGAAGGGTGACTATAGTTAGCAACAAAGTATTGTATATGTGGAAATAGCTAGAAGAGAAGACTTCAAATGTTCCCAACACATAGGAATGATAAATACTCGAGGTAATGAATATCCCAAATAACCTGACTTTATTATCACTCATTCTTGCATGTAACAAAATATTACATGTACCTCACAAATATGTACAAAATTATGTATTGATAAAAGAATCCCACTTGCAGAGGCAGAACTGTATACTTCTACATCTCCCAACAGTGAGCACTTCATTTTTGATTTGCCAGGGAGCTAGTCTGATGGACAGAAAGGAGCAGTGTGGTAGACCTTCTCTAAGATGGTCCTCATCTCCTGGTACTCATGCACCGTGTCAACAACCCCCTTCTCTGCAGTGTGTCTGGACTTACCAGTTCACTTATAATGAATAAAACATGGCAAAAGTAATTGGATGTTATCACCAAGCTTAGGTTATAAAAAGATCACAGTTGGGGAGGGATAACATGGGGAGAAATGCCAGATATAGGTGATGGGGAGGAAGGCAGCAAACCACATTGCCATGTATGTACCTATGCAACAATCCTGCATGTTCTTCACATGTACCCCAAAACCTAAAACGCAATAAAAATATATATATATATATATTTAAAAAATCATAGTTCTCATTTTCGACATTCTCTGGCTTTCTCTCAGATGAGCAGTTTCCATGTTGTGGGGGACATTCAGGCAGCTTAAGGAGAGGCCTACTTCACAGGAACAGAGGCCTGTTAACAACCATGTGAGTGAACTTAGAAGCAAATCTTCTGAGGCCCACAACAGCCATGTTAGGGAGCCTGGAAGAGACTCCTTCCCCCCTAACAGAGCCTTCACATGACTGCAGCCCCGCTGATAGCCTGACTGCAAACTCCCGAGCCACCTAGCTAAGCTGCTCCTAAATCCTGACCCACAGAAACTGTATATTAAATATTGGTTGTTTTAAGTTGCTGAGTTTGAAGTACTTTACATGTATTATTTCATCTAATCCACATGTGGTAGATCCCATAATTATTTTCCTTTCATAGTTGAGAAAACTGAAGCACAGAGAGGTTAGGCAGCTTAGACAAAATTTCACAGCTGGTCAGTGCCAGAGTCAGGCTTGAACCCAGACAGTCTGAACTCACTCTTATAGTCTCACTAGAATATGTTACATTCAGTCAACTTTAGGAAGTCTATAGCTTTCTTACCTTTACTCACCATGTCTAAAGTAAAAATATCTATTTTAAATTATCTTACATTCAACTTACTCCTGCTTTTACCTCAAAATATTCATTATGCATTATGGAGAAGGGATTTGTGAATGAAATATATAAGTATCTTTATTTCATGGTGTCATCCTACTTGAACTCTCTGAGCCTCAGTTTCTTTTTCTGTAAAATGGGGACAATACCCATGCCTACCTCATAAAGTAAGTACTAAATGAGATAAAGCATATAAAGCACTTAGAAAGTGCCCGGTGTACAATATGTGTTCAGGCAATTCATTTATTCATTCTATGTAGACTTTCTGGACATTTAGTAGTCAATAGTACATGGCTGATGCCATTCTAGGCCCTGGGGATCCTGTAGTGAGTGAAAAAAGTCCTTGCTCAGATCGAGCTTACAGGCTGGTAAGGGGAGACAGATATTCTGGTGCAGGTAGCAATAAGGAAAAACGTCCAGCAGGGGAAGGGGATGGAGTGTGTGAGTTTATAGAGGATGGTCTGGTTTGGGTAGAGACCGAATGAAGTGAGGGAGTGAGCCTGTGCCTGCTTTGGGGAAAGGTGCTCTAGGCAGAGGCATCCACAATTGCTAAGGTCCTGAGGTGGGGTCTTGTTTCGTACATTTAGAATAGGAAGGAGTCAGGGCTGGAGCAGAGAAAGATGAGGACAGAGAAGTCATGGGGGCCAGTTCTGTAGGGCCTTGAAAGCCATTGTTTAGAGTTTGCATTTGACGCTGAGTGAAAGGAAGCTATTAGAAGGTTTAAGGTAGACAAGTGATATCATCAGATTTATGTTTTAAAAGCATTACTTTGTAGGAGCGGGTGGATGGAATACAGGTTGATTGTTGTTGTTTTTTATTACTAGTATTCTTTTGTATCTTCTCTGAGAGAATCAAGTGTTTTTCCTTCCCTCAGAACAGGCATAAAAATGTGAATAAATCCCCCCAGAGATTCTGTCCTATGGTAGAGAGCAGTATTATGGGGCTGTCTTATTTTCTTATAAAGCTAACTTCTCTTCAGAGTCTATTATAATTTTTTAGTCTTTGGTTGAAGTACTTGAGAACAATGTTTAGATTCTTTTTTTTTTTTAAAGACGGGGTTTCACCATGTTGGTCAGGCTGGTCTTGAACTCCCGACCTCAAGTGATCCGCCCGCCTTGGCCTCCCAAATTGCTTGGATTACAGGCGTGAGCCACCGCACCCGGCCTATGTTTAGATTATTTTCTCAAAGAGCTATTGGTACAGATTTTAAACAACAATGAGTGTGTTTAGTAAAATCATTCATGACCTTATTAGTCATGCAACACTTGTGAATTGGTCCAGAAACAGAATTTAGAGGATGGGTGCATATATGTATGTGCATGCTTGTTTATGGGCATAAGTGTGCATGTGTGCGCAGATGCACAGGTGCCTGCATGTGTATTGCAGTCCTGGTGTAGGTATGTGAGTGAATGTGTGCACGTGCATGGTACATGCATGTATAGCATATACATGTGTGCACGTACATACATGTGGGCATATGGATGGCTGAGAGTGTTCTCTACATGTGTGCACATGTGTGTGCTTTATGTGCATTATATGGCTGGGGTGTTGCATATTTACAAGCATGTGCAGTGTTCCTAGGCCTCTTTTGATGCAAAACTAAGAAGTGGCTCATCATCTCTGTCCTTGATATATTTTCAATCCAGTCAGGGAGATTCAGTATAGAAGCAGCTGTGAAATAGCACTGCCATCAATAGGTCATCTTTTATTGGAAGTTTTCTACAAAGTGTGTCATTATTCATGAGAGTATGCTGCAATAAAATATGGTCCTTGTTTTCTTTATCCATAAAGTTAAAAGGTAGAATTGAATAAGTTTTAGGTTCCCTCCTGTCTGAAATATGATTTGAACACTCATTTTCCAGTATTACAACCATCATTTAAAAGTCTTCAAGAAAAGCAGCAACTGTAAAAGATGCTGCAGTGTTGAGGACCTGGTCAGGCTTCTGCAGTTTGGAGCGTTTTCTCCAGACTCCAAAGGGCTGTGGGGCTACAGAACTGAGGCAGGGTGGCTCCACCTCCTTCTCCAGAGAAGTAGCTAGAGCACCTTGAAAGGCTAGGGAAAGGCTAGAGAAAGGCTAGATAGAGGCTTTAGGGACTCATCCAGCTATGGCTTCTGCCCAGATCCACTCATCACCAGGATTAGGAGTGTGAATAACCCACCACCTTCACTTATTGAGTTGCTTGCATCACTCATTCCCTCATTCACCACTCATTCATTTATTCTCTTTCCTTTCTCTTCTCCTTCGCTGTCTCCTCTCCTATTCTCTCCCTTTCTATTTGCCAACTCTCCCCTCCTCTCCTTCACTGAGGAGGCAGGCAAGATCAGACACCCAGGTGTGGGCTGGGCATAAAGAAACATGCACCCAACCTTTTCTACATGACAATTGTAGAAGTCTGCTGCTAAATCTTTCATATGATCTGCAATTCCTTTTTCCCACCTACAGATTACTCCACACTTCCTATCTCTTGTCATAAATCCACAGATGCCTCATTTCACAATAAGGAAAACTGAGCCAAGACGGGTTTTAGTGACTCATTTAAAATCTCACTGCTGCTTATGGCATCTCTGATTATCATCCCCAAATAAAGTTTAAAAGTCACCACATCATGGGCTATTTTAAAAGATAAACTTAAGCACATTAAAATTTTAAAGAGTTTATTTGAGTAGACAGGAATTCATGAATCAATAACATTAGACCACCCATGGTTCAGCATTCCGTTGCGGGGGAGCGGGGGAGGCGGGGGGAGAGGAAAATTTTATAAGGTGTTTGGGAAAGTAAGAGAAAAAAATATTTGATTGGTTAAAGTGGACAGTTCCTAGTTAGAGGTTAACTGGTGGTTTCTGATTGGTTAAGCTTAAGTTTCATCTTTCTGTTTATATTGTGCTTAGGTTTGCTTTTGCAGGAATCCGAGGCACAAGAGTCATCTCAGCCTGATGGACTCCCAGTTAATTTTTTTTTAACAGCTACAGTCCATTTACAGGTTAATCTTCAGGCAAACTCTGGAGCTGAATTCAAAGTGTTCCTTGTAATCCTGGGAAATGAGAGGCCAGACCTGGTAATTTCAGAGAGCAAAATATGAAGATCATGGTGACTGTAGACCTAATGCATTTTTATTTTAAAATCCTTTTTTTTTTTTAACTTCAAAGGGCTTTTTATTTCATGATTTTAGAATTCCTGTTTGATTACATAGCATAAAGGCACTGTACAGTTTAGTCTTCTTCATCTGCTATGGGTGGACAGAATCATGTATAAACCTCCAGACAGCACATCATGTCTAGGCCCTTTTTTAAAGTCAAAAGGGAGGAACTACATTATAGCATGATCTTTGCATTCAATTCTTGCATCCTGTTGGCATACACACAAAGGGTTTAATTGGGCCCTTTATAGATCAGTTTCTCTCTTTGTACATATTGACTGGCAAACCTTTTTAACTGAAACCTTTACCCAGAATGAGCTCTTTTCTTTTTTATGAGTTTTTAAAATTTTACTTTAATCATTTTTCTTAATGAATCCAGACCATTGAAATCTATCTGTAATGAGTTGGCAATTCTACTGGATTTCCTACAGCGATTCTTAAATATTGATTTGATATTGCCTTTAAAAGTTTCACTTGGGGCTTGGAGGATTTTAGACTTCTAATATAATCAGTAAAAATGGAAATACGCAGGAAATGTGATAATGAAATAGCTGGTGACAGCAACTTCCACAGTGTTCAGTTCATTTTAGAAATAATATGAATAATTATTAAATGAATATGTTGTTCTGGGTATATACATTTATATATAGTAAAATGTAACTGTTAAATACAAATATTGAGTCAAATTAATAACTAGTAGGGTTTTTTATTTTTCTTTTGCAGTGATTTTTCTTTTGGCATGAACGTCTGAATGGTTTCTGCCCTATGCTGAATAAATTGTGAGGCTTCCCCTCTGGCTGCCTGGCTAGGTGACCAGACTGCACACTTCAATGGTATCACCTGTGAAAAGCAGATTATGAGCCGTGTTAGTCTTACGGCATCTGTTCTAGAGAAGGCTGGGTTAGTATTAAGGTACCTGTTCACTGTTGGGAGAGAAACAGCCTTTTGCTCAAAATGCTCAATTTATTGCAGGAGCAAGCCAGCTTTCTAAACAAGTCTGGCTGCCTTCTAGGGTGAGTTAGAAAAAGAATCTAAATGGATCTATTACAAGCATAGAGACTCAGGCATGTCAAGACAGTAGAAACCTAGCACATCAGCCATATAGAAAGGAAGGGGCTATGGGCATTCGTTCTAAGTCTATAAAAAGGGTAATTACTTTGGAAAGTAGTTCATTTTCTGCCCCATAAAGGCAGCGGTAGATGGGTTATAAATAAGTAATGGCTCATAATTCATTAAAAGAGGATGGAGAAGAGTTTTAAGGAAGCATGAGTTTTAAGGATAACCTTTAAAATTCAAGACAGTGCACTGGGACAGCACAAGTCCCTCCCCCAGACAGGCATCAGAATAACCAAAAGGAGACATTGACCTCCACATGGGGCAGTTTCTGCCAGCTCCCATCTGCAGTGGGCACACTGCTGGGTGCCGTCCATCTTCCTTAGGCACCAGCAGAACACCAGACTTGGAATCAGGAATTCAAGTTACTCCCTGTAATTTTAGACAAATCACTTAATGTCCTCTAGCCTCAGTTTTTCAATTGCAAATGAGATAACAATAGCACCTGACTTATGGGGTTTAAAGCTGCTTGTTTTATTCATTCAATAAATACATGATTTGTAATTGAAGTCCTATTTTGTTCCAGGTCCTGGGGAAGGTGCTGAGGATGAATTCAGTGCCCCAGAATTCAAAGTACCCTCCCTCCAGGGCTCACCCTAGACCAGCGGAGTCTGAATCTCTGGGAGTAGGGCCCAAGCATTTTCTGTTTTTTTCTTATTTTTGTTTTTGAGACAGTCTTGCTTTGTCGCTCAGGCTGGAGTGCAGTGGTGTGTTTGTGGCTTACTGTAGCTTTGACTTCCTAGACTCAAGCAATCCTCCTGCCTCAGCATCTCAAGTCGCTGGGACCACAGGCATGCACCACCATGCTCAGCTAATTTTAAAATTTTTATAGAGACACATCTCACCATGTTGTTCAGGCTGGCACTAGTGTTTTGTTTTGTTTTTTTAACAAGATCCCCAGGTGAGCTCAGGGCTAAAGATTGCTGGTGTAGGCAATAGTGGTATAAGTATCCCAGTGGAGGTAACACTAAGTAAATGGAAGTCAAGAGAGCCTTCAGTGAGCTATACCTTGAAGGAGGAGTGAGAGTTTGCCAGCAGAGGGAAACCAATGAACAAAGGCAGGGTGCATTTGGTCTGGTAGTTCAGGGTGGTTGAAGCCTGGGATGCATTTACTCGAGCTTGGGAGATGAGTTTGAGGTATCAGTGAAGGCGTAATGCTTGGGCAAAGGAAGTCCCTGCAGGTTTTAATATTGATATGCTAGGAAAGTGGGGAAAGGATGCACCTATTCAATAAATGGTGCTGGGAAAACTGGCAAGCCACATATAGAAGAAGGAAACTATATTCTCATCTCTATTTATTGTAAAAAATAAGATGGATCAAAGACTTAAGTCTAAGACCTGAAACCTTAAAAATTCCAGAAGAAAACTCTGGAAAAACTCTTCTAGACATTGGCTTAGGCAAAGAATTCATGACTAAGACCCCAAAAGCAAATGTAACAAAACCAAAAATAAATGTGACCCAATTAAACTAAAAAGCTTCTGCACGGCAAAGAAATAATCAGCAGAGTAAACAGACAACCCACGGAGTGGAGAGAATCTTCACATCCAAACAAGGACAAATATCCAGATTCTACAAGGAACTCAAATCAAGAAAAAAACAATACATCAGAAAAATCAATACCATCAGAAAGTGGGAAAAGGATAAGAATAGAGAATTCTCAAAACATGTATAAACAGGCAACAAACATGAAAAAATGCTCAACATCACTAATCAGGGAGATGCAAATTAAAACCACAATGAGATACCACCTTACTCCTGCAAGGATGGTCATAATTAAAAAATAATAGATGTTGGCATAGACGTGGTGAAAGGGAACACTTTACCTACACTGCTGGTGGGAATGTAAACTAGTACAACCACTATGGAAAACAGTATGGAAGCTTGGCATGGTGGCTCACACATGTAATCTCAGGACTTTGGGAGGCTGAGGTGGGTGGATCACCTTAGGTCAGGAGTTTGAGACCAGCCTGGCCAACGTGGGCAAAAACCCATCTCCACTAAAAATACAAAACTTAGCCGGACACGGTGGCTTGTGCCTGTAGTCCCAGCTACTTGGGAGGCTGAGGCAGGAGAATCACTTGAAACTGGGAGGCGGAGGTTGCAGTGAGCCAAGACTGCCCCACTGCACCCTATCCTGGACAACAGAACAAGACTCCATCTTAAAAAAAAAAAAAAGGAGTATGGAGATTCCTGAAAGAACTAACAGTAGAACTATTATTTGATCCAGCAATCCCACCACTGGGTATCTCCCAAAGGAAAAGAAGTCATTTTATGAAAAAGACACATGGATATGCCTGTTTACTGCACAATTTGCAATTGCAAAGATATGGAACTAAGTGCCTAGCAACCAACAAGTAGATAAAAAAATGTGATATATATGCATAAAAAACACACACACACACACACACACACACACACACACACACACACACCAGGGAATACTACTCAGTCATGAAATGGAATGAAATAATGGCCTTTGCAGCAACTTGGATGGAGCTTGAGGCCATTATTCTAAGTGAAGTAACTCAGATGGAAAACAAAGTATCGTGTTCTCACTTATAAGGGGGAGCTAAGCTATGAGGATGCAAAAGCATGAGAATGATATAATGGACTTTGGGAACTCTGGGGGAAGGGTGAGAGGAGGGTGAGGGGATAAAAGACTACCTACTGGGTACAGTATACACTGCTTGGGTGACGGGTGCACCAAAATCTCAGAAGTCACCACTAAAGAACTTATCCATGTAACCAAACACCACTTGTACCCCCAAAACTACTAAAATAAATTTTAAAAGTTTACATTAAAAATGCATATATTAAATACTAGGAACTGACTCTAGAAAGGGAGCACAAACTGGAGGCAGAGAACCCTGTTACAGTGTCTCAGGTGATATGGCATATGAAAGAGATACACAGATGGGAGGAATTACGATCGCCAGTTTGCACTGCTCGTGCTCTTTCCTTGACAGGAGACACAAGGGGTAGAGAGAGCTCCACACATTCTTCTTTTCAAAACCTGGAGCATCCCTAGGGGGCTCTTCCCCCGACCCCCTGGCAGGCTTCCTCCCAATGCAGCTTCTCTTCCAGACCTGTCCCTCTTCCTCCTTATTCTTAAGGAAATGATACTCTTGCTTTCAGAGCCACTTTGTGTGAAGTAGGTTTGGAGATGTGGTCATGGCCTAAAGCAATGACCCTGATAGCAGAAACTTTGAGTACCTTTGTTCATACTTTCCTGAGATCACAGTTTATTGTCAATTGTTTTGTTTTGTTTTGCCAAAGCATCCTGCTCCACCCAACACCACAACGTGAATGACTCAACCACTATTCCTGTGACTCCAGAGGGTTTTGTTACCCCATATGCTCTAGCAGCTGGGTTCACCAGTTTGAGGTTGAAGCAGGACCACATGGATGGGGGTGGACATCACTGTGCCTCCTGGTGGCCTCACCCTTCTTCTCAACCCTTGACACATATACAAACACTGGTCCAGCTCCCTGGAATGCCCTTCTTGCTTTCTCTGCCTGGGCAGAGAAACTTTCTCATTAGAGAAGAAGCTTAGGAGTTAAGGGCACACATTTGAGCTCTACTGCATGGATTCTGTTTCTGACTCGGTCGCATATTAGCTGTGTTAACCTTGGGCAAGTTTCTTCTCTGTGCCTCTGGTTTGTCACCTACAAATGTGATTTTTTTTAAAAACCCAACGATTGGCCGGGTGCAGTGGCTCACGCCTGTAATCCCAGAACCTTGAGAGGCTGAGGCAGGTGGATCACGAGGTCAGGAGTTCGAGACTAGCCTGACCAACATAGTGAAACCTCATCTCTACTAAAAATACAAAAATTGGACAGGCATGGTGGCAGCTGCCTGTAGTCCCAGCTACTCAGGAGGCTGAGGCGGGAAAATCTCTTGAACCCGGGAGGCAGAGGCTGCAGTGAGCCAAGATTGCATCACTGCACTCCAGCCTGGGCAACAGACTGAGATTCCAACTCAAAAGTAAAAAAAGCCCAACCATTCATATCTCATGGCAGTACGGTTAAGACAAAGTGAACTCTTAATCATAAAGCTCCTAGGGTAGTACCCAATACACCCAATACAGAGCCAGCAATGTGTATGTGTTATTGTCATTTTCCAAATCCCAGCTCTAAAGCCCCTTCCTCTGTGAGATTCGTCAGTGCTCTGGGATGAATGTCACCCCTTACCATCTGTATAGAAATTATTTGTCTATAGTACTTCCTCGATCCACAGCTTTGTTTTCTGCAGTTTCAGTTACCTTCAGTCAACCAGTCTGAAAATATTAAGTGGAAGATTCCAGAAATGAATAATTCATAAGCTTTAAATTGCATGTTTTGAACAGTATGATGAAATCTCACGTTGTCCTGCTCTATCCTGGGCATCTCACTCTGTCCTGCCTAGAACATGAATCATTCCTTTGTCTGGTGTATCCAGCTGTCTCTACACTCCACAGTTAATCACTTAGTAGCTGTCTCAGTTATGAGATTGTCACAGTCTTGGGGTGTTTGTGGTCAAGTAATATTTTTAGCAATCAAGAACAATCTTTCAAAGACTAAGATCTGATTCTTTCATCTGTTGACAAAGGGCTTAGAAAGGCAAAGATATTTCAATACTTCATTTTTTTTTTCCATGAAAACTTTGGCCTTACTTGTGGCATTTTCTTGCTGCAAATCCTATAAAATATTTAATTTCCTAATCACCTTGAAATTGGATCCTCACAAAGAAGCTTCCATCTAGAAATGTCAGGCGTAATTTATTAACTCCTGTTTTTTGAACATTGTGATAGTCCTGCAGATTCGGCAGCTCTGATTGGGAATGAACTGCAAATACAATATAGCTATTGAAACAGACCAGTTGCTTTCAAGGTAGTGGTAGAGGCAGCGATTTGGAATCACTTGCAACTTTAGTGAACATGAAATCTGAATCACAGGATAATTTCAGTTCTCCAGGGCTTTAGCTGTTCCCTTTCTCTGGTGTCCACCTGGCTAATGCCCTAATATACTGTAGGTCTTTGCTCAAATTGAACATTGTTTCACCTACAACCTATTTCATCCTCCTCAGGCACTCCTGACCACCCCCCCCACCTTATGCTTTCTGCTTTTTCTTTTTTCCAAACCATTTTACTACCTTCTGTGGTCTATATACTTTATCTCCTTAGGTTTATTATCTGTCTCACCCCCACTAGAATGTAAGCTCATGAGGGCAAGGACTTTCTGTTAGTTTTGTTTCAGGATGTAGCCCAAGTGCCTAGAGCATTTCCTGGCATACAGAAGGTGCTTAATAAATATTGGTTGTGTCAAAAGAAAAATTTGTAACAAATTTAAAGATCAAATTGGCTTTTATTTACACTTCCAGAATTGGGCAACACCTCATTCTGAGACAGCCAGGTTAAAAGGGCTCCCCGGAGAATCTCCAACCAGCTTGTACACTGGGAAGATGGGGTGGAGCTTCCAGAAATTTGCTCAGTTTGCAGGGGGAGGAGTTTGCCTCTGCTATTCCTGGGTGGTAAC